>OX376360.1:14898469-16265843 GCA_947369235.1 Udea olivalis
TGAGCTTCAGTGAGTAGGCCAGCCGCACTGTCGCGAGTGCTTTTGTTTTTGTCTAACTTGGTGCAATTTTTCACATGAAGAATTTTGTTTTTAGCCGTTTCTGTCAAGTAGGTATAATAACCTACCTACTTCAGAGTGAATATAGTAGTAACCCTGGGCGATCATGCAAGTTAGGGAAAAATGTGCGAGCGGTCCTTCTGTAAACTCTTTATTTTGTGGTCCGGGCCTTGAGCGTATCACGGAGTTAAAGCCCGTGACGCCCGGGCAATAGGGCCCAATCGACCTTGCGTTTGTTATTACAAATACTCCTAGTAAGATTATCCGATATGGTAAACTACACCAGAAACACTTAGCTTAAACTTGAGAACATTGATAATGTTAATTAAAATGGAATTGAACAAACGCGAAGGAAAGGGAAATTGAGAATGGTGTCTTATCTCAATGGAGGCTATTTACTCTAAGTCTTAGAATAATTACGCATAGAACGCAAAGTCGGGGCACCCGTTTTGATGCCACAAATATCAGGACGTCACGTCTGGATCTGAACTTACCGATTATAATTTCTCGAGGTAAGAGCTTCTTCAAAATGTTTATTTGTGCAGTAATTGTTTGCAACAACATAGAAGCACAAGTATTATTCATACATGTTCAATACTGAAAATTGTGATTACATGTGTACCGAATTGTTATTTTGACTGGCCTATTGGCGCAATAGCAGCGATCCTGCCTTTAGCGCCGGAGGTCGTGGGTTCGATCCCCACACATGACAAATATTTGTGTGACGAACATTTGTATTTGTTGTGTGGCTGGGTGTTATTATCTATTTAAGTATGTATTTAGAAATATTTAAGTATGTTTATCAGTCTCTGACGCCCATAATACAAGCTCTGCTTAGTTTGGGGTCAGATGACCTTCGTGTGAATTGTCCCAGATATTTATTTATTTATTTATTTATTACAGTTGTTTTTGGCATCACAAATGGCGCGCTTTTTTGTATGGAACTATCGTTCTAGGTGTAATTCTAAGCTCTAAGTACTATGCAACAAGCCTGGATAATTCCAAGCAACGAGTAAATTTAATAGTTGACTTCTACTTATGCATTATTAATTAAGTAAACAATGAGCTACTGATAGAGAAATCTGCATTTCTATTTTTAGAACTGTATTGTACCAACAATACAGTTCTAGCAGCTACTTACATAAGCATATTATTGACTGGAGTTCGTATCCTGTGTCAGGGTGTTATACTCGTATGCATAGCATATATAGAAAGCATGTTTTTGAATGTAAATTTTTAATAATATATTATAACAGTCCCAGACATAGAACGAGTTCTGATGTCTTAGATTATATTAGATAAACTTTTATGGTTTAAATATTGAGTGAAACAATTTGGTTAATTATTCATTATTTAAAGCTCATAGCGGTATAAAGTCCGTAAGTTAATCAAAACTTTTATTGTAATTTAAATTAACACAATATATATTTTGATTATCTGAAGACTATGAATTTACCATTGCTTTTTCAGCAATATTAGAATGTCGCTAAAAATAAACCTAGTAAGTATCGAAATAACACAATCTAAATAGGCAGTAAACAGGATAGAGAAATTAACAAGTTAATGATCCAAAAATCTTGCTTACATCTTCTGTTAAAATAGATTATGTTTCAGTTATGGCTAAAATACGTTAACCTAATAATACGTTAATAGGTCAGTAGTAGAAGTCGGCGTATTAATAATAATATGAAACAGTAATTTTAACGAGGTCGCGCTATCAACTATTTTTTTCGTAAACAAATCACGATAGTTCGTTGACTCGTTTTACCAACAACAAAAACAGCAAAGGCTAGGTTAATTAGAATCAAGTTACAGTTACAATTGATGGGTAATATGTCAAGTGCGGGTTTGTGAAGACAACCGCGGTATATGAAAGAAAAATTGAAAAACCGCTATGGCCGACATGCAATGCAAGCGTGCCTTGTAATTCCAGACCACTGAAATTCTGCAACATTTGATCTCCTAAGTCCGCCTCGCAAGAATGCGTCTCACACCGCGTTTATTTATTTATTTAATCTTTAATGCAAAAAAAATACATTAGGCGGACTTAATTCTAAAAGCATTCTCTACTAGTCAACCATCGGATGAGACAGAAATGCTGTTGGCGGTGCAAAATGTTCATTTGGAAACGGAAATGAACACAAAGATTTTATAAATTCTTAAAAACGACAGATACAACCTAATCAATATAAATTACGTATATACATAGAAATACATAACATAAATAAATATATACTAACATAATAGATAACATACTCACTATTAGGGGAAAACAATAAAATAAAATAGATGATGAACAGTGGAAACTACTGAGATTTTTTTTAAAAATCACGGGTTGCTGTTTTGAACATGGCTTTACTTGGTGACATTTTGATAGTGTCTGGCAGCTTATTCCACAATCTGACAGCTGTGAGAACAAAAGAGTGATCAATATGGCTTGTCCTATGAGTAGGAGTCTCCAGTCTTAGCACATTGCATGAGCGCTGTCTAATGTCTATAATGTCTGCTCAGCTGAAATGTACACCTGAGATAGTCTGGATGGATGGATGGATCACACAGAATACTGAAGAGCGAGCACAGCGTTCTCAACTCTCTACGCTTGCGGATGGTCAACCATTTCAGTTGGGCCCGGTATGGAGAGATGTGGTCATATTTTCGTACTCCAAATATGAAGCGGAGACACGCGTTGAGGAGACGATTTAATTTGTTGAGAGAGCCTTGGCACTTGCCATTTGCCGCGTTTGCCATTGAAGGGAATGCCATCGGCCACCATCTCCGCTGCCACTTAAAATCTGCTGGACTACATTGATAACTTCAGTTCTTCTGTCAATTTCCTCATTTCTAATTCCAAACACCGTAGCAAAATACCGAGCAGCTTCCATTACACTACCACGGTGAATAGAAACATTACCGTGACACTACTCTAGTATTACCAGTTCACGTAGGCCAAAGGAGTAGGTACTATCTGTTCGACCAAAGGAAAATAAACTCATAAATTATGTAACCAAAGCACTTGATAGTCCATTGACTTGTAAACAATTGCAGCCTTGCGTTAAGGTAATTGGATTGACCTCCGTTATATAATAACGATTTAACTTACGAGTATCACAGACTACGAGAAGCGAGTACGTGAAGGTAATGCCTGGGGCAAACCGAACTCCTTTTCTAAAACATGTATTTATTTTTAAGTGTCAAATTCATATATAATATGTCAACTAATTACGTACATAATAATACGTAATTCATATTTAATAATATATATTTAACGACTTGTAATCATAATATTGTAACTACACTATTGCATTAGGTATTATCCTGTAATGATAGTTGTATGTGGTAAATAAATAAATGAAATAAAAATTAATAAATTAAATATTTCGTCTTCGCTTACTCTTTGCGTCAATAACCATCAGTCATTCACTTACTCTTTGTCATATTACGTTTACCTTAAAATATAATTATTTATTTTACACCTTCAACGCGTTTTCATCTACTTTCAAAATCACGCTGCATGATATTTCAAAATTTGGTTTAGCCTATGAAATTTTAGGAACTCCTATAAATCGAGTGCTCTTCGTAAAATACAAATAAATTAACCGTTTGATAGCGAGGTCGACGCGATCCTGAAACAAGAAGGTATCGATAACCTGAATTTAGGCAGACAAAGGTGTGAAAAACAAACTGACGTTTATCGACCAAAAAACTAAAGCAAATCTGTACACTGATCTTGGCAGGTAGGCACTGAATGGTTTATGAATCAGATTATCGAAATTTTAATCACTCAACCCTTAGATAGTTTACGCCTTAGATTAACAACCTCACTTACCCCCATAACCCATAAACTTGTGGGTTAAGTTAACAATCTACGGTGTGATTACCTTTCTTATGCGGGTCGCCACTTGAGCTTCGCCAAAGCATAGAAACGTACAGACGTACGCGGTCGACGGAAGCAGGTACCTTTTGCATTATTTCCATCAAAAACTAATTCAAACTTTTTTTTATGGTAATTAATTGTTAAAAGAACGGAATCTCGTGAAGCTATTTTCTTAGGCGCTGCAAATTATGTCGTGTTTATTTATATAGGAATGAATAAATTAGCTGATAGCAATGATAACGATAAATCTGTCTAGATTAATGAAATATTACTTTACAACATGATATGCTCGCCTGAATCCAGTACGAGTCACTGTATTGTGTACTAATTGTACGTTGGATTAATTATTTTGGCTGTGAAAATAAAAATCCAAGTTATTTTCAAATGTACAGGATAACACGTTTTGTGGAATTTATTTATATTGCAACAGACTCTTCATTGAAATGTGTACTCATTTTACATTATCCGAGTAGTTATTAACGTTTAAGATTCATAACAAAGGCTTCAGCTTTATGTGTGCGTCTTAATTTTTTAACCAGTAGGTACATCTGTTACTCTATGGCTTAAGTACTAACAGCTGTTAATTGCCTCGGTTACCACCAGTCTGGCTCTTACACCTAATTAGAAGGAATCATTAGGCGGAGAAACTATTGATATGTAAATAGCTGAGCAGCGCTGAGGTGAATTAATTGTAGGGAAAATCAAGCGATTATCAAAAATCAATCGATTTCAAGTCAGCTTGCGGTAATAGAAATAGGCTGGTCATGTTCGTGCACTTCGGGCCATATTCGAGGGTTTGAGATATTGTACAGGATTGATAATACTGGATTTTATTTTTATAGACCGTTCAGGTAGTAAAATCGAACCTTTTGAAAGAAAAAGAAAACAGCAGATTACTAACTAATAATCGGTCAGGATCAGTTACATAACCTCTTGTAATACTTATTAATTAAATACCGGACTTAAGTGTATTAAAAACTAATTTTTATTTTTGGAATTGTATAAATGACTTGGTACAGCCTATTGTTTTATATTATGTGGCTTTGCTGTACTTTTTAGGTTGTTATGTTTATTTTTGAATGTTAAAATTTAAGCAGTTTTCTTTTATCAACCAAATTGCACTCTACTAACTCGCATTGTACTACAAAACCACAACAAGTTTATAAGAGTAACTACTGAGTTTCTCGCCGGGTCTTCTCAGCAAGAATCATTTCTCCGACGCGGTGGTAGTCGCATACAAACATAATTGTTTGTATACTGTTTATTTATATATTCATATTATTATAGTATTTCTGTCTATTATTTAGTATATTTGACTATTTAAAAGTACTGATTAAGTCTATTTAAATAAAGATATTTGAGTTTGAGTTTAATTAGGATCTACTTGTAAAAAAAACTATCAACACCAACAATTTTGAAACCCAGAGGCAACTTTGACCCTTGAGCCTCTCCAATTGCGTAGGTAGAGACATTGCGAGGCTAAGTGTTCTCTATCGCTTCTACAATGGGGAATGCTCTGACGAGTTATTCCAGCTTATCCCACCCTCACCTTTCCACTCCCGCACCACGCGTGCTGGACTACGGCGTCACCCACACACAATTCAACATTTGTTGGCCCGAACTAAAAGGTTCGGTGACTCGTTTCTTTGTCGTACCATCCAGACGTGGAACGCTCTTCCAGCACATGTGTTTCCTTCCTCGTATAGTCCCGGGTTCTTCAAGCGGGGCGTGAAAAGGCATTTCTGCAGGCCTTCAAGGTGAGGATGGCCAGCCCAGTGATTCGTTGAATGACTGGGCTTGTCAACCTCATATCTGGACCTCACGACGGCTTTGCATCAGGTGGAGTGAGGTCATCTTGACGGGCAATATAAAAAAAAATAGGTTAATGTCCAGACATAACTTCAAAAGCTCTAAAGACAAATTTCAAAAATCACTGATCAATGAACTTAACACTCAAGAATAAGAGCACAAAGCGTGAAATGTCTTCTTTCAGAGCGAAACGGGCAGGTAAGGTACGTAGGATAGATACGGGTGAAAGTTTGCAAATCGGAGACTGTTGACATACTCGTACGTCTCTATAACTGGCTGGGTTATGTAAATTGCGCGAAAGTTGCCCGACCATCGGTTATGGATACGGTGACGCAATTATTTCCTTTTTAATTTGTTTATAGGTATTATAAAATTTTGTTCGACTATCTGTTCTTGATTAGATATGAACGTCAGTTCTGTGCTGTGCTGTGCATATCGTTAGTAAAGTAAGGAAGTAAAAGTTACTTAATTTATTAGTGTACGTCCTGCCTAAGCAAAGTCCTCATGCAAGCGACTCATTGTTACATTGATGGTATATGGGTTAAATGGGCTCGTAAATGAGGGTTTGTGAGCACAAACGCGAAATTTGAATAAAGGATCTCACTATTTCCGGGAGATCCCTCATGGCTTGGCACTGGACCCTGATCCGCATTGCACGGATCTACTGGAGTAGGAGCAGGGCTTACCATCAGGCCCGGCCGCACCACGGGTATGGCATGGCAATGCTGGTTTCTGCATACCGTCCGGGTGTCCCCAAAAGTGGTAGAGGGCAAAAAGTCAGGTTTTTCGTCGGAAGGAGTCCGACATAACCGCATTGTTCCGCCTACAGCGTGGTATTCATAAGGATTTTCCTGACAGTAAAAGGCACTAGGGCACAGAGGTGTTTCCTAAAAGTGAGGTGCATGCCTTGATAAGTGGTCACTCTACTTACGACTTAGATAATTGACAGCGCACGTCAGATGAGGCGCACAGTCATCATTTAGAAACCTGTAATTCCCAAGATCTAGGCAATGGTCTAAGATAGTCGCCGACTGAGTTGCTTTCTCCTCACACAGCAATAAACTTCAGCTTGTCATTATCTTGTACTTTTAGCGCCCATATAGATTATCTACTGCAGGCACGACAGACAAATCTTATTTCTATTGTACCACCTGAAGTGTACGTACGTTTAAAGGTACTATTTGAAACCGAGCTGCCGACTGCAACTGTCGACAGCACGTGTAGCGTCCCACTGTCACTTGATGGTGTAACAATGGGATGGGACGCTGCACGTGCTGTCGCACGTCCTGCTGTGCTGGGCAGTTGCAGTCGGCAGCTCGGTTCCAAATAGCACCTTAACTTAAGTCGAAACACCGAAATTGTGTTATTGAATCAAAATTGTACCTATGCCCTGACTTACATTACGCAAGGATCAAATAAAATGTTGTATGACAAGTAATCGAATTGTGTACATACGAACGTGTATTTTTACTCTTAGTTTTATTTAAGTTAGTGAAGTTTATTTTCTGACCTTAATATAAAAAGCAATTCCATTAACTGAGTGCAAATTTTCACACTAGTAGGAAAGAGTTACTGAGAGTAAGTAGAGACTTAGTTTGGGTACGGACGATAATGACAGCGCGTGCTATACCAAGTGTAGTCACTAAGATCACGATAAGATGGTGATTAAGTACAACCTACTCGTACAAGACATGTAGGATGTAGGTATGTTCATCCTTCAACAGGAAATGTGATATTTTGCATATTCTTAGTGAATAATGCACAAGTGACTACTATTAACCGAGACTTATAACCCATTGTTTACTGTTTCCAATCACGATCGTTTAAAAATAACTCCCAGTGCGAAGTAATCCACATAACATTCTGCCTAGATCATGATTTAACTTGATTTATCGAGCAATTAGGTTCCAACTAAGCTAATTTCCACGAAGATTCGTCGACCATTCCGGGATCTGGCTTGAAAATTAAATTAAGTGGGAGGTCTTGGAAGGCTTCCAACCCTCGAGGTTGTTTTAAATAAAGTCCAAAATTCAATTTGAAGGAAAGACTTTTCTATCGTTTTTATGATTTTATTAATTTTAATATCACGACCACAATACGGTTTGTTGGACTGCGCCCCCCCCCCCCCCCCCCCCTTTTCAATTAAAACCGGTACCACAGTTTAAAGGTACATCAATAAAGTGGCTGTACAAAACTAGGCCTTAACTTATGAGTTAAAATATAGCAACCGATACCTCCTGTCGAAATCACTATATATATTTTTTTAACTTAGCCTGCAGAGCAAAGGCCTCCCCCAAATCCCTCCAGTGATCCCTATCATCAGCTAAGATCTGCCGCTCCTGTGAGTACTCATCCAGATTGTCCCACCATCTTGGTTGACCTCTTTGAGGATATCCGTTTGGCAAGAAAGGTTTCTTCGCCCATTCTGCACACATGACCTGCCCAGTCTCACTTTAGTTTGGCCGTTTTTTTGCCCACATCCGCAACTCCAGTTATAGAGCGAATGGTGGTGTTTCGTACTTTGTCGATCCTTTTTAACTCAAGGATACTCCTCTCCATAGCTCGTTGGCAAATCTTGAGTTTGGACTTCTGATTTTCGGTCATTGACCACGTCTGTGCACCGTAAGTCAGGATAGGCAGAATACAAACGTCAATGAGTTTGCGTTTCAGAGAAAGAGGAAGGGCACCCTTCAAATACGTATCATAGACCAGACGCTCTTCCAAGCATTATCAATGAGGCGCTCGATCTGGCCTAAGTAAATGTTCTTATCCACGTATTGTATTGTCTGTCCATCTACCACTACCTTACTTTTTGTGCTATTGGTCATAAGTTGAGTTTTTAACCTATTCATGGTTAGTCCAACTTCAAGGCTTGCTTGCCATGTTCTGTTCTTCAAGCATTTTTTCTCGTTCTGTGGATGTATCTAAAAAAAAGACAATGTCGTCGGCAAATCGAAGATTTGTATGTTTATAGTCTCCGCCATTAATCCCCTTTACCTCCCAGGAACTCAGTAGGGCTCTGAAAACTTGGGACGTGAAAAGTTCTGGGGATAGTGGAATCCTTGTTTGACTTCCTTCTGATGGTGAACACGGGGCCTGGAGCATGTAGTTTTATGTTTGCAAGTACTTTCAAGGTAAAGTATTTGAGAAGATCAATATACCTTGGATGTATTTCTTGGCGATCAAATATGGAGGAGTGAGTTATCGAGTCAAATGCTTTTGAGTAGTCCACAAAGGCAATATAGAGAGGTTTGTTAAATTCATTAAATTTTTCGATAATTTGATTTACTGAATGAAGGTGATCTGTAGTTGAAAATTGGGGTTTAAAATCGGCTTGCTCTGGTTGTTGGTGTTGGTCTAATTGTAAAGGTATTCTTGTTTGTATTATTTTAATAAATATCTTGTATAAATTTGGAATAAGGCTGATAGGTCTGTAGTTGTTGATATCCGAGCGATCTCCTTTTTGTGTAATAGTATCAGAGTGACAAAACATTTTTAGAACAGTACCTGTAGTTAGAATGTTATAAAACAATCTGGTGAGATAAGGTCGTAAAGTAGGTTTGCCAATTTGTAACATTTCCGCTGTGACACAGTCTTCCCCAGGGCTCTTACTATATTTAAGTTCTTTAATGGCAGTGGTAACTTCTTGGTCGGTTATTAGATGGATGCCATCATCGTAGCAGTAATGGACAGTAGGAGCTTGGTTATTAACATCTGTGTATAATGTTTTATAGAAATCTGTGCAAATGTCAATTATTTTATCGCGACTTCTATGATTTCGTCCATCTCCATCTTGAAGGCCCGTTATCCATGTTTTTGCCCACACATTTCCTTACTTGGCGTTTCTTAGGGATGTATTTTTTTTCCAGGGCTATCTTTACTAAGTGTGTATTAAAGTTCCTAATATCGTTTCTAATATTCCGTTTTACTTTTTTATCAATGCTTCTATATTCTACTGTGCCAATTTCTGTTTCAAGTCTTTATCAATAAGTATCTGAGTTTTAGCTGAAAGTTTAGTGTTTCACTGTTTAACTCGCTTACAAGCTGTTTCAATTCTAGTTATAATGTGATTAAATTGTACATCAACATCAAGAGACTTATCTATATTTAGAATATCTTATACTATAATACCTTGGGTATAAATCCCACAATCGTTATGCGAAAACCATAATATTTTCGGCAAAGTTTATGAGTTGAGAACGTCCTATATTTTTTACTCACACATCAGATGACAAACACACGTCAATTAACACAATACTAAATTGAAACAAAAAAGGAGGCGCAAAAACATTGTCGCTGCATTGAATGCCAACAGTTACTCATTGTTTAGAGAGAACAAAAACAAAACGGCACGATTTCGACACATTTGACGATGCGTCACGTACAAAACTGCCTCAAATAATAACCGGGGTTGGCTGTTGTTGTGACATCCACAAATTGCAGCCACGACAATGCAGCGTGACTGTACCCAGAGGCAGACGGCTGTGATTGTGAAAAACTACTAAGGGACGTGGCTGTAATATACTTCCGCAATTATTTACGTTAATAATCTAGTATTGTGGTCGGTAGCATTCTTCGGACATGTGCCGCAGCTTGGCTAAGAATAACTTTAGTTTTGAATCTTTGAAATATCCAAACGCTAATCGGAGATGAATGGAAGATCCTTTCTGGTATTTATGGAGACACGTTTGCAGTAGCTGATTTATTTTCATAGCATAGCATCACGACTATATCCTAAACAGGGTAGTCAGAGGCAAGTGACTGTTGCCGTTATGGTGAACGGAACACTCAGACGCCCACTTTTCACCACTGGTATTAGAACCCAACTTAGTAGGTCGTGAGCCTACCGCCGTTATGCGGGTTGATTTGGATTTTTCTATGTTTTCCATCACCATAGAGTCAGTCGGGAATTACGGCAATATAGTTGCCAACAACAAGCCTATAGAGCAACAAGGATCATCGATATGAAGAAGAAGTCGGAAATTTAACAATGAACTCGGGACCACATGCATAATCCAAGATGATCCACGAGGCACCGACTCATTTATTTTCACTATCAAAAATTGCCTTTGCCCGCTATTGTTATCTCATTAACCCATTAAATGTAAAGGACAGCTATAAGATAAATTCTAAGGTAATTAGCTAAATCTAGTTGACAAACTTGTTACAATAATAATGAACAATTTGATCAAACCGGTCAATTCCATAAATGACTACAACACAAACCAACGTAGCGTTTGTGACGATAACAATCGGTAACAGTGATCGGTGCAAATTGGAATGGTAGCGAACAACGACGGCATCGGCATCAGATGCTCGGGAATTCCCGAGCATTGCTTTGTTCGACACGTGCGCTGATTGGACGCGACACGAACTTTGCATTTAGAATTTTCTCTTGGTTTAATGCAGAAGAATAGGTTGTCATTGTCAGGTGGCTTCAAATCCTGCAGAGATTTTTAACTTAGTCAAATATTTTAAATGCAAGACGCTGCGGTCGCGGGCCCTTTTTAGCTCTGTAGAGAAGACATAATGAGAGTATCAGGCCAAAGGAGTAGGAAAGTCATTAGACGTGCCAATATGTCAATGATTTTGTGTTAATTCTGGGCAAGCAAATTAGATTCTCCCTACTACTACTGTGATGACAATTTAATTCAATAATAAAGAAATAAAATAATAAAGAAATAAAATAATGAAGAATAGTATAAATGCACTGCTTTGCTCCTTCTCTTTTAAGCCCTGCAATGGGAAGTTTTATGTGACCAATTTATCTAATTAATTCATTGTTAACCAACAAAACTAAACTTCTCCATTGAATTTACTCAACACTAAATGACAGAAAGGGAAAATATAATTGTAGAGTCGTCTTAATTATACACGTGAATCCGTAAGGGATTAAATTCAATCTCATTAGAAGAAAGACGGAAACAATAAAATGTGTAATTATATCCTCCAGCTCTAAAGTAATCAGTAGCTCCGTTCCTTTTCATGACAGCCGTAAGAAATAACTCTCATTACAAATAATAACAACCCACTTAATCACAACATAAGTTGAGATTAATATTATCTGTCAGTTGTTAAAAAGATAGACACAGGCTGGTGAAGCGTGAGGGTCATAGACCTCATCGACCAGACCACAAAAAGTGTTTCGGATGGTTCAAAGCTGATTGCAGATAACGGGACGGAAACATGAGCCGTCTGCGAAATAACTTCTAACGTTTACCACTCTAATTACGGGTAGGGAACGATCTATTTCACAATTATGGTATCCAACTATTATAATGAGATCTTGCTCGTTCCTGGACTATTCAGCTGCGTACCCTCATGAGCGCGTAGGTTTAGAAGACGAGGTCATATTTTTAATAAATAAATATACGCCAGAAAACACACCACTGCACTGGTCACGGTCTCGAAGTAAGGATAAATTACCCTGTGTTACGAGATACCCGACAAGGTATTAAGCCGAGGGCGTCTTCTAGCATACTCAGACCCGAGACAATTGAGAAAAAGATCGTTTCCTGAATTGACTCGGACCCTGGACACCAAGCAAGTGATGGCGAGAAACCATGCTACAGCGGACTACGCTTCGTCGTTATAAGTTTCAATGCTCTGAATAATGAGCTAAATACCAACATAATAATTAATAACCAATTCAGTAGTAACCCCTGTCAGTAGACTAAGCTAGACACTGGCGGAAAATGAAATACGAGTAAAAGCAGATCGTAACACCTATTTTGAATATGGCTAAGCATAATAGTAATTGTACATTGCAATAATAAACCCACGCAAAGAAATAAATCATTGCAAATACCAGTGAACTACTCAAGAAGATTGTTTATGAAAATGTAGAACTAATGGTTGCGATTGCGCGATTGCGTACGCAAGCAATTCAATTTGAATGCAAAGGCGTATGGGTAAAGTTAGCGTCATTTTTGAAATTTCACGGCCTCTCACCAAACCTTATTATTATAAAAGAACATATAGAGGGGAACAACCTTTATATGGAGCACATATAGCTAAAGTAAATCGGAGCTGAGATATTAGGTATTGTATTTTTTACTAACTACTCAATTGAACTTGATCCATACTAAGGAAAAGATAAAAAGGCGGCATTATTCATAATTCTTATAAACATGCGACGCAATTAGGATTTAAGAACACAAGTTTTCAATGGCCAGGTGCAATATTAGGCCATTATTGTTCATGTATTGTGGGTAAAAAGTCTTTCAGGTGTTTTAATGTTGACGGTTAGGTAACAATACCTCTTATTTACATATTGACTACTAGCTTTCCGCCCGCGGCTTCGCCCGCGTGATTAAATTTTTATGGCACACGGGATTTTTTCTGACTTACGATACTCGTTATTCACAATAACCCGCCTTAGTTAGCACCTACGTCCTAAAAAGAACCCCTATGCAAAATTCGAGACCCCTAGCACTTGAAGTAACAAAGTTTTATACAAACAAACTATCAACCCCAAAAACAACCCCTTAGAGGTCGAATTTCGCCAAAAACCTGTCTTAGTGAGAAGTTACGTTCTAAAAACAACCCCCATGCTAAATTTAAAACTCCTAGCACTTGTAGTTTCTGAAATTTCGTGATGAGTGCCCTTCGCTTTTATACATTTTAATAATTTTGCATGCGTATTTTCTAAATTCACGTTTTAACAGAATCTATTAGTCCAATTAATGTGTTGTAAAGGACGAAATTCATTTCCGTAAAATTCTCTTGTAGATGAAATAACTTTAAATCATAAGGATTGATTTGATATGCTTATGTAGTAATCATTCTCAAAACTTACCTTTTAAATTATATGATTTTTTAACACATAACATACCTTATAGCTACTTTTTTATAAAAGATAGATGTATTGTGTCGCGGACCTTTATATGGATCTACTAAAACCTTTATTTTTGTAGTACATTGTATGCACGTATAATCAACAGTGGGGCCCGTGCGAATCGAAAAGATTTCCGATAGCGCTTTTTCCCGGATTACTTTATAAGTGTTAATTGATCGGGCTAAATACTCAATATTTCGAAACAAATATATGCCTATAGTAATCAGGGATAACGTAGCTTTTGAACAGTGAAAGAATTTTTGAAATCGGTTCAGTAGTTTTCGGAGATTACCTGTCCCAAACATACAAACTCAAATCAAATCAAATCAAATATTTTTTATTGCCAAGTTATAAGTTTGTATATTACAGGTGTTGTGAGTAATATTGTTTAAAGTTACATTATAACAAGCCGTTCAGGCGTACAATATACATTTTTAATAAACTTAAATTCCAACTTAAATCCTTTTCTTACTTATCCTACATACTATAGCCCATAATGACAGACAGGTATCATTGTTCTATCCTAATTTTGTCTTCAAAGTACTCATGCAAAGAATAATAACACTTGCCAATAAGTATATGGAACAATGTTTTTTTAAATATTTGTAATGACATTTCTTTTAAATAATCAGGGAGGTGGTTAAAATTTTGGGTCCTATGTTATATATACTTTTTGCAAAAATGTTGTACGAGAGGGATGGTGTGGGAGTATACTCGTATCTATTTTATTTCTAGTTTGGCGTGGATACTTTGTGATTCTTAATTTGAAATAATGCTCGTTGGTTTTGACAAATATACATGTAAGAAAGATGGAAGACTAAGAACCTGGAGTTAAGTTAGTAATGGTTTGCAGCTTTCTCTCGAGTTGGCACCAAACAATGCTCTTATACACTTTTTTTGGCACGGAATAAACTTTTTTTGGGCACGAAATAAAGGTAATAAGTGTTTTTGAGCAGCGTTTCCCCAATGTATAACGCCATAGCGCAAATTCAAGGCGACGTATCCATGGTAAGCTGTTATCGCCGCTTTTTGAGATACTGTCAGAGTCAGCTTCTTTAGCGGAAATACAAATTTACTAATTCTCTGACACAATGCGGTAGTATGTGGTTTCCAGCTCACGCCGCTGTCCAGATTTACACCTAAAAAACGTATTTGTTCAACCTGTTCTATTAACTGCCCGTTATATTGTATTTCGATGCTTTCTTTTTTATTTTGCTTGAGACTAAATTGTATGTATTTTGTTTTTTCTAAATTGATTGCTAAATTATTAGTCTCCATCCAAAAAATTACATTAGAGAGAGCTTCATTTAGAGATCGTTCGTAAGTATCTCTGTCAGTGCCTTTGACAATTAATGTGGAATCATCAGCAAATAAAAACATCTGGTGCTGGACACTTCGAGGGGGGTCGTTGATGTAAACGAGAAATAATAGCGGACCACAATCTGACAAACTCACAACGCCTACCTCTTTATAATATTATACAATATGTATAAGTATAGATTAGAAAATGTCCTTTTGATGTCATTGACGTTAAGGTCGTTTTTCGAGATAGCTTGTGTTCCACTTCCTAATGCCAAATACTTAACATTTACTGCTATATAGACAACATTACAACTATTGATATCTAACTCGAAGTATTGCTGGATGTACTTTTATTAGAAAAATATACTCAAAAGGTACATCTTGAAAGAAAACCTTCCTCTCCTATTTCTGCATCCTTTTTAACAGCTGTCAGGTGAGATTAGCTCCATAAAGTAACATTTCAGAACTATTATTTTAGTGAAACTAAGGCAAAAAATAATACTTTAAGAAATCATATCTCGGCTCCGATGTCACTTAGAACAATTCTGACCACTCATTTATGTTTCTTTCTTAGGGTTATATAAAACAGTGGTAAAATTATTGCAGGCCGCTAGTAAAAAAAATGACGCCGCGGGTCCATACAAAGTTACTCAAACCCCTTTGAAGCTGCATTTTCTCGTTTAGCAGAAATTATTACAAATGACTCAATGCAGTCAACATTGACTTATAAATAAGGATGTTTTTGAATCAAAGTACCCAGACTGAAGTTTCTGACGTCAACAATGAATTGAAACACTTTATTAACTTGCGTAATAATAATACGTTGTTGTTTTAGAACTATTGTCTATTTTTATATTTCTACCGCATACATAGGTACTACTGCATAAATACAATCTAGATGGTCTTGCATACATGCTAAATAAATTGAAGTGCATATTCCATAGTTTGAAGAGAACAATGGTTCTTTCTATAAACATTGTTTGGCTCAACGCAAGACATCTGGTCAAAACATCTGGAATGCATTAGTAGAGCATACCACTTTGTACTGCATTCCTTTACTCATGTTTCATGTCATAAACATTAAAAACAATTTGAAGCAGAGCTACATAAAAGCTTTTAAAATACAGATTTAACATTAAAAGAAACAGTGAACAACCAACACTTTTTATTCATTTATTCATCACGAACAGTTCATAAGCCAGCTTTAATAAAAGATTTAAGATATAATTTTTTTTTAAATAACTATATTCGTTCAGAAATATAGAATTTTGCGGAAGAATAATATTTTTTAAAGCTCTGTAACGTCGAAAAGAAATTCAAAGCTCGTGTATCTTAGTTTACCCATTTAAATAAGTTAGATAACCTCCAACAATGTTTTAAGTAGACATCAAAACTTCGTAGTTTGCATAAGACGTCAGTCTTGTTTGCCTTTAATTTGTCTGTCTCAGACCCATGACACTTCAAAAAAATAAAGGTTTTAGACAATATATTATGTGCTTGAAACAAATACGCTAATTTGTTTAAACGATCGATTCATCAAATAATTTTCAGATTTGCTGGAACTCCATTTTATAAGTAGAATTATTTTTAACCTTGTGTATTCTGTAATTTACATTTTACAACAAGAATTCTCAGCAAATGATCACGAGAAAAAAAAAGCAATGAACAAAAATAAGGTCCCAGTCCCGACTGGCGCTATAAAACTCAGCCAAGTAGGTATGCGGAGTAATTTGTCGCTGCTAAGACCCGTTTACAGCCTATAGTTGGCTCTTTTACACATATTTGAATTTTAATCGAACTCGATTTAGACTACAAAGGCAATGCACTTATAGTAACAAGTTACGTTTAGCTCATAAGTGTCGTAACCTTGCCGAGATCCAAGCAGCCCTGACCTCGAAGCTGAATTATAATTTGAGAATAATGCGCATTCGAAATTCGAATGATGCTATGCTCACATCTTTTGCACGAACTACTCTAAGATCCGGCGTCATTTTTGAAAAATACGAAAATGACACTTAGTTTTGTCTTGCTGCTTGTCATGAATTAATTTTGTGCTGGCATACTTTAAAATTAACGTACATTTAAGCAGAAATCTACTTAACTAGTTGTACACAAAAACATTATTCGAATGATTCGCTATTACCGATTGTTAATCCAGTTCGAGCATTAGAAAAACAGTTAAGTCCACTTCATCCTTGTCTTACTCATCATTCCATCAATCAGTAGAAAACATGAATGAACTATTTCTAGTGAAGTAGACAATAACCGGCCAATTCATACGATGCTGTTAAGACCAAACTAATTAGATACCTGATAGAGGTACAAGCTTCTTCCAACGATGCGTCCAAGTATTTTGGTCACGTATGCCACCGTTTTGTTTTCGAGACGTACCGCAATGACTCAATCATTGGTCAGACGTGTGTCACCCCAGTCGATACAAAGCTAACCTTGCGGTCTCCCTACCGGCTGCGCCAGAGCATCAATTTACCTGAGACGTCGATACTCTCAAGTTACAAGCACACGTACGATTTTTCTGCATCTTTTGCTTTGATAACCAAAATTACGATTATTAAACTGTCAGGCTTTAATTTAACCATTGTCTTGTGCTGTAATACATGTCAAAGCCTCTATTTTAGTGATACGAATAGCCTTTTTACTATTCTGCGAATGCGAATACTAACATTTACAAAATATACTAAAACAGCAAAGACAAGTTACTCAACTTCGTTTATTGAATAATCAAAACCCACTACAGGCATTTTTTTTTTATTTAAAAAACATATTATGCGTAAATTGTTAGGCTTAAGACGATTATTTTTTTCTGTCCGTATATTTCCAGCGCTTGAATAAAGTATTTCAGAATATACAGTAGACGGTTTCAATAAAAAAAAATTGACCAAATTTTCTCAGTGACTGTGAAAATGGATATCTTGGAGCCAAAAATTTAGTGAATCTTCTAATAATTTGTGAATAAAAGATGCGTTTCGTTTTGCATAAATTCTTTGTACGAATATTCGTATTCGTTGCATCACTACTCTATTTGGAATAAGGTACAAATTAATTTTAATTTGTAAGCTTATTAGGCGGAGGGGAAATACCGTATCATTGTTGCTGTTTACATGAAATAGCGAGAACTTATGGTGGGTGTGGCTCGCCTGTGGGTACAGGTGCGTACAACTACACTTACAAGTGGTCTAATTTGAAAGATTCGAGACAAAAACATAATTAACCGTTGATTGCTTAATCAATCACTCACAAGTATATCTCTAGCCATTAAAATTTTAAGTAGATTATTAAATTATTTAATTGCTTCATTCATTAGGCTCGGCAACGGACTCATTACGCTTCTTGTTAAAATACTGTGTGTGGTGGCGTTCATCTATAACATTTTTCCTTTTTTATTAGCTGAAATTCCTATATATTTAATAACCATCACACCATTTATCAACGGGATGATAATATACTACATTCTTTTGTATCGAGATGTTATTGTCAAGAATGTGATTTTCAAGCTGATTCATATCACGATCTGCCTTGAAAAGAGATTTGGTAGCGGCAATTCTACAAAAACATAGGCAAATCTTTAGAGATGTCAAATGCACTACTTAGTTAATTTTATGAATCAAACACAGGTCCAAAAATAACTCTTGTGACGTGACCAGCATAACTTAATTTTTGACAAGAACAAAAAGGCAAGAATAGCCTGACAATGACATAACAAATTATGAAATTGGAGAGCATCTTCGCATTATCTACTTAGAGCTCGCTAACCGCACATCTCTTATGCCGACGCATGGTCACATGGTCAGGTCAGGCATGCCTCCAACATCTCTGGCTCACACGGTTACCGCATTTGCATAACCGGTGCCGACGTATGATTCACCTCACTAATAACAGCAACACATTTGCGACGAAATACCCTTGGGCTGCAAAGGACGAGTGAATTTATGAACGATAAGAAGATGGCTGTTATAAAACGCGATTTTTGGTGTTTAGGGATTGCAATTTTAGTTTAGGACGAAAGGAGCAATTTTTTGATCTCTGAGTAAGTTTCAAGTCAACTAGAGTTTGTTTTCGAGTAGGCTTGTTTGGGATTGAACGACGAAATTGCTTGACTTGACACTAATTATTAAAATACCTCAAATAACGTGAGAAAGAATTACACCGAAAGAGACTAACACGCTCGTCAATGGCTTGTTCTAATAACATTACGAAGAATCGTGTGTGAGAGGAGAGTGCATAAACTATGAAGCTAATTGGTCTGTGTGAGGTAACTTAACGAAGTATTATAATTACCTATTATAGGGCTATGGTTGTATTTCTAGATGGAGTAATTAGGGTCACGGTGACTATTGGTTGTTGGTGAAAACACTGAAAACATTGCTGCTGCTGCTCAAACATCTTTAGCTAAGCATATCGCTTTTGTTAGTATGGTACCCTTAAATGGAAGATGCCAGATCAAGTTGCAAGTCTCAAAAAAGATAGCGTAATTCGGAAAAAACTGATTGAATATGGATGAATGAATAATGAATTAGCCGTAGAATCTTTTCAGCCACTGGGAATTTCATGTTTGAATCTGACTACTCGTATTAACGGCGTAAGAACACATTCATTTCTTCACTTAAGGTGGCACTTATGCACAATTTAAACAATTAAACTCATTACAGGCGTCAACGGACGACCTCGCACTTACAGAACATTGTTCACGTGCGTTTAACCCCACTTGTAGATCGGAATCTGATTTAACATTGACCTCCCGTGTCAACGGTCAGAAACAAACACATAAGGATTGTGTACAACATTACACACAATTTACATGTACAAAGAAACATGCTTTTAAACAGTGTACAAGTAAAAGAGAATAGCTAATTGGAGTTAATTTCAGATGACAATTAAATCAATTTGCAAGGCAAATCGAAAACTAATGATATCGAATAGCTAAGAAGTAGGATGGTCATGAGAATTACGACATCTTAAAGCCACGATTTTAAGATTTGGTAATGGCGCATTGCCTCCGTGTCTACGACTAGACTACTACGAATGATGAGTAGCCCCCGCCAGTTCCACTGTAGTAGAAATCACGTATTAGACTTACCCCCGTATCCACAAACGCTAATCAAAAGTTGAGCACAACTCAAATTGATGCGGCCCTGTCACATGTCAATAGAAATGAAAGGGACAGCTATATATTTAGGGATATCTTAGCTTTGACTGACGTGTCTGGATTCGGGCGTTAGATTTAATATTGGAGTGTCCTTGTTGTACCTCAAAGTTAGTAAAGCTAGTAATAGAGTAACATTGAGACTGTTACATAAGAGAATACACCTGAAAGACCAATAATTGCGTATTGATTGTACTTCAGAAGTGGGACTTGACTTAAATGCAATAATCTGCCTAGCCCGAGGAGGCTAGGGAGGTTACGTCTGCTGAATGCAAGAGGGCCTTAGAGCTCAGACAACTACAAAACAAAGCGTTAGACTGAGAGGACGATCATAGAACAAGCTGGACCACTACGTAGATCAGGAACAATGGAGAAGGACTCGATAAGCAGTAGGGCATTATGTTTAAGCTTCGACTCAGAAGTACGCTGTTTTGAAGGGTACATTTCAGTGAGCGTGCGAAGGTATTACACGACTTATTTCCGTATTAGGAATGGAATAGAACAAGCTTACCTAAAGACTAAACACTCGTACTGCTTGCTGAGTTAATACCCATGTTCATTATTCATCTACCCAAAGTATTAATATACTTTGGGTAGGTAAATGAATAGGCACTTCTGAGGCCGGCAATACATCAGAGTCCAAATCATTAAATAAGATTGCGGTCAAAGGCGGTGGACCCTTGACCACAAACTTAACTAATGATTTAAGGGTAGATCCCAACGTGTCATAGCGAAAAAAAGATACAGTATGAACGGGTGATCCATACATGACCAACCTGATTTGCAGGTGACGGTACAAGTCACGCTGACGCAGATATTGACGTAGACATATTTAACCACAGGTTCACAAAGTATAAAAAGGTCATATCTGACTTTCTTAGTGGCCAGGAATTCTCCTCACTTCTTTCGTAACTCTTCAACTTTTTCGTTTTTACTTTTAGTTTTTACCTTTTTACTTTTTATTATTATCTTTTAGCTGTATTTTAAAACCGTCCTTAGGAAATAACAATTAATTATGCTGTGTACACACTTTTTGGATTATTGTCTAGCCTATTGTGTACAAATTATTAAATAAATCCATGTAACGATGGTAATCTGTCTGTGTACCTATTCTAAATAAATAAATAAAAAAAACGCTAGGCAACAATAGACGGGAATACGGGATAGTTCTGCGCAGGGGTACAGTATGAACAACTGGGGGGTATCATACCACCAATTTGGCCCCTAAATTCGTTAACTGCGCAGGTCCCGGCCCTCGTTCTTTTTAGATGACCGGTTGTGACCCGTACTATAATGTAACCGTATACATTTATATAATAGAAAAATGGTCAGGAAGATTGCGGAACACGTGTCGTAGGGTGTTGTTAGAAGACAATAAAACTTATTTCAATTGAATAATTCCCTGCGCGGCCTTGCGTTAAAAACGTTATCAAAGCGTGACAATTTGTTGTTGGAATCAGACGCATCCTGACTGCGACACCCACATGCCAATCATTTTTGTATCGGGGACATTTTAAACATATGTGTATTTAGGTGCCTAGCTGCTTTCATCAAACAAATAAGTACGTAAATAATAACCTACAGGAATATAAAGAAAATAAAAATATGGGCAATGACAGGAATGGGCTCAGTTGGTGCTATGACATTTATTGACATAGACTTGACTCCTAGCTAACACCCTTCTTACTGTAATAATTCTGTGGTAACAAGTGCACTGCTGCTTTTAAGGGCTAGATTATTTTTAACTACCAACCAAATAAGAATGGTACCTCTACCTATTCATATTTTAGTTCATGTTACCATGTAATAGCATATGTACAAAATAATTGGCAGACTTGTGGTAAAAACATAAGAGTAGCAAACAATATAAAGAAAGAAGACTCATGTTAACTGACTACTTAGAGAGCAACTGTACAGAAATTCTACAGATATCTAAGGCTGTAGCAGAACCGTAAGAAAATTAAAGATGTTGCTTCAGTACCTACAAAGTAGCTTCTGTACATTTTTCTTAATCAAAATATTGTGTTGAAACTGTTCTCATTGAACTTTTTTTTATTGCAAAATACTATTACAAAGATTCATACAGTTTTCTCTTAGGGGTTGAGGAAACTATATTTGCTCATCAGTGAACATAAGTACTGATTTCATGGATCATACACATATCTCAATCAAATGCAAGGGAGGACTACCAGGGTATTTTGACCTAGCTCTGCATTCTAACAAGCATGTGAGGTCAGGTATTGTATTTAAGACATAATCTGTAATAAAAAATGAAGCAACAATAACACTATGTTCATTGAAGGCTTGACTGCATCAATACTTTATGGTAAACAAGTTTGGTACAGCTGCAGCTTAGCGGTACATATTTAGATTGCGCTGATTATTATTTAAAGTGTGTTAATGGTGAAATATTTATGAAGAAAATTTATAGATATTTCATGCCAGGGTGCATCCTTCATTAGTAATTACATTATTGACAAACTCGTAATACCATTATCAACAAAGAAAAAATTTGTAAATTTTAAATATTTTTTACTTGTAATTGAATGGTTTTTAACACTATTATGACACATTATTGAACTGGATCGGCAAGTTTGCTGGTGAATGAATAAATAAAAATTAATGTTTTTCCCTTAGCCTTAATATCAACTAAAATTCAAGAATCAAACAAGCTGGTCGTATTTATCGTGGTCCCAATGTTTGAGCAATATCTTATTGGAATCATTGACGCGAAAAAATTTGCATTACCAGTCAGCATGTCAATACAGATTCTTACAAAACAATACAGGACACCAAACACTCCGAACGCCTACATCATCAAGTAATCATAACAGAAACGATACGAAACACGTTAACAATAAACACAATTTATTACCTGGGAATGCAATTGGATGGCGTCCTGTCCACTTCCCAGGCTGCAAAAAGCTTCATGGGAACAGGTTTTGATGAATTAGTCATCTTCTCTGATTTATTTTTCTCGGTCATTTTGGATCAGCACCGAATGACCAAACACAAGGTATTTTCACAGCACAACACTATTGTCGTAAGCGAATTGCATTGCTATTCAAGCACTGAACACACCACGGGATTCATTTACATTGTACCATTACGAATGCGAAGCCAATCTCGACGCGAACTTATCAATATACAATATTATTTCATAGCACGATCAAGCATCAGCAGCTCGCAAGCATTCCAGCGAGAACGACCTCGGCGTTCGATACATTACATCTGACACTTGACAGGTGTCAGGAAAAAGACAGCGAGACGGTGTTGCCATAAAATGGTAATAGAATTACCCGAAATTAAAATAATGGATGGATCGATAGCTCAGTTTAATTTTATTGCTGTACTAGCAGATTTATAAATTTTAGAGGAGATCATTTTGAAGATTAAAAGCTACGACAAAAACACCTCAAAAAAGAACTTATCAAAAAAATAAAAATAGTTTTAGACATAAATCTAATTTGGTTATTACAACTATGACTCCAAGTTTATCATAGATACAGATATATCAGTGATTTTTAATACGCGCAATCGAAATAACACGATACTTACTGTATTTTGCACTTAAATAATAAAACACAAAAACTTTGTAGTTAAGCATTTTATTGTGAACTAAGCCATCGATAGTTTTTCTAATCAAAACAACTTATTTTTGATATACCATTTAACCTTTGTCATTATTATGCCGCTCCTTTGAACAATGTCTGTTTTTTTGTGACAAGCGGAGATGATGTAAAGTTTATTGGAAATATTTTGTAGACCTTTTGAAATTAAAGTGTATTCGTTTTAACTTCGTTTAAATGTATTTTATGGATATATTTTCTTTTATGATTGATACTATTTTCTTTTATTGTTTTTTATAAATGATATCCATCATTGATTCAGATTCATTAAAGATCTTTTAAAATAGTAATGAACTTCATTATATTATTTTAAAAAAAGTTGTCATAGGAACCAAATGTAATAAATAAATTTTAAATCGCTCCGCACGAGGGTAATTTTGTACGCCTTGCAACACCAAACCTATAAATGTCATTTTCTCAATTAGTTGATGCGTTCATGGTTTAATTTTTCGGAAAAGGCAGCGTTTCTTAACGCTTAATCACCCAGTGAAGTTCTAACCCAAACGGAATCAGTAGCATAGCAAGTGATTGTTGTCGTCTTGAACGGAATAGGATAGGGATACTAATAATATATGGCCTATATTAACTTTGTTTATTTACGGATTTGTTATACTAATCCTCTATAAAAATCGAGTACATTACTAACTTATACATGGCTCAATAATACTTTGTTAATTTGGTGTACTTAGCTCCTCAGTTTTAGGACTCACAGTATTTGGATCTTTAGTGTTGAGATATCCACTGAGAAATAGTTCCAGGATCATTTAAAACTTCATAAAGCGATTGTAGCCGCCAACTGGTGAAGATTATCTCAAAAAATACTTCTTGGTTGAAATATTGAATGTCTGTCCACGACTTTTCATTCTGTTTTAAATTCAATATTTATATGAAGTATTTTTTGAGATAATCATTGTTCAGTTTTTAAAAACAATGTGTAATTTTTGTGGCGCTAGTTGACAGCTAAACTCGCCATGGCGAAATCGGCATCCAAAAAGCTCGGACGGTATTCTCAACGGGCGAAGTTTACTTCGAGGCAGTGAATGTTTCTGTATTATGCGTAGGTACCTGCTCCACACATGCAGTACTAGACTCACATATGGCTGGTTAATATGGTTATGCATAATGATGACTCGTTTCGGTAACATACCTACGACGAGGATTGTCGACTTCTCTATGCGTGGCTTTCTACCGCTCATTCGACGGGTTTGTTCCCACCTCACTGCTCGCCATCGTCACTGAGTTTCTTCTAAGCATCTTCTAAATCTAGATCTTCTGAGAAGTGTACTTCCTATTAGACGTTTTTTCATTGAGCTGTATCTTACATGGAGTTCAAGAGAGGTTTTAAAAGAGGGTAGGTACTTGAGTTGAACATGATTTGTTTGAAACTGACATCATAAAAAACATATTTATTATTAAATTATTGTACAGATATGATCGGCTTGGCTTACTAGTCTGTCTTTGTCCAACACACTTATAAGTATAGGTACCTAGTAAATTTGCAAATAAAACAACAAAGTTAAACAAAGAATATCTTTTTAATTACGTCAGTGATAATAATTTGTTAACTCAAATAAAGTTATAAAATGTAAATTCTAGATAAAATAAATGAATAATATTTAATTTGTATAATTATAAATATTTACAAATGTTCGAACACAGAGCAAAGTTGGGGAATGGCACAGTTGCGATTTAAATAAAGATAATGTACAATTAGACACAAAAATATATGGAAGAAAACTGCCTCAATGTGGCAATCGTCTAGAGAGGGAATGTTTCTCATCTGGCTGGCTCTTCTTTATAAGTGAGAGATTTTCTTGCCGTGACCGTTTTGCGGTATCCTTGGCAAGAAAAAGGTATTATTATTTTATTTGCGTACCAATCTGTACGCATAAGTGTAATAAGACTGCAATAAAATTAGTAGTAGCAAGCCACATCATTTAAAAATGGAAGATTTTCAACTCATGTGACTTGTATGCGTATCGTAAGTATATTTAGGTGGCTTATTGTACGATCACTTAAAAGTTAAAACGACCCAAAACCTTGTATAGACCCTTAAAGTTAACTATAATACTACATTGAGATATAATAAAGAAAACTTACAACTAATGGAAGTAAAGTCCATATTAAATTGCAAAGACCAAGGCCACTAACTGGGCTACTCAGTTAAACAAAGATTTTGGATTCGGTTCAAGGTTTACAGAATTACTTAGGGCCCGTTCCAAATCGTTTTCGCTGAGTGATTTTCACCCTCGTCAAATAGAGACAAAAGGAGCAAAACCTTCGTCAGGTCAATTTCATCGGGCTCCAGACACTGGTAGAATTCGCACTTGTCGGAGTGATAAACGTCACCCGACCCCGTTCCGAAATATCTAGAAAACTGTCAGTGACAGCTCGTGTCATCCTCGTTTTCACTCGGGGTCAATTTGGAACGGGTTCGAGTGATTTTCACTCCTCGGTGTAATTTTAACTCGAATTGGAATGCAGCCTTAATATATAATGTAACTTAGACAAAAATAGGTGTTTTTAGTACTTGAACTCAAAAAGTGGCACACTCGGTTTTCATACAATCGGACTCCAGTTATTTCCCTTGATTCACATATTATGCCTGTGGTTTTTTAAATTTATTTAATCTGTCTTGAACAGCGTGCGATAGAGGCGGATTGGCAACGTCGCCTATTTGGCAGAATTTTGTGATTATTTCGTTGAATTCAAATGAAAGTAATTATATTTTTTCTCTCATAAGTTTTGCACAAACCATATATTTTTGCGTTTTCTCAGTTATTTAGTAAAAAAAAAATTATATAAGTATTTTATTTTTATAAACTCAGCAACAACCTCATATTTGATCTATGCAAAACATAGCAGAGGAAATACATTTTAAATTGATTTTAACCCACTAAAGGTTAAACATAAGGTGGCAACTGTTCTGCCACTGCCAGCAATTGCATTATTGGATATTAGTACGGCTAATACCACGAGTTTCCACTTTAAATATACGTTATACGCGAACGAATGTAAATTTAAAGTGGCAACTCGTGCTAGACGTAGAAAGCGCCCCGCCACTCCCGTGAGCACAGTGCAGCAGGCGGCGCGCGCTCACTTGGCGACCTCGGGCGGGCAGTCGGGCTGCGCGGAGGGGTGCGCGGCGCGGAAGGCGGGATGGTGCTCCAGCTCGCGGTCGATGCGCAGGATTATGGGGAAGGGGCGCAGGTCCACGAGGAATCTGGAAGGGAACATTGTCTTTTACTATAAATAAATGTGTTCCAGATATCACATTAATAGGGTATAATAAACCATCAGCGAATTTTAAAAATAATTTATTAAATCAAAAAATACATTCAAAGAAGGCCTAATAAAATCTTTTAGTTTATTACTTTGTTTATTTTAGCATTTTACAACGCTTGTATTCACATCTAAAAAAAAAGTAGAAAAATTCGAATTTCGGACCTTGAAGATCCTGCCTGAGTCCGAAATTATTTTTTTTCTAGTTCTATCTTTCGATATGAACTTTCAGGTTATTTTGGTGTGCAAATACATTTTTCATCGATAAAAAAAAAACTATTCGATAATCTACGCAATTTATAGCAACTTGTTATGAAACTATATTCATGAACGCAAAATCGAATATAGCTGCCTAACAAATGTTTTGCAGAAAGCAAAGAAATAGATGTCGTGTGACGTCACAACAACATAGAGGCAGTTTGTAGGAAGCGTTCTGGGCAAGTCCAAAAATATGATTTTTTAAATTGCATAAAACGCTCTCGGGCGTTATAGTACTTTCGAAATATTTTTTACGAATATTTATATCATTGAGAGGTCTTCCGAAAACACCTTAACAAAAAACAGTCAAATACCTTTTTCTGCCCTTATCTTTTAATCATAATCACTGTGTTTCGAAAAGACCATGGCAGTCTCGAAATAAGGAGAAATATACTGGTGCTACGCGAGGTACCAGACAAAGATTTAAGCAAGGGGCGTCTCCCAGCACACCTAAACAAAACCAATTTAGAGAAGTTCGTTTACTGAAACCCGACCGGGACGGGATCGAACCCGGAACGTCAGTTAAGGCGAGAAGCCGCACTACCATGCTAATCTTGTCGTCAAATAAGACTACTTTTTATGTTTTTCCTCTAGTTATAGCCGAAGATCAGATGAGGGTTCGATCCCAACCCATGCCAAACAATTGTATTGTGTTTGTATTGTGTCTGGGTGTTATTTATTATCTATACTAATATTATAAAGCTAAAGAGTTTGTTTGTTTGCTTGAACACGCTAATCTCAGGAACTTCTGGTCCGAATTGAAAAATCCTTCAGTGTTAGATAGCCCATTTACCGAGGAAGGCTATATGCTATATCAGGTGGGGGGCAAAGTCTTCGCATAAAGTATGTATGAACTTGTAATAAAATCTCTTTGGCTATACTATTTGTATCTGGCTGGTTTTGGTATCATTAAAAGTTTAAATTTCAAAGAAGATAATTCCAAATTCAAATTAGGAAAATGTGTGATTTTTATTTGTTTTTCTTACTGTCAAGATGAGTGAATCTAATGAAGAAATTCGATACATTTTAAAATTTTACTACAAAAAAGGTGAAAATGCAACGCAAGCCGTAAAAAAATTTGCGATGTTTATGGACCTAGTGCAGTGTCAGTGAGAGTAGCACAAATTTGGTTTAAGCGTTTTCAATCCGGAAAGAAGGGCGGCGAAACTCGACTGCATATTTTACAAAAACGTTACCAAACGGAAACATGGTAAATAAATAGAGTTAAATTTATTTCCATTAAATCGGGATTTTTAAAGAAGGCAGGTCAAAGATAAATTGTTCCCGATTCCAATAAAACAAAACTTTTCTGTAGTGACAAAAAGTGCAAATACTAAACGGTTTTATTTCCTGTAAGAGTATTCCAATCAGAAGAAGTTTTGATTTATTGCAATCAATTCTATTTTCAATTTGTGTTATGGTAAGTTATAACTTATAATTTAACTGTTTTGACCTAATTTAATTAAATCAATACACTTTAATGAACATTTTAAAGCCATATACTTGTATTTTGAATTTATTCTAGTGCAAAGTGAAGAAACAAACTGATAAAGAGGCTGTATGGGCATATACTTCTTTGCCTTACCATTGTTGTCATCGCTGTCAGTGTCAAGTCACTCTCATTACGTTACGTTAGATATTTATAACATATTTTTTTCGTTTTTATCAAATAATAAAACTGTAAGAGAAAGTAGCCCTCCAGAATTACCTGCACCACCTGTTGCAGAAATACATAATCAAATTGAAACAAATAATAAAGCAAACACTCAAATAGCTCTTCCAACATTATGAAGAGCAGCTGCCTCTGCTGGCCGTTGCTTGTTTCCAGTTGTTATTATCGGGAAAATCTCCATATACCTGAGTCTATACGCAGAAGGGTCCTAGTAGACTATAAGTAGTACAAGGGAGTGAAGCCATTTTAGGATATTATTGTTATTGTGCTGCTGGAAATCACACAGTTGGGTGTTGCTCGCACTTAATGTCCATTTTATGGTACATGGGGCACGCTAGTCATCAGGACCATTTCGGAGCTCCTGCTGCATTCTTGGACAACTTGTTAATTATTTCAATAAATAAATAAATATCTGGGACAATTCACACCAAGATCATCTGACCCCAAACTAAGCATAGCTTGTAATATGGGCGTCAGAGACTGATAAACATACTTAAATATTTCTAAATACATACTTAAATAGATAATAACACCCAGACACATAACAAATACAAATGTTCGAAACCACGACATCCGGTGCTAAAGGCAGGATCGCTGCCATTGCGACAACAGGCCAGTACAAATAAGTAGTAAATGTACATAAATAAGTTAATTTGTTTTTTATTTCATTGCTTACATAGCAGTGAAACTTAAATAAGCCTATAACTTGCTGTATTTGTTTGTTTGTGCAATAACGATTAGGTATTTATCTTTATCATATGAGGATGTGGTGCATGAGGCCCATTGAGGGTTCGCATTGCACGTATCATGTAACGCTGTTGACTGAACAAGCCCGTTCGTACATCCGCGACGGGAGCCGTCGCACGGACGTGGGCCCGTCTGCGAGAGTGCGGAGTCCGCCTTCCCGCGACGGTCATCCGCGCAATTCTCCGGAATGGAACACTTTGCATGGAACCGTGCCTAGTCAGAAAAAATGCGGATATTGTACGTTGCATTGTATCTATGCAAACAGTGTGTAAGCATCAGTGTCCCTGTATTCATTAAAAAATGATTAAAAACCAACGATTCAAATTATAACCTCACTAACTTTTATAGCATTAATATCTTTTTTACCCCGGCTTTAAAAGAGTTAGAACAATTAACTTTTTTGTTAGTCTAGCGTAGTTCTAAAAACATCAACCGATTTCTTTTATGTACGCGTCCCTTATGTAGAGGTCTGAAATTACATGGAAGTTCACCGTCCTATTACGGATAAAATGGTTGCCATTTTTGAAAAAGTGGAGCAAGATTGGCATATCAGTAGTTACAACGTAGCTGAAGAACTGGGAATTGACCACAAAAAAAAACTGGGTACACAAAAAAGCTCGATACTTATTGGGTAGGTACCTCACGAGCTTACTGAAAGAAACCTAATGAACCGTGTACTCATTTTTGATTCTTCATTACGACGTAATGAAACCGAACCATTTTTGAAGAAGCTGATAACTGGTGATGAAAAGTGGATCACGTCAAGAACGTGAGAAAAAGGTCGTGGTCAAAGGCCGGTCAGGCTTTACAGACTGTGGCGAAACCCAGGTTAACTCGCAACAAGGTGATGCTGTGTGTGTGGTGGGATTGGAAGGGCATTATTCATTATGAGCTATTACCACCAGGCAGGACCATCGATTCTGAACTCTACTGCGAACAACTGATGAGATTAAAGCAAGAAGTTGAGAAAAAGCGGCCGGAATTAACCAACAGAAAGGGTGTGGTTTTTCATCATGGTAACGCTAGACCTCACACATCTTTAGCCACTCAGCAAAAATTAAGAGAGTTTACCTGGGAGGTGTTAGTGCATCCCCCGTATAGTCATGACCTTGCACCTTCAGATTTCCACCTGTTTCGGTCTCTTTGGAATTCTTTAGGCAGTGTCAGGTTAACATAACGAGAGGACTGCCAAAACCACTTGTCGCGGTATTTTGATCAGTACCCTCAAAATTCCTATAGCAAAGGGATCATGTCTCTACCTACAAGATGGCAAAAAGTGATCGAACAAAATGGCACCTACATACTTTACTTAAATGTAAATAAACTATATTAAAAAATGTTTTGAATTTTCTTAAAAAATGCAAAGAAACTTTTTTCCCAACCTATTATCATCACGCTAAGACCAATAGGAGCGTAGCACCAATGAGGAATGTTTCAAAATCGGGGGGTTTTTTCCCATTGACAGCTTCCGCTGCGTTCGCTGCCTAAACGGTTAAAGTTTCGCAAAAATCACGTATAAAATAAATAAATAAAATAGGTATAAATATAAATAAATAAATATAACATATGACACGTACGTAGGTATAACAGAATTGTTCCCCTTTAAAAGTTCTAAAAAAAGGTCGCGACAGCATAATATGTCTATCTTGTAAGGTTGGCTCACTTTAACCTTTTTTATAACCTAACCAAATTTGTTCTAAAATAATGCATTGTTTGCGAAGGTGTTTTTTTTATAAACATGATATTAATCCTTATTCAAATAAATACATTATTCATCACAAGTATTTAGTTTAAAACAAATTTCTTCTTCACAGCATTCGGTTTCAATGAATATCTTAGGAGATATCGCAGTTATATAACATCGCAGCAAAATAATGATAAAGTACTGCGCGCGCATTTATGAGTGCAAGGCCGGCGGGCGGTCATGAGGGGGAAGGGCGGTGGGCGGTGGCCCCAGTAAAGTTGGCGTTAGCCCAAAGTAACTATTCCACGCGGACGAAGCCGCGGGCAGAAGCTAGTATTGTTATAAAAAATATTTAAGTCTTTATCAGTTTTTGATACCCTTAGTAGGTACAAGCTTTGCTTAGTTTGGAGTCAGATGATCATATTTATTACAATGGACCTGCGCGTATATCGCAATTCAGAATTCACTGACTGCGATAGCAACGCAATTTTGACAGCAATGAATGATTCCTATCTGACGGCAAACGCTGCATCGTCATTGGCTGACTAAGAATTGAGTCGCATTGCAAGTTTACGTAAGGAGCGATATCTTTATCGTTTCATTATTGCCTCGTCATTCATATGTGATCGGCTTATGCTATTTCATGTGTTGACTAACATAAAGCGACGAGACACGAAAAGCCGTATGGGTAATGCTGGCGACATTCTTTTTCGTCATTGACGCCTTATAACATATCGAGAAATGACCAAACCTTATAACATATCGCGAGGAACAAACTTTATATGGAGCACATACTATTTGCTAAAGTATATCGGAGCTGAGATATTAGGTCTTGTATTTTGAACTTACTACTCAATTTGAACTTGGGCCATACCTTTTTATAATAAAGTACTCTATGGGCCATACCAAGGGAAAGGTAAAAAAGCGGCAAAAATTATAATCCCTAAATGGCCATGTGCAATATTGTTCTTTTATTGTGGGTAAAAACATTTTCAGGTGTTTTTCCAATGTAATGTGCCTAATTAAGAAGTTTATTGTTACTGTACAAGTCATTGGTATTGAGTCAGCTTAAATATGCTTCGATTATTTGGTCACCTCAGTACAGTACTTATGTGGACTTAATCGAATCTATTTAGAGACGTCTACTTAGAACCTCATCACATCGATTTGGTCTAAAGCGAAAACTACTTAGTTAGGAAGACCGCCCTCGGTATTTTAAAATGCGAGATCTTTGTAGCAGGCGCTTTAGCACGATCTTAATACAAAATTTTGAACGGATATGTTGCAACTGAAATTCTCTATGAGATCCGATTTAAAATACCTAACAGGTCCACTAGATGTTATCGCCCATTTGATATCCCTTTTTGCAACAATAACGTATCTTATCATGATCCTGTGCTGAGAATGTGCCGTGACTTTAATACATTGAGTGGCACAGATAGTGCACCGGAGCTGGTCAGCACTTTATTAATTGGCTTTAGACATCGGTTATATAAATCATTGCCTGAAATTTGAAAAGTCTATTATTAATACAGCACTAATTGTAATTCTATAAGTATACATACGTATATGATTATTTAGAAATATATTTACAAACACATATATATTTATATACATACTAATACATATTTGTTCATATAAAATATTTTTACTACTGATATTTATATATATTAATTGATATTTGAAATATTCCTTTAATAGATTATTTCTTCGCTGAAAGTAGTTAACCTTCTCTTACTTATTGTTGAACTTACACTTACTGTGTACACATCTTTGTGGAGGTATACTTAGCCTATCATTGTGTAAGATTGTTTGTCACGTTTTTGTTATAAATCTGTCTTATGTACCTGATAAATAAATAACGAAGTTAAGAATACCTCCTATTTACATTTTAACCATTTAAAACGGGATTTTTTTCAACACGTCGGTGAGTAATGGACGCGTGCAACACAGGGGCATCGCTCGCGCGTTGTCGGCCCTGCAAAAACCTTTTCAGACCCCTTTTGAAGAACTCCATACTATAACTCATAGAGAAAACCTCGCCAGGGAGTTCATTCCACAATTTAAGGGTCCTCGGAAGGAAAAACCTCTGAAACCGAACTGATAGAGACCATGGCGGAATAAGAGTGTGAGGATGAACGCCCTGCCGGTGGCGAGCGGTGCGGTGGTAAAAAGTAGCCGTGGGCATCATATCAAACAGTTCTTCAGAACAAAACCCGTTGTACAAGCGGGAGAACACGCATAGAGGGGCGAAGTCTATCCTTAGACTTAACGGCTCTAACTAAACCGCTTGTCAGTTTGGGATCGTCGACAATCCGGGTCGCACGCCTCTGGACTGAGTCAAAAGGTGTGAGTTGATATCCAGGCGCTCCTGCCCAAAGGTGACAACAGTACTCCACGTGTGGCCTAACTTGCGCTTCATACAGCAGCAGTCTTTGCCTAGAAGTGAAGTACTGCTTTGCCCTGTTTAGCACACCGAGCTTTTTGGATGCCAACTTCGCTTTTTGTTCCAAATGACTCCGAAACTGTACGTTATAGATGTCAACCCCAAGGATCCCAATATTATTTGCTAATGTAAGGGTAGTGTTCTGGAACTGGGGAGCTACAGTGAATGGAGTTTTCTTAGCTATATACGCGCAAACGTGGGTTAGTGGGGTTAAACTGGACTAAATTGTCCCGACCCCAATCGGACACCCAAGCTAGGGTATTCTCAAGTTAGGGTTTGTCTTTTTGATGTCATTGACGTTAAGGTAGTTTTTCGTGATTGCTCGTGTTCCACTTCCTAATGCCAAATACTTCACATCTGCAGCTTTGTAAAAAATATTGTCTTATTGGATATCTAACTTGATGTATTGCTGGATGTACTTTTATCAAAAAAATATACCCACCAGTACATCTTAGAGCGAAATACCTTCTTCTCTTATTTCTGCATTCTTTTTACCAGCTGCTAGGTGAGATTAGCTCCATAAAGTAACATTTCAGAACTCTTATTTTAGTGAAACTAAGGCAAAAAATAATACTTTAAGAAATCATATCTCGGCTCCGATATCACATCGAACAATTCTGACCACTCAGATATGTTTTTTTATTGTGGTGCTATAAATCAGTGATAAAATTTATGTCTAGCCGCTAAAAGAAAATTGCGCCACAGGTCCATACAAAGTTACTCATACCCCTTTATTCTTGAAGAATTTGCCCACTACAGCGTACCATACCATGACCGTCATAGGAACGTACGTATCAGGCGTGTTCAGGCATAATACGCGACAGTGTTGGTCGGTGACGGAACGCTCTGGTGGGCACAGTGTCTTACTTTTCAGTACAAAGCATATTTTTTTGCCTGATACGTTCCTAAAACGGTCATGGTATATAAATAAATAAATAAATAAATAAATAAATATCCCTGGACATTATTCCACACAGCGCCATCTAGCCCCAAAGTAAGCTAATTAAAGCTTGTGTTATGGGATACTAGACAACTGATAAACATACTTAAATACATTTTCTTTTGTAAATACATACTTATTATACATAGGAGACACCCAGACCAGTACAAACAGACATGTTCATGCACACAAATATTTGTACTGTGCGGGGATCGAACCCGCGACCTCTGGTGTAGTAGCCAACTTCTTAACCATTACACCAAGTCGGTCGTCATATATGGTGAGCAGACAACTCATGTTTCCAATACGTACCTTCTAGCATTGAAGACTTGCGGCACCAGGCAGCAGTCGGCCAGCGTGACCTCGTCTCCCACACAGTACTTGCCCGCGCTGGCCGACAGAAGCTTCTCGACCGCCCGGAACCCTCGCATGATCCAGTTCTGGGCCCATTCCTTCTTCTTCTCTTCGCCCACGTGGATCAGAACAATCAGGTTCTGCAGGGGCTGGATACCGGAGGCTATTACCTGGAAATATTTTAGGAATATAAATCAGCATTGTCTTGGGAGACCTCTTAATACAGATGACTTGAAAAAGATTGTAAGATTGTGGATGATGATGATGTCATTGATAAAAAAACGTAAATAAGAGATAAGGTCAAACCTATGAAAAACTTTCAAATGATTTTATTCCTTTCTATATTTACAGTGAAATAATAAAAACAATGCTAAAAATTAAAGGAAAAAAATATTTAAAAAGTCTCATGATCATACTGATTCCTTTTTATAAGAGGGAATTATTCCGTATCGTACCTTGGGTTTAAAAAATTCACTTCTCTTGTTTAAAAAAATATTGTATACCTAAACTATTTATATCATAGCTATGATATTGAATAATCTAAGCTTTTATGTCAATAAAGACAGATAGATCTGATAATCATGTTCTATCATAAAAACAAAATTAGGAATGGAGATTGACTTATCTTAGTTATTGCCATGTCATTGTTAACTTCGTAAGTAAATGTATTTTTGTCTTGAAGATAAAGATATTGATAAAACTGTCTGCTTATTATGATGTAAAATTCAGTTTACATAACACTATGAAATATAATTAAATAAAATATCAAGCTGGGTTTCTCACCTCACAAATCTCTCTCACTTTGGCCCGTTTTATACAGTCTTGAGGAAGGAGTGGCCTTTGAGGCCTTGTTTCTTCTAAGTAGTGCATTATACTTAGAGATTCAACCAATGTATGTCCATCTGCAATTCCGAAATATAATAAATAAATATCTGGGACAATTTACACCAAGATCATCTGACCCCAAACTAAGCAGAGCTTGTGCTATGGGTGTCAGAGAGTGATAAACATACTTAAATATTTCTAAATACATACTTAAATAGATAATAACACACAACAAACACAAATGTTCATCACATAAATGTTAATAATGAATGATACAAAGAGAAAACAGCAGTTCTAACTTTTAATTTAGTGAATTAAGTAGTATTTTTTACTGCTTTACCTATATACCTAACACATAAGAAATTTGGCTTCAGTTGAATTGTTTTTCTTTTATAAAGTCTGGCTGTCTGTCTGTTTTTCTTTTTAAATAGCTTACCTCCATTTCAACCTGCCCTTCTCTCTATGCAGTATTTAAATCCGTTCAGTAGTTTTTGCGTGAAAGAGTAACCAACCATACACACACATACATACCTCCCAAACTTTCGCATGTATTAGTATAATATTAGTTTTAGTAAAGTAAGTAAGAAGTGTGTTGTCATCTTTGGTGGGCTTATTTTCGCATTTAATCTGATCTTGGGCTCTCCATTACCATTTGAGGGTTTTAACCTCGTAATAACCAAAAACAAGAAATATGGATGTAAAACAGAGGTGATATAAAAAATAACAGTGGATTTTATACTGCCAGAAAAATTATATGCCATTCAGTAGGTGATGTAGATACTATCTCTAAAGAACTTTTGTTTGATCATGCAAAGTCAGTCATTCATTCAAATTCCTTGTATGAAAGCCTCAAAATGTCTGTTATTTAAAATATTCTAATTGTATCTTAAGAAGCTTCTACAGCACTAGTCACTACTCAGTACTAGTCAGTCTATGCCATATGATTTTCCTTACATTATTTGTAATCAGCCAGGATATTAACCTGTTGAGTGTTAGTCGGTGTTCTGCAAAAACATATGCAAAAACCGGTTGTACTAGTGGCACGGTACGGGCTAAGTGCACTTTAATATGCAATATCATATTTGGTTTAACCTTGAAAAGAAACACCTCAAATGTACTTCAGTTTAATTTTATAAATACCTATTATCAGTGAAGGTACTTGTTCCATAGGGTTAACTTCCCGGTACTCATTGCAATGCTGTTCACCACCACCTTTGATAAGACTCACAGCCTTTATATCATAGGGTATTTCCTTCAGGTTCAGTGCGATCCTCACCCTCCATGCGCATGAGCTTCGCCAGTATGAGTATAATACTGGCTGGAATGAGAAAAAAATTTGAATGAAAATAGTTTTTATAAATAGTTTAAGGATACTCAAGGCCGAATCAAAAGTATGATGCTGACTGAGTTTGAGTATCCTTAAACCATTTATAAAAGGTTTTACACAATAAAATTATAAAAAAACATTAAAAAAATTTGACACAAATTAAATAAAATAAATAAATATCTGGGACAATTCACACCAAGATCATGACTTAAGTACATAAGTATTACTTATGTATTTACACATAATTATTGTGCAATGTTCTCCATAATTATATTAATTATTTGTTTTATGTTTTATCGAAGTTAGTTTTACTCATAACGTGTAGCTGTTGACTTACCATTTCTTCAACTTTATCAGCCATAGTAATTTTTAGATTAAAACTTTTTTTCAATAATATATTCTAACACCCGACACGTCGTAGTAAGGTGTTTAAATACGTAGCTCTGAGATGTGACTGAGGCTAGTAGCAATCTAAATACAGGTTTGTTTTATCACAAGAAAACCCAGTATGCTAATGTAGCTAAATTTATCAAAACAAGTAATCATTCGTAAGTAAACAGGCGTCAACCGCGCTTACCTTAGCCATGGGGGAGATGTGACCGTTGTATTTTGAGTAGAAAGCAATTTTGGCGGTATATTATTGCCTTTTTTGAAATAGATAACACCACAATCGGTCCTAAATCAAGTTTGCAAATTTTTAAAACCCCTTTAGCAATAAAATAGCAAAATGTTTCGTTCAGTTCAGCTCGACGCGACAGGCGACATTCAAGCTTTTTTATCAATTTGTGTGCGTTTCGTTCGATTCTTTAGGTTTATTCTTCTTTCTCTAAATGATCTCATAATCAATTCTACGACCCCACTTATATTTCAAAACACGACACGGTATAGTAAAATTGTATTGTAGAATTGTACCACATTCCCTATGTTGGTAATTTTAAAGTAAAACTATTATTACACTACTATTCACACAACACTACAAGACACGAAAAATATTAAGACGCTAGCTGTCCGTCAGCGGCTTTGCTCGCTTTGACTGTTTCTACCGTCAAAATATAACCTTATTAAAATAATAACTATGGCCTATGTCACTCGCTGACATGTAGTTTTATTATGTTTTTTTTCTTTTTCTGGTATTTTCGGAACTTCATTACAAACAAACATACAATCAAACTTTCCTCTATAAAATATTAATAATATATATGAAACTACAAACGAAACGTAGATGGCCGAGCAGCATATCTGGAAAAAAAAAACTGACAGCTGAAATATTGACGTTTGTAATTTTTGAGGTTAGATTTCTGTTTACCTACTACGCGCCTTAATTGTTCTCTTTGCTACGCGCGTGAGAGTACGAATACGAAATTGTTTACGATTTTTGTTTGTTTAATGAATGCCATAATATATCTGTGACTGTGCAAGAGTTTCAATAATTACTAAGAGTATCCTGCAGTAGTCGAGTGCTGTTAGAGGAAAAGTATACAACCTCAAACATGGGCAATAAAAACAACAAAAAAGGTCCGAAAGCCAACGTGTTCAAAGTTGCTGGAGCTAAAAGTTTGAAGAAAACTAAAACAAAAGCTGTGAATTTAGGCTTGAAAAATGTAAGTACTTACATTGTACAAAACTTCATCTAAATAGTATCGCCATCGATACTACTACATACTAAATTGGAAATTGTGATTATTTTATTAAGTAAACTTTTCGTTATGATACTCCGAGGCACACGGCACGGCACGGGGTTATGATACTACCGTTCGAGAGCTTTAACAATAAGCTTGACTGCAGCCTTATTTACACAATATTACCAATTTCAGCAACAAAATGCTCACTCGCAGGTTGATTGCTTCAAACCTGTACGACAAGCTTGCAGCACTGCAGCACCATTACGCTTTCAAAATGCATTCACAAAGCCTAACGGTATAAGCAGCGCTGGATAGCCAATACAGCATATTATCATTAAGATAATGTTTATTTACATTATACTCCTGTTGTTGTCAACTAATGATATTTTGATTCTGCATATCATGGGAGTATAGTACTAGCTACAGTAATACTAGGCGTCAGGCTAGATCATATTATTAATATTATAAATGCTAAAGTTTGTGACGATGTATGTGTGTTTTTTGTTACTCATTCAAACCTTGTAACAAACAAGTATATTGTAAGATACTGAAATAAATATTTTGTATTTTTGTATTTGTATTCAGGCAAAAACTACTGAACATCAGAATAACACATGGGCTCCAATTTATGTAGATTTGATATAATTTGACCATAATATATAACAAAATGCGAGCAAAGCCGCTGGTGGATAGCTAGTGTATATATAATTCTGTAATGTTAATGAGTATTAAATTGTAATCTAAATAAGTTTTTCCTTCAAAAGCAGCAGCAGTAATTTATCTTAATTGTGTCACATAAAATGCAAATTGTCAAGTTTTTCATTTAAAAACTCTGAGGTTGTTCCAATAGGAAAAGTAATTTTGAAAATGTAAATCTGTTGGTAAGTTGAAAAACTTTTAATACTCACCTTGAAAATGTTTTTTGGAAAAAGTGTAAGGGGACTTTGTAGTCAATAATGTGTAAAGTGTTTTATCATCTTATCCCATTAAAATTGGTTCAAAATTATGAATATGGTAATCAGAATTAGCATCTAATTTATGATAACTTTTATTTTTGCAGATTAAACAGAAGGTGGTGGATATAGATAAACAATTTGTTGAGATTAACAAGAACCCAACAAGTAAAACAAGTAAAACCTTTAATGTTAAGGTGAAATTGCCAGAAAAAAAACTAGAAACAAATATATCAAAAGAGGATGTAGCAAGTACTGCTGATAAAATTGTTAAAATGGACCTATAATTTATTAGTGATGTTAAATATATTTTTTTAAGCAAGGTTTCAAAATCTTATTAACCCTTATTGAGCCAAATTTCCAAGCCATAAGAGGCTAGGGTTAGCCCAAGCTAAAGGAAATATAAAAAAAAGATTTCACAAGAATTTGTACTTTAATGCTCCATTTATTTATTGCTCTATAATAAATTTATGTAATTAATATGTACAGGTAAAATCATTAAAAAAATATATAATTTCATTATTTTGGTGGTGAAAATCAATCAACATTTCATAGAAGAAAAAAAGATTTAATTACTGAGTTATTGCAATCTTTGTAAATTATTGTTTCACCAATGTATCAAAGCTTTTTAAATTTTCAAAGCAGTAAGTTGTTGTATCTCATCCACAGCTAGAGTGTAATACTGTGGGATAGTGAGTAACTCATTAAGTTTAAAGATGTTGAATAAAACAAATTATGTTAATCTGTCTTTTATTGTTAAATTTAACAAAATATAACATTATTAAACACTTAACTCTATAACATTGAACTGTTTAGTTTATAATTTACTTTGTTAAACGGTGGTAGTAGGTATTTTGTCACATAAAGGGGAAGGAAACAAATACATTTTCTTCATGCTTTCAGTATAGTGTAATTCTATTACACATAAGAAAGGTAGAAAAAACAGAAATGTATAAAGGTTCTTGCATACAGTTGTGATTGGTCACCATAGTAAATGGTTACCTTTGGTTCCATAGGGCAGTTAGGATAAGATAGGTCTTATAAATCGTAATTCACTTATTATTAACAGGACTAGAAGGATCACTGGGTTGGCTTTAGAGGCAAACTTATATTAACTATGCCTATTTATGAAAGCCTGCATATTTATCCTAACAAAATGCATCATATCTGTATACAAAAGCCGTCCCTGGCTATTACGACATTCATGTCTAAACCAAGTCAAAACACGAATAACGTTTAGCCTATCCAAGAGTTCACAAGTATTAAAAATGCACGTCTATAAAACACTTTATCGAGTTGAGAGAGACTATTCTTCGTCTGTCACATCGGGTTCTGCTCTCTCGTCTTCGCTAGCTTCCTCCTCAGCATCAGCAGGTGCGTCAGTCGCCGCTTCGGGTGTTGTTGGCTCTTCCACGATGGGTTCTGGCTCATCAGCGGCGGTTTCGCTGTAGGGTAAATAAATAATAGTCAAAAAAATAGTAGTTATTCAGTGAACGGCTGTGAAAGTGTCAACCTTGGAGTTCTCCTTTTTAGTTTTGGCGCCCAACTTAGTATTTGCTATATGCAAAGCTTCCGTCGCGTCGTTCAATACATGTCAATTTTGAAAGACTTAAAGTAGTGGTGTTTTGTCTCGTTTGGATAGGTAAGTAATGTTGAAGAAAATCTTATCCTACTAGGCTTTAAAATACGAGCCCATAGCTTAGGCAATGCGCATCGAAAAATGAAAGCAAATGAAACAAATTTTACTTGCAGGAGTGATTGTTGACGTTGTGTCTCTGTTAGGAAATCTCAATCCCTTCCTATCTTCAAGGCAAAAGTAGAATCGCATTACCTTTCGCTGTGCTATTATTGATCTTTTTCTAATTTTCTAGCTAGCTTTGGTGTATAAAGAATATTATCTATCTTCCCCATTTCCATTTATTCATTTCCTTACTACGGCCAAACAATTTTTCGACCCGATTACATAGTAATCTAACAGAGGCATAGCAATTATGTTGTTGGCGATACGTTCATCGAAACAAAAAAAAAAATTGACAGCAGACGTTACCCGGCTTCAGCATCAGCAAAGTTGTCAGCGGCTGATTCACTCCTTGACAGCTCCTCCAAGCGGGCAGCGGCAAGTTCTGATTCTTGTCTCGCAATCTCAGCCAATTCAGCAGCCTGAAAATGTTATTTGACTTCTTTTTTATAAAATTCCTGATAATCTTCAACTGATTCCGGATGATTAAGTAATGGTTATCAACTTAAGTTAAAAAATCAACATATTCAAAAATCAAAAAGACTTACTTCATTATCAATAAGCAATTTTTTATTTAACGCACCTGACTGGCTAATTCTGCTTCACGCTCTTCCTGAGCTTGTTTCTCTAATTCTTCTAATCTTGCGAGCTCCTCTTGCCTTCTCTGTTCCGCTTGCCTTTCTTCTTCCGCTAACTTAGCCTCTTCTGCTAATTTAGCTTCCTCTGCTACTCTTGCCTCCTCTGCTAATCTAGCCTCTTCAGCTAACCTCGCTTCTGCGAGACGGGCCTCCTCTGCCTTTTTAGCTTCCGCAGCTAGACGAGTTTCTTCAGCTTTCTTTGCCTCCTCGGCTAACCGAGCCTCCTCAGCCTTGCGAGCTGCCTCGAGTTTGTTTGCTTCTTCTTCGGCCTTTTTAGCTTCTTCTTCCGCGTTACGTTTAGCCTCTTCGGCCTTGCGAGCTTCTTCTTCGGCCTTCTTCTTTTCAGCGGCTTCACGCGCAGCCTACAATCAGACATTATGCCTGAATTAATATAGATTGTCCGAAGAAAATAAGTTAGAAAACCGTTAAGTTGAAATTACCTTGGCCTTGCGTTCAGCTTCACGTTTAGCTTCTTCTTTTAGAGCCCTGCAACAGGAAATGATTTTAAGCGTAAATCGTGTTCAAACTTGTGGTAAGATATAAAAAAATATTTTGTAACTTCTGTTATTCTACGTAAAATAAACATAAATTGTTCTGAAAAACTAAGCGTCTAGTTGGTTATTTCAATAATTTTTGAAATTATTTTTCTTACGCTTCTTCAGCGGCACGAGCTTCTTCTTGCCTCTTCCTCTTGATCTCGGTGAGGTCAGCCGCCGACGCCAGCACTGGTTCAGCAGTAGTAGCGCGGAATCTGGCTTCGCGCTCAGCCTTCTGTGCCTTCAGCTCCAGCGCAGGGTCCTCCATGGTCTGGGGCGCCTGGAACTTGCGGCTCGGCCTCCAAGGGAGCAGTTTGACTGCACCGAGGCCCATGTTACCCAAGCTCCAGGGACAATGACCATTGGCGAAGCGGTCTGTTCTTCTGAACCTTTTCGCGTGCCAATGACCATTGCAGACAGGAAAACAACAAGCGTCACAGCAGCATACGACTGTCACGATATAAGGCCTTCACCAAGCAGTTAGGCCCAGCCCTGAAGCTTGATGACAAAGCTAAACTGTATGGCGATTCGCTAAGATGTCTGAATTCTGATGCTGCTGCTCGATCATGCTGTGATGCGGTGGATGTTGATCACTTTGATGTATTAATGTTGGTAAAACATCGAGGCATTTCACTACATTGTCGTATTAATACATATTATATACGATTACAAATCTTATATAAATTGTTGGTATCATCTGTGTAAATCGATACACTATGTTTGAATTTTAGGTTGAATTGAAAAATAAATGTGTATAATAAATTATCTGTGTGTTTAAAGGAGTTAATATTGTTTAGTTTAAAAAGCGAGGCGTTAATGTAAGCGAATGGGTAGTTGAAGCGTGATATAGGATAACTATCATGCAAATTAAAACAACTAACAGTTCGATAAAAATCCTTTAATGTTAAATAAAATCAGTTCTGTTAAGTGAAAACGAGACGTCTCGGTCACCGACAAAATTCGGCGCAGAATACCGCGCTATCACAGCGATGACTAGAAAATAAATCGGTAAATCGTTCGTTCGTAAAAAGAGTAATAACAAAAATATTATATTCTTCAAAAAAAGGTATACAAAAATATATGATCTTGGTTAGTCGGAGCATAGGAAAATAAGAAAATTGAAATAATTAAGGCGCCTTTTTCCTGATATTTTCTACTTTGGACTGAGTTGATTGGTCACGCATTTGGCTGGTGTGGTTGAAAAACTATATACCTACGAAACACACAAAATATGTTTTTTCCTTGTAGCGAACTTATTTTGGACTTGTGAAATATGCGGTGCCTTGTATCTCGTTCATGTTGATTGCTGTGCTTTGTATGAGAGTTCGTGGTATGAAAATGTAAAGGTGCCATAATTTTCTTATTTTGCTACGTTCGGAGCGTTATACCGAGATCAGAGAGCGCGAAGGGCGAACGCGGCGCGGGTGCAGACCGACCGCGGACTTGCGCCCGCGCCGCGCCGCGGCCCAGCGGGGGGGCGGAGCTACGCGCACTGCGCCGCTGACGGCTGTTCCGGCGCGCCGCCCGCTGCAAGAGACACCACACACAGTGTTAGACACGAACTTTATACTCCATTTTAAAACTGCTATTATACTCCGGCGCCGCCGGAGCGACATGAGCGATTTTATCTCGTTTAACTTCTCATTTTAACAGAATTAAGCGAAGGAACGTAAGCGGGCGCTAGCGCTGCGATTTTGGTGAGGTACCTGTTACATTATCGACGGCTAGGCCGGCGGCCGCGAGCCTGTTCTTCGCATAGAACGAGAGCAGGTTCACGTCGTCCCTGATGCTCATTTCCTTGTAGAAGGGCGATCGATTGGAGAAGGCCTTTTTACCGGAGTAGTGCACGCATGCGAGGTGACCGCGTCCTGGCGAAAACACCTCATTGTTACCACGGGGGCACGCTGGAACTAGACAGTTAGTTGGACTCGGAAGTGGTCAAAACTCAAAAGAAACCGCACAAGGAGAGTGGAAAAAATCATTAATTTGTGAGTACCTTCCGAAAATAAATACTGGTGTGTTGTGTTGGGAACGGTCATTTCCGATACATACCGGTAAACTTCTTGGCGGGCTCACTGTAGAAAGAGATGTTGTGGATGTTATCGGCGACATTGCGCAGAGGCAAAACCAGCTTGGTAAGGTACGCGTCATTGCTGAAGCGGTACGGATAGGGTACTGGATCATCGTGGTAGTAGCTCCTGCACAAATAAAAATATTTGATTTTGCACGTAAACGATCAGACAGCGGATATACTTGCGTCTTCTTTTAATGAGCTTCATAAACACATCGAGGTTTCAAAAGAAAATAAACCGTAAGACATTTTATTAGAACACTGGACAGTAAACATCAGCTGGCATTTAACCAGTCTAAAATTAAATCCGTGATCGGTACGCCGGGCACCGTCATACATAAAACGCGCAAGTACAAAATTTGGCTGTTAAATCAACACCCACATTGCAAATATCCTAGCCAAAGGAATGTCCTTTTCATTATGAGGTGAAAATTTCACCTAGGAAGACGATTTTGCGCCTACTGTTGTCGCTGATGCCAAATGATGTTATACCGATTACTGCCCGGTGTATCGTCAATGTCAGTGCCAACAACCGTGATAGACGCATCAATGGGCTAATTCTGTCCGGGGCAGCGAAAAACTTGACCTAGCTCTAACGAACGACAGGTGTGTCAACGCACAAGGTCTATCCGCACTGCACCGCGTATCATCCTTATCATGGAGTAAACCATGCGAATTAACATTTTGTTAAATGATTTTGATCTCGGCTCGCCCTTTGTGGTAACGGTACTGAAGATTCAATCATGAACATTAAAGAATTCAGCGCAGTGTTAAAAGCGGTGGACATTTTGTTAAACTTGGTAATTAATTGTTTTAATAGTTTTGTTGTATGTGGGTGAACACCGGTTCCCGATGAATTTAGAATTTAAGCTGAAGGTCAGCTAGTTAACAAAGTGATACCGCTCATAACTGGTTCGCTCATAACCTTTATAATGCTATAGTTCAATCTTACCGCAAGCGACGATGAACTAGGAAATAGAAAACGAACAAATAACTTTTGTTTTGCATTTTGGGCAAGTCTCACGTCCGCGTCGGTAGTGAAATTTAAAGATAGGTATTGCTCTCCAGTTCGATCAGTTAAAGCGATTAAGGTACTCACGAGTAGATGGTATCGAGGGGAGTCATAGTCTTTCCGCGTGGTACCACAGCGCGGGCGCGCGATAGCAGTGACGCGCTGTCAGCGCGGATGCGACGGCTTTCATCCTCAAACGCCTGCAAAAGATCATCCAGTTTTAATATCAACAAGTATACCTCATGTATACAGTAGCGTAGCCTAGGAATCTGTTGCTGTTTGGCCCGAAAAATAAATCTCTAATCTAATGGCGAAGATTTGATTGCCGAATTGATTATCGTCGTCAGCTGATAAAAATGACCTACGCTGCGCTGCTGTGCTCCTCTTAGAATAACAATTTCTAGGGGAAAACAGAATACTATACACTACGACTGACACAGACAAAAAAACTTGACACTCTTGCTCCTATTTGTTCCATATTGGCAGCTGAAGTAATAAGTAGTACCAATGAGCCTAGTAAAAGCAAGAGTTGTGAGATTTTGTCATTGTTCGAAGCTTGGAAACTCTAATGTCTTTTGCTTCATGTTAGGGACATAAGTAGTTTTATGTTCATTTGGTAACATATATTTTTTAGAATATTACAAAAAAAATAACGAGTTAAAAATAATTCAGCAAGTTTGAAGGAAAGTATTCAGATATTACTTACCACATAAATACGAAGGAAAATAGGTTATGAGACAGAAAATCCTTTGAGAAAGAAACGTAGGGCTAAATACTTTAGATGGGTATATTGTTAGATAGCTGAACATCAAGGGTTCGTAGTCCAGAGCATCGTCCAGGTTTTCTACGATACTTTACTCTCTACAAATCTAACTACAACTCACGGAATTGCGGTACGAAGCCACCGACGACTCTCTCTGCCGACTCTGGAGTGATTGTCTTGACTCAGAGGTGTAATTGTTTACCTGCTTATTGAATACAAAGTACGAACTATTTGTAACACAATATAAGATGGTAAAAGAATATGTAGGTACCTACTGCTGCTAACTAACCAGCGTAGAGCTTATGGCTTGAATAAGCCCTAATGACATAATGGTAAATCAGCTTCAATGAATGCATCGATTAAAATTTGGATCTATGAGTCAGTGGTTGAGTCCAATCAAAAACATAATCCTTGATTGCATCAACTTAGTCCTTGAAATTCGCTTCTTATAAGAAAATTATAAGCTTTTTATTTACAGCAAAGAAAAATTTAAACTTTAAGGTTCTCTCACCTTAGTGGTTTCGGATCTTAAGAAGTCGTCGACGGCAGAAACGCCAACTGCAGGGCGGCGACGGTAGGCGATGCGGTCCAGCTCACGCAGCACCACCGACGGACGCACGCGCACTCTGACGATGTGGTGGGGTGCCTCAGGGTAGGTGACGAGTCGAGTGACTGAGCGAGAAGCAGGGCGGTATATCAGTTCATCCTGGAACGCACGAATAACCTTCAGTCAGGAGCAATATGGAGGTCATCACGAAGCAGCGGTGGCGGGGTATATTTGGTTATATGATGGTCTAGTTGATGCATGCACCAGCGAAAATACGTCAGTCGTCAATCAACAGAGAAATTAACTAATTAATAAAACTGTTGGCACCTCGCTTGCGGAATTTAATGTGAATCAAGCTTTTATAGTGCAATAAATGAATTAATAGAAGATAGTTTAAGCAATTCTGAAAAACATGCCATTACCGTATGGAAGCTGTCTGTCTAACAATAACTACGGAGCTGCCTCGAACAAATAACTATGCAGCTCACTCCTAAGATTGGGAACCTCTGGCATATTGCCAGTGCTGCCAATCAAAAGGATTACTAGATTATCAATTATGCAGTGGGGGGAAAAGCTTTGTGCAGTGAGGCGGTTTAGCATAAAGTTTAGCTATACCCACAGGCGAGTAAAAAACTTTTTTACTCGTCCGTGGCCATACCCAAATTAATAAATTAATGCGCAGGCGTATTGAACACGATTATAAAACGCTTCATGTCATGAAATGATTTGTGGATTGTGAAAGATAAACATGCGAGAAATGATAGTGTTTACTTTAGGTACACATCAAATTTTATTTGAAGTTTCTAGAAAACTGGATAAGTTGTTTATTTGCCTCGAAGATCATAAGGCTATTTTTAAACCCGTGGGACCTTATTGCGCATATCAGTGGCGGAGTGAATCATCGAGAAGGTGTGGTAAAATTAGACTCTATCAAGCAGCGCGTGCAGAACTCATAACGCCGGATCATAATGGGAATTTTCTTATTGCCGGTACTTCAAATCGAAAGGTTCATGGTCTAATTTCGTACTTAATACAAGCTATTTCTAATCAAATCTGTTATTTGCATTCGACAAATGAGCATGAACATTTATAAATGGCACACGAAGAAGATTCGCTTGTCATTTGTCAAACAGCTGCCAAATATAACCGTCACAGTAATTAGAAAGCTACGAGTAAAATCTTGGCAAGTCTTTTACGGACATCCAACGTATCAAGTTTCTACTTCCATGATGCCAAAGTTTCTTTGTCGGTGGTGGATTAGTTCACTTTCCATTACGCCTTTGGTTGCGCTGTGTTCAGGGCCTTATGAATAAAGGATCCGTTGGATCTGCTGCATGAAATTGAGTAAATTCTAGTTTCGCTAAACTCGTGGGTGCTCTGTGTGATGATGACATGGGCGTATAGCTGTTACTGAAGCGACCTTAGGTCTGTTGCCAAAACTCCCGCTTCCCTTGATCTGGTTCCAGCCATTGTTTTTTTGTTTTCCAAGGGATTGAGACGTCCATATCCGTGCGTCCGTCCGTTGGTTTTTATAGGTTTGGTTTCAAGGTTTCCATAAAAATAAATACGAGGATTTATTAGCTCGTATTGTATTTTTGTCTAAGTACTTACCTAGATCCTATCCTACTGACTTTCATTTCATTACGTTTTAACTGAGGAACTGTCAATTACTTAAGGACGACCCGACCAAAGTGGTCGGGTCGTCCTTATGTAATTGACAGTTCCTCAGACAGTCAACAATCTATGGAGGAGGCATATGTTCAGCGGTGGATGTCCAGCAGATGCGTCTGATGATAATGATAAAAAATATAAATAAGGATACCCTGGGGTACCGATCATGTGTGTCTTGTTCTGATTCTATATTCTTCATTTTATCAAAGGAAACCGCGTGATATTTAGCTGGTGTAGGTAGGTATCCATGGATACTGTGCAGTGTCCATTGCATTGCACAAGCAGACAATCAGTATGTTTCATTATTCAAAATTGAGTTGGAAGTCATATGCTAAATTTATAACGGACCTCTAACTAAATTGTACTTAAGTGTCAGAGACTGATAATATACTCAAAACTACTACCATTAGTTATGTGTAAGCAAGCGAACTTACGTCCTTCAGCAGTATAGACAGAGGCCTTATCTCATTTGACTTGTCAAGTTCATTCCCTAAACTGAGCGAAGCGAGCAATTTTGTAATATGATCTTTCATTTTCAGCCAATTCCATCTCTCTTTAGGTTACAAAAAGTTTTAGTATCCCTCATGGGGCAAGGTATACATTATTACAAGATTTTAAAAGCCATTTGTGAGTTACCACTACATAGATTAAAAAATCACATCAAAGCAGCTTTATTGAAAAAGGGCTAATAAACTACAAAAGACTACCTTATAGATAAAAATGCCTGGGTGTAAGCTCTCTGCTCGATGCGGGGCCGATTAGATAACTCTATTGTAACAGATAATTTATAGTAATACCTAGTTAATACTTAGTTTGTACTGACTTTTTTTCTTTTTTAATTGTTTAAATGGCCTTAAATTTATATTCTTTTATGTTTGTTTTTTCCATTGATTTATATTCTTTAGATTAGACACTCAGTGAGTCTATTTGTATAAAAATTACACACTGTACTTAACTAACGCCTCTTGTAAACCCAAAACAAGTTTAAAAGAGTAACTGCTGAGTTTCTCGCCGGGTCTTCTTAGCAGGAAACAACTCCGACGCGGTGGTAGAGTCGCATTATGTCTGTATACTGTGTATTTATATATGTCTATATTATTATAGTATTTATGTCTGTTATTTAGAATATCTTGCTTTAAATTTGACGATTTAAAAGTACTTACTGTGAAAGTCTATTTAAATAAAGCTATCTGAGTTTGAGTTTTGTATTTGAGCCAGTCAGCGGTTACCAGCTGCCACCAACGCATCTTCCAGGCTGGATATTCAGTCAGCGGTTACCAGCTGCCACCAACGCATCTTCCAGGCTAGATATTTGCTGACGTAATTGCTCGCTACCCTCAGTGTAGAGAATTCACTTGACTAGCTATAAGCGATTGCAATTAAGTCCTTTAGTAATAGTTTATAAATTAATGTAAATATTTAAAATCTTCAGTCAGAATCACATTGTAAAAAACCTTGTCAATAGGTAGTTCAACGTACCTACGCTTTCTTCCATTTGGCAAGCTTAACGTAGTCTTGGCTCTAGTTATTTTTTCCGTAGTAGATATTTACCTCTCGTCGGAAACTTTTTTATCGTTTGTTTGACATAATATTTACATTTACAATGATTGCGATTTCTATTTAGATACTTACCTAACATTAGTCACTAACTTTTATCACTAGTAGATACATAAATTCATAATATTTTTTACATTTTATTGCCATACCTTATTCATTAGATTAAGATTATCGTAATCAGTACTTTAACTTCACTATATGTAGGTACCTGCTGTTTTGTCACTTTCTAGTATTTTTTTTTGGGCTAAGAATTAAAGAGATAAAAAGTCCTTCGGTAAAAACGTAATCAATGGATTTAATAAGATAATTATAAGTATTATACTTACCTAACTATGTGTTTTACAAAGAAAATGTGTTAACAAAGCTGTGTCCACATTAAAATGAAGATTATTAGGTACATACGAATACATAACTTCATACATAAACTTCAGTGTTTCTAAAATTCCTTACCCCTCTTGCCCTCCTTACCATGAGATAACAATATTGTAAACGCCTTTTCATTGAAATTGAACGTCTAAGTATGTAACTTCGAAAGCGCTAGTACAGTAGGAATGGAGAAGAATTAAATACTGGGTGACTATACCTACGTTTAGGGAAAATTATGCAGTAACTATCTTAGCGAAAATTGGACTACATTGGCCAATTTTTATATTGAGGTTTGTTGTTGTTTATTTGAGGTGTGTTTCAAACATAATCAGATTAAACATTCGTCGTTTCGTATGAAAACCCTAAAATGAAGTTTGTTAAAAAAACAGATAGTAAATAAATCCCAGCTTTTGTGGGCCCGGGGTGGCCAAATGGGGCGTTTTTTTCATAACTACCAGTTTACCAACGAAAATACAAGGCTCTGCAAAATTTAAAACCATCAAGCAACTGCCATTCATACGATGAAATACCATTTTGATGTTAATTCACAGATTTTTGTACTACACTATTATTAGATTATTAATAATTCCTCAGTTTCTGCTCTTTCTATTCAATAATTAGTTAAAAATACTTTAATTTTAAAGAGACTGATCTGCAGACGATTCAAGGCATGTCAGGTTTTCTGATAATGTTCCTACTTGCATTAAATTGAATCAGGAGTATTAGGATAAATTGGTTTCTAATTTATTATGATAGTTAATTAAATAACTCAAACACCGCCGAAGTCTTGGTTTTTATTGAACTGACACACCTTAGAAGTCAACTAAACAGAGCTTGGGTGTTAAAACATACCAACTTAAATACTTAGATCATAACACCCAGACCAGACACAATGAACAAAAATGCCTTATTACGTCAGAAATATAAGGCGTGCCATCAGTGTTGGGTTCGTTTTCTAAAATTGTGGTTGGGAATCCTTAAAATAACAATTTCACAACGTAATATCATAAGCATTTCAAATAGTAACATTATAGTCACAATAGTGCTGTACGAAAATATTTTATAGCACGATGACAAATAACGAATTTAATAATGTGGGATTATCTTGGCTTGCCAACATTCAAGTTCGAAATAATGAGAAACTATTTTAGCACGACCTAAATGCCTCTCGAATAAGTACATCATCATAAAGTCCTGAATGGGTTAGGCTATGATGAGTATTTAACAGAGGAAAACTGAATCGAGGAGAGCTGTTGAAGGCCAAAGACACAGCTTAGACGTAGGGTACCATAAGTAAGTTTTATTAGGATTTCGGCGGTTATCGGACTATCAATAGGATACCTAATAATCCTTTGCCTGGGGCCTTATTACAATCCCCTATATCTTGTCAAATTCATACTGTAAACTGAGCATAGCGAGCAATTTCGTACTATGATCTCTTGCCTGAAAGATGCGTTAATGCCAGGTAGGTGCTCAGCTGAGTTTAGGAAATGAACATGAAAAGATATAACGGATTATAGCAATCACCCCTAATTTTGCCTGGCGACGCCCAGCGCCCTCACCCTATTAGACTCAAGGATGGGATATGTAATCCTCATTATTGTTAATCTGTGGTCAAGTAGTGGACAACACTGTAGAGGATTTACGCACCCTTCTGCCGAGAAGTTTGGTGTGGACTACGGGTCAATTCACACCGAGACGCGACGCGGCGCTGCGCTAATTTTTTAATGGAGCTACTCAAAATTTAACTTATTTACGACACGAGAAGATACACGAGAATTCATAATACGTTGCACTATGCAGCAATACGTCGCGCTACGTGAGTAGCTCTATAAAAAAGGGCGCGCAGCGTCGCGTCGCGCGCGTCGCCGCGTCACACCTCGGTGTGAGTTGACCCTAAAAGTTGTGGTGTCTGACCGGTAGAGAAATATTTTTGTAACTTGCAAAGTTATGTGTGTAAATGTTCAATTAACGGTTTTTGACACGCTATAGGATTTGTAATAAGGCCTCTGGTCTGTTGGCACTATGTGAATGATGTTGCCTGTAGCGCCAAAAGAAGAGGGTATGTACAATCCCCCTCTGGACAGTGAAGAAGGAACATTTTGTGTCTCGGTGTAATGGACGCTCATAGACTTACAAAACTGTATATTTGTAATATGTAGTATGTTTAATAGTCGCTAACACCAATAGAACAACATCTGCCCAGTTTGTATCTCGATCAGATGATCATGTGGTAAGTTTTCTGAGATATTTATTTATGCATTCAGTAATACCACTGCTTGTCTTCATAAATCATCTTAACACATGTTGCCATTTGAATTGGTTTTGGCTCAAGCATCAGTGTTACTCAGGTTGGTACAGGTCTTGTTCTTGCCAACACTAGAATAAAGTATGAATGGACTACGCTCTTCTCAGATGATTGAGTGATTCGTTAATACCGGTGTCATACCTATCATTCATCGGACAGATCATTGAGCAAAAGCTTATCATATGCCACACTTATAGATGCCCTAACAATATGAGGTAGGGACGAGAGACATTCAGAGCACAATGCTACGAGTAGGTACCTATTATTAGAATCGAAGACTATGGCAATCCCAATGCACCAAACTTTTAGCAATAAAAGACCTTAGCTCACTGAGGCCGAGATCTATGGTCGTTATTTAGCTAAGCATAGACTTATCACATTATTTATTATCTTAGTTATTGAGTAGGTGCTGTTAAGATTATTATTAGCAAATATTGATTGTTCAACTAATTGATGTTTAAATAAGGCGATAATAAGAAAGTTACTGATACCTATGTTATGATATGGATAGATTCAGCTGTTCAAAGTCTAAGTTTAAGCTAAGCACGCTCTATAAATCTCGGCCTGAGACCCGAGAGTAAGATATACTGCTGTTTCTTTATTTAATAGCGCTACAATAATACATGAATAATGTAGGCGTTTCTACCTACAGCAGGTATTTAGTCATCATCCCAAGAAGACAAGATACACAAATTAGCGCCACTTTCTAAGAAGCATTTACGTGAACTCGTAACCATCATACCTACAAATGAAATGATTTTACGCATCTACCACTGTAGCCTAAATAAAAGCTAGGGGCTCTTGCTTACGGAAAAGACACGATTCATGATAATAATGATCTGAGATATGATATTTATACACATACGAACAATCATAACCAATAATATTAAATAATGTGTGAAATGTGCAGTATGAGATGAGACCTCAGCCTGCTGCGCTGTGCTATGACGTGCCTGCTACAGCACAAAGCAATGCGTTACATTCCGTGTTGTATTTACAGATTGCCAGCGTAGGTAGTTTAAGAATTACACGGTGATTTCCTTAATTTTCTGCAGCTTGACGGATGAGTTCGCCACAGAAATGCGCAGTTAACGTGACTTTTCGAGAAAGGTTATGGAAGCGTTTATGACGGAGACGTGGGAGGATATTTAGCGGTACGCGAGAAAAAGTTAACTTATTAAAACTAACAAGTAAGTATTACTCAATTTTGAAAGCCCGTCTAATGCTACTGCTCTACTAACGATAGGGTTAGTGTTACTGCGTGTGCTGATGTGGCGGAGATTATAACCGCTTACAGCAGTCGCTTAGGTTGTAAATTAATCATCCATTTCAGTTTCTATATACGAGGCTGTCAACTTGCCCTTTTAAATAACGACTTTATTCCCGTAGAAGCGAGAATCAGAAACCAATGGGAAGACTCCGAGGCGTCCAATGAGAATCACGTTATGGTTAATAATTTGCACAGTACCTATACGACTAATGAGTATTAATTTAATAGTCAAATTACATAATTTATTAGGTACCTAGGTGTTGAAGCCAAGTTGCTATATTCAATAGTTACTATAGCTTTCATGATGAGTACCGAACTAATATATTTTCAATCAGGTACTTTACCGATTAGCGTGTACCTAATAATAATGCTTTTTCGTCTTGGCTGGTCTACCTTTCAACTGTGGGATAATTTGCCCATGAAGTTTTTTATGTTTGCTTGTGAAACTAAAATACCAGTAGTTAGTATCAAGTATTTTAATTCATCCAGGATTTGTTTTTGGAAAACGCATGGAATGAAACTACTGTCCCTTAACATCAGAGCAAATTGAAATCTATTTTCAGTAAGATTCCGCTGTACATCCTTTTAAATCTCATTTATATTTTTGTTTTATTAGGACGTTATTTTTACAAAACATAACTATACTACAAGGTGTCCAGGGAAGTAAGGATCAATTCAAAATCTAGCGCAAAGCTGACCTTTTTAACGCTGTCAACATTGGTTCGATTTCTAACCGTTAAAAAGTTATGGTCAATTTGTTTTTTTTTTCAGAAAATACCCTATGTCCATACAAAAATAATCATTTACAAAAAAATATCAAATACTAGCTTTATTTTTTGACCAAAAGATAGGTAAGCAGATGATTATCTCTGCTTGACTGATATTAAGTGCAATTTTGTACTTTTATAACCTAAGACAATACGCATTTCTGTGGCAACTCACTCATCCGCAGCGATACTCACCTGTGACAACCTGGGATAGTACTCGACGTACGACGGCACGTGATAGTACGGCATTAACGACGACAGGTAGTAGTACGATGACGACAGCGGCTGCAGACGCGACAATGGAAACAGGATCTCATTAACTCTAAAGCAGAGGTTCCCAATTTTTTTTTCGCATAGACCATTTTTAAGATTTAGCTGGTTCCGGTGGACCCCCTGCAGCTGCACATCTCTACCATATTCTCAAAACTCGACAAAAATAAAGCCAACATAGACCCCCTTAGAGTCTCCCGTGGACCCCTTGGGGTCCACCTGGACCACTTTGAGAACCAATGCTCTAAAGTAAGTAGGAACAGCCTACTAATCATTAATAGGTTTCTACCTAATAAGTATTGCCTGAACAGTCTATATTAGGCTCTTACTGCTGCGTATTGATAGGCTCGGAAGTGATGCTTTTTAGAATTTTACCTACACTTAAAATCATTCAACATATGTACTTATACTCGTAACTACCTTCAGTAGTCTTTAAACCTAGTCCGATTGTAAACAGAATTCAGATTCAACCGTTAATCTAGAATCAGGATGTCTACCGACTTTCTTGAAAATATAATCTTTGGTCTACTTTATTTTACAGAAATTACTGGCATTGCAAGTAGTTGAAGAGATAATTAGACAATAATAACAATCTAACATCGTAGATTACGTTGTCTTCATTGTGCCAATTCGTATTGTATTCGTTATAATATGTAGTCCGAATAGCCATGAAAACTGTTGAAACTAATGAAATCATGAGGCCACTTGGTAAACATTCTACGGCTATTTTCGTTTGTTTATTTTTGTTGAGTTCTACTGCTCTTGTGGAATTTATCGTGTAACTTTCCTACACACTGAAATGATTGAAATAAAAAGATTTGTTTACATTAAGAAATATAAAAACATTGAAATATGAAAATCGTCACAGGAACAAACACATCATGTTAGTAAACAAGATCGAGTCCATTATCGACCTTTGTTTTGAACAGGAAAAGATGTAAAGGAAAAATAGAAAATATTAGAAAACGCAAGCTTTATTAAAAATTCAGTCTAAATCACATTTTAAGTACATAAAAGTAATAAAATAACATCAAAAAGCTCTTCGAATTAGATTGGATACACGTCCACTTAACATAGAAGTGGAGAGATCAGGCATTTAGCGAATACTGATTAGGTATTATGACAATTTTAAGGAAGCGGAAAAGGTATCATGGGGGATATAAGGGAGCGAAGGAAGAGGGATACGGGTCGGGCGTGGGAGCCGGGGCGCTACACGCGGTAAGAGTAGTGACGGTAGGTGGTGCCGTAGGGCAGGCGGCCGCTCGACGTCGAGGAGTAGGAGTAGCCGCCGGGGCCGCCCAGGTTGCTGGTACGCTCGCTGTTGTACGAGTAGCCGCCCGGCCCGCTGCCCGTGCGCCGCTCCACCGTGTTGCTGTACGAGCTGCGCTGCGGCAGTCCGCTGTTGCCCGACCGCTCCGCTGTGCTCGAGTACGAGTAGGAGTACTGCTCCTCAGCGCGGCGCGGCAGCACCGGGTCCCGGTCCACCACGACGTAGTGCCGCGGCGTCTGCAACAACCCTGCCCTGTACCACTACCGCCGACCTTCCCTCACCGCCCATCCTCGCACCAACCCGACCTAGCAAACTAGCGAAAGCGACACACGACAGCCAACTCCAGGGTTCAGTATGTTGCGTAGTTGCTGTAAAAGACGTGGCGGCGCGCGGCATGCCGCGGCAGACCGTGAGCCGCCGCCAGCGCTACGTCCATGTGATCGCGCGGCGTGGCGAGCGGGTCCGCCGCGTACGCACGCTCGTGCTGCCCGATGGACGCTAGCACACGCTCGCGCGTGCGATCCCGCGGCGATACGTACGGCGCGATCGGCGCCAGCTTCGACTCCGGCAACGGCGCGATGTTCTGCTTGGTAACCGGCTCCAGCACGCTGGCGCGCTCACCCGGCCGCGTCCGTCTGCCGAAGGCCGTCACCGGATCCGGCACGAGACTCGGCCGCGGCACGAACGGCACCTTCTCCCAGTCCCCGGCCCGCTGCAAGCGGAGAAGTCGCCGTTAGTCGGGCGGCGCGACTCCAGCCGCGGCTATATTTGGCGCGCTCGGTAGCTCCGCTTTCCGACTCCGTTTCTCGATACGAAATGACCCATTTGCGGACTACCACGGCTAAAGAGTCTTTCGAATCGGGACGAGGAGGGTCCGTTTCGATAAGATTCTTAACTTAATGAAAGCAATGATGTTTACAAAAGCGGAATCTAAAACGATTAAGTTCGTTAACACTTGAGAAGACAACGATTCGTCATACCACTGGGTTCGGCTGGCACTGATCGATCACTATGTGACACTACACCGAAACAACTGAAGGACGCGAATGAGGGTCGAGCTGGTGCGAGGGGCGTTCCGGCTCCCGGGAGAGAGTGGAGCGAGAGGTGCGAGACACGCTCAATAGAAGGTGTTAGAAGGGCGGCGGTGGACTCACCGACACGCTGTAGCTGGAGGCGGGCCTGTAGGGCCTCCGGGTCGTGTAGAAGTCACTCTCGTAAACCATGGCTGCTACTTTTGATCGTTCGACTGAAACTCGCGACGGTCAAGTCTCGACTGTGGTGGCGCGCGCTCGCAGAGACGCCGGCAATGCCGCTTGTATTTTTAGATCACTGTCATTGCAATTTTCACGTTACTCCCGCTCTTCTTTACTTAGATATTATAAAATATGTTGTGTGTTGTAAAGTCTTAAGTGGGTTAAGGATAATCTTACAGTCAAAAAACGCCGTAAATGTATCAAGGGTCTGATCAAAATAACCGTGACGAGGAATTCGTCCTCTGTTGGAGGTTGAGTCATCTTTCTCATTAATATTAAAATAAAGAAACTGAATAAACCTGGAGCGTCATAGATGACTTTCGTGGGTTGAAATGTTTAATGTGGGAGTTTTGTATGCTGCTTTTGTTATTGTTTTGTGATGGTCGTACAAAAATAATCTTGAATCACTAATAGAGTCATTTAAGAAGGGCAATACGAATACCTTAAACGTCAATTTTAGATAAGAACACATACGCGGTGGTTAGGTGAACTCAACCCATCCAATGCCTACGACCCGGAGTTGTGCGCTACTACTTGGATCGTGAGTCAGTAAACTTCAGCCGATTCCCCTAGAGCAACGAGGCCCGGCTGGGGGCTGCATGGCTAGATCCACCGCTAAAGACAAGTCAGCGTTCATGGAAAATCACAACGCGATTATCAAGTGCGAGTTGGTGATCATAAACCTGGTTTTTGTTTCAAAAGTTCGAAGAATGACAATCCCAAAAATTTAGTACCTACCCCAGGAGGGTCCCTGCAGTAGGAGAAACCCTCCTTGTGCTCAACCGCTCAGGCAAATGCCCATCGTATTCTGGGGTGAGCAAGAAATCGCGAAATACTGCCAGTAAAAAGATGACATTGGAGCCTTCAAGAAGAGAGCCATTTAAAAAGCAAGCAACGCATCGGTGACACCTCTGGTGTTGCAGTTGTCCATGGGCGGAGGTGATCACTTTACATGAGCAATTTGCATTTTAAGGCAAAAAACATACTTACTGTTCGATTCGGTTGGTAGGTAATCTAATGGTCATTAGCACACTATCCCGGCACCGAACCAGCACCGCTTCAACCCGTCAATTAATTTGCCATTCAAATTAGAGCACTGCATTGTGTGTATATCATTTTACAACCTAGCTTTCCGCCCGCGGCTTCGCCCGCGTGAAGTTCATTTCTGTAACATGTAGACCTAAAATCTTTATGAATTGTTTGTAGCCTACTAAGTGTTATTCTATGTATAAGCTGTATTACCGTAAAGTTTCATCTAAATCCGTTCAGTGGTTTTTGCGTGAAAGAGTAACAAACATGCATAGGTACAAACATCCTCACAAACTTTCGCTAAGATAAGATGTCAATATATTATGAAAAAGCGGACGGCGGGGGTGAAGTGTATTATGTACTATACCACCACCACTATTTCTATTATGTATCACTATTCTTAGAAATACTGGGACTGATTCTCCCACTATTTCTATTGCTGGCGGCGGCGTCAAAACAACAATGCATCACCTGCACATAGAAACTATTTATTTCCTCTTCAGTTAAAACCTCTTGAACATAGTAATGATTGATATTGATCACTAGCTTTCCGCCGGCGGCTTCGGCCGAGTTATCGTATAATATGGCCAAATAACATAAAATCTTGATAAATTGTAGCCCATGTGTTATTCTGTTCTAAAAGCTGTATTGCTGTAGTTTCATCCAAATCCGTTCAGTAGTTTTTGTGTGAAAGAGTAACAAACATACCTACACACATACATCCTCACAATCTTTCGCATTTATATTACTAGCTTTCCGCCCGATTATAATATTTATAATGTTAGTAAGAATAGTAATCAATATTTTAAAATAGAAACACGACTTCTCGTTAAACAACAAAAATTAATGGAGAACAAATTGAGGCCGTCATAAATATTAAAGTGGAAACAGATTCTTTAACACAACTGCGTTTTTTGCAATAGAAATAATAGGATATAATTTGGAAAAAACGCTAGTCCCACTTTTTCTATTTTGTGTTTCCATGGAAATAGTGGAATACATCCGACGCGTCGGCGGGCGGTCAGCGCAGGTGTCTAGTACTCTACTTCTTTGGTACGTATCTACACATTCGCAGCGCGTCCCAGAGATAGATAGATAGATAGATAGGTTATTATAATGTAGAGGATTACTTGAACGACAAAAGTTTGTGGTCATAGTAGGAATAATCTGCTCCTCTGCTCAATATTGTGTTATTTTTTCTACTCGCATTGACTGTACTCTGAATTTATTTTTTGTAAAACAAACAAAGTTAAAAAGAGTAACTATCGAGTTTCTTGCCGGAGTCTTCTCGATAAGAAGCAACGTCCGAACCGGTGGTAGATTCACATTATGTATATTCACGATGTGTACTAATATTGTACTATTTTATTTACGTTTATTATTATTATTTCTGTATACTTTTTTTGACATGTCATAAGTGCTTTGTACAAGCTTAAATGAATAAATGATTTTTTACTTTACTTTACTTTAGATTTATAGACACCCTGTTTGTGAAGTGCCTGATAAATTAGAAAGGCAACAGCTTACTTCACACTACAAGCGATTGTACAAAACAGGCGTTAACTACGTACAAAAAACAATAACATCCAGATGATAGGTTTTTTCATTTACCAATATCAGTGTAACACTAAACAAGTCGATTTTTTAAATTTTTAACTGGCCAATCGTACCAACATGGTGGTGTGCTGTGCTCCTGTCTCGGGAAATCTTATTTTATCTCTACTTAACACATCCTGGCCAGTAACTATGAGTACTCAGTTTCATTTATGCGGGCTCTGCTGCTTACGAATAGGTAGACCCCCCTATTCAGAACGAAGTTATCTACCGATTCGGTAAGTTTGTTTTAATTATAATAAATGATCCGCTAAGCGATAGCTATCGATATTTTGATATGTTAAAGCCAAAGGCCCCAAGTTTTTATAAATCAAATTACAAAAAATTCACACTACTTGAAAAAATAAATAAAATAAAAGAAAATACCGAATCGGTCGATAACTTTGTTCTGAATCGGGGGGCAGGAACCCTGGGTTCTCATACCTACTCAAGTAGTATTATCGGTTTCATCGATGTCATCACCTTGGTGTCCCCTATCCTGGTAACACTTTTAAGTCAGCAGACCGCAGCGTCCTTGGTGCAGAACAGCAGGTGCTGCAGCATGGTTTGTTCCAGCATCGAGCATTTATTGTGCCCTGTACCCATAGTGATTTTACCCAGACAGACGTTTAGGTACAGCACCTCTGGTGAAAAGTAATCTTACTCATGGCATACAAGTTGCTGTAGACCAGGCTTAAGTAGGTTAGTGGTACCTAATTACTTTATAGGCCTGCGCAAACGAGGAAATATCTTCGGCGTACTTTTTTGTCCGTCAAAATAGATCTCTTACATCGAGCAACGCACACGGACGAGTAAAAGTACGCTGAAAAAAAAGTCCGCCAGAACGCCGCGCACGCCCACGGAACGTAGCGGATTAAAGAACGCGGGTGTCCGTGAAAAAAAAAGAACGAACTATGAGCAGTCAACGCACACGGCGAAGTTAAGTCCGCGTTAATAATCGATTCGAAATAAAGAAAGGGACCAGTGGACCCAGTATTCTTTTAAAGCGCATTCTCTTAAACTTCATGTAAATTACAGCACAACGTAATCTCAGAATATTCAAATACTATCGGACAACAAATGATCGCACTCCGTGTGCGTTGAGTCCGCGGTAAATCCTTTTTTCTCCGCCGCGGAGAAAAGTCCGTCGCCTGCGCAGGCCTTATTTGTGAATGTCAAGATGGCGGCAGCCCAGTTTGTATAATGCTTGAGAAGATGTGATACCTACTGGTTTTAAATCATGGAGCACTAAATAAAGGTTATGTGTATTTACTATAATACTACACGTTTGTACTTTTTAAGTAGCGAACAGTGTTCCCGCTATCTTGATATCAAGTTAGCAGGATCACACTTTGGTGAATTTGTTTGGATGCACAAGGATCACAAAATTTGAAATAAGAGCACTAAATAGAACAAAATCATCTGAATGCAATAAGCACAAAATCCTTGATATACCTACCTACAAGCTGGGGGGCCCCCAACTCAACAATCACCTTTCACTCAGTGGTAGTAGCTGTGTTTCCGTATACCTACGTGTTAATGAAAATCTCAGACACCACAACTTATTTATATTATAAATGAATTGTGTAAATTAATACATTTAATTTTTGCGGATTATTTACGAAGATATTAGCTTTTTTGTTTTCTTGTGTTTGTCTGCAAATTAAATAGTCTATGGTAATTACGCGCGATCTCGTGCGACGTTGCCGCTTCGCATGCCGCCGCAATAATAGAGTTAAGTGATGAACACGGCGTAATTAAAATATGTTTTTGGTTAAAATTTTACCCCTATTTTTTATTACTGGAATCCATTCTGTACAAAATAATTTCAGGTTTTGCGCTTATTCATTAACACGTTGTATATATGGTCTGGTGTAAAAATCAAGCCATCGGTACAATACAATACAGCTGATGGGCATGGCATGGCATAATCTCCATGCTTGCGATTTGGTGATAATCGCAAACCGAGGAGGAATTCCGAAAATCCTAAAAACAAGCCAAACAAGTTTTTATTCAAGAGCGTGCACTGTGACTTGCTGAGGGTGAATTGGAAACGTCGCATTTTTTAAAGATTTTTGTGATTATATCGCTGCATTGGAATAAAAGTAATTTTTTCTCCTTCCGGTTATGTTGTGCACCTTATTTTATAATTATAACTAACTTTTTACAGTGAATTTTCGCGTTTCCTCAAGACTTATTCAGTATACAAGTTTTTTTTACATATAATTGAGCAGTTAAATGGAGGCTACCTAAATTTTTGGGCTTATGTGTATAGTAGGTAAAATGCAAAACTTAACAAAGGAAACTGAAACTTTGCATTTAAGTAATTTAATACCATAATCACGAAAAAGCGACGTTTCCGATCCACGCCTAGTGCAAGCTCTCAGCGAAACTTCATTTTGTGAATTTGCCTAGTTTCACATTAGCTTAGTATTGAGTTATTCTATAACCAGTCAGTGGTATTGACATTTAGGTACCTACTTTTAAACGCTTTGATCAGTGTAATTAGTGCATTAATTATCTTCTGAATGATTAATCATGTACGCGTCACGCGTAGATAGATCGAAGTTTTATGTATTACATATAATGACGAGGGAGATATAGCATCGGATTCTGCTAATAATACAACAACAGCCAAAGTAATAGTAAACTTAAACTATTTATTTTTCCTTTTACAAAATGACCTTTTTAATTAAGAATTTACAATAATTTCTCGTCATCCGAATATAGTCACCGAGTATAAGTGCAGACCTCGATCACAGAGATGGACCGCACGGTCGACTCGTATATAAAATTTTTGGACCCCGAAATAAACATAATACAGTAAACATTATATAAACGGTAAATCAAACATCTTCGTCCCAGACCCACTGCTTTATTGACTTACCAGTGTTTCCATACAAAATCATAACAGGTCAAACAAAACAACATGTGCCGAACTTAATAATTATAAATATGTCAAACGTACTGGCGCGTCTTTGTAGTGCTGGGATAGCTCAGTCTGCCAGCGCAGGGCGCCAATAAATATCAACGTATGTACACGAGCCACTCGCGACACCACTCCCCTTTATATATTTATAACTTTTTTAAAAATTTATAATTTATTTCGTTATGTCCTATCTATGTAGGGCGAATAACAACGCGGGGAGCCGCGCGGGCGTCGCACTGCACTCTGCACCGCGCGTTGGGACCAAAGGCAACTGCCTTCTTTATGGATTCGCTCCTTCTAAACAGATCTAGGCGTCCCATTGGCTTAAGAATGGGTATATTGAGGTAAGGCTTAGTTTGCAGTCTTTACAGAGCTAGATGATTAGTTTCCAAGAGGAAATTCGGATTAAAGCTAACTTCATAAGTAATGAGTACGAAGATCAATTTCATGATGTCAGAGCGATTTTCATTCCATCTATATGGAATCAAATGGAACTGTATAATGGAACCAATAGTTATTCGAAGACCACGAATCCAAGACTGAAGTTACGATTCTTCCCTTATGAACAGACGTACAGATGACAGGACATGGCTTACCCGGGCTGCCGCGCACCTTGAGAGTCAATGCCTTCGATGTAACGATATGTTCGGTCACAGCATTGGTACTGACAGACCCTCATGACAAACTAGACAACAGATTACAATAACAGACCCAGTCCAGTAAATTCAAGCATCATTTAGTAATTGGCTCGATCGTGTAAAAATTATCTGTATACATTTGACACTTGTGTTACAGTTTGACAATATTGTGCAGCTCGAGTATTTAGAAGGAAAACTGATGAGGTAGAAATTTCTTTAGTAACTTTGAAGGCTGGTTTATAATATAAATACTTTTTACATACATATATTTGTGAGACTACCTCGCTCGTGTTTCTAAAGGAGGACTAATCCACGAACGAGATTGGTCTGTGTGACGGCGTCTACATAATATTGTCAAACTGTACGGGGCAAGTTCAACAAATGTGCTTTTAACCATTCGTAACGCTTGAGAAAGTAAAAAAATATAGGAAAGACAAACTCGCGAATAGTTTGACCATTCACGTATTTACGCCTTCTTCTGTGTTTTAAATCTCAATCAGCATTTTATAGCCAAAAGTTCATTTGTCGAACTTATTGGTTCAGTAACCGAATTACAGACTCATGGTTGAGAATTTGAACGTAAATGAAACTCTAAAACATTTAGAAATTTTCTAGGAACAGTTGTATTGAAATATTTTTGTGATAACAGCAGCTATACTGCAATCTATCGTTTTGATACTTGAATTATTTAATTAGCCTGTACTTTTTTACATATCTGCGTATTCTCTACGCAAGCTAAATATTAACAGAAACTTTTGCTTCCAAAATACATATTTTAGTTTCTCACTACATCTGTACTAACTATATTCTAAAATATATATTAAGGATAGTGCGACCAAATGTTTTAGAATTTCATTAACGAAACTTACATAAAAATAAATTCTCAACCGTGATGAAATACAATACAAATGTAATTCTTGAAATTGAACAATACAATCAATACCTTTGAGATCACGATTTCGTGTTCGTTAAACTATTGTCTGATTTGTGGACAGGAAATGAACGGTGTTGGGCCGTAGCGCATACTGGCAATGCGTGTGTACATCCACACGGCGACATTATCTTTGAGTACGTAGTCTATGTACAGTGAAAGGTCGCACACAGTACGCACCACAACCAGGCACTTATGTTTAAGATTAAGTTTCTACAATCGAATCAGCGATAAATTCGCTACTTGTATTTCTACCCATTTTAGGCCTTGAAGAAAGGATACTTCTACGAGAAAGAAAAAATCAGGAACAATTGAGTGAGACGGTTGATTCATTGCTGTGTTCTGCCCAGCAGGATCAATATGATCCGGTCACACTACAAATTGCTAACGTAAATTCTGTAAGTAATAAATTTAGATAAATAACATTTAAAAATTCTTTCAAGTAGAATTACGATTCGCATATCCCAAAATGAGCAACAGTTCGAGTGTAGAAGCTTACTAGTTCTATCAGGTGCGACGATGGCAGAGCTGTCGCCAGGCTTCGGGGTAGGGCGCTACTGCGAGGGGTACTGCGCCGAGGGCATCGCCGACGCGTACATGACGGGGGGCGCGCCGCCCCACGCGCCGGCGCCCGCGCCGCCCGCGCCGCCGCCCGGCATGCTCATGCGGTAGCCGGCTGGAACAACGGGCACATGTTATACAAGCGATCAATGGTTCAAGCCAGACTAATATTTCAATACAATCCAGATCTCTTCAAGACAAAGAGGTAATAAGCATTTACTAGGCAGACATGTTCCATCTTAGATAACAAGGTGAGCGAATGACTGTCCAGCTAATTAATAAGAAAAATGTGAATTTCGTTTATGCAGAGTGTGGCACACGATGTTCCGAGTTCGGTTCCTTGCCACCACTCAACGTCAGCCAGGATTAAAAATGTGCAAGTCAGGTTTCACTACTAATGTCTGCTGAAAGTGGCATGTGTACCTACTTTGTTTCCTAAGTTTATTTTTAATGTAACGGCACGGTTGGCGTAGTGCGCTGTAGCACGGTTTCTCGCCTGGATTTCCGTAGTGTCCCGGGTTCGATTCCCGGTCGGGTCAATTCAGGAAACGATCTTTTCTGAATTGACTCGGGTCTGAGTGTGCTGGGAGACGCCCCTGGCTTAGTTCCTTGTGTGGTACCTCGTAACACAGGGATATTAATCCCTACTTCGAGACCATTACAAGAGGTGTGTTGTCTGGCGCATATTTATTTATTTTATTTATTTATACATCGAATATCTTAGCCTGTAGAAACAGTGGCGTATTGTTCAGCTTGGCACCCTGATAGGGTAGATTAATTCAATATGAAAATATCATAAGATTTATGGTGAAGTCATTCGCATCGCTCACTGTAACTCGCACTCAGCAATCAGAACAGTGTGATTAAACAGAACTAAGAGCTAGATCCACCAATATTAATTCTAACCGGAGCAAGGCTATATAAGTTACAAATCATATTAACTCTTTTTAGTTATTTTTTGTAGTTTAACCACTACGCTACATGATACATCACTGGGTGGAATGTGCCTTAATTATATGTTTTAATAAGTCGTTTTAAAGTTAACATTGATTCACATTGCATTTTCTACATTATGCACTATTGACAATATCAACGATCGCCTTCTCGTTAATGATGTGTGAGAATGGACAGATCATAACGATTATATTCACTGCAATACCGGAAACTGTTATTGAATTGTTTCCCAACATAACAGCGCGTGGTCAATACTAGTTAACGTAAGAGTACAATATATGTAGATCGACTGACGCAATTCAAATAATGGTAAGTTACGATTTGCGAGGAGACTATGAAATAATATTTATAACATATTTGCTCGTAAAGGGTCTCTTATTTCACCAATTTCAATATCGTATTGTATCTCATTACGCACTTGTGCGTTATTGTAATGTAAAACGCACGGTTTATCAAGATGCTCAGTCTAAACGAACTGTACTTTTTTAAAATCTTAGCAAAGAGTTTTTATGTCAGAAAAGAGGTCAACATTTTATTAATAAAATTAACTTTGGGAGATAAAATTTAATAAATGAACATTGAATTCTTTCATTAAATTAATTTCGACAATAAATTACAACCATTTATCTGTAACAAAAACACAAAAATATTAATTTACTTTATTCGTAATACGTATTATGTTCTTTATGCCTTTGCCTTAAAAAATTACTAATTTGTGATGTTAAAAAAAAATATAACTGCTTTTACAGTGATTAAAGATTTATTCGTTTAAGAAAGTCAGAGTTTTTTTATTTCCTCGCAAATATGTTATAAAGCGTCGTATGACATTTACGTGCGCTTTAATAATTATAGCCTCTGCTTTCTTGTAGCCCTCGCCTACGGCTCGGGCTAGCAATATCGCCCTTGGCTGTAAGTTTCAACTTACCGCACTTATATCATAAATCATAATGTACTTTTTAATATTCTCCACATAAAGTGGTCAGAAAATGTTAGAAATATATTCGCATCAAACATGCCCATTAAGAAGTTGTTTGGCGCATACGCATTGGAATGCGGGGCTCGTCTCGTGTTCAGAGTGCCGAGTGCGAGTTGCAGTGAGAGAAGTGAATGACTTCACCATCGCGTTTTGAAAGCACGTAAATGTCAATTGGTATGGAATCGAGTGAGCGCCATCTAGCGGCGAATTCGGGAAACATTCAGGCCGCAAGATGGCGCTTACTCAATGCCATACAAATTAGCGTTTTTTTTCTCGCAAACTCGATGGTGTAGTTATTCACTTCTCTCACTGCAACTCGCACTCGGCACTCAGAAGGCTGAGTGAGAGTTGCAGTGAGAGAAGTGAATGACGACTTCACCCTCGCGTTTTGCGAGCACGTAAATGTCAATTAGTACGGCATCGAGTCAGCGCCATCTAGCGGCAAATTCGGGCAAACATTAAGCCCCCACGATCTCAATAACGGCCCCTAGTCTTTTTATGAGATTTAAAAAAAAAAAAAGAAGGTAACTATCTAAAACAAACTGTTAATATTGCTCTTAAAAATGTGATTTAACAAAAGAGATTAAGGTTGCAATACAGATTTTTAAGCACATCGGAAAGCGCCCCTTCACACTGGTGTGCCCGGGGCACCAAAGACGGTCCAGGGGTTGTGATTATCAGCAATTTTGGTAAGTTTTTGTCAAGTGTGGCGATCAAGCACACCTGAACGCCAGTAGATTTCAATGACAGAGACTTCGAGCGTGCTGCAGCCGCCGTAAAAACAAGCCATATCTCGAATCTGGCTAGCCGTGTTAAAGCAACTGATACTACAACCTAGTATCAGTTTTTTAACACACCTAGTGGTTAAGCAAACGAAAAGAAAAATATCTAACTATCTGGAATTATTATCACAATAATAAGCGGGTGCCGTAATTAGATAATCAAATATGTATCTAACGATTACCAGTAGCAGATAAATAGTTAGTAAAAATAGTACACCACACGAAACGATAAAGCTTTAACTACAATTAATCACAATATAAAGCTGCTTCCGTAATAAGATAACCACAGTATTTAACGATTACTAGAAACGGATAAATGCCAGTCGAAATCCGCTACAAAAATGCAAATAATGTACACAGTCTATGTTGATAAAACAAAATGAGGTTAAAGATAGCTGTGATAAGGAAATTCTATCAACGAGAGCGCATTTGAAGTGATAGTCATAGAGTAACAGTAGGCCACTCCATATAACTGAAATCTTACGTGGTGCTTAGACACGAGATCACGTCAAGCTTTACATGGCGCTTATGCTGTTGACGTAAGACCCATTTTGCAATGGTTCTGTAAAGGTTGGATTGAAGTCCTCCGTACTCCGTAATCGCTAACAATAATGCATTTGGCAGTAACCTGGTATTGTCCCTTAATAGGTATAGTTCATGTGTTAATGTTCAACCGCAACTGGTATACTACTTTGCGCGGACTAAAAGATGTCAGCAAAGTTGCATTTGGGCTGCGATTGACTGCCTCGAATTTATTGAATTAACCATAGCAATATTAATATTACTTCTAGTTTACTATATTTTAAACTAGCTGCCTCGACAGACTTCGTTCTGTCAAAAGTAATTGCACGTCACGGCGCCGGTTAAGCAGCACATCTCGCCCGCGTTTCTTCGACATGATTTACATATACTATTATTTTTCACTGAATGTTTTGTTCAATCATAATAAAATATAGCCTGTCACTTTTTTTAAAATCGGTCTAGTAGTTTTCAATACAAAAAATCAAATCTTTCCTCTTTATAATATTGATATAGATTAAACCGGTAGCAGCATGGTGTATCTTCGACATAACACGCATTCATATCAGAAATCAGGGCCTGTATTACAATTTTTTGCCACTGTCGCGGCGTGGCCGTTTACGGTACTAAGACGCTCACTTTGTATACTGTGACTAAAACGTGAAGTGAGCATTTTAGTACCCTAAACGATCGAGCTGCCAGGGTGGCAGGGGATTGTGGTGCGGCCCCATCTTCCATAGTAATGGTGAAATATGATTAAAAAAAGTTGGAGACTTCGACATAACACGCAACAGTCAACGTTAGTGACACCATGTGCAGACTATGTAATTCTGTTCCAAAATATAGTGTTTGCTCCATAAAAATCAAAATAAGAAAAAAAAACAAAAAAGGTTAAGAAAATAACTGCGGTGTGAATACGAAAAAGACATTATTGCAAGTCTGTGGATAAATAGACCCTCTGTACATTTTAAATAGACTATGAATGACGCGGTTTCGGAGAAAGTTGCAAGCGACGCGACACACTTACGACCGTCAAAAAATTATCATGGACATTCTTCCTCGACAAGTTTCTTAGCTACATGAATTATGTAATTATATACTTTTTTCCAGTTAGGTATGTATGTTTGAATTAATTTAAAGGCACTTTTGTAAGCTGATAAGATAATAGCAATTCATATGCATTGGAAAATGTACTTTTCTTGATAAAGCTATAATATAAATTTAGTCATAATAGACTTGTAATATATATAACATAAAAGATCTTGTTCCGTCTAGAATTCTTGATACAGGATGATATACATTGTTTTTGTTGAAGACCTGTTCAAGGCTTTGGTCAAGAGTGCCTGTAAAGGCGCCTTCCGTCACCAATGCGATTGCTACTAGTGATGTAAGAGACTAGAGTCCTTTAGTCTTTTATAATGAAGACTAGCCTCTTTTTACACGACTCGACTCTAAAATGACGACTGTAGCTTTTAGTCCTTATTAATATGACTCAGTCGTTTAACGTATAAGACTAGAATACTAAAACGTGTCAAATACCTGGGATCACAAGCGCGTCCGGGCACATCGACCGCGACGTCAGAGCCCGAATTACCGCGGCTTGGGCCAAATGGCGTGAGGTGACTGGTGTCATTTGTGACCCCAAAATGCCGATCGAGCTGAAGGGGCAGGTCTTTAAAACCATCATTAGGCCTGTCCTTTTATATGGCAGTGAAACATGGCCGTTACTAGAGCGACACAAGCAGGAGCTGCGCGTCACGGAAATGAAGCTGCTGCGGTGGATGTGTGGAGTCTCACGCAAAGATCGCGTGCGTTACACCCACATCCGCGACAGCCTTCGTGTTCGTGACATCGCAGACAAGCTGCAGGAGTGCCGCCTTCGTCGGTATGGTCATGTCTCACGGAGATCGGCAAACTACGTGGGCAAAAAATGTCTAGCCATGCCGACCCAAGAAACGGTGGCTCGACGTCGGTAAGGGTGACATGCGTGCCAACAGACTCACCACTGAGGATGCACAAGACCGCGCGGAGTGGGCCAAGAAAATAAGAAAGGCGGACCCTGGGACCCCACACACCAGTGTGGGTTCACAACTGGGATAGACCGCACGAATGATGATGACTAGAATACTAAACGACTTACACGACTAAAAGGCTTAAACGACTGCAGCTCTGTACGAAAGACCTGGCGTTTGATGAAAGCTGTTAATAAAATCTCACTAGGCTGAAATGAGATTATCCTTTTTATTATTTAAAGTGAAACTGTGTATTTAATGGATAATTAACTTAAGTGCTGTAAGGAAACCAAAACTTGCATTAACACACGCCTTACGACTCGACTCCCCAGGCGATAAGTGGGCAGTCTTCAAACTGTTTAAGTTACAGCTCAGTTTTTACGTAAAAGACTTCGACTTATGACCTAAGGTTGGGGACTAAAAGACTAAGTCAGTCGTGATCGTCAAAAAAAGGCCTTAAAAGACTGAGTCTCTAGCATCACTAATTCCTAAGCACGTTCTGTTTCCATAACACTCAACTTTTGAATCTTTGCCAATTTGATCAGTTGTATTATTTAAGTCATAAGGTTGTGTTAACCACTGCTAGAGCGTAACACGGCAGAGCTCACATTGCTATTAATTCGCATACTACGAGCGGATGGTTGGATGGATACGAGAATTGGCCCTAAATAAAATAAAGTAATTTTGAAGAGGGCATTTTGATTCTGAGCCCGAATCCTGGCGTCGACTGTACTACAAAAGGAAACGGGTCACTAACGGCGCTCAGTGAGTTAGCCGGATCAAGACGTCTATCTTCATTGTGATTTCGCCAGATACCAATCATTGCGAATGAACTGCCACTTTCAAGTTCCTCTTGCGAACAACGTGGATCCTTCTTGTTATTGGCCTCTTGATGTTTTTTTACAGGATACTCTGTGTTCGTCATTGCCTAGCGGTTAGATACTTCAGCTCAGAACTCCTACTTTGTGAGCAGTATACAATTTGCTCCACCAAACACCATGGATAATGGTGATCAACTCGCCACCTATCACGCTGGATGAATAAAATGTGGGCTTCCCAGTTATCCATTTACCACAAACGGCAACAATCATCATCAGTATAACAAAAGGCATTTGTTTCTCACCTGCTGCAGCAGCTTGCGGGTTGCTATAGGTGGCTGCATACTGCTGGTAGTACCCTGGCGCCATGTAGCCTTGTAGCGCGGGGTAACCCTGGAATTCATCACATACATGATAGCTTTAAGTTGGCTCATGTATTACAAGGATCTAAGCTCAGCTTTATTTAAATACCTTCAATAATAATTAAGTACACTTCTGACCATAGGCGTCCCCTAAAATTTTTCGATCTTTTATAACAAAACAAATCGTTAAGATCAAGATAGGAAAAAAACGGTCTCGTTAACGCTTGTCGTCACGATATATGCAAAGGTTCGCGCGGGTTCGAATCTCGCGCTGCTGGATCAAAATGTTGCTGTTGATCAAATGAATCTGTTTTATTAGATCTGAGCCGTTTTATGGTCGATGTCGAAGCGGTTTTAGAGCGCGTCGACGCCTGTACGAGTTACGCGTGTGGTCAAAGGCGCACCTGTACGCGCCTTCGTGCATTACCATAAACGAGCTTATGCGCGCGTATAAAACGCTCTGAAACCGCTCTTATAAAGCTAAAGCTTTGTTGGGAACAGATAATGATGGTGCGAGTGCTACCCTACTAATATTAAAATTAAACTTATCAACTAACAAGGCAGATCAATTGTCAACTTGTCACTACTGGACGTGCCTACAACAAAAACATTTGCCAGTACAACAATTTGTGAGATATTACAAATTATTCAACAATCAGCATGCATGAATCAGGGAGATGATAATGTTAATCATGCAGATTAACATTATTGTTGTTCTATTCAATTATGAAATTAAGCGCTTTCTTTGTTAGTACTTAAATTAGTAACAAAAACCGACAAATAGTGATATTTTAAACACAAGAATTTATAACGTACCACACACAGCAAACCAGATTATCAATAAATGACAGAATGGAATGGACGCTGTTGAACCAAGCCATGTGAAAGAGTTAGCATCTGAATATGATTGTGCCTATATTTTGATTGTTTGCAGTAGTTGTCATTTGGCAACATATCAAGCACACTTCCCGCGTGTCTGTACCATACCTTCGTTTTACTTTTATTAAACCCTCACAGCCGTAATAAAAGTAAATTAAAGTGTTTAACATTTTAACCTTCCACTCGTCGGTTTAATTACCCGTATGACGTAACGTGCACCGTGTGCATTTTTGAAGGCCTATTCAATGTTGTCATTTACTGCATCTGCCGTAAGGAGGGATATGGGGGGTCGATAAGCCTGCTTGTTTTGATTAGTTTTCGATTAGAAACATTACGTTGCAAACGGAATGCTCTCAACTTGAAGGCGTTTAACCATTTAAACCGATTTTCTGCTAGTTTGATTAACTACACTGAGAACGAAGCAATTAAAATTACTTGATAATTGATAAGAAATCGTGTCCAAAAACACATTTTTCATTATGAACTTTTGTAAAAACTCAAAAGGCCCAAAAAAATTTCTTTTTCTTGATACATATCCTGGGCAAAAAAGCATGTGGGTTTAGATCCTAAGAGTTTGAGGATGAACACTGTGCAATTACGACGAGATTGCTTGGAAACATCTCAATAGAAAAATTGCAGCTTTTCTCAAAATAAGGCAGGGGACATCTTCCTCGAGAATATTTGGCATTCCTCACAACTTTCTAGCATCTCAAATCAGAATGAAATAGAAACTGCTAGCTTAATCAGCCGAGACCGGCGCGGGCGCACGGCCGGAGTTCCGCCGGTGACGTCACGCGTCAGCCGACGCTATGCCGATCACGCGTTTGTAAACATCTGCTACTTTTCATCTTGACACTATGTAAATAAGCTCCAATTCGGACCTTCGAAGGCATATTTGTAATTAGTAATTTAGTCCGTCAACTAAAAACATCTTTTAATAATATATACTTCTCTTCATGAAACTGTCATTTCCAATTTTGATTTAGCTATAAGCTTGACAATGACTCAATTTTTTTGAGGTCAGTAGTTTTCATTTGTCGACCATATGTGATACTAACGGCAGCAATAAAAATAAGAGATGATAATATAAAAATATTAACCTCAGGCTGAAAGAGAAGAAAAACTAGCATTAAAATACGGTTTTGGAATTTCGAATCACTTCGGGTTCCTTCTAAAATGGTTATTGGGCAGATAATTATTAGCAAGGCACTGATAAACCCTGTATTTTCCTGAACAATACTAATCAACTGCATGATTTTCCTGGTTTGAATGTAATTGACTACTTTCTACAGTATTCTAATCCAAATGAGCTCATAGAATGCATCCATTACAATTATTACAAGGGAGATAAAATTGAAAGTGAATTATTATATTTACCTGGGCATACCAATAACCCATGCCTTGTTGATAGGGGTAAGGGTACTGTGTTTGTGCTCCCATGGTTGCCGGCGGCGCAGGCGCGGGGTTTGAACTCTGCTAAAATAACAATCACACCATTAGAAACCGGAGACCATACACATAGCCCAGCACAACAGTAGTTTAGTTAAAAATATGTTTTATTAATAAAAGTGTTACAGTATGTACATACAAGGTTCGCATCAATATGGGCAATTTATGCTGCTGACATAATTATGACCCATTTTGAAAGTGTGTGTACTGATAAAGATTCTATGTATGAGGGAAGGGAGTTATTATTGCTTTTATACAAATCTCACTCACGTAAACCAGCATTTTTAGTATGCATTGCCCATTAGTAACCATTATTGTTAAGGATATCAGTGATGTATTGTTGTGTAATGCTCATTTTTCTTTAAAAATACAAAATATGAGTTTAACAAGATAATTCAGACAATATTGTTATTATAAAGATTAAATCCCATAAAGAAACAAGTTTACTAATGTGCATTAATATGACTTTACCAAACTGTAGAAATGGATGACAAAGATTGTAACATCAATTAGCTTGACATATAACTCAGAACCAGATCAAGGTAACACTGAATTGGACAATGATGCATAAAATGACCATCACTCAGACAAATGAACTTATAGGTTTGTTATTTCAATTCAAATGCTAAACTGATAAGCAAGTCATTAACTAAACTATGTGGGCCATGCATTCCCAGAAAGTATCTCATTAAGTTCATCACATTGGGCTTATTCTTAGTAAACTATTGTTGTTGTTTAGTAGGAAACAACCTATGCAAAGCCAGCAGAGAACAGGGGCTGGTAACCATTTTTTAAGGTTTATAGCTGCAATATTTTACTTATTTAGGAGTCTCATTCATTTACTAAGACGAAAAAGAAAGTGTTATAGTCTAGTTCAGAGACTGGATAACAGAATAGCTGTCATTGTTATGCTTGTTGCATTGCAATAGTTGGAATTTAGTGGCTATTATTGGAACAAAAGGAAACCACTAGAACTAATAACACTTGGCACTAAGTCTTAGGAATGTTTTCTAGAATAATACTTAAGATTCAATAAGCCTATAAGATAAGATAAGATATAATTTATTTCCAAGAATATGATTTCAATGATCTTAGCAGCTATGAAAAATCTCTTGATTTGAGAGATCGCACAATAAATAAAGGCAAATTATTTGGGGAAAACTGATTCAATTTCCTTCATAGCAGTGTTTGGTATTGATACAGGAAGGATGTATGTAAGCTTTGAAACACCATGCCATTAGTTAGGTAAACTTTGTTACAGTCCTATAAGTCACAAAAGGGGTGGACTATTTTAATCAGGCAAGGGAAATTTATATTCCTAATAATGTCACAAAACATCAAACCTCATATTTACATACTTTGTGTTGCCATAAATATTGTTGTATTCCGAGAATGTTATCATAACATCAGATTCAACACCACAAGATAATAGCCAACCATGATAATTAAGGCTATTTCTGTAAAGTTACTAAAGTTCAGGATAATGCCCAAGTAGCAGTTCAGTTTTAATGGTTTTTTTACTCACTGCATATTCTTGTCTGTTCATGCAATAGCAAAGATCCTGCCTTTATCACTGGAGGTTGTGGGTTTGATCTCTACACATGCCAAACATCCATGTGCCGAACATTTGTGTCTGTTGTGTGTCTGGGTGTTATTATCTATTTAAGTATGTATTTAGAAATATTTAAGTATATTTATCAGTCTCTGACACCCATAGTACAAGCTCTGCTTAGTTTGGGGTCAGATGATCTTAGTGTAAATTGTCCCAAACATGCAACTAAAATACTAATACAACAATCAATAATTTCCCTAAAAAACAGCATGGACAAGGATCACCAATACTTCAGCAACATACCAGCAGTTGTTATGAATGGTTGGCAGAATAGAACTTGATTTAAGATATTTCATATCTCTAAATAGCTATGAGGCAGTATGTTTCAATTTTATAAAATAGCCATGCTCTGAAAGACTACCAAAATGATTTATTTCCATAATTAATTACCTACCTGATTATCACCGCCTCCATTCTCTTTTCCCCAGAAACATTTGACTGTGTGTCCACTGATTTCTGTATTGTGAGTGGCTTCAATTGCATGTGCTGCTGCCTCTTTAGTTGTGAACCTAATAAACGCATAGCCTTTATCCCTGAACACCCTCACGTCTTGTATCTGACCAAATTGTGAGAATGTAGATTGCATTAATTCCTCAGTAATAACATTGCTTGTAAATCCTCCACAGTAGACAGTTGTGTTAGTCGGAGAGCTTTGGTTGTACACCTCATCAAAGGTGGGCTGTTTGGCTCTCTTGTTGCTAGGGGCGCCTTCATTTGGTCTGTTGGTAGGCGGCTTACGAGTAGACCAATTGGTGCGTATGGAGCGCGAACCCAACCACTGACCATTCATAGCCTGGATCGCAGCTTCGGCATCAGCCTTTTTCACGAACGATACAAAAGCGTACCCTTTAGATTTGAGCGTTTGTGGGTCGCGGACTATCCGACAGTTTGATATCTCACCGAACGGGGCGAAGGCATCTCTCAATATATGAGTTTCTATCTCTGGCGACAGATCACCGACAAATATGTGGTGATGGTTGCTGGTGTCCGTCTTCGGTTGATTTCCTGGACTCGTAGCCCAGTTAACCTTCATTTCCTTGTCTAAGAACACTCGCTTGTTCATGGCGGCCAGGGCCGTAGCCGCCGCCGAGTGATTTGTAAACTCGAGAAATGCATAAGGATCATTACCAGGTTCGCGAATTATCTTACAGCCTTTTACCTCGCCAATTTGTCCAAATAACGCGCATAGAAATTCTTCTGTCACACTCGCGTCTAAATTACCGACGTAGAGAGTTTTGGGGTGGCTTTCGTCGCCCATATTAGCTTATATCGTAATCTAGCGATTACTTAATTACGACTATGAACACTAATATCGTAAATATACGCTAACCAACGTGTTATTTCATCACTTTAAACATTAGATGACGGATAAAAGAATGAAAAATGTCGCAAACAGCGCCTAGAACTTCTCGAAAGACGTTGCTGTTGACTCGTGAAACGTTCACTTTTCGGAAACAAACGCATCTATAGACAAATTTCCGGTGGAATGCATTTAAAAATAAGGCGGGAGAAAAAATACACTTCTAAATAAATTTTCTTTTTGAAAGCAATAAATAGCACTGACTTCAAACAACACAATTTGCAAAAAGTTGATTGATTTTTGCAATTTTTGCCATATAAAACTGAAAAAGAAGTTTGGTTTTTGTAGTTCAACAACAATATAGACGATTTTCATAAACAAAAATATAAACTTTACCGGAAACGAGTGTCATTTTAAAGTCTATGACTCACCGAAATAGGTGTGTTTTTATTGAATCTCAGTGAAATCCTATAATGTATTCCTATTGGTCATTGTTCTCAGCAACCTATGGAACGTCGTTTCGTAATTACATTGGCCAGAGACAAAAGGCTTGTTTTATGATGCACGCACGATCATGGTTTTCAATTTTTATTTTAAAATATGTTTTCTCATCAGGTTGTCGTATTTTCTGCTCAAATAAATAATTAAATTAAATTAAAAATTGATAAATTTAAACTGTATTTTTTGTGTAATTAAAAATGTAATCCTAAACAGTTACTTAGCCTGTGGTAGAAAATGTTTAAAAAAGTTAAATTCGTTCGTAGATTTTTTGACAGATTGTCTGCCTCTCGCTACGTCGAAAGATTGTCGAATTTTATGATTTACTAAATACAACTCGTATAAAATATGGCTTGCCTAAGAAGACAGCTTGTCATATACTTCGATCAATCCTTTTTTTCTCTAGAATAGTTTATTCTTTCACAATTATCGTAAAGAGAGGTTAGGATCTGCCTGGTAGAAAAAGTACACGTATGCAGTGTTTCTAGTGTTTGGTGCTTGTGATTTGATTTCCAGTTAGTCTGCAATGACTTGAATTCTGCATAAGGATAAATTTAAAGTTACCATGTTGCCCTTGATACAGAAAGATATCAGAACCCCGCGGGGGCCCCTGGGCGGGATAAGAGAAAAATTCCAAAACTGGCTAAGGCTCATATACTCTGATAAGAACTCCAGGAATTTATTTCTCTTCCTAATATTGAACTTATCCTTTGCATTTGTCGAACTGTTTTATGGTGTCTGGACTAACAGTTTGGGTGAGTATTTTTTGCGCAAAACTTACATGTAAATAAACATAATGTTGCTATGGTTTTATTTCTAAGTACTCGATAATTCGTTTGCTTACAATGTTTTAAACGAAGGTTCTTGATGAATAGTTACCTAAACTATGCCAAAGTGGCCATTTCATTCATATTAACCTGTCTCAATAAGTATTTACATTTAATTCATAATCCGAACAAGACCTCCTGTCTGAAGAACTGAAATGAGAAATAAATGATAAATCTATCTATGAAAAATGTTTGACTATTGTTATATTCAATGTCATATTTTCCCTTCCAGGCCTTATATCTGATGCATTCCACATGTTCTTTGACTGCACTGGGCTTGTTGCTGGTCTGGCTGCATCCCTGATCTCCAAATGGCGTGCCAATGAACGGTTCTCATATGGATATGCCAGGGCAGAAGTATTAGCAGGATTTGTCAATGGACTCTTCCTATTATTCATAGCATTTTTCATTATGAGTGAAGCTGTAGAACGTGCGATTGAACCTCCAGAGGTAATTATTTTTAATAAATTTTGTTTTATGTTTTACATTATAAGAGTGATATGATTGATATTGATATGGTGATTTATACTTGTAGTAGCTCTTGGAAATTGTAATGATGTATTCATGTTGTTTATTTGCACTCACCAATTTATGGGTAGAGTCATGAAATTACCCGAAATCTATACAATATATTTTATCAAAACTATTCAGGAACCTCTAACCATTCAGCGGTGCCTGGCTCTAAGGCATCTTCTAGCCTGGATATTTACTGACAAAATTGCTTGCTACCCTGATTTTAGGGAATTAACTTGACTAGGTATAAGCGACGCCCCAGGCCATTTAAAAACTTGAGGTACAATCATACAAATCTAATAAAATCTAATCTTTATTCAAATTAACTTTAACAAGGCATGAAGTAGGTATTTTTCTTTACCATACATATATTACATCAGGCAGAGGTTCCCGTGGCTAAGTGACGGCAGCGGATCGGCAACGATCCGATGTTAAGGAACGCCAGTCAGTTCCGGTTATGGATGGGTGACCATCCCGACCGAAATTAAGTGATGTGTTTTTCGGGCATCTCCGTGCTTCGGAAGGCACATTAAACAGTTGGTCCCGGCTGACGTCGCAAGATATCAGTCGTGAAGTCAAGTCAGAGGCCTAAAAGGCGGCTTAATAACATCTGACGGTAAGGTGTATCACTGGCCTTACATTCAACTCTCCAACAATCCGCACTGAGCCCGCGTGTTGGAGTTATAACTCGTACCACCTCATAGTTGAGGTGAAGCCTGTGCCTAGCAGTGGGACGTATAAGGCTGTATTTGTTTTGTTGTATATTACATCGGAAGATCATTATCAGTTAGAAGACTTAAAAGGAAACTCTTTATTTAGCATAAAACTTAGGTGTAAAATTTGTACAGTCTTCCTATAAAAACAAAGATTCATAACAATAAAAACAACTTTCGAATTATAAAAACTAAATAATTACAATTATAAAACCTAAGCTTAAAGTTATAAAAACAATGATTTATAAAAATACCATAAAAACCTTAACCTAGGGTACCGCCAGCAGCGGGGCAGGCAAGGCCCAAACTACCGGTGGTAATTGGCTGGCTGGCATTGGGCCATGTGATCGGTCCGCTACTTGTGGGCCATTTCACCCATTTCCCCGGGCCCCCCTTGAAGGGGGTCTTTAGGTTGTCCCATTATCACGGCGCGGCGTCCCGTTGAATCTTCCCGTTGCTCTGCAGAATCTTGCTATCTGATTTACCGTCAGTTCTTTCGAATCTTCTTCATCTAGCGAGTCTGACCCCATGAGTTCCCATCGAATGTGTTAGTACATCGGGTATTCGGCAAATAGGTGGAAACTCGTTTCCTCGCTGTCCATGCACTTGGGGCATGTGAGGTCATCTTTGGTGCCTATCACTGTGAGGTGCTTGTTAAGTCTGAAATATCCTGGACGATCTCTATGACCGTATGTGCACGGTAGTAAAGTTTTAAATTCAGTAGTTAGGTACTTATCAATAACTTTAGCGTGTGAACTTCATTTTCATGACATGAAAACTAATTATTTCGAAACCAATATATATATGCCTATAGCAATCACGGATAATGAAGCTTTTTAAGATTGAAATAATTTTTGAAATCGGTTTAGTACTTACCTAGTTTCGGAGATTACCTGCCTCAAACATACAAACTCACAAACGCTTACCTCTTTATAATATTAGTATAGATGAAACTACAGCATAAATTAAAAGTCATACAATCTTCTTATCATTGCAATTTGATGATCCTACTTTCATAACATAACAAAAAGTATAATATAACCAAAAAGTAGGATCAAATTTTTTCGAGCCCTATGAGCGTTTGCTGGGTGTAAATCGTAAACGTCGCATTTTTTTGAAGATTTTCGTGTAGCTGAATTCCAAATTATGTAAAATAATTTATCTATCTATTATCGTCTGCACCTTTTAACTTTACAATTATAATTTTTTACGTTTTTTAACAATTATAAAAAAAACGGGATTTTATTTTATTTAGCAAATTAATTGGTGACTACCTAATTTTGGACGATTCCATGTATTTTTAAATAGTATTAGGCAAACAATAATAGGGAGATAAATTATAGTTTTATTTCAACTTAAACAAAATAATCACAAGAATCTTACAAAAATGCAACGTTTTCGATCCACCCCCAGCAAACGCTCTTAAGGTTTCAAATGCAGGATCCAGGTCAAATGCCTATCTGCACTTGTTGAACCACATAAAATATGTTCATGTAAAGCTGTCGACAATAAATGTTAATGTGAAGAATAGCTACATTTCCATTTTACTACTCAGCAGTGTACAATTAAGTCATAAAATTGCTTATCAGCACACACACATTTGAATGGCAGTGTACGAAATTGTGACATAGAGTGTAACCTAATCAATTGATACTTATCTTAACTAACCCTCTGATAAAGACATGCATTTCAACATAACTTATATCATTGTTTTTTTTATAGCTGGCTTTCCTTTTGCTGTGTTGCAAGGAAAAGAGTAAAACCTGTTTACTGCAGCATATGGGCTTGTTCGTATGCTAGGATCGCGCGCTTAAAGAGTGCCTAGTGCGCGTTTTACTCAATCAAACTATTCAAACTCATCAATCAAGCCGCGAATATAAAGGGCATTCGTGGTGGTGCCTCTGGTGGCACGTTTATGAAGTTTACGCAACTTTTTTTTCTTTAAATAAACTTGTGCTTGGCCTTCAGGGAGGGCGAAGCACAAGTTTATTCGTCTCGGGCTCCGTGAGGTTTATAGCAAAGAAAATTCAGGAAAAAACAAAAAAATTTTTCTTCATCTTTTAATCACCAAACGAAATGTTACATAAAACGAAGCCATCTGGTGGCGAAACGGAGTTCGCCGGGTTTGCTAGTGCATCATATTTTATTAATCATCAATAATTATCATCATATGTTATTAAACAAAATACATAGCACCTTTATAGGTGTTTAGAGATCACTCTTTTACATTCATTATTTTTTATCCATTTGCATTGCAACGGAGTAGACCTCCAGAATCGCACGGCTCTGGGCGCGGAGCTATCTTATTTGTCATTACATTTGTCATCATAATTTATTGATTTGTCGCGGGTTTCATCATCCATCACACACCGTTCCGTTATGATGTAAATGCCAGAAACTGAATGAGCGAGCCGCGCCAAAGTGTTCAATGCTTTATTGAACGAACTCTGATCATATTATACGCACAACTACTTATGTATTCAATAAAATTATCTACGATTTTAATCTCATAGTGCGCAATCTTACAGACATTTATTTACTTGCGTTGCAAAATGTTACATATGGATGTTATATTTTAAATTTATTGACACAATTTTGTACCCTGCTGGGCACAGTGTTGTCATAAGCAACCAATGCACTCAGTTTCGAGTATCTACTTGGTCATATTGCCATAAAGGTAACTATGTCGCTATATCCTACAGGACCTACACGGCCTGTACGGTAAGGCAGCAGTCTTAAGATCATATTAATCAATGAGGGTTTCTTAAGTTAATTTTGAGGGGAATTAAAACCTGTAAAGGTAGATTATCCTTCATATCTACTTCAAACAAGCAGATATAATCTTATATAGATTTTTTCTTTATTTCTACATCATCATGCTTTCGGAATCCCTTCTTAACGACCCCGAATGTTTAATTCAGGAACACTCCAATTTCGTGAAAAAAACTTTAGTAGGTGATTAGTTCCTATCATTTTAAAATTTTACCAAACTAGAACTATTGGTGGTTATAATACACTGTTTTCCGGTGTTGGCGCGGACCAATGGCAGTCAGTAAGTAGCCAGGGCTATTTCCCAAATCTATGTAACCAGCTTCATGGTCCAAGATATCTAAAGGGTCTCCCGTAATTAAAGCTGACCATATTGTATGGAATATATTTCATTTTGTACGGTTCCGAATACAATAGTTTCAATCTTTACGGCAATAGTGTTGAAATTCAATTACCCAACGTCTCTCCAAGTAAGCACGTATTTTTTTTTCTATTTAGGTGACGCTTTTGTGTAGCAAATTGCCATCAAGATTCTTAAGTTTCAACAGTCATGTATTGTTAGTTGTTACGGAATGTTTGCCGATTTCTTATTATTATCTCCATGTCCTGAATGGTTTTAGCAAAAAGACTCAGAATGGCCATAATGTGAAAAAGTTAAATATCAAATCATGCCATGTTAGTTATATAAGTTACAGCAATAATATTAATTTGTTGTAAACATTGTCTTCACGTAAAATATTATTTCGTTGTTGTAAGATTTGACAACCCTTATGTACGAGGGTAAGTCAAAAAGTTCGCGGAACGGAGGGTAAGGTGGGGGTAAATGTCAGTTTTTCTAGCTACACTAGTTTGGACATTCATTAAAGGTATAAATACGAGGTTTCATTAAAATTAGGGGATAATCTACTGAGATACAGGTCATCAAACCAGTCAAATCGGAAAAAAATCTCACCACTGAGGAAATTGAGTTTCGCGCAGTCATGAAGTTCCTTACTAAGCAAGGAAAACTTCTTCTGATTATTTTGAAAGGGATTTCTTTTGTTGATGGGGACTGTGGCCTTGGTAAAACCATGATTTATAAGTGGAAAACCCAGTTCAAGTAAGGCTGAGATCCGATTGATGATGATCCGAGGCCGTGGGGGCCTTTAGAGGCTACTTCGGCAGAAAACGTCTGCAAACTTAAAAAAGATATCGAAAGATACCCGTTTAAAAAAAGAAATATTTTGAAGAAAATATGGTAGTATCAGCTATAGCCATTTTAAACATCCTGAGCGAACATTTATGCACAAGATGGGTGCCGAGAATGCTTACGCCGCACCAAAAGCAGCCGAGAGTTTTTGGCTCTCTGTAGTAAGAATATAAACAAAAGCCCGAATTGTGACTGGAAATTAAACTTGTTCATGTTTATGACTATAGGCCCAAACAAGACTCCATGCAAGGGCACAAAAAGTGTACAACACCCCAAAATAAATTCAAGGTGTGTCCATAGGCTGGAAAAGTCCTTCCCACTGTTTTCTGTGATACAGGAACTATTCTTCTCATAGACTGCAAAAAAAAGGGTATCACTTCAACTGGAGTAGCGTAGCGTAGCTACTAAAACGTCTCCAAGATCCTGTGAGGGAGAAAAGATGGGGAAAATTTACCAAAGCTGTGCACGACAATGCACACGTCCACAAGGTGCAAACTGCGATGGCTGCTGTAAAAAGAGTGGGCTTCGAAATTTAGAACTTCCTCTCTGTAGGCTAGACTAATCCCCAAGAAACTATTTTCGGTTACCAAAAAAAAAGATCTTCGAGGGAAGAAATTTTCCAGTGGTGAAGCGTGCATTTCAGCCTATTTGGAGGACTTACACAAAATATTTTTTTCGAGCATTTTTATACATTTATTGACAGATTTAACAAATGAATTAGAGTCAAGGAAGAATAAATGAATAATAAAAAATAATTTGAAGTTTTTGACCTCCCCCCGTATGTATCGAAACTCTCGATCCTGTTTTTCTGATAATATTCAAACTATGTGGTTAATGTACCTATAGAAAGTAATTTAGCTAAATTACACGCTTGATGATGTTTTAGTTATGCAGTCTTCATCACATGTCCTTTGGTAGGTACAGAGGCGTTCACACCAACCTTTACATAGGGGCACCTTATGCTGCTGACATAAGACTTATTATGCGATGGTATTGTAAAGGTTGATGTGATCGCCTCTGTACAATTGTGCGTTAAAAAACGTTCTTTAAACATGACTTTCTTATTATTTTAGGTAAAGCACGAACGGCTGCTCTTGGTGTCCATACTCGGGTTCCTCGTGAACCTAGTTGGCATATACGCATTCCACCACGGCCACGGGCACGGCCATGGCGGCCACGGCCACTCGCACGGCGGCCACAGCCACAACAACCACGCCCACGGCCACTCTCACGACGACGACAGCGAAGCGCCCACGGGAGCAGGCTCGGCTATTATGCGAGGAGTGTTTTTGCATGTCCTCGCTGACACGCTAGGGTCAGTCGGTGTGATTATATCCGCCATCTTGATGCGTACGTTTGGCTGGATGAGAGCAGATCCAATCTGTTCTATGGCCATTGCGCTGCTCATCGCCGCGAGTGTGTTGGCGCTTATTCGTGATTCTGCGGGCGTTCTCATGCAACGGACTCCCACTTCCTTAGAGCGTGCCCTGCCTAATTTATACACACGCGTCGTCGGCCTAGCTGGGGTGCACGCGGTGCAAGAACCCCATTTCTGGACTCTGTGTAGTGACGTACACGTAGGCGCAATAAAGTTGGAGGTCGCCAGAGAGGTGGACCCTAGGTATGTAACCGACCAGGCGGCTAGAATATTCCGAGAAGCTGGTGTCAAGCACCTGACTGTCCAGCTGGACTACTCCCCCCTTTGATCCTAAGCTAAAATCACAAATGTACAGATGTCCACAGAGTGGATGAGTGTTTTATTGTATATAGGGAATGTGCCTGCAATCTGTACTCTGAACACGACCGCCTAAAGCAGTATTAAAACGACCATACTTAGGAATTACGTCTGAATTGCAATCTTGATATATATGTATATCGATTGTATGTCTAGACTATGACAGTTTCAATATATCTTTATGCGATTGTGGTTCAGTCCCTGTGCCCTGGTGCGATAGTAGATAATATTACAATTTATAATATTTATTCATAGTGTTGTGATATACGCAAATCTTATGATTTTTGAATCGCCTACAATGCGTGCAAAGTATGAGTTTAAAACATTTGATGATGTGCAAAGTTAAAAATAATTACACTTAGCGATATTCGATTAAAAACATTGTAAATTGATATCACCCTAGAAAAATATAATAATTAAATCAACTACAGTCCTAAGAAAATTTACTATTATGCTTTATTTTATATAATTTTATACTATGTAATAGAAAATATTCTACTTCGTTTTATATTTAGTTCAAATGTTTATTTTACATTATGTATGTTTCTTAGAAAAAATCCTTCTACTACCTACTGAATTTGATTCAATGTAACATTCCAAGTATTTTTTTTCGGTGTAAATGAAAATTTTATAATATTTTTTATTAAAATCAGCATAAAATTGTACATTGAAATAAAACAAACTACGAATTTCTACTCGCAGGTTTTAGTTTTATTTCACGCGTAGTAAATTGTCCTCCCCTTCCAACATGAGCCTGCGAAGGCCTCTTTATATTTAGTTAAAATGTTTATTTTACATTATGTAGATATATTTATTAGAAAAAATCTTTCTACTACCTACTGAATTTGATTCAATGTAACATTCCAAGTATTCCTTTTTCGGTGTAAATGAACATTTTATAATATTTTTTACAAAAATCAGCATAAAATTGTAGATTGAAATAAAACAAACTACAGATTCTACTCTCAAGTTTTAGTTTTATTTCATGCGTAGTAAATTGTCCTCCCTTTCCAACATGAGCCTGCGAAGGCCTCTTATCTTAGGCCGGTCACATACAATACATCACAGAATTTCGGAATATCGATTCAGAATTTCGAACGCAGGCAAATGCACGGAAAATACTGTTCGTGTGTGATTTGTATGGATTTGCTGCGTTAGGAACGATATGATATTGACTTATATGTGTGCCCACTTGCACAATTTATCTAAAGATTCCTCAAAGCCGGCCTGTGCCTCTTGTATGTTACTCCCGGCAACCAGTAAGCAAGTGTCATCAGCGAATTGGTAGACAGACGCTTTGTTAACTACTTTATGCATGTCGCAACGAAAAGATACATACAGGGTGTAAAAAGACCCTTAAAGAAGCCGGCGTCTACGCACTCAGACCATTAAATCAAGTCACAGAAGAAGGCATATTAATGGGAAACTAAATTTTTTTAAGGTGTCAATTTTAAACCTAAAAACGGACTACGCAATGTAGGGCGTGCAACAGACTGCTCCTGCGCTTTTGTGCGTGGCTGTTGCTGTTATGCATAATCAATGGGTACGCACGATGTACATTGCGAGTTGAACGTTTTGAAGCAATTTTTTGTTAGGAAATACTTGAAATTTTCATGATGTTTCTTAGGACAAAAATTAAGTATAATGATTAGAGTTTGTTTTTATCAAAATCTTAGATATTTTTTTGACTTTAACCTTCAATAACTTGGTAACTATTGAGTTCCCAGGTATGGTCCAGAAAGAAAAAATGGTTTTGTTGATGTGCAGAATACGTAGGTCTCGGCTTCGTTAAGGGTCTTTTTACACCCTTTATTTCATTGTGAGAATTTAGAATACGTTGCACGACGCAGCACTACGCCGCAACGCATCCGGTGAATAAAGTTAAATTTTGAGCTCTATGAAAAAGTGCGCGCAGTGTAGTTTCGCGTCGCGTCTCGGTGTGAATTGACCCTAACACAATTTGGTCGCCGCAGAACGAGACCCTAATAGATATTCTATTATTTGGCGACCAATGTGATAAATATGTGTGGCCTGCCTTAGAAATAAGCAAGATATCATTCAAGCTTTCCGTTAGATAGGTATCTGTGTGAGGACAATCATGAAGGTATTATTTAGATTAAGCAGGTAACTTAAAAAGTTTGCACTATTTATTGGCAACGAGAAAAATAAAGGCAATGTAAATGAGACTAAAAATCAGTGCTAACCCTATTATATATCTTTGAGCTTGTAACATTCCTAAGAGACACCCAACACTGTTTGCGTTCTTTGAGCATCGGCGTCTTGCCCAAAGAGGTTAAAATAACTATAGTTTGTCCAATTTAGGATGACATTTTGACAGTTCATGCCTATGAAGTATTGCATTTTATTTCGGTAAAGTGTACTACAGATAATATCGTACTTTATTGACGGGTACCGCCCACTTAGTGGAATGCCTTGCAAACGAATAACAGAAGACAATAGAAAATCGGTAGTGAAACAAATTAATCTAAAATATCTTCGATCAACAATACACTATACACACACCGGTCAGAGCGTCAAAAACGGCCCAGAAAATAACGTCCTACTTCAAAAGTGGGAACCTAATTCTATTTTGTTCAGTTTTGACTGCGCCTACGCAGTGACAGGCCACACTACCTGAGTTTGCTTCTAAAAACTGTAGAAATAACCATCGGAAAAATTAATTATCGGATGGAATATCATACTTTTGATAAGAAAATGCTGTCTTATATTATAAATAATGAAATACCCAACTAAAAATAAAAAAAACCTAGCCTAAAGTAAGCCTACCCACGGGCCAACATTTTGGCCCACGTTTGGCCAACATAAAGGCGGATGCTTTAGAACAGTCAATTATAAAGAGTATTTTTATACTAAATACTTTATTCATTTTTTACATATTTTAAAATGTTATTTTTATTCATAGATTTACCGGCGATGCACTTATCTGTGGCCAGAGGTTGTGGGTTCGATCCCACCCCATGACAAACATTATGTGACGAACATTTGTGTTGTGTCTTGTCTATCATCTATTAAGTATAGATTTAGAAAAAATAAGTAGGTATGCTTATGTTTAACTTAAGTAGGTATGGTTCTAACGGTTTTGTATTTTTTTAATTAAATACGTAATTTTTCAATTAATTTTGATATTTGCAAAGAATATTAAAATAACTTACATATTTAACAACTTCACTAGATTCAAAAGCCTCCGATTATGAAGACTTAAATAAAAAGATAAGGTTTTAAATATCAAAAAATTGCCCTATGTGCTCCTTTGTTTTAATATCAGGAAATAAAGCATTTATTATATTTATAACATATTTGCTCGTAAACGGTCTCTTATTTCACAAATTTCAATATCGTATTGTATCTCTTTACGCACTTGTGCGTTATTGTAATGTAAAACGCACGAGTTTTCTTATATTAAGGTAAAACGCACGGTTTATCAAGATGCTCCGTCTAAAACGAACGGTACTTTTTTAAATTTTTGCAAAGTTTTTATGTCAGAAATATATAATTATTCATAAAATGTTGACCACATTTTATGAATAAAATTAACTCTGGGAGATAAAATATAATAAATAAACATTTAATACTTTAATTTAATTATTTTGACATTAAATTACAACCTGTAACAAAAACACAAAAATATTAATTTACTTTATTAGTAATACTGGCTGTTTTTTATGCCTTTGCCTTAAAAAAAAGCGCTGATGCGCGCGCATCGCTAATTTGTGAACAAGTAAAAACTGTTTTAACAAGTGATTAAAGATTTATTTGTTTAAGAAAGTCCGAGTTTTATTTGTTTCCTCGCAAATATGTTATAAAACGGCGTATGACATACGTGCGCTTTGATAATTACAACCTCTGCTTTCTTGTAGCCGCCCGAGCCGTAGGCGAGGCAATATCGCCTCGGCTGTAAGTTTCAACTTACCGCACTAATATCATAATGTACTATTATTGCCTAACATTTCGTTTTATATACATCTTTTCATTGAACAAGATCATTTATTTGAGCTCTCTTATACTGCTCTGGACCCAGCGGCAAATACCAGCAGGTTGGTGTCGGCGGCATTATTTGAAATAACCAGCCGCCAAATTAGAGTCGGCAAGACCAACTCGCCTGATTTCGCCTCTCGCGGCATTGGGTTATAGAGGGCTTAGAGGTTGAGCGGGCAGTGTTCGGATTTGTCTAAACAACAGCCAGACTTATCACAACAGGAAAATTACCCATCAATTGCAGCCTAGCCTAGAAGGATGTTCAGTGAACTACAGCTCGAGTGATTACGGGGTTTCGACCACTTTGTAACTATCTGTCTAGATTAGGGGTGCTTAAACAGTCGATCGCACAATAGACCGGTCAATCAATAGCGAGTGCTTTTTTCGATGACAAGGAAAAAATACCAATATATACAGATCAATTCTCAGATTTTGTTTTAGAAGGTTTTGTAACAATTTTGAGGTAGATTTCCAGCATTTTGCGCACCCCTGGTCCAGATATTGAGTGCACAATAACTTTCAGAAATTGTCTGGGGTTTCGTGCATTCCAATAAAACAACAAATATATTTTGAACGATTTTTTACATCCTCAAAACAGACACTAACTCATTTACAACAAAATTAAATAAGAAATCTTTAAGTAATTCAAAAAATTATTTTTTTACATAATAAAATATAAAGTAAATGAAGATCTATGAGCGCTGATAAAGTAACATGTGTGGTTATAATGCTAAACAGGCATTTCTTAGTTTTCAAGATTTGATACTGTTTATCACAAAAATTAGGATAACTAGTTATTTTTTCAATGTTGTAGGTGCAGAGAAGGCAGATGTGAGTGTGAGTGAGTAGCTCCTTGACTACTTATGAGTCTAATACATACTTATTCGAAAAGATATTGACAGTGAAAATTATACTTATTCAAATTCAAACTTCTTAAGCCATCAACTTTCGTAATAGGGAAAAAGTGTCACACAAAGACAGTGTGACGTCACATTTCTGTAACTCGAAATAAGTTCGACTAACGCGAACGCCGGAAACAAAGTGAGAAAGCGGATGTTATAATAACAATATTACAGCTAAATGCCAAATATTGTCTAAAATTAATACGCAAATAGCCTAATAAGTTGTACTAAAATAAATTAAACATTACTACTTACAAGAATAAACCTCACATGTTACTGTACCCGCGGTTCCAACTACTTATTAACACTATTCAATGAGTTTTTTAGCCTTGAAGTACCGGCGTAGGTAGAGTACTTGCCACGTGGCCAGTCCCAGGAGACAGACCATCGAGAAAACGCTGAAGAATAGGACACGGTTGTTGGTGGACTCTGGAAGAGAATGATGAAAGACACTGGTTATACGCTTGTTATCTGCTCTACAGTAATAATATCAATGACATGGTGAAGGAGAGTTTTAAGAGAGGCAAAGCAGACTATTCCTTTAATCGCACAGCTAAATTCAATGTTGCGTGATGTACTGATATATGAACACAGCCCTGATTAAAGGACTACAAAGATAAGCCGCCGCCTCGCAGACAAAAAAACGGTGGCTTGTCAGAATTGCAGAGGAATTACATCTCATGAATCATTCAAGCCGCTATTTGTCGGCTGTCGCCACCTTCAGCGCATCAGGTGTGTAGAGCCTATACAAATTTTGAATCGGTTATTTCTCCTAACATCAAGATTTATTGCCAATCCTCCCATTTTCCTTCTATTGTCCACAAGGCTTGACTAGGTCTCCCATCTGGCATTCCGGTGGGTCCAAGCCCATTGGATGGATGATAATGGTGTGCAGGTGGAATTATGATAATTTATTACAACTACCTATTCGAGATAAATTTTACCAAGTGCTGTTAGAACAAATCAATGTTTGCCTATGCTACAAAATAGCTTTACATTTCACCAATTTCTTCTCTTTCTGCGACATGGGACGTTACAAGAATGTGAGAGAGCCGAGAGTGGACCTTGAGTACGATGACAGGTGCTTTAGAGGTGCAGCTAAGTTCAAATATCTGGGCTGCACTATCACTGACACTAACACTAGAGAACAGGAGATTGATGTTCGCGTTCAGAACACTCTAAGTTGTAGTGCCCCCTACAATAAGTCCTTGTGTCCAGGCTCCTGAGTAAACAGAAGAAAATCCGGATCTATAAGACGATCAAAGGCCAATACTTATGTATGGATGTGAAGCCTGGACACTCACACAAAAGAAGAGAAGCTGCTTGTAGCGGAACGCAAGGTGCTCCGTAATTCTTGGGCTGGAGAGGAGACCAGATGGGAGTTGGAGAGTCCGGAAAATCCTTGAGATAGAAGAGCTGAACCGAACATACTTGGAGAGACAAAATCCCATAGACTCTGCTGATTTGGCCACGTCGAGCGGATGGGCGAGGACCGGTCAGTGAAGAGAGCGTACCTGGGACGGCCAAGCGGTCGTCGACCGGTGGGTCGGCCCAGGTACCGCTGGAAGGACGAGGTGGAGCGGGACCTGCTGGCTCTCCAAGCGCATCCTTGGCAAGAGATCGTGCAGGGCAGACAAGCGTGGCGTCTTCTTGTGTCGGAGGCCAAGACTTATTTTGGGTCGCTGCGCCAGGATAAGTAAGTAAGTAATTTTTTACTCTTAAGTTGTTTTTACTTTAAGCCAAAATAAAAAAAACTAAGGCGATTATTGCCTCAATGAATAATTATGATTTTCCTAAAACAAAACTTTGAGAAGGTCGGCAACGCGCGAACAACGCCACCTTGTTGCACGAGTTCGTAGGCTGCGGTAATCCCTCACCATTAGGCGGCCAGTATGCTTGTTACTCTCCAAAGTGGTAACTTGGTAAGTATATATAAAAAAACAAAGAATAGAACTTTTTTTACCATTTGTGTTCCTCATTTCTTCTTCTCTCTTCCTCATCAGGGTAAAGTCCTGCACAATGGCCTCTGACAGGTCCTCCAGTCTCTTCAGCTCAAGTTCCATTGGCTTCAGTTTGGCAGCTTCCGCAATCTGTGTAGTTTTATTAAATCTTTACAAGAGGCAAATTAGATCGGGCATCAGTACAGCAAATGATTATTTATATTCGTAATTTGGTAATTCACAGACCAGCTTCTGGTAGATGAATTAGGAAAATACTTCCTATTAGGTTTCACAGAATAAAAAAAATACAGACTTTATGGGCATGTAATTTTAAAGCAAGTCAAGAAAATTTAAATTTTAAAACCACTGAAGGTGGAAAGTTGTTACGAAGGCGGATGTTTATTTTTTGAAATAGATTAGCTGAAACGGGTTTCTGACATTGTTGATCTAATCAGCTTTCTGTTCAGTGAGGCTGACAAAAGTTTTTTTCTATAAATGTCATTGTATTGAGGAAAAAATTACGAAATAAACTGTGTTTTTACTTTTTTTCTATCTTTAAAAACGGCTGAGAAAATTAGGATCAAAGTGCGCCATTTCATTTAATAATATTTAAAAACACGCTCGGCCTTCGATCGTACTATGACGTCACGACTCGAGAGGCGCCGGCCTCTTAAATCTCTAATATCTTTGGAAATATCCATTAAAATTACTATTGCCATATTAATCTATATTAAATGTATTTAAGGTGCCTAATTGGATAAGGATTGGTGCTGTATTAAATCGCTTCGTAAATAAGCCATTATTTCTCGTTAAACATAAAAGATGAAAAATGGTTATTATGGGTTATCCCTAAGAGTTAGACATATACAATCGCGGTCTTTTTTGTAAACCTTTTTAAGGTGTACAATACTGTAGTACATTATTTAGATCTATCTCGTAGGGTTTAGCCAAAGTTTGCAATGTAAGCGCAAAAAAATGTGATGACAACCTTGTCTTGGGCAAAATAATTAAGCAAATTAATCTTTGATGTTTTTGTTCATTACATTAAGTAAAATCAACTTATAGGCAATGTATGTTTATGTCACCGGCAATCTGTATAATGTATTTGTACAGAATGCATTTATTGGTAATTAATTAGATTTGTTCAATTTTTTTCACAAAAAAACTTGTTTCAAAGAGAAGGTGTTCCGCTCTGTAAGAAGGGGGCTTTTTGAGTAGCGAGGAGCGAAGCCACGAGCATGTTAGGTTAACAATAACAAGCTGCAGGAGCCGAGCGAGCGAAGCGAGCGTGCCGCGGCAGCGGCCAGTGAGTGCCAGAGACGAACGGGCCTCATTTTTATATGCCGTTTTATACTTTGATATTATAACTAAAGTAAAGATATTTTGATAAAGAAATCATACAAATTGATTTTATTTTTTCCCACCCAAAATATATGCCAAAGGACGATTCCGACAGTGAAATTATTCATAATGCCCGGTAAAAAGTGATAAATTCAAGCTATGATTTATAGAAATAGAAAAAAGTTTGTTCGGTACCAATAATATACAAGAAACAAAAAAAAACATACATTCGACAGCAAAACAAAAATACACTCTGAATCTTAATATAATAGACAAAGGTACCAAAATGGTCTCCGCTCAGTATATAAGCCGTAACGGGACAGCTTGTCACGGCCACTGGTATTCTGCGGATGCCAACAAAATAAGACACGTAGCCCAGCAATTAAAATTAATAAGCGATGATTTATTAAACTACCCACAAGTAGTCTGTCATTATTCATATGGTCCGGCCAAGGTAATTAATTTATCTAATTGACCAATGCACTTGGTCATTATACATTAGGATCGGCCCGTATTAATACTACCCCGTTAATCAAGTAGCCCGTAACGTATAATAAGTATACATTCTGTAGTATATTTAGTATCAGCATTGCACCCGTGCGGAGCTGGGGCGAGTCGCTAGTTTTTTTAAATCAAATATTGAGCCACCATCAGGCTATCCACTTTTGGCAGATTGTCCGACTAGCCTTTCTGAAATCCTTCTTCCATCGCGTTTATCTTATAGGATTTTATACAATTATCTACTAAAAAAGGATAGCTACCTAATGTTTAAGATTTATAAATTAACCTATTTCGGCAAAAGAATCACAACTCACGGAGTGCGCGCAAGTAGTTTTACTAGAGTTTCAATACGGCGGCGGGCGGCGCGGACGGTAGCACTGGACTAGTGACGTCGCACACGAAGCGCGCGACATCTCGGAGATTTCAAAACTGGTCTAAACTTCACGCAGCGATAACTTCGGTAATACTGCATCGATTTAGATGGAATAAAAACGAAGGCAACCTACGTCGTCTATACTTTGATGTTATTTATATTTTAGACTAAAATTTTAAACCTTGTGTCACCCTCATCCTTTTAGTAAACAGTAATTAAAAACAAATGATTAATTTTATTATTCATGCTTGGGAGGTCAACTTATTTCTGTCAGAAGTGGGAATGCAAGAATGATCTCACTATGATAAATGCATTTTTTTTTAAATTACAGGATTTATTAAAATTCTAAAGCAAGCACAAAATTTACAAATCACATAACTTTAAATAAACCAAACACACACCTGACACTTACAGACAGTCAAACATTCAGGTTTTTAAAAGGGTAACTGTAAATTTAGCTGATGTTGCTATTATGCTATTATTAAATTATAAATATTATGATTAAACTTTGGTTACTGAAAAGTATGAAATTATATTTTTTGTTTTAAAAGTGTTTGATTATTAATTTATCATTAAAAGGGAATATCACTCAATTTGTTAAAACATTATATTATTTTATTGTGCATGTTTCCAACACAACTTACTACCCAAGAGTTCTGGTGATTGCAGTGAGACATGGATAACCGACAATGAAAATATAAAGCAGAAATTAATACATAAAGGCCGTACAACATTGATATATTTTGTAAAGTGACAAACAAAAAAACATCTAATACAGTGCGTCTCTGTCACTCTCAAACGAATAGGTACATAGCTGTCTTGCTTACACAGCTGCAAGCTGTGAGCAAGTGTGCTTTTATAAAGAAACTGAGAAAGAAGTAGGTAATTATACAGTTTTTTTATTAATTGTGCCTTTTATTATTTCAACTGGGGACGCTGGCAGTGGGCCGGGTGATTGGTCCGCTTGTTATGGGCCATTTCACCCATTTCCCCGGGCCCCCCTTGCAGGGGGAATTGTGCCTTACTTTATTAGCAAATTAAAATATAATTTAAAAAAAACAACCTTAAATTAAACCAGAAAGGTGCAAACAACTTACGCCTTCATAATTTTTAGCTTCAATCCCAACTTTAATGTCCAAGGTAACATCTTGACTCACACCACGGCGCTCTAGAAAAAAAAACAAAATGAAACTATACGTCACTCAAAAGTTTAGTAATGTGTGAAAGAAAAATAAAAATTATTTACCTGGAGGCACTTTAGATCTGAAGCAGACCTCGAAAGTGTCATATGTCTCCGTGACAAATGTGAACTTCCCTTTAGTAATTGTGTCTTTCTGTGACAGGATGTGCCCTTTTGAGTCACGGATCTGAAAATAATTTTTTTCATTAGAGATATGCAAACATTTATACTATTTTATATGTGCTATTTAAAATATCAACTATGAGGAGCAGTCTCTGCAAATAGGCTTGTTGGAATGAACACATCCACACTGGGTGCATCTTCTCAGCAGACTTGGGAACATGACACTAGAATACAGTAGTTAGCTCCAAGTGTATTTGTGAAACAAATTGATAATGTAGAAACAAAAATCCAAAACTTCAACAATAAACCGGCAATATTTTATTATTTTATGAAGTATTGTTAAATTAATGAACCCCTTCTGAAATAATTATGCTTGAACCTCGATAAGAAGTTACATGAACAGCCGGTAGGTGAGGTATCAGTTTGTTTTGGTGGAGTTAGACTTACGACATAGTCCACTTGCTGACCGACTATTTCTGTGACTTCATACTCGCCCGCCACGAGCACATTGGCATGTAACTCCTCCTTCAGGCACTTTTGAGTGTTCGGAGCCAAGCTCCACATGATAGCCTCAGTGCCATGCCAAACAACACTAAGAACAAACAGCAGATAATATACGTCCATTTTTATATCAATATTATCACTTATCCAGCACTAAATAAGTTAGAATTCATAACAGAAAGAACTGAAAACAAACATATTCTGTGTCAAAAGACCGATGAGTTGGCCCGAAAAGAGAAACGTCGTCCGTCGCGGGCACAGATTAACAAAAAAAGGTTAACGCGTTCGGACGGGCGGCCGCGCGTCATTCAGTCCAGCAACACAGTGTTGCCATTTGTTATTATTACGACTTGTCAATTGGGTCTGGGAGAAAAATCAAACATGTCCTAAATCGAAAACCATTTCGAAGTATTTCTATTTTATACCTTATTTCAATATTTAATTTTGTTAACCGAAACAAATGGAAACAAAATAAAAAAATAAAAATTGACCATAGAAAATATAACACATGAGGGCCAAATAATTAAAGACCCTAAACATATGTATAGTAAATATATTTAACAGTTATTTTGCAAACTCGACATCTACTGAATTCAATAATAATCAAAAATATACTTAAAAAATTAAATCTAATGATAACACTATGTTCTTGTCTCCCGTGACTATTGACGAAATTACAAAAATCATATCTAAATTGAAAAATACATCATCTGTGAGCTACGATCAAATAAAAGTACAAAAATAATCAAATCCTGCTCGAAAGAAATAGCTCCAGTATTGGCTTTTTTGATCAATTTATCATTTGAAGAAGGAGTATTTCCGGATTGCCTAAAAATATCTGTAATAAAACCACTTTACAAAAAAGGGAAACGGGACTACGTAAAGTGTATTTATTTAAGGATGTCCTAAGACCAAAACAAACCTGACCTTGGAATCACCTATAGAGTTGGGCACAAAATTATCAATTGAATTCAATTCGTTTTCTGTTCGATATTCTCGATTTTTCAGATCAGTTCATTAGTTTAACGCTTATTTGTAGTTTTCTTTTTTACTGACTGTTATTGTCGTACATTGAATACTGGTATAGTTAAAAAAAGATACATATACATACAAAAAATATATTTATTAAAAAATAACAATTTTGATAAAGTATTCAGTATTTGTAGTAAGTAAGTATTACTTACTTACTACAAATAAGTATTTCAAAATAACTACAAATACTGAATCGTTTTTAAATCGGAAAATAGTATGCCTGTTTGAATCAACAACTGTCGAAATTTGATTGAAATCATCGTTACATTGTTACTTTAGTGAGAATCAATATGACAGCTTTCTTACTAAAGCAGTAATGTAACGGTTGTTGTTTTAAACAGCTTTACATAATCAGCCTACTGGATTGCTGATGTTTTAGTTAGTTAATTATTAATTTTGACTAAAACCTTATTTTATGAACATAATTTTATCTATAAGAATCTTATGAAAAATTCTACAATTTGGCAGGAAAAAGAAATGGTCGCCTTTTTTCTCATTTGTTTTTGAACTGTCATTTTAGTTCTTTTTATTTTATTTTGTGATTAATTTTTAATAATGACTAATACTTTTTGTTAATATATCAAAAAGAAAAACAAAGGCGATACATTTGACGCAACAATAGAATTGATCCTGCGTACAGTACTGTTTAATTAGAATGAAATAATAAACAATCTGCGATTTCTACGGACTAGCAGTGTGGCTGCCCGTTGCCTATTTTCCGTTTCCCGATAACAATACTTTCACGAGTAATAATACTCAGTAAATACTTTATCGATAATTATCGATTGAAAAATTGGTTACTTCAATTGGTTCATTGTTATACCCCATCACTAATAAATCAATTGAAAGCTGTCAAAATCGGAACACAAATTTTGGTTAGGTTATGGTTATCTTGATTGTTTTGCAGTTTTCAACGGGAATTATGTGATATTTACTTTGAAAAAGGATGCAGTGTAATATGATTAATGAATGAATCACTTGTAGTGTGATAAAATTTGAGTGATTTCTTTGGAAACTCAAGATAAGTGTTCAAGGTCAGGTTTGTTTTGGTCTTAGGACATCCTTAAATAAATACACTTTAGAAAACTATAGGCCTATTGCTCTTACTCCTATAGTGTCTAAAATATTTGAAACTGCCATGCGAGACAGAGTTATAAACTTCATAGATAAATTTTCAGTACTGACACCAAATCAAAATGGCTTTCAAAGGGGCAAGTCAACTAAGAGTACCTTAGCAGTTTTTAACCTTCTGGATAAAATTATAGAATCAGTCAATAAAAAGATACCTGTTACAGCCATACTATTTGACATAAGCAAAGCCTTTGATTGCGTTTCACATACCCGCCAATTAAAAAAAAGTGAAATCTATGGAATTCGAGGTCAAACATTGAAATGGCTGGGTAGCTACTTAAACAATCGGAAGCAGTACGTAGATTTCTAACATAAATGGAAAGAAAGAGTTACAAGTCCATAAATCGATTGTACAGACTATTAAATATGGGGTACCGCAGGGTAGTATACTCGGCCCTTTGCTCTTCCTACTCTACATTAACGATCTACCCGAAAATATAGATTACTTCTGTTCGCTTTTTGATAATGACATTGCTCTCGTAATTCCTAGCGAAGAAAATACAACGCTGACATAAATGATACAGTTAACCGCCTAATACACTGGTTACAGGACAATAATCTGACAATAAATATGATAAAGACAAAATATATACAATTCCATAATAGAGGGGGGAAGAAACAAATGTTAAAAATAGGGTATCAAAATAAACACATAGAGGAAGTAAATGAATCTGTATTCCTGGGTTTATCACTTGATGAATGCCTTACATGGAAAACACATATTGCCCAATTATGTACCAAAATAAATCGGTTCTCTTATGCCTTATGGAGACTGGCAAAGATTAGTAATAGAGACACTGCCTTGTTGGCCTATCATGGTTATGTGGGCTCAAACCTGAGATATGGCATTCCTTTAAGGGGAAACTCAGTTCAGATAGATAAAGCGTTCATAGCACAGAAACGATGTATTCGGGCAATCTGTGACGTATCACCAATAACCAGCTGTAGACCTTTATTCCGGGAATTGAAACTTCTATCATTACCTTGTATTTATGTTTTAGAAATTTGTAAATTTGTAAAAAAACATCCGCTATTCTTTACAAAACGAAGTAAATTCTGCAGATTCAATCCAAGGCACCCAAATCGCTTAATGCTGCCACATAGTGTTACGGATATTCGCAGCAAAAACTGTCAAACAATGTGTGTTAGATTATTTAACCATTTACCGGATGTTTTGAAGGAATTGCCTTACAACAGGTTTATTCACAAATTGCGTATGGTCTTGACTGAAAAATGTTTTTACTCTATTGACGAATATTTAAAATTCTCATTTACTTAGAATAACAATAAGGAAATAGACATGGTAATTTATAATTTGATTTGGCTTTGTAATAATTTTTTAAACGTATTTACTAGTATATATTTTGTTTAATTTTGATTGGTATTTTCAAAAATTGTATTAAATTATTATTAATGAACCTTATTTGATATACACACATGAAAAAAGTCTAGGGATCAAGCATTTTTATGCGGATTTCTTGAGATTGAGATGTGGCTTTGTAATAAATTTATGATTTTATAAATTTATATGGATCCTTTTTGGTGCATTTCATAATTTGAAACAGGAACTGTCAATCAAATTCGAGTAAAAAATGAAAATCAGCTGTCAATATTTTCCCTATAAAAACATACAACGCATTGAAGACATTATTAGTGCTACTGTTTCCCTACTACTGATTAAAACCAACGTTATTATGGAGCGGCGACGTCATTTAAGCAGGGAAGAAATGCTCAGAGCCGTGGGAATGATAGAAGCTGGTTCCCGGCAACGTACTGTGGCTTTAGCTCTGAATACAAGTCAGAGTGTTATCAGTCGACTTTGGACACGTTACCGAAGCACTGGTACCGTGGCTGAGCGCCATGGAGGACGGTATCGCTGCACCACACGGAGACAAGACCGATACATTCAAATCACAACTCGAAGAGCTCCAACAATAACCGCCATGATGTTAGCCGTGAGGCTTCATCACTCTTCAGGGAACTTAATTAGCGACCAAACAGTCAGAAACCGCTTGCATGAAGTGAACCTTCATTCCCGAAGACCGCTAAGGGTACCACCTATAGCAATGCACAATCGTAGGATTCGATATCAATGGGCTCTTAAACACAGAAATTGGGCAGAAGAACAATGGCGTTTCGTGTGCTTTTCTGATGAGTCTCGTTTTGGTATGAGACCGGATACAAGACGTATACGACACTGGAGAACCCCTGGACGCCAACAGCGATTAAAATCCTGCCAGGAAGTCCATCCTTATAGTGGTGGAACCATCATGGTGTGGGCGGGTATTTGGATCGGCCGAAGAACTGAGTTGATTTGGATCAGAGGCAACCTCAACGCTCAAATTTATCCTGGGACGATTGTATCAGACGTCATCGTTCCTCTACAAGTGCAAATCGGTCCCTTATTTCAGTTAATGCATGATAATGCACGACCGCACACCGCAAGAGTTGTAAGACAGACTCTCGCCGCATCTAACATCAATGTCCTGCCCTGGCCTGCTCAGTCGCCAGACTTGAACCCGATTGAGCATGCATGGAATATGCTACAGAGAAGAGCTCTGCCGAATATGGAGGGTATCCAGTCGCAAGAAGACCTTTTTTTGTTGTTGCAACGAACATGGGCGGCCATTCCACAGCGTGATTTGGATGAACTCATTTTGAGTATGCCAAACCGATGTTCTTGTGTTGTTAGTGTTCGCGGTAGAAACACGGATTATTAATTGTTTAAGTTACCCAATAAAATTTTAAAGAAAACTGTTATTTCAGTCTTTTTTTCTAACTTTAATGTTAGTGGTTCAAATGTCAAAAATCCCTTTATTAGGAAAATGGCAAATTTCTTTATTAATGCTAAGGTGACTTGGTTTATCGTTACTGTAGACAAACGAAAACACTTTATTTGATGAATCCTTAAAGAAAATTTTAATTAATATCAATCAGGAGAAAAGTTATTGCAAAAATATATGTTGATCCCTAGACACTTTTGATGTGTGTAGGTAATATTTGCATGCTGTTATTCAGTTACGTGTGTGCACTAATTTTGTTAAAATAAGACCACGTGTTACCACATTTACTGCAAATAAAGAACTTTTGACTCTTTAACATTTTTAAAGACAAAGGATCTATGATATTTTTAATTAAATATGTTGGCAAACTGGAGTTATTCATTTGACCCCCCAGATTACCATCGTATGCAAAGAGAACAATAAGGTTCCTAACCACTCACGTGCTTGGCGCGGCGGGTTGGATCAGAAATATTGAAAGTATGTTTATCAGTCTCTGATACCCATAGTACAAGCTCTGCTTAGTTTGGGGTCAGATGATCATATTTCCTATCGAAATTGTTCCAGATATTTATTTATTTAAAGAGCGTCAAGGTGCAATCGGCAGGGTGCAAATGAAACTAACTTCGTAAGAAATAGCGGATTTGGCAGTGATTACTGCTATTAGGCCACCATTCACGCACGGCCCCTTTTTTTAGATCTACCTGTTGGGTTGCCTGCCAGGCAAAAATGGAAGTGCCTGTCGGACAGATCAAAAATATTTTTCCCCACACACGTACTTTTTTTCCTGGCAGGCAACCCGTCAGGTAAATCAAATAGAATAGATGTGCCCGAAAGTGAACGGTTGCCTATTTGACGTCAAATACTACATTTCAAACAAGAAGGCTAGAAACTAAGGAGAGATAACTCCCGAAGTGGGGGTAAGCTTTCGAGGGCCGAAAGTCGTATACTCTGTGCCGGGCAAAACGCTGTATTGCGCATGTGCAGCGGCAGCTATTTGTCATTTCATGGTCACATGGTTTTGTTTTGAACGGTGTCACGTGCGACAGTTGTTGTTTTTTGTTGTTTCCCAAGTGAAGAAAGATAAGATACAGAATTAATTCATATGATGGCAATGTTGTTGATTAATTAATTATTAAAAAAAAATTAATAAAAACACCAAACGTTTTGTAATATGAATCACAACACTTGATGAAACATCTTCCTCAGGAGCAAATAATGACAGTTTGTCGGTTCATCGGATCACTTTGCGCAAACCAATCTTTTCCACAATGTAATTGAGGAAATATATTTTCGTAAATACACCGCGAAGAAAAACTTCCGTCGATTCCAGCAACATTTGTTGATGAGTTATAACAAAACGTTTCAGTTCTAATTCGTCATAATTTATCAGTATTCCCGTACGAAATAACAAAGTGCCTTCGATTCTATTCCGAACTAATATTTTTGATAATTATTGATTGCCAAAACAATGAATTTCCAATTGAATTGCATTTTACATCAATTCGAAACACAACGTCCGATATGTTTTGTTTTTGACATTTTCGAGGTTGTGTTGACCAATTTTGACACTTCGCGAGGATCGCGGCAAAGAAGCGTAATGCGCATGCGTCACTGTGGGATACGGATTTAGTCCAACCCTTTCCAGGGAGTTATCTCTCCTTAGTTTCTAGCCTTCTTGATTTCAAATATTATCTGACGTGATAGTTATTGTTAGAAAATCAGTAACTCTTCTATTTATTCCCTAACTACCAACGCCAGTTGATTGCTTGTCGGTTGTCGGTCGCATTTCGACAGCTTGTGTGTCAGCCATTATGACGAAGAAGCTGTAGACGTCAAAAAGCATTAAACGCTGTCATAATCGCGATTTTCTACCGCTCGTATTTAGGATCGGATAGCAGCAGCCTGACTCAAAGAGAATATAATATAACTAGCGTTTTATGAGACAGGACTCCCATACCAAGAAAAAAAAGGCAATAATACAAAAAATATAGTTGATACAGATACAGAAGTATATATTAAATACTTCTGTATCTGTATCAACTGTATTTTTTATCTGTTTATTCATACTATAATAGATCACTTTCTTTTTTCTCTAATCTGTGGATCACAGTCAGAGGTTGGATCACTCTATGGTCATTGGAGAAAAAGAAAATAAATAAATTAACCCTATTCAGGAATTTACATACTATTATCTTGAGATTACTTGTTTAAATAGGAAAAGAAACTAACGCCCAAGGTTTATTTCCTTACAGTAATGTGATATATTGTACAGAATATACCAACACATTTCAGATTCTCAATAAAACACTTTGACAGGTAAACCTTGGTTTGTAATTTTGTTAAATTTCAGATCTCTCGTATTTATTTATGTTACGTGGCTCGAACTGTATATTTTATTGCTATACTAAAACTTAAAATCCTAAAATCTTCCATACATTTTCATGTGAGCATGAGTATTTCGCACAATATTTTCTGTTTACATAATAGTGTAACTTGCAAGTGCTTGTATGTTTTTGTGGCGAAAAAAAAAAGCATTTGATAATATGTAACAGATGTTGACTCTGTATAGCTTGAATGATTTTCAACATTTTAGATTGTAAATTTCTCCAAGAATCATGTACCTACTTTCTTAGAAAACTCAAATCAACTAAAACCATTCTGGAAAACTAGAGGAAAATGTGTTATTTTTAGGATTTAGCGGCTTTAAGCCACAGGTTTAGTTCACAAATGCAATTTAACATGTATTTTTAATCAATTGGAACAGGGCAAAGAAGACTTGTTTTCAAAATTAGTTTCAGTAATAAGGTTAATGTTACTGATATAATATATTAAATACCAATTTTCAAGCAATTTTGTTGATTTGGAATTTATCAGAAAGGCATTTTTAAACTATGATGAGCACAAGAGTAGTGCCGAATTGAGATTACATAGATGCCTTGAGCAATCCACGTGTGTGGCCTCCCCAATCCATGAGTTAACTAGGAACTGTCTTCTTTAGGTGCAGATTCTGGTGCCCTCTAAAATTGTGATGCCCTAATCAATTGCTTAATTTGCTTAGGGGCTAATCCCGCACTGCACATATGCTGTAGACACTTGTTCATACTGATTGTAAAGTGTAATTTCCACCAAGGATGTATAGTTCCACTTTTTATTAAATTTTCTTTCTTCAGATTTTAGAATGAGCATTGTAAAATGATAAAATAATTAGTCAACAATATAATTTTGCACTCAATTGTGAAGTTTTAATTTGTAGTGCACCTTGTGGTGGTCAAAATATTCTCAAAATTACTGGCCACATAAACCTCTTTTTTTCTCTTATTTCTGTATCATGATTATATAGTGATTAAACCGCCTCAATAATCATGTGTCTTGCTTGCTGTTATAATATTGTATTTGTACAATAACAATTATAGTTTATCTTATTTTACAGAACCCAGAGTGAATGGACCTTCATTGGTTGCTGCAGGTTACAATTTTCCTTAAAACAAAGGGTTTACGCAAGGAAGGAAAAACAGGAAGTTTATGAAATCAAATAGAAAGATTGTCTTCAACAGTAGGTAAGGAAAACTCAAAATTTAGGTCTTTTGATTAAATTCTGAAGTGCTAGATGGGAAAATTACTAGCAGATTAATGTTATATCTTTTTCAGAGTCAGTTTTTTTTCTATACCTAAAAAGACCCTACCTATAGGGCCTTTCTTGCCTGATATGTTACTTGAGTACTGTATGGTCTCTTAATTGGTTAAGGTTAATATTTACAGTTACATTTCAAAATCCTTGCCAGTCACTTAAAACTAGGGATGCAACGATACCGATACGATAATCGTATATCGGCGATTATAGTAAACCTTTACGATCATTCGCTATCGTAAATATTACGGTACGATATTTTTACGATACATTTATTTCTGACTTAAGGGAAAAAACTTAAAAATGTTGTGTTTTTTGAATAAGAATTTACCAGTAATAAATTACGACTACAATTAAAATTAAATAATAGTCAGTAAATGTAACAAATAGTAACAATTTAAAATATAAGTTATTGATGATGAAAATTGATAAAATTAATAAATAATTATATTGATCAAAAATGCATTACCTTTTTTATACTTTTACTTTACTTAGTCTTACAATAATGACATACAACAAAGCTTCCAGTAAATTCATCAAAATGGTATTAAACAAATATCGTAATGCATTCGTATCGTAATTCGTTATCGTATTTGGCCATTACGATGTATTCGTCATTTGTATTGGTATGGTAATAGCCGTATCGTTGCATCCCTACTTAAAACCAATGTCTTTCAGACAACTGTCAATATTCTTTAAAAAGTTACAGAAAAGTGATTCAGCTATAGTGATTTTAGAGTGGTTTTACTTTCTACACAAAGATAGAAACTAGAAAAAACTCAAGCGGGCTGGAACCTGCATCTTCCACAATCTGGGTGGTTGCTCTTCCAACTGCCCTATGGTTTCGCTTTACTGCAATTTAATTATCTCCCTCTGTTATTTTAAAACTTTTTGTTTAGTTATCATAATTATATACTGTTTCAGAGACATCTTAGTTATGCTTGGAATGAGCATAACCCCCTATAACAGGAGTGACTCTTCAGAAATGTGCAAAGGACAACCTGTTTGATTATCCTACTTAGCAGGGATTTGGTGAGTAAATCTTTCATAATATGCTAATTAAAACGTTTTCCACCGGGCAGGTAGAGATAAAGGCGATGAATATCATATAATCTCATATTTATTTTTCAATATGATTTAGGTAATTACATTCAAGCTAAAAAGGAGTAAAGCAAAAGTAAAAAGTAGAAAGTGTCAAAGTATTAACAGTGCTAATTTAGCACGATATTTGACATGTTTCTTTAGGGAAACTTCTTTCTGTAATAGCATAATATTATATTTATAAGACTTGCAAAACGCTGCTCACTTTCCCGCTTTTCCGTACTGCTCCTGTACCATTCTGGATAAATGGGAGTGGGTAATGCCACGGGCTACTCGGCTGTGAGCACCATAGTGTGTAATGCATTGTGCATTGTGCTTTGTACGGCAGGACCTACCGCAGATGGTCCCTGGTACACTTCACGGTGTGCTAGGAATAGTGTGCCCTTTTGCATAACCGGGAGGTTGGTCGGGGGGGCCACTAAAATAAATCTCAGTAGATGGAAAAGGGGTGTTTCCCGCTTTTACAACTTACATAAGCACAAAATCCTTGCGCGCCATCACCGCCGAGCAGAATACAAATAAGTTTCGACCTTTAAAAAGTTTAAGTATGAAATGAAGTGTAATTTTAATTTAACAAATATAGTCAAATCTGTTCACTTTCAAGTATTTTACATGGAGTAACGTTTTGTTTTGGCTACGGTCGGTCCTTACCCCATCTGGATGGCTAACACAGTCAATCGCACAATTCGCACATGTCTCTTTTACATTAACCTCCCTCGCTTTCGTCACTCGCATCCTATGTATGCGATGTGAACATAAAACTCCACTCCTTAGCAACAGTTTCTTTGGTATGGCTACAATTTTTTTGAATTAAATCCCAAATGAGATCAAAACCTACCAATTAATCTCTTCGAAAAAAGAAAGTGAAATTGCTAACTGACAAAGCCTATTATACTACAGCAGACTTTCTTACAGATACTTCGATGAATGTATTTTTGACATAGTTATTATTATAGCACAATTTAAATATTAATATTTTCTGTCAATTTGATAGTTTTAATGCTATAATTTTTATTATGTTTGGACATGGGATGGGTGTCTTGTCTATATGATAAATAATAAATAAATAAATACCTGGGACAATTCACACCAAGATCATCTGACCCCAAACTAAGCAGAGCTTGTAATATGGGCGTCAGAGACTGATAAACATACTTAAATATTTCTAAATACATACTTAAATAGATAATAACACCCAGACACACAACAAATACAAATGTTCGTCACACAAATATTTGTCATGGGTGGGGATCGAACCCACGACCTCCGGCGCTAAAGGCAGGATCGCTGCCATTGCGCCAACAGGCCAGTCAAATATATGACTTATAATTTGTCTTTAATTTTATTTTTTTATGCCATAATTACCTAATTATTTAATTCTTTATTTTTCCATGACATCTCATTTCATTTAATTTAATAAAATTTGACATTATCATTTTTTTGTTTTCATTCAGTAATGTGTAATTTGAATTGTACCTAAATTTTAAATTTAATTAATTATTGTATATCTTGTAAAAGGTGGGAATGTAGTGAGACCTTTAAACCTAACACCAACCTATGTACTTACATGTCACAATAAAGATATTTGTATTTGGCATATCGTATACCACGCCGTATATTAGGCACGTCGTCGGTCTAAAAAAACGACTTCGTTTGGTGCTATCTGACTTGCTCACATTTTACTCTCCAACTCTTTGCACTTTTCTTTACCGAAAATCCCTCACCTGCATGGGTTCCTAGTTCCCAAGCTTTTATTTTCACTCGCTGTTTACTAGCATGCCACATACCCTCATTTGGAACAATACATCGCACGCTTTTCTTGCTTGCATTTTATGTATTTCTCGCTTATCGGACATTGGTAGAAATAATCACCCGGTGTAAAATGACCTTGTGCCACTAATCCCTGCGCATTCAAAGCGTGGGCGCAAATAGAAAAATGATTAAACATATTCACCGTGCGGCGCTGTAAAATTACACACAATATAGTTCATCAAGCTATTTTATTTCTCAATAAAATACTTTATCCATATTCTGAGTCGAATGCGTCTGAATGATTATTTTTTCTTTAAAGTAAAATTCCGCATAAATATTGGGAAGTTTCTCACTGGCTCGCAATACGAATAGATAAATATGTTTCGATGAGGTTCTTATGCCGCAGTTAATGTGAAATAAATTGCCAAACAAATGGTAAAGAAATGAATGATAGTGGACGCATAGTCATCTCCTTTGAGTACTTTAACGTTTATTGATGATTGTAAGCTAAGAGTGAAAGAACCTAGATTTACAATCAACTGAATTAAACTCGTTTAATTTATCACAAACAGCTTGTTGGTGCAACAGAGTGATATGATTATAATATTACCCATTGAAAAATATCGAAATGTAACGAGATAAAATTGCAGAGTTATTGAATTAAAAAATATGGGGTTACAGTTTGGCTGGTGTTTCTGTCTTCCAACTACGTTTACTTGCTAATTGGTCCCTAAAACATTTCTTTAACAGAAGAAGTTTAAAATTCCCTTCCCTACAATGCATAAGTTTGCAGGGTCGCTAAGCCAGAGTGCTGAGTGCGAATTGCAGCGAGAGAAGTGAATGACTTCACCATCGCGTTTGCGAGCACGAAAATGTCAATTAGCATGGAATCGAGTCAGCGCCATCTAGCGACAAATCCTGGCAACATTAAGGCCGCTAGATGGCGCTGACTCGATGCCATACAAATTAGCGTCTTTTTTCTCGCAAACGCGATAGTGAAGTTATTCACTTCTCTCAGTGCAACTCTCACTCGGTAGATGAACCTCCAACCCAGTTGGTGCTAGCTCATCCCCAATAGAGAAGCCACATTGCTCCGTTGCGTTGAATCGTCTCAACGCAAAAACGCACTTTAAGCCAAACGTGCGGTGCGACTTCGTATTTTTAATAAACTAGAAATTGTTGTTTCATCAAAGTTTGGAGAGTTTTTTTTCAATGAAATAATTAGAGAGCGTTGTGGTGTGAAAGAGGATGTTGTCACAAAAATTGAGATAGGAATGCTAAGATGGTTTGGGCATATGCAAAGGATGGATGAAAGGCGATTAACGAAACAAATTTACAAGGCGAGGGGTGATGGAGCTGTTGAAAGGGGAAGGCCTAGACGGACGTACTTAGGACAAGTCCAAGACGTGCTCAAAAAAGGTCAGGTCAGGAGTACTCATAATCGACGAGCTTGTATGAAAGTATTAATGAGAGTGGAAGAAGCGCAAGAGGTGTGTCAGAACCGTAGCCAGTGGAAAGATGTGGTCTCTGCCTACCCCGTTGGGAAAAAGGCGTGATGGTATGTATCTATGTATGTATCAAAGTTTGAAATAAAACTAATCATGCCACATTCTAGTCTTTTCATTTACAAAACTCATAGCTCTGGAACTTATACTCAGAAAATGACAAGTAATAAAACAAAATATTAGAAGGATGTCTACCATAAGTTAACACCAATGACAGCCGCTAGCGTCCGCGTAAACCGCGTGACGTTTCTGTATGGGACTTCGGTACAGCGCCCTAGTGAAGTGATTCAAAATGGAACTAAAAATGGCATACACATTTTCTAAACGCAACGATCGCCGTTTACTTGCGGAATGGTAGTAATACTGGTAAATTTTGATGAATTCGCTCCTAGTTAAAAGCCTTCTGATACATCAAGGCTGCGTTCCAAATCGAGTGGAATTGACACTCTGAGGAGTGTAATTTCAATTCAAATCACTCGAACCCGTTCCAAATTGACCCCGAGTGAAATCGAGGATGACCGAGCTGTCACCTGACAGTTTCCCAGTTGTTTCGGAACGGGTTTGGGTGACGTTTATCACTCTGACAAGTGCGAATTCTACCGGTGTCTGGAGCCCGATTAAATTCACCTGACAGCTGTCAGACAGACGTTTTGTTCGTTTTGTCTCCTTTCTTTTCGACGAGAGTGAAAATTACAAACAAACAAACAAAAAATATCTTTATTTAAATAGACCTGTAACAAGTACTTGTAAATCGTCATTACAGGAAAAAAAAAACTTAGTAATAGACTTAAATACTATAATAATATGAATACATAAATACACTGTATACAAACATAATGTGACTCTACCACCGCATCGGAAGTTGATCTTATACTGAGAAGACCCGGCGAGAAACTCAGTACTTACTCTTTTAAACTTGGTTCGGTTTTACAAAAAGAGTTAGTAAAGTACAAAGAGTATTTAAAAAAAATGCTTACGTTCTAACATTTCCCTAAAATATGGACCTAAAAGTAAATCTAAACTACCGGATATAAAGCAAAAACATTGTACAATGTTTATTTATTTATTTATTTATTTATTTAAAAAAAAGGTTGCTTGAAGGCTCACAGAGCAGGTCCAACATGCCAACAAGTTAAATTAAAATAGAAATTACAATACAATTAAAATACAGTTACAATAAAATCACAAAACATTATAATACGATAACAACAAAATAACAATACAATTAAAATACAATACAATTCAGTTACAATGTCAATAAACTATACAAAAATCAAATCAAATCAAATCAATGTCAAAATATATAAATTAATAAATTATTTACACAAAATTATATAAAATGCATTGTAAAGATGCCCCAAACGGTCAGCAAATATGTCAATGTGATCGTGCTGAGCAATTATGTCCCCAATCAAGCGCAGAACGCGAGTGGTAGGCGCATGTGCGGCGCGCTCCGTGCGCGTGGCTGGCCAGAGCAAGAGCCGCGGCTGGCGACGCGGCGCAACGATGCCCATTGCATCCCGCGGTATACGCCCGGGAACCATAACTCCCAACTCTTTCCAGAATTTCTGGACAGTCCATTTCATTATGCAACACAGCCAAATAATGTTTCACCGCCAGCAGTAACCGCCGTAGCTCGAGTGTATCCAAATCTACCATTCCCGAAACAAATTTGGAAGGGTACAAATAGGGGTAAAAATAACAGCATTTTTTGTACAACCAGCGCGAATATTTCCGTTGGACTTTTTCTAGCAATTGGATGTACTTGCTTTCATAGGGATCCCAGATGATGGCACCATATTCCAGCTTGCTCCGAACGTAGGCATTATATAAGACCTTCGCCACCATTGCGTCTCCAAACTCACCAGCAGTTCTCAAAACAAAACCAAGAAGCCTATTCGCCGCCTTACATATTGTTGTCATGTGTTTGTGGAAATCCAATTTGGAGTCTAAAGTTAAGCCTAGGTCGCGTACTTCACCAACTCTTTCCAGTGGAACGTCAAATAAAATATAGGTTGCGTTTATTGGGCAACGCTTACGCGAGAAAGTGATCATCTTACATTTGCCATTATTAAGTGGAAGACGATTTCCTCTACTCCACTGTGATACCGCATCAATATCCCTCTGCAAGGCACTCACATCCGCTGCATCACTGATACCCAGACTTAACTTCAAGTCATCAGCGAACAAGAGGCACCTGGCAGAACTCACCACATTAGGTAAATCATTAATGAAGATCAGAAAAAGTGTAGGTCCAAGCGTACTTCCCTGACTTACACCCGATCTTGTGTAGAAGACATGTGATTCGTACCCATCCAATCTTACGAATTGTTTGCGGTTACTAAGGTAGCTCGAGAAAAAATGGAGAAGCCTTGGTGCAAAGCCTAGTAGAGCTAGTTTTTGGAGAAGAATATCGTTGTCTACCAAATCAAAAGCCTTCCGGAAATCGAAGTAGGCGACATCAACCTGCCGACCAGCGTCCATCTCAGTATGCACATGGTCAACATGTGCTATAAGGTTGGTAGTGGTAGAACGAGCTTTCCGGAAGCCATGTTGGCTATTATGCAGCACGCTCGATATTTCCTTACTAATTCGGAGATTCAAGATTGTTTCAAATATCTTTGCAAAAACTGAGAGTACAGCAATCGGTCGAAAAGCAGAAACGTCCATACCAGGCTCTCCCTTTGGAACAGGTGTAACTCTCGATAGTTGCCACTGGTAAGGATACTTGGAATAGTATAGGGATAAATTATAAATAAAAATAAGAGGTATCTTAAAATACGATATGCAGTCCTTGGCAAGAAACACGGGTATTCCATCTGGCCCTCCAGAAGAGCGCGGTTTAAGACCTTTTACGGCTGCTAGCAGATCAGCTTCATTAATTTCGCGTATGGAGATCAAAGTCGAGTCGGCGCAGGAATGGGCAGCTCGTGCAGCCTCCTCGGGATCTAAGACAGGAACCTCATATTGGAAAACAGAGCCAAAGTATTCGGCAAACGCGTCAGCCGCTGCCTGGCCGGTCACCTCGGTATTTTGGTAGGTATAGACATCAGCTTGCTGCCTTTCCTTCTTCTTGTCCTTAACGTATTCCCAGAACTTAGCCGGATCCTTAACTAATTTTTTTTGCGTGTCGTTTAGGTGCTTCTGATATGCACCACTGATTAATATTTTTACCCACCATCTATAATATTTAAATAGTTCTCTATTATACTCCCTGCCATAAAACTTAAATTGTTTTAGGTGAAAATATTTGTTTCTTATATTATGTATGATCTCAGCTGTATACCATTTAGGATAGACGTATGGACTCTTGGCACATTTCTTGACTGGGACATAGAGACCAATGCAATGGTTCAATTTAGCATAGAATAGTTCAACAGCCGAATTCACGTCACCAGTATTCAACAGATCAGACCAATCCATACAAGCTAAAGCTGCGTACAGGCTCTTATAGTTCGCTTTATGCCAATTCCAATTCGGGCTAAGCTCCTGCCTTTGGTTAGGTGGCGATGAGCGACTCGTGTGACAGACTGGAGCCCGAACCTCAACTGTTACTTCAAGCGCTGGATGATAGTCGTCAATTTGTACCAGTGGATCCATCCCAATGGATACCACAACCTGGCCGGGTTCATAACTGCTCAGCACAAGGTCCAATTTACTACCATGGCAGTTGAATACATTATTGTGTTGGTTAAGATTACAAAAGTCACAAAAATAATCGAAATGCGTTTTGACATTGGCGCTACAAGATTTCAAGTTGAAATCTCCTAAGATCAACACATTAAGACTAGGGTAAGTACAAATTGCATTTTCTATACATGCCAATACATTGAGATACTGTTCATCGTTATAACTAGGTGGCAAATAGACAACACAACACAACAATTTTATATTTGCCCAGGAAACTATGGCAAACAAAAGTTCCTTGTCAGGTGTTAGGCTAACAATATCAGTAACTTCACGTACAGAATAACAATCACGCACCGCCAGAAGCACGCCTCCCCACCCAGCATCGCCTACACGATCTTTACGATACACTACAAAGCCGGGAGGAAAGAGTTCGCCGTCGCATACAGAGCTAGTTAAAAATGTCTCAGTCAAAGCAACAACACCAGATTTAGCCTGTGTTACGTTATTGTAGAATGCACTATTTTTGAGCGTAAGCCACGAACATTTTGATAGTGCACGGACAAGATTTTTGGTCGTCTACGATTTACGTGAGGTGCTGTCTTTGGCTCGAAAATTATGGCGCCAGGGCTTGACACATATGTCTTCTGCCCAATTTTCCGGAAGCATTATGTTTTCCGCATTCTTCGAAAGAACTCCTAACTTAAATGAAGCGTAACGCCCACGGGGCTTAAGCGCCTCCACTGTGCAAACCTCACTACCACATAGGGAATTCAAATGGGCACGAACCTGGTCAACCGTAGTGCCCTCCCGAACGTAGTATAGATGTAGATACTTCCATCGCTCGGATGCACACAGCGGCGTTACTCCCGGCGCCGCAGTACCTCGGAGAGAGCCAGGAAGTGAAGCACGGGTACGCCTATGCCTAACCTCCACCCAGGCATCTTGCTGAGAAGGAGAATCCCTGTTTGAATCACCATCACTGGATGTAATAGGCACAGGGATGGGAACCGGAAGATTCACTTGAGCTTTTTGAGCTTCTTGAGGGACCGAAACCGGGACTGTGGAGCGAATATTTTTCACCTTAGGTTGCTTCTGTTGCGGTTTTGCGCTACCGCCATCCATGGGAACTGGCCGCTTTTCGTAATCAGTATCAGTACAGATCACTACTGGCTCTTCCTGATTAGGAGCAGACAGTTTATCTATTTTTACCTCGAGTGCCATGACTTTATTTGTTAGCTCATTAATTTTACCAAATAACTCGGTCTTGAGCGCCAAGAATTGCACCGTAAAGACTTCTCTTAGTTCCTGCACGACACACTCTCTCATCATATCTAGGTGGATGTCAATTGACTCATTATGACTAGAATTATTTAAGGCGCAGCGTTTTCCCGTGCGTACTGTAACGTTATCGGGGCTGCTCATAGATACATCTCTGCACTCATTAGCGATGGTTATGTTATGAGTGGGTTGCTGGCGCACAGGTGTGTGTGTATTGTCGCTTCTTGGTATTCTACTGCGGCACTCCAGACATATCCAGGAACTTTTGAACTCACGTGAGAGCGAGGCATATGTATTTATTGTGAGATTTGCACATAAAATATCAAAAAGTTGCTCACATCTCGTGCATCTCATAAAACCACCAACTTCAGTTATTGCACTGCGACATCCCGCGCAGGACGCTCCCGCTGGCAACATCGCAATTCACAACAACGAGCGGTGGGTTGAACTAGTCGGGTAGGTACGGCCGCACGGTGATTCACGCAGCGAGCGGCGACAGCGCGCAGCGTAGCGGCCCGCGGTGTAGGTACAATCCGGCCACCCACGGTTAGTTAAATTTTAAAACGTTTTTGCTTGTATCTTCGGCACTTTGCTATTTATTGCAGATCCAATCGCAGCACTAGAAAGCTGAGTTTGCAAGCTAAAAAACTATTATAAACACTACGTAGACCGGCAACTTTTTACCACCGATAAAGATTAATAACTGAGGAGCAAACAAACACAGATGTCCCTTCGTAAGTGACCCAACGGTGAATCCTCCAACGGTTTATACATATCAAGCCTAGAAATTGTTAGATTTTTGTTAGTCAGTACAAACTAGTTATATAAATATTACAAGAGTTAACTAATCATGTACCGAGTAAAGAGCTTAAACCCAGGCCTTTTTATCCAAAAGGTAATTATTTGTAGTGTAATAGCCCTTTTTTGATAACAGTATTATCAAAAAAGGGCTATTACACTCTTAATGTGGTTTTTGAATTTGTTCAGTGGTAACTCACATATTGCCTTTGGGACTTTATTGTAAGAGTGTACACCTTGCCCCATAAATGAACCTAAAACTTTCTGTAACCTGAAGGATGGGAGCGCAATTTTATTTCTGTTCCCTGTATTTTAAAAAAAATACTCTGCAAAAAGCGATTTGGAACTAGCCCCAAGGAAGGGAATATGCCACACCTCCCTTAACACTTTTTTGGTTGTTGGTTATGCCTTCTACCATAGTGAGTGACAGACAGACCAAAAAATTGGAAAATTTTACCTTTTTTCAGAATTCTTTATCGACACTTAAAATAAGACTTTTTGGAATTGTTGCTGTCCCACAAGTGTGTAAGATGGAAAGTAACAGCTATATTGTTAGAGCTGCTAAAACTTTAACTTGGCTGGCCTGTTGGTGCAATGGCAGCGATCCTGCCTTTAGCACCGGAGGTCGTGGGTTCGATCCCCACCCATGCCAAATATTTAAGTATGTTTATCAGTCTCTGATACCCATCGTACAAGCTTTGCTCAGTTTGGGGTCAGATGATCATGGTATAAATTGCCCCAGATATTTATTTATTTATTTACTTCTTAAGAATTTGACTGAACAAATGACTGGGTATTTGGGCTAGTTACATAACCAAGCTCTACTTAGTTGGAGCTTAAATGGCCATATGCAAAAAACTAAAGATGTCCAGCAATGATTGTGTATATAGAGCGTCATGTTCGCAATGTTGTTAAAGTAAATTCAAAAACGACGAATGCTCGATGTTCTGTTACAAGTGAATGATCAAATCTATCAGCACCTTTTAGGATTTTTTAAAGTTAGATGAATAAATGAAATCTACCTATTTCTCTTATGAGAAAATCAATAAATTTTGTCTATTTATCAATACCGTCTTGGTAAATCATTTAAGTTTAAACATCATAAAAGTTTGTTAAGTAGCTAATGGTAAGTCTATATGTCTGACAGCTAAGAACTATAAATTACGTGTCATGCTGAGGTCGTTTTCGTAGTCTATAAGGCGAAAGCCTGCGCCGTAACAACCGGTGAGCGCAATTCGATATCGCTTGCGTGCATAAATATCCAGCGGCCATGTAATAGCGCAATGAAATCGAGAGTGTTTAGTCGGAACGGTAGCGCGAAAACGTGTCTTATGCTCCGCTTAGCTCCATTCAGGTGCTTGGCCGTGACAATGCGCGCGACTGCCAGCCGGAGCGGTGAGGGAGGGGAGGGCGCAAAAGTGGGTCGCTCGCAGACGTGTAGTCAAGTTCAAGGCCACACACGGAGGGGGAACGGGCAGCCGATCGCCCATAGATGGCGTTGCGCGATTCGAAGTTTGAAAATTTTGCTAGCCGGGGGTGCGGTGCGGGGCGAGGGAACGGTGCGGGAACGAATTTTCGGTGCAACACACACGACACGACGCGACGCTGCACTCGTGTACCGAACGTCGCGACGCGCAGTGATTTCGCGCGGACCTAGGCACACATTTCAGCTAACACAACACACCAACAAGTCGACATGGATTGGATGGAAATGGAGGATGTGGTGCGTAACTTTAATTTTCATTTCAAACCTGTTGGATTTTTCTTCTAATTTATTTTCCGGTGTAGGCAGCATTTTTTGCGAACATGTTTTGCCTTGACCTATCCTAACATTTTATCAACTAACCGGACTCGCTCGCCGAATGTTATCAAAGTAATTTTTGTTTCCTCACCCAAATAACTTACCTACTAATTGCAAGTTACTATTTAAAACTGTTTAAATACTGTGTAATCATTCAGTAAGTACATAATTTACTCTGTTGCTAAACCACAGCTGGGTAAGATATAAAATAAACGCAATAAACAAAAAACCGAGTTCAATGAAAACTTTTAATTGGCATAATTAATTTTATGCTTTTTCAGTATAATTAAAATTTTGATTTTTAATACCTACTAAATTGTCCTATTTTCCTTTGAATTCTTTAACGTTACTTCCTACATAAAATCGCGCAGTCTTTCAGTTTACTCCTATCTCTTAAAATGATGTAATTTGGGTTGCAAAAGTCCATCTTATAAGTGCTACCTAAATGTGAAGTGATGTTTTAGAATAAAATGTACCTAATCAATTCAATATTAATCAAGTTGCTTGATATACATTTGTGTATTTTTGTCGTCACTGCTCGCTTTAGATGACCATGAAAATCGTTTTTTAATTTAGTTTCAATAATACTGATAAAGAAAATGTACGTAAATATAACCCATATATTTGTAATCAGACGTATTCTGAACTCTGCGATTCAAAACGTGCTAATTAATCCTTGTTGCTGTTTTCGTTAAATACTAATTGTTTTTATTGCTATGTTGCAATGGCTGTCAAAACTCGCGTCTGAAAACGAGAGAGATAGAACATAAGGCCGGCGCGACACACGTGAAAAGGTGTCTCGCTCCCGACCTGCCCCAACCCGCCGCGGCATCGATCGTCTGAATTATACGCCTCTAGCGTAGCTCTAACGGTGGTTTGGCGCCGACACGCACATTTTATACATCGTCAGGCGAACGAGGATCGCCTGATGGCAAGCAGTTACTTGAAGATAATCGGATAATGGCCACACCAAAGATGTCGTAGAGACTTTAAGCAGTGAATATAATGCAATTTTCTTGGGTGGATGATACCTGATAATGTGATCAGATTCACTCTCCCCCAGGTCTTCATTCCGAGCTGCCTGGGTGGTCGTAAAGAGAAAGGTTACCAAATATAGCTATTGCCACTAGAAACTTTACTTACTTGTGTCTAGGACCTAGGACCCCGGCTGTTTCAGTTTCTTTGGCCGCCCCGCCAACAAGGCACGCCCTCTTCTTCACAGCCTTCTTAATCAACATTATGCATATCAATTACGAACGCAAAATATTCTTTATGAAAAAACACTCAACAGTCGACGAGCCCACTAGTTGGCAAGGCCACCTTTTTTCATAGCACTAAAAATAATTTCTGTTTCATCTTTGTTTTGTAACCCCTTTGCCTCAGTTTCAGATGTAGCATCACGATTAACAACTTTATCCTAATGCACTGGCCCGTTAGTAATTCTGTCTCTTGCGCCGGAGCTCGTGGTTTTGATTCCCACCCAGATAATGAATGGTCTAGCATTTTTTTAATTACGTCTGGTGATTAGGTGTGTATGTCTCTGACTAAAACACAAACAAATATTTACTTATTTTGCTTTGATAGGTTCTTCTAACGAGCCATTTTTTTTATAGTTGCAAAAAGACATTCTATTACTTAAACACCGGTATGAGTAGTTCTGAAAAGTTTTTATAATTGCTCCTAATTATACATATTTTGGTGTAAAAATTGGTTATGATGACGTAATTTTGATCTTTTTAAGGAAGCATTCCCGTTTGGCACATTTTTGTTAATAGCGCATATTATTTTTCTGCTTCTATATAAGGTATCCTATCCTACCGTATACGGCCAAGTGCCAAAAGCAGAAACAAATCATTACACCGACTTGTGTAATGATTTGATTGAGTAGACATTGCTGCTTTCGGATTTTAATTGCACAGATTCACCCAAACGAATAAGAAAATTAGAGTTTTTGATAAGGATTAATCAGGGCATTCTTTGAAGATTTCAAATCGTGACTTCCTGCAGCAACAAAAGATATGATATTACTATTCAGCGAATGGTCAATCATTACTCATTCTGTATAATTGTGAAATTTAGATTAATTGCAGAATATCAAATAATCCAAATCCGACGGGGTCATTCGTAGAATTTCGCAGAAGTCCTCAAAGTTTGGGATAAATGGACCCTTTCTTTTAGGCTGTTCGTCTGTTGTCGTTTTTAAATGGCTGGTTTTGTCTGTGGGACTGTTCGCGCCCGGGTAAGTTTGATAGCACACCGCATTTTTATCTTCGAACAGTAACTTCTTTGATTGTTGGATTTAAGCTGTACGTACGTCCCTGTTCATATTTGCGTTGCACATTTGCAATATTTAAAAAGGATTAGGTGCACGTTTATATATGTCTGGCTTTTTTACCATAGTGACAGAATTAGGTCTTGCTGGTAATACATTTGGGTTTGATCGACACATCGATATCTAACGTAAGCTTAAGTTATGTCCTTGAAATTTTCCAGATGTTATTCAAATAATGTCGCAACTTCCTTCATTAGACTGCGGCTCTTCTCTTTCGAACTTTTGTGGTTCGGTTCTTTCGATAATTTCGATCATTTTCAGTTTTGGAACTATACATAATATACCATGCGTATCAATCAACATTCCTAGTTCGTTTTAGGTAACGCTGTTTGGAAGGAAAAGCTCTGGGCCGGTTAGTTGTAATCCTGCTTGGATACAAACATACATAGATAGTCTGGGTGTACTATCTATTTATGTTTGTATCCAAGTTTGTAATATAAGACTCGGGCACTGCAGTACAATCTGCTCAGTTTAGGGTCACGTGATAAAAATAAAATAATGACCCAGAAGCATTTTATTCTTCCTACATTGTCTCAACTCACATCTTTCGCGGATGAAATATGGTTATTTAGGTTTCGTTTTCTATCTAATCGCTATGCACAGTGATGCATAAGATAATGATATGAAGCGACCTTGACTGTTTGTTATCTATAATTTCCCAATCTTTCCAGTGCATAGAGACAAATTAATGCGGTTTCTCAAAATGCAATATATAATCCATTTTGTCTACACGTGTAAACATGCTTTATCTCGTACAGTTACTAAAATGACTAGATATTAATGGCAAATAATTAGTAGATCTTACTTACCCAATTTTGCTATAATTTCGTCATTCGCGAAAATGCTTGTTCGGAAATACTTGGAAGCGTATTCCCGTACAAGCATTTTCCCAAAAAGCAAAGCCAATGGCACATTGGTGCCTCTTGTGATATGGTGTTGCAGTTGTCAATAGCCGGAGCTGATCACTCTACCACATCAGCTGACCCTCAAGCTCACTTGTGCCTTTTCTTATAAAAAAAACATCAAATTCTAGATAATTTTATCCATTGGCAAGAAAAAAGGTACCTACATCAGTACTAATCTCTCAAATTAAAAATTGTACATTAAAGTTTTCGTAGTTCTTCTGTCGTTTTGCATAAAATAAGATTATCTTCTATTTTATTTTATGATTAAACGTTACGATAACGGTACGCAATAATAGCAATTAGTGTCCTACAGTTATGTGGGTGCAATAATTAACTATTGGTACAGTCACGCTCTGCCGTTATATCTCATGGTCAATTTTTTATGACTATGGGCTCCTGCTGAAGTTGTATTTTGTATAATTCTCATTATTTATCATGTCTGAACTTAAACAATTGCTAATTTTGCATAACTTCGGTTATTATTGCAATTTTATCGAAATAAATGTTTGAACCACTATTTCCATTTTTAACTTTGAACCATTATTTACATTTTAAACATACTATTACAAATTAGGTTAAGAATATAATACGACCCTTCCACATACAGCCTAGTACTACAGGGTTGCCAACACGCACAAACCTGTCATTTCTGCTTTTTCACTTGTATAAGCTGCAGTGTCTCCTTATACCAGAAAGTCTGCATACTTGCTTGCCACCAACGTTGACAACGACAAATTGACCCTGTGCAACTTAGTATCACCTCATAGGAATCCAGTACTATTAAATACTATTTTAACTGAAATGTTTCGCCTGACAGGTGTTGCATATTACACACTGAAAACTGTTTGGAAAATCTTCTCTCCAGATTTTTTTAACCAAAAGACCGCGCTGCATGATTTGTTGGGCCAACTATATGTTCATAAGATATTACACATGTTCATATAATTTACTATCTCACTGCTAATATGTATTTGCGCTCATAGTATCTTCAGCTATTGCTGATGTGTTATCGATTTAAGCATCGACCTTTGGTTGCCAGAGCATATGGTCATGGGCAGTGCGCCTTCATAGATAACGTGTTAATTATTTTGTAGTGGCACTTCCGTGATTCCAGTTGTTATGCTTTCGTACATTTTATCATGATAATCTTTCAGTCATGATTAATTTTCATCTCTTGTTATTTTTGATAACATTTTCTTCAATCTCCATTCTCCTTCCTTCAACTTAAATCCATACATCTAACATTCTTGTTTCAAAACTGTCTTGTACTCTTTGTTCAGGAGTGGTGATGTAATAAAATGAGCCTTACACCCATGTTTTTAAACTTGTAACTTTTCGATTTTACTGTCTTGATCTTAGGAAGATCGCGCAGACACAAAATAAATGTTCAAGGTGGGGATATAACCCACGACCTACTAATCAGCACGCAGGATCACCACCAAAGGAAGAAATTTAATATGCTTTTAGTGGATTGTGATCAGGACCTGCTCGTATTGCGACACTTCCTTTAGCTACTAAACTTATCGCTAGTTTAGATCAATGCACCATTTATGCCAATTCGAATCTTACTTTTTATACGTCAACTTTTAACAACGAGCTCTTTGTTATACAATTTGCATGGTCTTGTGAGTTGAGTCATCGAATAATTTCGAAGACTCCTTGATGCCTTGATATATTTACTGTATCTACAACCTCCCCTCGATTCGTCTAGACCTGGCAGAGCGAACACGACAATGCTGTGTGTGTTGTTGTTTTTATTCTATAGGAATTCACACAAACGCAGCACCGTAGATAAAAAGCAGGCGGAATGCGATATGCAACGTTAAAAATACTCGATTATCGCGTCGGCAACCACACTGCCGGTACCAAGATCGTCAATTTAACGATCGGTGTCCGAAATATTCGGGCGATGAGTTGCATGATATATACTGCTGGTCGGTGTAGACACGACCGCATTGGAGGCTTTGCATTCTGAGCAATACAAACGGTGCGGCGCGATGCTATAGCAAATTCGTACAGTTGACTATGAGTGGACTGAGGTGGGAGTGAGGGGTCGAGCGGGAGATTTGGCAGTTGGCCTTGACAATGAACCGGCGGCACTCACACTAAAGAGATTTTATTCGTATTTGAAACGCACGCATACACACACCATTAGGAGTTATTCCTCGAATTGCCTCCTCCCACACAATTAGATGTTAGGGTTGTCGTTGGCCAGTTTTTTTTTGGTTGTGCGGTGGTAGCCTGAATTTTGTAAAAACCGTAAATACCATGAAACTTGTTGTAGTAACATAGCTTCTCATCGTAAATTCTGTACCTTGTACCTGTTGCTTGAAGCGTTCTGTGCAACTATCATATTGAAAATGAAATTAAACTGCGATTAGTTCTCAGTGAAATATTTTTGTTTATCTGCAAGAGGTACGTTAGTAAGGTTAGTCCATGCTTGCCCTGCCTTCTTTCTGCCACTAAGCATGTGAATAAAGATTTTTGTTAGATCTGAAGATGATTATGCTGTTTTAATTTTGGCAGATTGTGTTTTTTTCTGAATGAGACTCTGATCGTACCCGGGCCTATTTGGTTTACGAGTATTTCATACATTTAAAATATTTTTAATTTATTATTTAAACCAACTTTGAATGACTGAATTTTGTTTCTTCGTATATACCAAATACTGCTGTTGTTTGTATAGATAGGTTATTATTTCAAGTTTCATAGTTAAACACTGATTCAGCTGACCTAGTCTTGTTTTTTAGAGTTCCCTACGTCGAACGGAAAAAAACGGAACCCTTATAGGATCACTTTGTTGTCCGTCTGTCTGTCTGTTAAGACCCTTTTTCAGGAACTCGTGGTAGTATCAAGCTGGAATATATATCAAATACTCAGGTCTACTGTCCCTTAGAACTGTGAAAAAATCAAACTTATAAGTCAACGCAATCAAAAGATACAGCCGTTTATGCCGCAAATTTTCGACACTCGCAAGGGAATCAGAACCTACAGGGTGCTTCCCGTGAACTTAGAATCTTAAAAATTAGTACGAAGCAACGTCTTATAGCACAGATAAAGGGAAAATTGCGAAAACCGTAAACTTTTAGTTACATCATAGAATAACAATATTTTTAATAAATGTACCTACAGGTTTGTGGGGAACAATCGGTACGCGAGTACTTGGCCGGTTTTTTTTGTTATCACTACTGTTATTATAGTACAGAAAATCTGCAAAGCTTTTGGCAACCCTACAGCCAAAAAAGCTAACAAATGTACGGCTGGCGGCGCGCCGACGCCGCGTGCCTGCCCTAAGACAACCTATACATAGGCAGCCTAGGGCCCGCCGGGCTGTTTATCGATAAACCCTGCAGATTCGGCGGTAACGAGACCCGCTCAGACAGATATTCGTTTTCGTATACCTATAATGTTTATTCAGAAGAGTCCAGTTATAGGTTTTATAGCAACTTTATATTCTATTGGTTACACTTCTTTAAACTTATCAAATTTCGGTAGGTTGCGGGTTATATGACTGGAACGCCATATTCGTTTTGACGGTTTTCGTTTACGTATAAAATTCATAACGTTTTCCTTAGTGGTATTAAAATTAAACTTAAATATCATTATTGTGTATCCATCGATTCATAGCTGTTTCTTCAACAGACATTCACTGAGTCACCATGTGCCCCTGGTAGAGAACTCTCTTTTCAGAGAAAATTTCACCTGCAGTGCAACGCGATCTTTGAAGAAATCGCGGCGCTGTTGGAACCTTGTCATTTTGACGGTTTCCTGCCTTGATATGGATCGAAATGAATGACATTTCGCTACCATATCTTACAACTTCGACATGCCACTCATTTGACTGTGGTTGTCGCGTCCCGATTATTAGTAGGGAACTGTCATATCTTGAGTTTGTTCCACTTAGTGAAACAACGTCAAAGGCTCAAAGGTTCTTGGAACATTGTACCTGTGGCTTTGTTCTCCTAATTGTTGTTCATTACAATTTCGTTTAGAATGAAAACCGCACCCGCACCCGCACCGTTTTACATCGAAACGGGCACATTTATTTACTAAGCGTCCTTAATAGCGCTCGAATTGATTGCAGTAATTAGTTTTTACCGTATCTCCAAAACTCGTTGTACCATTATAGGAACGTGTGCACTAAAATGCATAATTTATATGGTTTTGGGTACATTCAAGGCCACTTTTTGCTACTGTTTGAGTAGTGGCCGAGCAGACTAAGGTTTGCATCTCGGCGTTTTTAAAATTAGCTATCTTTGTTTGCAAAACTGCGGCTCATGTTGGTACACTACTTTTTATTCTTTGATTTTTTAAATATATAATGAGCCTTTGTTATAGAAGAAAATCATATTACCATTTTGTACTTCCAGAACAGCTTTATTCCGTTAGTAAAAAAGAAAACTCTTCAACTTACTCCGTATTTTTCAGAAAGTGTTTAAAGCTATCTTTATTTGAGTTCGCGTGTAGTGTTTCAAACAATCGGAAACGTATAATGAAGAGAAAATCTTTTTAATTTACCATTAGTTACAGCTAAAAAAAAGTAAATTAAAAAGTTATGTGGACTGGTTTGAAAAGGCCAAAGATAGACGTATCCACATACGGTCTCTAAGGGGGGAAGAGAGACCTTTGCCCAGCAGTGGGATCCTAACGGCTAATTTAGATTAGATTGCACAGCAATATGTACACACGAATGCGAATGCGAATCCGTGCGTACACTCAGATAGGCCCACTAAAAATCAGCGCCTGAGCCTACAAAGCCCAGGGTGCGTTGTTTGTTGAGCACCAATAGAATCACGAAGCTAGGTATTTTCATTTGAATCACCATTGGTTATTAAACACATCCCTCGCAACGCATCCTCGCACACCTCTGCTGGAAACTCATCTGAATGCTGAATCGGGACACCGCTGCCTGATTGAAAATATTTTTTATTTCATATTATTTTGTTTTTTCTTTAATTTTGTTGTTGAACGTTTTTGTTTTTAATAATTCGTTCGTAACGATGTCCTGAAATAAATAAAATATTATTTTTTTTAGATTATTGGTAAATTCGTTAAAAAGAAATGAAAACTATTGCCAATATTTTCTGCTACAATCAGGAACTTAGTTTATATGACAACAGGAACTAATTCAGCTTACACAGCAATAGGAAGTCTTTGGTATTCAAATCTTCCTGCTCCTATATTTTTTTATTTGAAGCTAAATGGAACGCTCTAATGACGTATTATAGTTGTCAAGGTCATTTCCGAGCTGTTACTGAACTTTCATACCTCATCGAATAGTTGCATAAATAAATTACAACATAATATGATTACACAGTATGATGTTGAGGCATCCTCTAGTCATTCAAAAGTGGATGATCTTAAGAAACTTCTACGAGAAATAAATGGTTCAATAAAAAAGATAAATTACTTATGCAAAACATTAACCTATTTAACTTAATTTAAATAAATGTGAATTCACTAATTTGCCTTGATACAGGCTCAAACTATACGACGAAACTCATTACTTACGATTACGAAGTATAAAAAGGGGTTACACTAAAAGCGATGAATCGATGATACACTCCAATGTTTTTTTTTCTTATATACACATATAATAAATAACAGGCATTTCTGCCTTATTTATATTGAAAACAATAACAAAATTTCGGTTATAAGACTTGTCAAGCAGTTGTTGGTAGTACTGCCTCTACCGGGATAACATTGCAGTTATATTTAAATTGAGAAAACAGGCCAGTCCAATACGCAATCATTATACCTATAACATTATGTTATCGCGTGGTTGCAGACTGCACCTACCCGAGCCCACTGCCTCATTTGTCCCTGAATATCTGAAGCTAGCTTGCAGACTGCACCTTGCCTTTTTTATTAACCGGTGGTTCGTTTTTGTCTGTCTACCTCTGTGTATGATTAGATGACATCATCAGACTTGCTCGAGATTAATGTTAACTAATTCTTTCAACTATTTTGGAGCAATCTAGTTGTCTTCTGCAACTTCTTTAGCGTTTTGAACTCCGCATTGGTGGAGTTTCCAAAAAACTTGTCTCATTACTAAGTAAATAAATATGCGCCAGACAGCACACCACTTGGTATGGTCTCGAAGTAGGGATAAAAATAGGGTACCTACTAAGCCAATCGTGTCGTTAAAATTATAGTACGAGTACGCGTTAACTATTTCTCCCGTCAAGATAAAGCGTAACTTAAAAAAAAACACACTTGTCTCAAGCAACGCGAACTTAACACCAAAAATTGCCTTTGAAGTGAATAAAGTTTAGCTTGAAAAATTCAAATCCTTAATATTGGCAGTAGGATCTGTTATAGCTAGTATTATAGTTAATTTAAGTGCTGGGGATTTGTTGTAAATAAATAAATAAAATATAACTTATGTGATTCAATAATCCCCTAATAAAATGCTTTATATTGGTGAAAGAATTTTCAAAATCGGTCCTGTAGTTTCGGAGCGCTGCATGCCTCTATGAACAGTCAGAAGGTGTCAGAGAAGGCGCGACTGGCTGTTCATGCGGGGGTATTAGCGCCGACGCTAATGTACGGAAGTGAGAGTTGTGTATGGCAAAAGAAGAATGAAAGTACGATAAATGCAGTGGAAATGAGAGCATTGCGAAGTATGGCAGGAGTGACATTGAGTGATAAAGTGAGGAATTGCATAATTAGAGAGCGTTGTGGTGTGCAAGAGGATGTTGTCACAAAAACTGAGATGGGAATGCTAAGATGGTTTGGGCATATGTAATGGATGGATGAAAGGCGATTAACGAAACAAATTAACAAGGCGAGGGTGGATGGAGCTGTTGGAAGGGAAAGGCCTATCCGCACGTACTTAGGACAAGTCCAAGACGAGCTCAGAAAAGGTCAGGTCAGGAGTACGCATAATCGACGAGCATGTGTGAAAGGATTAATGAGAGTGGAAGAAGCGCAAGAGGTGTGTCAGGACCGTAGCCGTATTAAATATCTAAGTCTAGAAATTCTGCGCTTTAACAATTTTCAAATAAAGAAGACGAATAAAAAACCCAAAATAGAATATTTCAATCTTGTTTCAATACTACGATTCACTCTTCCTTTTCCTTAAACTTATCTTTTCAGCCTATAGCAGTCTTGGCCTATAAAGTCCGGAATTCGAATAATGTCACGAATCGTATGCTAGAGGTGAGCGTTGCAGCCAATTGCAGTCGCCGGCGCTTGGCAACGCTTCAGGAAAATTGTGGTTTTGCCTTAATTCGTCGATGTAGATTGTAGGCGCGTGAAGGAACCAATCTGAAAGTCCACAAGCACGTGGCACGGCGAGGGGCGGCGCGTGCGTGGTGGGGCGGCGAGGCGTGGCCTGCGCGTACGCATTGCGTTGCGTTGCGTGCGGACAGTGCGTGACCGACGCTCTGCTCGCCTGTACCTTCATTACCGCGCAAGGGCGTTCGCAAAAGTGCTGTGTTGTGAACGATGTGCGATATCAGTGATGCATGGCTATTCTCAGGATTCGCAAGCTGGCTGGATGTTGTAGATACAGCGGTCGACGTGAGTGCAAATTCGACCCATAATGCATGCATGTATGTATACTTTTGATATTTCAGACAGACAGAACTCATCGAAAGGTCGTTCGCCCGCAGGCTTGTTTGTTTTACTCACTCATAAGTCAGTGATTCTTTGTATGCAGATTTAGATGCTTAAAAATTAGCAAGTGCTCGGCGAACTTTTCAAATAAATTCATTATTAGAAACACCATCACTTCAACTCTTCTTATTTGTAGCGTGATCCCGTATAAAATCTTCTGATCTAAATTGCTCCATCACTAATTCGCGTTCAATACACGTGATTAAAAATGTAGCAATTATTTGATTTTAATTATGGAAGGCAGACAATAAAAAAGATATTCGTATCACTAGATGGCAGATGAAAAAGTGGAGCAAGATCGGCATATCAGTAGTTACGACGTAGCTGAAGAACTGGGAATTGACCACAAAACAGTTTTGGCGCATTTGAAAAAAAACTGGGTATGTTACACAAAAAAGCTCGATATTTGGGTACCCCACGAGCTCACTGAAAGAAACCTAATGAACCGTGTACTCATTTGTGATTCTTTAATACGACGTAATGAAACCGAACTATTTTTGAAGAAGCTGATAACTTGTGATGAAAAGTAGATCACATACGAGAAGAAGGTGCAATAAAGGTCGTGGTCAAAGGCCGGTCAGGCTTCACAGACTGTGGCGAAACCCGGGGGTACTACACAAGTCTACCAGCACACCCAGACCAGAGTCAATTCAGAACAGATCTTATTCCTGAATTGACCCGACCGGGAATCGAACCCGAGACACCACGGAAATCGATGCGAGAAACCATGCTACAGCGCACTACGCCAATCGTGTCGTCAATTAAGTTATTTGATTGGGACCACTCTAATGTTTGAGTTACTTAATTGGTTTTCATCATGAGATTTTCATCACAACGACACGATTGGCGTAGTGCGCTGTAGCACAGTTTCTCGCCTTTAATTCCGTAGTGTCCCGGGTTCGATCCCCGGTCAGGTAAATTCAGGAAATTATCTTTTCTAAATTGGCCTGGGTCTGGCTGTGCTGGGAGACACCCTTGGCTTAATTCCTTGTTTGGTACCTCGTAACACAAGGGTATTTATCCCTACTTCAAGACCATGACAAGATGTGTGTTGTCTGGCGCATATTTAAAAGAAAATCCGCTAGAGCTAGAGCGCACTAAGTCATTCCCTAACGTTCACTTTACTCTCCTAATAGCTCGGAGTCAGAAGATAAATAGAGTTCTCTGACGTGGCAAATGGATTATTTCTCTAATAATTAGCAAAATTATGGATAGAATGATGGATGGATCAATGTAGTAGGAGTTCCGAATGTGGGCTTTCTCTGAACATAAGCATGAAAATACTGAAAGGTTTTGGATGCCACTTCATAGTTCGTGGCAAAGGAAAATTTATTAAGCAAGTATAGCGGTAAGGGTTATTCACGGGAGATAATTATATTATACCTCATGTTGCCCTTCACATTTTCGAGTGGTAGTTAAAACATTACATGCGTTTGCTTTGTATAATATAGGACAGAAATATAAAAAAATAATGCAGAGCAGGAATGTTTGAAATGTACAGAGTTAGTTCCTTGAAGACAGAGGTGAAATTCGTTTATTATTTCAGACATATTATTTATTTCTACATTCAGTTATTTTTGTTGAGAATGGATGTCGTTCAAGTGGCCTAGCCACAACAGCACTGTTCTCTAATGTTAGACAAGAGGCTAATAATATTTCGTCCGTAAAAAGCTGAAGTATACGAAATTTAAAGGCATATTTGTATAGCACCTAACTTTTCATTGTCAGTAGGTGTCGTTGAACCTTCGTTTGATATTTTTTCAACCTTTTTAATTCAGTAAGATGTTCACGTGTTCTCATTTTTTATTCTGTAAATATTTAGATAATACCTATTCTGAGCAAACTCTTGTTTTGTTTGTTTTTTTTACCGAAATCCCTGCGAAAAATAGTGGATAGGTTTCTAAGTATTTGTTTTTTTTATTTTCCACGATGTTTACCTCAGAGATTATCTAAGGAAATCTTGAGAATATTCATTTTAGGATAAATTTATTTCATCAGGCCCACATTCTGGAATTTCTATTGTGTTCTTGAGTAGGGTTTTCAACACTTTGGGTCTGACACAGATGTCATTCAGATCATTGTTACAGAACATATCTTGGCTGAACTACGATCTAGTGCTTCCAGTCTTAAGATGATCTCCAAACTGCTTTTGCTTGCAGCCTTCTTGGTTCATTTTACAAAAAGTGTATAGGATCTCCTCTGTGTCGCTTTGAAATTTGTAGGATTTCATAGGATTTCTTTTTTTACGATTTCATTGGTTTACCTGTTTTCGTACTCAATACCTATTCCTTTTCCTAAGAGCTTGGTTTTATTACTCTTAATGTTGTTCTTGTTGCCTGCGTGTGTGTTTTTTCCTTCAGACTTATAAATATTCCTCCCTGTCATCTTATAACAAAGTGATCGTTTGTTAGTGTGAATGTGAGATTGCGATTAACGTCACGATGTGTATCGTCATGACAGCCTTTTGTTTAGTTGTATATTTTCGACATTTCCACTTTCCGATAAGTAGGTTATCGTGACATTAGTTGATATTAGTCACGTTTTGGGCAGTCTGACTTCAGTGCTAATTATTCCAAAGCAGAAATATTCCAGTCTTTCTGAACATTCATGTTTATGTTTCGATGGGTAAATGACATTGTTTTATTGCTTTTGTTTTTTCGTTCCTTCCTGTCTAGATTTATTTTCAGTGATGTTTTGGGACGTATTCTGTCTGTTAGCTTTAGATACATCACCGGTCGATTTTATTTGTAATTTAATCGGTATACAGGGTTATTTCATTTGTTCTTTGGAACATCTCAGTTACACAAAATGATGTATTTTGGCGGTTGATTTATCCTTGCGAATAAATTCAATAATTTCGGGAATAGCTTACACTCTCCTATTAATAAAGCATGAATGAAATTTTAAAGAGTATTTATGAGTGAGATAATTGGTGCAATGTATTTTCACAACTCAATTGGCATTTATGTTATCACACTATAGTTAAGGCTAAAGTTACACGATAACTGTTGACCTTTTGGCATCGTTAATTATTAAAACTACTTCTTACACGCGCTTTACATTCGGGAAAAAAAAATTGTTTTAAAAGAAATCTCTCTCTCTCTTCAGTCGTTTCCCCCAATGCTGAGGATCGTGACTTCTTCTGATTTTGTCTATCAGCTGCTTCCATCGGTTGCGTTCCGTTGCTTGCAGTAGGGCAGCACTGACCGGGATTGCCAGTTGCTGCGACACCTGGTCTGCCCACGCTTGGGACTACGACCCCTAGGGCTTTTACCTTCAACTTTTCCCCTCACTATCAGGCGCTCCAAATTTTCGTCATTACTTCGTGCAATATGTCCAAAATACTGCATTATACGTTGAAAACAGGTTGTAGACAGGCGCGGAGCAACCTCTATCTTCAGCTCTTTTAGGATCGAGACGTTTGTGCGGCGGGCCGTCCATGGTATTCTGAGCATACGACGCCAACACCACATTTTGAATGCGTCAATTCTCTGTCTATCGGCTGCCTTGATTGTCCACGTCTCAACACCATAGAGGGCGATAGGAAAAACAAGTGTGCGAACGAGGCGTATCTTTGCTCAGTTCAGTCATTGCTGTCCTAGCCATGCCATATCGCCTTCTCACCTCTGGCTCGCAGTTACCATTGTTAGAGATCATCGAGCCAAGGTACTGAAACCGATCCACGGTGTCGTATCCGTGCAAAATATTAGTCCGCTGGATGGTTGCAAAGCGGTCAATCACCATGAGTCTGGTCTTGGACTTGTTGATAGCAAGGCCCATTTCCAAGCTGACTGCTTCCAGACGACTTAGCAATTCCGCCATTTCCGCTTCGGATGAGGCCAAGAGGGTGGTGTCATCTTCATACCGGAGATTGGATATTCTGACACCGTTTATTTTAGTGCCACCTTCCCAGTTCTCCAACGTTTGGCGCATTATGCTCTCTCCATATATATTTAAAAGAATAGGAGAGATCACGCATCCTTGCCGAACGCCTTTGCAGAACTTAAAGCGGTCCGATGTAACATCTCCCACAGTGACTGTACCATATCCCGAAATGCCTGCTTCAGTCAGCACTTGCCATAGTTTCTCCCAGTTGACACAATCGAAAGCCTTTTGATAGTCTACGAAACACATACAAGTTGTGGTGTTGTATTCGTAGCATTTCTCCACGATGAGCCGAATGTTTAATATTTACTCTCTGGTACCTCTCCCTTTAACAAAACCTGCTTGCTCTTGAGGTATTTGCCAGTCGAGAAACGATCGCAATCTCGCATTGATGATGTGGAGGAAAATTTTGCTCGCGTGTGATGTTAGAGCTATTGTTCCGTAGTTGTTACAGTTCCGTACCGATCCCTTTTCATGAAAAGGAAGGATGGCTGAATGCACCCAGTCAGTAGGCCATTGCTTAGTATGCCATATCCCATTACATATCTCTTGTAAGCAGGCTACCCCATGTGGGCCTAAGCCTTTCAAGACTTCAGCTGTGATTAGATCAGGCCCTGGTGCTGGCCCTGGTAAAATGAATAATTCATTCAAAAAGTAACGTTTTTAGAAAATCGTACTAACAAAAAGGATTTGCGTGTAATGTTATAGAATAGATAAAACCTGAATTTGGGCACGTTACATTATATGATTGGTCCCTTCGAAAAACTAAGTTGCCCTCTCTTATATTATTTGTTGTAATCTACTATCTAATTTGCAATTAAAATAACATTGTCAACGTAAACAAAAATCCTTCTTCATATAGGTACTTACGTTACACATTCGAGTATGTTTAGATGCTGTTGTAAATGTGACTTAATAAAATTTGAATACGCAGTGGAGTAAAACGTGCAACTGCAGTAATGCAAATTCTTATTTAGCTCGCACGCACGACTCGCCGCATTGTTCCACGTCCCTCCTCGTAATAATGTGTCGCACGCATTGCGTCATGTCGCGTAACATAACAGGACGATGAGCCTTTTTAATATCTTCTACATATACCACAACTTGAAAAAACATATCATGTGCGTTTTTAACAAGTTTTTTGGCCTGCTCTTGTGGAGTCAAAATTATTTAGGATGCAACTTTGTCTTTTTTGTAGGAGTCATCAGGTGGACTGATTTTGCTTTTCTTTATCTTCTACTTCAGGTTGTGGTGGTCTAAGAAAAAATTGTGGCATTTGTATGTAATTTAATTTATATTAGTTGTCAAGAGCGCCTTTTGTTTTCATTTTTCTCTAGTCAAAATTGTTTTTTTATATTCTACTTAAATTTTGTGTTCCAAGGGGTAAAATTGTCGTAATTGTATGGAATTTTATTTTAAAATAATACTATTTTAATGTCCGCCATTTGTTTTTTCCCCTGAAGTGTTGCTTCACGTGTAATACATGCTTGGATACGTAGACAATAGACTTGCGGATGAGGTGTTTTCCTCGGCGTGGGCGCGCTCGCCCCGCTGCCGTGGCGTAGGTCGGGCAAAATGTCGATGGCCTCGCAATGTCACCCCGCCGCTCGAAGATATTCGGCCCCTCCCCGGCACCCGCTCGGCCCCCTCCTACTCGTCTGGAAACAGCCTCGGAACATTTCCGAATAGAATTTGGTATCAGATTTAGGTATTATTTGGTTAACTTGATGATATTACTGTAGATAATTTATAGGTATATGTTTTATGATTTATGATCATACAGCTCAGCATCATGCTGATGTGGACGTGTAAGACAATGTTAGAAAAGCATCCTTCGACGCTATGAAGTTAAAAAAAAAACATTTATTTATGTTAGTTTATTAATAAGTCAGCATTGTGATGATGACTTAAATTAGCAGTAGTACATACTTTAAGCATTAAATAATAACAAACGTAAATAAATTAAACAACAATAGTTAATATCATAAATACACATAATGCAAATACCTATATCTCACCGGTTCGATGCATTTATCAAAATAGATGATTCAAATAGAGAAACCAAAACAATTTCTAACAAGCACATACCGTCTCGGAGAATATGTAGTGTCACAGATGTCTCGAATAAATTCGTTATCTATTTTTCGGTTGACGCGACAGTTACATTACGTCAGCTAGCCAGTCAACATGCACTAATACTAAACAAAAGTGTAATGTCAACGTCCGATTTGCTCACGAACTTATCATGATTTACGAAATGCGTATGCAAAACGCTGGCTGGTTGTATAGTCCTTGAAGTTGAGGTAGGTCGTCTTTGGTTATGTAATGAAGATTCCGAAAACGTTTAGGAATTATCTCTGATCTCATTCCTTAGTCTTTTTGGGAATAGTTATCATAATTCGTCCCAATAATTATGCTAATCATGAAATACTAGGGATATAAATGGGATAATAATGGCAGATTAATAGCAATCTCTTTCTTTTATTGCTTTTTGGTTGCTTAAGTTTCATTTAGAATTGGGGTATGTAGGAGTGATTTACGCCATTTTTATGAAGCACAAACCATTGTTATTTTTTTCAGGATTTGAAAGTTGTTTGTTGTTTCTCACTCAACAATCCAGATTGTTGTACCTATTCATTGAACTCAAGATCTTGGATCCAATTCTCAGGTCTGGTGAAGAAACTATGCCATCAATTTCTCAGAACAAAACCCAGAACTTGCCTCACTCAACAATCCATAGATTGTTGAGTGAGGCAAGTTGTTGCCGGCAGAATTGCTGTGCGTTGGGGTAGGTCGATGTTCGGTGGTGTGTTACATAACACGCGGCAGGTGCCGCGATCGTCCGCGTGATATTGGGCGCTGTCGGTCGTCGACCTTTCGCTATCTGCGTTATTTAGCCCGACTCAATGTCGGCCCAATGTCGACACGGCCGAGTTCAGAGACCGCGCCGCGTTCCTCTCGCCTCGCACCGTCTTGCTCACCGAATTTTGTAGACGCACGCAATAATGCTAGGAATAGGTATAGAATTGTTTGCGAATCGGCGGATTAGTGTGCAAATTAAATGTGTGCTGATTTTTGGGACATTTTGACATTGCTTTATAGTGCGTAATTGAAAGGAATCGCGAGATCCTTCATTATAGATTCCAATACCCAGCTAAATCCCAACAGAGTGTAGTAAAATATACCTATCAACTGGGAACATACTTTAGTAAACATATTTTATGAATGTATCCTTGATAATATTTGGCTCATGCATGACAGCGTTGCAATTGTTGCAAACAAAGAACATAACTTTGAAGTGCATTTATTTATATCGTCATGATGATCAATAAAAAATTGGCCTTGCAAAATAGGAATATTAATAAATAAATAGAGCTTGTATGGATTAGGTAGATCAGAGGCTGATAAATATTTTTAGGACAACCTTATCATTAACACCCAGGCACAACAATTTTCGGCATATGGGCGTTACCCAAGTCCTTGAGTCCAAGTCTAATGCAGAACCTTAACATATTGCACCAACGTGCCGTCTTCAAGGCAATCTTTGAATATCTGTGCCCGTATTTAAGGCAGTATTATAATGAAAGCCTGCAGGATATTCGCAGTTGTTGACACAGTGTGGAGCCCATGACATAAGATGTTTATGGCATAGGTATACCGTTGAGCAGAGCCGCAGTCGGTCTGTGGGCCCGGTCGCTGCGACCTCGGTCGCGCGGAAACCGAGCGGCGGTCAAGGCCGCCGTCTAGACGCACCCCCCGCCCGCGTACCCCGCCCACCAGACCCCTCTCCCCCCCACCGGCTCTCATCCTCACCCCACGCCCACCGAGCGCCGCCGCTTCGCCTCCCTACTACCTATTTTCGTAACAACACCCTATGTCGAATTTGCCCAGGCACATTCGCTGATCATAGCTATACAACCGAGCACTGACCTACCAGAACTTACGTCACAGTATGTAAAATGCGAGCCTATTATAAATTGGCGTGATATTGTGAGTTGTAAAAATTAGGTTCATACATACTGCCTTGAACAGCACTACTTGTTGCATACATAATCAAATGTTTATCAATATACGTAAAGCTTTTGTTGACAGTAGCAACATTTCCTTTGCCAATACTGAAAAAAAATCAAGAGTTTCAAACTTTTCTAAAGATTGCTAGCTAAAAATATAGCACTGACGTCACCGGCCGCCAACAAGCTCTTAGCCTTGACGAGTTTTAATGTCGGATGCAGTCTATACGTATGTATATGCATCGAGAACGGTTTAGTTTTATTCAGTACAACAGCAGTTTTTGTTTAATTTTTAGGGGCAAAAAATTCAGCCTTTTAATGGCATTATTAGACTCTTTATTTTTTCAATACAATTGATGGTATGAGAAGGTGGTTTGGCTTTGTATGTAGCTTAATGTTCCTTCAAATCTGGGCTTCGTTCTGAGAAATTGATGGCATAGTTTCTTAACCAGACCTGAGAATTGGATCCAAGATCTTGAGTTCAATGAATAGGTACATTACAAAACTATATGTGAACGTAGAAGTAAAACCAGTAGAGGCAAATTTTAATAGTGATACTTATTAGGAATTACTTATAAGGTAAGGTATCAACTTATCGTATTGTTTCACTATCAAAACTACTTACAACGAAAAGTATAAAGAAATATAAGTTTAATACAAAGAATAGCTTAACAACAGGCATGTTCCACGTATAAATATATCATATTACCATCATATCGTTCTATCTAATGAACAATTTGAATATACCCTTGAAAACATTTTCAGACAATGAATTTTTGATTGCTATGGTAAGGTCTTTAAGGACTATATTTTATTCAGTAGTTATTACCAAATCGTTACCAAGCAAAAGTTATTAAAAAAAATAGATATATTCTCAAGGTATGCACATGCACAATTAATTAAAGAAACATGCAAAAGTGCATCTGTGCTAACACCGACTGGTGTAAAACCACGATCGATTTCGTAAATAAGTCTCTCATACATGCACAGTAGAATTTATCGCGAAACGAATAAGATATACACCTGATAACGCATGGAAAAATACCACTACGTAGGTACACACATTTGAATGTTGAGGCAGGTCGCGGTCTAATCTATCACTGTGTGCCTATCAACAGATAGGCATTTTTCTTCACACGCTGCATGAAACGATATTTCTTTGTGTTCAGATTCGCCGAACGCAGTCGCTTCGTATTTCAAATTTAAATTTATATAATTCTGATATTGACCTAATACGTTGATATATTTTGGTCGTGTTACGAATTCTTAACCATTCAAGGTCGTGCATTGTTGTTATGCCGATAAGCATTGACAAAGCGCTGCCTAACTCTAAAACTGTTGATTATAGACATATATACTATTATTATTACTTTGTAATTTGAATACATGTCATGTATACCGTCATTGTATTTGCATAGCGTGTCGTGTCATAGGTATTCATTGTTATGCAAGATAATTTCAGTGACACCTTTTTCGATAATATCTGGTATATCTGATTAGAATTACTGTATTGGCAAAATAAAATTCCTTGTTACTTTAAAACATCATTTTGATAGACGCCGTCTGGTTTATTACCTAATTTAGGTATTGCGGTGTCTTAGAATACGTGTCATCGCAGTCTAGACGTCTAGGTGCCCTAGTGTGACCTAAAATGTGTTAGCTTTGATATTGGTTATTGCGCAGGGTTATGTAATTGCGGTTTCCAGAGCACCCCTGCTATCATAAACCATTTCCAATAAATTGCCAGTCGTATCTAAATTATTTTCTCCCTGAACATCTATAGCGAGAAACCTTCCGAATGTAAGGTTTCTCGCTAAAATCTAAAGAGATTTCTGTTGTTGATAATCAGGATTGAAGAACTGGTTTATTAGTGAGTTTCGGGGAATTTGTTTCTATATAAATTGAGTTTGGATGAATCTTTGATCTTCTTGCTTTACGAGTCTTATTCCTAAACACCAATTTCAATTAAATGAAAACTTCTTCCATGATCTATAAAGAAATCCTTTGTCGACATAGCAATCTCCAAAATAATGAAAACCCCAACTAAGCTGGGCGTTCACAAGAAATTGGTTAATAATACTTTAGCGTTTTGGGAGCCTGCCCCAACGTCGCCGCGGTTACGCACCGCGCTGTTTGGCGCTCGGGCTCGGCTCACTCGAATTGACGTTTATCTACGAAGGTGAGACCGCGGGCAGCCGGTCGCCGACCCGCGACGCGCTTATGAATAGGTACCTATTTTTCATGCTAGCTCACAGTTGAGGCTCAGTGGGGAATCAGGTTCTCTATTATGTTTACTTTTTTTGTACATGATAGTGTGTCAACAAATGGCCGCTACTTTACGAATGAAATATCCAATATTTCAACAGTACGAATGACTAACGCAGTCGCTGGATTCGGTCATGTGCTTAATTTTTCAGTCCATCAAAATTAGGTGACCTGAATTTTGATTTTATCGCTGCTTTTGTGTAAGGAGCAGCAGGTTATTTATACATGTTGGCAGCCTTTTCATAACTCACCAGTTCATCAACGAGTTAATGACTTAATTAAATCTACGAATTTTGTCTTACCTTTGAGATTTTCCGTTCCGATTCAACCTAAGAAGTCAGATCGTGTTATTCATCCATGATTTAGTACTTTTGCGGAGTTCTGAGTGTGACGTTTTTTGGAAGGCTGCTAGAAACATGATAATACAGATTTTTTGTGTCATCGCCGCTTTGTCGATGTAGATTATTTACGCCTCCGTAGCCATCGCCAGCTATCCTAACAAAAGGTTGTTGGGTAAGGTCGCGGATGGTCGTGAGGTGAATGTCTGTTTGCTTGGCGGATACCGTTCGTTATGAAACATGCGGCAATTACTGCCGTACAATGTAGATAACTCCACATTTAAGACTCGCGTCATAATGCTATTATCATGCATAACACTGCCAATGTCAAGGGGGCGTTGAACTCGACGTTGCATCCTTGAAACTTTTTCACCTATATCGCAGATAGATAATTTTGTTTTTTAAACAGCCGGAGAATAAATAATCTAGATATTAGCCGCTTGTTTTCGTTTCGTCGCACAAAATAACGAGTCGAGTGATTTAATGTGACCAAGTGACCTTTATTGCGCGCATTCATTTGATTCGGAAAACATTATTTCTACCTATTCGTTATTTTATAGCAGATTCAATAATTGTCATATTATTACATTTTGTTATTACAATTATTGATATTGCTTACATTGATTTGTTATGTATTAATTGCTTTGATATCAGAACAGTTGGTGCTTATGTACCTATGTAACACCCAATTGAGGTCTCTACAATTACATTGATATTACTCGTAGGTAATATAATTTTTGGATATGATATGAAATGCTTGAACCACTTCCTTGGTGAATAAATAAATAGTATTTAGCAAGTAATTACTACTTACAGAATTACATTGATTGATTAACATACTTACTTAGTTTATGTAAACGCATTATAGGTATTATTTAAAATGAAGTTCTTAGTTAGTAGAACTATTAATTGATTTTTTAAACGTAATATTTAAATTTTTATTACAAAATTTAAGCTTGATTTAGAGCAAGCTTGGATTTCTATTTAGGGCTAGATGGGCTTGGTAAGATGACTTGAGTTTTTTTAAAGGTTGATTCATTGATTAAGAGGTATACTTACTAGATAAGATAAAGCACACCGATTATCTGGGGGATTAAGGCCCCTGGAAATCTCAAAGTACAGATACCTACCAGACTACAAAGGGAATCCATAAGTAATTGCACAAGGGTGTATTGGCTTAATGACCACGCTTGCCAGATATACAAATTGTTAGTGAAAACGCACTTTTCCCGACCTAGGATTTAAACCCAGGCCCCCTTGATTTCGGGACTTTAATACCACGACCACGCAGTCTGTGACGCTACAGTTTGCTCCTCAAATTTATTGAAACTCGCAGTGCTGGTGAACATTATAATTTAATTTGTTCAAAAATGAAAACCTTACGGAATAGCAAACATTTGTGGTACTGGACCACTCTCGTATTCGCAAACGTGACTCAACACGTTGAACTGTAGTTTAGCAAGTGCAGGGAAAAACCGTTCTAAAGTCTAAAGTTAAGACGGTCACAACTGCCTTGCCACTGGCTATTTGAGTAGATAGTCGCAGCCTTATGTGAAACGGAACAAAGTGTGACAAATAAATTGATTTATCGCGCATGCGTTGTTTCAGGTGCAGATGATGTCCGCTGTGAGCGGGGAGCCGATGCTGCGCCGCGTGAAGCAGGAGGCCGAGCCGCCGCCGCAGTACTCGCCGCCGGAGCCGCAGCCTCTACTCACGCACTCGCAGCCTCTGCCGATGATGCAGCCCTCAGAGGTAACTGTGATGCTATCACTGAGCTGCGATGATGCCGATGCTTCGTGGCTGAAGCAGGAGGCCGAGCCGCCGCCGCAGTACTCGCCGCCGGAGCCGCAGCCTCTACTCGCGCACTCGCAGCCTCTGCCGATGATGCAGCCCTCAGAGGTAACTGTGATGCTGTCACTGAGCTGCGATGATGCCGATGCTTCGTGGCTGAAGCAGGAGGCCGAGCCGCCGCCGCAGTACTCGCCGCCGGAGCCGCAGCCTCTACTCGCGCACTCGCAGCCTCTGCCGATGATGCAGCCCTCAGAGGTAACTGTGATGCCGTCACTGAGCTGCGATGATGCCGCTGCTTCGTGGCTGAAGCAGGAGGCCGAGCCGCCGCCGCAGTACTCGCCGCCGGAGCCGCAGCCTCTCCTTGCGCACTCGCAGCCTCTGCCGATAATGCAGCCCTCAGAGGTAACTGTGATGCCGTCACTGAGCTGCGATGATGCCGATGCTTCGTGGCTGAAGCAGGAGGCCGAGCCGCCGCCGCAGTACTCGCCGCCGGAGCCGCAGCCTCTACTCACGCACTCGCAGCCTCTGCCGATGATGCAGCCCTCAGAGGTAACTGTGATGCTATCACTGAGCTGCGATGATGCCGATGCTCTGCCGCGTTAAGCAGGAGGCCGAGCCGCCGCCGGATTACTCGCCGCCGGAGCCGCAGCCTCTACTCGCGCACTCGCAGCCTCTGCCGATGATGCAGCCCTCAGAGGTAACTGTGATGCCGTCACTGAGCTGCGATGATGCCGATGCTTCGTGGCTGAAGCAGGAGGCCGAGCCGCCGCCGCAGTACTCGCCGCCGGAGCCGCAGCCTCTACTCGCGCACTCGCAGCCTCTGCCGATGATGCAGCCCTCAGAGGTAACTGTGATGCCGTCACTGAGCTGCGATGATGCCGATGCTTCGTGGCTGAAGCAGGAGGCCGAGCCGCCGCCGCAGTACTCGCCGCCGGAGCCGCAGCCTCTACTCGCGCACTCGCAGCCTCTGCCGATGATGCAGCCCTCAGAGGTAACTGTGATGCCGTCACTGAGCTGCGATGATGCCGATGCTTCGTGGCTGAAGCAGGAGGCCGAGCCGCCGCCGCAGTACTCGCCGCCGGAGCCGCAGCCTCTTCTTGCGCACTCGCAGCCTCTGCCGGTGATGCAGCCCTCAGAGGTAACTATGATGCCGTCACTGAACTGCGATGATGCCGATGTTTCGTGACTGAAGCAGGAGGCCAAGCCGTTGCCGAAATATCCTTTCCTGTGAATTTGTCATCATTGGGGCGAATGTTGGCGTTACTTGTCACGCTTTACAAAGGCGCAATAAGACACGCCTTCTCACAACGTTATATTATGTTTAGGGAAAAAAGCAACCCAGTTACAGCACGTGCCACATGTAATGATGTGTCCAGTATTTTTTCTCTGTTACGTTCGAATATACATACGTATATTAGAGGCTTATAAAACATTTTATTTCTCCAAAAAGTTTGTTAACGTTTTGTCAATTAGAAAGGTTTATTGGCAATATAGTGTAATACTACGAGACCAGAAATGCAACCAATCCTTATTTGTAGGTTCCACCATAAAACTTGCCAAAAGTCAAAATTATTTTATAACAAAAGTGCACATTTCACCGTTATCATTGCACCAGCCCAAGTAAGTACAGATTGTGTTGCGCGCGCATGTAGTGTCGGCAGCGCATGCAAGATAAACTGATAAGCCTAATCTTTGTCCCACATTCGAGACGTTTTGTTGCGAATAAGATTTTTGATAATATGCTAATTTAATTATTCAATGTTTTAGTTTTATACACTAAACGGTTACGAAGCAGACTAAACGCTGTGTTTTGAATAATTTATTTATTTATTAACACAGATACAAACATAAACTTACAGCTACTTAAGCCAACACGTTTATATTGTTATTCTAAAATCTATTTTAATTAACGGAGAACCTTGACTGACGGAACTATTGGCCTTAGAAATGTTAAAATTCTTATACATATACCAGACTAACCATCGAAAAGCTGTTTTAGTGAAAAGAGACAATAAGAAAGCAAGAGTTTTACTCATAAGCAGAGGTCAGAATTAGGTAGAGTTATTTATGTACTTGCATCAAAATGTTGATATTATTATGGGTCTTCCCGGGATTTCTTTATGGAAAATCCCGTGTGGCCAACAATATTACAAATAAATAATAATAGAAACCTCAGAGATGAAAAAGAATTATAAAACAAAGATAATTCACAATACAAATTATTCGTACAGTCGTTAGCAAATCATATACTTCTCCTTTTTTATAAATGAGCAAATATTTTTGTGTAAAAGTAAATTAACTTTTTTATTTAAAAAATGACGGGATTTCTTCTGTTCCTTGAAATTAATCTCGGGATTTGAGGCCTATCCATTTTATCTCTCTATCAAATCAGTGTAAGTACATAAATAACTCTACCTAATTCCGACCTCTGCTCATAAGTCGCATATACTTTCGTGTAAATATTTCCATCGATTTTTTTTATGGAACAATCTCTGACTCAAAATACCAAATTGAAACAAGCTGTCATTCGAATTGCCTATTAACATGTAATCTCCTCCGCAGCTGGACCTCGAGCCCAAAGAAGAAGTGAAGTTCTGCGTGTCCCCCGGGGAGGTAGGGACCGGCGGCGGCAGCCCGGAGCAGCAGCACTGCTCGTCGACCACGGCGGCGGCCGCGAGCGCGCGCGACGAGGAGGCGCCGCGGCGCGTGTGCCTGGTGTGCGGCGACGTGGCGTCGGGCTTCCACTACGGGGTGGCCAGCTGCGAGGCCTGCAAGGCGTTCTTCAAGAGGACCATACAGGTCAGTCGATATGTAGGTTTGTATTGTCTTCTTGGTTAGAGCGTAGTTTTTTAAGGAATCTTGCTGATCGCAGTCAAAACTTAGTAACTTTTGCTTTTGAAAAACATTCTTATTCACACTGAGTATAGATAAGCTGGACATGTCTGTCGAAGTTTGTGCCTAGGAGTAAGCGGACAAGATGATGTGTCTTGTTTCTATAGTGAATTTACTAGCCAGTCAGTACCACACCATACCAAAAAAACCTGAAAAATCAAGTCCGTGGCAAAGAACTGAGTACGCATAGCAAATGCAAAAGTTTGCACGCGCAAATGAATGCCCCAGCGCCAGTTTTGTTGATAAAATTTCGTAATGTTCAATATTTTTGGTTTCCTATATTAAAGGAATTTTTACATTGAGATCAGGGCAATATGTCTGATGTTGTCTCATATATTTAGAAAATCAGATACTAATTTTACCTAAGATGAACTGCGTTATGTTTTAGGACCATTCTTCCTTTCAGACATCCCTTGCTTCTCTTATTTCCTAAATGCGGACGTTTCCTAGCGTCCCTCATTTTTCACTCGAACAATAGTATATTTTATATCGAGTGTCTAAACGAAGCCATGATATACCAGAAGTGGTTTGAGTCAATTAAACCTAGGGGTATATTAAGTTGGCGTTTAGTCTCGAGGTGCAAACTTTACTTTTCACTTTGAGTGCGAGAAGAATCAATTTAGTACAAGAACATTTAAAACCGAACAAATCTACACTTGACAAAAGTTCTGAAATTTTCGTGGTCATTTTTTTCTTCTGAACTGAACCACAGATTAACAATTTAAAACACATGGCGCCACCTTCTTTGCGGACAAACCATGGAACTAAAACTCTCAACATTTTCGCAATGATGACGGTACACACTCCACAGATAATAGTATATTTTAACTGTCTGTTTGAGTTTGTCTATGTCACATGAAGGAAATTAAAAAACTAATTACTTTTTACTCCCTAGGGACTAAAGTGGTCACTTTAGTCCCGCTTCGTAGGGCTATATTGGCGTACTTTTAGAGCATGAGAAGTGAAAAATACAATCACGTCTCCTTTTGTCTCCAGGGCAACATAGAATACACGTGCCCCGCCCAAAACGAGTGCGAGATCAACAAGCGGCGGCGCAAGGCGTGCCAAGCGTGCCGCTTCCGCAAGTGCCTGCGCACCGGCATGCTGCGCGAGGGCGTGCGCCTGGACCGCGTGCGCGGCGGCCGGCAGAAGTACCGGCGCGCCGCCGAGCAGCCGCCGCAGCCGCCGAGGCCGCATCTAGACGACATCAAGGTCAGTACACACTCTAGGCGAGGCTGGAGCGCGTGCGCGGCGGCCGGCAGAAGTACCGGCGCGCCGCCGAGCAGCCGCCGCAGCCGCCGAGGCCGCATCTAGACGACATCAAGGTCAGTACACACTCTAGGCGAGGCTGGAGCGCGTGCGCGGCGGCCGGCAGAAGTACCGGCGCGCCGCCGAGCAGCCGCCGCAGCCGCCGAGGCCGCATCTAGACGACATCAAGGTCAGTACACACTCTAGGCGAGGCTGGAGCGCGTGCGCGGCGGCCGGCAGAAGTACCGGCGCGCCGCCGAGCAGCCGCCGCAGCCGCCGAGGCCGCATCTAGACGACATCAAGGTCAGTACACACTCTAGGCGAGGCTGGAGCGCGTGCGCGGCGGCCGGCAGAAGTACCGGCGCGCCGCCGAGCAGCCGCCGCAGCCGCCGAGGCCGCATCTAGACGACATCAAGGTTAGCAGTCGCTAGAAATGTAAAATGACTGATTCTGACCATATGCTACAGGTTTTTTTCGTCAAATTGTATTAATCTGACCAAAATGCCTGTTAGACAGACCCCACACTAGCGATGGGTGTCGTCGCCGGCAACACGCTGGCGCTCAAAGAACGCTAGTGTGGTCTTAATGACCGTTTTGACCGTAAATGACAGATGGACTGAATTCAGTCCCTTTGGCCATTTTGCAACTGATCGTATCTACTAATCATTTTTTGAGTGAGCGCAGCAGAACTAACTTACATAGAATTTTAAGTCGAATTACAATCCGCCCGACTATGTAAGAGCAATGACACATTTGCGCTAGAAGAGTTTTCCACGATATGATTTGGTGGTTCTTTTTAGGGAAATAACAATCATAATGAATCTCGTTGCCAGGTATTAGAAGCCCTAACATCATACGAGCCGGAACTTCTCACATGCGCGGCGCCGCCCGCCGGCGTGTGCGAGCCCTCGGCCAAGACCCTCGCGCTGCTAGCGGACTTGTACGACCGCGAGCTGGTCGGCGTCATCGGCTGGGCCAAACAGATTCCTGGCTTCACGGAACTACAGCTCAATGATCAGGTAAATACGCTATTTGACAATTTAGTCAGTTATGGAACTTTTAATTAGCTGTCAAAAAGAAAAAATAGATTCTGTACACTGTTGTGACGTCACTGATTTAGTAAGCCAAGAGACTGTGTAAATAAATATTAGACAAAATGCTTTTGGAATTCGTAATAATGTAATACTTAAGAAGTAACTGTCCCGTAAGGTTCTTTATGCAGTTCCCTTTTCTTTTCGATGATAATTTGGCAAAGATAGTTTCTTGGTGATTTATATTTTTATTTAGAGTACTTAAATCGTGGTATGTCATGGGTTGAACTACAGCTGGCAGCGCCGAATCGTATTTTCTCATGCTTCTATCGTTTTCCATCACCCAGAACCGTCATTTACTAGGAAAGAAAGTGACCGCACGCGGCGATATTGACGAGGAGGACCTCTCTTTAACGCTATAGTAAATTATAATAGAATAATAGATGCGATTCGGTCCTGCCTGCCAAATAAAGTTCAATCGACAATATACAACATCATCGGATTCTGATACTAGGGGTGTTCAATAAAAAGTGATAATGAGTATGAATATACAATTATTTATTGTTATTTTATTTTTCGACATTTCGAGATGATGGCCTCTTCCAAGTCATGGACTGTTGTTTCGTTTCAGGGTCATAATGATCAGCCATGTTCCATCCATAGTTTCGAAGCGAGACAAAAATCGGTTAGGATTTTGGAAGTTAGGATTTGAGAAATCCGCAGTCTTGTTTGTTTATGCTCGTCTGTAAGCATTCTAGGCACCCAGCGCGCTGATACTTTTTCATGCCCATATGTTCATGTATAATACTATGAATACTTTCTATCGAAAAGTTCTTTAGCTTCCAAACGAACAGTAACACGACGATCTGCGAAAACAATTTTTTCAACTTTTTTTATCATTTGTTCGGTAACTGCCGTCGTAGGGCGTCCCAAACGCGAGTCGTCTTTAGTCAAAGTTCTTCCTCTCTTAAATTCTGCATACCGTCGCGCAACTGTAGGATACGGAGGAGTATAGACCCCTAATGTTCCTTTCAAGTCTAGATTTACTTGCTCAGTAGTAATTTTTTTCAGGCAGAGATATTTTATTACGGCGCGGATTTGAATTTTATTCATTTTGCGTACAACGCTCCGACACGACGAAAACAAACAGCTTCTATTTTTAAAAAAAGAAAAGAAAATCAATAATTTTTATTTTTTTATTGAATCAAATGTCTGGGCTTTACCTGCCAGTATTTACTTTTTTGTTGTTCAAGGAGTTTATATGCCAATAATACTTTTTATTGAACACCCCTCGTAATTAGTAAATATTATGCGACTGTTCGTAGGGAGCGTTTTCGGCAAGTCCAGAAAATATGTTTTGAAAATTGCAATATATCGGGGAGTTTCAGTGCTATCGGAATATTGTTTTTATTTATGAGAGTTCAGTCGATGACCCATCCAAAAAAATATATTCAAATAGCCAATTCCTGCAACAAGAATCGTTCACAAAGCTAATATCGTTTCCAGATGCGTCTCCTCCAGAGCACATGGGCGGAGATGCTGTCGCTGATGCTGGCGTACCGCTCGATGGCGGCGGGCGGCGCGCTGCGCCTGCGCTTCGCCACGGACCTGGCGCTGGACGACAAGCTGGCGCGGGACCTCGGGGCGCACGACGTGTACACGCACGTATGTACGCTGCCTCACTGCCTCGCTGCCTCACTGACACACTGCCTCACTGACACGATGGGAGACGATACTGCTTTTTAATCCCGACAGAGGGCGTTACAAGCGACCTATCCTAAATTATGTCGAAGTTTTTAAAAATCATTGTGCCTCAATGTGCTGCTTTTGGTTGTAAAAACAAAGGGAATCATGTATTTCCAAATTATACTTAGCTGAGAAAATTGTGGGAACAGTCTTCCAGAAGGGAAAATTGGAAGGCTTCCAACTCATTGAGGTTATTTTCTGATTATTTTAAATCCGGTGACTATTAGGGTGGAAATACAGTACAAGTACTCACAATACGCCTTATGCTGATTCATTATGAAAAAAATGTATCCACTATTACAATAAAAACTGTACTTTTGGGGCATAAAAATGGCTTGCATGATTTTGTAGGTTGAAAACTGATAAATTCGAAGTCTCTGGAAACGAATTATTACATGCATATCGAAACTTCATGTGTGTTTTACACTAAACTATTAGTTACAGTAAAAATATAGGGTATTTAATTCAGGAGCCTACTTATGAAAGTTCGAAATTTCATCGGAAAGAAATCTTATTTTTAGGCGTCAGTAAAGCCTTAATTATATTGTTTCATTTGAATTTCATAATAATTTTAGTAATCTACAATCAATTACGCTAGTTTGGGGGGTCTTGCGTTAAGGGAAACCGTAAAAATACATTTTTCAGGTTACGCGAATGGTTTAGTCGCTGGTAGCGCCATCTACAATTAGCTTTGCGTTTTGTTCCCCATTATAACATGTACTGCCGTCTATCCAGAATAGTCAATTTGCTACCGAAATTGGGTAGTCGACCACATCATCGAATTCTATTAAAATACACTACAATATTATGAAAACTTTCAGCTCGTTTACTTTGATATAATTAATTTTATGACTCTTCAAACTCTGGTGGGCAAGTCTTTTTTTCAAAGTGTAAAAAAATTAAGTATACCATTCGATAATCTACTTAATTTATAGTAACTTTTGTTAAGAAACCATATTCATAAACGCAAAATTTGACATAGCTGCCGAACAAGACGTGTTCTACCTTGCGACTGTTTGTAGGGAGCGTTTTGGGCAAGTCCAAAAATATGATTTTAAAAATTGCCATATCTGGGGGAGTTTTTGTGTTTTCAAAATATTTATTTTACCAATGTAGTTTCGTAATGTTCTATTATTGAGAGGTCTTTCGATAACACCTCAGCAATGAAAAATAGTCGCATCCTATTACCAAGAAAATATTGAAGGCAATGGTTCTTACTTCTTCACCGCTGTTTGGAAAGGAGGCCAGAGTGTCTAGTACGAATTTTGTTCACTATTCGGTCACGAGCACTTAAACGCAGAGGCATTAGCGGTGGCGCCTCTGGTGACACGTTTAAGCAACCATTATTTGGTATGCAAGTCCGCGTTTACTTTCTCGGTGCGTATGATCGAATGAGCTCGCACTTCGTACTCTGAATGGAGAATTAATGACCAAGAGAAACTAGTTTACCAGGTGTTTATGTAACTACAAACTATGAAATATTTATAAAGACTAGAATATCTTATTAGCTGACCAGTGAAACTCCCTCAAAATGAATTCGTAGTCACGTTATTAAATGCCCTTTACAAGTCCAGGTGTAAGCGGCTTGTTTGATGATATTTAAAACCACCTAAATTTAATATAGGTTTTATTAGAAAGTGGACTTAAATTTGGAATATTGTTTTGAAGGTTGCAGGCGTAGCGAAGCGGCTAGAAGCGGCGGCGGCGATGCGCGAGGAGTGCTACCTACTGAAGGCGCTCGTGCTCGCCAACTCTGAAGCGCGCATCGACGAGCACGCGGCGCTGCGGCGCTTCCGCGACGCGATACTCGCCGCGCTCAACGACGCCGTCGCCGTGCTTAGGTGAGACGCCGTAATCCTACATAGGACTCTGTCCCTATGTTGGATATTTTGAACTTTATGCCATTAACATAAGGTCCAAAACTTATGAAACACTGTAACATGCTCTGCCTTTCGAAGAGTTAAGTTCAAAATCAACATGTCTGTAGCGGGCACATGACCATACAAAATCTACAGGAGCCAGGGCAAGAGCCAGGCTCTACATTTGATGACTTCTGCTGTCACGTGACTGCTACTGGCGTGCCAGCACTGAATTGTGTATTTCGACTTGACTTCGTATTGTGACTTTGTTGCCCTCCAAAACAAAATCACAGGTTGAAATAATAAAGATACAAACAAAACTTTCAGATGATGGTATGGAGGTACATGAAGAAATTTAAACTTGTGATGGCCCTCTAGTCTATATAAAATGAATTTATAAATGCGAGCATGGTCAAATCCTAAAGTATGGCTTATAGCGAGCAATGCTCGAGGGAAAGTTATGCCATGAAATAAAACTATGAACTTGGGTTGTAAAAAGAAATACTTCTGAGAAAGAAAACACTATGTAGTTTAAAGTAAATATTCTATTTTGTCAATCCCCAGGCCCTACAACGCAAACGCAGCTCTTCAACAGCTGCTCCTTGTACTCCCAGCGCTGCGGCACGCCGACGTGGCCGTGCGCCGCTTCTGGTCTGGCGTGCACCGCGACCGCCGCGTGCCCATGAACAAACTGTTCGTGGAAATGCTGGAAGCCTGTCTGCGGTAGGTGCGAACCTGCGCTTACAGATGCAATGGTCTAAACTGAGAGAAATGCTATAAAATTTTCGACTGCCGCGGAAAAAATGATCGAATCGTCAAGATATGCAAAATTGCGAAAACAGCTTTTTTCAGGCAGACTTTTGATCAACCTGAGCAGGCGCAGCCTAAGAACCGTTATCTCACCTAAACTTCAATCGAGTCTGCTCTTTTCAAATCAAAACAGCTGTTGTGAACTTCAAGATTTATCACAACATATTTGATAGAAGTCTTTGCTTTGAGCCAATATGGACCACTACTGTGGATATTGGAATGCGTAGCTACTAAGACAGTTTTATTGAGGCGGTCGCTCGATCAGTCGAAACTTGCTCAGACAGGAGTCGCAGTAACGCAGTCGTTGCATTTTCTTCAGAAATGTGTGACGTTTATTAGGCGTGTGATACGCCTGCGACGATATAACGCTGTTAAATGTATGTGCGTGAGGATAATTTAATTTTTAGGTCTTGCAAAAAATATTAGGTGCCGTCAGACTTGGTTGTGATGATGGTTGGACAGATAATGTTATTCGTTTTGGGTAAATGTATGTAGCTATGTGAATGAATGTTTATCGATTTAATGTTGACCTATCCCTGAATCTAAATTCAGTGTAGTAAGCTGAATAAAGTGTAGTTTAATATCTTGTGATTTCCAAAGCTTTAGCTGGATGTAAAAAGTGTGTATGGGTAAACATGGATTGTAGTAGTAGAAATTATATGTAAAGGAAACCTTCAAGTAGATGCATTTGACAGTGTTTCATCGTTTGCCAGCGAAGAATAGATCCGGGATAGATAGTTCCCGGACGAACTTTCAAAGACGCTTACCCTTATTGCTATCGTGTACCTTCGAGTGTGTAATGAAGCTCCCGGCGGGCCAGTAGCTTAGTCATGCAATGGCTTAGCAGAACTATAGTTCAGCGAACTAGTGGGTCTACGGGAAAACCAGCTGATCAACAGACTGGGTTGTGTGGTGACAGTGACGAATCCGGTTTTGTTTAAAGCGCGGGCTTGCGATTTTCTACATATCAACAGAATTGTTTGCCATACTTTAGTCTGCATTTAAGAATTGGTTTGAACTTGTGCTTGTAAATATGATATTTATTTGGCGGATTGGCGCTCGTATTTGAAGCCGTATTTATGAGTTAATGATTGAATTGCATCAAAGATTTATTTACAGCGAATTCATATTGGATATTTTTCATACGTTAAGAAAAAGGTGGACAAGATGCTATATAAACATATATATCTATGTCATTAGTATCCTTGCTTAGTTTGGGGTCAGATGATCTTGCTAAAAGATCTCCCAGATTTTTATTTTAGTATCCTTTCATTTTCTTTATCGTCAAATACATCCAGTATACAAATAGATACCGAGTCATTAAATGACGCAGTTTATTAAGTTAAGTGTAATTTTAGATGAATAAAATAAGACGAAACATCACAATTTTAAATGTATTAGTGTGTATATGTGTGATAGTAATGTAAAATGCGCGCGCCAATTGCGCCGACTTATGGCTGTGAGTGGCAGCAATCTATTGTACGGAATTTCTGTCGATTTTCTTACGTTTCCGAATCGCGCCCGCGCCGTTAATGTACAAATAAAAAACGATGGACGGACTAAGTACAAAACTTGTTACTATTTTTGTATTATATTAAAAAAATATATCTAGTTTTACTGTTCTTTAAGAGATTAAGTATGGTCGAGGAAAAAATCCTGAGTGTTGATTCGCAAATAGGAATAGACTTGTACTACTTGACTATTGTCAAAGATATGTAAAGTATTGTTTGTAGACGATACGATACTTAAATGTCTAGACTTCTAGGCGCTAGGCGTAGAAAACGTCATGTTCTCAATTGTAAATTAATCTTGTATGAACGACTTTTTTACCCAATCGTGATGCGTTTTCACCTTTGTATTATAAAAACAGATGTATGCGAAGTAAATTGTGCTCATGATGCAAATCTTTTCTTCAGATTATTTTAATAGTTCAAATTATATTTTGAAACCATATAGTTATTTTCAAATTACGATATATCATTAGCTAAAATCATGAAATGAATAGTAAATTGCAAGTTTTTACCCTGTAGTGTACACTGTAAAATCACTGATTTTACCGATATTTTCCCGACAAAAGGTATTGTTTCCCCGACTGTACAGTACCGCATTATTAGCTGGAAAAGGCCGTTTTCGGCGCATTTACCCCCTTGTTATTTTATTATGTTGTTTCTATCTTATTTTTACTATAAAGTAATTCTGTGCTTAAGATAAGTTGGTTGTAACCGTTTTTCTTTTGCAAAAAATGAAGGTAGTTTAGGAGCGTTCCAAATTATGTAGAAATCTCTCAAAGTTAATGTACAATAAACCCAGAAATAACAAGAATTTATATCCATCCGTTTCAAAACTGGCGCTATGCCGAGGCTGAGGTTGCAGTAGGGCAAGTACGAAAAACTTTGAGTAGTTTTCTATGAGGTTCTGAGCATTGCCCTTGGCGTGTCGTCTCAATAAATGATTGGTCCTTGCCACACTGTCAGCATTCTAGTGATGTGCTTGAATTGTTAAAAGTTTTAATTTTAAATATTCAATTTATAACGTACAAAAAATGTGTTGCACCATATCGTAAAGTACAATTAACTAGTGCTTATTTTATCTTCCACTTGTGAACGTATGTACAACCTGAGTAATTATTTTTACAACGAATAAATTATTTAAAATATTATAATCGATATATCGATTTACTAGAGCTGTTCCACTAATAAATAATGAGTTTATGTATTTCTCTGATTTCGTAGTAGTATAATATTGAAAACGTTGCCATGGTAATGTATAGTATACAATATTGTTAATAAATATAAATTAAATTTATCTGTGGAATGTAAAGGTTTTGTGTACATAAAATAATATTTAGATGTTGGGTAATAGTGGAACAGTATTATAAACTATAAATACCTCGATAAACTGTTACCAATTGCTGAATGTGACACCGAATGATGTAAGAAATAGTTATTAAAAATATGAATGTAACAAGCGGTATTCGATTTGTAAACAAACTGTGAAAAGGTATGTTTTTCTTTTATATCAACTTTATGTCATTGTTATCTTAAAAACCAAAATGGGTTTTCAGGCTAAATGAATAGCATTCATATAACATCGCTAATCTGACTTCGTTCCGTAAAAAACCTAGGCAAGAATTTGATTTTAACAAATACTACCTACTACTGTTGTAAATCAAATCAAGCCTCTGCAAGATAATTATTTTCCGCTGATTAAACTAAAATCGCATTAGGTACCTAGATTAAACGCAAATTCCAGTGAGTTATTTAAAAAACGAATGGTTTTGTTGTAGTTACTTATTCTTATGTTAAGAATATTTACTTTATTTAATAGTTGTATATAATATGTCGTGTTGTCGCGCGGTGGTAGTCTCAGGGTATGATGTGCAGATGCGGATGTGCCAGATTGTAGGACTTAAGTTTACTATTCGTTATTGATCTGCAATTTCTGTAATTTTACAGTTTTGTCATTTTATAAAAAGCGATTTGAATAGATGCAATCAGAAATAAACACTACCAAGCCTGGCTGCTTTTATTTTCAAGAAAGAACACTACACTTAAGGGGAGGTGGTTCACAAAACACGTTTTTATAATTCACTTTTGAATTAGTTAACAGTGAAATTGAAATTTAATAAAAATTACTGATATTGTTAAGGGGATAATGCAGGGAATTCAACCGGTGGAAACATGATTTTTTCGTGACATTTTGTCTTCTATTTTTGGTTTTATTCCTAAAATAATTGATCTGATAATATGGGTCGTTTACCAAAACAAAGTTCAAAGATAACTGGAGGGATTTCATCAGATGTTTTTTTTCTATCACATTTATTAATTTTTAATCGATTATTTTAGTGATTTTCGGTCCGCGTGGCGCTCAGCAGTTTCTTTCGGGAGATGTTGTGCAAAACCACCTCGCCTTAATGTATGTGTTACGGACTCTTTGACTCTACTAGCTGACTGGCCATCAGACTGACAGACGCGACTGAGAAAAAGACTTTGACAGGACGGATACGACAGATGAGTGACGGCGGATGGTTTTATTTTGCTTCGATTCTTTAATAAATATTAATTCAGTAATTTCGATTTCTTCAGTAATGGCTAGATCAAAGTGGAAAATAATGTAACATTTTTAAGGGACCGTACAATGCTTTAACATGGCAGCTATTTATTTCATTATATTTATTCGAATCGCGGTTTTGCTATGTATTTTTAGAAAACTAATCAGGATATAAAATATCCTTAAACTTAGGTGATAAGAACTTCGACTGGATTATGTAATTATTGAAATTCTTTTTTATTATTAGTATCGTCTCAGATCAAATGTTATAGGACCCAATAATACTTGTGTCTTATTTGTAATGAATGATTCGTACCTTGTTTATTTACATAATGTTATTAATTGTGATGTGGTCTCGGAAATTGTGAAATAAATTATAAAACGGTGAATTGTTGTACTATTATTGTGTTCACTTACCTGCCGTAAACAGTGTTTATGGTTTCATTTCCACATAATTATGTCTGTAAAATGTGGAAAGAAATCTGATTGGTTATCAATAGACAATAGACATCTCTCCTCTCCTCTCCGCTTTGGTGGAAACCGGGCCTAAGGCTGCTTTTTCAGAGATGTGTTATGCTACGTTGCTGTAGATACGTTTGATATCCACCAATCATTTTCATTGGTCCGCATAGAATTGCTCTGGTGGCAACGGGTTCTAATACGCTGTTTCTAAATGAATGGATGCGTGCTGTGCGTGCCTTCCCTATATCGATATATTGCATAGCTCCAGCGGCGCAGACACATCTTCGTAGCACATCATCTTACTTCATAGCATAGCATCAGTGAAAAAGGTTAAAGTTTCGTAGCATAGCGTGCACATCCCCGCAGCTTAGCTGCACAGGACAGCACATCTTTGCTGGAAGAGCAGCCTTTATGTAGTCGGATGGGGATTTTAGCCTTTACAACTAAAGACAACTCTTAAACCTTGACTTTCTTTGATTATGTAATACCTATCTACTAAAAATATACTTATCCGTTTCCTAATTTTAGAAAGGGTAAACCGAATAAACAAAATACAAAGAAAAAATATGTAAATAAATTCAAAGCTTTTATTTCTTAAAAGTACTATTTACAAGAGGATTCGTACGCACCAGAGCGGACTAAACAATAGCAAACTGCTCGTAAAGCAGTTCCCTCACTTTGTAGTACTCCTCCGACAAAACTCCCTCCAGAGCGACGCGGCCGTTCTCCAACTAAAAATAATGAGATAAATATTAGAGAAGTAAATCAGGGTTGAGTGAATAGTAGAGGCCTGCAGACGACGTACGCAGAGAAAAAAGTACGCTCCGCGAATACAAAATCCCCCGCAGACTCAACGCACACGGTGTGCGATCATTTTGTTGTCCGAGAGTATCTAAATCTGAGATTATGTTGTGCTGTAACTTACATGAAGTTAAAGCAAAAGAGAAGACGTTTTAAGAGAATACTAAGCCCGCGCACTTTAATCCGCTACGCTCCGCAGGCGTCCACGGTGTTCCGGCGTATTTTTGGTTCGGCGTACTTTTAGTCGGTTGTGTGCGTTGCTCGATACAGTGTGTAAGGGATCTATTTTGACGGAGAAAAAAGTACGCCGCGGATAATACATCGTCTGCGCAGGCCTTAAATCAGTAATAACGATTTTATAAACTCATTTATATAACATAAATAAATATAACATGTCTATCTTCCTCCATCATGCTTTGTTTTGTATCCCATTACCATTTTATTTCTAAAAAAACATGGCGTATTGACAACCATAGCCAATTCGTACTGTTGGGAAATCTTCGAATGAATCATAGTAATAGTTTATAGTATAGTAATATTTATTTGCAATTAAACATGGTATACAAAGATACAGAGCCATTGGCCAACGGCCATGGGTTTGCCCGACGGGTGTCAGATGGGCAGAACTGTGCGTGTGTGGCGAAACGACGACTTCGCTAAGTGTATGGAGGGAGGCTATTAACTTTAAAGTTGTAGATTCAATTCAGAAGATCTCCCGAAATTGGCCTTAGTTTACTGAAATACTTAGATTTTGAACGACAATCTACCGATTTTTACAAAGTCTTCATAAAGGCTCACCAAGCCTAAGCGTAATGTTCATTGTCATAATATCGTGTTCCATATTTCAGATTCTTCTAATCGTAACGAGTTTCTTATTGAGTGGCATATTTCCAAAAAGCATAATATAGTGTAGCCTAAACTTGTTTGGCATACATACGTATTAGAACGCATAAAATCAAAAAGCAGAATGATTATAATGCACAGGGTCCGAAGCACAATAGTCAAAAGACAATATTGATAAGGCATAGGTACATTTATTAAAAACTAGCATGCTTTTGCGCTTCGCCGGCCGCTGTCGCTATGAGTAGGGTATTCCCTTCGTTCACAATCACGACGATGGGTATCGATACGATATCCCATGTAGCATCTTTGGATGTTGCAAATATATTTGTGGCCATACATTTTATCATGATTTGACTTAAAAGGCTTGATTCTGCAGTTATTCCTATCAAAAGTACCAATAGAAATAATGTACCGAGATCTGCTGATTTTTAGTGACAACTTTTTCAATCATTTTTTCTTTTTTGAATTTGTAATAAGAAATAACACAATTTTGTTTTATTTCATTTATAGCGAAATTTTATGCAACCGTTTTCTATAAAACAACGTATAACCGTGTAAACGCTAATTTTATATTCCTTTATACTTGATAGTGTGAACCATAAATCGACAGCATTGTATTTGTACCACTTTCAATCAAAATAAATGATTCTGATTCATGAGACGTTCCACTACTACGGTCTTCACTACGGTCCAAAGACAACCTATTTTATTTAAGAGGAAAAAGTCGTCAAATTGGGTATGGAAAAAAAAAACAAACGGCCTAAATCGAAAACCATTTCGAGGTATTTTTCTTTATAGTGCCCGTCAAGATGACCACACTCCACCTGATGGAAAGCAGTCGTGAGGTCCAGATATGAGGATTACAAGCACAATAATGCAAAGCAATTACTGAGCTGGCCATACTCATCTTGAAGGCCTGCCCTTTAGAAGTGTACTCACCCGGCGTATGGCCGCTGAACTCTGCCGCGAGCCCGAGCGCCCGAGCTTGGAGATGGCGGCGCGCAGCTCCGACAGCCGCACGCAGCTCCGACAGCCACACGCTGTTGATGAACGAGGCTTTATGCGGCGCCGCCTTGAGGGATATCTAGATGACATGCTGATCCACTCACCCGGCGTATGGCCGCGTGCGCTTTGTGCAAAAACGGCTCTCGGGATATCTAGATGACATGCTGATCCACTCACCTAGCGTATGGCCGCGTGCGCTTTGTGCGGCGCCGGCTGTAGGGATATCTAGATGACATGCTGATCCACTCACCCGGCGTATGGCCAGCGTGCCATTGCAGCACTCGAGCGCGCCGCCGCTGAACTCAGCCGCGAGCCCGAGCTTGGCGATGGCGGCGCGCAGCTCCGACAGCCGCACGCTGTTGATGAACGAGGCCGCGTGCGGGGCGGCGTGGGGGGAGGGCTCTAGGGACATAAGCACGTCGTCCGCGGCATCTTCTGCGGGATAACAGTAATTCTTTGTTAAATGTACTGGTGGCTGGTAAGGATTTTCAGGCACCAAGATCATCAATGACAAAGAACGAAGATAAAAATGATAATTTCGAAATTTTATACAAAGCGGCAAGGGGGATGCTAGCTCTAAGTAAACGCGCCACGCGCCCATGAAGCCAAGTATATTAATTTAGACGCTATACATTACATCTTCACTGCGCCTTCGCTGCGCGTCTGGGGCGCTTTCTAAATCAAGTCCCTTTGTATAATAAAAACGAAAAAATAACTGACAGACTGCTTGCTCCGATAAAAAAATTAAGTTGAATTTCAATTTTCCACTGTAATTTAACAGTTCACAGAGTGACTATCAAATTAACAAATAGGAAAAAAAATATTAACAAAATGCATATCAGCCATCTTGGATTAGAAAAAAGGTTATGACATTTGTTATGAACACAAAACCTAAGAAATGATACAGTTTTTCGGTACATACTATTATGTGCATTTAACTTTTTGGTCACTTGTGCACATATTTCCGTGCCACTACCGTCCATGTCGTTTGTGTGTTTATTTGTGCTATAAAATTTGGCCTAATAACTTCCTATATATGCAGGTGTTATTTCAATTGATTCGAAGCTGGACGCTAGCGGCACGGCAATTAATATTTAACTAGGGTTTGAAGGGTTATAATTAAAGTATTTCCAGAGAGAGGTACACACAACAACATGGTCTAGGGATATATAGCACTTTTTCAAATAACTTAAAAATTACTGGCCTTACAAAAAAACTACTAATGACAGATTATAAAAACATTATTAAGTTCCTTTTTTAAATTCAAATTTGTATTTAAAAGGTTTTGTTTTAAGATAAAATTTGCATTCATTGAATTTCTTCACGAACTTCTAACTTGATTAAAACTCCATCAATTTCTATAAATCTTTGTCAAACCCATCTCCGGTGTTCATTTAATCATGTCACGTAGACACTTGACCAGGAACGAAATGTTAAGAGCAGTGAGCATGATTCAAGCTGGCGCTACCCAAATTGCGGTTTCTGAAGCCATGAGGACCAGTCAGAGCGTTATATCCAGGCTTTGGTCACGTTATCGTGTCACGGGGGAAGTGGTGGAACGGCACCGAGGACCTCAACGCATTACAACACATGTACAGGACAATTCATAGTAAATGCTGCACGAAGTCAACTAAATGTAACGGCGATGCAATTGGTTCAAAGGCTACAGAGAGAGTATGGTTTGCTGGTAAGCGGTCAAACTTTGATAAGACGACTGCATGAAGTCAACCTACGTGCTCGTAGGCCACTTCGGGTACCAGCGCTAAGGAAAGGCAATCGAGGAAGAAGATTACAATGGGCTATTGCACACGAAAACTGGAACCATTCTCAATGGTCACTTGTGCTTTTCACTGATGAATTCAGGTTTGGATTTCATCCTGATTCGCGAAGAGTACGCGTTTGGAGAGAACCTCGACGTTGGAATCGACTGCAGCACCCAAAACAAGTTCATGCATATCAAGGTGGCACGATTATGGTTTGGGCAGGAATTCGTCTCGGCGGTAGAACGGACCTCGTTTGGATACAAGGCAATATGACTGCTCTAAAATACCGAGATGAGGTGCTAGATCCTGTAATCTTGCCCCACAGACAGCAAATGGGACAAAATTTTCAGCTAATGCACGACAATGCCCGTCCACATACGGCGCGTATCGTTACAAGTTGGTTACAACAGCATAATATACAAGCTTTAGACGGGCCTGCACAATCTCCTGACTTAAATCCTATTGAGCATGCCTGGGATATGCTTCAGAGAAGAGCTCTTAGGAATTTCCCTGAAGATATTGTGCATGAAAACCAGCTTTTCTTGCATCTTAGCAGGACTTGGGACAGTATTCCACAACAGGATATTGACACCCTTGTTTTGAGTATGCAGAACCGCTGCAGATGTGTCAGGAGAGTCTTAGGTGGATCCACGGATTATTAATTTTAAGTTTTCAACAATTTTTATATAAAAAAAGTTGCTTTGTTTAGGTTTTGATGTTTCAAAAATAAAGTTAAGATTCAAATTTTGTCTGAGCTTTTCCTCTTCTAGTTTTTTTTTAAATTTAACTTTATCTAAAAGTTTATTTATCAGATTAGTTAAGCTATTAAACAAGGTTTATTTTAATGTGTAGGTGTCTTAACAAAAAGTTAATAGAATTTTAGTTATTTAGGTTTAATTGAAATATCCCTAGACCATGTTGATGTGTGTATATAACATTCATTACATATTTGGCCAAAAAAAGATTACGAGATTTAAGAAAAGAGCAAATTTATTAAAAAAGGTAAACAGCCCAGGTACACCCTTCGAGTTATCCATGGTCCATGCTCATTTAAAAAGAAAACAAGCCAAGCTTAGCTGACTTTCGACAAACTACAACTTGATGATGATGATAACAAATCTTAAGGTGCTGATAGATAAAGCATTCACTTGAGCAACAGAACATCGAGCATTCGTCGTTTTTTAATTTAATATCAACGAGTGCTTTGGTGAAACATTTTATTGAGCAAACGCACGAGCGCGAATGGCGGCTATCTATGCGTTAGTACATATTATTATCTATGGAGTGCACGCAAAAATGTTACAGGTATATCACTCGCCATGAGCATTCAGGCAAACACAGCGTCAAACATGCGCAAGAACGTTACATTACAATGAAATGATCTGGTATATACCCACCTTTAGACGGGCTGAAATAGTATATTTTATATCGAGGGACTAAACGAAGCCATAATATACCAGAGGTGGTTTGACTCCTGAGCGTGCGAGGGTATATTAAGTTGGCGTTTAGTCTCGAGGTCTAAACTGAACTTTTCACTTTGAGTGCGAGAAAAGTAGTCAATTTAGTACAAAAACATTTAATAAATATTACTTGATCAAATAAAAATTACAAATTATATTTTATATCGATGGACTAAACAAAGCTATAATATACCAGAGGTAGTTTGACTACCGAGCGTGCGAGGGAGTCAATGAAATCGAGGGGATATTAAGTTGGTGTTTAGTCTCGAGGTACAATCTGTACTTTTCACTTTGAGTGCGAGAAAAATAGTCAATTTAGTTCAAAAACATTTGATACCGAACAAATTTACACTTGACAAAAGTTCTGAAATTATCGCGGTCAGTTATTTTTTCCGAACTGAACCAGTCACAGATTAACAATTTAAAACACATGGCGCCACCTTCTTTGCGGACAAACTATTAAACTAAAACTCTCAACATTTTCGCAATGAAGACTGTCCACACTCCACAGATAATAGTATATTTTTACTGGCTGTTTGAGTTTGTCTACGTCACATGAAGGAAATTAAAAAAACTAATTACTTTTCACTCCATAAAGACTAGAGTGGTCTCTTTAGTCCCGCTTCGTAGGGCTATATTGGCGTACTTTTAGAGCACGAGAAGTGAAAAAGGAAGAATAAGCAAAGAAGCTACTCACCTGAGGCGAGGTCGGTCTCGCGCTGGTGCGGGCGCACGGCCACCACGGCGCACAGCCACGCCAGCTCCGCGTCGCCGGCCGCGCGCCACGACACGCCGCTCATCAGGCTGTCTGTGAGCTTCACCTGGTGATACGCGATGATTGTCAGCTTTAGATTCATGTTGTCGTCGCCTTCGCGAAAACTTTATTGATGGGTTAATTCCAGCAGTATTCGCATAGATGGGGTTAATTTAGTTGTCTTTACATCTGTTAGTTTGCATTACTGACATTGGTATATAGAAAAAGCAGGAGGGCTTTTGAAAAAACACATAAGACGACGCGGGAGATATAAAAATGTCCTAAATTGTGTTTTCTAATGATTGATGGTAAAATTGGTAGGATTATGAAAGCCAATGGTCAGCATTGGTGGTATAAAGATTGTTAAACAATGATTTACAATATGGGATGTATATTATAAATATGGTGCCCGTGGCTAAGTGACGGCAGCGGATCGGCAACGATTCGATGTTAAGCAACGCCAGTCAGGTCGGCTTATGGATGGGTGACCATCCCGACTGAAATTAAGTGATGTATTTTTCGGGCATCTCCGTGCTTCGGAAGGCACGTTAAACTGTTGGTCCCGGCTGACGTCGCAAGATATCAGTCGTAAAGCCTAGTCAGAGGCCTAAAAGGCGGCTTAATAATACCATCTGACGGTGAGGTTTATCACTGGCCTTACAATCACCTCTCCAACAATCCGCACTGAGCCCGCGTGTTGGAGTATGGCTCGTACCACCTCATAGTTGAGGTGAGGCCTGTGCCCAGCAGTGGGACGTATAAGGCTGTATTTGTTGTTTGTTTTGTATTATAAATATAGCAGTGACTAATGGAATAAATATGTTTGTGAATTCATTGTTGTTGATGCTAATATTAAGTCTTATTTATAGTTTTTTAACATTAAAATAAACATAATACTACGAACAAAATATGCACGTATCTCTTTATTGAGCATAGGTACTCAATCATTATAATCATTCGCAGCCACTTTAAATTACAAGAAATCTTCATGGGCGCTCAGTACTCCAACTATCCGCCCTCAGCATGCGGGATCAATACTGGGGGCCTACTTGCTAACGAAATGTCCGTAGTTTCGGTCAAATTATTGTGTCAAAAAAATCTACAACAATATATTATTCTTGAAATTTATTTCTGCATGGTGAATATCATATTTAAGAATAGAAAAATACATGATGGTTGTTAAAATTATATTAGTTTTTCAACTAATTAAGACCATGTTAGTTAACCCGAAAATACAGATATTGTGTTAGTGAGTAGGTACCCTGTTACCTTGCCACGTAAGCCTGGGAGCAAGTGCTTAACATGTCTTTTGAAGCACAGAGATACCCGAAAATCACATCACTTGATTTCAGTCGGATGGTCACTCATCCCTTTACCCGAATTGACATGCGTGACTTTAACATACGATCGTTACTGATTCGCTAACTCGCCACTTAGCCACGGGCATACTACTAAATAATATGTTTCACGCACTTAATCCTTATTGAACATACAACCGTGCACTACTAATTATTATTATTCTCTTAATTTAAAATAAAACTCAGATATAAAAATTTTACAGTACTTCTATAAAACAAAGATTTATAACGATAAAACCACTTGTGAATTATAATTATAAAACCTAAGCTTAAATTAAAGTTAAAAACAATGAATTATAAAAATACTATAAAAATCTTAACCTAGGGTGCCGCCGGCAGCAGGGCAGGCAAGGTCCAGACTACCGGTAGTTAGGGCTGCAGAGAGAGGAACCTCCTGACAATGCGAGCCGTGTCCAGGAGCACCGTCTTCTGCATCTGACCCTTGACCCAACCGCTGAGCGAGAGCCTTTCAAGGTGTTGGTCGAGGCTCTTCGCTATTAAGCCGTTCGCCGATACGACTATCGGGACAATGATCGTCGAATCAACATTCCACATGGCGGTCACCTCGTGACCCAAGTCAAGGTACTCGTACTTGCTGAGTTTGTCCTTCTCAGCTTTTACGAGGTTATCGTCATGTGGAATGGTGATGTCTACAAGCACTGCCTGGCGTTGGGATCGGTCTACCAGCACGATATCAGGCTTATTGGCTACAATAGTTCTGTCCGTGATGATAGAGCGATCCCAATAGAGCAATGCACGACTATTTTCGAGAACTGGTACCGGTGCGTACTTATAGTACGCTACCTCTGACTCGACAAGGCCATACCGAAGAGCAAGTTGCTGGTGGATGATCTTGGCTACTAGGTTGTGCCTGTGTAAGTACTCTCCGTTAGCAAGGTGAAAACAACCGGAAATAACATGGCGAATAGACTCGCCAGGACGGCGGCATGCCCGACAGATGTCGACCGTACCGTCCTTCATGTTGTATTTCCGGTAGTTATTCACCTTGATAACTTCATCAGCAATTGCACAGACAAAACCCTCGGTTTCCCCAAAGAGGTCCCCGAAACGTAGCCAGTTCACCGATGCGGAGAGGTCCACATCGGGCCCTGTTAATGCCCGATAGAACCTCCAATGCAGCTCTTTGCTCTCCCATATTTCCCTGCGGTCGTCGGTGGTGAGAACCGGTAGTTGACGCCAGTTCCCGTTTGCCAAGGAGAGCGGCGTGAGCCCCTTGTCAACTGCCACAACGTCACGATGAATCCCACACTCGTTGCTGAGAAAAAACCTCCTAAGATTGCACACCTCAAGGTTGTGAAGGTCCTTTGCATTTAAGAAGCCACGACCCCACCTTCCGTGGGATATACAATCTCATAACAGACGAGCGTGGGTGAAGCATGCGATGCGTTGTGAGCAGTTTTCGGACTCGTGTATCCAGAGCGCCCAGCTTAATCTGAGTCCATCTCAGTATGCCAAAGGAGTATATCAATAAGTGCATCACCCAACCGTTGAAGCACCGCGCACCTTGTTGCCACCTGACAAAGAACTCTTAAGTATCTTTGTAAGGCGACTAAAGAAGCGCTCCCTCACCGATTGCTTGATGTCCCCTACTGATATACCCAATGACTCTGACATAACAAGATATTTGTAGGTTTCGGCTTCAGAGAGGGATCTGAGTGTCATCGTCTCAGAGAGCTGTAAACTCGGTGAATCTACAACCCTCCCATCCTGTACATGCATGACCGCACAATTATCGACACCAAACTCCATCTTGATGACGTTGCTAAAAATCTCGGTGATTTTTAACAATTCCATCAAGACCTGGGGGTTTGGTGCAAACAGCTTCAGGTCATCCATGAACAGCAAATGAGAGATGAACTCACCCCCTCTGCGAAGCCGATAGCCTAGCTTTGAATCCTTTAGTAAGGTACTAAGAGGATTCAGAGCTAAACAAAACCACAAAGGACTCAAACTATCGCCCTAGAAAATACCTCGCTTTATCCTTATGAAGTCCTGCGGATCAGGGGAGCCATCTCCACCACCTGGCTGACGAAGGACTGTGATCCACTGCCCTATGCACGTGCTCAAGAAAGATCTTAAGGTTGTATCAATTTTATACAGGTCTAAGATCCTCCTGAGCCATGAATGGGGCACCGAATCATAGGCCTCCTTGTAGTCAATCCAGGCAGTTGAAAGAGCTTTCCGATTCCGCCGGACTTGTTGGCAAATAGTCGTGTCTATGAGGAGGAGTTCTTTAGTAACTCGGGACCCGACCCTACATCCATTCTGAGCAGGGGCCAAAACATTGTTCGCAACGATATGCGAGTTAATTTTTTTTGCTAGAATGGACGTAAGGAGCTTGTAGATGGTAGGTAAGCACGTGATGGGTCTATAGTTTTTTGCTTTCGAGGTACTTCCTGACTTGTATAAAAGGAAAGTGACACCAGTAGTCAGGAAACTAGGGAGACAACCAACCTCGAGGGATTCCTGAAACTGCACTGCCAAGCATGGATGCGAGCATCGAAGGGTGGAAGGGGGCGTGCTTTAAGCACGTGTGAACAGGTTTGCTTATTGAGCATGCTACTAGACTAGTATCCATTGAGAACTGGTACAGAGATGTCAGTCTCGGTTTAATTATATAGCGAGGTTGTGGTTTATCTATACATAATATATTATAAAGAGGAAAGATTTGTTTGTTTGTATTAAATGTGCTCCGAATCTACTGGATCGATTTTAAAAATTCTTTCACCATTAGAAAGCTATACTATCAGGGGCCATATTACAATATCTTATAGCCGGTCAAGTAAATTTCCTAAACTGAGGGTAGCGAGCAATTTCGTGCCTAGAGGATGCATTTTTATTGACAGGTAATCGCTGACTGGCTGAAAATGTAAGAAATCGCTCGCTACGCTCAGCTTAGGAAATCAACTTGACTGGCTATATGAAATGATAATACGGCCTAGTGACATAGGCTATGTTTCTTTTTAATTTAGGCTGTATGCTACAAATTCGCTAGTATCAAAACTATCGATAGGATGCGTGTCGAAAAAAGTCTAACATTTTACGCTAATATTGCAAACTCATACATGGTTTCGTTTTATTTCCAGTCGATAGTATAATAAATAGTATAATATATTACCTCGATAGTTACTAAAGGAAAACTATCCATAGTATCGATAGGTATCGATAGTTATAAATAGTATCGATAGCATCGACTTTAATGGCGAGATTCTATCGATAGTATCGAAAAAAGTCAATAGCATCGCTTTATTCTCATTATCGATACTATCGATAGTATCATCACGGGTCGATAGTTTCGATAGGACTATTGATAGTACGACTAATTTTCAAGGTCAACTATCGCTATCGAAACTATCGCTGTCGCAACAACACTATTTCGAATCGAACCCGTGCTTAAAAAGCATGTGTGTTCAATCCTTTGCTTTGAGCACGGTCATTTAGTAGCAGGCTTAAAAAAAGCATGCTAATAAAAAGCAAGTGTGTCAGTAGATGAGCGTGCTCGTTTGTAGCATGCTTATTAGCGTGCTAGCACGCTACAAATAAGCATGTGTAACTGTAGCTTAACAATTTTAATCTTAAGAGGTAGTGTTAGTAGATACAATTTAATAATTACAACAGCCTAGTGTGAAGCTGCACCTAACGGCACATTAGTGGGGTGTCCCACCTATCTGCAAACACATTTAGCATCCCGTTGGCAGCGCCACGGAGACGGAGTAGCATGGAGGCGCACCGCTTTCGCATGATAGCATAGAAGTCATCCGTGTGCGCCTCCACAAACATACCTAAGGCACTACATCGCCACAGCCGCCTCAACAAAACCCTAAATGCGTTATTATATTGGACTCGCAGACGCCGTATGCCCGCCGCGTATAGTTAGCCCACAGGCTGCAAGTGTAAAAAGTTTGACAGTATGCTTTAAAAAGCGTAATTTTGACTGGTTCTGTACACCTTGCAAACCTTCGAGCCAACATGTTGCAGCGAACAGCCAGCGATCTGCGTTCCCTCTCGATGTCACAATTATGTTTTATCCGGCACAGAGCATTTGTCCAGCAAAGTTGAGTTCACCGGTGCGAGCGAGACGGCCGAGCCGTGCGGACCGCTATTCGCTGGAGCGTGAAAGAGGGAACGATACGCCGGTATATTAGCCTCCTTGTGGTCAGTATCTGCGTAACCTGTCTCGCTCTGCTCTGTGACGTCAACGTCAGCTGATAATTACGTTACGTGCTGAAGACCTACCGGCCCGCTGTCCGAGATATACCCTCCTCTTTTTGTATTTATGTTGTTGGAGTTAAATACCGATATGGGGGTTTTCAAATCCACTTTCAGGTCCTCCCATAGATCTTTTGTAACGCAATTGCTTTTGATTTGCGTAATCTCTGTTCGTAAAAGTAGCAAATCTTTCAAAATCTTGGTCACATCTACATGATCGAAGCAAATAGGTGGTAATTTGTGTAAATCATAGGCCACAAAAACTGGTATCTGTTCTGGATCAATTGTTTTAAACACGGAAATCATATCCTCAAGATCCTTGGACTTCTTTTGTTTCCGCACTTTTGTCTCGTCTTCACGGATGTAAACAGCAATTTCTTCGCCTTGTCAATCTCCTCTTCGGTAAAAGCTGATTCACAAATTTGCATCAGGCTCTCGTTGTTCTTAACATCATGCTTATTGCGTATAAGCGCTAACACTTCGGAAATAACAACATTGCAGTTCGTACACTTAAGTGTATTCACCGACATCGCGACACGACAACGACCGAACGGCTGCGCGTGCGCGCAACGAATCAAACAAACGAAAGGGAATCTAGTCGCAATTCAGACCGTGCGATCTGTGTCACAAAATTGACTGGTGAGCAGAAAGCCACAGATGAGACAGTAGAAATAAGCGTAATATAAAATGGAAGAGCTAGTCGTCGACATTTTAGTATAAAAGAGTTATATCTGACTTTCTCAGTAGCCAGGAATCATTTTCACTCAACTCATACCTCGTTCAGTTTTTACTTTAAATTTTTTATGCTTTTTATTTTAATGTTTTATTAGTATTTTAAAACCGTCCTTTATACAACGTGTTAATGAAAAAGCGCAAAACCTGAAATTAGTTTGTTCAAAATCGAGAGTAGAACCGATTCCACTAATAAAAATAGGGGTAAAATTTTAACCAAAAAAATATTTTCATTACGCCGTGTTTAATCATTACTTTAACTCTATTATTGCGGCGGCACGCGAAGCGGCAACGTCGCACTAGCTCGCGCGTTATTACCATAGACTTTTTAATTTTGCAACAAAGACAAGAAACAAAAAAAAGCGGATATCTTCGTAAATAATACGCGAAAGTTTTATTTTATAATTTACATTATTCTTTTATAATAAAAATAAGTGGTTGTGGGTGTCTGAGGTTTTGCGCTTCTTAATTAACACGTATAGGAACTAAGAATTAGCCATGCTGTGTACACTATTTGTGGATTACTGTCTAGCCTAGTTTATTGATAATATTATTTTTAGTCATGTATCAATGGTAATCTGTCTGTGTACCTATCCTAAATAAATAAATAAATACTGGGCCCTGGAGCTCTACCAAGCTCACCGTTTTCTTTTTCAATAAACAATTTAATTTTAACATTAACTTACTTGGTAAATGTGGGACTCTGTGGTCGCGTCTATGGTGTCACCATTCATCGGAGTAAATATTTTGTCTATGCCCTCACTCTGACAATGATTTCTGAAACCAAATACAAACATGTCATTCCAATACAATACAATAAATGTAGCAGAGTTTATCAACTTGAGCTTTCATTTCAGATCTTTTTGGCCATCGGATCACACAAGTTCTTTGCGTACGTAGGGCCTTACTTAATCTATCCTCTATGAAAGCTCAAAAACAATGGCTTTACATTTGATAGCTGAATTAAGCTAGGCATATGAAATAAAGACATCAGTAAAAGAGCTAAATTAATAGTGTGTTGGTATATTAACCTATGCGCGACCAGAATGCTGACGCGTCATAGAATATTCTTAGCCAGTGAACGCCCTTTTTTTTGCTGTTGGTATATTAAAGTGGCAGTTGGTATGGCAGCAAAAACTTTTAAGTATGGTTATAGAAATAAAGGTAATGGCCCATTTAGGGTGAAAAATATACCCACGGCGTACAGAAATAAAATATGGCGGGAATGAAAGACAAATGATTATACTTTTCAATGATAAGTGGCGCATTGCTGTGGCTCATGGGGCTCATGAAAGAATAATAATAAAAAATGTAATCTACCTAGTATGAAAACTTAACTTATAACTTATAAAGCTGGTTATCAACTCGGGTAAGACAAAGACAGCAATATACGTGTATTATATTACCTGACCGAACGAGTTTGCTTTATGTGTGATGATATTTTTATTAAACAAAACAATGGCAAAATAAGTTTGTTTCATTTTCAAGTCTAAACCACTGAACCGATTTTGATTAAATTGCCGTGTATGGATATATTTTTTGATTTAGAGTCGGACATAGTATACTTTTTACCCAAGTGACATGTTTCCATGGATAAAATAATTTACAGACAGGCGAAACCGCTAATTATTATCCAATTTTTATTGGTCTGCTGCAAGATTTCTCCAACGAATTATTTTTTCTTTTTACATATAATGAAAAGTGGGTTATGCTTGCATTATTTACCACCATTTTCGTTTTTGTACAAAAACATTTTTAAACCAGGTCGGATTATGGGCCATGACCTTTATTTGTCATGCAAACAGGTTAAAGTTTATGCTGCCACAGATATTATTTTGTGTTCTCTACACAATTCATCTATAGTACAAGGTTTGCTTAGGTTCAAGATTCGCCAACGCAGCGCCCTTCCAGCTCGAAGTACTGGATGTTGGCCTTCATAGTGACACTAATAGCACTAGCTTACACCCTGTTTTTACCAGTGTTGCCACCCGATAGCAAACTACTGAAAATACTTGAGCTATCGATACTATCGAATATTTAAACTATCGATACTATTGTAAATACCTACACTACTCGTAAATATAATATCGAAAGTTACAATCAATCATTCTTATTTAATGTATCGCTCTCAAATATCGCTTAACCATCGATAGCTTGTACTATTTCGTTCAACAATGCTATAGATAGTGTCGATACTGTCGATAACTGACATTTTGCAATACTATGTGAATGCTGCGTAGCAATAGTATTAACTACTTTAACCGATTGGTTAAAGTAGTTAAAATAGTACAAGCTATCGATGGTTGAGCGATTTGCGATGATGTCACTGAATTTCAAGGTCAAATTTAGATCTGTAATACTTTTCCTACCTGAGAGCCAATAGTGCGCCGCTATTGGCCCGCAGCCCTACGATAGCGCGCGGCTTGGCCTGCGCAACCACTCGCAGCAGCGATTCTCCATCGCAACGCCCTTCCAGCTCGATGTACTGGATGTTGGCTTTGATGACCACTTGACGGACTAGGGTCACGCACTTGCTGGGGGTTTCGGTTATTTCCTCTGCAAGGCGAAAAATAAAAAAACTTACACATATTATTACACTAGTCAAATAAATAGTTCAAGACTCCTGTTGGTTAACCACAAATGGTTTTCAAAAAGGCTTCAAGCCATCAGGCAAGCAGGAGGTTTATTTAGTCACTGTAATGATCAAGCTGAAACCCGTCAATAGTAGGCTATGATTTGATTTCAATGATAGAGGCCATTGCTCAGCAGTAGGACAGGAGATATGCTTTCTTATTTCAAATTATAAATTAGGTACCATCAACTTCCATCTTTTCGGCCGGTGCTGGCGGAACATCACGAATTTCTCCTTCGGCATCAACTATTTCCGCTAGTCTGTAGTCTTCGGGCTGAAATAAAAAGATCATTTAATGAACGGCACATGTAACATTGAGATTAAAATTGATTGAAAATTCAGAACAGTAGTTCATATTGAGAACTGGCGTTGGTGGTTGCTGAAGTCAAATCGACGTAATGAACGATGGCGCGGAATGTGATGGCATCAAAGACGTGGCGCCATCTATCATCATTAGCGTGTTTTCATCACTGTGCGCGCTAGAATCATGTGATATAAATAAATAAATAAAGAAATATCTGGGACAATTCACACCAAGATCATCTGACTCCAAACTAAGCTGAGCTTGTAATATGGGCGTCAGAGACTGATAAACATACTTAAATATTTCTAAATACATACTTAAATAGATAATAACACCCAGACACACAACAAATATAAATGTTCGTCACACAAATATTTGTCATGGGTGGGGATCGAACCCACGACCTCCGGCGCTAAAGGCAGGATCGCTGCCATTGCGCCAACAAGCCAGTCAAAAAAAAAAAGAAGTAAAAGTTGACGATTCTAAATGAGAACGCAAGATTATGTCAAACAAGCTAAATATTTGAGAATGCATTGTTGGACATCTTGCGCAAGATGCTGTGTTGTCACTGTCGCTTTCTGAAAGTTTCTTAATATCGTCGTCGAAGAAGATTCATAATTTTTGTTAGGACCGAAAATTGTAATTAAGATGGCGGAGTAAGTGACGTCATTCGAGATGTGGAGCCATCTGTCATCAATTCAGCGAGTTTTTGAGCGCGCTAAAATGACTTTTAGCTCCAATTCTTGCTTTTTCCTCTTGCTCTTGAAGTAACTCGTTTGTTCCCATCAGAGTAGATACTTGCTGTTCCTACTAATTACTCAGTTTGGAGCTGTAAACGCGACCCAACTGAGTCCTAAAGCCCACCTTGATGAGCTCCCCATAGTCGTCGGCGCGGGCGCGCTCCTCGTGCGCGGGGAACATGGCGTGGTGGCGCTTGTTGCACTTGAAGTAGCCGCTCGGGCGCGCGTCGTGCCGCACCGGGATGTCGTGCCGCCCCGTCACCACGTGCATCTCTAGTTCTCCATCGGAGTCCGAGTCTGAGGATATGCCGGCGGTTTCTTCCCTGGGTGAGAAAGGCTGACACTCAGAAACCATAAGGCCCGGTTTGCACTAGAATACATTTCACAGACAGATGTGGAAATAACAAAATCTGATTGGCAATCAAAACAAATCTATTCTCCTCTTCGCTTTGATGTTAATCGGGAATAAGAGAGAAGCAAGTGAACATATACCGGGTGATTATCAAATAACTTCCGAAAACGATATGGCATACTCACTAAGTGATGTAGAAACTATCTAGAAAATATTTTTTTGACGTGACAACGTCTTAAATTAGGTTGCGGCTGGGAGTCACTTATGAAAAAGTGTAACGCTCGGTGATCGGTCTGCCGCAATTCTTATTTTCATTCAATTCCTTGTTCCTATTGTGCAATTTAATTATATTCATATCAATAAATATTCTACCGAGAAAAAGACGTTGTCACGTAAAATCTTCGCCCGTAAAACCGACTTTACAGGCAACCATTTTTTTTAACTAACTTTCATTTCAAGGTCACCATACAAATCACTCGAACGGTCAGTATTTTTTGTATTTCATACCTGAAAATTAAAGTAATTTAAAAAAATCTTATAATCGCTCATATATAATAGTTACTACATCACTCACTGAGTATGACATATAGTTTCCGGAAGTTATTTGATAATCACCCGGTATATGGCCTCGCGCTTTCACAGGGGGTCTTTGTGTGGCATGGTGCACAGCAATAAGTATGTTACAAAAATTCTCGCCCCTGAAACGGTACATTTACCAATTTTGAAGACAAATTAAGTTTTAATTCATGTGAAAAATGCCTCGGAGCTGTGCATTCAAATATGAATCCCAAGGAATACATCGATTCCCTGCTAATAACACTATTGAAACCGATATCCCAATACATCTACTAGTTATGAGCATATCTTCAGATACAAATGTTAATAATAAAATATACTCATATGACACATATAAGTTTTGAACTGCCATCCGCAGTGGCGCCATCTGAGATTTGCCTACGTCTCCCCATTGTGCCCTTGTTCTATAGCCTATCTAATACGCGCCCCACTATTTTCTAGTTGATTTAGATGTGCCGAGTTTACTTTAGCGAACAAACGACGCGTGCTCCTAGGTCCGAGTCTAACTGGCTACTGAACGACCAATTACAGTTGCATGTTTATATGCATTGCGTCTATATTTAAAATTTAAATTCGTGCGTGTATGCGGAGCTCTTCTAAATGTGCGTTATGTATTGGTGACTAGCTGCCTCGACAGACTTCGTTCTGTCAAAAGTAATTGCACGTCGCGGCGGTGAAGCAGCACATCTGGTCCGCGTTTCTCCGACTTGATTTACATATACTTACTATTATTTTTCACTGGATGTTTTGTTCAATCCTATAATATAGCCTAAATATAGGCTGTCACTCGCTGATAATGTAGCTTCATATTGGTAAAATAATTTTTAAAGTCGGTCCAGTAGTTTTAGAGCCTATTCAATACAAACAAACAAAAAATACAAACAATCAAATCAATGTCCTCTTTATAATATTGTAGATTACTAACTTGACAGTGTTGTCGACCTTGACCCGCTTCTGCTGCATGAACTCTTCCAGCTCGGCGCCCTCGAGGCGCACGCGGCGGCGCAGCGTCAGCTCGAGGGTGCGCTCGCCGCCGTGCTCTATCAGGTCGCGGGCCAGCGTGCCCGGGGATGTCCTGAGGGGTTGGGAATTGAGAGGCTTACAAAACACCTCAAGACTAAACCAAGGTTTAATTAACTTAATGTTTTTTGTTACAATTTAAATAAAAAATATGGTAAGATATACAAATAGAGTAAATATAACATATTGTTTGTTTTATAGTCAAACAATAAGCTTTAAGGAGCAGTCCATGAATATCTATTGCCAATTTTATTGAATAACGATTTTCACTTAACATATAAACATATTCTGAAACCCCCTATTGAGAATGAATGGGAATGAGAACATTTAATTCTACGATTTTTTTTGGGTGAACACATTGTCATAGTTAAAATTATGTCAGATATATTTTAATACAAACTTAATTTAAGAAACCTACAACCAGCGTGAACCTGCTAAGATCAGTTGGTACATTGTAAAACAGATACAACTTCAAAACAAGCTTCTCATTTTTAAAGATGAAAAACATTATAGCACGCTTAAGTTAAATCTAAAATAAATGATTTTATTTTATTTATTTTGCAAATAGTTCAGCTGCCCTGTCAGTTTTAGGTTGTCTTCAATTTCTACTTACCTAGCCGTCAGCACAATAGAGTTCTGCTGATGAGGAGCCCACATCTGGAACAGGTCCCTGGCGAAGCCCGCCTCCAGGTCAGGAAAGGAGGCCAGCACGACCTTGGGTCCGGGCGTCCGCGTCACCTCGGCCACTGAGTGACAAAGTTGTAAGTGACGCAGAGCGAACGGATTGCTTCTAGCACCTTCGAACGCGCGCGTTAGCTTGTCACTCATCCATTCTATCTGGGAAATGAGGGGTAAGTGAGGCTTACTTGTGTGATGGATGGTGAGGATTGAGAAGGCAATTATGTTTGTTTACAGTGTATTTATGTTTCCATATTATTATAGTATTCAAGTCTATTATCTAATTCTAAATAAATATTATATAGCAGAAGTTTGTTCGTTTGTTTGCTCGAACGCGCTAATCTCAGGAACTACTGGTCCTATTTGAAAAATTCTTTCGTGTTAGATAGCCCATTCATCGAGGAAGGCTATAGGCCATCACTTTTCATAGATCATCACGCTAAGACTAATAGGAGCAGAGCACCAATGAAGAATGTTTCAAAATCGAGGGGTTTTTTCCCTATTGAGAGCTATCGCTGCATGCGCTGAGTAAACGGTTAAAGTTTCGCAAAAATCATGTATGACAGAATTGTTCCCATTAAAAAAAAGTCCGCGACAGCATTATGTCTATCTTTTAACCAAATTTGTTCAACGATAATGCATTATTTGCGAAGGTGTTTTTATAAACATGATATTAATTCTTATCTAAATGAATACGTTATTCATCACAAGTATTTAATTTAAAACAAAACTGCCCTTTCCATCATTCGATTTCAATGAATATCTTATATTATAGAGAGAATTGCAGTTTTAAAATAACATCGCAGCGAAATAATGATCGAGTACTGCGCGCGCATTATTAATGTGCAAGGCCAGCGGGCAGACATGAGAGGTAAGGGTGGTGGCCCCATTTAGCTCTGAGGAGTCTCAAATTTTGCATAGGGATAACCAAGCGGGCGAAGTCGCGGGAAACAGCTAGTTAAGTTTTTTTTTTCTTGTAATGATTTGACGTACTAGCTACAGGTCTATTTAAATGAATATATTTTTGATTTTTTCCAATCCTTGTGACATTATCTAATCTAGCAAATATAGCAGTCCATTTTTATAACTGGCCTCAATCACAAAGCAAAAACATTGTGGGGAAAGGCGGGGCTCCACTCTGTGGGGGACACCAAAAGCCTGTAATTAAGATAGTAGAGGAACCTGAATGTCTGCCATGTGTTAATGTCGTACGTAAATTACAATATTTAACTACAGCCTCTTGTATGTAATTTTTAGTACCATTGTTTTTCACTGAAGGCGCTGTGCCCAAATCCATATAAAAACTTTACTACAGACGCCAGTGTCTATCGTCAGTGTCAACTCATGTGCTCATGGTACGGTTACAAAGGTGTTCAGATCAAGCTTTACATAAGGGCACCTTTTGCTGCTGACTTAAGGCCTATTTTACAATGGTTTTGTAACACACCAGTGCTGCTGTCCAGCATCAAAAATAAAATCTGTTTCTTGCTAGCTTGCTTATTGGGCCTATTTATATGGACCTTGCTGTGTGAAGTGTGAAGACTCATAATTTAGGTATTCAGTGATAAAGACTACACAAACACGACATGTAATAGCGTCAGATACCTGTGACTTAGCGAACTCGACGACGTTATACGTGACATTTGAGAGCAGCAGCAGCGAGTAAGCCACCAGCCCCGAATCCTTGTTCCTCCACAGCTGGTCCAGCATGTGAGCCAGCTCCAGCACTCGACCAGCTGTGTCGGTACACACGAGCACGCTACCGCCGCCGCGGAGAGTGGTCAGTATTGTTGCTGGAGACAACAGATAGGTAAATATTAAATAATGGTGGCATCAAGGTGATATAACTTATATTTGAATACAATACATGACTGAAACCACAATGAAAACTTTATAAATGAAACATTCATCTGTGGCCATCTTTGCACAGTGCACCTCGAGTTGTCAAAATCGTTAGGTTGGGAGCATTGAATTTCACCCGCCCGCAAGCTTCCTCACTACACCGCTCACACCCGCCAAGGTATCAGCGGAGTGAGTTTGAGCCGCCAACAAGAGAAATGGAAGATACCATCAAGAAGTACCAAGGTAAGAACATTCCTGTTATTCTAGGGTGCGACGCCAACGCACATCACGTGGTATGGGGCAGCACGGACTGCAACAGGAAGGGGGAAGCACTCCTAGAGTACATTAGCGCATCCGGTCTGGAGTTATTAAACGTAGGTAACACACCAACGTTTGTCAACAGAGCGAGAAGTGAGGTGCTGGACATCACCATCGCATCAGAAACGATCAGCCGACAAATTAGAAACTGGAAGGTAGACGAAAATGAATCCATGTCCGATCACAGACGTATAACCTTCAGCATAGACTGCAGCATCGACAGGATCCGAGTGAGAAACGCAAAAAAGACAGACTGGTCTACTTTCGAAAACTACATCAAACAGTGGACACCTGGAAGTCACAACTTACACAAGCACGAAATGGAGATAGAAAAAGAGGCGACAAGACTAGATGAGGCCCTCAGGGAAGCCTATCACAAAGCATGTCCGCTCAGAGAAATCAAACTAGGCAAGGGACAACCGTGGTGGACTAAGTCACTAGAGAAGTCCAGAAAGAGGACTCGACGTGCTCTCAGGGTGGCCCTCAAAAAGGGTGACGAAGAGAGCTGGCGTAAGTACAAAGACGAGCGAAACAAGTTCAAGGGCGAGAGCAGAAAAGAATGCAGGAACAGCTGGAGCGCGTTCTGCGAAGGGATCGAAAAACACCCAGATGCCGCAAGGCTGGTCAAAACGCTATCCAAGGACTACACCTGCAAACTAGGAAGTATCAAGAAGGGGGAAGAACTGATAACTGACCCAAAAATGATACTTAAGACCATGATGGAAACTCATTTCCCAGACTGCGAGCACGACATAGACGAAGACATGCCAACCTCAAACCCCACAGTGGTAAGGGCAGGCGAGGCCATCGCCATATCGGAAGAACAACTAGTATGGAGCATCTTCTCCTTCCAGCCATACAAGGCGGCAGGCCCGGATGAAATATTTCCAAAAATGCTGCAAGTAGCGTTAAAGTACATCAAGGAAGATCTCTTAAAACTGTTCAACAGCAGTATAAGAATGCAGTATATTCCCAAGAAGTGGAGGGAAGTCAAGGTAGTTTTCCTACCGAAACCTGGCAAGGCCACATATCAGGAGGCGAAGGCCTTCAGATGTATCAGCCTATCCTCGTTTCTACTGAAGACAATGAAAAAGATCCTTGACAGAACCATAAGAGCCCAGATAGAGAACAGTGGATCCCCGCTACATGAGAACCAACATGCATACATGGAGGGTAAGTCCACAGAAACAGCCCTCCACAACCTAGTTACTAGAGTACAAAGGTCTCTGAGCAACAAGGAATACGCACTGGGCTGCTTCTTCGACGTAGAAAGGGGCATTCGACAAGGCCAGCCCTAAGTCGATAGAAGCCGCCTTAGACCGCGAAGGCATTCACAAAGATATATCAGGATGGGTGAAGAACATGCTTCAACAACGCCTGATAAAGGCTGAGCTAGCAGGGGTTACACACACGGTCAGGGCGAGAAGAGGATTCCCGCAAGGGGGATGCCTATCCCCTCTACTATGGTGCATTCTAATAGATTAACTAGTACACGAGATAAACAAGATACACATATACACACAGGTGTACTCTGATGACGGGGTATTGCTAGTAACGGGAAAGGTCCTCAGCGTCATGTGCAACATCATGAACAGAGGACTGAAAGCGGCGCTATCATGGTGCAGAAGTAAGGGACTCAACCTCAATCCCGAAAAGACGAAACTAGTCCTATTCACCAATAAACGTAAAATTGGTAGAAAAGAAATAGTGCAGATAGACAACTCCGAACTAGAAATGGTCAAGGAGATCAAATACCTAGGAGTTACGCTGGACAGCAAACTAACTTTCAAAGCACACATAAGTACCACCTGCTCTAAGGCCAAAATGGCCACGATGCAATGTAAGAGAGCCATAGGACGCACATGGGGAATCAAACCGGCGACTGTACTATGGATATACAAAGCAATCATCCTGCCACGAATCCTCCACGGATCACTGGTATGGTGGCATAAGGCGGCACTAAGGACCAACAAACTAGAGCTAGACAAGGTCCAAAGACTAGTGGCACTGATGATCACAGGTGCAATGAGAACAACACCCACAGCAGCGCTAGAGATCATGCTCGGGCTGGATCCGCTAGACCTAGCGATCAAAGGAAAAGCGACCGAACAATGGTTCAAACTCAGGAGCACGAACCTCTGGATCGGTAACCACACGGACAGAGGGCATCTACGCATTGGAAGTGAAATCGAGAGCAACATGTCAATGATCTTTACCAACAACGACCTAACAAGGAAAGAAAAGATCTTTGACAAGAAATACAAAGTACACATAGGACAAAGAGATGAATGGAACATAGACACAAGCGGAACAGTTTGCTACACAGATGGCTCCAGAATTGAGTCACTGAAGCTATCTGGCGCGGGTGTGCACATAAGGTGCGAGGACGGTACAGTGATAAACAGATCAATCTGCCTAGGCAGGTTCGCCAGCGTATTCCAAACAGAAATATACGCTATCATGGAATGCGCAGATATATTAGACAATCAGGACAGCGTCACCAAGGCCACTATCTACAGTGACAGCCAGGCAGCGCTGAAAGCGCTTAGCAAAGCAGAGACGACATCGGTAACTGTCAAAGAATGCAAAAAAGCTCTAGGGAAACTCGCAAACAAAATAGACGTAGTGATTGCATGGGTCCCTGGACACGAGAAAAATGTCGGCAACGAGTTAGCAGACGAACTAGCCAGGGGTGGTGCGGCCGAAGGCTTAGTAGGTCCGGAACCCAGGCTGCCAATAGCACACAACATCACCAAGGGAGTAATCAAAAGGTTAACCACAGCAGCAACAAACAGACGATGGAAGGCTGCAACAGGCATGGGACAGTCTAAAATGTTCATAAATGGATTGGACACGAAGAAGACAGGTCATCTACTGAAGCTGTCAAGGAACAGTGTACGTATGGTCACAGAAATCGCCACAGGACACTCTAGACTAAACAGGCACCTAACAGTAATAGGCATCAAAGACAACCCCACATGCATGGAGTGCATGGACAGCGAGGAAACGAGTTTCCACCTACTCGCCGAATGCCCGATGTAGTCACAGTCTCACACATACGGTGGGAGCTCATGGGGTCAGACTCGTTAGATGAAGGAAATCTGAAAGAACTGACGGTGGACCAGATAGTAAGATTCTGCAAAGCAACGGGAAGATTCGACGGGACGCCGTGAAAATGGGACAACCTAAATACCCCCTGCTAGGGGGCCCGGGGAAATGGGTGAAATGGCCCATAACTAGCCAGCGTCCCCAGTCGAAATAATAATAATAATAATCAGCGGAGTGGTGAGTAAGGTTGCGGGCAGGTGAAATTCAATGCTCCCAACCTAACGATTTTGACAATGCAAGGTCCACAGGTATAAAAATCGGGTTATATGTCAAGTTGATGGAATGTCACAAGGATAGCCCTTTATATTTTATCCTATCATAATTAAATTGTCTTCGTGTGCCATATTTGTTTTATTGCTGTTGATGTTGTTCTATTGTATTAGGTACAAAACCTGTAATGATATAATAAGTTTTTGATGAATAAATAAATGTATCTTTTTGCTTTCTGAAAATCCAGTGAATTTATTAGTTAAATTTTACTAAAAAGTTTAGGATAACTCATGTGAAATAAATAATGTTCTTAAATTACTTAGTTGTTCTGTTGTAAAATTGCTGTATGAGAGATAATATTTATTTTAATAAATGGGCAACATGTCATCCTACCCCAAATATATAATGTTCCCAGGCACAACATGAACACGAATGTTCATTACGTGAATATTGTTCCTGGGTGAGATTGTATTGAATCTGTGCTGTAGCAGGCAAGCTAACTAGTGTTAGAGCAATTGTATTTGTAATGTGAAGTATTTTTACACAATTTTTTTCTTCTATCCAAACTTACTCATGAGTTTCTCATCTCTCAGTCTTCTTCTCTGCTGAACATAATCAGCATTCATGGCTCCAAGCAACAGCAGCGACGGTCTCATAAGCCGCTCAATCTCACAACCGTTCAGATGGCGTTCCTTCTTATGGTTGAAGTCAGGAGCGTAAACTATATCCTCTTCACCAGGGGCTGCAATCCTCCAAACAGTGCCACCAAGAGTGTGCCCAGCAGGGAGAGGTGTTATGCGGAGTCCTAGGCCTTTTCCTAGAAACCAATGATTAGGCCACTGTTATTGTAAATCTGCATTACACATGGTTGTTTAGAAATTTTTTTGTATTCCAGATTGTCAAGCATGTTATGACTTTTTAAAATTATTTAGAAAAACTGTATTGCTAGTTTTACAATTTTGTTTCTAGATGCATCTCCTGCTGACAAATTGTGCAGAATGGTGACCTAAATTTTTTGGCAGTGTGTGCCGAGAATAATACAAACTAGAGAAGCGAAATAAATGATTCTGATTCTGATAGATAATTTATTGCCTTTTCAAAATTGCTTACTATATTCATAACTGTCAGGATGTCAGTTGAAAACAGCATAAATATTCAATTAATTATGCCTTAAACCAACCCAGCAACAAATAATATTAAGCAACTGCCTTTGCTTTTTTAAGAACAGATTTAAAGCAAGAACATTCTTTCAGAATAGTCAACAGCTTTTTTGAACTCATCGTTGAATTTATATTTTTTAATGTCTTATGAAGCTGTGATGCTACAATTGAGACCCAGAGCACTAAATTATTTTGAATTAGTGATGAGAAAACATACCTTTCATGTCTATACTCTGATTGTACTTCAACTGCACAATCTTATCAAACGCAGAGTCCACATCATCCAAGGTGAACAAATCAAACTCAGACACGTTCCTGTGTGCCTGGTACAGGTCATACATAAACATTTGACCCATTTTGTATACGGGTAGTGTAGCATATATGGGACAGTTGAGACCGAGCTTGCCTACTGCATATGGTAAGGCTCCAAGATGTAATGGGTCCGAATGAGAGATTAATACAGCATCTATGCTATTTATATGCCTGAAAAATAAACCACCTTCATTAATAAAAGCAATAAAACCATTAATAATTTAAATATTAAAAAAAACTAATGCAACATTGCTATTAAAAATATTCAAATACAAACAACCTCAAAACGTACCTCTTCAACTCCTTTATGAAGTCCATATCAAACTTTTCATCCCAGCCACAATCCAAGAGGAACTTAAACTCGTCAATTTGAAGCACATAGCACGGTGGGGACTCATCTCCAGCCCCAGAAATGCAATGAACTTTGATGATGGAAGTCATCTTGGAAGTTCACCACTGTTTATTTGATTGAAAGTGAAACTGGAGCATGCCACGATACACAGCAGTCTATGTAGATAGCATGCTGAGTTATTCTTAACGACTGTACTGTAAACTTACTATTAAGATTTCAGGATTGAAAAATATTAAAAAGATAAATTACACCCGGCGCGCCAACAACACACAACATCGACGCCACAGAAAACAAAATAATGAAGTGTCAATGTCAATTGATTGTCATTATTTGTAACTTTTTCTTTTTTAAGCTTTGAGTCCCTGTAATTGGGTCAAAGGAAAAAATGTCTGACAGATTTTTAACCGACTTAAGTAGGTGTCTAGCCAAACATAATAATGAGGCCCGGACTATAAAGGAAACAGACATCACATTATCACGGCGCAGAAATTGGGACAATTTTTTTATATATTTTTTATGAATGAAACCTACCTTTTATTTACTACACACAACAACATGGTCTAGGGATATATAAAACTTTTTTAAATAACTTAAAAAGTACTGGCTTTACAAAAAACTATTAATGACAGATTATAAAAACATAATTAAGTTCCTTTTTTTAATTCAAATTTGTATATAAAAGGTTAGGTTTTAATATGAAATTCGCATTCATTGAATTTCTTCCAAAGAAGTAAATCTTCGCGAACTTCTAACTTGATTAAAACTCTATAAATTTCTATAAATGTTTGTCAAACGCATCTCCGGTGTTCATTTAATCATGTCACGTAGACACTTGACCAGGAACGAAATGTTAAGAGCAGTGGGCATGATTCAAACTGGCGCTACCCAAATTGCGGTTTCTGAAGCCATGAGGACCAGTCAGAGCGTTATATCCAGGCTTTGGTCACGTTATCGTGTCACGGGGGAGGTGGTGGAATGGCACCGAGGACCTCAACGCATTACAACACATGTACAGGACCGATTCATAGTAAATGCTGCACGAAGTCTACCAAATGTAACGGCGATGCAATTGGTTCAAAGGCTACAGAGAGAGTATGGTTTGCTGGTAAGCGGTCAAACTTTGAGAAGACGACTGCACAAAGTCAACCTCCATGCTCGTAGGCCACGTCGGGTACCAGCGCTAAGGAGAGGCAATCGAGGAAGAAAATTACAATGGGCTATTGCACACGAAAACTGGAACCATTCTGTTCTGTTGAACAAAAACAGGCGGCGTACCGTGCTTGGTCTAGGGCCCAGGCACTCAATGATCATTCAAACCATGCCTCCCTGAAAGCAGCCTTTAATAAAACCACCAAGGCCACGAAGAGGGCTTACATCAGAGCAGACGCCCAGCGAATTGCACTTGTTGGCTAAGAACTCATCACGCACCCTACGGGTAGCCGCTCCTACTGGCGACTGGCTAAACACGTGCAATCTAACTTCTGCGTGCCTTCGCTGCCCCCACTGAGATTTCCTGATGGATCGTTGGCTCATCAGCCGCAAGAGAAAGCCGATTCACTGGCTAACCTCTTTGCAGGAAACTCTTGCATTGATGACTGCGGTGCTGCGCCGCCTGAAATACCACATTGCGGCTCCACAATGCCTGATATTCGTATTAGGCAGTGTGATGTTCGTGCCGAACTGCAGTCACTCGATGTCAGGAAAGCCAGTGGCCCTGATGGAATTCCAGCTGTGGTGCTGAAGAAATGTGCAGCGGAGTTGTCTCCAGTGTTCACTAGCCTGTGTCGCCTCTCCTACAATTCGGGTCTTGTGCCGCTGTCTTGGAAGGAGGCGAACGTTCAACCAGTTCCCAAAAAAGGGGACCGGTCTGACCCTGCCAATTACCGTCCAATAGCCGTAACCTCAGTTTAAGCTAAAGTGTTCCAGCGGATCATAAACACGCAGTTCATCCGCTACCTAGAGGATCACTCTCTCATTCACGACCGTCAGTACGGCTTCCGACCAAAACGGTCGACGGGTGATCTTCTAGCACACATCTGAGGGGAGGCTATGGACAAGCATGGGGAATCTTTGGCCGTCAGCCTTGACATTGCCAAAGCTTTCGACCGTGTATGGCATCGTTCGCTTCTTTCCAAGCTTCCGGCATATGGTCTGCCACCTCGCCTATGCGACTGGGTCGCCGGATTTCTGGAGGGACGTAGAATTCGCGTGCTTTGCGATGGGCGAAAATCACGCTTTCTCCAGATTAATGCCGGAGTGCCGCAGGGCTCCGTCTTGTCGCCGACGTTGTTTCTTCTGCATGTCAATGACATGTTATCTCTTGGCAATATTCATGGCTAAGCGGATGATAGCACGGTCCACGCGCGTTATTTCGAGCGCCCTGGGGCAAAGCAGACTGACATCGAGGAGAAGAGGCGAAGTCTTGTTGTTGAGCTTGACGGAGTGTTGGACCGCAATTCAGAATGGGGTGCATGCAATCTTGTCGAGTTCAATGCCAAGAAAACGCAGGTGTGTGCATTCACAGCAGAGGCGTCGCCGTTCCTTTCCCATCCCACTCTTCAGAGCACCCCGCTACCGATTAAGGATAGCCTGAACATCCTTGGCACGGATGTTCGTAGCAACCTAAACCAACGGGACTACATTGAGAGCGTCATTAGAACTGCATCCCGTAAACTCGGAGTCCTGAACAGAGTGAGACGATTCTTCACGCCTGAGCAGCTCTGTCTCTTGTATAAGACGGTTGCAGCGGCGTGCTATCCATATTATTGGAAACCCAGTGGCAACTTTGACCCTTGAGCCTCTCCAATTGCGTAGAGACATTGCCAGGCTAAGTGTTCTCTATCGCTTCTACAATGGGGAATGCTCTGACGAGTTATTCCAGCTTATTCCACCCTCACCTTTCCACTCCCGTACCACGCGTGCTGGACTATGGCGTCACCCACACACAATTCAACATTTGTTGGCCCGAACTAAAAGGTTCGGTGACTCGTTTCTTTGTCGTACCGTCCAGACGTGGAACGCTCTTCCAGCACATGTGTTTCCTTCCTCTTATAGTCCCGGGTTCGTCAAACGGGGCGTGAAAAGGCAGGCCTTCAAGGTGAGGATGGCCAGCCCAGTGATTCGTTGAATGACTGGGCTTGTCAACCTCATATCTGGACCTCACGACCGCTTTCCATCAGGTGGAGTGAGGTCATCTTGACGGGCAATATAAAAAAAATCTCAGTGGTCACTTGTGCTTTTCACTGATGAATCCAGGTTTGGATTTCATCCTGATTCGCGAAGAGTACGCGTTTGGAGAGAACCTGGACGTTGGAATCGACTGCAGCACTCACAACAAGTTCATGCATATCAAGGTGGCACGATTATGGTTTGGGCAGGAATTCGTCTCGGCGGTAGAACGGACCTCGTTTGGATACAAGGCAATATGACTGCTCTAAAATACCGAGATGAGGGGCTAGAGCCTGTAGTCTTGCCCCACAGACAGCAAATGGGACAAAATTTCCAGCTAATGCACGACAATGCCCGTCCACATACGGCGCGTATCATTACAAGTTGGTTACAACAGCATGATATCCAAGCTTTAGACTGGCCTGCACAATCCCCTGACTTAAATCCTATTGAGCATGCCTGGGATATGCTTCAGCGAAGAGCTCTTAGGAATTTCCCTGAAGATATTGTGCAAGAAAACCAGCTTTTCTTGCATCTTAGCAGGACTTGGGACAGTATTCCACAACAGGATATTGACACTCTTGTTTTGAGTATGCAAAACCGCTGCAGATTTGTCAGGAGAGTCTTAGGTGGATCCACGGATTATTAATTTTAGGTTTACAACAATTTTTATAATAAAAAAGTTGTTTTGTTTAGGTTTTGATGTTTCAAAAATAAAGTTAAGATTGAAATTTTGTCTGAGTTTTTCCTCTTCTTCTAAGTTTTTTTTAAATTTAACTTTATCTAAAAGTTTATTTTAAGATCAGATAGGCTATTAAACAAGGTTTATTTTGATGTGTAGGTGTCTTTATTTATTTATTTATTTATGGAAAAGGCACACCAACAGTACATACATAAACACATTTTAAAACAACAGTAAAAATATTTTTTATATATAAGTACCTATTATAGGTGTACACAACATTCATAATAAAACTAAATATAGATGAAAAAAGTAACCTTAACAAAAAGTTAATAGAATTTTAGTTATTTAGGTTTAATTGAAATATCTCTAGACCATGTTGATGTGTGTATTTTATGTAACTAATTGTTTTGAATATTTTGCTGATCTTGCTGGTAGTTAATTTTTTATTAATTTTACACGTCACAAATTCACTTAGTGTTCCCACATGTGTTTTTCCCCGATTCGTGGTAAATAAATAATGAGGAGAAAATTAGTATAGTTTGTCCAATGTACAATGATAATTTTGACAGCTTTTAACAGGGATCGGGTAGTTTATAATCGTTAGTGAATCTATTCGAATATCGATTTATTATTTCATAGAACTTGGAATCGTAACTTTATACATAAAAAATGAAAATCTTCATATATAAAGAAAATGTTATTCAAATATTTTAAACTGAAATATAGAGATAATTACATAAATTTGTTTCTTTTTTTAATGAAACTGGACACGTGGCTACTGATGCTTTAGAAAATCGTTGTACCGTGAATAGTGGGCACACGACCATTTGTTTACCGGAAATTGTTGGTATCATCTTGCACCACGACAATGCAATTCCCACACGGCCAGACAGACAAATGCATTTTTGAAGGCGAAAAACGTACAACTTATGAGTCATCCAGCATATAGTCCTGACCTAGCACCATGTGATTTTTTTTCTGTTCCCAAAAATCAAGAACCAACTACGCGATCAACGGTTTATTTATATCACCAGAAGAGGCTGTCGAAGAGTATGAAAAACACGTATCTGAGGTCATTCACCACGGAGGAGTAGCACAAATGTTTTAAAAATTGGTTCAATCGTATGAAAAAGTGCATTGACGCAAAGGGAGAATATTTTGAGAAACAATAAGTTCATTTTTGACCAATAATAGATTTTTTTATTATTGATTCCGGAAACTTTTAGTGCGCCCCACGTATTCGTTTGCAAGGCACTTCACTAATGGGCGGTACCCGTCAATAAAGTACGATATTATCTGTAGTACCTACACTTCGCCGAAAAAAATGTCAATACTTCATAGGCGTGATCTCTCAAAATTATCATCCTAAATTCGACCAACTATAATTTACAGCACTTACGGCTGAAAGAGAGCTCGCCGTTCATCATTTATCATCTCACGAGAATGTGAGAAGACTTCAGATAAAATTTATTTTGCTTAGTTCTGAAACCAAGCCCTACCTGAAAGGGTTGGGATTATAGCGAATGGCTATTTTAAGTCCTATTTACCCGTCCGGGCAATGGGTGTAAATTAATGTACGTATTATCAAAAATAACTTTGTGGAAAAATATTTTTCATCTGGGGGATTTGAAAATCTGCTATTTGGAAACACCATTAACACCATGCAGTAGAATCACCTAACTAAAAATCTCACGTATGAAACAGATCTCGTCATTTAATTGGTTGATGGATAGATTATCAACCAATCACGTGAAAGGACGTTTATACGACCAAATGGGTTTCAATTGTGAGAGGTCAAATTGATTACCTTAAAGAGTCCATTAAGAACCTTAATGTACTCTTTGCGTACGTTACTTATTTAAAAATATCCTAGATCCTTTGCCTTTCAAAATGTTAAATATTTAAATAAGGTATAAAATACAAATACTTCGAAATAATATGGTTTTTGATTTAGGACATGATTTGATTTTTGTTCCCATACCCAAATATCAAAGTTATTTTGTTTTTTCTATTTTTTAAAAATTTTTGCAGCAGTGACCTTTATGTGTACCTATCACAAAAAAATTGTACCTTGACACCCTGTTAGGATATTACGGTTGGAGTTGCAGTTCCAAAAAAAACTAATTTTTCATGAGAGTTTCATACAATTTGCAAAAAAAATGTAACTCATTTGTTTATACTCTAAATTAACTTTTTTGAGGTATTACAGCATGAAAATGGTTGTAAGAAGCGTTTCCAAAAAAAAAGCAACACTCTTAGATCTGTATGAGAAAGTCGATCTTAAGCCCAATGTGTGGCGCGGCAACGGCACCGCACAGTGGTTCATCTTCATACAACGGTTGGACATAGGACTTTAATAATCATTTAACAAAACAAAGTATACCATTACGTAATCAACTCTTCAACAAATCTAATAAGGACTATGCACGGGGACATAAAGTTTAAGAAATAAAAGGGATTTCTATGTATGGGAGCAACTTAAAAATGTTTACATCGCGAAACGATGGCTTGTTTTCTTTCTGAGATTGACACAGTGAATCTTTACTACTAACATAATATATTACTTCCTTAATTTCTTAAAACATACCTACCCGCATTGATGTGCCAGGTTTGGACATAAGACTCAAAAATGGGGAAAAAATAAAAAAGTTTACAACCAGTGTTTCTAGTCGTTTTAATCATCAGGTAGTTGATCTATGGATTGGATAGTTAGATATTAGGCATATTTTCTTTAAACATACACTGTGGTGCTTGATTTTGGGACATGTATGACTCAAAAATGTTTTTTTAATGTAACCTAATTTTGTAACCTAATTTCACAGAGTTGGACTGTAGTTACTGTAATTGTTTGATTAGTTTTTTTATCTTCAATTCATACACAGTTGTTTTATTGCTTTGGTAAATCATATCGTAATAAAAAAAACTAAGAAAAACTATCGTAAAACTAAAACCAAAAGGCATAAAAATTTATTTCATCAGTGTATTATAAAGTATGTTGAACAAACACTGTGCACTTTGTTTGAACCATCCGTGTCCATGTGTAGAGTGCGAGTTCACAGCGAATAGCTCAGCTAACGCTAGTTTTATTACGCTATAGCTATTACTGACTGTACTTACTAGCTTATTGGTTCTACAACTTACAAATCACAATGTAATGATATCATGTTTTGTATTTTTCAATTGATTGTTATGTATTTCACTTTTCTGTAAGCTTATTTCCCAAATCAGTTTACTTGGTTTCACTGACAATTGCCATCGTGCGATTCAATAAATCGTTCAAAATAACATCTTGATTTGTATCCGCGTCAAGTTTTCCTCCGGACTTGCCAATATCACTGCTTGAAGGGGGCACTTCTATCAATTCAGTGCTCTTATAAATACTGCCAAGGAATATTGGTTTTGATGGAAAATTTTCCGACTTCGCTTCGAAAGCACTGTCTTTCCCACGACAGAGTGTAATTATTCCCTGAGCAGTTCTGAAAGGCTTCATCTTTTCAGGGGAGAATCTGGATTGAGGGGATTCTCCTGTCTCCAAAAGAGGATCCTGAACTTGTGTTACTTGACCCACAGGGCTTCTTTGCTGAAGTTTAGTTAACCGCTCTACCAGTTTAACTTCTGGAATAAGTGAAAATAATTTATTTCACATAAATGTACTTCATTGTAATTCAATACCTATATGAAATTTGCTTTCCTACCATTAGGTTGTTAGTCAATTAATATCGCTAGGCTACTTTGACAGCAATAAGTAGGCTAATCTAAGTCTTTTCTAAATATCCTTCTTGTTTTTACTTACTGGCAGGTTACCTTTAGCAGACACGATTTTTTTTATTGCCCACCTTCTACTTGGTATTTGCTGCCTCTGTCTACAACAACACTGATGTGTCCCTGCCTTATATCGGAAGCGAAGATGCAACGTTTTTTGTTTTTGTTTTGGTGGCAAACTATGTACCTATGTTCCCGCATTACGGGTTAACGGTTTCACCAACGTTTCAAAACTGCCTATTTATTGTGCGCATGGAAAAACAGCAACGTCACCACCAAAAATTAATCAACTGATTGTTTGCGGTTTTATCATGCCACGTGCATTACGTTCGAATTCCCATGATGCAGAACTGCTAGTCTTATGACATACGCTCAATCATACTGCGGCTCACAGCTAATAGCCCACTCAATGAAGGAATAATAGGGGAAATAATTCGTGTTTTTACATCGTGTAAATTTGCTTTTGCAAATTTTGGCACAAATGTAGGGAATGGTGTCTGAAACAACATACTCATAGTACTGAAACTCAAAAAAGTACATTTACACCAGCCCCCCCCTACCCGTTAGCTCCTCCACCCCCATCCACCAGTACTTTGAGTATGTTGCTTCAGACACCACTCCCTACAATTGTGCCAAAATTCGCTTTTACACGAATTATTTCCCCTATTTGGCAGTTTTTCGTCTTCGTGGAGTGAGCTATAAAGGTAGTTAGGGTAGTATATCTCAAATGGGGTAGCCAGAAGCAAGCCTGAACGTTGCTACTTGCTGCACGCCAAACTATGGCTACTCGACCAAAGATGTGCGAGGATGCGTTGCGAGGAATGTGTTTGTTATGAACCAATAGAATCGCGAAGCTAGGTGAATGAAACAATTATATTGGTGCTTAACAAACACAACCCTCGCCACGCATCCTCGCACATCGCTGGTGAAGCGGAACGGAGTTTTGGCAATTTTTAACAAATAGGATTGAAGGCAACAGAGGCAACTTTGACCCTTGAGCCTCTCCAGTTGCGTAGAGACATTGCCAGGCTAAGTGTTCTCTATCGCTTCTACAATGGGGAATGCTCGGACGAATTATTCCAGCTTATTCCACCCTCGCCTTTCCACTCCCGTACCACGCGTGCTGGACTACGGCGTCATCCACACACGATTCAACATTTGTTGGCCCGAACTAAAAGGTTCGGTGACTCGTTTCTTTGTCGTACCATCCAGACGTGGAACGCTCTTCCAGCACATGTGTTTCCTTCCTCTTATAGTCCCGGGTTCTTCAAGCGGGGCATGAAAAGGGATTTCTGCAGGCCTTCAAGGTGAGGATGGCCAGCCCAGTGATTCGTTTGAATGACTGGGCTTATCAATCTCATATCTGGACCTCACGACCGCTTTCCATCAGGTGGAGTGAGGTCATCTTGACAATATAAAAAAAAAAGGCAGGCGTGCCCTCAAGCAATCCCATTGGTTAACAGTTGCGAAAAACTCCGCTCCGCTGCCTCGCTCCGCTTCGGTGGATAGGCAGCCTTAAGCCCCATACTCGTAATAGTGGCATCTTGGTTGACTTTTTTGCTTGAAGTTTATACGGGTATCTTATACCACCAGAGAGTTAGTAGCAGTCCGTTTTATAATGAACACAACCTATCTAGGTCTGATCACAGTCATCACTATTGAACCCTCATTTTTTACTCGTTTATTCTCTAACTTGCAACGCTACTCGATTGCTAATCGCTAGCATTTGTTCAGTTTATCAGCCAATGACCAGTAATCGACGTCAAAAAGCGCACAATAATCCCAATCGAAATCGCGATTTTCTTGCTATTGATGTGAGTGATAAACCCCAGCCAAAAAATCTCATTTGTCTACCATGAGTTTACACCAATGACTGCCACTAGAGTTCGCGTGGGCCGCGTTTAGGTTTTTGTATGGGAGTTCGGTACAGCGCCCCTAGTGATTAAAAATGTAACCAAAAATGGCATACAAATTTTTGAATTCAACTCATGACGTCATGGTAGACAGACATGCAGATCTCTTCACGTAAAAACAACACTCGGCCTAAATTCCCACATTCTAGTATTATTTTTGCGTCACGGGAACAATATAACTACTCGATGTAACTCGGAAGGGTAACTCCTGACTACGTACCTACATAATCCACTGAAAAAGAACTGGTTTACCGTTAACTTTGTTCAGGATGTAGTTGATCAACAAGCAGCCGCAAAAGAGAGATATAGCTATGATCACGTACACCCACCAGTCGATGTGCCAAGTCTGTGGACAATTTGTTCCATAATAACTTTCTTATTTAGTTAAATACGTTTAGCTCGACCTCTGCCTATGAAGTTTACGAAATTCTATTCAGACGCTTTGAAAGGCGCACGAGTAAATTATAAAGCCGAAGTAATCTAGAAAAATATCTTTGGCTTCCATATTATCAACTCTTTCCCTTGCATTGTGTTGGCATCACTTATCATGCAATCGAGATGATTAAGTCAGAAGTTGGTGTAGCAACTTGTAACCTTCATTCTTTTTATGGCACATTGGTAGGTATTTTTTGCAAACACATTCAAGGGTCCGCGTCTGGAGCTAAAAATCTTGTAAGGCTATTTGAAATATCTAACCATCCTTAATAATTTCAGCTTATGTCCTAAAAAGCAACAGCTAACCGAATTATGTTATAAGTAGCACTTGTTGGAAATAATCACGGCTTGAGCCCCTGCCACGAATCTATTGCAGAAATAAGAACTGTTCTCCTGACAAAACAAGCAAAGACGAATCCAAGGAACAGTATGTATCATAACACTTTCTAAGCAACAGCCTGATGAATGGGCCTGTCCAATGCCTGTCTTGTCAGTTGGTCATTTGACTTTACTAACTTGTGGTCAATAAAGACTAAAAAGAATAAGTCACTTGCAAGAAGCCTTAAACGAAAGAGGTCTGCCAGACCAGGGTGAGTACTAAGCAGTCGCTCAAGGAAGGATTAGGGAAAGATCTAAGCTTAATTTTCTATGTTTTGTTACCAGTGTGTGTATTTTATGTGTCAAAATAAATTCATTTCTGTTTCGAACTACACACATCAAAAGTGTCTAGGGATCAACATATATTTTTGCAATAACTTTTCTCCTGATTGATATTAATTAAAATTTTCTTTAAGGATTCATCAAATAAAGTGTTTTCGTTTGTCTACAGTAACGATAAACCAAGTCACCTTTGCATTAATAAAGAAATTTGCCATTCTCCTAATAAAGGGATTTTTGGCATTTGAACCACTAACATTAAAGTTCGAAAAAAAGACTGAAATAACAGTTTTCTTTAAAATTTTATTGGGTAACTTAAACAATTAATAATCCGTGTTTCTACCGCGAACACTAACAACACAAGAACATCGGTTTGGCATACTCAAAATGAGTTCATCCAAATCACGCTGTGGAATGGCCGCCCATGTTCGTTGCAACAACAAAAAAAGGTCTTCTTGCGACTGGATACCCTCCATATTCGGCAGAGCTCTTCTCTGTAGCATATCCCATGCATGCTCAATCGGGTTCAAGTCTGGCGACTGAGCAGGCCAGGGCAGGACATTGATGTTAGCTGCGGCGAGAGTCTGTCTTACAACTCTTGCGGTGTGCGGTCGTGCATTATCATGCATTAACTGAAATAAGGGACCGATTTGCACTTGTAGAGGAACGATGACGTCTGATACAATCGTCTCAGCATAAATTTGAGCGTTGAGGTTGCCTCTGATCCAAATCAACCCAGTTCTTCCGCCAATCCAAATACCCGCCCATACCATGATGGTTCCACCACTATAAGGATGGACTTCCACACTATAAGGATTTTAATCGCTGTTGGTGTCCAGGGGTTCTCCAGTGTCGTATACGTCTTGTATCCGGTCTCATACCAAAACGAGACTCATCAGAAAAGCTCACGAAACGCCATTGTTCTTCTGCCCAATTTCTGTGTTCAAGAGCCCATTGATATCGAATCCTACGATTGTGCATTGCTATAGGTGGTACCCTTAGCGGTCTTCGGGAATGAAGGTTCACTTCATGCAAGCGGTTTCTGACTGTTTGGTCGCTAATTAAGTTCCCTGAAGAGTGAAGTAGCCTCACGGCTAACATCATGGCGGTTATTGTTGGAGCTCTTCGAGTTGTGATTTGAATGTATCGGTCTTGTCTCCGTGTGGTGCAGCGATACCGTCCTCCATGGCGCTCAGCTACGGTACCAGTGCTTCGGTAACGTGTCCAAAGTCGACTGATAACACTCTGACTTGTATTCAGAGCTAAAGCCACAGTACGTTGCCGGGAACCAGCTTCTATCATTCCCACGGCTCTGAGCATTTCTTCCCTGCTTAAATGACGTCGCCGCTCCATAATAACGTTGGTTTTAATCACTAGTAGGGAAACAGTAGCACTAATAATGTCTTCAATGCGTTGTAGGTATGTTTTTATAGGGAAAATATTGACAGCTGATTTTCATCTTTTACTCGAATTTGATTGACAGTTCCTGTTTCAAATTATGAAATGCACCAAAAAGGATCCATATAAATTTATAAAATCATAAATTTATTACAAAGCCACATCTCAATCTCAAGAAATCCGCATAAAAATGCTTGATCCCTAGACACTTTTGATGTGTGTATTTTGATTTAATGGATTATTTTGTCTTTATTCTGCAACTTTATCTTGAATTGTTTTTGTCACAGCATAAGTACTTTACTCGTAGCTTTCGCAACAAACTCTGTAGTGGAAACAGTACGCGATAGTTAAATTTGACCACTTAAGAGGCGCCGTGCTTAGCACTCGCTCGTTAATTGCCGATTGCTGAGTACCTATTTGCTTCTGAACTGTACACTCGCGAATGTTTGTAGAATGGTTAAGGGTACTGAAAGAACACCAAACAGGCTTTTGCCGGGTTCTTGTTAAGCCTGGGGGCTTAAAAAGGCCGCTTGGGGTGATCTGTATATGAAATCGAAAACTCGACGCTGCCAAAATTATAAATAAAATAATTAAGTAACCATTCGTGGTGTAGCTCACAAGGGTGTCGTCATTGATGGTGCCTTCTGGCAATATTTTTACTTTGATGTCTTCCTTCAATCTTCAGTATTTCAATTTCTGCAATGAATTTTCAATATAATATTAAAATGCGCCAGACAACACACCAATGTCATGGTATCGAAGTAAGGATGAACATCCTTGTGTGACTGGGTACGCCATATAAGGATTTAAGCCAGGGGCGTCTGCCAGCACACCCAGACCCAAGTTAATTTAGATAAGATAGTTTCCAGGACACCAGCTAGTCAAGGCGGGATACAGCACACTAAGAAAATCGTGTCGTCTAAGAAAGGACAAGAATTTTGGTGGAATCGTTTATCCGAGTGACCTCTTGGCAGCCCTAGGAGCACAATGTTAGGAAGCGCTTTGGTGTGCTGGGGTGCGTGTAATAAACTCACGCTATCAGGTTACAGCATCGTCTCACAAACGAGGAGCTTACACCTGTAGCACGAGGAAACTCTACTGGCGGGAATTAGACCGATAAGTTGTACCTTTTACGGGCTGTACTCAGAACCGAAACTATTTAACCCATTCACTGCCGAATAAAAAACACAATGGGAAATCGTTTGTTGCAACGCTCCGGTGTGTGGTGTGGCATTGAAAGTGTGACAGAAATGGTAAAAACTCTAGAAATCTAAATGTAATTAATTTATATCACTGATGAAATCGGCCCAAATTCAATGAGTCCTTCCTTCATTTCTTTGGGTTCAATTGGTAATGAGCAGGGGCCGGATTCTGATATTTAAATGCCAATGGAATCTAATTGAATTCCCTTGGCATATATATATATATATATATATATATATATATTCCCTTGGCATATATATATATATATATATATATATATAATCTGTGCCTAGTTTGGCAGTGCATTATGGAGTTTTCGAATCATACGTATTATTGCACTCATAGTTATCAAGATTGTAGCTTCCAAGTATATTATTATTATTTTATAACTATGGAACAGCACGAAAAGGTGGCGCATTGTTCATTTGCTTCATCCATCATATTTTTGTAACACAATGAACAAAACCCACGAAAAAGGTATATACCCTTCAATAGTCAAGAGTGAATCGACTGTTGTTGTCGTATCGTGTCGACTGTGATCGGAACACCCAGAAGTCCACACTATGCCAAGTGTTTTTTTTATCATTCCAAAGGTTTAGTGACTCGTTTCTTTGTCGTACCATCCAGACGTGGAATGCTTTTCCAGCGCATGTGTTTCCTATTTCTTATAGTCCCGGGTTCTTCAAGGGCGTGAAAAGGCATTGCTGCAAACCCTCAATGGGGATGGCCAGCTCAGTGTTTCATTTGTTTTATTTTACTTGTCAGTCTCATATCTGTACTTCACTTCATATATGTACTTACTTAATGTTTTGACTAGCGTGCTGCCATTTTGGGCAACTGTAAGGCAGCATGTCATTTTGATATAAATGAATAAATGGATGTTCACGATGGCTTTCAGAGGTCATCTTGGCAGACAATAAAAAAAACAGGACCCCTTACCCAGGCTCTATCCGTTTTTTAGTAAACGTTTAAAGGTTAGTACCTATATTAACTAAACTTTATCGCCACATCCACGCTGTCGCAGGAATGCCGACGCGGGTATGTTCCACATTTGTCGCCACGTGACTAAGGCGATCCGCATTCCACTAGCGGAACGCACGGCTCGTCTGGCAGCACGTCATTGATAACTATGCGTTTACTTTACACCTATTTCGGAGTATGTACTATGTGCCGCTCCTGCGGTCTGAGGGGAGGAGACCGGGGTACAAAACGAAAAGAAAGACTCATGCAGTGGGAGGATTAATTCTGTTATTGACAGTGAAAGTAGGTATTTGCGGAAGATGGGCTACTGAAGGCAGCCACAAGCTATGTTTGTTTGCGCCATTGCCAATGAAATGTTTGAAGAATCTCGTCCACAGATTGTAGTGGCCATCTGTGACAGCAACTAGTGATTATATGTGCGGCAGCACTAAATGTAGCTTCCTAGCGAGGTTATTCACTAAATTGATTACAAACAAAAAAAAAACTAGCTTAGTCGTTCCATTTTACCATTAATATTTGAAATGACGTTACTGTCATTGTAAAAAACCGCTGAAATAACATTTCTTAACAGATACGCTATAGATTATTGAATAGATTTGAATGGTAAGTAGGACTTAATTTTAAAAATAACCATTATGGTAACTCACTTTATCTCTTCTACACATTCCAAAACAACTGTTTTCAGTTTCCCTTTACGAATGCTCATTCATTGAGAATGAGTTATTAATCATTTATTGCTAACTAAGTGTACATTGGTTTGTTATATTAGGTACTTACTAGCCTTAAATAAGCAGACCACTAACAGAGAGCCTACTCTCGTTTGTCATTCACGTAGCAGAATAAATTTTTTGGCGTAAAAATAGTTACAGTTTGAAATTAAATGATTTACAAAAATAATTAAATTAAAATCGTTAATTTCGAACCAAGAGTCCATAAAGTGTATTTGTGGTATTCCAATCATCATAATTTATTGTAAAAAATACATTAAACCTGCTCATATCAAACTAGCAAATATTCCCGAAATTTCGTAAATTTTGCAGTGGTGTGGACCCCCTGTTCGTTGCAGTCCGTCGATTCCGATACTGGCGCCGCTAGCGCCAACCCGGCCATTGCGAGCTACAATTTTATAAACCAATGGTTCACAGTTTTCTACGAGAAAATTAATTTACTTACTGTTTGTTCGGTCTTCTGGCAAAGAGATTACAATTGTAAGCATGATAGGGATTGTGGTTGTTCAGTGGAATGAAACTTACGCTTGGACTCGGAGGTATTGTATGCAATTTAAGTTATTTACGGTGTAAGAGAAAATTCCAAGTGGGATGAATTTTGCAACAAATGTTTATTCGAAATGTTGAAATAAATGTATCTATGATACCACTTGGGAATACTGAACTTGATATTTGTAAGGTTATGCAGCCCTTACAAGTACCAAGCAGATATAACTGTTACTATCCGCTCCACTGATAATTTTCTTAAGAGATTTTGCAAAGGATAGCAGGTTTGATTCCTGTTAAAGACACATATATTTTGGTGGCATTTAGGTTCTTTTATGCACCTTAGTTTGGGTGATTGGGTACGTTTCTGATACCACGACTAGAATGTGGTTTTAATTTCAGAAATGGACCGTTTATTAAGAGACAGCGTATAAAAATCGCAAAGCGTTACCCAATCCAAACATTGTATCTGCAAGAGCAAGGTTCCCGAGACGCAATATGCCGGCCATACATCGCGGTAACTCCGCAGACGCGCCACATAGTACGGGGGCCAAATTAACCAATATTGACGACGCAGACTGCGCCGCGCTAGACGTCAGCCAATGACATAGAGCTACGAAGTACAATTATCTTAGAGTACCTCATAGAGAATCACTCTTAAGATTAAAAAACAAATGACAGTTTTCTTTAGCCATCACCTCCGATTTAACGAAAGTTGCCATCCTACAGATATTATAGTTTGATAGACATTTAAGCATTTGAGACTAGAACTATCCAATAAGGTAAACAATTTCGGTTTAAATATTAGTTATGTTTAAACATTGCTTGTACCTGACAGAGAAATAAGCCAGGGGCGTCACCCAGCACACCCAGACCCAAGCCAATTTATGAAAGATAGTTTCCTGAATTGATCAGGCAGATTCTAATGAAAACTAAGAACGAACACCCAGTTATTCGATGATCAAGTTGTCATGTATGTTTTGACACCAATGCAATTAACGTTATTGTGTAACTACTAAAAACGCTTGGTGTGTTACTAGTCTGTACTCATGGCATTGATAGTTCAGCTTATGTTGGTAATATAACACTTTTTTAAGCTGTTCATGGCTGTACAAAAAGTATTAGCAGAAAGTCAAACATTCGTAGCTGTTGTTGCAAAATACAGTTTAGCAGCAACACCGACTACGAATGTTTTCGTAGTGTTTTTCAACTACAGCCGTAGTCGCTTTTACGTAGATTTATTGAAACACGTAGCGCGACTACGGTTTCACGTACTTGTAGCTACAGTGTCATTATTATTAGTGTGAAACTGTGTGTGTGTAAGCGAATCACATTTTATTTCTTGATTATCATAAATTTGTACTTTTTTCATCCACAGTGATAATTCTTGTTTATCACATAATCATGACTGGTCGTTTCGTAGCTCTCAGTGCAAACTGTACAGACTAGGCTAGAAGTGCGCTAAAACTTGATAACTAAAACGCTGCCCAAGTTAGACATCAACTGGGTATCCGTCTATTAAACAATGCTACCAACTTAATTTTGTTCTAAATAGCTTGTTTTACACTACAGTAGTTAACTTAAAGAACTACATTTGTTTGAAAACTTGAAGAAATAATAGTAATGAACAATACATGAAGTGATACTACAACTAGTATCACTTCATGTATTGTTCATTACCACACATTCATCATTTCATTGAACCAGGGCTATGTAGCCCTGGTGCCAAAATAAGGTTTTACTTGTGTTGTAGAAAACAGTAAAAGCTAATAAATAAATAAATAAATAAATAAATAAATACCTGGGAAAAATAGCCTTGACAGTCACGTTATCTTCTTGATCCTCATCACCATGATGATCTTGATATTGCTGAACTGACTCCGTGGGGTGCTAGTGATAAAATTACACTGCCTGAAATCTCGTAGTCCTGTGTTCTATAATATCCTATGATGAAGCAGAGTGAGTTTCGAGTTTATGGTATTTATCACCAAAGCTGAGTCTGCACCGTTAATGTTTTGTGCCGGGTCTTCTCAGATGAAAACACTTTTCGAAGCATATCATATTATTATTTATTTGAATTGTGATTTGTGTTTTTACTTGGAATTAGTAATAAAAAATGTGTGCATTTCTAGTTCGAAGAAAAATTTAAATAACGGTCTTTTTCAACGTAATTAAATACATCCATATATCAAAATCGCCTAATTTGCAGTTGTTAGTTACCAACTCTGACACATTCATAACTTTGATATTAGCAGAACGGGAAGTTTAGCTCCGAGCGAAAAGCATCCCCTACGAGTCTAATTCGAGAAAGTTCCAACTCATTACTGTAGGAGCTTGAAACAAAGAGCGGTGCATAAAGAACCTTAAACCAAGAAACTTGGGTGAGGAATGGTCCTGGCGCACAACTGGCGTAATGGGACCCCTCAATTAACAGCGCATTTCGTTGGCGTAGTCGTAATTTTGAAGAAGCAAGGGGAGGAGGGGAGTTCTATCAAGGCTGGTAGGGCTTTCGCGCCACGCGCACTGAACGTGGCGCGAAGGCAAATGCAGCGGGCAGGGTTGCCAGGTATGATTTTTATAAGAAAATTTACGATCTAGCGGATAAATGAAAGAATAAACGTGAGCGGAAAGGCGTACAGTTTGGTTTTATATTCTTTTGGAACATAAATTTCACTACGACACTACGAAGATAGAGCTAGACTCAGTATTTTTTATTTGTTATTGAGGGCTAAATAGAATAAGCACCATTTTGTTTTTTGCGTTTTATTTGTAGTAAGATATGGAAGACTAAACACATTAACATAACAAATAATGATAGAGTGGAAATCGGAGAAAAGGAGAAAAAAAAAGGTAGATTTTGACAATGTTGCTCAAAATTAATGACGATAATTATTGTTACTAATAAGTTGCTAGTATTTTTGATATTATGTTCTTATGTACTGTGTACTTATGCTCACAACAAGTTCATATCTCATTTTATCGAATGATGACCTGGCAACCCTTGCATGCAATCAAGATTATATTGCCAGTTGCATATGTGTTCCGGGTGGTTGTAATTAACTTTGCTAGTACTCTGAAATATCTATTGAAAAATATCTACATACCGCTGATTTAAAAAAAACTACTACGAGTAAGACAAATATATTCCTTTTCAAGCACGTAAGTTATCATAATTATTAACATTACTAGTATATTCTGACAATCTCAAAAATATTATTGTAAATTTAGTATTTTTGAATGAACATACGTTTTACAGATATAGTCCATGGCATACCTTCTAACGAGCCCTAGTGGGTAGGTAGGTCATAGGTTGATCAATTTGTCATGTCTGAGACTCTAAATTATTAATCTCCAAAGGAAAAAACTAAGGCGTAGGAGAAGAAATACCCCGCCTCCTGCCATCTATAATGCAAAACACAAAAACATCAAATACATCTTTGAGTATTTAGTATCTTTCATAGACTTTTCAACCTAAAGGCCCCCTGCAAGGGGGGCCCGGGGAAATGGGTGAAATGGCCCACAACAAACGGACCGATCACCCGGCCCACTGCCAGCGTTCCTAGTTGTAATAATAATAATAATCTTTAATAGACTGAATCCGAAAACATAGAAGTCAGAAGCGAAACACCCAGTGACCAAAATCAACAACATAAAAAAGCGATGAATATACCTACCAACTGATGATGAAATTGCCAATAAAGAATGGCTGAAATGAACACCGTCCATAGCCGTAACATTGTCTTACATTGTCCATTCCTTATAAGCAGGGTGACCCTGATGCAGTCTACAAAAGACTGTTTGATTGTGTTAAAAATGAATTTGATGCTTGTTTTCCCACCAAACAAGTTACTTGCAGAGTTCAATCTAAGTTTTGTGAATGGGCCACGCCTGGAATTTACAGGAGCAGACGTAAGATGTATGAGTTGTACGGCATGAAAAAATACAATTTCGATCCACTTTTTGTTGAGTATGTCAAGAACTACTCCAAAATATTCAGAAAAGCCTGCACTACAGCTAAGGCATTGCACATTCGTGATAAAATATCAAAGTCCACTAACAAAATAAAAACCACTTGGGACGTCATAAATCACGAAACAGGTAAAGCTAAACAGCGCGATACCTCATACACTCTTAATATTAACAATAACATCTTACAATCAGAAGCATCTGTTGCTGAAGCATTTGATAAGTATTTCAGTAATATACCTATAATCACTACAGCTTCATTAAATTCCTCACCAACTAGAGCGGAACATTTGTTGAAAGATAATGTATCTTGTTGCAGTGTATTCTTTAAATTTAAACATGTTGAGTCACTAGATATAATAAAAGCATTCAGATTAATTAATTCAAAAGATACCGCTGATCTTTGGGGTATATCAGTCAAAATTGTTAGCCACATAATTGACGTGATTGCCCCTTATTTAGCCGTAATATTCAATGATTGTGTGGATGAAGGTGTTTTTCCAAACTTAATGAAACACAGTAGGGTTGTACCACTTTTTAAATCAGGCAACAAACAAGACCCAGGTAACTTTAGGCCTGTTTCAATCCTACCAGCTCTAAGTAAGATCTTTGAAAAAATCATTCTAGAACAACTATTAAGCCATTTTTATGAGAACAATCTCTTACACAGTGAACAATATGGATTCACGAGAGGCCGTTCTACTACTGATGCTGGCATTGCACTTCTAAAACACATCTTTAGGGCTTGGGAGAATTCACAGAACGCTCTTGGCGTCTTCTGTGACTTGTCCAAGGCCTTTGATTGCGTTGATCACGATACACTTATACGCAAGCTTAATTTTTACGGGGTAAGGGATAATGCTTTAGATTTGGTAATTTCGTACCTTAGTTTAAGAACTCAAAAAGTTGATGTTAACAGTGTACTCTCTACAGGATCACAAGTTAAAATGGGGGTACCCTCAAGGATCCATTCTGGGTCCATTACTATTTCTGATATATATAAATGATTTACCTTTTTACTTAAAAGATATTTGTGATGTTGTATTGTTTGCAGACGATACATCTTTAGTTTTTAAAACTGACAGAAATAAAAACCTTTTTGATGATGTTAATGACGCACTTTCAAAGGTTTTACAATGGTTCACAGTAAATAATCTACAGCTTAATGCAAAAAAGACTAAATGTATTAATTTTAAGTTGCCTAATGTTAAAGATAACCCCATTAGTCTAAAAATTGATGGTAATACTATGAAGCTTGTAGATACAACAGTTTTTCTTGGAATCACACTAGATTCAAAACTGCAATGGAACCCTCATATAACAGCTCTCTCAGGCAGACTTAGTTCGGCTGCATTTGCAGTGAGAAAAATTAGGTTATTAACAGATGTTGATACTGCTCGTTCAGTTTATTTTAGTTATTTCCATAGTGTAATGTCTTACGGCATTGTACTTTGGGGTCAAGCGGCGGATATACAAACCATCTTTATCCTCCAGAAGCGAGCTATCAGATCCATCTATAAGCTTCGTGCACGGGCTTCACTTAGGGAGATTTTTAAGGAAATTGGTATCCTCACTGTAGCGTCACAATACATTTACAATTGCATTGTTTTGGTCAGAAAAAATATTGGTCTCTATGCTAAACACAGTGACATACATTGCAGAAATACTAGGAATAAGGATAAAATTGCACTTCCACTCTTTAGGTTACAAAAAGTTTTAGGATCCTTTATGGGGCAAGGTATACATTATTACAACAAAATTCCAAAAACCATTTGTGAGTTACCTTTACATAGATTCAAACATCACATCAAAACAGCTTTATTAAAAAAGGGCTATTATACTACAAAAGACTACCTTATAGATAAAAATGCCTGGGTATAAGCGCTCTTCTCGATGCGGGATTAAATAGCTCTATTGTAACAGATGTTTTATTGTAAGAGTTAATAGGTACCTAGTTTGTATGTACTGACTAACAATTTTTGTTTTTGAATTGTTTAAATGAATTCTTGTTATTATATTCTTTTATGGTTGGTTTTTTCTCTTTGTTTTATATTCTTTTAGGTATCAAAATGGCACACTGCTTGTACTTTACTAACCCCTGTTGTAAACCCAAAACAAGTTTAAAAGAGTAACTGCTGAGTTTCTCGCCGGGTCTTCTCAGCAAGAAACAACTCCGACGCGGTGGTAGAGTCGCATTATGTCTGTATACTGTTTATTTACATATCCATATTATTATGGTATTTATGTCTATTATTTAGTATATTTTGCTGTAAATTTGACGATTTGAAAGTACTGATACAGTCTATTTGAATAAAGTTATTTGAGTTGAGTTTACAAATAAAAAAGGCGTAGAACAAACACCAAGAAAAAGAAGGACTAACACTAAGAAAACTTAGTGATAAGAATATAAAGATTGTTAGTTTTCCATTTTTGATTAAAAAATTAAACGCTTTGGAATCAGAGACTTTCTTTGCTTTTTTGGGTTGTTTATAACTCTGTAACTTACAGTTTTTGTTTACATTTTTAAGTACTTTAGTAGCTATCGATTAAGACGACAAAATCTCACACACTCAAACTACCTCCAAAACGCAGCATCAAAAGTCAGCAGCCTGGCAACCCTTACCCGCAATCAAGGTAATGTTGCCAGCGTCAGGTGCGTTCGCGGCGGCCGCGAATTTATAACGGCAACACTGACAAGTTGATTTATTTCGCGGGAACATTTCCGCGGCTCCAATTGTTAGATATTCCGCAGCACGCATGGCAATGTTGTATCGGAACAATTTTTCACCTTTTATTGGTTGGGATGTTTTGGGAAATCTAGTTTTGGGAGCCGACATGGCATTGTTTCAAGGAATTTTATTGTAACAGTTATGGGTTTAGCTAATAAATTGAGAGAGGATATGCTTGCACTTGCGTTGTTTTACGAAAAACTAAAATTGCCTGCCTCCAGGTTTAAAAAGATCAACAGGCCAGACCTATAAGTTTCCTCCTACAAAATAATGTTCGGACTGGCTGTTACCGATTAACAACTTTTATATTTTTCCCAAGTCCGAAATCCCTTACTTAGTACTAAGACAGTCGTTTAATTTAGCATAAGTATCCTAAGTTAATTTAGAAATAGACCTAAAGGGCAATGTATGAGAATTGCCTCATATTCATTTTATGTTGACGCTGCTTTGAACCTAACTCCCGGGCGGCTTTCACGCAGGCCTAACCACTGCGCCCAATGTTCGTTAAGTTTCAGTGTACACGTTACAACTGAACGAAAGGCGGAATAAGTTGAAGAGTGATCAATCTTGAACAGCCGAACAAAGCAGTTTTCAGGATGACAAAACGCTTTTCAACTAACGATTGTAGGTATTTTGGAGTTTGCAATTGAAGGATTAATTTAGGGGGTCAAAGTGGGGTTTGATTGGGGAGATGAACTTGACTTTGTTATTTAATCGTCAATGATTATCATATATAAATAAATAACATATTTCTCGTCATTAATAAAAATACTATCATCTCGTATTTTATAAAACATTGACAATTTAAAATACACCTTTTTGATTTCGCTATTTATTATTTAAATCTAGTACTTAGCTGTAAGTTTCACGAACAATTGAGAATAATTTCTATCTATCTACCTACTTTGAACCTAAAATTAGAACCTTCGATCCTGATCGAGGTTTAGAACAAATATTCGTCACGAACCCACCTAATCGACGAACCTGGAGTAAAAGGCAGGATCGCTAATCAATATACTACAGTGAACTCTACGTTGTCGATGGTAGGGGTACCTACAGTGAGTTTACCACACGTCAACCACGATAATTAACTACAGAATCCTGTATGCCTTTTTAGTTCCATTTCTATTCACCAAAGTCGCTGTCATGAAATGCTATTCAAATACTTTACCATGTACACTCATGGTAGGACAAGTAACTTTATTGTAAAGCACCTAGGTATATGGCCTAATAATGTGTGACAGCAATGTGCATGAGTATTAATAATACGGTTCGATATCATAATTGCCTGCCACAAACATCATTGCTACCTGACATTGCACTATGGAAATAACTAAAATAAACTGAACGAGCAGTATCAACATCTGTTAATAACCTAATTTAACGGATGTTGATACTGCTCGTTCAGTTTATTTTAGTTATTTCCATAGTGTAATGTCTTACGGCATTGTACTTTGGGGTCAAGCGGCGGATATACAAACCATCTTTATCCTCCAGAAACGAGCGATCAGATCCATCTATAAGCTTCGTGCACGGGCTTCACTTAGGGAGATTTTTAAGGAAATTGGTATCCTCACTGTAGCGTCACAATACATTTACAATTGCTTTGTTTTGGTGAAAAAAATATTGGTATCTATGCTAGACACAGTGACATACATTGCAGAAATACTAGGAATAAGGATAAAATTGCACTTCCACTCTTTAGGTTACAAAAAGTTTTAGGGTCCTTTATGGGGCAAGGTATACATTATTACAACAAAGTTCCAAAAACCATTTGTGAGTTACCTTTACATAGATTCAAAAATCACATCAAAAGAGCTTTATTAAAAAAGGGCTATTATACTACAAAAGACCACCTTATAGATAAAAATGCCTGGGTGTAAGCGCTCTGCTCGATGCGGGATTAAATAGCTCTATTGTAACAGATGTTTTATTGTAATAGTTAATAGGTACCTAGTATGTACTGACTAACAATTTTTCTTTTTGAATTGTTTAAATGAATTTTTGTTATTATATTCTTTTATGGTTCGTTTTTTCTCTTTGTTTTATATTCTTTTAGGTTTATTTGTATCAAAATGACACACTGCTTGTACTTTACTAACGCCTGTTGTAAACCCAAAACAAGTTTAAAAGAGTAACTGCTGAGTTTCTCGCCGGGTCTTCTCAGCAAGAAACAACTCCGACGCGGTGGTAGAGTCGCATTATGTCTGTATACTGTTTATTTACATATCCATATTATTATGGTATTTATGTCTATTATTTAGTATATTTTGCTGTAAATTTGACGATTTGAAAGTACTGATACAGTCTATTTGAATAAAGTTATTTGAGTTTGAGTTTGAGTTCAAACAGTCGTAAATATAACTTGCTACGTTCGTTGCAGCGAGAACTCATCTTACTTATTTGTTTTTCATGCCCACATTATGGCTTATTGTGTATCATGCCACTGATGATATAAAATACAAATATCCAACTGCCTAATTAAGATTTGAAAGAGATCCAATATGGCTGTGTAGTATCGTCCAAAAGGCGAACCACAATGCCCTTTTCCGTCCGTTGTAGCGCGTAGAGCCGTTACGTGACGCTACATTGCAGACGTCGGACAAAGCGCTACACGCTGCGCACGTAGAGATCTGCGCGTGTGTGACCGGAGGGTGTGATGTGGCCACAGCCAAGGAAGTGAGTACAGCTGGACCGATGCGGTACAATGACCACTACTATTAAAATAAAAAGGTCACTGAAATGTACGATAGTAAGAAAGTCTGAAAGAAATTCATAATTTAGCTTTGTTTAAAAGTAGATCGATAGCATAGAGAAACTTATATACTGATCTATAGGTGCTCACGAGTATATTATTTATCAGAACTAATGTAAGTATTGCATGGATTCATTAGAACCTCACCAATATACAGTCGTTTGTTCTTTAAACCTGGCAATAAATGCAATTCCATTGTTTTGTGCTGAAATTGTCTTGCAAAAACTAAAGTATTGCCTATTTTACCGGGTCATCAATTCAAGAAAAACAAAACAACATAATTACCACTGCTCTTCAAAACTTTGAAAAAATTAATACCACTGTAGCATATTTTTCAAAATACCACATAGACGAACTAACCGCGACGTGACTCTATAGCATTGCAGACGGGAGACTAAACGGTACACGCAGCGCACGTAGAGACCCGCGCGCGTGTGACCGGACGGTGTGATGTGGCGACAGCACATGAAAGTTTATCGGTCCTCACAAAAAAACTAATATCATTATTAGCAGGCTATAAGCCAGAGCGGTAAAAAAAAAATTGCGCTACTATTGAAATTATCTGGTTGGTAAAATGTATAATTATAGTAAAAGCCTGTTACCCTCATAATTTGACAACATTCTACTAACTCTATCAACGTTATTACACTTTTGGGTTGTTTCGTGACAAATTCGCCATAGTAAGTCATTTGTTTTAAGAATCTGGCAGTAAATACAATTTACCATTCTTATAATTCCGCAAAAATATTATTCTATGCGCAGTCGAAACGTAAGTATTGCCTATTTTTTCGGTCTATTAGATTCGAGAAAAAACAAAACAACAAAACAACAAAATTACCTCTACTACAATTTAACTTTGAAAGCGAACAAATACCACTGTTACACTACTACTGTAGTAGCGTATTCAAAAGACAAATTAGCCACGTCGTGACGCTACATTTGCAGACGTGCGACAAAGCGCAACCCGCAGCGCACGTAGACCCGCGCGCGTGTGCGTGACCGGACGGAGTGATGTCGAGAAAAGCTGCAGTTGGTTTGATGCTAGGCAGTGAACTCCTACACTGAATTCAAGTTATCACTGCGATAAACCTAATTATCTGGCTTAATTACCAACCACGCTTGCCAATACATGTAGACATGCATTGTTTGGACAAAATCAAATCTGAAAATTTCCGACCTAGGTCTTAGTAACTAAGACTAAGTCGGTACTCAGTAGGTCTAATTATGAGACAGTCATCACTATTCATAAATACAAACAGTTAAAAGAACTGCTAATCAGTAATGGTCATTATAACATAGATGAATACTTAATCGACAACCTTTATTAACAAACTGAAATTTAAAATTACACAATTTATGTAACTTATTTTAACTATGTTTAATCATTGCACAAGCCCTCCTCCCTTCTAATTTGCTGTGCCCGACGAGGTTCATGATGATCTGGATACCATACTTTGTCACACCTAAATTGTTACATTGTGTAACAGAAAAAAAAAAGAAGTATTAAATAAATAATTAATCATTCAGCTTCATAAATGTATTGAAATATGTAGTTAGCTAATACAACAATTATTAGTTGAACGGATTCAGATGAAACTTTACAGTAATACAGCTTAGACATCAGAATAACACATAGGCTACAATTTGGCCATAATACACACATCAAAAGTGCCTAGGGATCAAGCATTTTTAAGCGGATTTCTTGAGATTGAGATGTGGCTGTGTAACAAATTTATTATTTTATAAATTTATATGGATCCTTTTTGGTGCATTTCATAATTTGAAACAGGAACTGTCAATCAAATTCGAGTAAAAGATGAAAATCAGCTGTCAATATTTTCCCTATAAAAACATACAACGCATTGAAGACATTATTAGTGCTACTGTTTCCCTACTACTGATTAAAACCAACGTTATTATGGAGCGGCGACGTCATTTAAGCAGGGAAGAAATGCTCAGAGCCGTGGGAATGATAGAAGCTGGTTCCCGGCAACGTACTGTGGCTTTAGCTCTGAATACAAGTCAGAGTGTTATCAATCGACTTTGGACACGTTACCGAAGCACTGGTACCGTGGCTGAGCGCCATGGAGGACGGTATCGCTGCACCACACGGAGACAAGACCGATACATTCAAATCACAACTCGAAGAGCTCCAACAATAACCGCCATGATGTTAGCCGTGAGGCTTCATCACTCTTCAGGGAACTTAATTAGCGACCAAACAGTCAGAAACCGCTTGCATGAAGTGAACCTTCATTCCCGAAGACCGCTAAGGGTACCACCTATAGCAATGCACAATCGTAGGATTCGATATCAATGGGCTCTTGAACACAGAAATTGGGCAGAAGAACAATGGCGTTTCGTGTGCTTTTCTGATGAGTCTCGTTTTGGTATGAGACCGGATACAAGACGTATACGACACTGGAGAACCCCTGGACGCCAACAGCGATTAAAATCCTGCCAGGAAGTCCATCCTTATAGTGGTGGAACCATCATGGTATGGGCGGGTATTTGGATTGGCGGAAGAACTGAGTTTTTTTTTTTATCAGAGGCAACCTCAACGCTCAAATTTATGCTGAGACGATTGTATCAGACGTCATCGTTCCTCTACAAGTGCAAATCGATCCCTTATTTCAGTTAATGCATGATAATGCACGACCGCACACCGCAAAAGTTGTAAGACAGACTCTCGCCGCAGCTAACATCAATGTCCTGCCCTGGCCTGCTCAGTCGCCAGACTTGAACCCGATTGAGCATGCATGGGATATGCTACAGAGAAGAGCTCTGCCGAATATGGAGGGTATCCAGTCGCAAGAAGACCTTTTTTTGTTGTTGCAACGAACATGGGCGGCCATTCCACAGCGTGATTTGGATGAACTCATTTTGAGTATGCCAAACCGATGTTCTTGTGTTGTTAGTGTTCGCGGTAGAAACACGGATTATTAATTGTTTAAGTTACCCAATAAAATTTTAAAGAAAACTGTTATTTCAGTCTTTTTTTCGAACTTTAATGTTAGTAGTTCAAATGTCAAAAATCCCTTTAATAGGAAAATGGCAAATTTCTTTATTAATGCAAAGGTGACTTGGTTTATCGTTACTGTAGACAAACGAAAACACTTTATTTGATGAATCCTTAAAGACAATTTTAATTAATATCAATCAGGAGAAAAGTTATTGCAAAAATATATGTTGATCCCTAGACACTTTTGATGTGTGTATATAACGATTAGTATCGTAAGTGTGCCGGATGGTCACGTAGTAAGATTAGGCACACACAGTGTACGTGTATGAGTTCGTATATAAGCTTTAGTAGAATTGTAATAAACCAGACTATTACCAACTGTTGTCTCATTTCACTGCCATTCCGTCTGTGGTTATATAGTAATTCTTAAGGTCCAACTGTGTCTTATTGCTTCTCCTCGACAGCACTGCAACAGTGGTGACCCCGCGTCGGAACAAATACGCGACCCTGAAACAACAAAATGGTATTTCCGCGCAAATCGTGTATCAGTGCGTCGCAAGAAGTCACTATCAGCACCGCCGTCGTATTCCATATTCCGGAATTCTGGAAGGATCAGCCCGTCTTTGGTTTGCCCTGTTTGAAGCAGTCATCGCACTACAAAAGCAAGCCGTCACAGAATCTTCGGATCTAGATAAAGGACACCCTGTATATACGACAGTGCAAGCGAAGGTCATTATCAAATGTTAGAAGGTGTGCTGACGCAGCTAAAACAAGTACAAACGGTAAGGTGTGCAAAAACGATACGAAACGCAAGAATAGCTGACGCAGCAATTATCGCAAGTATGTATTACGCGCCGAAGTCAAGTTCAAGATCGCGTAACTAAGAAGCAACAATTTGTCATTATCATCGTAAATATGGAAAATACGCTCACAGATGTGAGGAACCATGCAATTGGAACCCACCATGGCAACCTTTTTTAGCGACCGAAAAGGTCGAGGTTGAGGTTTTTAAATCGATGCCGGAGCGAATATCTTGGTTAATGTAACCCCTCATTGTTACCGACCGAAAAGGTGGTATGAGGTATTTTAACGATACCGGAACAAATGTCTCCGAAGTGTAAGCTACATCTAGGCCGCAGATGGTTCAAAAATTAACCCATGGAGATTGTGTTCGAAAAATTGTACGAACATGGGTTATTTAATTGGTTAGTTAATTCCTCCAGAGCGAGTTTGATTTCTTAGGTTACCGTGTAATGAAACGAGCCAAGGGATACGCCAGGAAGTAGAAATATTATAAAGCATCAACAAGTTCCCCAAGCCGAGGACAACAAAGGTGCTAAGAAGATTTTATTTCACAATATTGCACACATAACTGGCCGTGACAATATTGTCGTAAAAGTGCATAGGCATACAAAATCACCTATGAGAAGGTATTTGCCTGCACAAATAATGGTTCGAGAACGTGATGGTTTGGAAAAAGACAAGAGCACGTACATGATAAGATCAGGTAGATTATTCAAACCAGTGCTCAGATTCCGTTGAAGTGATATAATTAACATCCTATGTCATTGCAATTTTTCAGGACTTCAATTTTGCAAGAGGGTAAATTATGTTTTTTTTAAAAGGGGGGAGTACTGTACCGGATGGTCAAAAAAAATGGTCAAAACTGGGCACCCAAATATCTATAGCATAATTAAAGAAAACTGAACAAGGACATGACATGTTTCAATCAATTCAAAAATAAAAAAGTTATGTCAGTTTAATGAATCCGCGGAACATTAGTTATTTCATAACATTTTTACCAACATTAGTTAACTTAGTAAGTTTTTTTGACACTACTAAAGTACCTACCTGAGTTCAGGTCAGATATATAATTAGTAAACATTAAAAAGGGTTCAGCTTCAGCTGGACGTGGACTTGATAACAGGAATCTAAAGAAGATCGTGAAGCGAGACCTGCTACATCTTAGGAACGTCATGCCAGGTTATGTGCAGCAGAAACATCAGCTCAGTGGGAACCTTAACTGATTCACATCGTTCTCGAATGAGGCCTTTCGATTTGAGAGAACAGTAAGTGCTCGGTCTCAGAAGAAACCCGAAGAACGAGAAGCATGCTGATCTCTACGCTCATGCACTATCGCGTGAGTCTGATACCTTTTACCGACAAGGAAACTCGCGTGAACTCTCAGGGAGTTGGACTGCAAATAAATAAATATAAATATGCGCCAGACCACTTGTCATGGTCTCGAAGTAAGGATAAATATCCTTGTGTTACGAGGTACCAGACAGGGAATTAAGCCAGGGGCGTCTCCCAGCACACCCAGACCCGAGTCAATTCAGAAAAGATCATTTCCTGAATTGACCCGAGCGGGAATCGAACCCGGGACACCACGCAAATCAAGGTGTAAAACCGTGCCACAGCGCACTGCGCCACCGTGTCGTCATGCTAAGTCGCTGGAGAAACCTCAAGAACAGGAAGCACGTCTTCCTGCCGATTGAGGCTCACGCACTATCACATGAGTCGGAGACCTTTACTGACTAAGAAACTAGCTCAAGCTCTTAGAGAGTTCGGACAGCTAGCGCTTGGTAGAAAAACGCGAAGCGAGTTGTAAATGGAAGCTTACTGTAAATTAACGTTGTATCATACATAATAACAAAATAAGTATTAAGTACCTAACTTATTTCTGCCACCCTCTACTGTGTATTTTCTAATAAACTTAGGATGAACAAATGCATGAGAACTCTTAGCTGTTAGGAATTTTGAATAAAACCTTAGAAGTCATGAAAACCCCAGGTCGCGGGCATCTGCTATAAGAAATTATATGCGTAATCGTTTCTGAAAATACTAAATACTTTTAAGAAGACATAGAGGTTTTTTTTCACATACGAGTAAGTTCAACGGACAAGAGCTGTAATAAATAAGTTTAGTAAAGTTGTGAAACAGGGAATGTATAGAAAGTTCCACAGTGTAGCAGATTTGCCTCGATAAAGTTAGCTGCTTATCACAAATAGAAATTCAATTAACGTGGATAGGATTTCAATCTTCCAAGTAGTGGATAAAAAGTGGTACTTCTCATAAATGGATAGTAACGTAAACCAAAACACGAATGCACATGTCTTGTTTGCCGGAGCAATCGAATGGTCCTGGCTTAGTGGCAGGTCCTGTATTAGTCGAATACCTAAAAAAAACATCCCAAAACAAAACTGGGCACCCAAATATCTATAGCATAATTAAAGAAAACTGAACAAGGGCATGACAGGTTTTTTAGTTTATGGGTAACATCAAGTCGGAATCGGCCCCCAGATTCGGGCGGTATTTGCTACTGGTTAAATATCAGATTTCGATATTAATTTCCTTGAATCTTGATGTATGTTATCATAGCCGATAAGTTTAGTTGGAACTCTCAAATTGTTACTCATGTATGTGAGTATGAAGTCTAGTAATTTGCTCGTCTAAAGGTGTTGTATAGTATTTGTCAAATGCACCGTCAATTAGTAGAGTTTTTGTTGGACTTTCCTTTTGGTGCAAATGAAGCCCGAATTATACAAACTCAAAAGTCACATGTAGAAGCGGGAAGCGTCGAATCCTTTCGCTTCTCATAATTAGTTAGTATACATAACATTGAACCGGGCTATTGCAGAACTAGCTGCTGCTAGCGACTTCGCCTACGTGGACTTAGCTTTTAAAACTTTTCACTCTGTATTTGAATTTAAAGTAATTTTAAAATTTCATTTAATAAGTACTAGTGTACTAGGTTTCCTTTAAATACATTCAGTTGCTTTTTCGTGACGCTGTAATATACTCACAGATATTGACAGGAAGAACAGAACACATTTTCCTGAAAGGCCGTATCCCTTTTATAAAAAATATTCAATTTACAGTTAGGTACATCAGTTACCCTTACCTTCAAATGTAGAGTGTCCTTTTCATTCAGACAAGATTCTTTAAAGTTTTAACCCATTTTATATAATACACACTTTGTCCATCACTTTCGCTAAAATGATTTCGAGACGTTATTCCAAATGTTTGGGAAAATATTTACTACTTACTAAATATTTTCAAAGATCTTTCTTGCGTATTACAATTTTTGAAAAAGACCGTCCACTTATTTCTTTAAGCCATATTGAAGATATTTTGCAAGTTTAGCTTTTCCTACATTTCAGAAACACAGAAAACCTGAGGAATCAACTAATCCTCACATACAACAAAAACCGAAAACATGGCTGCGTTAAGAACGAAAAATGAAATTTAACTATTTTAAATAAAAAGCCACCGATGTTCGTTTGCAACTAGAGATATTTATGTAACAAAAAAAGTTCTGTTACATAAATATCTCTAGGACATCTTTACACAGGGTCACCGTAATCGCACTTCAAATTAAGCTCACTGATAATACCTACTTATCTAAAAAAAAGTAACAAAATATAAATGATGCTTAAAACAACGCCTTTGTAAATGTTTTTCCTGGATAGGGAACTAGCGACCTGCCAAGCATGATAACTACTCCGAGCCAACAAGTCTATCATCTAGCAACACAAAATCCGCCCATCATATGATTGCACCCAGATTCACGTCTGACGTACACGGTCTAATCAATCATGTCTGTGCCACCTGATTTATATTCCCTTCGGATCTCGCGTGTCCTATATTAACGCTCTGTCGATTGTGTCATTGATTTTTTTGCTGACGTTACTCTTGTGATTTATAGGTTTACAATTTTACGTGTATACTTTCGGCTTTGGAGAAGTTATAAATGGAGGTTTTTTTGAATGTGGAGTACGAAGGGAACTGTCAAATTGTGCCCGAGAGGTACGGTTTTTGAATATCGTAAATTAATACATATACAATAGAAAACGGTTTTTAGACTGCAGTTTAAAACATCGAAATTATATTGACGTTTCAAAGATGTTTAGAAATGAAAAATCAACTAAATTAACAACAAATACTCTCAATACCAATATGCTCAGTAATGAAACAGCTGCGCTAACATATCAATTTACATGAATTAAATACGTGCTTTCGTCAAATACGAAGTATGCGGATAATGGAATGGAAGCATGTGATAACGCTCTTAATGTAACAAAGATTCAATAAAACGTAACCTGTTTTAATTGATGGGATATGATTATCAGTGTAGACAAGCTAGACCAGTACGTCTACCACGAATTACCACTTCAAATTTACGTTATCGTTTGACATGAAATGTCAAATGCCAATACATTTTTTTTACATAAATAAATCATAAATCATGTTTTATTGTGGAACACAGGTATAGATTACAGATATTAACGAAAATGTCTTAATTGTTCAACTGTGACCTACCTCTATGGGCGTACACTAATTATTTAACAGAAATGAAGGTATTTGATGAATAAATGCTACACACACACACACCCTAGAGAAAATAAAATAATAAGGCTTGTTTTGAGAGAAGTGGTCAAAAATGAGTCATAATCTCACACCGACATTTTATCTGTTAAAAATTCATTTGCGGAGTAATAACACTTTACAATAAGGAATTCTGTAAGCTTACTCTTGAAAATCTTTACATCATTTATGTCCCGAATGGCCTCCGGAATACGATTGTAAATGCGGGAAGTATTGCTTATCTTAGCAAAGTGGTCTCACTTAAAACTGAGCACATTTTTTTCTTTTGTCTTTCACGAATTCAAAATTGAAATTTTTCCAAGTTATTTATAACAAATACTTCACTTTCTACGATATAGAATCAGGGAAGTGTTAAGATATTATGTCTTTCAAAATATGGTTTACACGTGTCGTCTGATTTTAATCGAAACATTGATCGGATGCATCGTTTTTGGGCTCTGAACACTCGTATTATTTCTTTGTAATAGCAAGTATCCCAGAAAAAAACTTCGTATCTGAGAGTAGATCCATTCGGGAGCACGGCCTAAGCTAGAATGAGAAAAAGAGTGAATTCATCACCTTCAGGGGTAACATTAAGAGACTTGAAAATGTGCCCCCGCTATTTTTGAACGGGGTTCCCTTGGGCCGTGTAAGTCAGTTTAAATATCTTGGGCACATAGTGACTGAAACTCTACATGACAATTGTGACATAGAAAGAGAGCGCAGGGCTTTGTCGGTCTGTGGTAACATGGTGAGGCACATATTTGCTAGGTGAACAGCAGAAGTAAAGCTAACATTATCAAAGCCTACTGTCAAAATTTTCATACTAGTAGTCTGTGGTCAAACTTTACCCAGCGTGCCTACAATGCCCTGCGTGTGTTGTATAATTATATCTTTAGATCCTTGCTGGGGCTTCCACGCTTCTGCAGTGCATCTGGCATGTTTGCCGATGCCAGTACCAATGACTTCGATGCTTTAATGCGCAAAAAGTCTTATACCATCAGGAGAAGGATATGAGGGAGCTCCAACTCTATTCTGAGGATGGTATCGGAGAGATTAGACTCCCCATATTTTGCAAGGTTCACTGCTCTGCATGTGAGACATGCAAAGAAGTGAAACTCTGTGTCTTCATTTTTCATTTTCTGTCTTTATTTACTAACATAGCGAGTAAGTCAACTGTTACTAACAATCTATGGGCATCAAAGGCCTGAAATAGAGAAATTTTATTTTTATTTTTTTGTTAATATACTTATAAACGAAGTAAATCATTACTATCATTACAATTATTATCATTATTTACAGATACGTCATTTTGGTTGTCGTTATTACAAGGTATGGGGTCAAGATTTTGTACATTATTTACAGAGTCAGTTTGTGTACTTTTAATAGCTAAAAATTTCATTATTTGTTGGGTTATTTGTGACCTATTATTAATTATTCATATTCAAGGTGTAATATTCATCTTAAAATTGATCGGCATGTGTCAATAGCAAAAGCATTGCGCCTTGGTAAGAATCTCCTATAGCTCATATAAATAAAAGATACATTTTTGAGATCAGTGAAGACAAATCTTACATCATAATTAAGTTTTTCTTCTCTGAAAATCCCACCAATGCCTGGAGTAATCTTCTTATATTAATTGTTGATCTGCAATAACTACAATTTTCTTTTTTGCGACCTCAGAAACTTTCTAGTTTGATGCAGTACTTGTAAGCTGAGATAAACTTTCAGTTGTAGTTTTAGATTCACTTGGTTCGATCCTTAGTGACCTTGATTGGTTTAGTTTCACATCAACACACTACTTCTGCTATTACTTGTATAATTTGATTCGCTTATTTTCGGGTTTTTTACATTTGGCTCATCGTTTTCCATTATCTGAACAAATTTTAATCCTACACCGCTATCAGTCTTGTCTTTAATTTCTGTGGGAACACTTATATTTTTCGTAGTATCAATCAGTGACAAAAATTTTTGCAAATCTGATTTTAGTCTAATATTTTCGCTATTTAAACTTTCTATTTCTTGTTGAGCACTTTCGAGGTCACAGGTCGGTGCTTGATTTTTTTCATTCAGATCTGTTATTATTCCACATTTATTAAAGGAAGCCTCTGGCAGACTCATCATTGTAGTGTCAAACAATGACGATGACGATTAATTAATATTAAGACTATCCAAAGAGCCTGTTCGGTGTGGCCGACGAAAGGTTATATTTGGTTGATCCATTTGCAAACGCTTATTAGGAAGATTGAAAAAACTTTTTTTGGTAGACGTTGGATTCGATCCTTGATCGTCAGATTGCCTAGTGGTGCCTCCCGGCTACGATGTCATTACAGTTATCGACGAAATTAGCCTTTACTTCGGTAAGTAATTAGTGCGTGGTCATTTTTCGTAAACACAAATAATCTACTTCAAGGTTTCACTTCTTTCGTTATTAACGACTGGGCTCGATCTTTTAAAAATAAATTTTAACTGTTTAAAACCACTAATGTTTTGCGAATTTACGTTTACACTCTTTGTTTGTTGACGACATATTTCATATATTATGAAAGGTATTTTCTTTCCGCTTCCAATGATTCACTGGAGAGAATTAATCACCTTTAATATGCATAACACCAACTTAAGTCGTAGACAATCTATTCGTGATGTTGACACTTCAAAGGCGCCCTCTGGACCTTAATGCGAACGATAACGTTTTAAAGTGGCAACTCGTGGTAAACGTACTGGAGAGATTGATCTCAGTGGTTAATATTTGAATGATTTGATTTGGTTTTGACGATACGATTGGCTTAGTGTGTGTAGCACGGTTACTCGCTTTGACTCGAGTGGTGTCACGGGTTCGATTCCCGGTCGGGTCGATTCAGGAAACAAGCTTTTCTGAATTCACTGTGTGTGCTGGGAGACACCCCTTAGCTTAATTCCTTGTCTGCTACCACGTTTCACAAGGATATTTATCCTTACCTCGAGAGCATGACATATAGATATATTTATATTTATTTATTTGCCCATACCACGCGTTTTGCGGGAGACTCGTCGCGCTTGGGCGGGCGGGTTGTCTAGGGCAGGATGCACCTTCTGGCGCCACGCTATTGCTCATCGCGGCGTGTGCCTTCAGATACAAATGCATAGGATGGCTATCTCGCTATTGTAACTACCCTCATTTGTGGATATGAGTCGAAATAGAAAATGCAAGTCCGTCCGTCTGCTTATACACCAAGTCTGCTACTTTTTTGACATTTCTGTCGACGTCACTTCCCCATGGTAGTGGATTTCCTCCATTTCTCAATCGATTTCTAACGTTTCATCGAAAATACTTATCTATTTAGCTTTTACCCGAATAACCATTCACCGAATACACATTCATTTCACATGCTTTTTATTATAAATTACACTTTTTATCGAAATATGTTCATAACGCATATTGGCCGACTCAAGTACTGTCTCATTGATTGATTTCTGAAGTGGTGAGTAGTTACAATGTCAATGTTTTCAATAAGTAAAAGAATTGTATGCAAATAGCAATGCAGCATTTAATTCTTTTACTTATTGAAAACCGTGACTTCTGTCACGGCTCCGGCGCTGCGGGGCTCCGGCGGTTACACGCGAGCTAATCGTCGCAGATGGCTTTCGCTCACCACTGCACCAGCTACTCAGCCCGCGGTCCGCCTCGCCCGACGCGCCTGCGTGGCTCTGAATTACACTCTAGGGATAGGGCAGACAATAGAACGTGGAGTTGGGGTCAAATGCATCGTTTTCTAATAGCATTGGTTTATTTATTAATTGGTTATCTCATTTTATACTTTTCGTAAAAAAACAATTTTGTGATATAAAACATTCGTGGAAATCAAATCATGGGAACCATAGCATCGATATAACAAAACATCGATGAAATGAAAAAATATGGAAATAAAATTAAATGAAATGAGTTTTATGGTAAAGACTATTCGAGGAAATAAATTTGTGATGTCTGCGAACAGTTTTATGGGAAATGACATTCGTTGTAATAAAATGCGATAGAGTAACGGATCCTCAGCCCAGCTGAAATGTTATAGGCTCTCTACATCCATTGTGTCGCAAAATATATTTTAAACCAACCAATTTCAAAATGCATTCTCAAAACTTCCCCAACCGACGTTCGAGGACAATTTCCTAGATGTTCGCACGAGTATTATTTTAAAGATCATTTCACCGAATATTGGGGTATAAATCTGGTCGGAGCGAAGACTCAGAATAAGTTTGTGGTATTAGCATGCGGGTCACGGGGGAGGAGATTCATTTCCATCTTTCCACAGATCGTGTGACTCCGAAGCGCGGTTTCCGATGTCATCATTCATAAAACGAAGAACAGTAAATTTTCGATAATGGATTTATTTTATTACTTGGCTGCATTATGACTGAAAGTTAGTGTCTTTGGATCAACATTAAAAGGATATGCTAAGTTGCTGTTGTTAAAACTACCAGTGAGATTCGCTGTACTGTGTGGATAAAGATAACAGGTAAATATAAAACAGTTTCATAGCATAATAAACTACTTTAATTCTGACATACATTCTAATTATCCATAAGGAGACCACCTTGGAAAATATACCTAGCCAGAGTACTTCAATGAATTTCTAGTGTAGACGGGTCATTATGGTTACTAGCATCTAATTAAATACTAAAAATGCTTAAGTTTGTATGTCTGTTTTTCACACAAAAACTACTAAACGGATTTAGATGAAACTTTACAATAATACAGCTATACATCACAATAACACATCTAGGATACAATTCATAAAGATTTTATGAAATTTGGCAATAATATACCGAGGATTGTCAAAAGACTAAATAGGTAAGTGAAAATTAGATTTTTTCAATTGACTTTCGTTCGACTGATTTTTTTGATGACCTTGACCTTGCCTCATTGTTTTTGTAAGTCTTTTAATAATCACCCGGTATTACTATAAGTATCGTAAGTCAGAAAACATACCATAACGACTTTATCCCAAACGGGGTAGTCAGAGGCAAGTGACTGTTGCCGCCATGGTGAACGGAACACTCAGAAGTCCACTCTTCACCAATGGTATTAGACCCCAACGTGGTAGGTAGTGAGCCTTCCGCCGCTATCCGGGTTGATTTGGTTTTAATCGATGTTTCCATCACCGGGGAGTTAGTCAGAAATTAAAAATGAACACGAAGATTTTGGGTTCCGACCAGAACCACGCCATTCGCGCTCCGAGTTGGCGTGCTTAACCACTAGGCCACGATGTTCTCTAAGTCGGCAAAAAATCCTTCAAATGCGGGCGAAGCCGCGGGCGGAGAGCTAGTGAGTAAATATACTCCACGCGCGCTATGACAGGTAACTACGAGCTGAGTTCCGGCAGTTTTGGGCAAGCTTGTGACAGATTGGCATAGTGCGATTTAGCACGGTTTCTCGCCTTGACTTGCGTGGTGTCCCGGGTTCGATTCTTGGTCGGGTAAATTTTGGTAACCATCTTTGCTAAATTGTCCCGGGACGCCCCTGGCTTAACTTCTTGTCTGGTACCTTGTAACAGTGATATTATTCCCTACTTCGAGACCATGACAAGTGGTTTCATCAAAAAACAGTATCCTAACATGACGCATAATCATTGACATACCTTGCTCTATCATCCGATCAGCAATAATTCTGCCGAAACTGAAAACCTGATCAGCAGTTATTTGACACGTGATCAGCAACGAGGCAGCGTTCGAGGCGCGCGTGACTCCATCACCGACACAAAGAGTCAAAGCTATCTGCGACTCTAAATTGTTTCGAAGTGAAGAATCCTTTTGGTAGTCTGGATTTTAGAAGAATATAAAACTGTGTTAATTTTAGCATTTTAGTAAAGTGAAGTAAAGTAATGTTTAGTATCAAAAATATTTACATGTTTTTCCTTATATCTAGCGGACTTTGCACTAAGCAATGCTTGTATCGCAACGTCCATACACGAAATTACAAACAAAAGTTGGTAAGGGACACAGCTCAAGTGACAGATAAAAAAAAAACATTAATTAAGCTAGAATCAAAGCAGTACTGTAATGAAGTAGTGTATTTGGACATGTTGTGTGGTGTGTGTTAGGATATGCGTGTATGTGAATGCGTTTGTGTGTGAATTATAGTAGATATGTGTATGAGTGTGCGTGTATTGCTGTGAAGTGTGATGTGAAGCATGATGATGAGTTTTAAAAAGATTGTTTTCATATCTAAAGATAAATAACTAAAAAATACTACCTATTAGTTAATTTAAAAGAAGATATCGGGCAGGATACGGACCCGCGTCTTTCACATCGTGTAACCCGCTCGATATCTTCGAAGGTCCGACATTCGGTATTTTCTAGATTTCTATCGTTAGAATACTCCTATAACCACGTGCGTGCTGTGGCTATTTATCTTCTACTATATTATAATGGATAGCCGATACAAAAGTGAAAGATCAAAATTATCTATCTGGCACAGCTGACGTTGAGATTATCGACCCTAAACTGACTGATAAAGATTGTCCAGCTGCTACAGTTATCAGAAAACTTCTGTACATTATAAACATCATAAATCTTACTAAATTATGGTGGTACGTTGTTTTGTAGAAAATGGTTACTTACACGTTTTATTTACTCGTTAGACTCGTGCGATGTGGTCACAGTTCTTACCTAACCTAACCAACAGATTTCTCTGGGAAATATGTTTCTATGAAGTAAATAGTAATTGAAACAATAATATTCAACATGGGAATATATGGACTGAATAATCTATGAAGTAAATAGTCGATGAAACAATAATATTCGAAGTGAAAATATTTGGTCTAAATATTCTATGAAACATTTTCTGTGAACTTATTTCTATGAAGGTACTGTCTGTGAAACCAGGGATCACCCAGAATAAATAGCACATAGGCTACAGTTTACAAAGATTTTACGTAATTTCGCCGAAATACATAACTATAATGCAGGCGAAGCCGCGGGCGGGACGCTAGTAATTTATAACTGAACAATAGCTTCATGAAGGAGAAAAACTAACTTAAATCCTGTGTAGAAATCCAACTATAGTGTTAAACTTACGCAGTATTCTGAAACTTTAGCTGCCCAAAGTAAAGTTATTTTCAAATAATGTTAACACTAAAAACAGCAATCACGCTTTTAAAGCGTTTTTCAGAGAATAACGTTCAAACGCGTAAATTATGCCCTCAGGACCTTTTATTTGGCTCTCAATTAAACATTTTCAAACAAAAATCCGAACAGCACTAATTTATTTTCGTTTCAAAATGGCACCGAATCAAACACCATTTGTCGCCAAACCAAATAACCTCATAAAGTGCTTAATGTAAAAAACTGTTCCCATCTGATCCCCTCTCGTTTTTGTGATATATAAAGGACATTTGTTAGGGGGAAGTCGCGTGTGCCGCCCAATGATCACACACATCACAACGTATGGCCCTCGAGCGGTGCTCATACATCATATCTCTTTAAAGGGATGTGCTGAGGCGCAGCACAATGTCGATAACATATAAAACTGACAGCTATTTACGGAAATACTCCTTAGTAAACTAGTTATAGAAAATACATTAGCGGATTCTTTTCGAAGTCAATTTAACCTCATATTTGATGAAAAAACATATCCTTTTGACAAAGGCAAAATGTAATTATAGAAATTTACAATTAGAACTAGTAATTATCTGAGACACTACTTTAACAAAAGTAACTAGTACTTATTTTGTGTAGAAATAAAATAATGCTCGTGTCAAGGAAAACTCATTTAGATAATGCAGTTCGAATGGTAAAACAGTGTTCTAAGGCTTATGTTTTATGTATAAAGAGTGAAGTTTTTATTCAGAAAATACCCACAACATAAAAATTGGTACTACATAGATAGAACTGACGTCATAACTAAATAATCGACTAACAAGCTGAGCCAAACTTTCCTAGGTGTGGAATCACGTTAAGTTTGGGTGCTGGGGCACTTTTGAAATACGAGTAAAATAAGCGAATAAAATAAATAATAAATATCTGGGACAAATAACACCAAGATCAACTGACCCCAAACTAAGCAAAGCTTGTATTATGGGTGTCAGAGACTCATAAACATACTTAAATTTTAATCAGATCCATAAATACAATAAACACAAATGTTTGTCATAGGTGGGGATTGAGTCCACGGCATCTGGTGCTAAAGGCAGGATTGTTAACATAGACCCAACAGGCCAGTCGGAATAATTCAAAGCTTCATTATACCGTATATCGATTCTACAAATCGCATACCCACACTCACCTATCGATGAAATCCCGTGCCGTATTATATACGAGTAGATATAATTTTACGGTGTGCCGGATATAGGTGTGCGGTTTTAATAAAACAGCTTTCTTTCTCGTCAAATTTCAGTCATTGAGTTTTTGCTATTGTGGCTTTATGAGGAAAATACTGGTAAAAGAATAACAGTGAATAATTGCGATCATGAATGAACAAGAAAGAAATTCTAAAGACCTTTGTATTTACAGGTTTTTGCTTGTTGTATGAAAACTGAGTACTATTTAAACATTGAGCAAAAATATTAAGTTAAATTGATCAAAACCAACTGTTGCTGACTGCAACAACTAGTAATCTCTACATATAAAAATATTGTGACCGAAGTAATTTTCTATGTGTTTTGATATTTTTTGAATAAACATCGCCGTTTCAAGAAAACGCTGCCCCGTAATATATTAGTTAAAAGAGACATCTACTCATAAGAGCTGTGTAACTTTGAGTGACGTTTCCAAATTCAAGGCTATATTAAGTACCAGTTAGATGAGTGCTGGGACCAAAACTAGTACAGTCAGAAACAAAGCTAGTTAAACATTGTTTTTTTTTAATGAACATTCGTTAGGATTGTGACGAAGTAAAGTTTATCGAACTTCTTGCTAGCAGATAATTGATTCTCAAAGGAAACACATAGAATATTCAAAGGAAGGAAACAAACGTTCGACATGAAATATCTAGAATTTTTCCAAATTTAATAAATCAACCATCAAAAGGGTTGTCGAATGCTGAAGAAATGATTATTCAAATGAAAGGGTGAATCTGTCGGGGCCTTGAATTGCAAATACTCGGAACATCACCAATTACTGCGATTTCTACTTCGTCGGGGAAGTTTGCGTCGGCAGGGCTGCTGGTCTGCTTGCTGTTATCGAAGATATAAGTATTTTAGAACCTCAAAGATAGATATTATTATTCAAAAACCTTTTGGCCTAATCCTGACCAAGCTGTATGTTCGTAATCAGTTTGGTAATGGAAAACACTGTTGAACCAAACAACACGAACAATGAAGGTTAAAATACGCGGTGGGCGCTGCATCGCATCACTAAAGGCGGCAAAATCAACTTGTCTCTCATTTGGAATTATTATTAGTTGACAGCGATTTCGTCCGTTTGAAATAGTTTTTTAAACATTAAACCTAGTGCAGGTAATATGTATTTCTATATTTTAATCCTGTTACTATACTATGAGTGTCCGAAGTATCAACAAAATCCATTCAGCAACACTCATGTGACGCTGATTATACAAACAAACATGCACAAATACCAAAAATTATTGTTTCGTATTCAACATCGTTTAAATTATGATTATGGTGGATTATCTTGCCCGAAAATATATACTAAATGTGCATTAGCTACTGTTTTTATTTGTTTTATGAAAGGCTAATCAAATGTTAAATCAAACGATATCCCAACTGGTTTTGAGTATTAAGTGGGACTTGAATCCGGGCCTCCCGTAAACCAGGCGTCTGCTCGTCCAACTAAGATACCGATGTATCGATACCGCCAAAATGACTTTGTAAAAGCTTAAAATGCAATATTATAAGTGTCAGGTCAGTTGCTTTTCTTAATTTAAAATGGGTTTGCGTTTGACTTCAGTCTCGCCTGGTGGTAACCGATGACGAGGCCGATGGTGGTACAGGCTCACCCAGAAAATGCCTATTCACTCTGGCCTTGGAGATACCAAGGTTGTAAGTATCTGGAAACACAGACGCAGGGGGGGCGTTCCACTCCTTAGCGGTGCGGACCAGAAAAAATGTAGCTTACCGTTGAGTGCGGGTTGTTGGAAAGTCAACCGCATGGGGGTGGAAGCCTTCCTGGCGTCTAGTGGTCCAGTGGTAGAAAGTAGAGGGTGGTAACAGGTTGCTTTGCCTAATTAAATGTCAACTAATGTGATGAGTGGACGAAAATTAAACGCCTAACATAATTTGACTTGTCTTCGGTTCGATCATTCGATCAACCTTACTGAAACTCAAGATAACTCAATTGGCAGGTTAAGAAGTTTAAAATCACGTTGTAAGTTGAATGTAACTGAATCTTCTCCCCCGAGAAGAATTTACTTACAGTACAGTTAAAAAACTCCTCACTTTTCTCAGATTACAGCCCTAGCTCCCCAGAATTGCCAGCGCCAAGATTAAAAGTTCGTGATTTTGATTTTATCGGGTACCAAATTGAGAAATTTGTATTCTAAGTCGGCTATCGTTTTGCGGATTCGCTTAAAGATTGTTCAGGAATCGTGGGTTGCTAGGAAATTAATTACACTTCCGTTTTATTACTCTGTCCGTGTGCAGTCAGTTGTTCAATATTTTATTTACGTGTACCTACGATGACGCACAGAAAAAGGAACATTTTTGGCTTATACGGATGGATATGTCGTTAGGTAGATATATCGCTAAATCACTTTAAAACAATGGTAAACTGAAAATCATAATTTCTTCATTCATTCAATTAGACTATTTTTCTAGAGTTTACTGCATTGCCTGTTAAATAATGTTATTTAACCACTGTATAGACATAATATAATAATATATTTATACTCCTTATTGTAGTAAACATATAACTGTATTAGTATTACTGCAATACATGTTTGCCCCTATCACCGGCGCGCGGCGTTCAAAAGAGCTATTTGCACTGAGCACACCAAAAACATCATTTACGAAGTATTTAAAAGGCTGAAAGCTAAACAAGTCCAATATTAAAAGGTTTCATCATACATTGATGGGCTTCTTTTTTTATTTATTATTTATTTATTTAATAAACAAACAGCTGTTTGCAATGGACTAGTAAGTTGTCCCACAGAACTATTTTCACAGTTTGCCTGTGGGATCACGAGTCTCTAACTTATTAAACTTAAACTTAAATGCTAAGGTAAATTAGCTATATAATATTTTTTAGGTTTTCTTTAAAATACTTTTATATTTTGTTCTCGGCGTATGTCCTCAGGCAACTGATTCAATAATAACTATTGAATCAGTTTCATGTATTTCATGTATTTGTTAATGTATTATGATGACCTTCAGAATGCCAAACATTCAAGTTTAACTTAGAACTGTAAGTATGACTTCTTTCGCCCACCGATTTAAGGTAACTACGTGTTCCGGCGAACGAGAGTAGGTACATCTAGTTTCAAAAGGCACGTCTTTACAAGTTGACTTGCGATCCAAGCATCGTTCCACTCAACCATTTTGCAATTTGAGCTGAAACGTTACCATATTCTGATTACCTGTTTATCCACGCGACATAACAGCCACCGAAACACTCGAATTTAGACCGTGATTCCTCTTCCAAATTTAACCGCCATCTTTCCGCCATATTTTTATGGCGGCTATATTAAATTCGTAGATTACAAAAAATAAAAAAGCGAAATAAACGTCAAGTGAGACCTTTAAAAGTGTGTACGGCGCGAAATGGGCCTCTTCAGTGTTCGCCCGGGATGTATTCTGGGTAATGAGTTCTATATTGCGCCCTTCGTGGTGTAATTGACTCGATGCTGACTGTACGCGGATTTTATATTGCGTAACGTCATTTTTTAGGGTGTAGGGTTCGTAATTACGCTGTCTGATAATGGGGTCGTTTTAACCATTTTTGTGAAGTAATCACAGCCTATAGGGGGTGTAAAGAGCACTATAATATTTTACGGTAAGCATGTACACACACGTATTTTGTATAGGATAAAATGTGGGTGTTTTGTCACAAAAACCGCATATTTATTTCCCTGCAAATTCCCATGCTCTTTCCATTGACATAGTCACTTGCCTGTCATGCTTCTCTGCATTGTATGAACCAAAGTAGCTTCCCGCTGTTTGTATGGTTAGATATTTTCATTAATAGACAACCTTATTCAAGAGGAAGGTTACATGTACAACGTTCCACGTTGACAACAAATCAGAGTAGGTACATCGCTATTTATGAATAAAGAAAGGTCATTATTGTGGCAGTAGGGGATATTAAAATACGTGCCACTGTAAATATTTTCATGTAAGTAAAACAGAAAACCTCAATGCAATAATAAGCCACAGTATATTTCATTACGTTACGATATTTTAAGCTCATATTTTCCGTTAAAAATCAATGTGGCAACATTTTCCATTCGGAATGACCACGCTAAAATGTAGCAATTTTTATTTTCATTTGTTTATTTAACTTTAAGCCTTACTGCAGCGCAATAAACATTATTTTGGGGCGATGCGAGTGGAAACTCATCGCGACACGGCGCGTCGCCGTCAAGAGCTTGTCATTGCTCATATGTTCAGTTTAGGTTGGTCTGTGTTTCGGATTTGTTTTAGGGGTGGTGGGGGTCTGTTTGGAGTGGTTGTGAGGGATTATAATTTTTGATCCTGTGAGTGCACTAAACCATATACGTGGCTCATTAGGTCTTGATCTCGGGGTAACGAGCCGCGCCTAATTGCGGAGCTGCACCCGAGGTGCCGGAATACATTTACAACGTTCACGATTTATTTTTCTGGCTAAATATGGCGGTTCTTTTTGTTTAGAGCCAGTAACATTAAAGTCGTTTGGGTGATAGAGACGGTTGAAGCACAAAATAAAGAGATTACAGAAAGACCGCTCTTGCCGTTTTCCAGTATAATTACCTAAACTTGCCCGACCGCCTAGGGCTACTACTATATTCGCTTTGAATTTTTGAAATTCAGTAGGTAGGTTATACCTACTTAACAGAACCCGCCAAAAACAAAATGCATCATGTAAAAATTTCACCAAGTTCGACAAAAACACTCGCGACAGTCCGACTCGCCGCGTGACTGATTCTCACCCGTATTGCTTGTAAACTCACTTTGTCTGTGTGCATGATCAAAATGTTTGTACTAAGCGGACTATCTGTTCGGGCCGCCGCGCCAACCAAGCTTTACATGGCACAGCGGCACCTTAAGATCATGACATTGATAAGCCATTATGCGATGGTTTTGAAAATATTGACCTGTGTCCTCCGTACTTAATACCTGAGCCTTCACCACTTTTGTACTATCGTGAAAAATATAAACAATCAATATCCAGATTTATCACACCTAGAACATCAGGCAAACTAAACTACGTGTGTAACAGAGAATTGCGGTACCTAATTACTGGTGTAATCCAGCAATTTGTGTGTGGGTAGAACAATCCGGTTGGGATACGGCGCTGGAGGCAGCAAGCGGAATTAAATGCTGATTGCCTTCGCGGTGCAGGCCGTGGGGTCTTAGGTAATTTGTGATTGTACATTTTTAAGAACATCTTGTCGTGGTAACCCTTAACAGGTTTAACAGGTGTGTGATTCTGTAAAGCGGTCTATACATTGAAGGCAAAGAGCCCACCAAAAAATCATGAATTAGAGACTGCATCGTGCACTCCTAATCCTAAAGTTAAGTTTTCTCGTGCTATTGTTACCTTTGCGTTATGTTTAGGTACTATTTGCTGACTGCAACTGCCGACAGCATATGCAGCGTCCCATTATCACTTGGTGGTGAGTGACATAGATAACAATGGGACGCTGCACGGGCTGTCGGCAGTTGCAGTCGGCAGCTCTGTTCCAAATAGTGCCTTTAGGCTCAGCCTGAAATCCAGAGGTCCTTGACACACCATTCCGGCACCGCAACAGCATAGCTGCTACACGGCATCGCCTCGTATTAACCCTTAAAAAGGCCGCGGTAAAATAGTTACCACCCGAATTTGAACCTTAATAATTGGGCATACAGGCGAAAACCTATGAATTTTTGTACAATGCAATGCCTTATTAAGGGTGAAGGCCAGCGCGCTAACTACGCGCCGGCCGCGAGGTGCAAGCTAGAAGTCCGCTCGCTTACAGCGCGCGGGCTGCGAGTCGCGGTGTATGGTAGTGACAAGTTTTCAAATTGACATTGTAAAATATATCATAAACCACTTAATTCAAGGCTCTAATTTAGATGGCCAGTTATTTGCCGGGTTGGAGCAGTGCCGTTGCCGTGCCGTGATAATATGCGATAGCAGCCCATACGCATCAATGGAAGCGATGAATTGATTTCAATATCACAATAAATAGACTAATAAATTACTACTGCTATGCTTGCAAGAACCAACGTAGACATCACAAAGAATCATACTTAGCAAGAATTATAGATTGGTAAACTATTTATAGATGTGCTTGTGTTGTGTATGTGTGATTTGAAAGTACTTATTCAGTCTATTTGAATAAAGTTATTTAAGTTTTATGAGTTTTTTTAGTTTATCTAACCTGCAGCCCTTCGTCTTGATAGGCGCCATTGAACATCGCGATGAACAGTTTGTCAAATATTCAGAAAAAACAAAATTAAAGAACCGTTGCAATATATTCTAGAAGTACCCTTTTGATAAAAAAACTATGCGAAAACTAGTGTTTTCCCAAACAACATACCGAGCACCTAAATTGAAGCGAAAACTGTTGTCAAACCAAAAAAACCAACCGCAAACGCCGGGTCGTCCAGGTGATTCTTATTAATTTGTATCTTTGCCGCAAGTCCCTTTAATTTCGCCGCGTAACAGTGGATTAATGGCGACTCCTTTGAAACGTCTTTAATTAAAACCCCTAAATGAAAGCCGTGGTTTTACGACAACACTCTTTTTTAACTTTTTAGGACAGTTGCGCAATGGCGCCAGTAAACGGCGGACAAAAATGCTCCTACTAAACTTTTTAAAGGTAGTTGCAGAATATAAATAATAATATCCTTACCAACTGAGTACATTCTACATAACACAGACTGTATATTTGCATGTTTTATTTACATGTCCATAATATACAAGTAACTCGGAACGCTCATTAAAAATCTAAAATTTGGATCAGTACCCCTACCATCAACTTTTGCCACAGATCATTGCTGATGACAGTCGCTAGCGCCAGTAGTCAAGTTTTTGTAATTGCGTACAGCCGTGATCCTTACCAACTGAGTACATTTTATATAACGCAGACTGTATATTTGCATGTTCTATTTACATGTCCATAATATACAAGTAACTCGGAACGCTCATTAAAAATCTAAAATTTGGATCAGTACCCCTACCATCAGCTTTTGCCACAGATCATTGCTGATGACAGTCGCTAGCGCCAGTAGTCAAGTTTTTGTAATTGCGTACAGCCGCGATCCTTACCAACTGAGTACATTTTATATAACGCAGACTGTATATTTGCATGTTCTATTTACATGTCCATAATATACAAGTAACTCGGAACGCTCATTAAAAATCTAAAATTTGGATCAGTACCCCTACCATCAGCTTTTGCCACAGATCATTGCTGATGACAGTCGCTAGCGCCAGTAGTCAAGTTTTTGTAATTGCGTACACCCGTGATCCTTACCAACTGAGTACATTTTATGTAACGCAGACTGTATATTTGCATGTTCTATTTACATGTCCATAATATACAAGTAACTCGGAACGCTCATCAAAGCTTTACAGCTGCAGCGGCACATGTTGAGACAGGGACCTGGTTAGTCCAACTTTGACTAACCAGGCCTTTCGTGTTTTCAATTTTGTATGTTTTTTTTATTATTTTAATTTAATTATGTTCTAGTTGCTCACTTGTGCCTCTCTGTGGTATGCTAATACATAATTTTTTACTGTTTACTTTTACTTTTACTATATGGCATCAAGTCAGCGCCATCTAGCGGCCTTCATGGCTAGGTGGCGCCGACTCGATTCAATACTATACTACTTTCGCTGTATGATGATATCCCTGACAGTTCATAATTATCAATTATAGTGCTGTAACGAATGTAATTTAATCGAGTTGGCAGAGGAAATGGAATCAGAATTACCGATTTTCAGCTTTTATTTAAATTCTTAATAAACGTGTTATGGCCAATAGGTAATAGAATAAAACGCGGTATCTCGAAAATAATAGTTAAAAAATTGCACAATCAAGGCAGACGCACTGGTACTGATGCTAATGACGTGATTACAAATTTCAAAATGGTCGCTCTCATAGATTTTTTGTCGATTCAGTAGTGTCAATACACTATTGAATGGCGTTCCTTTTCACGAATCAGGCGCTGTAATGATATATTAGTTTAATTTCCAATACTTCATTTATTAACGGTTAACAAGAATAACAATAATCAATAATAATTTAATTGATAAGATTCGAAAGAACAATAGTTTTTTAATAGTTTATAACATTTTCTTTTGCTAGTTTATTTTTATTTAGTTTGAAATATTATGCGTGACACGGAACAATAAGAGCTGTCAGGCATATCATCTCACAGTGAAATTATAATTGGCATTTACGCGCTTGCAAAACGCGATGGTAAAGTCATTCGCATTTCTCTCTGTAACTCGCACTCGGTCCTCTGATCATTGGTCAGGCAGTGTAATCAGCTCATTCAGAACATAGTCTGGATCTTTAATTAGGCACGCGTGCTGATGAAGCCATAGCAAAAATTTTAGCAACGGCTAATTACACGTATCAAGGTTTCATTCTGAATTATAATAAATTATTTGCACATGCTGGAGGTACACTATAGATGACATTAAAAATAAAGATCAGCCCAATCAGCCATTTATAACAGCAGCGTATTTAGCTTGACATAATATCTACAATTTGGTGAAAAAATAAACCAATCATCATTTACAAATAGGTACATGAATTGCAAAGTTAAAAGTTAATGTTAAAGATAACCCCATTAGTCTAAAAATTGATGGTAATACTATGAAGCTTGTAGATACAACTGTTTTTCTTGGAATCACACTAGATTCAAAACTGCAATGGAACCCTCATATAACAGCTCTCTCAGGCAGACTTAGTTCGGCTGCATTTGCAGTGAGAAAAATTAGGTTATTAACAGATGTTGATACTGCTCGTTCAGTTTATTTTAGTTATTTCCATAGTGTAATGTCTTACGGCATTGTACTTTGGGGTCAAGCGGCGGATATACAAACCATCTTTATCCTCCAGAAGCTAGCTATCAGATCCATCTATAAGCTTCGTGCACGGGCTTCACTTAGGGAGATTTTTAGGGAAATTGGTATCCTCACTGTAGCGTCACAATACATTTACAATTGCATTGTTTTGGTGAGAAAAATTATTGGTCTCTATGCTAAACACAGTGACATACATTGCAGAAATACTAGGAATAAGGATAAAATTGCACTTCCACTCTTTAGGTTACAAAAAGTTTTAGGATCCTTTATGGGGCAAGGTATACATTATTACAACAAAATTCCAAAAACAATTTGTGAGTTACCTTTACATAGATTCAAAAATCACATCAAAACGGCTTTATTAAAAAAGGGCTATTATACTACAAAAGACTACCTTATAGATAAAAATGCCTGGGTATAAGCGCTCTGCTCGATGCGGGATTAAATAGCTCTATTGTAACAGATGTTTTATTGTAAGAGTTAATAGGTACCTAGTATGTATGTACTGACTAACAATTTTTGTTTTTGAATTGTTTAAATGAATTCTTGTTATTATATTCTTTTATGGTTGGTTTTTTCTATTTGTTTTATATTCTTTTAGGTTTGTTTGTATCAAAATGACACACTGCTTGTACTTTACTAACGCCTGTTGTAAACCCAAAACAAGTTTAAAAGAGTAACTGCTGAGTTTCTCGCCGGGTCTTCTCAGTAAGAAACAACTCCGACGCGGTGGTAGAGTCGCATTATGTCTGTATACTGTTTATTTACATATCCATATTATTATCGTATTTATGTCTATTATTTAGTATATTTTGCTGTAAATTTGACGATTTGAAAGTACTGATACAGTCTATTTGAATAAAGTTATTTGAGTTTGAGTTTGAAATTTTTTCAACTTTTTTTATCATTTGTTCGGTAACTGCCGTTGTAGGGCGTCCCGAGCGCGGGTCGTCTTTAGTTAATGTTTTTCCTTTTTTAAACTCAGCACACCGCGGCGCAACCGCAGAATACGGAGGAGCATTAACCCCTAATGTTCCTTTCAAGTCTAGATTAACTTGCTCAGTAGTATTTTTTTTTCAGGCAGAGATATTTTGTTACGGCGCGAATTTCAATTTTATCCATTTTGCGTACCACGCTCCGACACGACGAAAACAAATGACTTCTATTTGTAAAATAAGAAAAAAGTAACAGAAAACCCAGTATTTACTTTTTCGTTGTTCAAGGGGTTTATGCCATTATTACGTAGAGAAGAACATTCTTTTAAGTAACCATTTACGTTTAAATAAGAAAAACTGGTTCTTAAATGTTTTATCAGGAAAATCTAATTTAAATAAATTATTTAAATCAATTACGTTACGTTGATTTCACAGAAAGCCATATTGCATTAAAGCAGCAGATTTGATCAAATACGCGAAAAACCATTGACAGAAGTTTTAAAGCGTCAGTGCAAAACGCTTTTCAGAAGCCCGCGCCCCTAACTCAAACACTTTTTCAGCCACAATCCTTCCTAACCCGCGGTGTTTATGTAAGCCTGTATTTTAATTTGCTACTAATTACTTAGACTATTAATCCCGAGGGGAACTTGAGTCACTATGTTTTTAATTAAGGATACCTCTGTTCGCAAGTTGACTGTAATTTGATTATTAATTTTGGAAGGTATCGGATAAGTTAGAGTTTGTTAGAAGTGGTTAATTGAAACTTCAAATTGAAACCGAGACGTGTGAGTGAAACTTATTTATTTATGAAAAAGATATGATATTCTTTGATAAAATGTAGAGCTATCATAAATAAATAACAACGGATGAAAGCTGATTCTAAGGCAAATCTACAGTGTATTTCTATATTTACAAAGTCTTCATCAGCCTATTCATAGTCCGCTGCTAGACATAGTCCCCCCCTCCCCCAGTGCGCGCCATCGCGCTCTATCCTCAGCTTGACGCATCCAGTTCCTGCCAGCAATCTTTTGCAAGTCATCACCCCACCTGGCCGGAGGGCATCCCACACTAGGTACGTTTGCCTATAAGATAAGATAAGAAAAGATAAACTTTATTGCACTAACAAAATGTTATAGTTTCATTTAAATAAATTAGGTGTACAATATAGGCGGCCTTATCGCTAGTAGCGACCTCTTCCAGGCAACCTTCAGGTAGAGAATCAGGACAAAAATTAAGTGGAGGTGCTATACGCGGTCTCTACTCTAGAACACGCTTACTTCAGAGGTTATCTTTTCTACGGCATAAGTGGCCTGCCAACTGCCGCTTCAGCCTACTAATCCTGTGAGCTATGTCGACGCCCTAATTCTCCGTCGGATTACTTCGTTGCGGATCTTATTCTATTCTTCAGAGAAACACCGAGCATAGCTTTCTCCATAGCTCGCTGAGGGACTTTTAACTGGTGGGCTAAGCGCACTGTTAGTGTCCACGACTCGGCTCCTTATGTTATGGCGGGCACTGTGGCATGGGCTATTTTGTTCAAATAGTATATGGGTTAAATACAATTGAAAAACGGCCTATTCAATATAAACAAACGAATCTTTCCTTTTTATAATATTGGTATAGAATATGCCTAGCTGTGAAACAGAATATAACCTGAACAATATATAGAATATAAGCTCGTTTTAGTTTACTGTATCTGTCTCGGATCCTCTAAGTGCAAGCTTCCGTGCAGGCATCCGTGTATGTTGGTATCGAAAAATATATGTTTTATATATACTATACTAATATAATACAGCTGAAGAGTTTGTTTGTTTGCTTGAACACGCTAATCTCAGGAACAGATGTTCAGTGTTAGATGGCCTATTTATCGAGGAAGGCTATAGGCTATATCATCATTCCACGCGGACGAAGTTGCGGGCAGAAGCTAGTTAATGATGAATGTGAAAAACTTCTTCTGTTTAAGGCCCGATCTTTCAATTCTTAGTTTATTCCCTAGATAGGTAACTGAAGTATAAATTTAACTGACTGTTTATCAAGCGAATAAATATTTTCAATTTTTCAATCTTCTTTTATCCAAAGAATAGCTATATCTATCGTTTGTCTCTGTACTTTTATCGCTAATTTCACACTGATTATACACAAGCGAGATGCACATATACAATAATTGCAATGTTAGAATGAAACAAGACAAAAGTTGACGTTTGACAAATTGACACTGACGTATAAGAAAAACAACTTCAGGTTGTTTTGTTGTCCAAAGTTGTGGTAAAAAGTTTGTGATTATGATAACACACTAAAACTATGTACTTAAAAAAATAAAATTAATCTCAAATGACACACCACATAACATCAAAATGTCAAAGAAACGCATAGATAAATCTTATCCAGCCCCTCAAGAAGCTTAAGTTAGGCTAATTTTATTCCTCAGGTTAGCGGCTTTATTCAACAGATAAAATCTATCTGACCATTGAAAAATTAAAAATCTTGTTAACTTTCGAATACTTTTTTTACTTTTTGCTTTACAGATAAATCAGTATCTGGGGGTTGCAAAATCGGCCCTATGTGGTTCAAATTGAAAACTTAGAACTGCAAGCAAACTTCATCTTTAAGCGATACGTCTTGTTATTCCCCAGGCAATCGATCTATAGTGAAATTACCATGTAAAACCACTTATCTTTGTAGGCGCAATGCATAGGCAGATACCACATACAACGCCGAAAGTTCTCACTCAAGGCGAGCATACGCGACGTGATGAACATTAACTTGATATTGAAGGTCATTATATCTTAGTATGCTGGAACTAACGCTCACAATAGTGTTGTGTTAACATCTGCTTACGTAAGGATTTATTTGAAAAAGTTAGGTGTTTGATCCCAAACTACAAGCTCTGCTCAGTTTGGGGTCAGATGGTCTTGGTGGTGATTGATGATGTCAAGCACACTTTTTGTTGTCCCGTTAACAGCACGAAGATGTAGGATCTACATATTGGAGGTCATTGTATCCTCAGAATAATTACGCCTAGAAGGAGAGTCGACGCATGCTCACTGACGCCACTGAAATCCGGACACCATGTCCGACCATGACCTTGATCACTGGCGACGTCCCGCCAGTGATCAAGGTCATGGTCTATTGGTAGGAGCTCCAAGAAAATGACTATTTGTTGTGTAAATAGGATTCACAATGATTCGGGAAAACACAAAAAAGATATAAAATAATTTACCACCAGTGGACAGTATGTTTTAACTTATATTAAAATCTTAGCACTTAAAAACTTAAAATAAATATTGTAATTTATGTAGAAACAGCTTTTGTTGTTAAATTGAAAATGTTGCAAGTTGCAAGTAATGAGAAATTATTTGTCCAACTTTTAATAAATAGGACGAAATGGATTTTATTAAATTGAAGTATTTATTTAATTATATTATATATTTTTGTGCATGTATATTATTAATGTGATTATAAAAATCAAAAGGGCTAACGTGAAAGTCACCTCAGAATGAAGCAGTTTATTGTAAAAAAAACATATTATTAATATAAGTAATTAAGAACTTTTAACTAAACACGCAAAGACCTTCAAAAAATCCACAAATTTTAATTTCAGAAATGACTTTTTTTTTGGGTTACTTTTAAGGGAGAATGCTGTCGACTTGCAACATTATTTGGTTACTTCTGCCATGGCATATTGTAGACGTTCGGATTTGGCTTTAAGTTTGACGCGTCTTTTTGTATGGAACTATCCTTCTAGGTGTCATTATTCTAAGATTGTATCTTACTTAGTACACAGGATATCAGGCTCACAAACTAGCCTGCCAAGCGTGGCGACTATTGGCAATATACGACGCGGATGGCGTAGTGCGCTGTAGCACGGTTTCTCGCCTTGACTTTCGAAGGATCCCAGGTTCAATTCCCGGTAGAGTCAATTCAGGAAAAGATCTTTTCTAAATTGGCTCGGGTCTGGGTGTGCTGGGAGATGCTCCTGGCTTAATTCCTTGTCTGGTAAGTACCTCGTAACACAGGGATATTTATCGCTACTTCGAGACCATGCCAACCAACCAAGTGACCAAGTGGTGTGCTGCCTAGCGCATATACAACGTGTTAATTAAAAAGCGCAAAACCTCTGACACCCCAACTTATTTTTATTATAAAATAACTATGTAAATTATTAAATTTAATTTTCGCGGATTATTTACGAAGATATTCGCTTTTTTTGTTTTCTTGTCTTTGTTGCATAATTAAAAAGTCTATGGTAATAACGCGCGAGCTAGTGCGACGTTGCCGCTTCGCGTGCCGCCGCAATAATAGAGTTAAGTAATGAATAAACACGGCGTAGTTAAAATATTTTTTTGGTTATAATTTTACCCCACTTTTTTATTAGTGGAATCGATTCTACTCTCGATTCTGAACAAACTAATTTCAGGTTTTGCGCTTTTTTCATTAACACGTTGGATACATATTTTAGTAATTTATTCATACCCTTCATGCTAAAAAATTGATGGGGAAGATCTACAATGAATTATTATAAAAATTAAGGTAGCAGATTGAATCACCGCTTAGGTATTCCGCCAAGTTTTCGTCACTTAGCTCCCGAAGGCGCAGTTAGTTCGGCACCTTGTGTACGCTCTCAACTGGTTAGTATACGCTTACTAATTTATCGTTCATTAAGTGTTGTAACGATATAGCGACGTACACCTCACTGCAGGGCTGTCAAAAATATCTACCTAATAGCTGTTGCAAGCGTCTATGTCCGCGAGAACTTAGCTTGCAAACTTTTTAACCTGTTTGTGAGTCTAAACTGTTATAATATTGCACTAAGATCCAGATTTTGTAGTCTTTTAATTAAAATCTGTCTAGTAGTAGTACGTGATGCTGAGAAGCACAAATTCTAAAAATGTTCCTTCACATTTTAGTATCGTTTATACTATGCACTGCAATTGATTTAACTATAAAAAAATCGCCAATCGTTGACTATTACTCCCATAAAAATATAGTCTAAAATATTGTGTTACTCGCTCATGATGTAGCTTCATATAGTAAAAATAATTTTTAATATCAGTCCAGTAGTTTTAGAGTTAACCTATTACAGACAAATAAAATATTCAATCTTTCCTTATTAAAAATAGTGTTGATGTTACATTTGGGATCCTAACGGGTTATTTGAATTAAATGAAATACTCGTAATTAAATTAACTCGTTATCCTTAATTTTTTCTGTGATTGACAACTGTATTTATATCTGTGTACGAACATAAAAACGAGAACCCGGAAAAAATTGCCTACAACGGATGCTACGTTCCTACGGACACTTGATGGCTGAAACCGAAAAACCAACAAGAAAATGTAAGCCAGGTATACTTTTTTTCAGGAAACTGGAACAGCCCTGAAGGTCTGGAATTGCAAACTAGCTCCGATAAACAGGTGCAGCGTACGTTCGGCTGAACTTTTAAGAGCTTCTCGTGACATCGGGGTAAGGCTAACACTGAACATGTGTCTTGTCAAGCACGCTGGATGCAAGTTGAAAGATATTTTTTATCGGAGCTTGCGTTTTCAATTATTAATAGTTCAGCACTACAGACTTCGTAAGTCTTGGACTTATTTATCCGTCAAAGTAGACACTTTTTAATTTGTATTGTTTTTCTATTCTGTCTAACACATACGACACACTACGGGGATCGCACACCGAATAGTTCCTATAAAAAATTTCAGAACCGCACAAAAGTAGGTACCTACTAGTTAGGATTTCCCTTAATTAAAGTAATAATGCATAGTTCGCGTCAAACTTCTAGTTTACTTTAAAGTTTTAGTTCATCATCATCATCAGCCTATCATAGTCCACTGCTGGACATAGGGCGCCCCTAATGCGCGCCATCGTGCCCTATCCTCAGCTTGACGTATCCAGTTTCTGTCAGCAACCTTTCGAAAGTCATCACCCACCTGGCCGTAGGGCGTCCTACACTACGTTTGCCTATACGCGGTCTCCACTCTAGAACACGCTTACCCCAACAGTTATCTGTTCAACGGCATAAATGGCCTGCTCACTGCTGGAGTTTTAGTTTAGGGCATACGCAATACCTACCTATTTTTCTTAGAAAAAAATATAAATGCGGGACTCGATACAACTTCAGAGTGACCTAGAAGTTCGACGCGAACTATGCAAAGGCGGTCAACGCAGCCACTGATTGAGAGATATTAAAAAGGTATGAAAGAAAAACTTGCTTGCACAAGAAAACAAATACAATGGCTAGGTAATTCTTAAGTTCACAATCTTAGCGGCCATATGAGATAAACAAATAAATATGCTACGCACAACACACCAACATCATGTTCTTGAAATAAAGATGGTCCCCCAGGTGTGCTCTGGCCACCAAAAAAGCATTGATGGTTTAGATTCTGAAGTAAATTTAAAGCAACAACCAATAAGTGCTAGTGAAAAACACAATTACCTAACGAAACAAGAGAGTGGTAAGTGCTAAAGAAAGGTAATATTATGGTAAGTTACTGTATTTCATGAGGCACTCGATTAAATTGGCTCAGAGCAGACTGTGGGAGCCCTGTTTCAGCGGGAGTCCATGATAGAGTAGTTTGTTGTAAGAATCTGTTAGCAGGATCCGATAGACAAGTAAACGGAGGAAGAAAATAGACAGCCAAATCTTGAGATAATAAAGAAACAATATTTACAGGCAAAAATAAGTAGTAGTGTGCTGCAAGCCATCCCAGAGTGCTGCATCAGCATCTCAACTAAGGCATCCCAGTGAAGCAGGCCCCTAATGAGGATATGGAGCCTCCACGCAGCCATGTATGGAGAGGCTATGTTAATTTTATTGGAACAGGAGAGGAGGAGCTCATTAGATTGCTACAATTGTACGTGGAAGTAAGAGGGTGTATAGCGTGTTATTGCATTTAATAAACGTGCTCATTCACGGGTTGCTTATTTAAATTTGGAACGAGAAGTTCGCATTGGGTGAGGTTAGGAACACTAACGGATAAGGTTAGGAACCATTAGGAAAAATGAGGGTTGATATTGTGTGGTTTTAATAAGTCGACACATCAGGGTACCTACTTGCTAACACAATGTCCGTATTTTAAGGGCAAACTAACATGCTCCTCATTAATATAAAAACGAATATGAGTTTAACAAACATCATGTATTTTTGTACTCTTTAATATGATATTCACCATACAGAAATACATTTTCAAGAATATCATATTGTTGAATGTTTTTTTTTACACATTAGTTTGACCGAAACTACGGACATTTCGTTAGCGAATAGGTCCCATGTTGAGTTGTACCATGTTAACCATGTACTATGAGATTTGTTTAAATAAACTACTATAGTAAACTGCAGCTACTTGGAGACCATTTTTAGTTACATTACTATTCACCTAACCGAAATCCCATACATACTGTTAAAGGAGATGTCCTAAAATGTATGGAATCTTGGCTAGGTATATGTACATTGTACACCATACCAAAAAATAGGAAAAAACACCTGGACCAGTTACTAAATATTCGATTTCCTTAAAAAGGGATATTTATTTGGTTCAAACAAGATTTCCAATAATAAAATTGCAACACACAACGAAAAAAAGCATGGTGGAAATGTGTCCACACGATTACGCGGTGTCAATTTGACAAGACTACACCAACAACATGGAGGTAATTAGCACTTAACCACTTTTGTAGTTTTTGTTGCCTGAAAATCATAATAAGATTTAAGTTCTTAAAACAAAAACTGAACTAAGACAAATATTAATGCAAATAGCAAAATCGAAAGCCAAAATAAGGATAAACACAACACAACTGACACTACTGACAGTGACAGCTCGCTCTGAATGTCTATAGACTAGTGAATTGCCATACTGAAATAGGACTTGCATACTGAATATTTTTTATTAAAGAACCAGAAAATGAAGTAATCATTCGTATTGTTTGTATTTTTACTGGAATCTGTAGATTTTCCTTCATTTTTTAAATAGGTGTACATAGACTTGGCCAGAAATGAGACATCTCCTTTGACAGTAGACTCATGGTAGATGTACGGATCATATTAGGTACAGACCAGTTTCTGGCCACTTTATTAGGTGTTGCTTTTCTGGTCTTATTGGTTTTACACAGAAAAAAGGTGGAGTTCTAGCGTCTTAATGTCAAAGTGATAAGGTTGAAGACGGACTGTAAAAGTTATAGGCAATAAAAAGTTAATCATGGCATTGAGATGTTGCTGCCTATAAATAGTGTATAGGCAGCAACATCTCAATGCCATGATTAAATTTTTGCTTCGGATATACCGGTTTTATTCTTACTGTATTAAAGCGAATAAACAATAAACTTTCTATCTAGGTGCTGAAGAAAATATTTGATAACAATTAACGTAAACTACTTCTAGTAAACGTGCACAGACGTTTTGTTGAATTCGTGAAGTTTATTAGGAGATATTGTGCTCGTTACCGAGCGAGTCGCGCACCTCTAAATACAAATTATGGTTGCTCTGCGAAGTGCGATGGCGTAAGGCCACTTTGACAGCGCGAGCGGTGAGATTGCTATTGAAACTAGTATTTAAGACATTTTAATCTTTTTTTTTGCACCAGACAACACACCGTTTGTCATGGTGTCGAAGTAGGGGAAAATATTCCTGCATTACAAGGTACCAGACATGGAATTAAGCCGGGGGCGTCTAAATTGACTCGACCGAGAATCGAACTCGGGATACTGCGGAAACAAGGCGAGGAAACTTGCTACAGTGCCCTACGCTAAACGTGTCGTCAAATTAAACCAGACCAATAGAAAATCTATTGTTCGTGTATCAAAAATCATACACATGGCGCTGCACCTATTAATTTGGGGCAGAGATTATTTTTAATATGTTATGTTGATGGTAGAGTGGTAACGAAATGTCCATTCGGTCATACGAATGTGTGAAAAAAACCTACACTAATATGATAATATGGTTGTTGAAATCATGGTCACACGAATCAAGACCATGCTAGTTTTCTCGAAACTACGGACATGGTGTTAGTGAGTAAGTACTCAGAGGTAGGCCCGAAGTTTGGCTCCATGACCGACATGTTTTATCCATAATATTGTAATTCCTTAATATTTACTTAGGTACTTTAAATATGTTGATTCTTTAAATATGTACTTTAAATTCATTCTTTATAATTATTATAAGTTTTTTAATATGATGATGTTTTTAACGGAGGAGCGCTGATGCCTGAGATACAGGTTTATAACCTAGTTCAGGCAAAGATGTATGTGAAAATTGTAAACATTTATGTGAAAAAACAAAATTTTATTTTAATTCTTTTTTGTCTAAAATCCTGAATAGTTAATGTGTACGAGTATGAATTATTTTCTGTCTTTCGCCGGTAAAACTAACTTTTGATTCAACCTTCATCAACCGTACGGATACAATATCTGTAATAATATCATAAACCAATTTCAAACAAAGACTGCGCAACCCCCCTTAAAAAGTATAAATATTGAATAACGCACACAGGACTAAAAGTACCCCGTTTTTGTAAGCACTTTTAGTCCTCTGTAGAAAAAAGTCCTGCGTCTGCGCAGCCTAAGCCTTGAAGCCTCGTATCCACTAGGCAACAATTTACGCGCAACAACAACGTTCAGCAACAACTTTGAGCAACAATCTTGTGCAACATGCCGCGCAGCATGTCTCGCGTCAAATTTTGCCTATAGGATACGGGTCTCAATTTCACTGCGTAGGTGAGATAAACTAACTTTTTATCGCATACTCTTACTCTTCCTTTCCAATCGCAGTACTTTAAAGAAACCTACCACCTACCTAGAGAGAGTACCTTGATGAAGTGAACTTATGCGAATTCAATTGTTTTTATTCATCGGATATAAAAGCGGGCTATTTTTTCTGCTTTTTAGTGGAATGCAACCCTAAGGAAATGTATTTCGGTGAAAACTAAATTGGATTTTCAATTTGAAGTAGTCGTGCTTCAGATGAAGTGTTTTCCAAGTAAAATGGTAATTTTATACCGACTGGCTTTTGGTTAGGAATATGCTTTAAATGAAAGACAAATCCTTATAGTTTTTCAACTGTTGTTAACCTGAATTTAAGAATTAAATAGCTATTTCAAAGATTCAAGCATTTTGTACAAGGAATTTAGAATTTGGTTTACAATGCTACCGGTATTGGAGAGTGATAAGCTTGTTTCATTAGCGTTTTATGTGCGCGTTTTTGGAAGCACATGTCGAGGCGCGCCTAGTAAGAGCGTTGAATTATAAGCTGGTATAATCCATATAAATACTGAATCACCACTACCGATGAGAGCGAACACGCCGCAGTAAGCCAGTGTACGCGCGTTTGGTTTTTCAAAGCGCAAAATGTAGCGCGCGTATGCCAAAGCTAGTCTGAAACTGCTCTTAGTGTTCGCAAAGCATAACTACTAGGACCTAAAAGTGAATAGACAAGGTCGTGAAACGTGAGAGTTCATGATCTGATGCCACTCCTACTTGAGCGTAAAAAAATGGGATCCCTTTCATTGGCATAATGTGTTTTGTCCTAAAATGGTTTGGCATAATGAAATTGGCATAATTTATTTAGCATAATATTAATTAGACCGAATTTGGTTTTAGCATAATATGTACTGTGGCATAATTATTATTTAGCATAATGCATTTATGCATTATTATTTTTGGCACAATTTTTTCAGGCATAATGGACCACCCGGAAATCCTTCAAGTGTCAGTAGGTTAGGGTAATTTTTTTTTATGACCACTCAGAAATCCTTCAGGTGTCGGTAGGTTAGGGTTATTTTTTATGACCACCCAGAAATCCTTCTGGTGTCAGTAGGTTAGGGTTATTTTTTTTATGACCACCCGGAAATCCTTCAGGTTTTTAAATTTATGGTTAATTATTTTATGCTTAATCATGTTTATGCTCATTGCATTTATGCTAAAAATTGTATGCTAAAAACTGTTGTGCTTATTAGTATTATGCGAAATTATAATTAGTAGTAATTACAATATGCTAACTTATTTTATGCTTGAAATTTTTATGCTTCTTGACAGTGAACCAAAAAAAATATGCCCACCTTTAAATCAGTTTTGGTGGACTTATAAAGGCATTCCTAGGCCAGATACATAACGTGACCAGTACGTCTACCACGAGTTACCCCTATAAATTTACATTATCGTTCGCGTGAAAAAAATGTTGGGATTTGAAATTGTCATGTGTCATCCCAATACAATTTTTTCACACGAACGATAACGTAAATTTAAAGTGGTAGCTCGTGGTAGACTAGAGTTTATTTTTCTTAAAACTTCACAGAATTATCAGGAGACTTTAAAATCTGGCAAAAGAGAAAGGACCTTTGAAATTACCTCTCGAGATAATAAAGATAGGTTCCTGCGATTTGAGCAGATTACCCCGACGCGATATGATAGTATTTTCCTCTAATAGGTACTAGGGAACGCTATTCTGTCCAATCTTTTGTAGGAGATTAAAGTTATATCAGTTTGTAGACTGGTTTTAGAATTATCTTGAAATTAAAACTACTTTTAACTGGGTGATCATAATATTTTACGAAAATGAAACAAATGAACTTTTAACCAACTTGTACGATGAGGTTTTCATATGAAGTTGATCAGATACTCGTATTACTGGTATGAACACCTCAAAATTAAGGACTTAATAGACATACTCGTACCATCACGTATTTATTTCAAACGGTGTAGTCAGAGGCAAGCGAATGTTGCCGGGTGCACGAAACACTCAGAATCCCACTTTTCTCCAATGGTACTAGAACCCAACGTGGTAGGTGGTGAGCCTTCCGCCGTTATCCGGGTTGATTTGGTTTTTATCGATGTTTTTCTGAGAGTTAGTCGGAAAAACAATCACCACAAAGACTGGTTCTAGCCTCGATCCACGATCTGAGTTGAAAAGCCCCCCTGGGCCATGTTGCTTATAAATTCTGATTTCTACTTCACCTACTGAGCCATATGATTGTCCTTTCTGTTTAATTGATCAGCCGGTATTTTTTGATTCAGTTCGGTTTTGTACTAAAGTCTAGGTGTACTCTAGGTAATGTAGGTATAACTTTGAAGGCCTTCACGAAACATACTCAATGTTCACTGGTGAACATACCACCTTTTGCAAATGGAACTTTTTTTCCCAACGGGTAACAGTTTTCCAATCTATCTGTTATTTTAATTATAATAAATAAATATCTGGGACTAACTAAGCAGAGCTTGGACTATGGGTGTTATAGACTGTTAAACATACTCAAATATTTCTAAATACTAATAGATAATAACACCCAGACCCACAACAAAAACAAATGTTCGACACATTAATGTTTGTCATGGGTGGGGATCGAACCGACGACCACCGGTGCTAAAGCCAGGATAACAGTGTTATGTGTGTAACTTTAGTACCTAATAATGAATATAACAAAATAATTTGTTCCTAAATTACAATTTTAAGTATTTAAAAAAAAACCGTTTGTAATAATTAAAACACAAATTAAATTACCTTCACCAGACTCATTTACCGATGTTTTTGTCTTTATTCTCATCGTGATTGTAAAGGTTAGGTTGGAGTCCACGACCTTTAAGCCTTTAAGTATCTAATAATATTCCATCTTTCTAGAGATATAAACAGATCTTTAGAACTTCTAAGGAAACGGAAACGATAATTAATGTTATATTGAGTAATTGGAGAAAATATAGAATTACCAGCTTTCCGCCCACGGATACCCTACACTACATCCTTTAGAACTGATATTCTTTCTCTAAATGGTTTATTCCCATAATATGATGGCAAAACCCATAAAAATATACCTACACAATTCAATAAAATTGACGACACGATTGGCGTAGTTCGCTGTAGGACGGTTTCGGGTGAATTCAGAAAACAGTCTGTTCTGAATTAGCCCGGGTCTGGGTGTGCTGGGAGATGCCCCTGGCTTAATTCCTTGCCAAGTGCCTCGTAGCACAAGGCTATTTATCCTTACCTATCCTTTCAAGACCATGACAAGAGGTGTGTTACATAGAAATAGAAAATAAGACTATACATGAATTGTCTCCTTCTTTTTTTTAACGCACATTTTACATTAAGTGGCCTCTCGACCTTTACCCACTTGATGAAGTTTTGCGAATCAGTTTGGAAACCGTGGATATTGTAATGTGGCTATTTACTCTGCTTACATTCCGCCAACCTGGCTAGCAGATAAATAACGAATCAGACAGATTTACGGGCGTTTAAAGCAAATTACAGCTTTAATTATGCGTAAACATGAAATTAAAAGTCGGCTGTAATTCCATTAAATTGTATGAGTTGTGTGTCGCCATTATCACGATAACATGGGGCCACAGCTAGATTTAACTGGTAATGATGTGTGCGAATGGAAATCGGACATGTCCGCGCATTTAAATGTACTTTACAGGTTGTGAAATATATGACTAGTTACTGTGTTAACTATCTGTTATTAATTTCAAGGTATCTTGCCCAGATCATAGCTTTATTATCATCGCCTTTCTCAAATTCAACAGTGTACAATTACGCTTTTGCCAAACACTTTCACACAAGACTTAGCTTTCAAAACGGTTCTCCCTGTATATGAAGTACCCGATTTTTTATTTTTAGCATTTTAGGTACAATGCATTTACATTATACATCACATACACAAACGCAAAAATGTTAAATGTTCTGTTTACAAACGGTTCCAGTTTTATTATATAGACCTACCTACCTGTAGAATACGAACATTACTTTATAGTTTGGTCAGGAATTAGGTTATTGCCTTCAAGTTTCAGTTAGTTAATGACTACCATAAATCAATATTGTTGAATAATCGTGATTTGGCGATCGTGATTGGTATTCCAGTCCAAGTTCTAAACGTGCTGAACTCTCAACTTACAATCAATTTGCGAAGTGCCCGAAACACTTCAAGTGCTGGAGACATGTTATGCCGGATAATTTTTAAAAGAATTATTAATTAGAAACGAAGAATGATATGGCATACTCAGTTGGTAGGTAGTATGAGTACGTAAGGAAACTATGTGCAAACTAGTTTTTTTATTGACTTTTATAGTAGGAAATTTATACAATAAATACTTACGAGTATATTCGTTTTACTACATCGGGTTGATCCCACTTTAACGAAGGATATCTAAATTGCTTTGAAAAATCTCGTCATATTACCTTTAGCTTATTCACAGCGTGAGAAATTTACTCACACACACAAATCAAATAATATCAGCTGTTGTTTTGGTGTACGTCTACCACGAGTTGCCACTTTAAATTTTCGTCATGTGTCATCCCAATGTGCAGTGGAAATGAGAGCATTGTAAGTATGGCAGGAGTGACATTGAGTGATAAAGTGAAGAATAGCATAATTAGAGAGCGTTGTGGTGTGAAAGAAGATGTTGTCGCAAAAATTGAGATGGGAATGCTAAGATGGTTTAGGCATATGGAGAGTATGGATAAAAGGCGATTAACGAAATAAATTTACAAGGCGAGGGTGGATGGAGCTGTTGGAAGGGGAAGGCCTGGACGGACGTACTTAGACTTGTCCTAAGTACGTCCGTCCAGACCAAGGCAAGACGTGCTCAGAATAGGTCAGGTCAGGAGTACCCATAATCGACGAGCATGTATGAAATGATTAATGAGAGTAGAAGAAGCGCAAGAGGTGTGTCAGGACCGTAGCAAGTGGTAAGATGTGGTCTCTGCCTACACTGTTGGGAAAAAGGCGTGATGGTATGTATATGTATGTATGTCATCTCAATACAATTTTTTTACGCAAACGATTATTTAAATTCAAAGTGGCAACTCGTGGTAGATTATCTGTGATGTTGACCTTACAATAAGTGAGCCTCGTAACCTGGGATAGCTATCACAATCGTCAAGTAGTGGAAAGAACGTGGTGTATGTCTACCCAGCAAAGAAAAAGACAGGATTGTATGTATCTAAAATACGGACGTTCTCCGTGCGTAACACCCTACAGAGACCCTTTACCCATTACCCTATACCTACCTCGCTGTGAAAAATTCAAATTCATAGTTACCCAAAATATTTGCTTACAAACATGGCCTCCAAGACTCGGTTAATGACTTGTAAATAAGGGAGGGTGAGCCGTCATTAATAACGTAAGGGGGAGGGGGGGAGGCTGTCTTGCACAGTTCCTTCGAGCAATTACCCATCTAGCTACTGTTCTGTTGTTATACAGCGTGTGTGCTACCTACTGCATATTGGCCCTCAAATTAGCCATGCTTCGTTACATATTTTGCTATAATTAAACTCGTTAGGGGTGTTTTGGAGATGAATTCCTAAGTTATTTTCGTAAATTTATGGCAGTACAAACGAAGGTATCGATGTTGTTGATTATTTTTGGTAGCAGATACTCGTAATTTGTTACCTTCCGGTAGTAGCTAAGAAAAGGATTTTATGGACAAATACAATAAAAACACTACTTGATTTAGGAGGCGCGGCCATTGCGCGCGTGTGTGCTTCGTGATTTATTGCAAATTTTGGGGTATTCGCATTACGTTTTTAGGTCTAATTTACTAATCAAATTATAAATAAACCTTTATTTTTCGATTAATAAAGATCATTACATCAATTTTTAACAGTAAGCTAAGTAATGCTTCATTCAAACTAAAAATCTGTCGTAAAATTGAATAAATTAAAACTTTCTTTTGACAGTTATTGTGGTGAATTATGAATTATCTGGTTCATTATATGTCAACAAAACTATATGTCTAACGTTTTGGTTTTGTCTTTCTCCAACTATAATAAGCTTTATCCAGAGATTTAGCCACTAGAAGTTGACACCATAAGGCTTTTTTGTAAATCGAGGTGGCAAGATAAAGACTTTATGTGTCAATACGAAAGGTTTGAATATGTTTTTGTATTTACTAAACAGTCAAAATTTTAATCTGAAGGTCGTAAATCAGGCGCTTGAAAAGTTGGATCATGCGTTCAAAATACAAAATGGTTGCTTACAAATAATGATCTACTAGGTAGCAGCTTTCGAAAAACTATGTTTAGTATAGTGTTATACACGCCGTAAAACAATCTGTCTCTACTGCGAAGACCAGTAACCCTACCACGAATTTACATTGATGACAGTCGCTAGTGCTGCTGCTGTGACAGTTTTGTATCGTGAATATCAAACTGAAAATGCAATTTAATGTCGCCGTTTAAGAAAGGCAAGCTCTAGGTAAAGAAACAGCAACCTTTTTGAAATTCATCTAAGTAATTTGATTATTTCCAATTTCTTTGTAAATTATAACCATGCCAAAAGTTCCAGGATAATTTGGGTAAATTGCTTTATTAAAGAACTTGAAAAAAGAACGCATGGAACTGCAGATTAAAATCCCGAGTTACAACGGTGACTCCTTGGTTCTTGTCGAGAGTATTAATTAATTCTACTGGCAGTTTCATAAATATCTTCAACGCTTTCCCCCTCTACAGGTAGTCACAAGCCACCAATATGTACTTGCTATCTGAACCTTATGCCTTATGACTTAAGGTGGAAAAACTTACATATTAATGTTCGTTGTTCCCAGGAAAACAAAAGTTGGAAACGCTTCAAAGGAATATTAGAAACGGAATTTCTTTCATGCCGTTTATTTAAATCTCGAAACGGGTCGAGGGATTCCTTCGATAGTATTGATCTTTCATCTTCCTCTATCTGATCTACTTGTAAGTACTAGCATTTAGTTTAGTTAAAAATAATGGCGGGCATCACACACATGAACTGGCATATCATCAGATCGTGGTGTATCATAAATACATACGAGTATCTACTTCGACGACACGATTAGCGTAGTGCACGGTTTCTCGCCTTGAATTCCGTAGTGTCCCGGATTCGATCCCCGCTCAGGTCAATTCAGGAAACGATCTTTTCTGAATTGGCTTGGGTCTGGGCGTGCTGGGAGACGCCCCTGGCTTAATTACTTGTCTGGTACCTCGTAACACAGGGATACTTATCCCTACCTCGAGACCATGACAAGAGGTGTGTTGTCTGGCGCATATTTATTTATTTAAATATATTTATATTTATTTATTCACTTGCATAGTGCACCCAGACAGAATTTGATTAGGCGCACACGCACCAGATAGTAAATGGCAGGATGAGTAGAATTTATCTTTCCTGCAAAATAGTGTTGCCGCGTAGAAAGTGAAAAAAAAAACTACGACAACGTTCAACGACAAAAAAGCAACCAGGTCGCGTCGTCAACTGACATTTAGAAAGTAAAATGATAAAAAGACAATAGAACATTATCAGAATTAGACAGACTCCTAATAGAAGAAAATAAAGAAAATCGTACCTTGTGATTTTCTACGTAACAATACCTCCTCAAGACACAGAAACAACCGTCATATTCATGTGTGCACTGGGTATCGAATCCACACTGTAATGTTCAACCGGCAGGACCTGTACCTATTGCGCTCAGAAGCCAGTCAATGTATGCCCTGTTCATACAAAACCATTCATCTTACAAACTACATTACATAAGCTCTTTTATTTTGTAGTGAAAACTAAATTGCAACTAGGCGGCACCTTAAAATTAATTTTAACCGAAACTGGCTGCTTTGTCAGCGCCGGCCGCACTTTATGACCATTCTTTTATAGTCTGTGTAACCAGATTTATGCACGAGATATTGTGGAGCGTGTCCACCCAGCCTTATGAGCGGCCGGTGTATCCTCAGCCGAGCATGATGTGTTTAATTAAAGGGTTACGTTTTAGACTAAACGTTTGGATGAAACTTGGATACTAACACGAATACTGTTGCAATTTGCTGCTATTGAGCTGAGAACTGATTAATAATGAAAGAAGAATGACTGAGCTTACTAAATAACAAATGATATAGATGAGATATGTTGGATAATATATTTCAACCATTTGAAACTACAATGATGTGCTATTCATTTCTTAAGATTGAAACATAAGCAAGTTTAAATCAATCATGATTAATAAAAGCAGTAAGTACAGTATTTTAAAAATAACAGAATACTCTCAATACAAATGGAGTAACTTGTAAGTAACTATATTTGTAACACAGGTTTTTTAATGTAAATTGTATTATTTTACCTTCATGTAGGTGTTTTGGTCTAAATAACTGAATAGTGTTTTACTTTTATTCGTTTAATTGCCACTTACTTCTGCTATTGACCAGACATACTTGATTGGAATGGTTGTCATTTTTTTTGATCTTATTTATCTGCGTAGTTTGGGATCGATCTCACGAGTTCACACACTCAACAACACAAATATTTGTGAAGAATATTTAAATATAATTTATCTGCGTCTGGATGTGTATTCATATAGGAATGTATTTTTAGATTACACTCAAGGCCCAATTATAAATATAATCAAGAGAAGAAAACTGATATATTTTCAGATTATTACCAAAGATTGAATTTATTAATTAATGACGCTAAGAAGACTCTGAAAACTATAAAAATGGTAAACCTATTCGATAATCAATTTAACACGTGTTTTTTATCACTTTATTCGTCGTTAATCGTGAACTTTGACGTATCATATACCTATTCATTTTTATTGGCGAATTTAAATGTTAGTAATAATTAGTATTCTTTCAACCGGTTTTTTGAATTAAAAAAACGTTACACACTAGTAGTAGAGTTCTTACTTTATTCTTCAATTGATTTGATTGAATTGGACGATTTGAAATACAGTACGTCTACCACGAGTTGCTACTTTAAATTTACGTTATCGTTTGCGTAAAAAAATGCGTAAAAAATACAAATTTTGAGGCGAACGATAACGTAAATTTAAAGTGGCAACTCGTGGTAGCAGTACAGGTCTATTATTGAATATATATATTTTGTGGCTTCAAGTTTGAAAGTTCTGATATCTAACATGTACCATGCTAAAATACAAAGTTAGTGTAATCATGACTGAATGAAAATAGCAGGGTTTAATAACATACTTTTTCTTAAGAGGTTACGTTATAAATCTTCAAAAAGAAAATGGTTGCCAAGATATTCAGTAAGTGAAACGGCGCTCCCTAAAATCTGTCCGCACAGAGGTGCTCAACCCAATTCACCCATTTAACTACATTAGCGTTGCGACCACAACCAAATGTTTACCGTCGCTGCTCGCCATTCTACTGACGTTGCTGGCCGTAGATGTATGTCTTCTGGAACAGGCATACCGTTTTTTTCAATTCAGAATTAGTGATGCAAGGCTCGAGGCTTCCGAAACCTTATGTCTAGAGCTCGATGGCGTTTACAGGGGGTCGCCTCGTTTGTACGAAGCTTGACGACTCGGGAGTCTTTTCCAGAACTCGAGCCTTCTTGAGAACTCGATCGATATCGAGGCTTTTTCAGGGCTTGAGTCTTTTTAGCGCTCAAGACGTTTTTTACGTGGCGAGTCGCGCTCAGGTTAGTTTCCGTTTGGAGCTTTCCTTTTCAAAACAGGCAACAAAATATGTGTTTGTGGGATATTATATATGTGACCAGAAAGGTATTTTGAAAAATAGAGGTTTTATTACCAGAAAAAGACATATTTATCATCATGAAAAATATTATAGTGAAAAGGTTTAAGAAGACTCGAGCTCTTTTAAGACTCGAGTTCTTTTGAAGGCTCGAGCTCTTTTGATAGGTTCGAGCTCTTTTAAAGGCTCGAACTCTTTTGAAGCCTCGAGGCGTGGCTCAGAGAGCTAGTGTTTCGGCTGGGCTCGGGTCTACGAGCCTACCGAGCTCACTGAGTCCGGCCAATCCGCCTCGAAGCTTCAAAAGTAGAACATCACTATTCAGAATATGCGAAATAAATAGGAGGAAGTTGCGCTATACACCTCTACCTTGAGCTTGCCTCACGTAAACTACGAGAGGTCACTAAAGCCACTTGTATGGAATTTTTAGTTTCATAAATAAATAAATAAATAATAAATAAATAAATATCTCGGACAATTCACACCAAGATCGTCTGACCCCAAACTAAGCAGAGCTTGTAATATAAGCGTCAGAGACTGATAAACATAATTAAATATTTCTAAATAGATACTCAAATAGATAGTAACACCCAGCCACACAACAAATACAAATGTTCGTCACACAAATATTTGTCATGTGTGGGGATCGAACTCACGACCTCCGGCGCTAAAGACAGGATCGCTGCCATTGCGCCAAAAGGCCAGTCAATATAAATTAATATTCACCAGAAGCACCATACAAAAACGTTAGGTAGGTACCTAACGTTTTTGTAGGTTTGTTTAGGTAGTAAGGTTGCCACAGATGCTAGCGACTATTATCGCTGTAGACTTATGTTATTGTTAGGCTTAGACTTAGGCTACTGTTTCTAGTAAGACGACTTTGCTTAGGAAGTCTATATTTTGCAATGCTCCTTTTTCTAACTCTCATATTCCAGAGGCATGCATTTTTAAAAGTACGCTTACGGAACTATAGTCCTACAGATTTGCTATTTCTGACTCAATCTTTACTATAATAATATTATAAAGAGGAAAGATTGGATTGTTTTTTTGTCTGTTTGCTTGCAGGCTTCAAAACTACTGACCCGATAGTGAAAATTCTTTAACTAACAGAAAGCTAAATTATTCAGGAGGGATATATGTTATATTTTATTATGATTTAACAAAACATTTTGTGAAAAATTATAGTAAGTGTAAATCAAGTCGAAGAAAAGCGGGCAACCAACTGTCAATCCTTTGACAGAACGAAGTCTGTCTGGGCAGCTCGTATTTTATCAAAATGTACTATTGCTTCCTTTTTATTATTCTTTCATTCATTTGCGTAATTTCACGTTATTTCTGTTATAAGTTGTAGCTTGTAGCCACAGTGTAGTAGAATTTGTGAAAAATTTTTGTTAGCTGTGACCTTAGAATGATTACACTAGAAGGATAGTTCCATACAAAAAGTCGCGCCATTTGTGATGCCAAAATCAACTGTCAAAAATAGTCAAAATAACAATTCGTTACACATGTAATCACAACTTTCAGTACATAACATGTATGAATACGTCTATGTTATGTTTTTGCAACCATTTACTGCACAAATAAACATTTGAAGAAGCTCTAACCTCGAGAAGTTAACATCGGTAAGTTCAGATCCAGACGAGACGTCCTGATATTTGTGGCATCAAAACGGGTGCCCCGACTCGCCTTCTATGCGTCATCATTCTACGGCTGTGACCCTTTGTACCAATTTTTAGGTGCAAACTTAATTCATTCATTTTCGAAATTCTTACTTAAATTACATTATATCCAGTGTGCTCATTTAGTTCTGCGTTTAGCCGTTGCCCCGGCTCAACTCTTTCGAGCTTTCACCCATAGAGGCGGCACCACTCTGTATATTCGAACATTCCTTTTATCAAACGCACACAGCACGCCGTGTTAGTTCGGTTTGAATTTAGATAAACCTAATGTTCAAAATTTGACAAATGCTGCGTTAAAACTAGCCTTGCCCGTGGATTCATTCGCTTGGATCAGTCTTGTTTCGGCCAGTTAAAGAAATTATGATGTTTTTTCGCCAAGTTGTTAACGTTAGAGTTTTTTCTTTAAACCACTTTGGTAGCAACCTTATGGACGTTATCCGGGTTGCTTGGGTCCTAACGGTTCTTTTTAATACTGAACTATCGTGTTTTGATTCATATTGAACCCAGTCTAACAAAGCCATGGCAGGAGGCCTTAATCATTAGGCCTTCCAGTTAGGATGCCATACATTTTAAAATAATAATGCTCATAGTAGTTATATAGGCTAGTATAGTTCATAACCACGCCTAAAATAGCAGATGCATGTTATTTTCTTTACATCAAAAGATATATATTTTTAAATTAGGCACAGGAAATGCGTTATATTTTTATGCCCGCGGTGCTATTGTAGGGTGAGGATGCGGGAATAGTCTGAAAACGTGTTTATAACGTGAAATAATTATCACATTGAGAGCGTCATATTTCCTAAACGTCACAAAAAGATTTCATACAGACGAAGGAACTTGTGTTATCAATATCAATGAGGACAACACGACTTGAGGTTCCCAAGATATTAATTATTTTTCACAATCAATGGAAATCTGCTGTCGCTCCTTTTACAACAAAGCAGTTTTCCATTCAAGCTATAAAAACACCACGTGTTAATTAAAAGACAGACCCTCCTAAGTTAAGGGCTCGTTGAGCATCCAATTAATTTGGCAGCGTCTTTAAAAATTGTTGATGCGAAAATTTGGATCTCATCCAGCTGTTTTTCTTGCACTAAATCTTGTACAGACAGTGTCAAAACTCCAAAGCACATTTTTTTAAATAAAAGATTAACTATATTAATATTATAAAGATGTAAGATTTGATTATTTGTTTGTTTATTTGTTTGTATTGAATAGGTTCAAAAAATACTGATCCGATCGTGATAATTCTTTCACTAACAGAAAGCTAAATTATTCAGAAGTTTTTATGCAATTTTTTATTTTGAGAAACGATCTTTTCTGAATTGACTCCGGTCTAGATGTGCTGGGAGACGCCTTTGGCTTATTTCCTTGTCTGGTACCTCGTAACACAGGCATATTAATCTCGATGGTATTAGATTAAAAAACTCCACATCAAAAAAAGTAGCCAGAAATTAAAATATTTAAACGAAACTACTAAAACAAAAAAATCTGTGTAAATGTAAATCAAGTCGGAGAAAAGCGGGCAAAATGGACAACAGCTGTCAAACATTTGACAGAATGAAGTCTGTCTTGGCCGTTCGTGATTTATAATTGGCGGCCTCTTGCATTATCAATATACCTATAAGTAAAATGGGACAGAATATTCAATGCAGAACTTTAAATTTCTTTTGGTTCATTGAACATACATACATAACATCACGACTTTATCCCAAACGGGGTAGTCAGAGGCAAGTGGCTGTGTCGTCATGGTGAACGAAACACTCAGAAGCCCACTTTTCACCAATGGTATTGAACCAAATGTGGTAGGTGGTGAGCCTTCCGCCGTTATCCGGGTAAAATTGGTTTTTTATCGATGTTTTCCATCACCGGAGAGTTAGTCGGATATTTAACAATGAATACAAAGATTTTGGTTCTAGCCAGATTTGAACTCTTGACCACACGATCCACGATCTGAGTTCGGGTGCTGAACCACTAGGCCATGACGCTCTCTCATGGTTAATTGCAACAAATATTTAAATTTTCGGGACAAATTACACCAAGATCATCTGACCCCAAACTTAGCAGAGCTTGTACTGATTAAGATACTTAAATATTTCTAAATGTATACTTTTATGGGTAATAACGCCCAGACACACGTCATGTTCGTCACATGAATGTCTTTCATAGGCTTGGATCGAACCCAAATCGGCGCTTAAGGCAGGATCACACCAACAGGCCACCAAAATGATCAATGAATTCGAATGAAACGTATATTGCTAGGTATTGTCTTAATTTCGACATAATATGCATACTGAGTATTGTAAAATAAATGAAATTATCATTTTATTAATGTTTTTGAAATTCGGGCCATGGCTTACAATTTTGTAGACGGTATTTCAAGTAATGACTATAAGAAGCATTATTGGGTAAAATTAACACATTACCATCTGATCCCAACTGAGTCAGTTCCTGTTATTGGGTCAAAAAGTGATCCAACACGATACAAAAAAAGACAATCGCTGACAATCAGTGAAGTTCACGAAAGAGCAACCAGCCAAATAAGAATTTTGTAACTAAAGTACTCTTTCATTCTTTAATTTTTGCACTGCATAACTTCTGAAAGCAAAAAAAAATAAGCATAAAATACAAAGAAACGAATCCTACTAAAAATCATTGCGATTCAAACTTGGAATTCCGAGAAACATATCTCGCAAAGAGTGAACCATCACAAGTGATGAGGTGTCCTATTTGCAGCATCAGACGGAGGTCATTAGCAACGCGCGTGCCTAAGCGAAGATTGAGCCAATCACAAGGCTTTACCGCTGGGATTTTGTTTTAGCACTTCTATAATTATGAGGATCGACAGTCACTGCACTTGCTAACCAAAACTGGGGACAGAAGCGCCAGCGACCGCGTAATCTCTAAACATTTGAACGATCATAAATGTCGTAATCGTCGTGACGTGTTGCTCTTGGCCCGCTCCCCTGTTGTATGTACATGCACAGTAATGAAAAGCGACTGTGACTACGCGCGAAACTACGAAAGGTGTGTAGAAATTCGTAGCAGAAACTACGAAGTTTAGCTACAGTTACACATGCTAATTACTAGCACAACATTGCTACTTTGTAGCATGTGTGTCGAAGCACTGCTAATAATGAGCATGGTCATTTCAGTAAAAAGTGAGCATGCTCGTTTTAATCATGCTATTTAGAAAATGTGTAACTGTAGCTTGAGCCGAACAAAACAGTGGAGGTGGTGAGCACGGTAGAATCAACCACTGAGAGCCGGGGTGGTTTACATAGTAATTTTATTACTTTTTTAGTTTTTAGCTAAGTGCCTACAATATTATGTCCGTGTCCTTGGCAAAAGCTTCCATCACTGAATTCGGTCATCGCTGCAATTGATGGGCACATAAGACAAATATCTTAAAAATAATATTATTGATGATTAACTAAGCAAGAATTGACAAGTATTCATTAATTTATTCATCAAAACTTTTTAAAGTTTTGTAGGTTTGGTACCTAATACGTCAGAACAGTTATAATAACTATGAAAAACATCAAACAACAAAAGCCTGCAAAGGTGAGCTTTGGGAAATGTCAACCATTTAGTAACACCGGGTTAAAGGCGCCGTTAATTCAAATTTGCGAAAAGAAACACAGCCATTGTCCCATTGTCCTCGATATAACCTTCCAATGTTCACGGTCCGCTTGGCCGTTATCTGATGGTAATTTCTACGCGAAATTCAAAGGCAGAGAATGATTGAAGATACTTATTGAATCAAGGTAATGACGCGATCTACGAGTTTTAGATTAATGTGTTCGATTTAGGCTTTTATAACTGGGGTCGGGCAACTGATGGATGAGCAATTGCCTAATTAAGTATTTCATCGCGGGAACTCGGCTACCGGTCCTTGCCAGATTAAGAAAATCGAGGTGAGGTTTGTTAACCTCCGATCAATTTTGCGATTTCTAGATAATGCGATAACATTGGCAGGGTTTTGTGTAGGACGTTTTATTAACTGTAAATGTAATATAACTAGTAAAATATATGACAGAAAATCAGCTTTCTATACTTTTTATTATACAGCCGTACGGACATGCATGCCTGCCTTAGGCACTTTCACCATAACTACAATGCGGTACGAGCTATATTCATAGCCAATGAGTTTTTTTATTTAAAAGGATTATACAGATATTTCAGTTATACACAAATAAACAAATCTTTTATGTTATTCCGGTGATCCACCCTTTTGAAAGTTATTTGAAGGACATCCTTCAATATGTCCCTGGATGGCGGGCAGATATTCGGGATATTTAATATGATGAAAAGTAAATTCATTTTACCCTGAACAACCCCTAATAAATTAAAATTGATTTTCACAGATAGGATCATGACCAAAAGCGGGTAGTAAATTTCTTTACAAAGACGTACTTTATACATTTACGTCTCACGTCCTAGCTTGATGTCGATTTCTAGTCGGTATGTACGTCTCTACACGACGGAAACGGAAAGTTTAACTACATTTTCATCCTTCACAACTATTGTTTTGAATGTTTTTTATCCGGAGAGTTCACAATTTATTATTAATAAATACAATAGGTAAAATAAAAAAATAAATTGTTAAAGTTGCAAACTCATGGCACTATGTGTATTGTGTGCCTACCCATGAGCATTCTACTTAAAAAAGGAATTATACTAATCCCACACAGGATTCAATTATATTGTCACTCAGTAGTATCTATCTACCTATTTAAGTTCTCGAAATATAATAGGCTCGCTCATGTGAACTTCGCTATTCCTTTCATTTCGGAACAACCCTTCGAGTGGTTTTGTTAAGAGGAAACGTGCTTGTGGTTTTTAATCTTTTCTTGCTATACTCGTACACTCGAAACACGTCATGCCCTGAAGTAAGATATAAACTATTTTATTACAAAACAAAATTTTATTTTATTTTAGATGCTAAGCAAAAAATATGACTACTTGCCTAGGCTCAAGGCAACATCAAATAATAACAGAAACAACCTCATTTGTTTATTTTTTTCCACACGAAAGCTTCTGATGCAGACAGAAGATATTATTAAACATTAAAATATAATAAATTTACTCACTTAAATAATAATAATACACTTTTTTGCCTTTCGGCGTCGAAACCCTGGGTCCGTGGGGTCCGAGTGCACAAAACTTTTTGAAAAAAACTAACTAAAAAATTGATCTCAACTACAGGTAACCCAAGAGCTGGTACATTCCTCGCACAACGTGTGAGTCTTTCTATACAACGGGGGAATGCTGCCAGCATCTGGGGTACCTTACCACAGGTGCAAAATTTTCTTAGTAGTTGTTAGTAATATTTATTTTAAGGTTTTCTTTTTAATTTTTACTGTACCCACAAATAATAAATAATGTAATACGTGTACGGCAGGTACCGGTAGAAGAGATCGACCCAAGAAGCGGTCGTTATGGGTGACATGCGTGCCAACAAACTCACCACTGAGGGAAACACAAGACCTAAGTGGGCCAAGAAAATGAGAAAGGCGGACCCTGGGACCCCACACACCAGTGTGGGTTCACAACCGGGATAGACAGCACGGATGATGATGAATGTAATACGTGTACTTTTAGGGTAAAATTTAGAAGTTATAATGCCATATTAAAATAAATCCAAGCATCGCGTCGGCGCATTGGGGGACCGCTTAAGTTAACAGCGGCTTTTTTTCCTATGATTTCCTTAGGTATAGTTATTCTCTTTTATTACACTTCATCTCTTCTTAGAGAGACAAATAATTTTACGTACTCGTATACCTTTCTTTTTTTTGGAAGATTTTTGTTTGGGGGCCTTTGGTGCTGTAGTTTACACTATACTTTAAGAGGAATTAAAAAAAAACTAATAACTTCTCACCACTCGAGTTTTCTCTTAACTTGCCTTCAGTATTAGCTCTGAATTGAAAACATTTTGAGGGCTGTTGTGAAGAATACCTTTGTTGTGGATAATGGTAATCCCATTATCCTCTAAAATATTTTATTTCGTTAATCCTTTACGATTTCTCTTTTGAGTTTCTCGGAAGGACGTTGTGGTTCGTCAGTGTCGTCATGAAATTGTCAAGTAAGAAACTGACAAGGAACATAGCATATTATATGATATTGATTCCACAGAAGAATTAAATTACGGAATTTCTAATAAGTAATTTATCCAACTGTATTAGAAGCAATTCTGATCTGGCGGTGAGACTTCAGATAAACAATAATAAATCATCTAGCATAATTATCATACAGCTAGGCAAAAGCTTCCTCCATGGAAAGCCACTCTAAATGCAACAACTGTACGTCTTCCACGTCATTTGCCACGTCGTCGTTGCCACTTTACATTGTCATGTCATGTCATGGTCAAATCCCAATACAATTTTTTACGCTAACGATAACGTAAATTTAAATTGGCAACTCGTGGTAGACGTACTGATGGATAGCACTCATCGCTCCAAACACAACTACTGACGTATGGCTCAATCACCATGCAAGAAGAAAGACAAGAACGAAAACAGGTAAGAAATCTGTGGAATTATAAATCATCATCATCCTTCCTTTCTAGCCGGTTTCGACTACAACGACTGTATTAGTTCTGGTTGCGGGTCAGTTGTGACACCCGCTCGTGTGCTCTGAGATGGCTGCAGTAACCGATCTTATTCTTAAAGGTGCGGTCACATGCACTACACGTCAGGACTCCGTTACTATAATTATACTGAATAGCCGTAGGTGGTCTGGCCTTTATTTCATCACGTTTGCTGTCGAGATCAGTCTTTCTCTGGTCCTCAAATCCCTGGATGTTGCTCTAGACGCGGCGCCTCCACTCGGGACGATTTTGCGCTACAGCTTCCCAGCTAGCTGGATCGATTTTACAGCTGTTCATGTGTCTTTTCAGGACATCTTTATATATGAGGAGCTGACCGCCGTGTTTGCGTTTCCCATGTTCTAATTCGCTATAGAATATTTGCTTCGCCAATCTCTTCTCCGACATGCGTGAAATATGTCCACTCCATCGTAATTGGCGCCGCATCAAATATGCCTCGATTCCGCTAATTTTGGCTCGACGAAGTACTTCAGTGTTTCTTACTCTATCAGACCATTTGATGTTTAATATGCCACGAATGCACCTCAAGTGAAAGCGGTCAAGAACTTTGATGTGTTTTCGGTATAGTACCTAAGTTTCTGAAGAGTATAGCAGATTTGGAAGTACAATCGCCCTGTATACATAAATTTTTGTCGCTAGCTTTATGTCATGTGAGTTGAACACCTTGTTCGATAACTTTCTAAACGCGGAAGAGGCAGCTCCTATTCTGTGATTGATCTCTGGATTCAGGTCACACTTAGATGTCACAGTGCTACCTAGATAGTTAAACTTGTGTACCTGTCTTAAAGTTTTATCACCAAGAGAGATGCTCAGGGGACCATTATTGCCACTTGACTCCATTTCCATCACTTCTGTTTTGTTTACACTGATTTTCAGTCCAAAACGTCGACAAGATTCACCAAAAGTAGTCATCAGCTGCTGCGGTCCGGACTGTGAGTCCGCCACAAAGCATATGTCATCGGCATACATAATTTCGGTAATAAGTGCATGGGACACTTTACTGTTAGCTTTAAGTCTTCTAAGATTAAATATGTTGCCGTCAGTCCAATAGCGGATTCGAATTCCTTCAGATGTTCGGTGCAAAGTTTCTTTAACTACTACTGAAAAGTATAGAGCAAAAAGAGTCGGCGCCAGCACACAGCCCTGTTTTACGCCACAGCTGACCTCAAAGTACTCCGATTGCTCGCCATTAGCTGTGACACAGCATTTCATATTATCGTGTAGGAGTCTCACCAAACGCACGAATTTTTCGGAACACCCTAACTTTAACAAAATCAACCAAAGGGCTTCACGAGGGACGCTGTCAAACGCCTTTTCGAGATCAACGAAACAAAGGAAAAGGGGTTGACTTTGTTCTCTGCTCTTCTCCAGAAGCTGGCGGACGGAGAAGATAGCTTCACAAGTCCCTCTACACGGCCGGAAGCCAAACTGGGACTCTGGTAAGATCGTTTCAGATAGAGATAATAGGCGGTTTAGAAGAATCCTAGCAAACACCTTACCGGGAGTCGAGAGAAGTGAGATGCCGCGGTATGAGTTGCAATCGGCACGATCGCCCTTATTTTTATACAACGCACATATTCGAGAAACTTTAAAGACAGCAGGCACTTGTTCTTTCTCCCACATTTGTACAAAAAGCTCCCGAATAGCAGCATGTAATTTCTCTCCTCCGTACTTCATAAGTTCGCCAGCAATGTTATCTACGCCGACCGCTCTCTTATTTTGTTGGGCACAGATAGCCTTTGTAACTTCACTCAACGTTGGTGGGCCATCTAGTTCCCCTGCCACGGGTAAGTTGGTCAAATCTTTGATATATTGCAGATCTGCTGATCGATCCACATTGAGCAATACGTTAAAATGTTCAGCCCAGCGTCTCAGAATATCCTCTTTAGAGCTTAAAAGTTTCACCCCATTAGACGCTCTCAGTGGCACATTATTGCGTCCAGTAGAGCCTATGAGCTTGCGCAGTTCGCCATAGAAAGCGCCGATTTGTTTTGTATCAGCAAGCCATTGCATGTAATTTGCCTTTTCAGACCACCAGTTATCTTTAATATCTCGCGTTAACCTTCTTAGGTCTGAACCACTCTTCCTTATCTCCTCCTGGGATCTGTTCGAGCGCAGTAAATTCCGATGTTGCTCCAAAGCTGCTGTAAGGGTTTTGTTATTTCCGTCAAACCAGTCTTCATTCTTGCGCTTCTTTAAACCTAGTGCGTTAGTGGCTGTTTTTGTGATGTTAGTAGATAGTGATTGCCAGTCTTCCAGTAAATCCTCTGTAGGAGGAATTGTATTTAAAATGCTGTCTAGGTTTTGTTCATACTCTCGTTGAACATCTAGATCCCTTAACCGGTCCACGTCAATATATATCAGCCTTACTTTACACGATCTTCTCGGCACGCGTAGTTGGAGTCACATCTTAGTAATTAGGAGTCGGTGGTCAGTCCAGCAATCTGCACCACGCATAACGCGGGTGATATTGACTTGTGAAAAATCCCTTTGTCGCACAATGACGTAGTCAATTAAGTGCCAATGCTTTGATCGCGGGTGCATCCAAGTGGTTTTAAACTTGGCAGGCAGTCTAAACATTGTATTTGTAATGCACAGCTGAAATTGTGCACAGAGGCTAAGCAGTAGTTGACCGTTGCTGTTTATGTTTCCAACACCATGCCTTCCTAGGATATTTGGCCAAGCCTCATAATCCATACCAACTCGCGCATTGAAGTCTCCGAGCAATAGAATTTGCTCCCGGGGTGGAATTTTGGTTAAACACCGACTGACTTCTTCATAAAACTTGTCCTTTACGCGGTCTTCGTTTGACATGGTTGGTGCATAGGCACTTAATACGTTTAAATAATTATTGTTGTCTAGATGTAGTCGCAACGTTATTAAGCGATCCGAGATATACTCGGGACATTCCTGTAATTTATTCGCTATGCAATTCTTCACCGCAAATCCAACACCCGCCTGTCTAGGCTCAGATGCAGGACCCCCTTTCCAGAAGAACGTATAACCGCCGCCGTGTTCTATTAGCTCGCCTTCATCAGCTAGACGAGTTTCACTTAAAGCTGCAATATCAACATCGTAGCGACCAAGCTCCCGAGCCACTGCGGCAGTTTTGGCGTTCAGGGCACAGATTATTTTCGCGGTCAAGAAGTGTACGTACGTTCCAGGCTCCAAAAGTCATGTTTTTGATTTTATTTAACTTTTTGTTATTTCGACCACGTGGTGTGGGATGCCAGGCAGCCGTGGTTACTACCTCCCATTGGTGTTCGGGCAAACAATTTTTGGGACACCTTTTCTAGTCCCCTCCCTGGCTGAGCAGGGGAAGCAGTGCCTCCCTGAATAGGGCTGCTTCGTCACTGTCGGTGCTGCCTGCCCACGCTGTCACCCCAATGCAGCGCAGAAGCGACCACTCTCCTCCAGTCGCCAACGTGCAGACTTTGGACAAAGCCGAGCCGCATCACAGCCCGACCTCTCTACCGCCATCTATCACCGCAGGTCTTGCGTCTCGGAGTGCATAAATCCAGAAACAGTCATTTGCGCAGGACATATTTCAGTGCATAAACAGGTGCGCAGTTGTAGAAGCACTCTCTCGTCTCCACCCCTCTTGATCCAATGGAACGGTAACCGCCACAACTGGAGAGAGATATTGATGCATCATCTAGCCGACAGATACTTTCGATCTCCGCCTGTCGCCTTGGGCCATCTGCGTTGCCTCGCTAACTCGCCGCGTCCGCCAATTCCGGACGCTTATCAGCAATGGTTGGCCTTCTGCGCCGAGTCAGTCTTCGTACTCTTTGCGGGAGATATCCGCTTACAGATCTGATAAACCAAAGTTAACAGATCCCCCCTCACCAGGTTTAGCCCACGAGCCGACGTGGTTTACCAGGGCGTGGCCGCTGCGAGCACAACAGCTACTTGGAGCCACTGGTGAGAGTTGTAGGGCGCCTGCGGACCAGTAAGGTACGCCACCCTATGAAAGGCCGGCTGGCGTAACCTGAAAGGTACTACCACTAGACGCCCCACTACGCCCTTATATTAGTTCGTTCGTTCGCGAATTATAAATATTAGTTCGTTAATAATGCAGTATTTGTTTTTTTAGCTGCGATGAAAGGTTTTGACGATGAGAGGCTTCAAAAGTGGCGTTAATTATTGCTGTAACGAGCGTCAACCACGAATTGCTTCTTTAAATTTACATTATCGTTCGCGTAAAAAAATGTATTGGGATCTGACATTGTCATGTCATGTCATGTCAAATCCCAATACAAAATTTCACGCGAACGATAATGTGAATTTAAAGTGGCACCTCGTGGTAGACGTACAGGTCAAAGTTATTTCCGGCATTGTGTATTTATAAGACAAGCAAGTCATTCCAGCATGCTGACACCGCAGCGATATTGCAACTATCGGCCGACACTCCGACAGCTGACACTAACCAACAAACGACTTGACACTCCCTCGACATTGCGAACAGTGTTTATCTAGCGAAATACTGGAACCATTACATTTTACTCTTTCCTATCTTGTTTTATAATGGAGTTCAGACAAGAATGATCTTATCTTAATACAAGATAATAATACAGTAAAAATAATGACAAGGAAATAAATAGTATTTGCTGAATTTGTTGCTGGATCTTTTCAAAACAGAAACTAGAGAAACTACATATTACAGTATTACCTGATGTTCATGTTTAGTACCTGTGCTGTAGTTTCCGTTATTTTTACCGATTTTAAGGCTTTGAGAACCGGTGGGTTGGAATAAATATATTAGTTGACTTTCCAAAAAGTACACTTGAGATAAGTAAGTAGCATTTGCTAGAGCAATACATTGTAATGTATCGTTTTTACGAATGCTACAAAACAGGCAAATGCTCAGTTTTCCAAAAAACATGTCCATGTAATGTAACGGTTTTGTTTGGTTTTTAAAATCAAGTTGTAACAATCGAGCTTCATGTTCGCAATGTAATTCAAGTAAATTTAAAAACGACTAATGCTCGATGTTCTGATATAATTGAATGCTCAAATCTATCAGCACTATTAGAAAATTTCATCTGACGTTTCCAGTACGTCTACGACGACTTGCCACTTTAAATTTACGTTATCGCTCGCGTAAAAAATTGTATTGGGATGACACATGACATGACAATGTCAAACCCCAATACGTTTTTTAACGCGAACGATAATGTAAATTTAGAGTGGCAACTCGTGGAAGACGCACAGGTCCCGGTGGTGTATTGTTCATGACGTGATTATTGACGCTGTGAGTATAAGATGTGGGTTCTAAATTTCACTTGGGACCGCATCTGTTTTTATCATACTGTGAGATTACTACATTCTACAATAATAGGTAACACTTAAACTTAAGGTTAAATTACAACTAAAATAGGATTAACTCAAATTAAGTACGAGTATCGTTCAAAATGCTTTCTGCAACATGAGTTTAAAATTAAACAAAGTATGAACGATCACCGATAGGACGCCTCCGTGGCCGAGTGGTTCCAGAGCTCGGCCCAAAAACCCGGAGGTCCCGGGTTCAATTCCCAGGTCGGGCAAAGTGTGTTTTTCGGAACTTATCCCGGGTTTGTGATCACCAACCCGCATTTAGCAAGCGTGGTGATTAAGCCATCCACGTGGTGAATAAGCCATCCACGTGGTGAATAACCCATCACTTGTAGCGATGACTTGATTTCAATGATGGAGGCCTTTGCCCAGCTGTGGGACAGTATATTGGCTAATTACTATACTTAACTATGCACGATCACCAACAGAAGCTCCTAAACAGATAAGTGCAAATTCCTATAACGCGACGGAACACTTAAAGATAATTTACAGTACTACAATAAACTCTGGAGTCAATACGAATTCCAGGAGAGCATCAGTTTTGTTCTAAGAGAACACTTTATCTTTGGAGTTTTCTATTCTTTTTGACGCGCCATCTTCGATGGCAGTAGGGCTGCGACGTATAAGTATAAACAGTGGGAACAAAAAAGGACTTATTTAACGACACAATTAGCGTAGTGCGCTGTAGCACGGGTCGTCGTCTTGACTTGCGTGGAGTTCCGAGGTTAAACCCAGGTCGTGTCAACCTAAAAATTCACTTGTAAATTGACTTAGGTCTGGGTGCGCTGGGAGATGCCCCTGGCTGAAATCTTTGTCTGGTACTTTGTAACACAAGGATATGTTCTCTCACTTCAAGACCATGACCAATTGGTGTGTTATCTTGCGCACAATTACTAATTTACATACATCAATCATTATCCTTAAATAGCCTTAGTTAGCCTTAAACGTGATTTGTGTATGTTAAAAAAGGTAGCACATAGCAGTGTGTTCAAAATTTGGTAGAAATGCTTTCTATGAGAACTTGTATTGGAAGTTTAGTATCACTATGATAGTAATCTTCCCAAGCAACTACACTTCTCCACCGTTATATTTGTCATTCTCGTCTCGTCTTAGAAATGGGTGTCAATACATACGAGCACTACTTAGTTTGGGATCAGATGGGCTGTTTAAAAAAATAATGAAAAACTTACACATATATCACTATAAAACAAGCGGAGCTTGTACTGGGTTTCAAAAACTGATAAATAAAAGTCCAAATACATAAATACATAAGCAGTTGAAATAATATAGACACGATATTTGTCCAGTTTGAGGATAGCGCCCACAATCCTCAGCAATGTAATCTTCGATAGCCCATTGTACTAAAACGAAGGAAATATCACTCTTCTGTTGAATCATTCTTCTTATTTCCGATCAAACTACTACCATTAAACATCTATCCAGAGTTATCTATAGAGACCATCTCTAATGAATTTAAATCTGTAAACCAAACTTTCAACTACTTTCAGAGTTCCTCTTACATCGTACAAAAAGTTTACATCCCATTAAGTACCCGAGAGCTTACAGAATCTCCACCAATTTAAAAAACATAAAAGAACGTCACTTAGATAGATATTTTCCCAGCTCAGTTTAAAAGTTTCAAACACGCCATCCCTACTGGAGTCTGGGAATTAGAATAATTTATCTATGAGATTTCCCAAAGGTTCAGAGGAGACAAACGGGATAAAAGTCTTTCTGCCGGGGCAAAAATGCAGGACCAGTTACAAAGCTTTGAAAGGCCCACCTGAACTGTTGTTTGTGAAACTCGAGTTTGAGACGTGGCGTAGTAGCAGACATCTCGTGTGCATTTCTGAGAAAAATACAATAAGGCATGGGAGCACGGGGTTTGAGTGACGTGCAGCTAGTTTTATTTAGAATATTCCTGTGGAAGAAGGGTGTTCTTAGAACTGCTGCAAAAATTGTACATACTTACTTACACACATAAATACATCACGACTGCATCCCGGACACGGTAGTCAGAGGTAACTTGCCTATGCCGTCATGGTAAACGGAAACACAATGATGAATTTGGCCAGATTTGAACACGCGACCACGCGAGCTACGTTCGGAAAAAAAAACAAAATCTGTAAGAAGCGATATTTTTTTAGATTGCTTCGATTTCAGCCGATATGCCCAAAAATCTCAGGCAGCAAATTCAGGAAGGCAGCTAACTAGCATTTTAAGTACTTATGACACTAGGTGTTCCAAGCCACTCAGTTCACGTGGACTTAGCTTTCAAAAGTTTCTGTATGTATGTAGGTACTTACAAACCTACATTGGCTGACACCGACTCCAACAATAACAATAATTGTACCTACATTATATTATCGTATAAGTTTTAGAAGAATACGCAATTATTTCTTTACTTTTTAGTGCTTTGTTTTAGAATAGTTTTTTTTGAAGTTGGTTTTTTTTTTGTTAAAATTTTTGTTTATTTCTTGATTTTCAGTGAATAGTTCTTATTTATTTTATACATCGAAAAAGTATCGTCCAATTGCTCCTAAGAATTGAAGAGTTTCGTTACTTTGTCATGGATCCCATAATCAGAACCTAACACACATCAAACTACCCTTGAAGTATATCCTTTCCAAAAAAAAAAGAAGCATCGAAATCGGTTGGCGTGATAATGAGTTATTCGTCCATTTGTCGCGCATATGGTTTATCTAGATTTAAGACTTATATGGATTTCCCATGGATGCCACTGTCAGAACTTGACCAAATTAAAAAGGGACCACAGGGGCAGCATCAGCTTTCAAAAAAAAAAGAATTATCAAAATCCGTTGGCGTAATATTGAGTTACCCGTCCATTTGTCGCGCATTTTATCTATCTAGATTTAAGACTTATATGGATTTCCCATGGATGCCACTGTCAGAACTAGACCAAATTAAAATGGGACTACACGGGCACCATCAGCTTTCAAATAAATAAAGAATTATCAAAATCGGTTGGCGTAATATTAAGTTATTCGTCCATTTGTCGTCCATTTGTCGCGCATTTTGTCTATCTAGATTTAAGACTTACTCGTATATGGTTTTCCCATGGATGCCACTGTCAGAACTAGACCAAATAAAAAAAGCACCAGCTTTCAAATAAAAAGGAACGATCATAATCGGTTCACCCAGTTGAAAGTTATGAGGTAACAAACTGAAAAAAAAACAAAAAAAAACACACAGTCGAATTGAGAACCTCCTCCTTTTTTTGAAGTCGGTTGAAAATAGGAGATATTTACACAGCGAAGTTTATTTCATAATATTTCATTTGTACTTGAATAAACTTTTAATTTGTTAAAAAGTTTTTAATTAATAATAACGTTTTGTTTCGCGCCACGAACTTATTGCGTTTTTCCGGCCTTTTATGATTAACTTTTTATACTGTAACTTTTGCTTCTCTTCTTTACATGAACTGATTTTTATTTTGAAAACCTGATTGAACCTGCACATTCTTTTCATCGTCTTTGTAGTTTGAAACGTTGAAAGCTTTATAGTACATATTTCTAAAATCATAAAGGACAGTGCCCAAGTTGGCCTCTGATCCAACAAACATTTGACATTTGCCATAATTCTGGCCATGAGTTAAGACATAATTATCACTTATTAGACTGTCACGGACACTTCTAATTTTTGATATCAAAATTAGAAGTACTGAAATGTACGAAAACATTTTTTGATACCATTAATGTTGCGTTCGTCTGTGCCCTCTGTTGTTTAGCCATCGCAACAATATTTTAATTTACTTTGTATTGACAAAATAAACCTTGTTTGTGCAAGAAAATGTAGTTGTGAACTTACTAAAGGCTCTTAAAAATGAGTAACAATACATTACTGTCAATGCGATAGAAGTTTAATCAACTTTTTATTTTAAATCACATTATACATTGGCCTAAATCAGCTTCGTACGAAGCCAAAAAACAAAAGAAGTTAATGACGTTTGGTTGACTTGACACTTGAACGCAAAAAAAAATACCGGCCGGCATCTGTCTGTCAGTGTTTCGCTTTCAATTTGCAATGCTGTGTTATTGTTTTTATATTAATAATTTTATTCTTACGACTCTGCTTAAAAAACGGACGTTGATGGCTCTCTGTAGTGACCTACTTCCTTTTAGATTTAACCGTTTAAAGGCTTTGTAACCTGCACATAGCTAACTCAGCGATAATTACGGCTTTACAATCATCGCAAGGGAATCAACATTTTGTGTGAATTGTGGCTCAGCTAGTGGTTCCATGGTACTGGCAGAAGTGGAAGAGCAACAAAATAAGTGCTTGTAGAACAGAACTTGAAGAACTCACGTAAATAAAACTTTGTATTATTTTATTAAATATAACCTCAAAATTTTCAGTTTTCTGATATTTGACGAGTTCTCAGAAGTGTCCGTCCATAAACTACGTTTTGATACTAAAGTGTATGTACTCGTATTTATGAACCCTAAGAGGTATTTATCATGACTGTTGGTTCATAGGCGGCAATGTATGTATGGCGAATGTACACTATCCTTTTGGCTGTACTAAGTTCCATTGAAATCGATCTTGACGTGATGCTAGAATATACAAACAAACAACATCCATTTTAAAAATGATTTTTGTATTAAATATCAAACACATTAAATCCATCCCAATTTGTCTTTTTAAAAAAAGATCAGATATATAATTCTGCATCGGTAACTAGATTTATTATAATTGTGTTAGCTTAAACTTGGCTTAACACGCTCCCGCGTGTCTTGATGCATTGATATCATCGATTGCTTTAGATAAATACGCTTCACAACTACGCCTCCCGTACCCCTACAATGATACTCATGGTCACGCTAATGATAGGCGCTAGCGCTTGTCATGTTTTTGAAAGGGACTAGTGAATAGTATGATATGTTATATATTATAAGTTACTGTATTTAACAAACATGGGTTACTTGAGGTGAAGTCATGGTAGAGAAAGTGAACGCTGGCGACATCCTGGCAGCGCTGCTGTCGTGCTTGAAGCGTTAAGAGAAAGAAAATAAACTCATTCCGACGCTCACTCAGTGTATCCGGTGAGTGATTTATTTATTTATTGCATGCCACATGGTACATAAAAGATCTAACATTCATTAAACAGGACATTACATATGGCACCCTGTAAGGGCACTGCAATTATACGCATAGATGACGCCACTATGTTAAAACTAAAAAAGAGATACACAAAATAAGCTATTTGTCTGCGAAAAATTCGTCCAGCCCGTAGTATGCCTTTTGCAGAAGATATGCCTTTAGTCTATTGGTGAAAGTTTTAGGCTTATCTATATCCTTGATGAAGTTCGGGATATGATTCAAATTTCGCATCGTATAAAACTGGATAACGACAAAATGTCGTCTTTCTGATAAACGTTTTCATAAAATAAACAACGTTTAATGAGATTTTGATATACATTTTGTTTATATGAGCAAAAGTGTGTTCGATCACCTGAGTGAGATCGGGTTCGAATTTTACAGAATCACACTACTGTTCATAATTAAATAACTCACACACGTACATAGTTTGACGACGCGATTTGCGTGGTGCAATGTAGCACGTCTCGCCTTGACATCCGTAGTGTCTCTTTCGATTCCCGGTCAAGTCAATTCAGGAAAGGAAATTTTCTGAATTGGCTTGGGTCTCGGTGTGCTGGGAGTCGCCGCTGGTTTAGTGCTAGTCTGGTACCTCGAAACACAAGGATATTTATCATAACAAGCGGTGTGTTGTCCGGCGTATGTCAAAAATATGCGCTAGCTTTGTTCAAAGTTAAATAACAATAGTTTCTAGCAATATTTAATATCATAAAAATCTTGGAGCGTCTTCTCCCAGACGTACGACGCACGGTTTTAAAGGGTGTGTAATATATAATATAACAACATATAGTATAAAGTTCAAAACATATACAATCATATGATATAGTTTTGTTTAATATAACACTTTTTTAATATAATAATGGAATGATATAATTTTAAATTACATAATTTTGAAACATATAACAAACTAATGAACTAAAATCATTTAATATAACAGCCGTTTAATATAACATTAACGTGATATAAAAATTAAAACATATAACATTTATTTACTATTATAACATTTAATATAATCTTCATTTACCATAACACTCTTTTTAATATATGTATTTTATATATAGAGATTTTGTTTGTCATATTAACATTAGTTTTTTAAAAAAAAACATTGACTCTGGCGCTTCGCCAGCCGCTGCCGCGGCACGCTCGCTTCGCTCGCTCGGCTCGCGCGCTTTTGGTCACAGTTCTAACCTAACCTAACCTAATGATACCTGGTAGTACTAGTACTTTCTTGATGGCGGGGGGCTTCGCCCCCCGAGCCCCCCTTGTGGCGGGGCTACGCCCCCCGCCGTCCCCCCGCTATTGTGGTTGCCTACTGTTATTGCTACTGTGGTTGGCTGAGTCGGATATTTGAAACGTAAATATTACTTATATGAAATGATGCGTATGTTAAACAAAATTATATCAAAGGATCGATATCTAAAATGAGTTTTATTTCAAACGTATTTATTCGTTATGTACGTTATACTAAATAGTATTATATAAAATGAATATTATATAAGGTAAACGTTATGACAAACAAAATTATATTTTGAGTTGATATAACAAATGATTATTATATAAAATGAACGTTATTAAAGTTCAATGATATCAAATGATAGTATAACAACTAAGACGCACCCGGTTTTAAAACCCTGACAGTGGTACCTCTCTATACCAAAGGCAATAAAGATGAAATCCTAATCGCTATTGCACTTTATGTGTGGGTGATTGTACGTTACTTCAATATTGAACTTCAAGCACTTTCAAGTCTGAATGAGTTGAGAAGTTGTTAGCTGTCTGAGGCCTGTTTAGATTTAGAATGGGAATATTAATTCTGAATCTTAAAAAAAAATTACATCGGTAAATAAAATAGTTAATAAATAAAGATCTGGGACAAATTACACCAAGATCTCATCTGACCCCAAAAATAAGCAGAGCTTGTACTATTGGTGTCAGAGACTGATAAACATACTTAAATATTTCTAAATGCATACTTAAAAAGATAAAAACACCCAGAAACACAACAAATACATAAGTTCGTCACAGAAGTGTTTTTCATGGGCTGGGATCGAACCCACGACAGGATCAGGATCGCTATCATTGCGACAACAGGCCAGGCAGTTAATGCCAGTTATGGTAAAGTTTTGTTTTTCGGATGGTATAAAATGGACATAGATGCAGGTCCTAAAGTCATATTTGACTGAAATTAATGTAAATGTTAATGAAATTGGAATGTGTGCCTAGTGGCTCCGCATTGCACGAGAATAAACTCACATTCCATAAAGATAAAAATATTTTTTTAACAAAAACATGGTAATAACGGAATACTAGATCTTAGCTTAAAGTTGTACATGCTAATGTTTTCGCCAATCAAGGCATACACATGTTGCGAAGACAGACAGCTGATTATAAGAAAAGCTAATTAATTAACAAAAAACAAGTATGTTAGTCTTAAAACAATAAAATAAAGTCAGTCAGGGTGTGCTGGGAGACGCCCCTGGCTTAATTCCTTGTGTGGTACCTCGTAACACAGGGATATTTATCCCTACTTCGAGACCATGACAAGAGGTGTGTTGTCTGGCGCATTTTTATATTCATATTTAAAATTATATTTAGTCTTAAAAATAATAAAATACACAAACAAATAACAACATTCATAAAAAAAAAGATTTGTCATTCAAGAATTCCGTAATACCCTTCGTGCTTTTTTTACGTTGACTTCTATAGCTTGACCGCCGTAAAGTCGACCCTCCGAGTCCATACTATGATAACTTTATTTAAAAAATGTAGAAAACGAAATAAGACGCTTGTTCTTATTTTTTTTCTTTGAAAATAATTCGCCACATGTAAATGCATAATCTTTGCTTGACTTCCTAATTTTTCATTACGTAGACTCGGTCATTCCATTCCATCTCATCTCATGTGTAGCAGACACAAGGCTGCAACCGCGCAAGCTTTGACGATGAACGTCTATCGCTGTCGGTAGCCTGTCGGCTACCGATCCTGTCCTGTCGACCTGTCGGTGACTCATAGAGAAAATATTCACTACGTTTTAAGAGTTGGCACTTCCCTACAAGCCACTAAACCGAATTAGGAACGTACTTTGTGCCAACCTTAAAAATAGTAGTACCAACATTAGACAAGCAACTGCCACACGTTTTGACACTAGGGCTTGAAAAATCCAGACTGCCTACTTATTGATATCGATAAAAGGGTGATAACGCGTAGCTGACAATTTCAGTCGTATAAGAATAGATAAATACGTTGGAATAGTATACGTTGGAATAGTTCAAAACGGGATTACTACCATTTACCTTATCGACCTGGTAGTAATCCTGTTTTGAACTATCCTAACGTTAGTGACCATGAAATTTAAAAGAAATAAATAAACATGCGCCATAAAAAATCGTTCATTTATCGAAATCAATGTATATTCTTCTAGTGAAATAATAGTAGACTACTGCTGCGGTCTGTAAAGACTGTATTGCTAGCTGCGCTCCGTAGAATGATGAAAGCGCAGTTCCAGCCCCTCACAGCAGTTTTCTTCATAGGCCGGGTCACATAATGTGAACTTATTTTCAGTTAGTCTTTGTATAGGTGAATACGCCAAGTCCTCATTTCCAGTTAACTTTACCCATAAACGACATCTAAAACAAATAATAGTTTATCGATAAGTCGTGCGCATCACTACTTGTTTTTCTGATTTTTATATCAAAATAGCTTAAAATTTACAGAATATGCGTGGAATCTGCTATTAGTTCGTCAATAAAATTGTGAAGTAATTAATACATTCTCGAAACTCAAGAAACAGTCAGGCTAAGTGTTCTCTATCGCTTCTACAATGGGAAATGCTCTGACGAGTTATTCCAGCTTATTCCACCCTCACCTTTCCACTCCCGTACCACGCGTGCTGGACTACGGCGTCACCCACACACAATTCAACATTTGTTGGCCCGAACTAAATGAAAGGTGCGGTGACTCGTTTCTTTGTCGTACCATCCAGACGTAGAACGCTCTTCCAGCACATGTGTTTCCTTCCTCGTATCGTCCCGGGTTCTTCAAGCGGGGCGTGAAAAGGCATTTCTGCAGGCCTTCAAGGTGAGGATGGCCAGCCCAGTGATTCGTTGAATGACTGGGCATGTCAACCTCATATCTGGACCTCACGACCGCTTTACATCAGGTGGAGTGAGGTCATCTTGACGGGCAATATATAAAAAAAAAAACATAAAGTTTACCTGGCCGGGTCAAGTGCAATGGGAATCTGGCTAGACATATGTCGGAATATCTTCTTCTGACACGCCTGATAATACAAACTTCACATTTCCTAAAAGATTTGCCTCCTATTAGCACAAATACAATGCCCAAGGATTATAAAACACAAATGATTTTATAAATACACTTTAGCCGCCCGGCGACGATTTTATATCCAAACCAACTACAGATTAAAAACCGATCAAACAGGTCCACCTGCAATAACAAAAATATAACGCGTCTAAATTAAATAATAAATATGACACTTACTACCCATACGCGAAAGGACACATTTTAAATAGGTAAGAGTTTAAAGAGTTATTTTCTATCGTAATGTTGGTAAAAAGTAAAGCATCCCCCCCCGCGTCCCGCGGATTATCAGAACTTTACAGCGGTTAAGATAGGGACACTATTATTAGAATATTAGATTTCGTATTTGACACCCCGAGAGACGTCAAAAGAGCTAAAATTGAAGCAACCTCGACTCTTTGTAGTCGTAGAATGCCACGGAAGCCTCAAAGGAGCAACCGAGAACTTTTTACGAGGTTGGCGGAGTCCATAGAAAGTATTCGTTTCTCGAACCAAAAATAGAATTCTAAAAACGAACTAAAAATGATATAAAAGGACGGGTTTTCGAACAGAGAGTCAGTCATCTTCCGGATACCAATTGACATTAAGTAAACAATAAAATAAAAAGACTTCAAGATTGTGAAACCTCAAATCTCAAATCCCGATCCTGATCCTGATAAAACACCATCTTCTGATCCTGATCCTGACACTAGCTATTTCAGGCACAAGATAAAGAGGTTTCCAGCCTGATCCCTCTGCCTACCTTTCCTCAGCCTACGATCCCCTCTACCCGTTTTCCTCATACGGCTTCCGGCTGTTCCCGGAGCTACGCCAACCTACTGCCGTCCTACCTGCTGCCGGCTGTTCCCAGTGAGCAGTGACTAATATTTAATAATATATTCATCTTAAATTTTACAATAATAGACAAAAAATTTACAATTTCGGCTAAATAACGTTATAAATAAAGAGCAAGACAAAAACTACAACAGTGCTGGCAGAAGATACGAAAAACGTTTTCGTCCCGAAAACCTCTAGAGATAGTTTCTATTGAATATCGTGGCATGTGAACTGACCTAACACCCAAGTTATTTGTGCCCTGGAGCTAACAAAGATGATTGTAAGTACCTAACGTATAGACAAAACCCTACAACACACAACAGACACAATTATTAATATTCATAATTCGAATGTTAGTCGCTAGGGATCAAACGACAAAATGATCGCTTCTATTACACAGACGGACTAATATCATTTTAATCTATAAAATCTTTCTATTATCTAACTGTCCAAAACATTTTATTAAAGAATTTGTTGAATATCTCAGTGTTCATTGAAAAAGCTACAATTATAAACTGTTTGGCGTGGAAACTGTGGTAACCCCTTAAAGGAGGTGCGTAGTAATTTAGTTGAAGCCAGAGTCAGTAATTAGAAAGCTCTATTGTCTCACCATGGCCGACAACGATGATTTTCCACACAATGGGCATAGCTTAAACATAAGACATGCGTGGCAGTAACATACTGTCTTCTGTCTTTTTTTGACATTTATGAGTGAAAGGATTTTTTCCTTGATGATGACAATGTCAATTCCATTACAAGAAAATATGCTTAGAGTGATGTTAAGCCCACTTTTTCTGTCCCATTGACAGTGCGCAGCTGAAAGGTCCTTATATTGAAGGTCATTGGCAGACAAAGCGCCGGTCAGGCTGAGTGACTGTACTTTTTGCACTATTATGTCATTGATAAGAGATGTGACATTCGGGACAGATTCTTGAGGTCGTTATCGAAATTGCCTTCTGCGACTCGTGGTTATCAAATTAATGATGAGGTCATGGAATATGCTGCGGCTGGAACGGCAATGGCGTCCTTAAACGCGTCTGTAAAGGCAACTTCGAATCAAAAGGCAACTTGAATCAAAAGGCAAATTAAAACTATTGAAATTTTATTTAACGACCAATACATAAATTATTTTTCTGAGGTAAAAGGCTCAAGCTTAAACAAAAAAGGTACTTATTTCAAAAAAGAAAAACTATCGAATTTTGCACTTTCTAATAATTAGGTAGAAGATTAGTTACTCCTTTGTGATATCATAGCCATTGCTCTCACAAGCACCATGAAGAGTGATATTGAAAAGGATGATAGTCACATTAAAACAATCCAATACTTGCTCATCACCTTGATGGCCGGCGCCCGACCATCGTGCGTTTTAAGCGTACATTGGGCATTTGGGGCCTTCAAGTAATAAGCATAGGCCTTTTTTAAGGCAATCATAGTATCAATGAAACCTGAGGCATTGTTCTCTATGGGTGGAGGTAATTCCTTTCCACCGGGTGACCCTCATGCTTGAAAAAACCATGGTTGCAGTGGTCGATCGTATTGTCGACATCCGGCTGGAATCGAATAACGATTGCGTACCAAAAAACAGGTGGGAAGAATTTCGTAACTGCTCAGTATTCAGGAACGCTACCGAGGGGGAAGGGGGGGGGGGGACGGTAAAAAACGGTACCAACTCCCGATATAATTAGAGCAAACGGCACCTTTTCAATTGGCCCGCAAGTTCGCGTCGGGACTTGATTTTATAACGACAGCCGTTCGGGTTCTCGTTCTTATCTAAAACTGAAATACGGTTCGCAAAAACGTAGGTGAATTAATATAAATTATAGCAAACTTACAAAAATGTCTTGATCATGGTTATCTGCATAAAAATAATGAAAGGCGATGAATGGAAATTTATTGTACAATTATGAATGGAACGTATCTTGGAGAAGTTCAAAGCGATCTCAGAAAAGGTCAGACAAAGAGTACCCACAAACGACGAGCACACATTGTTAAGTTATAGTATATGATATACCATTAGTTTGTTGTTAGTAACATTCATGTGTCTCAGTACAATTAAATAGTAACTTTATAATATACGACCAAGCCTAGTATAGGTCACGTCATGTAACAGGATAATGTGTATCGACCAATATGTTGCCTCGATATAATAAAATTGAGGTTTGCCTATTATTGTACGTAATTGAAGACGTTGTTCAAATAAAACGACATATTTGGATCAATATAACTTATGCAATACTCATGAAATCCTCTTTTTTTGCTAGCTGTACATGAACGAAAAGTTATTTTTACGAAAGTCCCAAGTCGAACCTAATAATTTCAATACCCTAATTGGTTCTATTTTCAAAGTTTACCATCTTTTAGATTTTGATTAGCCTCTACAATTTGGTTCCTCCTCAAATAATGTTTTCTGCAGCAGAAAACTACATATAAAAAAAAGCTTGCAGCTTTTTATATTTTGATACTGTACTTATTTCAGAAAATAATATGTTCGCTTCTCATGGGTATGCATTGTAGTATAAGTTTTAATGTTGTAATTCTCAAGCAAATGTTTATATGTATGTGTACTTACCATTAAAATAAATAAATAAATTCGCTGGTTGTGTGTACAACCGGATATCCTTTCATGTTCAAAGTTGATTAGTCAGTTAGTTTATTTTTCCATTTTGATTTTATTTCTTTAAAATGATTGGTAACTTAGCAAAACAGTATAGATTACAGTCGACTAAAACACCTTTTATTATATAGCCGGTTTAAATAACCCGAAAGTCCTGAAACCTTCGCTCTTCCGAAGTTAATATTATCCGTACACCTACGCGACAAATGAGATCAAAGGGAGGCTACGGTTGACAAATATCCGATCTTACCCCTCCGTCACTCAGGGGGCGAAATTGTTGTATTGCTTGGTACGTGCGCTGTTTCTGATGTAACTGGTCTTGAAAGGAAGTGTCTGTTTTTGGTAATGTCATTTGCAGAGGCATAAATAGATTTAGATAAAGCAATTCCCCTTTTTCTGTATTAAAACCAAGCAATAAACCTCTGGTGCTTCATGTGACATCACCACGTTTGTGATGGGAATTCTTCGTATGTCAATAGATTTTATTGAATTCGTAGAGGAATGAATCTTCTTGCCTTTTACTTCCGTTTCCATAACGTAGGGCATGGACTAAACGGAGCAGGTACAAAAAGATTTCGCATTGCACTCTCTTTTGAGAAGTTTCATCTAGTTTTCTTTTTGTCTTTGGTAAATTGAATATTTCTCAGCTTTCATGGAGGATACTCGAATAAGCTATATAAGTGTCTCGGCTCGGTTAGTAGTGATTTTATCATATACGCTACGGGCTATGGGTTTGAGTCCAGCCCAGGACAAACATTGACGAGAACATTTGTGTTCGTTCTATCTGAGGTCGTTGGCATCTGTTTAAATGAGTGTATTTGAAAATGTAAGTTGGTAAAGCAGTGTTAAACTTTCGCAGTACTTAGTTTGAGGAAACATAGCCAAACAACACCATAATTTATTTTATGGCATTTCAACATTGTGTATAAATAAATACGGTACATTACAAATGAGTTATTAAATTATGGACTCTGTCAGAAACAGAGACCATAGTTTATTATAAGTACCTAGTCAAGAATATAGAAAGCTTAGTGCAATCTTATTTTGATGCGATATTTGTTTGTTTTGTTTTTGGTTGTTCAAGAAAAGCTTCAGTTTAATAAAAAGGATGTTGAATATGTAAAAGATATCCAAAATTTCATTTCCTTCTGTTCATCCAGCAACAAGTCACAGAATATTTTTACAGAAGCAACATTGCGTGACAGCCGAGCGTGATGTAAGCTCGAGCGGTCGGCCATTTGTCACGGCACGCCACCTCTCGGTAACTTGTACTAACACGGTAGGCTTCTTTTATTCACAACATCTGTATATCTACCAAAGCTGCAATGAGCAGTCCTTACATGTATAGCTGTTCCTTTCATTTCTATTAACATGTGACAGGGCAGCATCAATTTGAGTCCTGGTCAACTTTTGATTTGCGTTTGTGGATACGCCGGTAGGGGCCCTTAGAAATACGTCAGCGCAGTTAACGTGGACGCTAGCGGCTGTCATTGGTGTAAGCTCATGGTAGACATACTGACCCAGTACATTAGTTTACCTCGAGTAAACTAATGTACTGGGTCAACTTGTATGAGATTTTTGGTTACATTACTATTCCCTAGAGGTGCTGAACGGAAATCCCAAACTGAAACTTAACAAGGCGCTTACTGTCAGCGCCGTAAACTCATGGTAGTACCAAGGAATATATATTGACTACAAAGGCAAACCCGAATGTAAACCACCTCTTTTTTAAAAGAGCAACTACTGAGTTTCTTGCTGGGTCTTCTCAGTGGAAACAGACTTCCGACGCCGGTGGTAAAGTCACATTATATGTATATACTCGTATTATGTTGAGTAAATATTAATATTATTTAAAATGTTAAATGACGATTCAAAGGAACTGTAAATTCATGGTCAACTTGAATAAAGCATTTTTGAGTTTGAGTTTAATCTACGTTTAGTATAACACTGAATAGAACAATTGGTAGCAATCCTGCTTTTGAACTACGGCTTCGACTTACGGTTGTTTCTATCACTACCCAGGAAAAACATAGGTATGATGAAAGTTTGAGTGTTTTACACAAAATAAAGTGTTTACAGAAAGACCGCTTTCGCCTATATCCAGTATAATCACCTAAACTTGCCTGACCGAATAGGGTTGTTACTAAATTCGCTTTGAATCTAAAATGAAGTAGGTAGGTATTTAAGCCCGATTTGACAGAACCTGCCAAAAACAAAATACATCATGTGAAAAATTTCACTAAAACAAAACACCCTGGACAGTGCGCCTGGCAGCGACCTGATTCTGGCCGGTATCGCCTATAACTGTGTCTGTGTGCGTGCCCAAAATAGGGGTTTGTTCTATGTGGACTATCTGTCCGGGGCCCTAAATTGTGGTTATTTTGAATTTCCAACTGTTTAGAAATACTTATGTATGTTTACACTGTCTGACACCCGAAGTACAAGCTCCACCTAGTTTGCGGTCAGATGATATTAGTGTGAGGTGACCCATTTTAATTTATTTTGCATTATTTTGATGAATATTTAACAGGGCTTCTAGTTTGTAACTTATTTGGCTACCTATAATTTAGATATACAAAACATGCAGTATGTTTCCGAGAAACTTTTCCGCTCAAATAAAGCCATAGCTAAAACAGGCGCGATTTTGGAAAATCTTTTTTAAAAGATAAAAGCGTTTCCTGTCCAAAAGCTTGAGCGATTTATGTCTCTGAATGTGGGAAGGTGCACGCCTAGTCAGCGTTTTGCCAGTTTCCCGGTGGCCGAGACAAAGGTTTATGACTTTACAGCGCTGAAAATATTATCCACAGCCAGGCATTTTCGGGAATGGATGAGGTGAGTGTGACCAGATTTGTTGTTTTGTTTCGTGGATTTCAGGAAACTTTAAATATACCAAAGAATGCTCACAATTGACATAAATGTTATTGTCTCAAAAGTATTCCCGCCCTGTTTCTGCAGATGTTTTGTTTGATTTTTATGAAACGACGTTTTTTAAAGATTCTGAAAAGTTCGTAATGTTGTACCTAATTTATGTTTCAAGGTGACATTTGACATTAAAAATAGATAATCCAGCATCTTGGCTTAGGTCCCGTTTAGTTCAGGGTGCAAGCACGAGCATAACACATAATTGATTTTCATTATATTGGTTGGTAATTAAATGTTGTATGTTGTAAATATTGCCGAAATACTTGCACTGCACTCTTTTCTGACTCTCAAGGTACGTTACGTACCTACGCTCGCGTCATAAAGAGGATTGAACATTTGTGGCATAGGTACCCATCCGCCATTTTGTTTTTTTCTCGATGTTTCCGCGCACGTTGAAAGAAGTATATTTGGAAAGAGGACACAAAACGAACAAAAAATGTCTGGTAATTTGGTGCCATAAAGTTTCAGGTTTCCGAGTTATTTGAAGGTAAAGATCGATCGATATAAGAAAGGTAATAATTCATTAAAATCTACTAATTAAGAGACTTTTTGCGTTATTTTGATGACAAAATGACAGATATTATAGGACATTTGAACAGTTTATTATCTTTCTCCGCAATCTTCGAAATCCCAAAATCGCCTAGAATAAATTGCTCAAAGCGATAAGGTCAATAGTTGACTAACCTATTTCATTTTACAATGGTATTTCTCCTTTGCAGTCAAGTATTTTTGATTTTAATTTGAATCTTATTTGTAGTTTTTCTACTAAAAAAACAGGTAAAATCCACATTACCTTCATTGTTTTGAGCATTTTCGAATGTTCATTCCATAAAAATGCGATAATACACATATCCAATGGTATAATTAACTTTAAATCTGTTATTTGTTGACAATGTAACGCAGAAAAGCCACGTAGTTAGTAGATTTTTAATTATTACTTTGTTCATATCGATCTTTACCTTCAAATAACTCGGAAACGTGACACTTTAGAGTACCATGTTAAAATATTTTTTTTGGTTTGTTTACGTGTCCTCTATCTATATATACCTACCACTTTCTCTATAAACTTTGAAAGAAAAACAAAATGGCGACAAGTGGCTATGCCAGCCTTCATAGAAAAATGTTCGAACCCCTTTACACAATTTATGCGCATGTGATAGTTGATCACGGACAGAACTTAACATTGCTGTTATAAGATGAGATGTAATTTCAATACGAAAGACTGTACAAAGTTACGACAGTTTTTACTTCATTGGCCGATTTTGTGTTGGTGCAGTACTTGTATCAGATACACTTCAAGTCTTTACGCCCCTCTGAACTAACACGCTGAAAGTTCTTTGATAAAAACCGTGAAGTGTAGGTTTTTAAACCACAAAACAAGGTTGAAAAACCATCTTGAAACCTAGAGTGGTTTATTTACCCTACATTATACAAGTCAAGAAAATGTAAAAAAAAATTAAAGTAATGTAAAATGTAAAGAAAATGTATTTTGAGATAAAATGTTCGCCTTCGCGTCCCACTGTTAGTTCTGTTCTGTCCCATTTGCTCGCAACGTGAGATTTAAAGGAGTTTGGCGAAAATTCTAAACAACTTATAGAAGTGGGTTTTAGATTCTGTACAACTTCGCCTCTGGTTTTCCAAACTCTGTATTGAGATTGGCAATTCGTAAACATAAGGAGTTTTGCCAAGTCTAATTTTTGCTTTAAACAGCATTTGCTCTTTCTGCACTTATTTTAGCGAATTACAAATAGTTAGGCACAAAAAAGTCATCACATCTCAAACTAACCAAAGCCGAGAGCTGTAACGGACGAATAAACTCTGTTAGATATTCTAAAATACTATCTCATATAGATAAGATAACATCACCCAGACGAAGAACAAACACACAGTACTCGTTATATAAATGTGTTTCCTGAGTGGAAATCGAACCGTCGACCTTTAGACCTACGCATCGCATCTACGTTCTGTTACACTCACGGCAATTATAAAAAAAATGTGCAATTTTTTCCTTTTATAAAAGCCATAACAACAGCCCTTAGTTGTATGGCTTTTATAAAATACTTGGCCAGTAACTTTCCCTGTCGGGCACTATAACCGCGACTTTCACGCACATGAAATATACAGGGTGACAGCCTTTACCTCCAGGGTGTCCTGTTTTTAGAGATCCGCTGGAGGGTCATGAAAACTGCAAATATTTCCACTTAATGAAGTCAGAGAGCGTCGTGGCCGTAGCCTAGGGGTTAGCAACCCAACTTGGATCGTGAATCGTGTGTTCTCAGGTTTAAATCTGGCCAGAACTATATTCGAGTTCATTGTTAAGTTTCCGACTAACTCTCCGGTGATGGAAAAAATCGATGAAAAACCAAATCAACCCGGATAACGGCGGAAGGCTCACCACCTACCACGTTGGGTTCTAATATCATTGGTGAAAAGTGGGCTTTTGAGTGTTCCGTTGACTATTTACTATGACGGCAACACTCACTTGCCTGTGATTATCCCGTTAGGGATATAGTCCTGGTGGTATTGTATGATGATATGTGAAGTCAGTCAGGCGAACTTAGTGTTCAGCGGTGGCTGAACACTAAGTTCGCCTTACTGACTTTGTTAGGCAGTTTTTTTTCTAAACAGTTGCTGTCATTATAATAAATTGCGTAATAGTGTCAGTCAATAAGAGGACTCTTTAATTTCCGAGTACGAAGCTAAGATATTAGAACATATTGCATTGCGTCAGCTGGTTTTAACATCACTCAGAGCTACGAGTATTTAACTTTCTACGGGCTAGTAGTCTTAAGTTTCTGCTATATCTTAGCTTTTTCTTTGTGAAAAAATGCTACAGTAAGGACGCGAGCATCATAATACTTCCTTGCGGCAATCCCCCGAGTCTGTAGTCGCGACATTCATCTTAAGGAAGGGTATAGTGTGGGTGTGGGCAGGCCTTTGCACGCACGTTCGCATTTTTTGATCCCAAATAAAACACAAATGCAGATTGTCATATTGATAATGAGTGAAAAGCTATGGGAATGAATAATGTTTGTTTTAAACGTTCTCTGGTGCTGAATTTATAAAAACAATTTACACTAACAAACTAGGCTCAGTCTCACTCTGACCTAGTCAGAAGCCTGACCAAACCTATTAAAGCAATAATACGGTTAGAAATTCTTTATTTCTCATTTAGATATAAAAATCACTTACATGAGAAATCAGTTTTAAATATACGATTAGTTAGCCTGCTTAACATTAAAGTTAGTGTGACAAAAAATTACAAATACTTAAGTTCACATTTTACATTACAAAATCTAAGCGCCCGGTTATGTCGCGCGCAGTGGTTAAACTGCCGTTAACTTCCAAGTAGCGGTTAGGTTACTCGCGTTACTATGAAATGTCGCTATTAACTTAGTTTATCAAGTTATTATATAATATTATATTAATCTGCTATTCATTAACCGCATACAAATATCAATTGCATATAAAAATTATCATTTGACACTACAAATTTTAGAAAACATAATTATTGCTTTAACAATTTTTTTTTTTATTTACCATAGTATAATATATTAATATTTATTAATTTACATTATTATAACAGTTTAATTAAACAATATCAATTCGTTTAAAATTTCATGAAAATTAATTTAAATTACATTTTATTATTTAAAAGGAATCCATTGTAAATACTTGTTTTTTTTTGGTTTCATACGTGATAATCCTTAAATGAGTAAACCCGTAAAACACGCTGCTTTAACAGTTTTTTAAATGTTGTAAATGCCTGAGCTTCTTTTATGTCTCTAGAGAGTTTATTATAAAGTCGTGCGCCTTCGCATAAAATATTACGTTTGCCATAATTTATACGTGGTGTATGCAGTACTATGTTATTTGCATGTCTGATTCGTTTTTGCACCTGTACTTTTTTTGTGAATGTTATCTGACTATGAAAGTCTTTATTTAGAATTTTACGAATTAAAATGCATGTTTTAAATATATAAATTTGTGTTATGGTCATTAATTTAGTTTCGTTATAAATTTTATGTGTACGATAGAAATAGTTAAAAAGTACCTTAACAAGCTTGTTTTGGGCAATTTGTAACGTACTCGTAAGTAGGTTTGACTTTGGAGCAGTACCCCAAATTTCAATAAGGTAGTCCAAATGTGGCTTAACTAACGAGTTGTAGATAATATACCGGACCTTAGGTGGAAAACAGCGCGCGGAACCCTTTAGTGCACCGGTCAAAGAAGACATTTTGTTTCGTAACTTGTTAATATGTTGTTTCCAGCTTAGGTCACTGTCTAGGATAAGACCAAGATATTTTTCCGATTTTGCTACTTGATACGATTATTGTACTCTGAATTAATGACTCACTTCTTCTTATCTAGTCGATCTTGAGGAGTGCATGTCTGCACTGCATTGTCTTTGGCATTGGCAGAGGTAATCCAGCACGCATGTGGTAGGGTACGCAGAGCCAGATAAGCCTATTGCTCATCTATACTAAGGCCTGGTGACCTGTAACACAGGTACACCACTGCGGACGGAGCGGAGGTTGATTTGTTTTGGCTGCAGCCTGGGCTCAAGGTCGCTCGCCGATGCTGCGTTCGCTCTGTCATCATAACGCACACATTCACAGCAACACACAATTACACTGCACATTAGGATTGTCTATTAATATTTTTCCGTGCATACAACTGTCCTTGCGCTCACTCAATGGGCCAGCTGAAAATCAGCGTCTGGGCTATAATAAGGCACAGGCATAAGCTGAGCGCGGTCCAATTTATTTTACGGACGTTGCGACACCGCTATCTGTTATTATATTTTCTTTTAATTTTTTGTTCATGTAATATTGTTGTACAATGTAATGCGGTGTCCTTAAGAATAATAAATATTTTCTTTCTTTCTTTCTTTCTTTCTTAATGTGTCAGTCAGCAGATAGATGATACCAAGAAAGAAAAAAAGTACCGTTATCCAGTAAGTTTTATTTAAAATTCCCAACCTCTTGGAAGTTGTAAAGTTGACGTACGGCCCCGACCGCGGCGTGGCCCCGGTGGCTGGCCGTCGCGCGTCGTGTGTCCTTATATTTCATTCATGCAATTCTTACTAAAATTGTTTTACGACTTGTAGAAAATCTAAGTAGCTTTATGAAAATTCTAAAAATAGGAGATTTTAAGCTGAGGTATTTTTTGGTTTATTTAATGAGTTGCCTTAATCTTATGTTTATAAGCCTTATTCCACTAAAACCTGAAAATAGCAAAACTCTCAAAAAGAAAGTTGTTTAGTTGCACTTCTTCCTTTATCCTTTCTCCTCGCTTAATCTCGCCCGAATCCAGAAACGATCAAAATTGAGTACCGTTCAATACCGTCCTGTCACATTTCTGTAGATGTGAAAGGGACGGATACATTTGAGGCTTGCTCGACTTTGATTGACGTTTCTGGATTCAGTCATGCGTAAGCTGTGAATTTGATAAGGCATTAAAAACCATGAAGTTCTCCTTTGTACAATTTTATTAAATGAATTTATCTTAATTTTAAGACAACCTGAAAGAAACATAACAAAAATATAAATTTTTGCTGATAGTTTTTTTGTAACTATTGTGTAGAATATTTGTTTTTGAAGTCCACGGGTTGCTTTTATACAATTTTTATCAAATTTTCATATGAATAATTTAATGATGGAATTAATGTTATCAAAGTTCCGCGGCAGTTTTAACACAATGCCTACACGAAAATCAAATCAAAACCGCGGCTATGCCAACAAACACAATCAAATACCTTTCTAATTTATATTCGACCGCTCATTTGACTCGGGCAACTAATCTAAATTCATTAGTGAGGCCGTGTTGTCTAAATATTTGAATAATTTGATTTCTCTTTGTCGAATCTGGGTCTGGGTGAAGGCAAAATTAGTAAGGACGTTGCGTCTGAACCGTCGTCCTCGAGCTACAAATCAATTGGATATTAAATAAATAGACTTAACTGGTTGTTGACAGTTGCCTTAGAAAACGGTAGAGGCAGTGGCTAGTGCCTAATTCCTCTAAAGAACTGTCTTAGGACCAGAAAAGAAATGCATTTTGGTGACGTTAAGATAACGCTGCGTAAAACTGCCAGAATCTGGGGCTAAATAATCGGTATAAACTTCACATTGTCGCCCAACGTTCTTTTGAAATAACAAGTCTGTGCCTGTACTATGAGTTGACGTCACCTATACTCAGAAAGTTAACTACAAAACTGCGGTTTCAGTTCCATTTCTATTTAATAAATACCCGGCGGCCTTATTGCATCCCTAATAACTTGTCAAGTTCATTCCCTAAACTAAGCGTAGAGAACAATTTTGTAATGCAGTGATCTTTAATTTTCAGCCATTAAGCAGTTACCCATCTAACCCATCTTCTAGGCTGGATATTTACTGCCGCAGTTGCTTGATTCCCTCAGTTTAAGGAATTATCTTGACTGGATTTAAGCGATTGTTATAAGACTTCTTTACCGAAATGCCACAGGTAATGCCACAGGATATGCCGGTAAAACAGTTTTGTCTTCGTAGCTCTTTGCATCAAATCTATTCATTAGAATCCTCACTAAACTTTTATTGTTGATTGTAGCAGGAGGCCGTGGGCAGCGCTCACTCCAACTTTCCATTTGTTTGATCCAGTTAGGTTTTTGAGGGCTACCTAAAATACCAGTGTCAAATGTCATGTCAAAGTCGATGGCTAAATATATTATTATGTTGAACGTACACAGGTAGATATGTTTAAACACTGATCAATATACTTTTTTTCTGCTTAGGTAAGACTCTTTTTTTAATTTCCTTCAATTTTTACTGTTATGTTGTTACTGTACTGTACTAATGTAGAAACTGAAAGATTCGTTAAACATTATGGACATACCCAGGGATTGTCATTGTTCATTGCTAAACTGTCAATGGGTCGGAGAAGTGGACCTCGAGAAAGATGGACCGCTTTCGCATTGATGCTTTTGAAGTGTGGTGCTGGAGAAGGAAGCGTGGAGTGCATTGGTCAGAACACCGGACCAATGGATCCATACTTTTTGAACTCAGCTTCAGGATGAGGCTCTCCACCGTGTGCTTGCGCCGGATCTTGGAATTTTTTGGGCATATCACTCGGAAAAAGGGCAACAACCTGAAAAAGATTCTGCTGATGGGGAAGACACAGGGAAAGATGTCCAGAAGACGTTACCCCATGCGCAGGACTGAGCAGTTCCAAGCTGAGCTAGACACTACCGCCTGCGCTGCGGTTCGCGCTGCCGAAGACAGTAAGGGAGCGAGAAATAACCAGCACGAAAATTATACGGGGAGGTCACGACCCTCAGCATTGAGAATACACGATAACACAACACAAGGAGAAGGATTGCTGAACTGTAAAAGCAGCTTTTTAAAAATTAACTAAAAATCGTAGTCTTTCAAATGAAATCTTGTCTGCTACCCTAATGAGATAAATTAAATTAGTTTGAGATTGCGAATCACTAAATGTGAAAATCCAATTCAGTTTCTCGCTTAGTTGAAAACTAAATAAATTATATTTGCTTACTAAACCTATGAATAATTCCGAATATAACGAGTTTGAATAATTACAAAAGGATTGTGTGTCTCTTGTTTATGTTTATGTATAAAGGTGGGGTTGGTAGTGAATTCATTTCGTTTATTAGAGATATAGTTTAAAATGAAGACAATGTATGATAGTTTTTTATGATATTGGTAGCTGCCTCGACACACTTCATTCTGTCGAAAGTAATTGCATGCCGCGGCGTCGGTAAAGCAGCACATTCTTCACTGAATGTTTTGTTCAATCATAATAAAATGTAGCCTATGTCATTCCCTAAATGTAGTTTCATATTGGTGAAAGAATTTTTAAAATCAGTCCAGTACTTTCGGAGCCTATTCAATACAAACAAAAAAACAATCAAATCTTTCCTCTTTATAATATTAGTATAGATGACACCAAAATGTATATGGTTTAGTCAAAGTTAGAAGAGCAGAAGTTATATACCCAAACAGAAGGAAACCCTGGGACCCGAACCCAAAGCGACAATCCAAGTTAAGCACCCTTCAGATTGATGCTGTCCTGTCACATGTCAGTAGATGTGAAAGGGACAGGTACGAGTATATATGTGAAGTTTCCGGATTCGGGCGTAAGTGGCGTAAAAGATAAGTCACCCCGAGAAATCTATAGGGGAGGCCTATTTATTCGCGCCAATTTATGTTTAACAGCTGCAATCAAGATGATGACGACAAAAAACATAATGTTAAAAACGTCCTAAGCGTAAATGCACTGGTACAGCTGATTGCGCATATCCAGCACAGCATCATCTGTGGTCCTCATACTCCTTATGCGTCATGACGTCAGATTCTCGCTGGACTTCCCGTTCAGACGGCGAGCATTGATTAGACTGAGGTTCAGCTGATCAATGTAGACTCGTATTGACACTAAATGCTAAAAACACACACAAGGTTGCGTGATAAGTCGTCCCGAGAAATCTATAGTGGAGGCCCAGGTTCGGCATTCGATTACGGCTACAACCAAGATAATAAAGACATAAAGCATGCAGTACTGTTAAAACCATTCAATTCTAAACACTACTTACTACTACTTAATTTTAAGCGTAAACGCACTGGTACAGCTGATTCCGCATATCCAGCACAGCGTCATCTGTGGTCCTCATACTCTTCATGCAGCGTGACGACATGAGACGTGAGATTCTTGTGAGACTTCTCGTTAAGATGGCGAGCATTAGGGATAGAAGAGTTGGGGCACCCGTTTTGATGCCATGAAAATCAGATATGACATGTAAATCTGAACTTACCGATGTCAATTTCTCGAGTTAAGAGTTTTATCAAAATAATTTTGCAGTAAATGGTTGTAACAATATAACAGAGAAGAATAAACAGTATGCATACATGTCAAATACTGAAAATTGTGATTACATGTGTAACGAATAATTATTTTGACAGTTGATTTTGGCATCACAAATGGCGCGCTTTTTTGTATGGAGTCATCATTTTAGGTGTAATAAAATTAGTTTAAGGTTAGCAGGTATGTAATGTACACTAATTGCAAAAAAACACACAAGGTGGCGTGATAAGTTGTCCTGAGGAATCTATGGAGGAGGTCCAGGTTCGGCATTGGATGTTTACGGCTACAATCAAGATAATAAAGACAAAAAGCATGCAGTACTCTGAAAAACCATTTAATTCTAAGCACTACTTACTACTACTTAATTTTAAGCATAAACGCACTGGTACAGCTGATTACGTAGTTCCAGCACAGCGTCATCTGTGGTCCTCTTACTCTTCATGCAGCATGACGTCAGCTTCTCGTGGGACTGCTCGTTGTGACGGCGAGCGTTCGTCAGACTGAGATCCAACTCGTAGCCAAGGGCGACCGCTGAACGGGACAGGTGCTTGAGACAGTGCGTAACGTCACTTCTGGAAGCACGTATGCAAATTGATCTAAATCAGATTGTAGTTTGACAAGCAAATCCCAATTTATACAATTATAAAAATATTTCTACATAATATAGGTAGTACGAAAGTCACTTCTTGCCGTTTTGGTTTCAACTACGCACTGGATTTTAACGTGTTTTCATCAAAAGACGAGCGATTCTAAAATAGGGTTTATTTCTATTACGTCCCATATGAACACCACAATTGCTATCGACATTGCACTCGTGTAAAGCCGAGACAGGTGTCCAGTTGTTTATTTTTGCATTAACTAGCTATATAAACATTCATAAATGTGTGTATGTCTATCTAAAATTCTAAACGAAACAAATATCTGATGAGATCTAACTACTTACGCACTGGATTTTAACGTGTTTTCATCAAAGGACAGAGTGATTCTGGAATAGGGTTTATTTCTATTACGTCCCATATGAACATCAATATTGCTATCGACATTGCACTCGTGTAAAGCCGAGACGGGTGTCTAGTTGTTTATTTTTGCATTAACTAGCTATCTAAACTTTCATAAATGTGTGTATGTCTATCTAAAATTCTAAACGAAACAAATATCTGAGTACTAAGGAAAGGGCATCAGAGAGGAATATTCTACACGATTTAGCAGAAGAGGTAGCCCAGGGTTTTCAGGGCTTAGGGCTCTTTGGCTTAGACAAAATGTATTTCTATACCCTCTACCGCTATTTCAATCTTGCCTTTTCACACTTTCGGCGATGCGATATATCGCTGCGGGTACGCCACTATTCCCTTCGTGGCAAAATAATCGCCCGGCTTAGAAATCACGCAAAGTGTGAAAAGGCTCTTAATATCTGATGGGAATTAGAGATCCGTATCATAGAAAACATAAATACTCTTGCTTACTCCTGCTTCCTGCTTGTCTGCACATTAACTTCGAGGGTCTTAGTGGCGTCGTCTAAGGCAGCCTGCATGTGCCTTTTGGTGATGCCAATCATCTCTTCAGCATACTTGCCCATCTTGGCAATGGTGGCTCGAGCTGTTTCTGTGCATGAGTACATTTGGGCTACGTGTTGGCTGGCGATGGTCCGAGCTGAACGGCGCTCTTCGTCACACATTGCTGCAATAACGGTTTATTTATAGATTGTTAAGTTCGCATTGGCGTTGGGCTAAGTCTATGGCAACAGGTGCAGTCAGGTTATCACTTTCCGATTTTATTGAGCCAATATCTTCTTGAAAAAGCCGGCAAATTTTACTAGTGCAAAATCAGTAAGCTTTTTATGTTTTTTAGGTCGATAAAATAACTAGCTGAAGAAAGATAAATCATTTACCTTCAGACAGAAACAAATTGAAGAGTCAGCTCATGATGCGCTAAAATCTTAGTTTGAGGTATCCATCAAAACTTTAAACAAGTTAATGCGGCGAGGTAGGTACTGAATTATTCAGCTACTCGCTTGAGTAGCTAAATAATTAAAACAAAAAATCAATTAAATGTGTGGTCACTAACTTTAGTGACCACTCATTTCATTGATTTTTTGTTTGAACTTACGTGATATTAAGATTCAACAAATACAAAAAAATATCTTAACTTTTCAACAGTTTGGAATGGAATGGACATGCATGGAGTTATGGTTCGAACAAGGTCTCTCCCAGTTGGATTTGATCTTTACTTCCAAGAAAATGCTTAGAAAAGGCAAATACTTCAGCATTCCGATATAGATAGGGTATTAGAAAAACTAACCTGGTACTTTCAGCTTGTCAGCTAATTGAATCAGTTCCTTGTAAACTTGCTGTTTCTTTAAAACTGCATTGTTGATCTCATCTCTGATTCTTCTCAAAATCTTACTAGTCATCTGTTGGTAGGAGTTCTGGATATTTCTGAGGTAAGTGTCGAGGAATGGGGCTAGTACTGTGTCCATGTAGCGGGATAATTCACTTAAATTCAAAAAGCTTTATTCAAGTAAGCCATTTTGGCAGTAAGTGCTTTTAAATCAGCTTATAATTAACCACAGGACGTACAAACATATATTAAATGCAATACAGTAAAATCTGACTCTACCACCGACGTCGGACAGCTGTTACCACTCAGAAGACCTGGCAAGAAACTTAGTAGGTAGTTTGTATCTGTCTTGTAACATCAAACCAATAAACAGAGGTGTTAAAATATAATATAATACAACTTACCTCTGACTACCCCGCTATATGCTATATGTATATTATGTATTATGGTTCATCGTCATTGGCAGCCATAAGATGTCCACAGCTGAACATAGGGCCCCTATAGATTTTCAGAATGACCCGTACGTGGAGATTTTACCACAAAGTCTAAGATGAGGTTGGCCAGTACTCCTACATGTCAACCTGAAGTCTGGACTCCATGGCCACTTTCCATCAGGTAGAGCAAGGTCACTTGTAATGGGTTTAAAACAATATCCTCACCTATTGACTAATGCGAGCTGGGATCCTCGAAGCTGTCTTCTAGTAGAAGTCCTGTTACCAAACTTCTCTCTAAAAGCATCTAGGTGGCGATCCAGCTCCACCGGCTTGTGCTGCCACGGAGGAATCTCGAAGCAAAGACCACCATCTCGACGCAAATTGTTGTGGTCCTGCAAACGATCCTCATTATCTACGAAATATTTACATAAATTAAATACGTGGTCATGAGGAATCGGTTCCTACCATAATAAAATTAAAAAGCAGATGGAACTATCTGAAAGGGAAAGGTAAGCTACCATTTAAGGCGTTAGGGTGTTTTTAACAAGGTGCAGGGGCAGGATTCATCACGAACGCGTGATTGGCCCTCACCCCGCGTCCCGCGCGTGGAGCGCGGGCGCACTGTGGGCTGGTTTTCAGCTTTCATAGACTTCCGATGCATAATCTCGATATAGTCGAAAAAATCTGCGTAAGTTTCATATGCCACACTCTAACGATACTATTAAATTAAAAAATAAAATAATATCTGGGACAATTTACACCAAGATCATCTAACCCCAAACTTAGCAGAGCTTGTACTAGTTTCCAGAGACTGATAAACATAGTTAAATATTTTTAAATACATACTCAAATAGATAATAACAACGAGATACTCAACAAAATAAATGTTTGTCATGGGTGGGGATCGAACCACGGCCTCCGGCGCTAAAGGCAGGATCGCTGCCATTGCGCCAACAGGCCAGTGCCTAAGCATGTATTCGCACTTCTGAAACGAATACGTTTCAGAAGCATAAAAACAACTAAATTGAGACTATGCATCGGATGTCTATGAAAGCCGAAAACCAGCCTACAGTGGGGCGGGTGAAGAGGAGAGTGGAAATGCCGCGTGCGTGATAAACTAAAACATAGTTAAAAAAACCCTTAACATACCGTTTACATTCACCGTGCAAGAAAAAGAGTTTGTTATCGTTAAGTGCAAAATGACCAATACCACTACCATGAGTTTGTCCAAAGATAACTACAATAGTTAATTACAGCATCTATACCACAGACGCTAGCGAGTATCGTCGATGTCAACTTATGGTATCACAGGTGAATATCCCTCAACTATAGGTGGGATGTTAAAATACTTTAGATAGTTAATAAGAAATTTATTAATTTGAAGAATACTGTCAACATCGATCGCTTTGAATTACTTAAAATTTTTATAAGGAAAATAATTTTCTCACGGTAATAAAAAGCACCTTAAATCATAAAAATGTAACGCGTTTCATGCTGTTGTTTTGTAGTTGCCGCGTCGCTCAGTCCTAACTCGAGGCGTAGGCACGGCGTGTTAGAAGAATGGGAGAAAAATAAAAATACAAAATGGCGGTGGAGCAAGAGCACGCGCCGCATCAGGACCTCGACCGAGCCGCGACGCTCACTCACTGTGATTTTAGCGAACATACAAAAAGATGATTTTGACGATTCAACATTGCACGAAGGGTGCGACTGTTAAAAGTGCCCGGTATTTATTTCACTGTCCAGTTGTTGCATTGAGTGTTAATCCTAGGTATGGAAACCGTGGTTGGATTCCATCCGGGCCAATGTTAACCCAACGAGTATTTGGGCTTGTACAATAGGTATGTATTGAAGGAAATATCTGAGAATGACTGTTACACAAGCTGTTTTATAGCCTCGCTTTTTGGCCATGGTGTCTTTTTTCCACTTCTACTCGGCATGACATACCTACACTTCGTGCTAGTGCGTCCGAAAATATTGAGCTGACCTATTTAGTAAACCCCGCACTAATCACACGTGAGTGAAAGACGCAGACTGCGCAGGCCACTCAGTGAATGTACTGATGACCTGGTGCAGATTGCTGTGAGCCGTTGGATGCAAACAGCCCAAAGAGCTCGCCATTTTATGAGAGAGGCACATGTCCGGCAGTGGACATTTAAGTCTGTCGATGATAAAATGTCCAAACATGCACGTAATTCAGGGCTCTGTGCTGTGCCGATCCTCCCTTTTAGACTGCTCAACACTACTTATTTTCATGCGCAGCTACTAAATCTACGCACACAAAGCGAGCGGCAGCTTGTATTAATAAAATAAAGCTGCTTATCTCACCCTACATTGTGGAATAACCGGTTCTAATCCCTCCGCAACAAATAAACAAACGCAGAACACAAGTATAATCCGCAACATGCTAGTACCACTATCCACATTATTATCATCTCCAGCCAATAAATGTAGCTACTTTACGGCTCCAATTATCCGCTTCATTGAAACAAGAAAAACGTTATTCCCATAATTTTAATGGCATTCTTGCGGAAAAGCCATTCTGAACTGCGGCCGGTCCATTGCAATTCTAGTGACGGCAAATGCGAAATAAATGGGCGCGTTGAGCAATATTTATTAAATGTCATAGTGGAAATAGCTAGATTTAATGGAATTTTTCACTCATGTCACAAGAAACTGGTCTTGTTATAAAACAACTTTATGAATTCAACCCGCGTTTTTATATTTTTTCCATTTTTAAACTGAAGATTTGACTCCTTGGGCAGTAGCCAAGAGCAACACGCTACTTTCGGTTAGACATGTCAAGTCTTATCTAAATATCAAATAAAAATAATCTAATGTCATTTAGATAAGACGAGTGGTAATGTCATTATCGTACTTTTCAATTTGACATGTCAAAACGGAAGTAGCGTGTTGCTCTTGTCTGGGCCCTTCCAAAGAAGTTGTAATCAAATAACGACACGACTTGCATAAATGTTAAAAACATGTATTTATATGTTTGTGACTTAGGTTGTCACGGCTAAACAGACCAATTTCAATGGATTTTCACGTAAAGATTGTTTGGGCCTTGGGACTTTATTAAAGGGGCTATCTATATGATACGTGAATCAGAGAGTAACGATATCGTGATCAAATTTGAAATGAGAAACTCTCATAACGAAATTAAGTGATTCGTATACGCTCACAAACATACCCCAAAAGGGATACTTAGTAGTCAAAAACAAACTTGTATGTTCCGTTGAAGTAAACTTTCTGAACTCATATTTCGCCATACGTACGAGTATTTAACTGTTAGGGTGCAAAGTATTATTTTAATAACATATTTTTGTATACTTGACTATAGTTAGACCGCATAATTGAGTCCTCGCCTGCGGTGTACAGGGGCGCGGGGGTTAGACGAAAACGGGGGGCGGGAGAGGTGCGGGCGGCAGGCAGAACACCTTGCCTGCGAGGAGAGGAGGCGAGGACTCAATTATGCGGTTTAGCTACAGACAGTCATTTGATAGCAATCGCACCTGGTGGTAAGTGCCGATACGATCTATAATGAAACATGTCAGTCCAGTAAATGCCTATTCACACTTTTCTTGAAGTAAGTCAGATTGTATTGGTTTGTAAACACATGCTCGGGCAGCGAGTTCCACTCCATTGCTGTTCGCATCATGAAGGAGTCCGCGAAACGTTTCGTGTGTATGGCTGGATCATCCACAACGTGAGGGTGGAAGGCTAATAAGTCTCTGTAGAACAACATCTATCAACTTTTACTTGTATCTTTCCAAAACACAAAATAAAGATCTTACAAAAGGACCGCTCTCTCCTTTTTCCAGTATAATTAACCTAAACTTGCCTGACCTAGGCGGTCACTACTACCTATATTCACTCTGAATTTTTAAAATAAAGTAGGTATGTTATACCTCATTATAATATACCTCATTGACAGAACCCGCCAAAAACAAAATTCATCATGTGAAAAATTGCACCACGTTCGACAATAACACTGGCGACAGTGCGACCAGTCGCGTGACCGAGTCTCACCGGTGTCGCCTGTAAACTCACTGTGTCTGTGTGAGTTATAAAAATGGCGGTTTGTACTTAGCGGACTATCTGTTAGGTGTGCCGCACCGCATGCGTAATTTGTGATATAAACAACTAAACTTATTCAATTCAACAGCACCAACAGGAAAAAAGCTTCCAAAAGCTTTTCTGAACCTAATTTCTTATCAAAAGTAATTAACAAGCCTGGATGCAGTTACAGCGTCGTGTTCGAGGCGAAAAAATTTAATTAAGCACGTAATTAATTCAGGTAACGTCTCCCAGCGATGGCGCACTTAGTGCTTAAAAAACACATTGTTATTCTGTATGGCTGTGGGATTTGTTAGCATTCATAAGGTGTGATTTATTTTGCTCACCCTGTATATTTAATTGTAGTTGTGAGATGCTGGGGTTAGTGAGGTTTGATAAAATAGTTATTAGTTTATTAATGCATTTATTTATATTTTAAAGTGATTGTAACCAATTTGAAGCTAACGTGGAATATCCGAGGTGCCCGTGGCTAAGTGACGGCAGCGGATCTGCAACGATCCGATGTCAAGCAACGCCAGTCAGGTCGGGTAATGGATGGGTGACCATCCAAACCGAAATTTAGTGATGTGTTTTTCGGGCATCTCCGTGCTTCGATGGCACGTTAAACAGTTGGTCCCGGCTGACGTCGCAAGATATCAGTCGTAAAACCGAGTCAGAGGCCTAAAAAGGCGGCTTGATAACACCTGACGGTAAGGTTTATCACTGACCTTACATTCACCTTTACATTCATCGGCACTGAGCCCGCGTGTTGGAGTATGGCTCGTTCCACCTCATAGTGGAGGTGAGGCCTGTGCCCAGCAGTGGGACGTATACAGGGTTACTGGAAATTCGATACATTCCCTTGGAGGGGTAAAAGTAGAGCTCATTTGCAATAGATTTTGTCATTGAGTACCCTAGCCGATAGTGATTAGTTTTTAAGATATTCAAGTTTTTGTGTTTTTATTTTTTAAATACCGAATTTATATATATTGATGTAAAGATTCAGCCGATTTTCATTTCATTCCCATTAAAAAAAATTACGTATCCAAAAATTCATGATGTTCTGAATATTTCTTTAAAGTTAATAATTTTTTGATTTTGAAAAATACTGTAATATTTCGTACCATTTTGGATAGCTAATAAAGTAGAGCAATTATTTTAGTAATTTGTACAACTCGTTCCATACATTTTTCATATGCAAATTCACTATGAAGTTGCATTAAAAAGGTCTTTTTTTATGAACTCTAGCGAGTTTTTTTTTTTTATTGACAACACACCTTTTGTAATGTTCTCGAAGTAGGGATTAATATCCCTGTACTACGAGATACCACACAAGGAAATCAACCAAGGGCGTTTCCCAGCACACCCAGACCCGAATCAATTCAGAAAAGATCGTTTCCTGAATTGACCCTACCGGGAATCGAACCCGGTACACTACGGAAATCGAGGCGAGAAACCGTGCTACAGCGCACTACGCGAATCGTGTCGTCAGTTTACGTTCATAACATACAGTTAGGAAGTATTACTACAGCTTAATAATATTTGGAGGAAGTGCTGAGATGTTGGGTATCAGATCATGCGCAAAAATAGGATCAAAATTGGATATTCACTTAAGAGCATATTTTTTTTTGCCTAAAAAACGGTATTTAAAAATAAAAGTAGAAACACTTGAGTATCTCAAAAACTAATCACTATCCGCTAGGGTACTCAATGACAAAATCTATTGCAAATGAGCTCTACTTTTACCCCTCCAAGGGAATGTATCGAATTACCGGTAACCCTGTATAAAGGCTGTATTTGTTGTGGAAAATCTTTTGGATGAATTGGGTATGGTAACATTTTTTAATTTTTTTTAATATTTTTTTTAAATACCTTTTACTATTTTAAGTAACTAATTTGAATATTTCGTTGATCTAGCCGGTAGTTATGTTTTTTATTAATTTTTAAACATTGCGAAATCATGACGTCACAAATTCACTTAGTGTTCTCACATGTGTTTTTTCCCAGATTCGTGGTAAATAAATTATGAGGAGAAAATTACTGATTTACTGCACTTACGACTGGAACAGAGCTCGCCGTTCATCATGTTCAATCTCACGAGAATTTGAGAAGTAGACTTCAGATACAATTCATTTTGCCAACTTCTGAAACCAAGCCCTTCCTGTAAGGGTAGGGATTATAGCAAATGGCTATTTTAAGTCCTACCTACCCGTCTGGGCAATGGGCGTAAATTAATGTACGTATTATTAAAAATTACTTTGTGGAAAAATATATTTCACCTAGGGGAATTCTAAATCTATCTGGAAGCCCCATTAATACCATGCAGTAGAATCACCAAGCTAAAAGTCTTACGTATGATACAGATCGCGTCATTTGATTGGTTCATGGATAGATTATAAACCAATCACGTGAAAGGACATTTGTTGTATAAATAAATAGGTTTCAATTGATAGCTGTCAATTTGATTACCGTCAAGTGTCCAATAAGAACCATAATATACTCTTTGCGGACGTTGGCAAACTGGGGTCATTCATTTGACCCCAGTTTGCCAACGTATGTAATTAAAAATATCTTCGATCCTTTGCTTTTAAAAATGTTAAATATTTAAATAAGGTATAAAATACAAATACCTCGAAATGGTTTTCGATTTAGGACATGTTTGATTTTTGTTCCCATACCCAATTGGTTGCAATTTTATCACCAGATAGAAAATAGTTTAATGTATCCAAAGTTGTCTGTGAAAAACAAAAATAATGTCCAGATAGTTATAATTGAAATTGTGATCTACCTAATAGACATTAAGATCAAGCTCGCAGTTTAACCGCAAAACAAATGAGCGCACGCTACAGAATATTTGCTAGCCGCACCTCATATCTTGTTCTTTATTCACAGCCATATTTCACCACCTTCCAACGAAAAGTACACCCTAACCTAAGGATCCTGGGTTCAAATACGCGTTGAAAGGTCGTCTCCTCGGTATACAGAACATTTTGCTTCGGATTCGCTATGGAGAAATATTTTCATTGCGTTTGGTCCTACGTCGTACGTTTGCGCTGAAGAATGTCTTAACAGTCTCTTTACATTTGCATTTCAGTAATGTAACAAAGGAGTTTCGAAAGCTGTGTCATTTTTGCCAGTTCTAAAGTAACATAACAAAATTTTATTAGAAACTAGATATTTTTTTACTAAATCTACTGGTGGAATCTGTCTCTCAGTCTACAGTGAGCCGTCAAGTGATTTTTGGAACGGTCTCTGTTTCACAAAGCTTTTCATTTACGGTTAGACATTTATTTCTTAAAAAAGAATATATAATGCACTTAACAGAGAAATACGAGAACTTACTTTTAATTATTATTACGCGAGTGTTACAAAATCAAAAATATTAATGTGGGTAAGATGTTACATGTTGAATTCAATTAAGTTTCAGTCGATACTTGCTATGCAACTGCTATTTGATGGACATTACGATAATTCCTATTGCCATGGTCTAAGTGACAACGGTACTTAAAATGTGGTGTTTTACTTTTTCATAAAAGAGACAAACTATTTTCATTGTTTTATATGGTTTGGCAGTTTAATATATAGTTGAGCTCCTTCATATGTAATATTATCTTTCCGTAATTTGTTCTAGTTAGATGAAGATGAATATTATTTGCGCGTCTAGTTACAAGTTTTTGGTATTGATACTTTGTACTATTTTTTTTAAATTAGTATACATGTACATATATATATGATTGAGAAACAGTCATAAGTTGAATTTGTTTTTAAACTATTTTCATAAAAAGAGACAGATACCACTAGTGAACAATGGTTTACCATACGGTTTACCTGTCTTAATTTTTTCGAAACATTAATATTTATTTTTAGCATTAAAATACACTACGCAACGTAAAATACACTATACAAATTCGCCAGGTCTGTTAACGGCCTCGATAGCTCAGTTGGCAGAGCAGTCACCCGGATTGTAAAAGAGCGCGGGTTCGAATCCCGCATGAGTCCCAGGATCAGGTCGATTTTTTTCAGTTTCTATCTTTGTGTAGAATATAAATAGTGTTCATTAACCACTTCACATAAATTAAAGTACAGTGTAGTACATGTCCGCTTAGCAAACTGTCATGGCACTGGCAAAATGCCACGAATCTGCTTTTCTGTGGCTGCCTTTTCTTTCTATTTAAAATGTATAATGTATTTAATTAATCGATTTATTGACATGGTAACTGCAAATTAATATTTTAATGACATACATACTGTGATTTATTTGTTTTGTTATTTTATTGTATGGTGAGTTTCATAAACCATTGTCAATTAGCATGTATTGTACCAGTATTTGCTTGACGATAAGTCAACATGAGGACTTAAACCAAATTTCTATCCATGTATCACCATGTTAGAGCAAATAAATAATTATCTTATCTTATCTTTTCAAAGTAGCCATTTACTCAGCGCCTTAAAATACAATAAGCTGTAGAACTCCAAAAAACAGGATTTACGAATGAGTTTGAGTAATTCTGAGTTGAGTAAAAATGAGATTTGGATTTAGGACATGGCGCACCGCAGAATTCAATCGCGATAAAATATTAACAACTGAAACACCTAATCCCATTTTCACCATGTTAGTAATAAAAATAACGTCGGCTATAAAAAGATTAGGCCTCTCCGATAAGCAATGTATCCGATGTAGTTGTGATAAATATCATTTCGTGAGGTTTGGGCAATAAATTGAATAGAGCCGAGAGAGGCCAGAAAGCAATTTTGTGAGCGTTATCGCATAAATTGCGATTTTCGTATGGAAAAATCTTGTTGAAGGACTTTCCCAATAAAATTGGAGTTATTATTATTTCTCCCTCAAGGTAGATCGGTTTTGCCGCCTTCAAACAAAGTACCTAAATGCCGAATTGATTCTTTGCGTAACGAGTTTTCGAACGGGGAATTGTTTTGAAATAAAATGTCTCTGAATTGTTAATGTATCCAGGCATAGTAGCTTATGAATATTTGTTATATCCTTTTGTTAATTTATGGAACAAAGATAATAATTATGTACCTACCTGCGATAATTTCATGAGTACTTTGCCTAAACCAGATGGCGTTGACTGAATACTCACTGACTATGCATTCAAAATTATTCGGTATTACAACGTTTAGAAATTATTGCATAAAAGCATTAGTAATTTCTGTTAAAAATTCAATCTTGTTTTCATTCTAATAAGCGCTTACGAAGGCGATGGTGGAACACGATGACCTAGAAAATGCCTATTCACTCTTGCCTTGAAAACACAAAGGTTGTATGTATTCGGAAAATCCAAAGATGTGAAGAAAAAAGTCACGGTCTCTCAAACTCACATTCAATTCCACAATTTGATGTCCGCCTGATGTTTGAGTAGTACTCATGGACGAACCACGTCCTATAAGAAAAAAATACCATAAACAAAACATACCATCACGACCATATCCCAAACGGGGTAGTTAAAGGCAAGTGACGGTGGCCGTCATAGTGAACGGAACACTCGTAGTAGGCGGTGAGCTTACCGCCGTTATCCGTATTTACCGATGTTTTCCATCACCGAAGAGTTAGTGGGAAATTTAAGTAAGAACGCACAGTATAGATGGTTCTGGCCAGATTTGAATTCGGTACCACAAGATCCACGATCCGACTTGATGTGCTTAACCCCTAGGCCACGGGGCTTTAAAAAAACATGAAATCTGAAAGAAATATTTTTCATCTTTTTCAACAAAATCAATAACCGCCACAAGCGCGGCGTACGGACTAACTGAAAAACGTAAATAAAACCGAAAGCCCGCCAATACAGCAAGCGTTGTCTTTGAAAAAAGAAGACGCGTTCTGTTTCGACATCGAACTACGCTGGCTAGAATCCGCTGCATACAAACGTGCATAAATAAGCAGTTACTAACTTAAGTAAAGTAACGTAGTAAAGTAATTAGCCTCCTACTGTCCCACTGCTCGGCAAAGTCAAAGTCAAAGTCAAAGTCAAAATATTTATTTACGAGAATACGTGTCAAAAAGGTCTTAAAATATAGCATAAATTGTCCATTGTATTCGAACTGCATGCAGACGTGTAAATGCTTGCCAAATGTGCGTTGGTGATTACATCCAGGCTATGTTCCAAAAAATACATGAGCACACACTTTGACCAACCTGAGACTTGGACCACTCGGCCACCGAGGCGCCTCCGAAAGTTGGTTACAAATGTTGGTAATTGTTTTAAAATATTATACTATCTATAGGTAGATTCATTGCGTTGCATGCATGCATCTTAGGGGTCCCGGAACCCAAAAAAGGAATTAACAGGGACACTCAAAGGGAGGCTGATGGTTATGTCAATATTTTTTTGGGAACAATTATAACCTATTCAATGTGACACAGTGGTTTCTTGGCTACAATATTGTGTTTTCACTTCTAATGTTCTAAAAGTACGCCAATATAGCCCTACGAAGCGGGACTAAAGTGACCACTTTAGCCTCTAGGGAGAGAAAAGTAATTAGTTTTTTAATTTCCTTCATGTGACATAGAAAAACTCAAACAGCCAGTAAATAATTTATTATCTGTGGACTGTGGACCATCTTCATTGCGTAAATTTTGAGAGTCTGGCATGCACAAGCCGAGCGAGCCATATCAAGGAAAAAAAGTGAGAGTTATAGTTCCATGGTTTGTCCGCAAAGAAGGTGGCGCCATGTGTTTTAAATCTTTTGTGATTTTTATTTTTATTTTGTAACTTTTTTGTACTAATTTGATTATTTTTCTCGCACTTAAAGTGAAAAGTGCAGTTTGCACCTCGAGACTAAGCGCCAACTTAATATACCCTCGGTTTAATTGAGTCCCTCGCACGCTCGGGAGTCAAACCACCTCTGGTGTAATATATTATGGCTTCGTTTAGTCCCTCGATATAAAATATACTATTATTGGTCGCCTATGATTTTCGGTTGCTTTTGTTGCATGCCCTAATTTTGGCCCATGCCCCTGTGCCGCCGAAGTGCCCCACACCCCTTGCCCCTAAGGTGAAGACAGCCCTGGCTATAGTCATTTTACGCTTGCGTACGCTGAGCTTCACCGTCTTAACGTATCCTAATGAGTTCGTCAAATAATGACGTGGACAGTAGGCTTAAGCCTGTAAGTGCCAGAGGCACTATTTAGAGACTGTAATATGTTGTCTTAACCTAATAGTGGGATGCAATTTGGAAATTTTACAATCCGTCCATCAAAGAAGCTAAATTTATAGCGCATAATTATTCTTACCTACTTGCGAGGAATAATACAAAACGAAATTAAAATACAATTCCTGGAAAACAATCAAGCCTTAAAATTCATTTGTGAAATCTTTAATCTGCGTTCAATATTTGAACATGCAGAGCCAAATACGTTGAAATATAACGGTTATATTGTTCTCTTTTATTGGACAAAACAAAGTCCTATTAGATTGAAATACGTAGCAGTATAAAATATTTGCGATCACATTATATTTACACACGGATTTAATCTTTAATCACCTGAAGAATGGGCAAGAAATGAAGTCACACTGTTGTTTTTTACAGTTAGGCACAGCACAGTGCTATACTTCTAAGGTGTAGAATTAAAATAAAATTTGCAAAAAACAAAAATACGGTGAAAAAATATCCTCCAAAGTCCTCTGAAATTACAGTAAATTTAGTTCTTTTAGGAAACTTAGTTTCGATGACCGTGTTAAGATCATCATCATTTACAGCGTTATGAAGTTCACTGCTAATCATAAGCCTCGTCCATAGATTTCTGGTTCCCGGCATGCACCTGCGACCCAACTACGAGTAGGTCATCCATCCACCTTGCAGAGCTGTGCTCTACGCTACGTTTATTCTAAAGATACCAATATGTATACTGTTATGTAACATCAAAGTATATCATTTGCATGGTACAGATACTTTGCATCGAATGGTGCCAACTCCAGAACTATTTTGCCTAAACGGCCATCACATAATAAATAATAATAATAATAAATACCTGGGACAATTCACACCAAGATCATCTGACCCCAAACTAAGCAGAGCTTGTAATATGGGCGTCAGAGACTGATAAACATACTTTAATATTTCTAAATACATACTTAAATGGATAATAACACCCAGACACACAACAAATACAAATGTTCGTCACACAAATATTTGTCATGGGTGGGGATCGAACCCACGACCTCCGGCGCTAAAGGCAGGATCGCTGCCATTGCGCCAACAGGCCAGTCAAGAACATCTTTCGCTATTGGCCCTGCTCATTATCCCGAAGCTAAAAATAAAGCTAAGTACATGACTCTTCTGGTAGCAGTGATTCAGCACTTTCCAAGATTACGTCAAACACAAATTACCAAGCTGCATCCAGGAAAGCGAGCTCTGTGTTCCCGGCCTATATTTCATTTGGGAGCCAGTACAAGCCGCGAATCCGATAAATCCTGAGATTTCTATTACAGATAACGCCGCGATTCTTTCCCTGTATTTAATTTTATGTCCGTTTCGAGCTCGGATTCTTATTTTTAATTTTTTACCTCTCTAAATCTGTCCCCGACTGTTATTGGTCGACAATCTTGGCCAATAAAAATGTCCGTGAAAAGATAATTTGGAAAGTCTGTATTTGTGTTTCTCTTTGGATGCTGCTAGCTGTTTTGGTTGGGAATTTGATACTTTTTATTGACTGAGCAGAGAGAGTTCTTGGTATAATGGACACCTTATTAAATAAATTTTTACTCGAACATACATACCTCTGTGTAAGTCTACGACTCGCGTTAAGTTATGGACCTCTCACGATTGGTTTTATGAGAGAGAAAGCTTAAAGTCCCTTACCTACTATGCTCAGTATTTCGCTAAGTAATCAAATCCTTAAATAACTCAAGGTACAAAGTTAAGAGTAGGTATGTAAGCTCAGCAGGTAAGTAAGTTGTAATGGGTGTGGACAAAGCGCAGCACAAAAAATTGATGGCGACTGGGACATCAAAACCTAGAACGGACACCGTTCGGTTGCACAAACAGCGAGGCATGACCATCGACGAGGTTCGGGTCGCAGGATTACAGTACATGTGGGCCTTAGAATAATTACTTAAAGAAACCTAGTCCGCACGCGCATTTTAAAGCACCTTAATTGGAGCCATAAATGGCTCTAAACGGACCGCTTTGCAGTGTTCATTACAGCTCCGCAATGTTCAATGTCAAAGCGCGCCGCACGTAAGCAAGCAATAGGCACGCATGTGTGAATCGGATTAGTGCTTCATTTTTGACGGGGCGGTTGTATGAGGAGTATCCCTCTATACGTTATTATATGTGGCCGTCTGCTACTGGGTATTCTAAGATTCTATGAGAAAGCCGTATGCACACAGGAGTAGTCTCGATTTTTTGCCCTGATGACGTCTGAGGGTGGCAAACGGGGTGTCGTTGGATAGGGCCCGTACACAATTGCCAAACAAAGCAACTGGGTGTTTCTTAGTAAAAATTTAGAAAAAAGCTGAAAAAGTGATTTTTTATATAATTTTGGTATAAAAGAAGATATTGGGCTTCAAGGTGAGTATGACCAGCTCAGTGATTGCTTTGCATTACTGCGCTTGTCAGCCTCATATCTAGACCTCAGAACCGCTTTCCATCAGGTGGATTGAGGTAATCTTGACGGGCACTATGAAAAAATTTGTTAATGATGATTACTTCATGAAATTAATCATCGACCTTTTGGACAGCTGTTATATTGAGTTTAATGTATAGTTTTTGTCAGGATAGCTTCTTAGGTAAATTACTGTTATATTTTCTATAAATACCCCTAACTAATAACCAACGTCGATTACGGCCTATAGCAGAACTCATGCTCACATGTGAGGTAAAGTGTGGTTTCGAAACGTAGCCTGGCCTTATCAATTCCCCTAATCGTATTTGACAAGAGCGTCTATGAATATAATAAATAAATAAATAATAAATATCCCTGGACATTATTCCACACAGCGCCATATAGCCCCAAAGTAAGCTAATTAAAGCTTGTGTTATGGGATACTAGACAACGGATAAACATACTTAAATACACTTGCTATACCGCTACATATCATACTAAAACTTTAAATTACGTTCCTAACAGTGTTCACTATACGTAAATTCCGATTTATTTCTTGACGAAATTGAACATAACAGAGTAACGTCGCCGACAAATAATTCTGTTCGCTGCGACATTTGGCCGGGCCAGTTATTTGTTTTCGAGAAATGAAAACCACGAGAAAATATTGCGTTGTTTCATATCTTAGTGTGAGAGTTTATTTGGAAAGACATATTTATTAAAACGTAGAAGTCAAAGAATTCCAACTTAATAATGTACTTTGTTCTGTTCTGTATCAAATTCCTAAACCAGTCCATGTTCTTACCTTAGGGTGCATGCTATTTTGCAAATAAGTTTTTAAGTTTTCTCTAACGTTAAGAACTTAACTTTATTTTATCATACATTATCAAAGTAGACTAAAGTAATGATTCAGTCTTTATAGGTACACAGTTATTATAGTAGTATAGTAGTATACTAAATTCGAATTTTTCTAATTTTCTATCTAGAGCGTCGTGGCCTAGTGGTTAAGCACTCAAACTCGGATCGCGGATCGTGTGGTCCCGAGTTCAAATCTGGCCAGAACCAAAACCTATGTGTTCATTGTCTAATTTCCGACTAACTCTCCGGTGATGGAAAACATCTATAAAAAATCAAATTAACTCGGACAGCGGCGGAAGGCTCACCACCTACCACGTTGGGTTCTAATGCCATTGGTGAAAAGTGGTCTTCTGAGTGTTCCGTTCACCATGACGGCAACAGTCACTTGCCTCTGACTACCCCTTTTGGGATAAAGTCGCGATGGTATGTATGTATATTATGTTCTAATTTTCGATATGAAAACAAGCATTGTAAAATCCTAAAATAAAAACAAAGTACATAATAGTCTGGGATCAGAATTTAGACCCTCTTGACATCGGGTCACGTGCTACTCGTACTTGGCCACGAGGGAGTAAAAATCATACTTGAAATAGGCATCATATAGTTCGAGTAATTAACACAAACGCATAAAATATGAATATGAACCGGCTTTCATAGAAAGTTTTAAACCACTGCAACTTTTATTCCACATAGTGCGAAGTACATTTAGGCAAATAAGTTTATTTTGAATAAACACTTTTAGCGAGAGTGAGTTTAGTTAAAATAAGCCATTCACCCTCAAAACAGTACAGAATGTGTTTATTTTGTGCTGTTATTACGTCGAGTAACAGACAATATTATGAAAAAATAAACGAATGTTTACAGAAAATTATTGTAATATCTGTTGGCTAGATTGTTGACAAAACCAGTTCAAGTTGTTTTGCCAACCTCTTACTACCTCTTACCCCGTTCGGGATAAAGTCGCGATGATGTAAATCGCAATGGTGTAGGTATGTTTAAACTGAGGAATTGTTTTGTATTTTTTAATGAATATTCCGCCCAGCCCCCGAATCATGACCTATTATAGCAAAAAAAAAACCTAATTTAAAAAATTTTGGCGTCTGAATGTCAACCCTAGACAAATAAGACGTTGACGTAAGAGTGATATGATTGAATATTTCTTTGGGCTTATGTTCAGGCTCCAGATGATTCGGTAAAGCAGTGAAGCAGTGTTGAATAAATGCAGAACTCCTGACAGAACTCGCTAATGTTGCCAATTTAAAAAAAAACATTTCAATTTAACTAAAAACTTATTAGTGAAAATATTGCAGTAGAAAGAAGTCATCTTCAATAAAACTTAAAATAACAGTTAAATAAAACGTTTAAACTCTTTGCTACTTCAGGTCGAGTCGGAATAGGTACAGACGGCAGCAGATTTGCTGGGGGATTTTTAAGACTGTCAAGAAAATGAAATGGCATACCTACCTACTGAGTAGGCGATGTTAAAAATATTTATGTGAAATTATCGCAAAGCGGTGTGCACAAAGGATCTTTTGAGAGAGGGTGCAGTAGCTGTACACTTTAGGATGTGGGGAGATTGCAGAATAAGATAACAGACTTGTGAACCCGTCACGAAAGAGGCACCTACTATCGCGAACTGCATGGTCTGCTCAAGTTCACTACCATTTGGGTTTAGTTATGTAAATATAAATAAATAAATATCCCTGGACATTATTCCACACAGCGCCATCTAGCCCCAAAGTAAGCTAATTAAAGCTTGTGTTATGGGATACTAGACAACGGATAAACATACTTAAATACATTTTCTTTTGTAAATACATACTTATTATACATAGGAGACACCCAGACCAGTACAAACAGACATGTTCATGAACACAAATGTTTGTACTGTGCGGGGATCGAACCCGCGACCTCTGGTGTAGTAGCCAACTTCTTAACCATTACACCAAGTCGGTCGTCAAATGTAATGTAATGTAATTTAAACTCTAATTATGTTATGTTAAATTATAAAAGAACTGTAATTTGGATTACTTGATTTGATTATAGTATTTTTATTTTAATTTTTGAAAGATCTCGTTCTCAGCTTGTGGAAGCCACTTGTGGCCGTGACTAGGGGCCCAATGTGCGTCAGCATTAAATAAACACCTGATTTGCTCAACTACTTTAGATGCTGACTGTACCAGTTGAAATCAGGCCTAATTACTTCCGAGGAGAGAACTTAGGTCTGGAGAGCTAGATTTAACTACTGAAAGTTCTGGCATAGCTGGCTCCGCGTTTGAAATCAGAATGTCTTGGTTAATTTCCATCTAGGCTGGAATATAAAATATTGATGGTTTAATCTAGCTCTGAAAGATGAAGTGCCGGTAACAAGATTGGTAATAAATTTGAATTGGTAATTACTGGCTAAGTTTGTGATCTCTATGTGTACTTAAACAATTTATATTGCACGTTAAATATTTTATGTAAGGAGCAGTGTCTATATTTTAAACGATGATGATGAATCCCTAAAAGTGACTAAATAATTAAAATATGTATAACTTTCATATATTACTGGATCTATCTATAAGATGGCACTATAATTTTTTGTTTAAAAGTCTCAGGTTATTCTTACCATTGTAATCCTTAATTACAAAAAAATAGGTGATTGGTTGGTGGATGTTGTGGTTTATGATTGGTTGAATTACTCAAAACTGTGCATATATTTCTGGGATGAGGATCTATTGTAAAAGTTAAAGTTAGTTCATAAAAATAACATGGCTACTTATAATAACCAAACTGAGTAGAGCATATAATTGCTTGGAGTTCGAGTTTTGATATTGGAATAAATAATTAAACCGTTTTTCAAAAAATACCAATACTGAGACACGGATTCAACACAAGTGTTCAGAACGTGTTTCAAAATACCGTGTTTTTCAGCAATAAATTGATATTTAAGTGACCAATTAACCTTATTGTGTCCCAGTTCATAGTCCAAGAGTGGCACTTATCATTTAAAAACAGGGCAGTTAACTGATAATATCAGTTAATATGATCAGTTAATTTGCTTCGTAGGAACTGTAATTGATAAAGTTTATTTACTACATTTTGTATTTTCAATATCGTTTGATAAATTATTTAAGTTTATTGGACTTCTTTTTGATTATACATTTTATAATCATGAAGCTTTCTACAAGTTAGAGCCTGACAAAATAAACGCTCACGTTAGTGCATTAAATATGCTATCATTTCTTACTCACATCACTCTTATTTTTCCTTTTCAAAATGCACGCTCAAAGACTCTCTGACCATAATGATTTTTTATTGGACCCTTTCACACACATTGCCGGCTACGCATTCCACATTTCAGTAAAGTATAAAATGAATAATATTTCATACATAACTTTGACTTTGTGGCAAATTATACATTGCCTAGATATTATATAGAATACTGGATTTTACAGATTACCGGTAACATAAATACTGAATAAGTTAAGCACTCCAACTCGGATCGCGGATCGTGTGGTCCCGAGTTCAAATCTGGTCAAAACCAAAATCTTTGTGTTCATTGTTTAATTTTCGACTAACTCTCCGGTGATGGAAAACATCGATAAAAAACCAAATCAACCCGGATAGCGGCGGAAGGCTCACCACCTACCACGTTGGGTTCTAATACCATTGGTGAAAAGTGGGCTTCTGAGTGTTTCGTTCACCACGACGAAACAGTCACTTGCCTCTGACTACCCCGTTTGGGATAAAGTCGTGATGGTATGTATGTAAATACTGAATTTTTTATCCAAAAACTCCTCTATAAAATTTTACACACGTCTCGCACGATGGACAAGCATACTCACCTACATTTTCCAACAGATACCTTCTGCGAAGTACTTTATATGCAACACTAACATTTATCCGCTGCCGTCCCCGATAATATCGAATTTGCTGCAAAATGCAGGTTGGACTCCTGCCAGTGGAACTTGCACGGTAAACTAAAATCACGGTCAATTTGGACACCTTTAGGAAATAGAACAGTACCTAAGCTTATCTTGAACGGGATTATGATGAATAAATTCGTTGTGATTACGTCACTCTGTTCTACTCTTTGAGGACTACGTGAGCAGCACGAGTATCTCAGACTTAACTCCGGGCAAATATCTTCTCCAACCGAAATGAAAAAACGGACTCCTCCGTTAGTGTTTTTGGAGATCCTAAGTCCAATTAGCAAATCCGGTAAAGAGTTCTTGGTTACGAACGTACCACGGCTTTGTTTGATGGCCTACGCGCATTTAGCGAGCGTGGTGATTAAGCCAATACTCATTAATTGTAGCGATCACTAAACTTGATTTCAATGATAAAGAACTTTTACCAGCAGTGTGACAGAATAAAGTAATGAGATTGTTTGTAGCAAAGTAGTAATTAGTCTTTAGACTATCTCATTGCTGAGCAAAGGCGTCCATCATTGAAATCAAGTCTTCGCTAAAATTAACAGGTGAGAGATTATCAATAATTACTTTGAGAACCGACTACAAGTTTGGCTACGTCTCAACAGGCAGTTATCAATATTACTCACATAACTAAATAGTTATAGAAATATTGATCAAATCAATATCAAAGTTACCTCCGTAAATCAAATTCCAAGATAATACTGCTCTATAACAGTCGAAACACTTTGAATATTACAACATTTACCTTACACGCAAGAATTTAATAAAACCACAAGGCAACTATTCAGAATAGTAAGCAAAGCAAGGGAAACTAATATTGAATACAAGGGTATTCTTCGAAAAAGAAGCAAAAATGTACAAGAAAATACTTTCGACTGGGAAGAATGTACATTTAATCCGGATTCTTCTCTCGTAACAAACAATTTCGTTACTGTTTTATGAATTTCATCTTAACAGCATAATGTACCTATGTAATTGTAAACCTATAAAGAAACCTTAAAACCATAACGGAATTCCATACTATAAAACATTTATTTATTTATTTATTCTTTATTGCACAAAGAAAAAGTACAATTGGCGGACGTAATGCCTAATGGCATTCTCTACCAGTCAACCACTGGGCGAAGCAGAAATCGTGTTGGCGGTGTCTCATAAAACCGGAAATAAAATATACTATTAATACAAAAAAACATACTTATACCAAAATTATACATATTACACATACATAAATTTAAAGATACATACACTAAATATCGTACCTAAATCTTAAAATATTGTCTTGAAAGGAGAGATTGGTTAAATGGGTTTAGGTTTATCTAAGAAGAAGTTATGGATTGCTCTTTTGAAGGAAAACCTACTGGTCAACAATTTAATTTTATTAGGCAGCGAGTTCCATAGCCTAATGGCAGCTAATGTGAAAGAATTCGACATATGGGAAGACGTATGAAGAGGAGTATGAAGCAGCAAAAGGCTGAAAAACTATAAAACATGCTTTACATTTAGTTTTCATTCAACATGTATACAGTTTTTAAAGGTGATAATATAGCTTGACCGCCATAAAGTCGACCCTCCTGATGGTGCGCGGGACGCGGGAGGGGGGTGTTTTCGGCCAATCAACTTAGAGTCTGAATGCTCTAAGGCAAGCTAATAGACGTTCAACGTCAAAGCTTGCGCGGTTGCAGCGTTGTGTTTGCTCCACATGAGTTATATACAAAAACGGAATCGCCGAGTCTACGTAATAAATAATAAAGAAGTCAATGCTTTAAAAAGAATCGAATTGGAACAAGCGTCTTCTTCAGGTGTGCATTCATTTCGTTTTCTACATTGTGTTACTAAAGTTTTCAAAGTACTCTCGATGCGTTTTTTTTACATTGTTATTGCTATTTCGTTAGTATAATGTATTCATGATTTTTCCAGGTGAAGACATAAATGTAAATAAGACAATTTCAGAGGCTACTGGCGTGTCTATGACAACTATTAAAAAGTAAAGTAAAATCAGCCGTATTTGGTCCCACGTCTAATAAATAATTGATATTGAATTAGTTTATTTTTATTCATGATACTAAAACAAATACTGACATATCTGAAGTTATAAATTTCCTAAATAACAACACGGCGATTTTATTAATCGTGTTGAGATATCTCGCCGCAGCGTAATGCCGTGTGTACCCGTGCTACACCCCGCCACGCGTTCCTCGGATCATCAGGAGAGTCGACTTTACGGCGGTTAACCTATAGTTCTAAAACAAGAACTCTTTAAATACTTTTATAAAAAACTATCTTTTACCCGCGAACGTTCGTCGCAGTTTTGGTAGTACTCGTAGTTTCGAAAGCCTCTGTTAGGGCCCCTATGCACTCCCCAACAAGCAGCTTACATAATATATTGCAGCTTTTTACGCCCAGTTGCGGCTGTGCGTTGTCTTTCAGTAACTTAATCAGTAACGAAAGAGTTTTATATAATATTATAATAGTTATTAGTCAGTTACGGGTTTTTTACTATGTTTTTTGTTTTCGAGTTTCCGATATTTCGGCACTGCGGCAAGTGCCTTGATCACGGAGTAACTGAAGAACTTGCGGGTGACATGCTATTGGCAGACATACTCGTATCGGCCTACCCTCTTTCGAAGTCTTTTATATCACGCTCGCCGCCGGTACCACTTTTCACCGACATTTGACAATTTAAACCCATTTATCTGGAATCCAGTAATTCAAATGTGCAAAAACCGTAAAATAGAACGAAGTGCCGTTTTTATTTATAATAACAAATATTCATAATATTATTTCTTTGTTTCTCGGACATATACTGTTAGAGACACCCCATACTACACTAGCGTTCTTTGAGCGGCAGCGTCGAGCCGGCGACCCCCCCCCACCACACTAGCGTGATTTGGACGTTGCGTCGTCTCGTCGCCCGCGCACCGTCGGCGCGGCGCTGACGATCAAAATAACGCTAGTGTGCACTCTTAGTGTCGTGTGTCGAGAACAGGTGCGAGTGAAAAGTGAGTTAGTAAACAGTGGTACAGGTGGCGAGCGTAATAGACTTCGAAAGAGGGTAGACCGATATGTCTGCCAATAACGACTCACCCAATATCTTCAGTTACTCCGTGATCATGGCACGTGCCAACATATCGGAAAGTCGAAAACAAAAAACATGGTCAAGAACCCATAGCGAATAACTATATCTTTTTTTTATTTATTCTTTTAGCCCTCATCATCATCAATCAGCCTTTAGAAGTACTGTGCTGGAGGAACGCCTCCCCCATAAAACCCTGCAGCAAGCAGCTTTAGTTCCGAGAAGTTCGCATCCAACGGCTTCCAGCAACCTGACCAGGTCATCGAACTACGGTGTGGACGAATGCATCGTCTTCCAGTTCGTGGTCGTCACTCGACAATCTTTTTTTTAAACGGTTATCAGTTCTGTGGTGTATCTGCCTTCACTTCAGGCTAGATAACTCAACAGATACGTCGGTTTCTTTAGTAGTGTTAGGGATCCTATCGCGAAAAAAGACGCCAAGCTTGGCTCTCCATACCGCGTTGAGTGACTCTCGCCTCTTTAAAAAGGCATTTAAGCCCTATATCAATAAATAAATAAATATGCGCCTACAACACACCTCTTGTAATGGTCTCGAAGTAGAGATTAATATCCCTGTGTCACGAGGTACCACACAAGGAAATAAGCCAGGGGCTTCTCCTAGCACACCCAGAACCGAGTCAATTCATAAAAGATCGTTTCCTGAATTGACCCAACCGGGAATCGAACCCGGGACACTACGGAAATCAAGGCAAGAAACTGTGCTATAGCGCACTACGCAAATCGTGTCGTCTCAAGTCAAAGTGAGAAAATCTTTCAGAAGCGTCAAATGAGTCTAATGAATTATTTTTGAAAGATTTTCAACAGCACATTACGTATGAGACCGCATATTATTTGCGCAACAAACGAACAGCGATCAAAGCTTGAGAACTGCATGCGCGAAGTTGCAAAGAGCTACGAACGTTTAAGTCCAAATTCTACGTCTCCAACGATTGCCAACTTAGTTCTTAGTTGGATCGCAATTGTACGGGTTTTATTGGAAATGCTAGTCAAATATTGGGATTTTGGATGAGGACGCTTAGTTTCTGTAAACTCGTTTAAAACTTTGCTCACTTCTTTGGATTTTTGAACAACTTACTTTGCTCGTAGAGATCTACTCGTATCTGATAGATCTTTGAATTGAAGGTATATCTTATGTGTTGAAAACATGGCATAATAATAAATCTTAAAATTAGATAATATGATAAACATATGTTTTATCAATCTGTCGATATGCAAATAGTCTCGCCATGCTTTTTAATTCTTAATATTTATTCTAAAATCTTAATTAAAACAATATAACAAAAAAATCTAAATACAATAATAATAAATCCAAATATCAATATCCAAACAGTCATAAAATCAAATAAATATTTTCAGCATCCGGTAAAATTTATTCCATGCAATTTAAACCTATACTAAATAATCCATCCAACCGAGTCATGAGTCGCGGTATTGATTACTATCAATAAAAAAGTTAATGTGATGTTTTTCTAATTTCTTAGTTTTTTCTGCATGTACTCTGTCCACATCAACCTTTACAAACCCGTTAAAAATGGGTCTTATATCGGCAGCATAAGGTGCTTCTATGTAAAGGTTTATGGGAACGCCTCTGTACTATGGCCTTTGATCACCAACGCACATTAAGCAAGCTCAGCAGTTTTGTGTTTTGTGCATTAAGTTCATTACCTATCTCCAAAACCAATCGATGTAAGAGAAAAACTAAATTGGTATATAAGTGCCACAGAAATATCATTACTTATCCATTTTAATATGTCGTTTTCCCTAATTCAAGCCCTCAACCCTTCACGCCGGGAACACAAAATTGAATTAATGTTTTGTGAGCAAACGCTGATATAATTTAGATTAACAAACGACAAAGCCAGAGGATTACTCGAAGCCAAATCTGGTAACGTTACTCGAATTTGAGTAGCACCATTAATCTCTGACAAGTTGGAGCGATCATTGCTCAAGGTTCGGCAAAAAGCGCCATTTTGGTTTTTCGACGATGCGGAAATTGTAAAGAATTAGGCACAAATATTTGCCTTTTGGCGGAGGGTATCAATGTGGAGAAGGAAAGGTGTAGTGCATGTACTTTATTTATTTCTTTTACTGGATACATGAATTATAAACCAACTATTTGTAAGTATGAATTCTTTAATTCAAAAACGAACAGTACGTCTACCACGAGTTGCCACTTTAGGTTTACATTATCGTTCGCGTAAAAAATGTATTGGGATTTGACATTGTCGTGACATGTCATGTGTCATCCCAATACAATTTTTTACGCGAACGATAATGTAAATTTAAAGTGGCAACTCGTGGTAGATCGGTTCGGGAGATTACCTGGTACCAAACATACAAACTCATAATCTCACAAACTCACAAACGCTTGCCTCTTTGTAATAGTATAGTTAGGTAAAGATAGATACTGATATATAGATAGAAAATAGATAGATATAGATATATAGATAAATAGATTAACAAACATACTTTGAGCAACTACGAGCTTTTTATTATCACAACGAACATAACCACTTCAAGATACAGATAACACACTTTGACCAACTACATCTACATCATTTTTATTTAAATACGTAGATACGTAACCCAAGGTATGTGTCTTGACTTGCGTTTTATATTTTATTTACGTCTGTGGTAAACATATTTTTTTCTTTTAATCATTTTCCGAACGTGAATCGATAGATAAAATCCCAATTTCTCTAACTTTCCTATCAGGATAGTTCACAAATGACTCAGTACTTCCGAATACCTACTCTAATACCAAACTTGAATGTTTAATGGAATGCATTTCGAGAAGCAAATGGCTGACTCCGCGTAATTTTCCGTTGCCATTCCATTTATAGTCTGGCAAAATCTGGAATACACTCTCCTCTCTTTGGTTGCTATTTAAACTGAGGTTATTAGCATTTGGTTGGCTATCCCTTCGCTTCGCGGTGTGAATCGCAAATTTGAAACTTGCGAAGACGTACTAATTCGGCATTAAAATGCTTTGATTCAGCAGTTAAGACTTATTTGAGTTCATAAAAGCACTGAAGAAATTGGATGTTCTTGTTAATGTTATCCATAGTTTCAAGTGAAGTGTCACTGCATTCACTTGTTTCCCATTACTTGGTAGAAAAATATGTTTGTAAATGCATTGCTATGCATAACTTTGCTAAGTTTAGTTATGTTTATGTGCGTAACTCAATGCATAACGGGAATTTCGATTGTTGTTGGGTTTATAATGATTAACGACACCGTTATTTCTAAATAGACCAACAATAGTTTCGTTTTCCTGGTCACAAAAGCATTTTTTAAATTCTAATCGTAAGTGTGAAATGGCTGTTCAATACCTCTTGAAAAAAAAGTGCCTTTCGAACGCAACAGGTACTCCATGCTAGATTTCTCTTAAATGATCAAGTTTGCTATAAAGTTAGTGAGTCTTACAATCTCTTTTTAATCTGTTTCTTACTATCCTATTGGGTTTCTCTAACTCTCTCCAGGACAGGCATAATAAAATGATTTATTTTAATCAGTCCATTCAATAATTGTTATGTTTTCTCCCTGTTTTGTTTTTAACAAATTGCCTTACACTTATTCGTAAAAACGGTTTTTATTTAATTGAGTAATAGAATGTTAGACGATTTAATGTATTTTTGTAGAGTAATATGAGTAAATAAAATATTACAAAAATGCACCTTTTCGGACGCAAACTCTCTTAAAGGTCATTCGTTGAAATAATACAGTTGTAGGTTTAAAACTACTTAAGGAAGATAAATCAGTGGTAAATATAGCATCACATTAGACATGGCACTTTTAAAGTAAATAGGATGGGGTTTAGAGGAAAAATTAAATAAAATATTAGAGACACCTTTTCAAGATACTTCAGGTTTCATAGAATGTGTAACATACTAATATTTTTGTTTGTAAGTACTCACATAGATAAATACACTCACACACAACACAAACGTAAATTGAACCTTTGTTTCAGGATCACCATTGAGACACTACGTTTACAAAAGTAAAATGAGAACAGCTCCTAACACGAGGAAATTTATCCTTACTTCGAGACCATGACAAGTGGTGTGTTGTCTGACGCATAATAATATATTAATATTTAAATATTTATTTATGAGAAGATAATTTGCATAAACCCCAAAACCTAAATCGTTTTGTTATTTCAAGCAAACATTCACCAAAGCACTCAACACCAATCCTTCAGGGTATTTGTCATTGAATGTTTCTTCTAGCAGGGGCCGCTAGCTAAAGTCCTTGGGCACCCGGGGCACCACAGGCCCCGGTCATCAGTTAGAGTTAAGTTGCCTGGACAAGTTAAAGACGAGTATTTCTAAAATGTCTTCTACAAACAGAATATTTTATATGAGAGAGGGCGAGGAACTCAGGTATAAAGTTTCTAGATGTGGTAACATTTCTATAAAATATTTGATCGGCGCTATAACATTGGAACGCGGCGGACAGACCTCATCAAGTTGGCACCCGGTCATAGATGATTGCTCCCACTTTGCCAAATATCGAGCTACATGCGAAGCATCGGGAAAGCAGCGTTGGCAAGAACTGACAAATATGTTATGACCACGACCACTCTGTCAAGAGTGAATGACTAAGAAGATAACACTGAAAATGAAAACAGATGTACCTTAAACAGATTAGAGCGAGTTATTTTTTTGTTTTTTTATTGTGTACTTCAAGGTGACTTTTTCTACCAGAAAGCGGCCGTAAAGGTTCAGATAATATGAGGTTGATAATAACACACACAGCTATTGAGCTGGTAAACCTATGTTCAAGCAGGTTCAAGCAGACATGCAATTTGGGTTGAGCTTGTCTATTCTGAAATGACGCGCCCCTCCACCGCAGTCTCATACACATGAAGAAAAGTAAAGTAATCAGCATAAATACTGCCATGCAGCTGGAAAAAGGCCTCTATCATTAAAATCAAGTCATCGCTACAGTGGATAAGGTATTGCGTCCATATTTAAAATTTTGATGTGAAGCCAACTGCATACCAACATTTTAAATGGGCGCAATAAAAAAGTAGTGGGGCGCGTCATTTCTGGTTAGACAAGCTCTAGGACCGGTGGATGTCACCATGATTCCAATACACTTTTTAATATTATTGAAACTGCATTAATGGAAACTTGTAATCGATATGATTCTTTAAGACACTCAATGAATATGATGTAAGAAGTCATTAAAGAAAGTTATTTTAATTTTTTGTGTATTGTGATGTGACAGGTCACTTCCATGAAGACTTCTGTACTCTACAGCTACGTCGAAATCTAATCTCTAGGTTGTCTTTGAAGTTTGTCTTTGATCTAACACGAGTGTCTAATGATGGAGTCCCAAGTTTTAAGTGGGATTCTTTGTGTCCTGATGTTTTCCAATTTGCCCTTATTGTCTTTCACAACATGTCTGAGTGACGTCTCCTCAAGGCAATCAAAGTTATTCAGCACATCAACTGGAGATATTGCTGGTAAGATGAGGAAAAAAGATGGAAAGTTTTTAAATTAAGTATAAGATTTTCTTGTTTGTTGCAACGCGTCAAGTTTCTACTTGATTTTTCTAGCTAATTTGGCTATCTGCAAGGAATATGGTACTCTGTCGAATTTGCACCCTGTATTAGAACTCCGTTTTCGTCCGATTCGGTAACTCCCTTGTAACTTCGGTAAAGGTTAATCACCCGTTCAGCGTTATGTTCATTTTATATTTAATACTGGCTGGTTATTTATTATACTGTAAGGAAAATGATTGGGCATAGTAAGTAAGTGATGTAGAAATTGTTTAACTGTAAATAATATTTTCAAAACCGCTTTCATTTTGGGGTTTTCATAAAACACATTTGAATGCATGAATAGTAGCCAGTTAGATAAAAAAGGTGAACAGCTACCTGATTCGGAACCTCGTTATCAATTAAACGACGAAACAAGGATTGCAAAAACTAACAATATTTTATTTAAATTTTAGCTCTTTCTTAAAGTATCGACATGATTGATCATTATTCTACTATCTTACTTATTATAAATGCAAAAGTTTGTAAGTATCTATGTGTGTTTGTCACTCTTTTACGCAAATACTAAAAAATGAATTTCGATGAAACTTACAGAGTGCCGAGTGCGAGTTGCAGTGAGAGGAGTCAATAACTTCACCATCGCGTTTGCGAGAAACAAAACGTGAATTTGTATGGCAACGAGTGAGCGCCATCTAGCGGCCTGAATGTTACTCGAATTCGCCGCTAGGTGGCGCTGACTCGACTCCATACTATTTGACATTTACGTGCTCGCAAAACGCGATGGTGAATTCATTCACTTCTCTCACTGCAACTCGCACTCGGCACTCAGTAATACAGCATCAGAATAACATAGGCTTATAAAGATTTTATGTCATTTGGCCACAAGATATAAAGTTCTAGTAATCTAGTTTGTTAATAAAAACTAAAAGCGCTTTAACTTATATACCGGGTGATATGTACCCTACTGAGTGGTGAGTTTCGGCTCATTATGTTTCTAAAGAAATAATTAGGTTCTTTTCCTTACCTTACTACATTATCATAGTCTATAAATAATTTTCTGTTTGCCCGTGAGCGTGAACTAGACACTTCCCGCAATGTCCCGTTATTGTAATTGAATGGAGCATTAATGAAGTGGGCAACTTTCCGGACGCCCAAGAGCGCACGCTCGACCGCTTTGACGCCCGGAGTTGCGGGTTGATGCTAAATTGGGTTTTTGGAGATATTTCGGTTATTTTTTTCGGATATATGAAATACTGGTACTAGACTAGTGGAGCTAAAGTAAGAGTTCAGCTTTTTATTTCTTTTATATTCCTGCTATGAGCCAATCGGGTATAGGAATATTTTTTTCGCAAGGTGGCGTCCTGTCTCCTCTTCTCTTCGCTATTTTCAATAATTCAATTTCCCCTGATCTCCTTTCTTCTTCTTACCACCTATATGCAGACGATCTTCAAATATATTCTCGAGGTAGCCTTGATAACCTGCATAAGGTGGTCCAAATCGTGAACGCAAATCTGGCTCGTATTCTGGATCGGAGTAAAACTTTTGGTCTTACGGTTAACCCTACTAAAACACAAGCTTTAGTTGTAGGTAGCTCATGGTTGATTTCTAGAATGGCCTGGAAAACTTTGCCACAAATAGTTTTTGAGGGAGTCCGTATACCTTACAGTAACGTGGTAAAGAATCTGGGGATATTCATTGATAGCTCACTTAATAGGGGTGAACAAATTGGCGAGGTTAGCAGGAAGGTGTTTGCTTCTGCAGGTGCACTTAGCAGACTACGTAATATTTTGCCATACCCACCAAGTTCTCTACTCCAAGCCCTTCTCCTGCCGATTCTCGATTATGCCGACTACTGCTTTCTCGATGCTAGTCAAAACGTTCTTAATAAACTGGAACGTCTTCAGAATTTCTGCATTCGCATCATCTTTGGCCTACGCAAGTATGATCATGTATCTGAATTCCGCGCCCAATTAAAATAACTTCCAATTCGTCGCCGACGAGATCTTCATATTCTCTACTTGCTTTACTCTGTGTTGTTCGATCCCCGGTCACCTTCTCATCATAAGGAGTTGTTACAATTTTTTATCAGTCTGCCAAGAGTGATAATATGCGATCAACCCGGAAACTTCTTCGTGCTTTCCCCTCTCATTATTCAAGTTGTTATTCCAATTCTTTGACTGTCCAATCCATTCGCTTGTCGAATTCGCTACCTTTACTTATCAGGCAATCTCAATCCTTACCTATTTTAAAATCCCGACTCAAAGCTTATTTCCTCACACTGTAACTTCAAATGTCTTTAGTGCGTGGATAAACCCACCCTGAATAAGTCCTTTTACCATTTTTTTTTATAAATTTGTGCATGTTTACAGATATTTACTATGTTTATAAGTATTTATGTAATTGCATTCATGAATGGATAAAATAACTTCATGTATGTATATAATTATCTCACTATCTCACACAACCTTACCTATTTTCTCTTTTTTTAATCTTGTAATCTCTTCTACCTGTGGCTATAATCTATTGGCTATTTTAGGTCCTACCTACCTGTCTGGGTGATGGGTGTAAATTAGTGTAACTTCGTGGAAAAATAATTTTCATCTGGGGGAATTTAAAGTCTGCTATCTGGAAACACCATTAATACCATGCAGTAGAATCTCCTAGCTAAAAATCTCACGTGAAACAGATCGCGTCATTTGATTGGTTGATGGATATAATATCAACCAATCACGTGAAAGGACGTTTATACGACCCATGAAGGCTAGAAACTAAGGAGAGATAACTCCCGAAGTGGGGGTAAGCTTTCGAGGGCCGAAAGTCGTATACTCTGTGCCGGGCAAAACGCTGTATTGCGCATGTGCAGCGGCAGCTATTTGTCATTTCATGGTCACATGGTTTTGTTTTGAACGGTGTCACGTGCGACAGTTGTTGTTTTTCGAGGTTGTGTTGACCAATTTTGACACTTCGCGAGGATCGCGGCAAAGAAGCGTAATGCGCATGCGTCACTGTGGGATACGGATTTAGTCCAACCCTTTCCAGGGAGTTATCTCTCCTTAGTCTCTAGCCTTCTTGATACGACCCAATGGGTTTCAATTGTGAGATGTCAATTTGATAACCGTCAAGAGTCCAATATGAAACTTAATGTACCTACTCTTTGCGAACGTTGGCAATCTGGGGTCAAATGGATGACCCCAGTTCACCAACGTATTTAATTAAAAATATCCTAGATCCTTTGCCTTTAAAAATGTTAAATATTTAAATAAGGTATAAAATACAAATACCTCGAAATGGTTTTCGATTTAGGACATGTTTGTTTTTCCCATACCCAATTACGCTTCAACAGGAAAAATTTGAAAATATAAAGTTTATTTTATTTTATTTATTGGCCTTTTGGCGCCATTGCGTAAAAGGTCGTTGGTTCTATCTCGGCCCAGGAGAAATATTCTTGTGCCGAACATTTCTGTGGCTGGGTGTGATTTTTTTATCAAAAATATATTTGAAACATTTAAGTAGATTTGCCCCTATAGTATAAACTCAGGAACCGGACCCAGGTTGGGTTCAGATCATGTTGGTTTAAGCTATCCCAGTATTTAAGAGATACCTATTGCGTTCTCTTCAAACAGATTCACGAAAAAAGAGTGCTAAGTTTTTTACGTCAATGACATAGTCCCGATGAGACATGTCCTTCAAAAAAAATACAACAATAATTTAACATCTAAACAGTCTTATTTCAGACTGTTACCTACATCAGCTCACGGTCATAACACAAAAGGTCTCGACTGACTTAGCCGATGATGTATCTAAGGATTTATACTAGGATGACCAAAAACGAGCTTACTGAACCTGGATTTGTATACACGAAGGACACAGGTCAACCTTTACAAGACTAATGTCAAATTGCTTAGCAGCATAAGGTGCTTCGCATGTACCTAAAGCTTGATATGAATTCGTGTGTAAAAGCGTCGGAATTTAATAAATAAATTAAATATGCGCCAGACAACACACCACTTATCATGGTCTCGAAGTAAGGATAAATATCCCTGTGTTACGAGTTCACGAGGTACCAGACAAGGAATTAAGCCAGAGGCGTCTCCCAGCACACCAAGACACGAGCCAATTCAGAAATGATCGTTTCCTGAATTGACCCGACCGTGAACCGAACCACGCAAGTTAAGGCGAGAAGCCATGCTACAGCGCACTATGCTTAGCTTGTCGTGAAGATTAAAAGTCGCAGCAAATTATCACAGTGCGGCAACGGCACCGCTCGCCCGCCGCCGTCAGCTTTTTCATATTGACATTGTAAAATATATAGTCCACACAACTCAATGCTCTAATTTGAATGGCAAGTTAATTGCCGGGTTGGAGCGGTGCTGTTCCGGTGCCGTAATATTGTGTTGTGATCTTAAAGAGGCATATTTTGAGGTGCGGTAGCAGCGATTTACAACCTACCTAAATAGGTAAAAAAAACATGAAATTTCTCAGGTTTTCAATTCTTCTTTTTCACAGTCGTTCACTCTTGGCAGAGTGGTTGTGGTCATATTATGTTGGTCGAAATTTGCGCCACCGCAGCGTTAGCTATGCTTCCCCAAGCAGTGCTATGCCGGAGTGCGTCACCGACTCGATAAGGTCTGTCCAGCGTGTCGGAATGCGCCCACGAGATCTTTTGCCTTTGACTTTCCCTTGCACTACAAGCCGTTCTATGGAGTCCTCGTTACGGGTGATGTGCCCGAAGAACTTGAGGTTATAAATTATAATCAACAAATACCAGTTTTCACGATTTTTTTTTAATATATTCACTATCTTAACTAAAACTTTCCATCCTCTCAAACTTAAATAGGTCTGTCCTCATCCACATTTTCAACATAATACATTTCTAAATCATATACAACTCATGGTCACCCCAATTAACCCTTTCACGGATGCTAAGCACACGTAAGACTTTCGGCCAACCCTTGCCTATATAATTAATCAAAACACCTATTGACAGAGGATCATTTTGACCCTGCATAAGTGAAATACAGATTATGCAAAATTCCTCGTGCGCATATTTATGTCGAGTTTCTAATTGGTATAATGCCTCCGTGGCTGAGTGGTAACTGAGCTCGAACTAAAGAAGGTCCTGGGTTCAAATCCTAGGTCGGAAAAACGTGTTTTCCGAGCTTTCGGTTCAGAGTCCGGGTTTGTGATTACCAACTCATGGTATAGTGGGTTAAGCCAATACCCATCAGTTGTAACGATGCGCGATGGAGGCCTTGGCTTAGCAGGCGTGACAGTTATAGGTTAATTAAAGACCTAGCAGCCGTGACAGTTATAGGTTAATTGAAGACGTTCTATCTCAGGAAGGCCTTTTTACTATGCTTGTAGTAGTAACATGTACAAATAGTGTACATTCACACTGGCTTAGTGTCACAAGTGTCAATTTGTTCCTGCTGAGAGCACGCACATTATCGTATGTCAGTTCATGTCACTACTACAAGCATAGGTAAACGGTTTCATAAAATCACAGACCCAGACAGACTATACTTGTAACGAAATATAATAAAATAATGTGTAATAATTATATTATAAATAACCTATTTCAAGCACCAGATTTCACATTAAGTGTTACAATTATAAACATAACTGTACTTTCTCATTATTTCTTTCTTTTTGTGAAGAAAATAAAGATTCTTATTATTATTATTATTAATTCCTGTGTAGGTATTTTAGAATCAATAGTAGGTAGCTTGAATAAATACAGCCTTATACGTCCCACTGCTGAGCACAGGCCTCACCTCAACTATGAGGTGGTACGAGCCATACTCCAACACGCAGGCTCAGTGCGGATTGTTGGAGAGGTGAATGTAAGGCCAGTGATAAACCTTACCGTCAGATGTTATAAAGCCGCCTTTTTAGGCCTTTGACTAGGCTTTACGACTGATATCTTGCGACGTCAGCCGGGACAAACTGTTTAACGTGCCTTCTGAAGCACGGTGATACGCGAAAAACACATCACTTAATTTCGGTCGGGATGGTCACCCATCCATAACCCGACCTGACTGGCGTTTCTCAACATCGGATCGTTGCCGATCCGCTGCCGTCATTTAGCCACGGGCACCTTTGAAATGTTATTTTCAGAAGCCATAATTACAAGCGAAAATTTGTAACGACAATCACAGCTCCATATTAGAGTAAAAGACAATAGATCTCGCGTCTCTCTCACACAATTAGATTATAAAATTGCTGTGTTCTAATATTAATATCCAGCCCACCGTCTCACAGATTTATGAATTTTAATTTTGTTTCATCCACCGAGAAGTATTATCTTTCACAACGCACATTATTTTCAAAGAAATGTTAGAGAATCGAAAGCGCAGAGGCGTCATCTAATTATTCAACTTTAGAATTTACAATTCCCTAATAGTATGGTTATTCTATCTAATTTATAATATTGGGTAAAGGTAAAGCAAAAAATAATAATCTGAGCAATTAGTACTTTGTCATAGTGGTTCCTTTTCTGGATGCATTTTTTTATTTTCCTTTTAATTGCTATGACAATTTGAGCAAAGACAATGTAACAAGTCACTAAAGTGTTAAGCTGATGCCTTTGCTGACTGTACCGCGGGGTGCGAAGTACGAACCCTTCGAGTTTTTATTACGAAATATAATGAACAAAATAGATTCCATAGAAATCTAGGTTAGGTGAAGTGGATTCTTGGAACAGAAGAGCTTTGACTAGGTGATAATGTTATTTTATTTATAAGAAACAAATAGTATGTCACCGCTATTAGGCTTAGGACGGAAATTTAATTAATGCAGTTTCTACTATTTAACTTACTAGTAAACAGTGTGGCAATGATGTCTATAGTCATCACTTGGGTTATAACAATGACATGTTTTAATCATGTTAACATTTGCCCAGCATGCATTGCCAATTCTGAAATAGTTAGCCTTCCACCCCCACGTTGTGGATATTCCAGCTTTACGCACAAAACGTTTTGCAGACTGCTTCATAATGCGAACAGCAAAGGAGTAGAACTCGCTGCCTGCGCATGTGTTTTTTTTCAAACCAATACAATCTGGGTCAATTGCAATTTCAATCGTTTATTGCGTGTCACATTACAATTCTGAGATTTTAAATATAATAAGGTATACATGTAACGCCCGGTAAGGGCGTGACAAACATATCTTATATTAAGTAAATAATACATTTTACAATTAATTAATTTCACTATTTGATCTCTTTAAGGCCAGACTGAAAAGGCATTTACTAGGCAGGCAGACATGCTCCATCATAGATTGCATTGTCACTAAACACCATGTGCAATTGCATTCAAATGACTGTATAGTCAGGTATATAAAAAAGTAAAGGTATAGTATTTTTCTAATTATATGAGTAAAATATACCTACTCCCATATATTTTATTCTCTGCTCGCAGGTAAGCAGACATCGTATTAAAGGGCGAAGCTTAAGGGCCCGACCTCCTTTATCATCGCCCAACAATGGCCCGTAATATGAAATACGGAATCTGCGCAGATAACTTACGCCCCGAATTGTTTCCCCGCCCGCCCAATGTAAAAATTAAATTGCTTTTCAGACGAAATATCGGTCATACGTGTAATGCTTTTATTAGCTGATTTAAATAAAAAGGTAAAATGTGAAGGTGAGGCTCTAATCTCAAATGAATTATCCCTTGAAGCCCAATTAATATGCAAAGATTCCTTACCATGCCAGTTTTCAGGTCTGCGAAGTCATTTAAAGGCCTAGGTGGTTAGCCAAGAGCAACACGCCACGACGATTTCTACAATAGAAATCGTTCAAATTTATGGGGATGACCTAAGCTGTCATGTCAATCCCAAGCGCCCTTGACAGCTTATGTCATCCCCAAGCGCCAGTGACAGCTTATGTCATCCCCATACATTTGAACGATTTCTAATAGAGGGCGTGTTGCTCTTGGCTAGCCCCCCTGACCTGCACTACTTGCAGCAATATTAAAACAGTGTTACTCTGAAATGACATTTTAATATCAATCTTACGTCCGAATCCGCAAACGTAAATCAAAGCTGAGCAGTGCTTGAATGTATAGCTGCCCCTTTCATTTCTATTGACATGTGACAGGGCAGCTTCAATCTAAGGTGTCCTCAACTTTTGATAAGCGTTTGTGGATATGGGGGTTAACCTGGTATCGATAAGTCGTTGACGTAAGACCTATGTCAATGATAGTTTTAGGTGACCCTTGATTCTACAGAATCATTTAACGGACTTGACCATTACAGGTGCTGTTTCTGAATATATTTCAGAACTTCTGAAACACTTACAAGAAAATCATTAATGACATGTATGTAATTTTCTTGACCGTCACTAATTTCCAACAGAAACCCCGAGGGTGCATAATAATATCCCTAAAACCCTAGCTATTAAGAAAACAAACACTTTAATTACAAATTAGAAATAGAAAGGGTTCATGAATATTGTTCCAAAGCAGTAACGAGGTATCCCGTATAATAACCGGTAACGCTGCTCGGGCAAACGTAACGTGCATAATATGCGAGCTACGACTAGATGTTTAGATTGTGACACATAGCTTGTACGGATGATAAGCCGGTTCAACTGAAAAATGCTGAAAAAAAGATATGATTGGCCACCTGATGACCGTCTCAGGATTGTTGCAGGCTGCTTACAGGCGAGGTGACCATTCTGTGAATTATGGAAAGGAGCAACTGTCCAATCAAATATTTTTATAATGAATAAAATTTATGTACGATTCTAAAGGAATAACAGAGAAACTACAGAATTTCGTTTGCTTGAAAATAAGGATAATTTTCTATTTGAACTTCTGCTTATCTATAAATATAAAATCGAAGGTTCATTTACTTACTCACACACTCAATCATCACGAAATCTCAGAAACTACAGGTGATAAGAGTTTCAAATTTAACATGGGTCTTTTTAAAACGTAGGTGCTCACTAAGGCGGCATGAACGCGGACGAAGTCGCGGGCAACAGCTAGTAAGTTATAATGCTAAAGTCAGGTTCAAATGGTCTTCCAATACACGTAAAGGCCAAGAAAGATGATTACAATAACTCTGTGCAATTAATCTAACTGCAGTAGGTACTGATGTTTTTCTTAAAGTGCCACTTACCCTAACTCAAATCTGCCACTTTTGTAAAACAAAATACCTAGATAAAAGTTATATTGACAACGGTTCGCCAATTATTCCGATAGTATGTTCGCTAGCTTTGTATTAACATGATGCTGCACTTGTTACGCCACGTGATTAGATAATTACAACGCGCATATATTACATATTCAGTAGCAACATCCATCGAATATTGCCTGTTAAATTGATTGGTAATATAAACGGCGACATACTCGTAGCTATTATATTGCAGCAGATGACTGAATGGCTGAACGTTGATAGTTTGGGTTTTGGGGCTGAAAAGTTCTGCAATGGCAAACGCAGGGTTCGACACCCGGGTGAACGGATGTGCTGATAAAAATCTTTGGTAATTTTAGAATGATGTTAAACCGTAGACGATTAAGAACTGCCAGTAATACTACGACTACTACTATAAATAAGGCAAATTCACAAAACCTCAGCATTTGTATAATTATGAAAACAACGAAATATTTACTTACTAACTTATTAACTGTGGTCGATTGGGCGGTCCGATTTTGGGAAAAAGTAATTTTAGCGCTTTTAGCACTTTCGCCCGGTCCAAATTGAAAAGCGCGATAAAAGCGCTTACGTTGCTGTCAGCGTTCAAATCAAATTGGACCGCATATTCATCGCCACATAACAAAATATTTAGGGATTAGTTGTTTAAATAGTCTTTCGAAAGATATTATCCCTGTTATGAATGAAAAATTATCTTATTATCAAATCAAATCAAAAAAATTATTTCGAGTTACAACAATGACTCATATAGTGTTAGTATTAAAATAATGATTCTTATACCTATTTGTTAGTACATTACACAAAAAATACAGTTCCTTAACCTTATTAATTCACATCTGTGTGAACCCGCATCCACCTTGCTAGGAGAGGAGAGTCCCACCGGCCTGCAAATACGCTCAGAAGCCTGTTAGGGCTGCCGCGACTCCGCGCAAGCAGGGAGGCGCACCGCTTGCGTATGATGGCTGCAAAGCCATCAACCTGCGCATCTGCAAACATCCCAGATGCGCTGCAATATCGCGGCAGCCCCACCAGAATCCTGAACGCATTGTTGTATTGCACGCGTAGGTCACTGTACGTCCGCCGCGTAAAGCTAACCCATAGGCTGCACGTGTAGAAAGACTGACAGAAGGCTTTAAAAAGCGTTATCTTTACTGGTAAAGTACAACGTGCAAACCTACGAGCCAACATGTTGCACCGGACAGCCAGCGACCTTCGCTCTCTCTGAATATCTAAATTATCCTTTAGATCCTCAGTTATCCAGTGACCTAAATATTTAAATTGCTTGACCCTGCAAAGAGGAGTTCCAGAAAGCGTTATCTTGGGTACACTCTTTGGTACTTTGTTCACCGCTTTAAACACCATCAACTCGCTCTTCTTTGCATTGTACTTCAGGCCATGGATTTCTGCATAAGTTTCACAAACAGATAAGAGCCTTCGCAAGGCACCAACCGATGGGCTCAACAGCACCATGTCGTCCGCGTAACTTATATTATTAATACAAACGCCACCAACATGGCACCCGATATTCGTGCTGCAAAGCTCATCAATTAGTTTATTTATGTACAGATTAAAGAGCAAGGGAGAAGTCCGACCCCCCTGCCTCACCCCGCACTCCAACCTGTACCCATCAGACACTTCGTGTCCCATTATTCACGCTGAAGATGATTATGCCACTTACAAGTTCATTCTGAGTGGTGGACTGGTGTCATTTGTGACCCCAAAATGCCGATCAAGCTGAAGGGGCAGGTCTATAAAACTGTCATTAGGTCTGTCCTTCTATATGGCAGTGAAACATGGCCGTTACTAGAGCAACACAAGCAGGAGCTGCGCGTCACGGAAATGAAGATGCTGCGGTGGATGTGTGGAGTCTCACGCAAAGATCGCGTGCGGAACGTCAACATCCGGGGCAGCCTTCGTGTTCGTGACATCGCAGACAAGCTGCAGGAGTGCCGCCTTTGTTGGTATGGTCATGTCTCACGGAGATCGGCAAACAACGTGGGCAACAAATATCTGGCCATGCCGCCTCTGCCGGGGACCGACAGAAGAGGTCGACCCAAAAAGCAGTGGCTCGACGTCATCAAGGGTGACATGCGTGCCAACAGACTCACCACTGAGGATGCACAAGACCGCGCGAAGTGGAACAAGAAAATCATAAAGGCGGACCCTGGTACCCCACACACTGGTGTAGGTTCACAACCGGGATAGACCGGATGGATGATGATGATGATGATGAAGTTAATTCTGAGTATTACTAAGACTTATTTAAAAAAAATGTTTCACGTAATATTTATGATTGGCGTTACTTCTATGAATTTGACATAACACTAACCTAAGCCGCCGGCCCGCCAGCACGAACTCGGCTGGCCGGCGGTTTAGGTGTGTAGACAGCTTTACAGTGCTAACGCATAGGAGCAGAGGCACCGTAAGTGCAATATGGCGGAGTTGGTGACGTCAGTTGTGACGAGGTGCCATTTGTCAAAAGCGCGCTAAAAGTACTTTCAGCCCAAATCGGACCGCAGCCTATGTCTACTCATAGCTAACTTTGACGGTTCCCTAAACTATATATAAAAAAAAAGAAAAATAACGTTAGATGAAATTATTTCAATCTCGGTCGTTATTTAAAACCTCATACAATTTTTTAGCTAGTTCATTTACAGGCTAGATACTTTTGGCAGCCGGATACCGTTTGCTATAAAAGTCATATCTGCAGAGAATAGTGGAATATCTATCTTAACTTGAGATTATAGGATTTTGATAATATAATAGCATATAAATTAAAGTTTGATCCAAAACATAAGTGCAGTTAATACTGTCGAACCAGTTGTTCTGCCGCTTCAAAGGAATTAGAATTGATCAGTAGCATCTTGATGCAGCGTTGCATTCTCAACAGTAGTTTAACAGCAGTTTAAAGTTAACCGTTCACCGCATAAACAAACACGTGTCAGGTAAGTTCACTTCGATATGCAAAAGCTTCAGATATTAACTTGCAGCGCCTTTATTTATGCCAATCAGAATATGGTAGCCATGATTCATGCCGAAATTTAGCGTCTACTTAATAGGCCACTTAGTCGTGCTACGGATTTATTTTTTTATATAATGAGAATGGCATCGGAGCCACAAATTACGCATGCGGCTCGGCGCCCCGGACACATAGTCCGCTTAGAACAAACTGCCATTTTGATCACGAGCACAGCTCTTTTGAGACTCGAGTTCTTTTGAAGGTTTCAGGTTTTCGTTTGAAAGGTTCGAGCTCTTTTGAAGGCTCGCACTCTTTTGAAGCCTCAAGGCGTGGCTCAGGGAGCTCGCGTCTCGGCTGGGCTCGGGTCTATGAACCTACTGAGCTCACTGAGTCCGGCCAATCCTCCTCGAATCTTTAAAATTATAACTTGACGCCTCGAGGTTTGTACATCACTAAGCTTTACTCCTTCAAAAGCATCGAGCACGTTCTCGGGAATTTGTCTGGCCTTAGGGGTTGAACCTCTTTGGTGCCACGATTATTTATTTATTTACTTATTTATTTCTCATTACAATTAATAATAATAATTACCAGAAGGCATTGGACTTAGTTTCTTACAGCTGGTTAATAAAAGTATTAGATATGTACAAAATACACCCCACTTTTATAACATTCCTGAAATTTTCAATGCAAAATTGGCAAACAATTCTACAAATAAGAACAAATAGAATCGCCTTAACAACTGATTCGATCCGCATTCGGCGAGGCATATTCCAGGGTGATGCGATGAGCCCCCTGTGGTTTTGCTTGGCGCTGAACCCACTGTCAATGCTGCTAAATAAAGCTGATTCCGGATACAAGATCACCTTAAATAATACCCAACAGTCACTATGCCATCTAATGTACATGGATGTCATAAAGTTGTATGGAAGCAGTAAGGATGACCTATTTAATCTGGCAGATAAAGCAACCTCTTTTTCAAACGATATCCATATGAAATTCGGGATAGACAAATGTTAAATACTATCAGTGGAACGTGGTAAGGTACAACAAAATTCATATGAACTTGACACAGGAGAAAATATTACACCAATGAAAGAAGAGGATACATATAAATACCTAGGTTTCCATCAGTCCCGCCAGATGCACCAAAAACAAACCAAGATTCTATTAAAAAGTAAATATCGTCTAAGACTTAAGGCTATTCTCAAAACACATCTAAACTCTAAAAACTTAATGAAGGCTATTAACACCTACGCCATTCCGATACTAACGTACTCTTTCGGCATCATCAGTTGGTCGAAATCAGATCTAATTTCATTACAACGCGACATAAATACTTCCATGTCTAAACACCGAAAACATCACCCCAAATCGTGTGTTCAGCGACTCATACTACCACGAAGTGAAGGAGGAAGAGGACTGATTGACATACAGAATTTACACAGCAAACAGATCCACTACTCTTAGACATTTCTTTCACGAAAAAGCAGAAGTTTCTCAACTTTACTACAACATCACCGCAATAGACAACAAATTAACACCACTAAACCTACATGATAAAAATAATCAATCCAATGAAAAATGTATAGATGAAGAGGCAAAAACAGGCCAGTGGGCTGAAAAATCTCTACATGGAAGGCATAGAGCTGACCTTTGCCAAGCACACATAGATAAAATTGCGTCAAACACTTGGCTGACACGCGGCAAGCTCTTCCCAGAGACGGAAGGCTTTATGATTGCGATTCAAGACCAGATAATAGCCACCCGTAACTATCGCAAATACATAACCAAATAATTATCCTCTGACATCTGCAGACATTGTTTTAATGCCCCCGAAACTATTCAGCATATCACAGGAGCATGTAAGAAACTGGCACAAACCGACTACAAACACCGAAAGGACCAAGTTGCTTCTATCGTCCATCAACAACTAGCACACACACACAAATTCATGCCGAAAAAACTCCCATACTACAAATATTCACCAAGCACAGTTCTAGGCAACAATAACTTAAAAATATACTGGAACCGAACCATTATCACTGACAAAACTATTCATTTTAACAGACCAGACATCACTGTCCATGATTAAAACAACAAAACCGTTTATCTGATTGTCATTGCCATACCAAATACTCACAATTTACAATCCACCATTTCTGAAAAAATCAGCAAATACCATGACCTATCCATTGAACTGAGAAGACAATGGCAAGCACATACAGTATACATTGTACCTATAGGGATTTCCTCGACTGGCGTGATCACCAAAGTCTTAAACAAAAGCCTGAAAGTTCTTGGCATACCTGAAAACATAATTCACTTACTGCAAAAAGCCGTTATTCTAAATACTTGCAGAATAACTAGAAAGTTCCTCTCATCCGACACAGCATCTTATGGAACTGTTATGCTGCCACAAGTAGCTCAGTTGGCAGCAGTACTTAGATTTAAAAAAGAAGTTTTGATGATCACGAAGGATAAACATTATTAACAATTTCTGAGTGGTAAGTATTTGGAACTACTGAATTACTTGTATGTGTATCACTTTCTGACAACTACAGTATAAGTTCTGCTCAGTTTCATGTCAAATGAGCTAAATAAAAGCCATCTCATACATTTTGATCGCTTATTTTCCGGAGTGCCTTGTTGATATAGGTATTCTGTATTTTGACAAAGGAGATTGTCCATTCCTGTTTCTCTTTTTCGAAGCCGAGTATAGGCATGAAATAAAATCCATTATTTATTTCATATTTTTATGATTAATACGCGTTATTTACACACGAAAATTTTGTGGGGTTTTAGTATTCATTTTTATTGATAACGTAAATGACTAAATTCTGTTTGAAGTGCATTTACAAAGACAGGTGAAGTCAGAAATAATGCATTGACATAAAATCACTAGCTGCAACGTAAAAGAAAAGGTTTAGTTATTTATATAACTTATATTTTCATTATTCATTATTTGCAATTAATCAGTATCGCATCATTATTATATATCCGTATTTAAAAAACTATTGGATTAGTTAGGTCTTGCAGATGCAGTATGCCTAACGAACCCCGTAAACGACAAAATGATTTTTCCAAGTTATTGTGTGCTTTTTAAAAATAATTATGTCAAGGTCTGTCATTCATTCATTGGTGAAAAACAAGCAAGCAGTGTTTCGGATGAATATTCGTTTGTTGCTACCGTAGTCACCGTTTTTGTTATAGGCTGCAGCAATTCGTGTTGGGTTGACTTTGAATAATTCCTCCACGTTTACGTACTCTTTTGTGCAAGTGCTGTGTTGTGTCGAACGAACGTTGACGATGTGACCTCGCTGTGTAAACTGTTCCCTTGCTCTAAAACATCCTCTGCCTCACCGTCAAGTGGGAGAGGCAAGCGATGCTATGCTTGGTATTTTAAGCTCTTGGATAAACCAGACAACTGTAAGTAATAATTACTCTTTGTATGGGCTGAAGCTGCTGTTGGTGATGATGATGGATGATGAGTACATGCTTAGTTTAAAACCTGGTCTAGTTTGCGCTCCAGACTAAAGCAAGTATGAATTCGGCAAGAGCATTACTGATAGTGTAATGAGCACATATTTTTTACCTGATTCATGGATGTCATAATAAAATTTTTAAAAGTCTGTTTATCCATTATCTAGTCAACATAGTACAAACTGTGCTTAGTTTTGATTTAATTGATTTTAAAATATCTTATCTTCCTAATTAATTACATTTGGTTATTATGGTTTAAACTCGATGCAATTAAACAATGAGGAAAGATTGTTTAATAGGCACTATTCACCTTTAAAAAACATTTAAACATGAATACAAGAAGTAAATAATAACATCTAAATACAACTGGCAGTAATTCAGTATCACAAGCAAGGGCACAAACACTTTATAACAGAACTTATCTTATCTGCTTAGTGTGGGCCAAAATATTGGTGACTGTTGAACCAAATTATTAAAACTGTAGTGATAATTTGGATTGGGTGGATTTTATTTGAGTAATTATTATTGTTTTCTTTTTTTAGATCTCTGAAGACCATCATCTCTGTCAAGAATGTTTTGTTATAATTCAAAATGAAACCTTAACCTTCTCTACTGGAGCTGATCAGCCCCACCACCCTAATACTCAACGATATATATATGCGGATGATCTTGCGCTAACTTGCCAAGATAAGACCTTCGAAACCGTGGAAAGTACACTGAATCTTGCCTTGGAAAACCTCCATGAATATTACGAGCATAACGCTCTAAGGCCCAATCCAAGCAAAACCCAATCGTGTGCTTTCCACCTTCGTAACCGCGAGGCAAACAGGGAGCTGAACATTTCTTGGAAAGGCGTCGCCATCCAACACTGTAACCTCCCTAGATACCTAGGAGTGACACTGGACCGCTCTCTGACTTACAAGACCCACTGCAGAAACACAAAACAAAAAGTTAGTTCCCGCAATAATCTACTGCGCCGTCTCTCCTCCACTAACTGGGGAGCAAACCCAACGGTTATGCGCACTACGGGACTAGCTTTGTGTTTTTCAGCAGGAGAATACGCGTGTCCAGTGTGGGCTAGGTCAGCACATACCAGAGACGTGGACGCAGAGCTGAACGACACCTGCCGCATAGTTACTGGCTGTCTTAAGCCAACCCCGGTCGGTATGCTGTTTCCTCTTGCGGGAATAGCTCCACCCAGAGTCCGTAGAGAAGTGACATGTTCGCTTGAAAAACAAAAACAGGAAAGCGACCCGAGACATCCACTCTACGGGCTCTCCCCCGCCACAGGTCGGTTGCGAAGCCGCAAAGCTTCCTGCGATCTACGCAGCCTACCGACGAAATCCCTACTGACATGAGGTGCAGGCTTTGGGCAAGCGAGTACCCACATTCACTGTACCCCCCTGATGAAAATCTGCCTCCAGGGTATAAGGAACCTTGGCCAACCTGGAGAAGTTTAAATAGGCTGAGGACCCAGGTTGGTCGAAGTAAAGATAACCTGTGTCGATGGGGGTACTCAAGCAACGTAGACGCCAGCTGTGAATGTGGAGAACCCCTGCAAACCATGGCTCACCTCACTAACTGTCCCGCGTGCCCGACCACCTGCTCGCGTAATGACTTACTTGTCAGTAACCAGAGGGCTACCACAGTAGCCGCTTTCTGGGCAAGTCGGATTTAGCCCGTGTTCTTGCCGACACGAAAGAAGAAGAAGAAGACTGGAGCTGAAGTAGTACGAGCTTATGGTCACCCGCAGGTGTGCCGTGTATGTGGAAAGCCCAAAATGAGAGCTAAGACACATCAAGTGCCGGAGAACAGTCCAGAGAGAAATGTCATTATATACGAATTCATTTGTGCCTTTATATTTGGGGTTAGGTTGTTTGTCAATCCTTGGATTGACAAACAAAACATTAAGGTACTAACCTTAGTTGGGCTCGTTACAGATCTGTTGATGCCCCAGCTTCATTTTTAGATGCTATTTTTTATGAATATGATTATGATCATGAATAAATCGTTTAGGTACTTAATCATAAAGGTATTTTTATTTAAATCCCTTACCGGCGGCCTTTTTTTTGTCAAAACATGCAACACGACCCGGCCCGTTTAGCACAATGGTTAACGCGCCGGTTGAGACACAAAGGTCACGGGTTCGATTCCCGCACCAGCACAAATGTTTGTTGATAAAACATATATTTTTGTTGGGTCTGAGTGTTTGTGGTACCTTCGTTGTTTCTGGTTACCATAACACAAGGAAAAACCTTACTTTACATGCTAAATCTTTTTCCATACACTTTGATCTATAATAATGCAGTGGATACTATACATTTATCGATCATCTACACTATACCTTCCTACAATAATATCTATTGATACCTACACTAATGAAAGTGTAACCGTCACCAATACTTTTTTGTAGGTATCTATACTAACCTCAAAACTGGACTTTGGTTTCGAATATCAAGAAAACCCCACAAAATATGGGGATATTTTTTGCTTCATTCTATTTTATAACATTACTCCTCTTTTACTTCCAATTTTGGTAATCATACAAAATCCTTCACTGAGGGACGAAGCTCCATAGTAAAATGGGCAATGTCCTTTGAGAGGCTTTTCCGTTGGTCGAACACCAAAAGTTCATGTGTGTGTGTCTAATGCCACTTCTGGCAGCTGCAATGTTTTTTAAGTCACTTTTTTTCTATATTAGCTGTCGTCTGATCCTAAGATACGAAATCTCAGAGCTAGTACACACGTACAGACCAGTTTAGTCCACACAAAAAATAAACTGTTATAGTCCTCGAGATATCTTCGACTTCTAGTCCAAAAATTGTTTAAATTTTGCCTATCAATCCATCAAGCGAACCAAATGTACAAACAAAAGCATAAATGTCTGTACGCTTCAAGACTTCAAAAATATCTGAGCAAAACACGAGCTACAAATATCTATGCAAATCAACAGAGTCTGAACGAACTCTCGTATAGATATTTGTGGCACATGTTTTGCTCAGATATTTTTGAAGCCTTGGAAATGTATAGATATTTATGTATTTGAATGTACAGTAAAAAGCAAAGATAAAACCCCCGCCTACTGTCCTGTTGAATTACGTTAAATTTAAATTCTGCTTTTACCTGTCCGCAGGTCCCAACTACTTTAAATAGTTGACAGATAACAAAGGTACAAAACGAGTGTCCTTATGAAAACATTGTCGTATCCGAGACAAAGTTTCCCTTCAGCGGAATGCCGGCGGCGGACGCGGGACGTCTCTTTGTAGTCACACAGATGATATTTAAAACCTTATTTCACCTAAATATTTTGAACAAATGAAACCTTACAAGCCATTCGTTAGGAGCAACCAGTGTGGGCTTAACAAGACGCCTTAAATAATTTCATCAGTGTTATTTAGTTTTGGTTCAGGCTTATTTAACACAATTCTTTTGACGACGAGGGTACTTTATCACACAGTGTTATTTAGTTTTGGTTCACATTTATACAAACAGTCAGCTCAATTTTAGGTGGTGGAAATCTCTCTCACTAATTCCAAGGCAAAGAAATAATTTAAATTTTTTTTCAATTTCAATTTTTTTTTTAATCAGAGCAATACATATCGCGTTGAACATTACAATAATGATTATAAGTTGCATACATTGATTAAATAAGTGTCTTAATTTTAATAACATGGATCAGATTAAATAAAAGTACATGGTCGCATAAAATTATAACAATAGATTCATGATTACAAAATAATTATAACAATGTCAAAATAATCCAAGATAGTTTTCAAAATTGGCGCTTGTCCGCTAGGTATTCCTCCACAGAATAATAACATTTATTAATTAGAAAGCGTTTTAGTTTCCTTTCAAAGGTAGCCAATTTGCTTACTGTCTTAAATTCTGTCGAGAGCCTATTACCTATACAGTCGGACTGCCTGGTAGCGAGCACTGTGCCTAAAAATGTTCAAACTTGGCCAGTCTGTACCGCCACTAACGGGAATATCTTTCCTCCTTGTAGACAGTCTTATTTCTCTCTCCAGGGGTGTCTCTACTTTGTCCTGGTGTTTGATCAAGTCGCTTAATAAGACGAATATATAAAGACATGGCACTGTTAGAATCTCCAACCTGATGAAATAACTTTTGCATGACACTAGTTGAGATAACCGGTAAATAACCCTAATTGCCCTCTTTTGCGCTACAAAGGCTTTTATAATATTATATTAATAGCTAGCACCCCAGAGTTTAATACTGTAGCGTAGTCTTGAGTCTACTAAGGCATTATAGGTAATTTTTAACTGATCAATTGTGGCCTCATCTCTAAGACTTCTTAGTACGTAGCAAGCCGAGCTAATGTTGTTTGTAACACTCTCCAGCTCCGTCTTCCAAATTAGTACCGAGTCAATGTAAGTCCCTAGAAACCTTACACTTTTCACTACAGCTATCTCATGGTTATTTAATGTGCCAACCACCACATCCTTGTTCCTAGATGTTGATTGGAATAACACTATGTTCGTTTTACTAATGTTAATGGTTAAATCATTCGTACTGAACCAGGTCGAGAACGCCAGCAGTACCCTGTTTACTTTAAAGTTCAGTTCCTGTAAATTATCTGCTGTAATAACTGCGTTAGTGTCGTCCGCAAATATTACAGGATTGACATCTTGTAGCTCCGCATTTATGAAATCTATGAGATCATTAACAAAAGTTATAAAGAACAGTGGACCCAAAATAGAACCCTGCGGTACCCCTTTCTTAATGGTAACTTTTTCTGAATTATAGGCAATCTCCTCACAGCCATTGAAAGATTTTAACTCCACATATTGCTTGCTATTATTGAAATAGCTTCTCATTAGACCGAGTTGTTCGTGCCTTACTCCGTAGTGAGCTAGTTTCTTTAACAAAATGTCATGATTGATGCTGTCGAAAGCCGAACTGAAATCAACAACGAACTCAATACAACGGAGATCATTTTTTTTAGGCCTTTTCTGAAAGTGCAGGCCAACAAAAAAGTGGTACGTAGTTAGAACTATTCATACGGACTATAGGTATTAAGGCACAAAATTCTTAGGGTTGCTTTTTTTTGTTGGCCAGTACTTAGAAAAGAGGCCCAAAAATGTATTGAGCCATAATGATCTCCTTTTCCACATAATGATACGTGTATGTATCGTCGTCATTCGCAAATTCACAAAGCAATTTCGAAGCTCACAAGTAGTTAGTTAAAGAATGTCCTTTCGTGAATCGTGGTCACTGTACAAAATAAAGTTACTACTGAAAGTATGTTAGCAGTGAGCGGCAATGGCGAGACGAGTCTCTTTGTGACACTCTTTGTAGTCAAGCAAAATGAAGTTTAAAACGGTGGTGTGTTCCGAAAAGTGATTTCTTGCGATAATGAATGTCATTATTGGCGTTGATTGAGTATAGTTTCAGTCGGCTCTAGTTGTGTACCTTGTAATAATCACTTCATAAATAATGCTAGATCCATCAAATTGCTTTGAGTGTGACGTGAGTCTAGTTAAAAAGGTAACACGTACAAGTTCCACTTATGTATGTGTTTTCCTTATGTATGGTGTGTGACCTTACCCTATCAATCAGTGATTTTACCTTCACAGCTTTGTGACTAAACCTAATTGAACAATCCAACAAAAAATAATGTTGCAAAATTATCAAAGGCTTTCTTTGAATCAAAAAGTGTATGTTCTGTTGGTTGTCATTTTTCAGTATCGTAAATTAAATATGTCATCCGAACGTGTTGAGTCTCATTTTCTCTTTCTGCTGCCCAGAGGTTCTATCCTCCAGTATGATCCATAGCGTGACCCTGCTGATAGCGCCGCCAACCACCCTATTTTACTCTATCTGCAGTGCTAGGGTTGTTGGTGGCGCTATAACTATCAAACTATCAGTAGTAGTTAGCTACAACCCTGTAATCATTCCACTTGAAACCACTCACTCCAGTTCATTCCATATTTATGTATGTATTAATGGGCAAAGCTAGGGCTTAAGCGACCTTGGGCCCGAGCCAAGAGCAACACGTTACTTCCGTTTCGACACGTGAAAAATGTACGGGAATGACATCAGCACTCGTCAAATTACAGTTGATGTCAGTTCCTTTTTTGAAATTTTACATGGCTTTTGGCTGCCCCCCCCTTGTGCCTCGACGCCCCTTACGCTTACCAGTGCGCTGGAATTTGTGTAGAAAATGCAATGAAAATGGTTTTCTGGTAGATAATGCTTTGTTGCATGCCTTATACCTAATTCATTTCCAGATCACACCACGACCAGCGTAACGTGCAGCGTGACCTCACAACGTTTGGCCCTCCAGCTGGATATAAATAGGCTATTCCTTGTTTACACCTACATGCACTACAAAAAGTATACGACATATGCACTAATGACCGTGGAAACTTCTAAGCGAGGGGCAGCGCAGTGCTCGTTACCTCGAGAGCTCAAAATCGCTGCACGTCAAATTGGGCGCTGAGTGTGCTCCAATTTGGACCAGGCCCGTGTGGTATCTTCTCATCTGCTTGCGAGCGTCTATTTTACAAGCTGTTATAAAATAAGGGAGTAAATTCTATGGTGCTGTTTTGATATCCTAGTTCATTTTGTCATTATTAAAAGTGGACGTTCGGAGCTGTAGCCGAAAAACCAACATGCCTAAAATCCAGAAAACTTGACAGCAACGTTTTGGTCTAACAACACTCCAAAGCTTCGTTTCTACTCTTGAGAAGGTTGGTGTTTTATTATGGATCAGACGGCACGATTGGCGTAGTGCACTGTAGCACGGTTTCTCGCCTTGACTGGTTCGATTCTGGGTCGAGTCACTTCAGGAAACTATCTGTGCTAAATTAGTTCGGGTCTGGAATATAATAAAATTACTTTATTGTGCATGAATTAAGGTACATTCGCAGATCTTATTGCTAATATCTAAATCAGAGTTCTTATTTCTACTTATAAAAATTTATACACAAGTGAACAAGAACTATTACAACCATCAAAAAAGGAATCTGTTTGTTTCACACAGTTAATTTAATCAATATAATGAATTCCAATGTCAATATACTGATTACAAGAATAAATGAATGTACGATGTCAATATAAAATATGAAATACAGTCATTACAGTAACAGAATAATAATAACGATAAACAATGTCAAACACAACTAAACTAATGCGCATTAAGATATTGGTTAACAGAATAATATGCCTTTTCCAATAAAAATAGTCTTAACTGGGTGTGCCGGTACCTCGTAACACAGGGATATTTATCTTTACTTCGAGACCACGACAAGTGGTGTGTTGTCTGGCGCATATTTATTATTTATTTATTAATGGAGATAACTAACTAACTAACAATATGGTGAAGTTACTTTCCACATAAAAAAATCCATGAAATTGTTCGTTCATCTTTGGGTCTTCACGAAAGTAGACTAAATAATAAGTAATTGTTTGTAGAGTTTTGACTTTGGTTTCTAACAAAAGAAAAACCCAATGAAAAGCCTTATGTAAACCTTTGTTTTATTTCTAAAATATAATTCCCCACCGATCGTATGCAGACTCTAGTGTCGATAAAGGCGAACATCGCATTATATGGAAAATATTTCCACATTTTCTCGCAGCACTCGCTACTGATCCCCCACTGGATCTCCTCAGGATTTAAATATACTGACGCGGATCCTCTTTTGATACGCTCACTCGCACAATATGCATGCACCTTACATCGTTTTACAATAAATTGCTACCAAATTTCAAAGTAATGCTTCCTATGCCATAAAATGCTAAATGGAGTCACTGACCAATCATCGCATCCGTCAGTACATAACGTCCAATCAGCACTCTCAACTTGAGTGTTTTTTCACGATTTTACTGAAACGTGACCCGGATAATAGTGAAATGAATTGCCAGATTAATATTATCCGGTGATTTGCGATCTTTCTAGCATTTTCTCAAAAAATACGGCTCTGCCTACTATCCAACGACATATACAAAATATTTCCACATTTCCTCACAGCAGTCGCTACTGATCCTCCACAGGATCTTCTAAGGATTTAAATATACTGACGCGGATTCTCTTTTGATACGCTCCTACGAATGAATAATACAAAATCACTAAGCGCCTGTGTTTAGATTGGGAGGATTAGCTCATAATTAACATGAGTATTTTACTATTAGGAGACTTGTTGCTAGGTACATAAGCTGTAGAATTTAGTTTTACGTTTTTACGACTATGTCCTAAAAAGGGTAGTGTGAGGTAAGTTTACTACTGTAGTCATGGTGAACGAAACAGTCATAAGCCCATTTTTCACCAATAGCCAAGGGTATTAGAACCCAACGAGGTAAGTGAGCCTTCCACTGATATCTGGGTTACTTTGGTTTTTCAAGTAACACAACATATCATAAAAAGTAAGTAAGTAATTAGCCTATATGTTGACCCACAGCTGGGCAAAGGCCTCCATCATTGAAATCAAGTCATCGCTACAATTGATGGGTATTAGCTTAATCACCACGCTTGCCAAATGCGGGTTGGTGATCACAAACCCGGGCTTTGTTTCGAAAAATCCGTAAATACACTTTGCCCGACCTGGTAATTGAACCCGGGAACTCCGGGATTCAGGCGGAGCTCTGGAACCACTCTGCCACGGAGGCGTTCAACATATCATCATCACTTAAATCTTTCTAAATGTGCCTAAGAACTGTTAAAATAAGGCCTACTTGAACCATACAATGTTTTAAAATAAATTGGCTCTAAATTTAAAAGCATTGCCGTGACAATCTGACAAAGACAACTAAAATAATTTCTCTCTAATATCTTCAATAGCTTTTGTAGAGTTAGTTTTACCAAGTATTATTAAATTGTAGTGACATTTATTTGATTGTACAGAGAGATCACACAGACTTACACCAAAACAATAGATTTAATGTCTCTTTGAATTATAAATCATTATCACTTTGCTACAACAGTTACCCAAAGTATTTATTTTTAAAATTAAAAGCTTTGCATTGCAGAATTCAAGGTTCTCCAACAGCGCTTCTCGCAATAGGCCATTTGATAAAACGATGCCTATATTCAAAACAGCCAGCCCTCGTCCGAACAAATGATCACCATATTTCAGCAGCGTGAACAAAAACGCAAACTATTGCAGGCATGGCCGGTATTAATATAATAATTTCTAACTCCAAAAGAGGGAAATTGTAGCATTAATTCCCTTAATTTCAGTAGAATGTTGCGGTCAGCGGCTGACATATTATATGTCGGCATTTTGCGGTCGCAAGCCGTTCGGGGGCATTACTTCTGGGAGCGGCAGACTTGCGACATACTACTATTTATTTGAGTTTGTTTCAATACAACGTCTCTTGTATAGTCTGCAAGAATAATAAGTTCTTGTAAAGTCCCCCAGATGAATAATCAATAGCTCCCCGATGAAGCACCAGTTTTGTAACCACGTGATTGCAATAAACAGTTTGATTTTGAACTCTTGTAACCTTACTAATCAGCCGCAACAGAAGTTTTGTCTGTAGTTTTCCGTTATAAATAAATAAATATCCCTGGACATTATTCCACACAGCGCCATCTAGCCCCAAAGTAAGCTAATTAAAGCTTGTGTTATGGGATACTAGACAACGGATAAACATACTTAAATACATTTTCTTTTGTAAATACATACTTATTATACATAGGAGACACCCAGACCAGTACAAACAGACATGTTCATGCACACAAATGTTTGTACTGTGCGGGGATCGAACCCGCGACCTCTGGTGTAGTAGCCAACTTCTTAACCATTACACCAAGTCGGTCGTCAAAACTGTGACTGCTGCTGTCATGGTGAACGGAACAGTCAGAAGCCCACTTTTCACCAATGGTATTAGAACTCAACGTGGTAGGCGGTGGGCCTACCGCCATTATCCGGGTTGATTTGGTTTTCTATCGATGTTTTCCATCACCTGATTGATTCTGTTCGTCTACCAAAAGTTGCCAATTTAAATTTACGTTATCGTTCGTAATTTTTTTTATTGGGATTTGACATTGTCATGTCATATTGTCATGTCCAATCCCAAAACATATTTTTAAGCGAACGATAACGTTTTAAAGTGGCAAGTCGTGGTAGACGTACTGGTCAGATTTAAACTCGATCCACGATTCGAGTTGGGGTGCTCAATCCCTAGGCTACGGTGCTCTATATTCAGTTAATGGAAAATTGTCTAAATACTGCTTAAAGCTGTAACCATTCTGATCTAAAACACGCAAGTCTGCCACGCTGTTAATAGTTGGAGAGTTTGGAGGAATATCAAAATTAGAGACGTCTCAGTGAATACTTGAAAGTGCGCTGGTAGAAATTACACGACTGCGCAAGCCGTGCGCAGATTCACGGCGAAAGCGCTTAGCGAAGCAGAAATAATAAAATTACGCGTCTGATATTTTAACTCAGCAATTGCGGAGGTTGCTCAACATAATTAAAACTAAGAAATTTACATTAGTTCCAGGTTTTGTGATTTTTATCGATAGAAAATCACATCCTTACCATTGACGAAGATCGTAGATGAAGTAGACTTCTATTTAAATAGCAAATAAATTATATTGAAAGACTATTAGTCCGTCAGCGGCTACGCCCGAGAAGACTATTTCTTCTGTAAAAAAATAACCTATGTTATTTGCTGATATTGTAACTTCATATTGGTGAAGTATTTTTTTAAATCGTAGTAGTTTCGGAGCCTATTCAATACAGACAGATAAACAAAAAACAAACCGAAAGAAGTGTCCAAAAAAAAAGTGTCCATTTTTTCTCTACTTATAATAATATAGAGAGGAAAATTTTCTTTGTTTGTTATCATATTAAAATATTTAAAATTTATATTTAACATAGATTTGAGTAAAGAACCCACTACAAAATCATCTGGGTAAACCGGTCTGATAATCTGTAGCAAGGTTTTGTATATGGCTAGAGGTCGACATTTAACGTAGGATGGTGTATTTGGACTGTCTATTAACTAGTCAAACTAGAATGATCAGGGCCGGCCTATGGCCAAAAGTAGCCAAACTTCAGCAATACTGACATTTTGAACTTTCTTGGAAAACGGTAAAACACATTAATCGCATCGCTGTCACTACTGATACCGAAAAGCTCACTAATATCCAATTTAAAAAACCAATGCCTATATTCCATTCCGTTTCTTTCATACGCACGCCACACATCTCACGTTGATTCCTAAAACTCAGCGACAGGATATTTCGCACCTAACTTCTACATTCCAAGATGGCAACCGGCACATCTAAACAAGACACGTCCCACGATAGCGCGCCGTGTATTATTCAGCTGTTTCGGAAACATTTCTCATCTATCCGCCTGTCGCAAAGTATTCTCTGTACGCGCTGACAAGACGCGCCTATGTCGCGTACGGAGCGTATTTACATAACCGTCACACAGACTTAGCTCTGGTAGCAGAGTCGGCTATTTAAATGTGTTTGTACACGGCCAATAAACGTCCGACTGCAATATCCAGGCTTCTATCTATATTTTTACTATTTTCACTTTATGATGATATGCCTGACAGTTCTCATTGTTCCGTATCACGCATACTATTTCAAACTAAATGAAAATAAACTGGCAAAAGAAGAGGTTATAAACTATTAAACAACTATTGTCCGTTCGAATTTTATCAAGAAAATTATTGTTATTTATTATTAACTGTTGTTAAATGGAGTAAATTATATTTTAATATATCTTAACAGCGCCTGATGCGTGAAAAGGAACACTATTCAATAGTGTATTGACACTACTGAATCGTCAAAAAATCGATGAATAGGAGCGACCATTTTGTAATCACACATTCGCATCAGTACGAGTGCGTCTGCCTTGTGTGCTATTTTTAAATATCCAATTCAAAAAACCAATGCCTAAAGTATTCTCTGTTGCCTATGTCGCGTACGGAGCGTATTTACATAACCGTCCCAAACAACAAAGATGATGATATTAAGTTGACTGTGTTGATGTTGCTGGAGCTATTAAAACTACTTTGAAAGAAGCCGCCCTAGGAAATGATCAACTGGTTCAATGGGAGGAAGCGATTTTGTCAGAGATAAGAAGTTTAGTGAATAATGACACATGGAAGATTGTGAAGAAGCCTATTGATAGAGATGTTGTGGGATGTCGATATGTATTGACAGCGAAGCTAAATGTTGACCTAACAGAGAAAAAGAAAGCCAGACTTGTCGCAAAAGGATACAGCCAACAATATGGCTTGGATTATTTTAAAACATTTGCTCCAGTGGCGAGAACAGTTGAATTGATTAAGTACATTGATCAGTTAGATATCAATACAGCATACTTGAATGGAGATTTCGATGAAACAATTTATATGAAGATTCCAGAGTTGCTTAAAGAAAGCTTAGATAAACTAAAAAGTGACGGTGGTGGTATAGGGAAAATGGCACCAAAAATGCTTGAAGATATTAAAGCAGGGGGTAATACCTGTCCTTTGAAGAAATCTTTATATGGCTTGAAACAAGCGGTAAGACAATGGAATGTCAAACTTGATAAGCAGCTTAGAGAAATGGGATTGAACTTAACCTTGCTTATACCATAAGTGTGACTAAGACGGAGCTGATTTATTTGTTGTCGTCTACGTTGATGACATTTTAGTTGCGTCGCGTAAGAGAATTGCCATAGACAACTTCAAGCAGGAGTTGGCTGAAAAGTTTGAATTGAAGTACTTTGGACCAGCCACTTTTTGTCTTGGAATTGATATAAAGAAAAATAGGAGTGAATATAATTTGTCGTAGAAGAGATATATATACAAACTATCTTAAAAAGATTTGGCATGGAAAACTGTAATCCGGTTAAAACACCGATGGAAGTGGGAAATATGTCAATGAGCGATGAGGTTAAGGAAGGTAAATCTTTTCCATACAGAGAACTCATTGGAGCGCTCATGTTCGCGACAAGGCCAGATATAGTGAATGCTACGGCGAAGATGGCACAATTTGCGGAGAGCCCTCAAGAGGTTCATTGGATAGCAGCAAAGCGAATCCTAAGGTACCTAAAAGGTACGTTAAATAACGGTTTGCGGTACAAACCGACGGGTCAATGCATACAAGGACATGCGGATGCCGCTTGGGGTAACTGTGTAGTTGACTGACGATCATACACGGGTTATGTTTTTATTTTAGGTGGAGTTAGCATTTCCTGGGCATCACAAAAGCAGCGTATTGTTGCAACATCGACCTGTGAGGCTGAGTTTGTTAGTTTAGCTGAAGCTATAAAGGAGGCAGTTTATTTGAATGTCTTGATGAAGGAGCTTCATCTTTATCAATTGTCAAAGGTAAATATGCATGCTGATAACTTAGCCGCGATTTGCCTTTCTGAAGATTCTGGTGTTTATCATGCGAAAAGTAAGCATATTGATATCAGGCATTTCTTTATTAGGGATGTGCTTCGTGAACATAAATCGTATATCACGTTAAATCATTTGGCAACGGAGAATATGTTAGCAGATATTCTCACCAAACCTTTGCCAACTATCATAGTTATCCTTGGTCAATAATTCGATACGTACACTGACCATTTTGTATTCGACTGACAGAACTCAAACTCAAACTCAAACTCAAATAACTTTATTCAAATAGACTGTATCAGTACTTTCAAATCGTCAAATTTACAGCAAAATATACTAAATAATAGACATAAATACCATAATAATATGGATATGTAAATAAACAGTATACAGACATAATGCGACTCTACCACCGCGTCGGAGTTGTTTCTTGCTGAGAAGACCCGGCGAGAAACTCAGCAGTTACTCTTTTAAACTTGTTTTGGGTTTACAACAGGGGTTAGTAAAGTACAAGCAGTGTGCCATTTTGATACCTAAAAGAATATAAAACAAAGAGAAAAAACCAACCATAAAAGAATATAATAACAAGAATTCATTTAAACAATTCAAAAACAAAAATTGTTAGTCAGTACATACAAACTAGGTACCTATTAACTCTTACAATAAAACATCTGTTACAATAGAGCTATTTAATCCCGCATCGAGAAGAGCGCTTATACCCAGGCATTTTTATCTATAAGGTAGTCTTTTGTAGTATAATAGCCCTTTTTTAATAAAGCTGTTTTGATGTGATGTTTGAATCTATGTAAAGGTAACTCACAAATGGTTTTTGGAATTTTGTTGTAATAATGTATACCTTGCCCCATAAAGGATCCTAAAACTTTTTGTAACCTAAAGGTGGAAGTGCAATTTTATCCTTATTCCTAGTATTTCTGCAATGTATGTCACTGTGTTTAGCATAGAGACCAATATTTTTTCTGACCAAAACAATGCAATTGTAAATGTATTGTGACGCTACAGTGAGGATACCAATTTCCTTAAAAATCTCCCTAAGTGAAGCCCGTGCACGAAGCTTATAGATGGATCTGATAGCTCGCTTCTGGAGGATAAAGATGGTTTGTATATCCGCCGCTTGACCCCAAAGTACAATGCCGTAAGACATTACACTATGGAAATAACTAAAATAAACTGAACGAGCAGTATCAACATCTGTTAATAACCTAATTTTCCTCACTGCAAATGCAGCCGAACTAAGTCTGCCTGAGAGAGCTGTTATATGAGGGTTCCATTGCAGTTTTGAATCTAGTGTGATTCCAAGAAAAACTGTTGTATCTACAAGCTTCATAGTATTACCATCAATTTTTAGACTAATGGGGTTATCTTTAACATTAGGCAACTTAAAATTAATACATTTAGTCTTTTTTGCATTAAGCTGTAGATTATTTACTGTGAACCATTGTAAAACCTTTGAAAGTGCGTCATTAACATCATCAAAAAGGTTTTTATTTCTGTCAGTTTTAAAAACTAAAGATGTATCGTCTGCAAACAATACAACATCACAAATATCTTTTAAGTAAAAAGGTAAATCATTTATATATATCAGAAATAGTAATGGACCCAGAATGGATCCTTGAGGGACCCCCATTTTAACTTGTGATCCTGTAGAGAGTACACTGTTAACATCAACTTTTTGAGTTCTTAAACTAAGGTACGAAATTACCAAATCTAAAGCATTATCCCTTACCCCGTAAAAATTAAGCTTGCGTATAAGTGTATCGTGATCAACGCAATCAAAGGCCTTGGACAAGTCACAGAAGACGCCAAGAGCGTTCTGTGAATTCTCCCAAGCCCTAAAGATGTGTTTTAGAAGTGCAATGCCAGCATCAGTAGTAGAACGGCCTCTCGTGAATCCATATTGTTCACTGTGTAAGAGATTGTTCTCATAAAAATGGCTTAATAGTTGTTCTTGAATGATTTTTTCAAAGATCTTACTTAGAGCTGGTAGGATTGAAACAGGCCTAAAGTTACCTGGGTCTTGTTTGTTGCCTGATTTAAAAAGTGGTACAACCCTACTGTGTTTCATTAAGTTTGGAAAAACACCTTCATCCACACAATCATTGAATATTACGGCTAAATAAGGGGCAATCACGTCAATTATGTGGCTAACAATTTTGACTGATATACCCCAAAGATCAGCGGTATCTTTTGAATTAATTAATCTGAATGCTTTTATTATATCTAGTGACTCAACATGTTTAAATTTAAAGAATACACTGCAACAAGATACATTATCTTTCAACAAATGTTCCGCTCTAGTTGGTGAGGAATTTAATGAAGCTGTAGTGATTATAGGTATATTACTGAAATACTTATCAAATGCTTCAGCAACAGATGCTTCTGATTGTAAGATGTTATTGTTAATATTAAGAGTGTATGAGGTATCGCGCTGTTTAGCTTTACCTGTTTCGTGATTTATGACGTCCCAAGTGGTTTTTATTTTGTTAGTGGACTTTGATATTTTATCACGAATGTGCAATGCCTTAGCTGTAGTGCAGGCTTTTCTGAATATTTTAGAGTAGTTCTTGACATACTCAACAAAAAGTGGATCGAAATTGTATTTTTTCATGCCGTACAACTCATACATCTTACGTCTGCTCCTGTAAATTCCAGGCGTGGCCCATTCACAAAACTTAGATTGAACTCTGCAAGTAACTTGTTTGGTGGGAAAACAAGCATCAAATTCATTTTTAACACAATCAAACAGTCTTTTGTAGACTGCATCAGGGTCACCCTGCTTATAAGGAATGGAAGATACTTTATGCTTTAAATTAGTTTTAAAACTATTAATGCGATTACCCGTCTTCGGTCTACATGTTATTTTCCTGTAATTAACGCTATTGTTAGTTATATCTAAAAATGTTATCTTCTGCCCACAATGATCAGACTTTAATTCAGTTACTATTGCCTTTTCAATGGGTACACAGTTGCAAAATACATTATCCAGACAAGTAGATGTTGTGGCTGTTATCCTCGTGGGTTCATGGAATTGATAATCCAGACCAAAGGATTTAAATAGCGACAATAACCTATTGCTTTCAGATGAGTTTACTAGCAAATCTATATTGAAATCACCACACACAATAATGGGTTTAGACTTAGCACTTAACCTACCCAAAGCTTCCTCCATAACTGTCTCAAATCTATCTAAGTTAGTTTTTGGGGGACGGTATACACTTATCACAACAAAGCCCTCTAACTCAACACAAGACAATTCGACAATACGCTCTATGGACAGGCCTACAATGTCAGTGCGATCTTTACATTTCAAACTATTTGCAGTAAAAATTAATGAACCACCATGAATAGTAGTTTTTCTAAAGAACGCGCTTGATAATCTAAAATTATTAAGGACAAAAGACTGATAGTTTTCATCAGTCAGCCAATGTTCAGTAAAACATAAAATATCAATATTTTGGTTTTCCAGCAATAGTTCTATTTCTAAATCTTTGCCCGTCAAGCTTTGAATATTTTGGTGGAATAAATTCAAGTATTTGGGCTTGGCTGTTGTCCTAGGTCCTAGTTTAAACAAGACGCTGAAGGAGCATCACATGAAATAGATAAATTAGTACTAGTACTAATGTCAGAATAGAAAATACTGCCAATAGCGGCATTGTTAATGTTATTTGCTAACAAAGTAGCTAGTTTCTGCTTAGTCCTAATGGGAAGATACATAGTATCTTCAGTTAACCTAAAGTATGGTACAAACAGATTTGTATCAAAAAAGTCAATGTCACTATGACGACATGTCAGATTATACAAAGTTAAATTAAGGTCTTGGATGACCTTGTTCTGACTTGAAGTACTTGAGGTACTTGAGTATGGGAATGCACACAAAATAAATTTACACTTGTTCTTTGATTGAATGCCCATTATTGTTTCAATATTTTTAATTAACCCTTTTTTTGTCAATGATCGGCAGTCCCCATGAAAGACAACCACAGTGGAGTTTACCCCTAGCTTCTCTTTCGAGATGTTACTAACTAGGTCAGAATAGGACATACCTGGATGGCATAAATTTATTACTTGTTGATTCGATTTTTTAGACAACAATATGCCTCCTTGGCCTAGCTTGTCAGAAAATATAAAAGTATTATTCTTATTATTTGGAGCAGCCTGTGGAGTATTACATTTATCCACCTTAGCAGGCTCTGATAAGTCAGTTGGCGTGGCCTCAACACGTGACAATTCAGTATCCATCTCCACTACTTGTTGATAACAATTATTGCAAGTGATTTGTTTACTTATAAGTGAATCAAACCTCTCTGCATTGTAAGTTGACATCTTTAACAATTCTGTGGCAGCTAATATGTGTTCACTGATCTCTTTTTGGGATATATCATACATTTTTTTGGTGTCCCTCAGAGAACTCTCTAAGCAAGCAATCTTATGCTCAAGAGCCATGGTCTCATTTTCATAGGAGATTTTAGTACTATCTAATAGTAAGCTACCTTGTTCTAATTCAGAGATTAAATCTATCTTTTCTTTTCTTAAAATATTATATTTCTTGATGTCCAACTGTTCAGAACAGTAAAAACTATTTGACAATATTTACACACACGCCGATGCTCTTAGCAATATCTGGGCCCATAACCTTTGTTGGGGTATTGCGGCGGAGTAAATACGCGGAGTGGATTATAAACAGGTGTATACACCGGAGTAAATCACAATACAACAACATTTGACATACGTTACATGGAACCCAAAAGTAAACAATACAAATCCAGTCTTAGTTCTATTTGGCAACTGCATCAATGTCGATATAGCATGAAGGTTGCTTTCCAACAATAGTCGCTCACCACGCGCATCCCAAAGAAAGTTAGCGTCTTCAATCACCGCTGGGGACGTCAGAGAAGCCAACTGCCATAACTCCAGTATGGTGCCGGAGCTGTAAAGCACGCTCACATCTCGATGCACTGCCGTACATCTACCCTTAACTACAGCAGGGTGGCCGGATAGGCAATCTAGTCTTTGGTCAGTTGATCTTGGTATATTGTCCCCGATATTTGATTATTTCATTCTCTTCTAGAACAATTTATGTCTTTGTTGGAAGTTTTAACGAGCCGGGATTCAGTGATATTTCGGACTGTACGGAACTGAAATTAGTTTGGCGACTCAATTTGCGTGTCATACACACAGATCGGCGAATGAAATTAAATGTAGCACTTCTGTTACTTGTGCACACTCCGTCAGGATACGAAGTAGAACACGTTCTGGAACATGCAGATATTCTGTTAAATTGAAACGTGTCATCCATGTCTTTAAGATAAGATACTTTTTATTGCGCAAAAAACAGCATGGAAAATGATAAGTGAGAATTACATTGTATACAATTTAGGCGGTCTGATTGCTAAAAGCAATCTCTTCCAGACGATCTACTACAGGCAGAGGGAAGATGACAGAAAGGGCAACCAAGTGCAGAAGTTGAAGAGGATTTAAAAGATATAGATTCAGATTTAAATGGATATAGATAAGTTTAAATAATGAGTTAGTAATGTTTATAAACACTAACAAAATATCTAAAAGAACTGTCTTGTAACGATTTTTTTATAAATTCTGGTATCGAAGTTTAAAGTCACTAACTTCGGTCTCATTGTTTATGTATGAGGCACGCTGCTTTAGCTTCGAATTAAACATCACCATTGCCGTTACAAATACCTATATGAACATCAATTTTAGAAGACCCTGACCTCCTTTGACCCCAGTTAAGGGTAAACTTACCAAATTAAATTTACCTGTAGGGTGCGCCAACGCGGAAAAAAACAAAACAAAAAAAGCAGAAGGTTTTAAAGTCAAAGTGTTTATTGCAATCATTTGGTTACAAAGGTGGTGAACAAAATAAACCAGTACCAATAACATGAACCTGGTTAGGGCGTAGCAACGTAATTTACGTAATACAATAAGTAAAATGAAATTAAAATTTGACGACACGATTGGCGTAGTGCGCTGTAGCACGGTTTCTCGCCTTGAATTCCGTTGTGTCCCGGGTTCGATCCCCGGTCAGGTCAATTCAGGAAACGGTCTTTTCTAAATTGGCTTGGGTCTGGGTGTGCTGGGAGATGCCCCTGGCTTAATTCCTTGTCTGGTACCTCGTAACACAGGGATATTTATCCCTACTTCGAGACCATGACAAGAGGTGTGTTGTCTGGCGCATATTTAAATATTTTTATTTTATTCTAGGCTGGATTTTTACCGATGAAATTGCTCGCTACCCTATGGAATTAATATGATTGTTAACTTGACTATATACGAGTATAAGCGATTGTATTAAGGCCCCTGTTGTTGCAATGGTAGCGATTCTTCTGTAGGTTCGATTCCCATCTAGGACAAAAATGAATGTGGCGAATGTTTTTTTATCAGTGTTGATACATTTTTAAGTATGTTTTTAGATGTATTAAAGTATTTTTATCAGTCTAGTATTCAGGACTAGTATTCAGCTAGCAATGACAAAAATATTAAGCCTGTACTTCAACTATTCGCATCACAGTAACCAAAAAAAGGACACAACCCATTTTTTTCCAAAATTTGTAAAAAAAAAAATTAACTCGAGAACTACCAAAAGTCGCATCCCATCGCAATCCCCGCATCACATGAGGGTGATGCGCGTAGCCCTAGTGATGCTCTGAACTGGTCTTCCGCTTGCTACTATTTTTTGGCACACCCTACTTAGAAGAAATTGAACCATTTAAAAAAAAATACGGCAAGGTTTTCATTTCATAGCTTGTGTTTACGAGAATATCTTTCCCCTTAAGTTGTGATTTATAAAATGTGATATTCATATGATATTTGTGCTTTTTGGCGTTGAGACATTTGGCCCGTGGGATCCACGTGCTAAAAAGTTTTTCGGGGCACTAGTCACAAAACTTGCGGCCACCAACAAGGACAGAGGAACTGGCTACTCCCACGCTCAAAGGCTCAGTGTAGCCATTCAGCGAGGAAACGCAGCCAGCGTTCTGGGATCCTTGCCCCACGGCCCATAATACCTTTTTAAAATTGTAGTTTTTTTTTTAGTTTACCTATTGTAGTTATTTTAAGTTTGTGTTTATGTAAGATGTAAATAGTTTTAACTTTTTTGTGCAGTATGAATGAACTTGTAATAATGTAGATAATTTTATAAGTCTATTTGAATAAAAAAATATTATAATAATATGTGAAAATCATCTTTTTTCATATTATTTAGGTATAGGAAAGCCATTTTGAAAAATTCCCACGAGCACAAATAAAATGCCTTGATGAAAATCAGAGTAAGTTATTACTAATTCTCGTAGCACACGAGCTGAAACAGGTGCTGAACTGCTGACTGAACGTTCTTAAGTTCAAAATATTAAGGTTCATGCTTTTGAACCTCAGCGTTGCCGCTAGATGGAGTTATACTACTTTGAATCGCGCTAGTAAAATGTATTTTTGGAGCCATATTAGCATCTCTTAATCTGAGGGTAGCGGTCAAACTCGTCAGTAAATATCTGGCTTTGAGGATGCATTATTGATAGATAGCCGCTGACTGACTGAAAATTAAATTAAATATATTTCAGAAAATTACAGTACCCGGGCCCAAGATACCTTAGATTCGAAGTAAATAATGATCTCTTACTTTAAATTAACTTATTAACGTTAATTTAACGTATGATTTTGAAATTAAGTTGTTACTTGTTACTATTTTGAGTGCATAAGCATCTGCTGCATGTTAAATGATGCAGTCGTTGACACTAAATGACATTCTAAGAACTTTTAAACCTGACAACCTTTGTTGTCCTGGGACCTTTCGCAAATGCGCAAGTTGTAAGCTAGAGCTTTTTAACAGATTTTAATAAGTGAATTTTTATTTTTAGCACTTGAGTATACACTATTTCTACACAATGATAGAAACTAAAAAAAATCGACCTGATCCTAGGAACTCAAGCGGGATTTAAATATTTTTGATAGAAGTTTGAGTCCCACCACATCGTATTATTATTATGAAACTACTTCAAAAGCTTCTGCTGCAGCGAGCACAAACGATGTGTCGATACGAGTAATACGATGTCTGAAACTGATTGAAATTTTGAGCTAAAGAACTTCTTCTCATTTCTATTTTGTACTAGTTTATATTTTTTACATACAGAAATGTGCGAAAGCATGTATGCAAGCCAATAACTGCCGTTACCTGTGATCGATAACTTCCAAGCCTTCCAAACCACCAAAAGTGAACCTTTGGTCAGCTGACCACATATTTTTTTGTCTTGTGGTAATAATATCTAATCAGCCAGTATATGATCATGATTTGAAGCAAAGGGCAGGATTGAGGTTCCATTTACTTTATATTTATATTATTTATCCATTTACTTTACCATTACATTTACCATTTACTTTAAGGTTATTCGGTACTCTAAATCCAAATTCATAAACTTTTTGTAGCTTGCACCACGCCCCCAACTCTTTCGTTCTAGCCAACATATTGAAAGTTCCTTGTAAGCGTACGTCTCTGGAATTATACTCGTATCTACGGAACTAGTTTTTATTGGAATGGACTTGTTGAACTTTTATGAAAGCACTTTGACTTTGAACTTTTACAAAGTTTTTATTGGCTGGGGCGCAGTGGTAGATAAATGATTTGCATTTTATTGTATGAGTTTAACGACTAGAGAAAAACATGCAGTGGTTTCTTAACTTTAGGGGCCTCTCAATGCTCATCTTTGAATAATGTTGCACAATCCGGTTTTAGGGTGTATGTATAATTATTTGGTGGAAATTGTATCCCTCTTATGGAACACACTGATACAAACACCATCAACTATTCATGTTCAATATAAGCATACTGGGTGTCACTGGAAGTAAGGGTCAAATAAAAATAGCGCGTAGATGGGGTAATTTCTGACCTTTTTAGCCCCATAAATAGAAGTCCGATTTCTAACCGTTAAAAAGTCTAAACAAAAAGCATTATAAAAAAAATATTTTAAAGAAACGAACTTATTTTTTTTGCCAAAAGGTTAGTGGACTTTTGGTCTTACTTTAATTAGTTATTTTATTGAGCTCAATAACATGACTGAAATGAAGAAATAAAATATCGCATTAAAAAACCTTGATCAAAAAAAAATATTTCTTTTTAAGCAGATCTCGAGAAAAAAAATTTACTACAGAAAGTTGATACATTTTATCTGGATGTTTTTTATTCAGACTTAAGCGATTTTATGAAAAAAATTGATCATAACTTTTTAACAGTTTTAAATCGGACTACTATTGATAGGGCCAAAATGGTCAGAAATGACCCCATCTATGCGCTATTTTGATTTGATCCTTACTTCCAGGGACACCCTGTATAAATAGATACTCGTAAATACAGTAGATACCAGTTCGGGCCCAGTATAGAACATCTTATCAAATATAATAACCGTACATTGAAGAATATTTACTTTATGTGGGAGTCAGAAAAAGCTGACGCTCACCCTCCATCTGAACTTAACACTCCACTGTCCACACTTTGCATGTCATATTTAAGCGCAGTGGCGAGCCTACCCCCACCATCACACTCTTCTTGCTTTCATAGTAGACCTAATTCCATTGGTGAAAAGTGGGCTTCTGAGTTCATCATGACGGCAACAGTCACTTGCCTCTACACCGTTTGGGATAATAGTCGTAATGATATGTTTCATAGTAGATCAAGCTAATTTATACAATACAATACAATACAATCATTTATTTTTAGGCAACAAATTATATTTAAAGATCTTAACTAAACATTATCAGCCCATAGATAAACCTTAAAAACTGAAATATATTATTACACAATAAATTATTTGCACGTATTGATCATCGGCGACGTGTGATGCAGCATGGTCAATTTATAGTTGTATCACCTACTATATATAGCTGCACACAAACGATATCGATATAACTTGCTATAGTACCTAAGTGCCATTCAATCTGCGGAAAACGGAATGCTCCAACCCTCAGGAATGTCGCTTACATTTTCTCATAATAATTTCATGAATATTTCGTCTGAAAACGATACGTCAAGTATTCAAAACGCGCCATCGAACGACGTACTAAGAATTGAGCCGTAAAAATCTTGTCAGCATTTTCTTCGATTTACAATACCAATTAAGGTTATGTCAATTAGGATGTCCCAAAATTTTCGCAAATACATAATTATTCGCTTACGCTACGTGTTCGTGACGTAAACCTATTGAGCTGATTTGGTAACTAACAAATTGCTCATTTGAATGACTTAATGTAACCGCAGCCTTAGAGCTGAGTCAACCCGCTGCTGGTTTGAGCATCTACACAGTGCGAGTTTTTTGATGCGTACCCACATTGTTTCGCGCGCGCGTTTCTTACGCTAATTTAATCTTTTTTTTGTAATTTAAAAATAGTTATTTTCTCTATAAGTGATTATTGTAATCTTTTGAGATAAAAAAAATAAATGTCTTAAACCTTAAAACCGCTTGATGTGCCGCTTTCACAGATAAGACGGTAAAAAAAAATAATATCCGGGACATTTTACTTACGTTTTAGTATAGTTTATATAGCATTGCATTTTATTTAATATGTTGAACATTTTTCTGTATGTACAAAGCTTACTTTGAATTTAATATACAGGTTGATGAAAACAGACATACATTTAATCAGATGACGTGTGTGTTCTTGCAAACATACCTAGCTCGTGTGTCAGAAAGAAGTGCTTCGCACCTCTGTTGACAAAATCAAACGTAACGATGGGTATCATTACTTTTCCCATCTATTGACAAGAGGCGGATTCCTATCATTAAAACGCTATCATATTGTAAAAGTAAGCGTCAAATAGTAGCATGCTAGTCATACGTTTAAGTCAGTGATGAAAACTCTAAAATGCTGATTTCACGCGGACCAAGTCGCTTGTGAAAACTAGTGAGAAATTCGAATCATTATAAATCGCACGTTGAAACGGCGTACTAATCCCTCCGATCATTATTTCACTAAACTATAACGATCGGTTAATTACACGTTTTAATAGTAATTTTATACGAGCCTTGAATAATTTGCATCGTAAAGAGGGGATAAGCGTTCGTGGATTGATAGCGAGTAATATGTTAGCTCGTCGGTGGTAATGACAGCTCTAGGTCATTAGTCATTCGTGTTTACTTATATGTTGTAGATTGTTTTACTGGTACAAGGGCTGCAAACAATAAATTGCACACAATAACGTCACACAATATCATTACAGTTTGGTACAAAAATGCGCGTAAATCTTGATAAAAAAATATTATTTCAATAGTTCTACAAGATATATACGAGTATAATAAACTTACAACTCCATAGTTCTCATACAGTTCGGTTTTAACAATGCTTCCTTCCGAGGACGCTAAAATTATGAAATGAGATCCTGATATGGTTTTCCCAATGAGCTATAGCATGGAGTTCTGGTGGATATTGGAGCACGCTTACCCAGATAATGATTCTCTTTTGCCTTGAAGATCCCAAGGTGGCTTATTTCTGGAAACACGGACGCAGGGAAAGCGTTCCACTCCCTAGCGGTGCAGAACAAAAAAGACGCAGCAAACAGTTTGCTAATATGTGTCAATTTTTAGGCCTCCAGTTCTGAAAAAAGCCTCATTCCATTATCACAGTTATTCACAACAATGGCAAGGGCTTTCGGAACAATGTAATAATAATAATAAATAATAATAAATAATCTTTATTGCACAAACAAATACTTACAGCACGTAAAAACAAAAAAGTAAATATTTAGTACAATTTAGGCGGTTTTATCGCTACAGATCGATCTCTTCCAGACAACCTTCGGCAGAGAGATTTAAAACAGAGGACGAGTTAGGCTGCGCAAAAGCTATGGAAAAAAAAATAGTAATTACATTTGAATATTATGCTAATATAAAAATAAATAAATAAATACATCTATGTATACACACATATATTGTTTTAGATTACCTAGCACCAGTTTCCTTGTGTAACGAACTAAATTAGGAGAGAAACATATGTAAAAGGAACGTAAACAAAGAAAAAAAAAAAAAAAAAACTCGAAGTCAGAGAGAGAGGAAGTACGACTTTACCTGAGATTTGAAAATAGGTAAGGATTGAGATTGACGAATGGTTAAAGGCAAGGAATTCCACAGACGAATTGAGCGAACAACAAAGGATTGAGAATAATAGCTAGAAGAGTGTAATGTAATGGATTGTACGTTGAGATTTTTGTGTAAAACTGGAATTTGATAGCAAACAAAGTCTTTGTTCAATTACTCACGCACAAAAAGCCGGATTCCCTCTCGCCAATCGGTTTAATCATCGAGTACGTCAAAGGGTCAACCCTTGTGGTCCAAGTGAAAGGACACAGAGTCAACAAATGTATTATTTGATGGGATTTTATTTGCTATTTACATTAGACATTGTCGAACCTAAAACCCAACCACGGTACCCACCACATCATCTTCATCGCCTTCAGCCCGTACGCGTCCACTCCAGAACATAGGTCTTCTTCAGAGACCGCTACCACACACGCTAATCCGCTTTTCACCTCCAGACCAAACCTGACCTGATGGTCGTCGGTTTACCTAACGGTTTGTCGCTGTACTAGCCGTTTAGTCCGCGGTCTATACTCGGAAACAAGTTTGTCCCACCTTCACTCAGTCCTACGACACACGTCCATTGCCACCCATTGCCACTTCAGCTCGCATTTCCTCTCAGGTCTGTCTTTTACTTTTGTTCTCTTCCTGATCAATTAGTTTCGGATCCTATTTTTAAGCTTTGTACACGGTAGTATTGATTATCGATGAATTATAAGCATGCGCCACTATATACTAATGCTTTAACTATCGAAAGGTACTATAATGCATCTTTTATGAACAACTATCGATGTTAAAATGAAGGTTAATACTCTTGTTATATGTTATATATACAATATTGTAATGTTGCTATTTTTAAAGGACAAATATCGATAGTAACTAACTAACTAGGAATTCCGACATATTGGTGTCTTCTAAAAATATTCAATTTACTTTTTTATTGCCTTAAAGCAATCATAGATACATTTCGCCACATGACATTTATCCTTGGTGAGATCTCAACCGAAGACCTGTCACAATTCGGTATAGCAACAAAAATCAAACATGTCCTAAATCGAAAACCATTTCCAAGTATTTGTACTTTATACCTTATTTAAATAATTCTCATTTTTAAAAGCAAAGAATCTAGGATATTTTGAATTAAATACGTTGGCAAACTGGGGTCAAATGAATGACCCCAATTTGCCAACGTCCGCAAAGAGTACATTAAGGTTCTTAATGAACTCTTGACGGTAATCAAATTGACATCTCACAATTGAAATTTATTGGGTCGTATAAACGTCCTTTCACGTGATTGGTTTATAATCTATCCATCAACCAATCAAATGACGCGATCTGTATCATACGTAAGACTTTAAGCTAAGTGCATGGTATTAATGGGGTTTCCAGATAGCAGATTTGAAATTCCCCCAGGTGAAATATATTTTTCCACAAAGTAATTTTTAATAATATGCCCAGACGGGTAGATAGGACTCAAAATAGCCATTCGCTATAATCCCAACCCTTTCAGGTAGGGCTTGGTTTCAGAACTTGGCAAAATGAATTGTATCCGAAGTCTACTTCTCACATTCTTGTGAGATTGTATATGATGAACGGCGAGCTCTGTTTCAGTAGTAAGTGCAGTAAATCAGTAATTTTCTCCTCATAATTTATTTACCACGAATCCGGGAAAAAACACATGTGGGAACACTAAGTGAGTTTGTGACGTCATGAGTTCGCAATGTTTAAAATTAATGAAAAAATAACTACCGGCTAGATCAATGAAATATTCAAATTAGTTAGTACTTAAAATAGTAAAATAAATTTTTTTTGTTCCCATACCTAATTATCTGAGCGAACTAGCAAATAAACAGACAAAGAAATCAATAAATCGCTTATCGCTTGCTCTTTTACCACAGAAAAGGCTATGCTATCAAAATATATCCGTCGTTCTATTATTCCTCCCATAGCAGAGGTTATGTCTAGATTCTTTTGGGTCAGAATTATTGTGATCCTTGTGAGAAATATAAAAAACACAACTACGCTTGTGCCTGATATCGTAGGATGCTATTTATGTTATCCGAAAATTAGGTTTTTGTTTTTCAGAAGAAAATTATAAAACACGGGCGGGGCAAATGGTTGGCACGGATAAAGTCAACTGAAGCGGTGGTAGAGTCACAATATAATATGGCTCTACCATCATCATTCTAGCATTTATTTTTATAATTTTAATGTTTGGTTAAAGGTAATGAGTTTTACTTTAGTGAACTTTTCTAACTGGTTTCCAAAATGTACATTTATCCCCGTAATTTAACACCATGTTAACTACAGCATAATTTTAGTAAAACTTTATACATTAAAAACTGGAATAAAAAAATGGTACTTTGAACAAAACGATTATAATTAAATATCTGGGACAAATTACACCTAGCTAGATCATCTGATCCCAAACTAAGGCCCGTATTTTGAAACAAAACCTGTACTTGAGTATAGGTCTTAGTGTCATTTTTGTATGAACTGACGTTTTCAAATCTCTACTCAAGTACAGATCAAAGCTTGAGTACGATTCTAAAATACGGGCCTAAGCAAAGTTTGTACCACGGGCGTCAGAGACTGTTAAACATAGATACATATTCTTACACATACAAATATATTTTAACAAATTGTATACAGGGTAACAATTGGCAAACTCGCAAGTATACATGTAGAATTCGTATAAGACTCTAACATCGGGATGTCCGTATTCAAATTTAACAAGAGTACGTGAATCCGCATCTCGACTTTTTGATCCAGCTAACTTTTAAATCTAACATCAAAGTAGTGTTATCTCGTTATGTATGCACCCAAAACTTTAACATTCCACTGATCGTGGACCTGATGGGGCCCCGCTGTCCCGAGAGATTTAAAATGTAACTTCCCTACCAGGGGTCTAAGTTCAGTGACCTACCTCCTCATATTACATGACCTATTTTCTGAACAAATAATCAAGTTTGTGTACACGTAGGTACGGAATTGGGACGTAATCTAGCCGGGGATACTACTGTTTGTTACTTACTCGATTGGTTGTCATACTTGTATCATATTAAAATTCTATTTAACAGTGTTATATCACGCGTCGTGTCCTAGGGGTGAGCATGAAGCTCTGAGGCTGTGTTGTCAAGACCTGAATCGTCCTCAAGTCCACTGTAAAAATTTACTTGGAATATCTATGGGGAGATCAGTGTTCTGTGTCTTCTGAGTGAGAATGATGATGATGATCAACTTAATGTGATTACTGAATAGTGCACAGACTTATTTTTATTTCTGAGGTCGTGCTCCATATAATGTGCCACACGTACTACTACCCAATGCCCAACAGCCAAAATGTGATGAAACATATGACTCCCAAACCACAAAATGAAGAGTTTACACAAAGACCGCTCGCGTCTTTTTCCTAAACTTGCGTGACCACCCAGGGTTACTACGACTATAACCTATGTGGAGGCTATAACTGGCCAAAAACCAAATTCATCATGTGAAATATTGCACCAAGTTCGACAAAAACAATTAAGCTCGCGACAGTGCGGCTGGCCGCGACACTGATGCTCACCGGTATCGCCTGTAAACTCACTGTGCCAGTGTGCGCGTTCAAAATGGCGGGTTTGTTCTAAGTGGACTATCTGTCAGAGGCGCCGCACCGCATGCATCATTTGTGCCCAAACCGACCGCAGTATGACTGTGACAGCCGAAGAGTGAAATAATACAGCGGATTCCTTCAGTCGTAAATTATGGATGCAAAAACCTCTGAAAACCACAGCTAAACAACACTACTTTGGTTTTGCTGTATTCTTGCTGGCGAGTAAGGCATTTGAAAGCCGTTGAAAAGGCAGGAAGACCTTATCGCTTCGCTCTGACTAAACAACAAACAAACAAACAAAACACGCATTTTTATCGCCTGCGGTAACTACACGCCGTCAGGTTTTCCGCATTACTGTTTGCCCCAGAAGTTGTTTTCAATAAAATAAAGCTGCATTCGAACCAAAACCTGTTCCGGTCTGTAGGCGGTTCCAGAATCAGTTAAGTGATGGTCGAGCGAGTTTGAACAGCCAACACATTAGTAGGGACCAGTAGGCAGCCTGTAGGAAGAAGTTGGCAAATCAATTTGAAAGTTGAGCCGATCCTCTCAGCCTATTTGAGTCGTAATTTACTCCTTCACTTATAGATCTTCTGAGTCCACGAGTATTTGTGACAGTAGTACTTAGGAAATTAAAGTTTTGTACAAAATTGGCGGAGTTCTGACTTTGTTCTTGTTGTTGGGAGGAAATCAGCTGTAGATTAATGTTTACGACGTTTTAGGTTCCTTAACAAAATTTAAAAGCTTTTTCTTGTTGATTAAATATAGGGAAATCGACGAGCTATGGAAAGTCAGGGTAGGTGGTGGCAACGCCCCCTCCATGAGCCTTTGCCTTGTCGTGGTGGGGGCTTAGTACTGAGGCAGGAGCACGGCTTCCACCACCACGGCGGAAGTATCTGTGTACTCCATGTGCTACCGTGGATTACCCCCTTCTTTGGAGGGTCGGCTGGAGGTATATATCCCAATACGGAGAAGCACTGGCAGCGGGGCGTTGCGAAACCTTCTTAGGACCCCGCTTCGTCGCTGGAGTGTTGAGCTCGAATACCGTGGGGTTTTGGTCGATAGAGGTCCGACATAACCTCGTCGTCTCCTCGGGTGGCGAGGTATCGATGAGGATTTCCCAACGATATTAAAAAAAGGGTGTGGCAACGTGAGTTTATGAGAGCTGGGTTTTAACAGTAAAATTCTTGCTCGATTTCGAGCGGCCGGCCTGATGGATGCAAACACCTCTACTTTACGGTGAACATCGTAGGCAGTTGCATGCTGGAGCTTATTTCTTATTATTCACTTTTCAACGGTTCCCTGAATAACGCCTTACAGGAGCCTTATTACAGTTCCTTATAACTTGTCAAGTTCATTCCCTAAATTGAGCGTAGCGAGCAATTTCGTAATATAATCTTTCATTACTAGCCAGTCAGCGGTTTCCTGGCACTAACGCATCTTCTAGGCTGGATATTTACCGACTAAATTGCCCGCCACCCTCAGTTTAGGGAATTGACTTGACTGGATAAAAGAGATTGTGATATGGCACCAAGGTCGACAACGCACGAGTATAACCTTTATTGTTGCTTGTGTCCATAGCCTGAGCAAACAGCTTACCATCAGGCGTTTCTTTGAGAAAAAATATATTAGCTAGGTAGTGGGAAAAAAAGCTGAAAATGACAGTGAGCCCGTTATATAGCGTTTAAAACTGCTGGCCGTAGCCACTAATTTCTGAAATGCAGGCTATTTAAAAATAACCTGATTTCGATTTATTAATGACAAACAAACAAATAATTCCTCTTAATTATATTAGTAAAGACTAGCTGTAAAACAGTGGTTCCACCCGCGTAGACTGTTTTTCCCGTTAAAATAAACCCTAAATAAGAACAAAATAGCCTACGTCATTTCCGGATAATGTAGCTTTAGGTAGGTATATTGGTGAAAGAATTTTTAAAATCGGTCCACTAGTTTCGGAGCCTATTCAATACTCGTACACACAAACAAACAAACCAATCTTACCTCTTTATAATATCAGTACAGATGCCTGTTAACAGGCCACTTTCTGGGGAGTCCCTGTGTTTAGCAGTAGTGTCTCATGGCTGACCATGATTACCAGTCTATTGTTTTGTTGTTACTACTATAAGTATAATCCTGGTTTGGAACCAACAAGAAATTGGACATGAGTCTGAGGCTGAGTCCTCAGACTGCTCTGAGCTAATAAGCTAGCCTGTTTACCACACAGCGCTAACCATCTCTAAAATATATTCAGTTAAGAATCACGACATTGTGGCCCAGTGAATACTTAATAGTTCCAGCCCAGTGCACAATGCAGTTTATATGTCGCAGACCCGCAAAAAGCTGAACTATTTAGAGTTGATATGCGATGTATGCGCGGCCACGAAGTGTGGAGTACACTGGCCTATAACTCTCCGACAAGCATGTTTAACGCTGGATGTGGTACCTGTAGAGCCTTTAGTTTCTGTAGAATATACAGGTAAATAAAAACAAAATAGCTTTGTTTGTAATATTTACCAACGAGTAGTTTGGAGATTTGGGATTCGAGAGTCTCTAAATTGAGAGTGCAGAAAGGATCGTGGTGACAAAACCGTTTAGATTATCATTACTTAAAAAAATAACCACTTAGAGTAGCTATTCAGAATCTTCCAAGTCACCGATTCAAATTCTGTCATAACTTGCTTAAACAAATTTATTCAATCAAATCAACTAATCGTTTTTATTAAACATGTTTTCATACTATGCCTGATTTAGATCCGAACTCGTAATGACAATTTCTGGTGATATTTATTAGTAAAACCAACGCCGCCGGCTAAAGTCCACTAACAATGATTCTTACCGCCATTGTAATGCATTGCGTCAGGCCGAATAGACGTCAAACGCTAAATAAATGAAAAATACAATGAACGAAATACAAGAAGTCCATTTTCGTACTCCTCAGACTAGTCCATTCTGGTCCAAAAAGCGCAACGCGAAGTGGCATGCCGCTAGATCTGAGTGCGGACCTGGCGCTCTGCCAGCGGGCGAATGCTTAAATCCCTAGTATCTCACGTTGCCCGTTTGTCCCACGATAACATAGGCACAAATTAACCAAATTATTCCGTTCTGCAGCCGTCCCTGTTTATGCTCATGCTGAAATCGCAGAGTTATTAATTTTTGCGGAGTCACTCGAATGGTTGTTCAGTTTAATTGATCGGTGACATTGTTAAGAGACATCTTTATTAATCGAAATACAACTTTGCGAAAACGTCTAAGGCTGGATTTAGTGCGGTTCGTACGGAGGACCGAATGAAAACACCTAGGAAGCACAAATTACGCATGCGGCGTTTCTGACAAATAATCACCTTAGAACAAACCCGTCATTTCGATCACGCACCCAGACACAGTGAGTTTACAGGCGATGCCGGTGGGCATCAGTGTCGCGGCCAGTCGCACTGTCGCGAGTGTTTATCACTACTTCGAGACTCTGACAAGTTGTGTGTTGTCTTGCGCGTATTTATTTATTTTAGTTTATTCTAAGGTTTAAGACAGATACGTTCACAATAAACTATTATAACACTTTCAACACTGTACTTATATTTATTTTACTCAAAAATATGGAACTGATTACCTATACCTGATCAGCATGGAGTAACGAAAAATATAATAAAAATTTACGTAACTTAAAGTTGACCAGCCCTTACATATCCCTTATTTTCTACTGAAATATTAGCGGAATGACCTAGGTATCGAACTAGGGGTGACGGTTCGCGTACACCTAATCCGCAATCGGCCAAACTATGCTCGGCCGTCAACGGCCGTCATCGGGCGATCAAATCAAACGTGTAATCGTATGTGTAGTTCTGTCCGCCATTGGCAGACAAAATCGGGTTTGGTGTACGTGTACCGTTCATTCACATATTTTTGATTTGATCAGCAGATGACAGCCGTTGACGGCCGAGCATAGTTTGGCCGATAACGAATTAAATGTACACGAGCCGTGAGGGTAAGGTAATAGGGGTCATAAAAGTAACTAAATAAAACTATTCAACAAAACATTTTGTGGAATATAGCTACATTGTATTACCTGAAACAGCTTTAAATATGAATTCATAGACCTTCATGAAGAAATTGATTTAGAAGGTCGTTGAAACGAGAAACTCCCACTTAGTCCAATTCATTAGGCTCGGTTTATAATTAACTGAGAGCTCGGTTTTTAATTAGAGGTCAGTTAGGTTTCGTCTACCGCGTAGGTAGAGAGGAAATAATAAACTTTTAAAATGTTCTTGAATTGAAACTACCTTTTAGAAACAGGAAAAAATAGGGATTGATTTTGAAATATGGTTTCATTTTATGTTTATTTATATCGTCGGCTATTTTCAGTATAGACAGCTTTTTTATTGTAAACAATAGGAAAAAATATTTTAAGCTCACTAACTACGAAATAAAACGCATTGTTTTTATTTTTTTTCACTTCTCATGCTCTAAAAGTACACCAATATAGCCCTACGAAGCGGGTCTTAAGTGACCACTTTAGCCCCTAGGGAGTAAAAAGTAATGATTTTTTTAATTTCCTTCATGTGACATAGACAAACTCAAACAGCCAGTAATATTTTTTTTTTGTTTTTTTTTGACACCAAGATCATCTGACCACAAACTAAGCAGAGCTTGTAATATGGGCGTCAGAGACTGATAAAGATACTTAAATATTTCTAAATACATACTTAAATAGATAATAACACCCAGACACACAAAAAATACAAATGTTCGTCACACAAATATTTGTCATGGGTGGGGATCGAACCCAAATCGAATATATTAATAACTGTGGAGTGTGGACCGTCTTCATTGCGAAAATGTTGAGAGTTTTAGTTCCATGGTCTGTCCGCAACGAAGGTGGCGCCATGTGTTTTAAATTGTTAATCTGTGGTTCAGTTCAGAAGAAAAAACTGACCACGAAAATTTCAAACTTTTGTCAAGTGTAAATTTGTTTACAGTACAGTTTGCACCTCGAGACTGAACGCCAACTTAATATACCCTCGGTTTCATTGACTCCCTCGCACGCTCGGGAGTCAAACCACCTCTGGTATATTATGGCTTCGTTTAGTCCCTCGATATAAAATGTACTATAATAATAGTAAAAGTTCACTAAGACTTTCTGCTATAGTTTTAGAGTCGTTAATTGCCGAAAAGGGTATACAGTGATATAAATGAGGAAACCCAAAGTTATGTCCTTTTAAAAATAAAGAAACCTTTAAAAGCGTGTTCCTGTAATCCATATGAAGCCTTTGCCATCCAATCGGATGATGAAAAATGCCTCCTACCAAAAAATCAAATCTAAAAAACCTGTACATTGCAAAGTCAAACAGATTGAAAACGAATTAGTAACACAAACGGGCAGTTTTATGAAACAGCGCAAATAGCAGGCCAGACTAACACCCTCCCAAACATTTATTCAATTCGCAAACAAATTACTAGACTGTATTTTAAACGGATAGACACAAACACTAATAAATTGCCGAAACAAATGTGTCGCGATCGACAGTGACCAGTAGTTCCACAATCAACGTTGAACTTAAAACTGTAGCGATATGGTTGGTTTTGGTTTAGTCGTTTTATGGAATTCTTTTCAACTTTTTGTCCGGCATCCGACTAATGAAGTCTTTGTTCAATTCAAGTGTCCTTTTACACTATTTGGTTGATGTTCTAAAACTATGAGGCGGAGTTTAGTGCCGTCGGCACTTCGGATGCAGTTAGTTAGCAGTTCACAACTTTTACTGACTGCATAAATGTTTTTTTGTACACTGCAAGCACAAGTATTTGGAATGCTTAATGAGCAGATGCAATATGTTAGTATATTTTTGTAATTAACTGATTATTGGCGATATGCTTAGTACTGATAGACATTTCATCGATTGAAGTCGCAAAAAGCGCGTTTTATGGTAATATCTACCCGGTTCTCTCATGTGGAATATTATTTTGGGGTAACTCAGTTAACGTTAACGATACTTTTATATTACAGAAGAGAAGTGCTTGTCGAAGTTATAATGCTATTTTCCAAGGTGTAGACTTATTTAATGTTTCGTTGTATGGATTCAAAAAACAAATTAAAGATATTTGTGTTCCATCATAGGTTTCAGTTTTGCATGTAACTGATAATCTTAATTTTATGTTGTTATTCTCAGATATATATATATTTTTTAATTTATAGTTAGTAAGTTCCAGTTTGCTCACATTATGTTAAATAATACCAGTGGAAACTTTATTGGTTTAACTTAGATATTTATGTTAAGTTTGTTCTGATATATAACAACTGTCTGTTTCCCAAATAAATAAATAAATAAATAAATAGAAGTTTCAAAATTATTTACAGCAATAAATTGATGATTCTCTACTTTTATTTAAACAAACCCAATATTTAACTTTAACTAGCATTTATATCTTAGAAATAGCTTTGTTCGTCAAAAATAATATGCATTTGTTTACAAAAAAGTCTAAAATGAAACTAAGAAGCACTAAGTTACAGGGACATAACTACTTTTGCAAGCCATTAAGTAAATGCATGATTTACAGTAAAAGTACATTCACATAAGTGCTATAAACGTTAATAATTCTCTGCCTTGTAACATTACTGACATTTTAAGTGTAAAACTATTTAAGTCAAAACTAAAGCGGTGGCTTATAAACAATTTATTTTACAATTTAAATGAAATTTATAATAGAGACAAATCCCTCGACATTTTAAGTACCTGAGAAGAACATGAATGTGACGATAAAAATAATGTATAATTAAGATAGACATCCCTCTCTCTCTCTCTCTCTTTTTAAGCAGATTAAATACAATCAATAATATCTAATAATTAATTTAATGAATATATAAAAATCTACATGAATATAACTACTGTTCAAGTATACATTATTGTTGATTGCCCGAAATGGGTAAACCAGTGTACTGTAATTTTGCAATCCCAACTAGCATAAGACATCCATGGTTTATTCAATGAATATTTCTGATTTCTGATAAATTTTGTCATACCAGTGGAAGAAAACCTTACTTAAAGATATGAATTGCTGCTTCATAGAAGCTGATTAAATGTTTATTTTTATTAGAAAACATTAAACGATCTTACTTGGTGAAAATCACCTATGTGGGCATTATTGGAGCATAGTAGGTACTCTACATAACTTAGAACAGACACTTTACTTAATATTTGAAGCTTGAGCGTTAGTTTTCTTTTTTCTTTTAATTGTGGTTAGCTTCTTTTCAGTCTAGGTGTTTCTTTAAGTTGGTATTTATTTGGTTAATTTTGAAAGTAAAACAAATGATAGTTAAGTATCTGTCCGGTTTAGTTAAATATTTTTTACAAAAATACCAAAAGTGTCATTTCAAAACAAACAGAAACAACACACAATCAATATTGAAGCCAATGGAAGGGTGGCTAACGGGTGATAAAGTAACTCTTTTCACCGAAGAATACCCCGGTCCTTCCCTTGGGGGGTCGGATACTACTCATATGGTGAAGCTGAAACAATACGATAGCAAAATGTTATTCAATGTAAAAGTATAGAAGAGGTGTGGTGATAGTTAGCGACTGATTATAGAGTAGAAAATAATGTACTTTATAAAAAAGTTATTAATATCAGTCCCACTGCTTTACCGAAAAAAAAGAATTTACAAAATCGGTTAATCAATTTGAAGTCTATAGTTCTAAAATAACACAACCAAAATGAGAATTCCTTTAAAAAACATGCATTGACCAATCCAATCTCGAAGCAAAACTGTTTTTCTAACCCAGACAAGAAAGTTAGACACTTTGTAGAATATACTTTCAGTCCCCAATATTTCGGGTTCCGCATCTCTGTTGGTACAGTAACAGGCTTAGGATTCCGCAACATTCAATAAGTCATAGTAAATTGCTTCATATCGGCCTCGTCTCACGGGACTTCGACGGAATGTGGGATAGGGTGATAGGGCGACGAATGTTGACGGAAGAAAAGGTTGGCAAGAAAAGATTGGAAAAAGTTGCCTTGAGGTCTCACAATAGTTATTTATAGACTATCGTGTGATAATATTGTAATATTTAAATAAGGTTCTGTGACTTATGCGAACCAAGTTACATAAGCGTCCATACATTGCAAAGTAAATAATGAATAAATAAAAAATACTTTATTTGGAAAAATCCATTACAATTTTGTTTACGCTTCTTGGTAAGAAATCAAAGATACTTGAGCTGGGAATGCCTCGCTCCTCATCCGCAGGTGTTCATCTAGGATTTTAGTGTAAATCTTGAATAATATGAGTATCAAATATATCAAAGAGTTTCTTCATAACAAAGAAAGCTTACTTAAATAAATTAACACATTAGAAAAAGTGATAGGTTTTATAGTGTTAGCAAGTAGTAAGAGTGCCTAGGCGTGTGTGTGTGTTTGTGTCTGTGTGTTTGTGTCTGTGTGTTTGTGTCTGTGTGTGTGTGTGTGGAAGTGGTATATCTTGTGCCTGCTTTTGTTAATATGCTTTGTGGTGTGTGTTTCCTTTAATTCCTCAACATAGTCTCAAGAAGTTAATAAATCTGTATTTGTATTACTTATTTATGACTGTTTGGTTGGTCCCTCGGCGAAATTGCTAGAGGTCCGGACTATAGCGTTAATGGACATGGATTCAATCCTAACTATCCTAACAATATTTTGAAAAATATGACTACACGATTAGCGTAGTCCGCTGTAGCACGGTTTCCCGCCTTAACTTGCGTAGTGTCCCGGGTTCGATTACCGGTCGGGACAATTCAGAAAACGAGCTTTTCTAAATTGGCTCGGGCCTGGGTGTGCTGGTAGACGCCCCTGGCTTAATTACCTGTCTGGTACTTCGTAATACAAGGATATTTACTTACTTCGAGACCATGACCAGACAACACACCACTTGTGTTGTCTGGTGCATATTTATACATAAAAATATAATTTGCATGTGAAAAAGCATTTCCTTACGAGGCAACGGTTACTTTAAAAAATAAAATGAATATTAACTTGCCAACAAACTGCTCCTGCAGTTTGACGAGATGTAATATCATGTAATAAGTAAGACGAAGTAATTTTTGTTTATTAACAAATGAATAAAAATAATTATTTAAATAGATGCGAAAACAATAAAATTGTTTTAATGTAGCTTGGTGTAATTATGTATCTTAGTAGATGTTAAAGAATTTAAGTATTTTGTACCATAGTATCCATAATAATATTCAGCTTAGTTGGGGCTCAAATATGTTGGTGGAAGTTTTCCCAAACATTCATATACCTACCTACTATTTATTATTTTGGGTACTCTATTGAGTACCAAAAAATGTTTCTTCAAAATATAACAAAAGTCAGACAGTTTCAGAACGAAAACGCAAAATGTCGATTCGCGCGTAATTTTGAGTCTTTCAACATGTCGACTGGAGGTAAAACGACTTGCTGAAAGGTGCACCGTCTTTGAGAGGTCACTATAAAGAACCTAGTCGAGGGGTGGCCATTTTGTGCGAGTAGCTAGAAGTAGTTAATTTCTTTCCTCAGGAAGTCTGGGTTGCGGATTTTGTTAGTGTACGTGTAGCGTACGTAATAGATTTTTCTGACGGTCTTGCTTTGTGAAATAGAAATGATATTTTTAAAGAATTCTACAAAGAAAACGCGAAAGCGGAGAGCTAAAGTTCAGCTATGGTAAAAATTACAAATTCTTTTTCATTTTAACTAGGGTTGGCTTACAATACCTCCCAACCACAACAAGGTAATCAATACTTTTATCGCTTTTATCATTCATGTTGTCTTACTGAAAGATGTGTGGAGTCTCACGCAAAGATCGCGTGCGTAACACCCACATCCGCGGCAGCCTTCGTGTTCGTGACATCGCAGACAAGCTGCAAGAGTGCCGCCTTCGTTGGTATGGTCATGTCTCACGGAGATCGGCAAACTACGTGGGCAACAAATGTCTGGCCATGCCGCCCCCGCCAAGTACCAGTAGAATAGGTCGACCCAAGAAGCGGTGGCTCGACGTCGTTAAGGGTGACATGCGTGCTAACAGACTCACCACTGAGGATGCACAAGACCGCGCGAAGTGGGTCAAGAAAATGAGAAAGGTGGACCCTGGGACCCCACACACCAGTGTGGGTTCACAACCGGGATAGACCGCACAGATGATGATGATGTTGTCTTACTGTAAGAACATGTTTATTAAGCGTGCCTGCGAATTGTATAATGATAGTGACAAACTAACTAATATAGATATATATGCACAGTAGCTTCAATAATAAGAGCTTTTAGCTCATAGTTCAAGATTTTCCCGCATGATTGTTAATGACGGACGTACTTAGGACAAGTCCAAGACGTGCTCAGAAAAGGTCAGGTCAGGAGTACCCATAATCGACGAGCATGTATGAAAGGATTAATGAGAGTGGAGGAAGCGCAGGAGGTGTGTCAGGACATTAGCAAGTGGAAAGATGTAGTCTCTGCCTACCACGTTGGGAAAAAGGCGTGATGGTATGTCATGTATCTATATGTATATATATTTATATATATATATATATTTAATAATTGTATCATATTCTTTTTCCTTTCTTTATCAGTGAACTGATGTTATAAGTACTTCTTACAGGGTGTGTATTTTCGTTTTCTGTTTTCTGTATTTGCATTCCAATGTAGCAGCTACTACAATTATCTGATTGTTACATAAATGTACAGACAAAAATGTATAAAACAATTAAGTAAACTACAGTCTTATACATATATAATACTGGATTGTAACAATAATTTGATATGACGACACGATTGACGTAGTGCGCTGTAGCACGGTTTCTCGCCTCGATTTCCGTAGTGTCCCGGGTTCGATTCCCGGTCGGGTCAATTCAGGAAACTAACTTTTCTGAATTGACTCGGGTCTGGGTGTGCTGGGAGACGCCCCTGGCTTATTTCCTTGTGTGGTACCTCGTAACACAGGGATATTAATCCCTACTTCGAGACCATTACAAGAGGTGTGGTGTCTGTCGCAAATTTATTTATTATATATATATATATATATTTATTTATTTATACATATATAATACTGGATTGTAACAATAATTTAATATGACGACACGATTGACGTAGTGCGCTGTAGCACGGTTTTTCGCCTCCATATCCGTAGTGTCCCGGGTTCGATTCCCGGTCGGGTCAATTCAGGAAACTAACTTTTCTGAATTGACTCGGGTCTGGGTGTGCTGGGAGACGCCCCTGGCTTATTTCCTTGTGTGGTACCTCGTAACACAGGGATATTAATCCCTACTTCGAGACCATTACAAGAGGTGTGTTATCTAGCGCAAATTTATATTTTATATATTTATATGACCGTTTGTTTAATAAATAAATAAAAAAACTCTGTTTTGCATTGTTCTGTTTTTTCAGTTTTATCGCTGTCAGGTTTTGCAGAAAAGTGTCTGAAATGTGCATTGGGTAAAATAGTAGGTATTATAATATTAAACAACACTTAAGAATGTTAAGCGTAAAACTTTAAACCAGGCTAGTATAGCCACGATTAACTATTTAAGAAGAAAACGAATAGACACTCATTATTCCTAATTATTTTGTTATATAATTTTAGTAATGTGCAAGTATTCTGATTAAATGACAAACAAACAAATATAGTTAACCAAGCCTGATACTCTTTTTTGCTTGTAATCTTAGTGTGGTACTTACAATTTGTCGTCAATGGTGACTTTAACTCCGAATATTCTTAAAATTTGAACATCTAAAAATCGCAACTAAGAAATAAGGATAGACGTTTAATGAAGTAAAAAGTTTATTGTGTCTGCCCTCAGACGGCGTGTCATTATTTCGCGGGTAACAGGCAAAAACTTTTAATTTTCCGTTAAGAGTCAGCTCACTAATTAAAACTGCGGTTTTGTGAAAGTACAATTTTAAACCACGTTAAAAAATATAAAGTGCATCGCGAAAATTAAGTTACGGACGACGCCTGGCTTATATTGTCTCGTTCGCCGATTGGTTCATCCAGCTCCACTAGTTGTGTTAGTAAAGAATGCATTAAGAGAACAGTTACTTGCATAATTCAAAGTTACTTCTTCCAATCAGTTTTGCTTACTTATCTCCTCGCAGAATGTTTATCAGTCACGTGATGTGCTAACGTCTCTGATTAGTCTAGCGTATAATACTTGTAAAAATATGTAAAGTAAAGTAAAGTAAAAAATCATTTATTCATTTAAGCTTGTACAAAGCACTTATGACATGTCAAAAAAAGTATACAGAAATAATAATAATAAACGTAAATAAAATAGTACAATATTAGTACACATCGTGAATATACATAATGTGAATCTACCACCGGTTCGGACGTTGCTTCTTATCGAGAAGACTCCGGCAAGAAACTCGATAGTTACTCTTTTCAACTTTGTTTGTTTTACAAAAAATAAATTCAGAGTACAGTCAATGCGAGTAGAAAAAAGAACACAATATTGAGCAGAGGAGCAGATTATTCCTACTATGACCACAAACTTTTGTCGTTCAAGTAATCCTCTACATTATAATAACCTTGTTTCATTAACTTTGCTTTAATTGCAGACTTAAACTTGTGAAGAGGTAGATCAACAAGACTTTGAGGTATTTTGTTAAAGTATTTTACAGATTGACCAACAAATGAGTTTCCCACCTTGTGTAGCCTAAGACTGGGAGTTTTCAATTTGTTTTTATTTCTGGTATTATGTTTATGAGTGTCACTGTTTTTTTTGAACAGATGCAAGTTTTTGCGCACATACATTATGTTATCTAAAATATACTGAGCATGCACAGTTAAAATATCGATCTTCTTAAATACTTCCCTATGGCATGTTCAGTCAGCAATGTGTTGAGTTGCTGAATACCTAAGTTATTAAAAAGTTGCCAGCATTTCCCGATAGCAAAGATATGACTCCGTGATCGTAATACTTCCTGGGGCCCTATTACAATATTTTACCACTGCCGCGGCGTGGCCGTGTACGGTACTAAAACGCTTACTTTGTATGGACCAAAACTAAAAGTGAGCATTTTAGTACCGTAAACGGTCGCGCTGCCAGGGGATTGTAATACGGCTTTTTTTTATTATCATGGGGAAATCCTCATGGATACCTTGCCGCCCGGGGAACGACGAGGTTATGTCAGACTTCTACCGACTAAAACCCCACGGTACTTGACCTCAACACTTCAGCGGCGAGGCGGGGTCCCTAAAAAGTTTCGCAACGCCCCGCCGCCAGTGCTTCCTCGTATTAGGGCCCCTCTAGCCAACCCCCTAATGAAGGGGGAGGCCATGGAAGCACCTGGAGCACACAGGTACTTCCGCCGTCGCAGTGAAAGCCGTGCATTGCGGGCAAAAGCACCCCCGTACTCAAGCCTGCTGGCTCCTACCGTACGCGGACCATACTAGGTGGCGGTGCAGCCCCGCTGAGCCGCAGTGCACAGGGGGTGCCAGCCGCGGATCACTGATCCCCTCCAAACGGTTGTGCACCGCGGCCCCCACCACGCGCCATCAGGGGGGCACCCTTTTGGGCGGGCAGTGGTAGGCAGGCAGGCACCATACCACCACCACGTCCGGTGGCAGGCAGCTTCCCAGTGGTTCCACCTGCCACCAGTACTAAGCCCTCCCGCCACGACAAGGCGAAGGCTCATGGGGGGGATTGTAATCCGGCCTGACCTTAAAAGTCTACAAGTGTTGTCAAACTTCTAAAATATTACGTGATGAACTAAAATATTACGAAAGCGAAACAAAACGTACATAAACTAGAAACAAAAATATACGTTGCCTATATCTTATCCTAACGACTTGACTACTTTAAGGAATACATTTAACCCAGTTTCTAGGTCTTTGAGAAAAGTACTGTAAACCGGAATTGTCTCATTTGTCTTCGGTCGTAATATAAAAGCACAATAAATAAAATAAATACATACCAAAAAGTGTGTACGCAACACATAAAACATAAATACTTCACGTAACTTTTCAGCGGGAAAACGGTGGACCGAATTCTTCACTGTACTTTATATGTGTTCTGGTGCAATTTACAAAAGGCTGTCGAAAAGATTTTCTGTGACTTTTTAAAAAACATCAGTGACAAACAACTCATCACTAAGTTTCTACAAGTGGAAACATTTAAATATATAAGAATAGCCTGATCACCCACCCATTTAGGATCTCACATTGATGAAAAAAATATTGGTTTGGTACCATTTTGAAAACATTTCTCATGATGGCAAACGTGCTTTCGATGAGAGAATTAGCTTTAGAATTGAACCCCGCCGAAAGTTGTAATAAATACTATTCAGTTAAGATTATGAGCGTCGTGGCCTAGTGGTTCAGCACCCGAACTCAGATCGTGGATCGTGTGGTCCCGAAATCTTTGTGTTCATTGTTTAATTTCCGACTAACTGTCCGGTGATGGAAAACATTGATAAAAAACTAAATCAACCCGGGTAGCGGCGGAAGGCTCACCACCTACCACGTTGGGTTCTAATACCATTGGTAAAAAGTGGCCTACTGAGTGTTCCGTTCACCATGACGGCAACAGTCACTTGCCTCTGACTACCCCGTTTGGGATGAAGTCGTGATAATATGTTATGTTGAGTTATGTAATAAGGCTGTTTGTATGCAGACTTTGAAATCAAACATTGAACAATTATAATGAACAACATAGGTGGTTTCTAATAAAAAAGGAAGGTCGTAAGTCGCAAACCGCGACTTACGACCAAATCTCAAAAGGGTTGGTTGGATGCTAGTTGACTGTTGCTGTCGAAGATAATGGAACGTCAGCAACTTTTATTACGCGTAAGACATAAAAATAGGTTCGGTAAATAGTGCCCTGGGGCCGCGTAGCAGCGTAGTAGATAACCTATTGTCCAAAATGTTTTAAAGTTATTTTGTCTGAGTATCTTTTTGATAAATTATTATTACTGAACAAGAAAAATATGGCGGGACGCTCTGAATAAGTACTCACAAGAGTGGCAGATCTTAGCTAATGATAGGGATCACTAGAGGTGTTTGGGGGAGGCCTTTGCTCAGCAGTGGGACAGTACAGTGTCCGACGCGGTGGTAGAGTCGCATTATGGTTGTATACTGTTTATTTATATATTCATATTATTATAGTATTTATGTCTATTATTTAGTATATTTTTTGACTATTTAAGAGTACTGCTTAAGTCTATTTAAATAAAGATATTTAAGTTGAGTTTGAGTTTCAGGCTAAGTTAAAAAAAATACTGAACATTTTGAAAGCGAAAGCAACTCTATCTGTTTGTTACTTTTTCACGCTTAAGAAAAGTAAAAAATGTTGTATAGAGATAAATTGGATCTTAGAGAGAGATAAGATTCTTAGGAGTACATGGGTTGATCTTTGGGAACCATTGTCGAAAAATAACTGGCTACGGTTGGTGCGGTCTAAGTCGCGGGCAAAAGCTAGTGCTTCTATAAAAGACCTACATCGAGGCCATTTCATTTCACGAAAGATGTCAAAAGCGAACAAAGGAAGACAAAACACTACTACTACATCACTGCTCGCCAATCAAGAGCGTCGCATAAAAAGCGAAAAACCATTTGGCGTAACTCTGAATGTCGCTTGGTCGTTGTGAATTCAATTTACTAGTCGAAATTAGCTCTGGAAGTTGTACGAGACCCACTACGCCCGCAATCCGTGCGAGTTATGGATTAGATTAGTTATTTTTATGGCACTCTTGTGTCTGAATAGAGAGGGGTTTGATCGAGCTTAGTTCAAAATGTATTCAATGTTGTCTGACAGGAGTTTTTATCAACTCTACCATATTTTGCGCCATTGCGCCACGAATGTTTGCTGGTTGAGTTTTCATAAAACGATAACAAAAATGTAACAGAGTGTAATATTTGTTCCTTATGAAGTGGTGTTGGAGAAAAAAAAAGGTGTTGCAAGGCTATCTATATATATATCTATTATTATTTCAGAAACTGCCTATCAATATTGTATATCCACGGTAAAAATGTGTAAAATATAAAGTGAAGAATTTAAGCGGCGTTTTCGTGATCTTCTTGATACCAAACTTTATTATTCTATTACGTCTGTCGCCCGCGATAGCTCGTCTGCAAGCTTTGAAATCGTTTGTGGTAAGTACTTTATCGCACCGACGCAACGCAACACTTATTAACCCTGTAAATCACCGGTTGTGGTAGGGTTAAAGTTTGTGAAGTCAGTATTTTTCCTTCATTACATCCACTTTATGGCTCCCCTTAAAGCGTGAATGAGACCGAGCATTTTCTTCAAAGTTGTTGCTATAATTGAGTTTCAACACTTAATTGCCGGTAGTTGCCGGTTTTGCAATAAACGGGGGTGTAGCGTTGAAATCGAGAGCTTCTTTTCTAGGTCTTCAGGATTTTACAATTTATAATGTATATTTTTTGCTGTCTTTTATAAAAAAACTAGCGATTATGATGGGTCTGTTTTCTCATTTTAGAAAAATGTATAGTTGTCCAAAAAAAAACTTGACCTGGATCTAAACAGAGTTTATACTATGTGAGTCTCTACAAACTTTTAATGACTATATAACTAAATTGAATCCACAAAATATATTAACACCGAGACACAGAAATTTATAAATGTAAGCCATATTGATTTTCTCCGTTAGTGACCAAGTCCAAGACTTTCGTGTCGAGATTTGGGAGACCTGGCGGTTTGTAGGTAATTATCACGCACAAGTATATTGAGTGACAGAGGCCTGCTATAGGCCCGTGGCGCCAAATATAGGTCAAATCATGATTTCAAGTCAACTGCTCTATTCGGATTACCACAAAGTCTTTGTCAGGCCTCCCTCTGGGACAATGTATCTTCTGAGATAATAAATAAGTTTTAATGGGGTAGTAATATATCGTACACGGACAAGCAAAAATAGGCAGTCAATTACATCAAAGAAGATATTTTAGGAACCAGTCAAAGGAGGATTTCAAATGAAAAAAAAAATTATCTTTAAAACACATGAGATAAGTATAGTCTAGGTAGTTACCTAGTCTATTCTTAGGTAAGAATCTTTGGATTGTGATCAAATTCTCTACTAGCTGCCGCAAAATCGTACAATATAAGAATTAAGGATGTCTTGCCTATGTGACATTCAAGAGTTGGTGAGATGTGAAGGACATAACGAGTTTGATAAAAGAAATAATAAATGAGATACATTCTCATTCTATCAACATATTTTATTTTTTACCTGGAAAACTACATTTTAGACCTTATTCCAAGAGACAACACTCAGTATAATAAGTAACTATACATAAATTGACAACGTTCCGCCATGTGACATGCTATAAAGGCATTGAATTTAATTCAATTACATTGGCAAGTAGCCTTTATGTTAATTATTATTTCAAATTAGATTTTGGCCGCTAGTATAATTTAGTACATTAGCAGTGAGTTGTTCTATCGGGATTTACGTATGATGCGTGTTCTCAAACACGACTAAACTATTGCTTTTCTCTTTATCTATAACTCGATTGTCGAATGGTTTCGTGATATTCCCTTGGCAATAACTCTTGCGTCTAGGGGCGGTTGCATGATTGCGTTGCTGCGCTGCAAAACGCCGTCAATTTATTGTTTTTTGCCTCGCGATTAAAGGGTTAAAATTTTGAACTATACACTTTGTATATAAAGATAAGTTTTATGAAGTAATTTAAATACATTAAGGTAATCTCTGGTACAAACAAAGTAGTTTATAAATTGCAATATACGAGCTTCGTCATACACCACTTTGACATACTTTGACTAGGTACCTCTCTCTGCTACTTTTTATGAAGTTCGATTTATGTTTTCAAAATGTATTTTGCTTTTACTTCGGCAGATCACGCATGTACTATTAAACTTATCACAAGACCAATGTATACCGTGTTTCTAAAGCAAATAAATATTTCATTTCATTTCAACAGTACCTACTAACTGATCCCTAAATAAAATAACCACTCGTACCTTCTTTTCACCCCTATGAGCAAAGCATCTATTAAGTAGGTATGGATACCAGAGACTAATATACATACTGCAATATTAATATATTCAACTCAATGGGCCTTAAAAGTAGACATGAATCTCTTTGCAAAAACCAGTGGTTTCTTTTGACATTCCATAAGTAAATCTTCATCATCACCTCATGAGTACAGCTCATGACAAGCATACATTTGTCAGCTAGTTTAAACACAAATTACGCATGCGGCCTCGACACCTAGATACCTAGTCCGCTCAGAACAAACTGCCATTATGATCACGCACACAGACAAAGTGAGTTTAAAGGCGATATCGGTTAGAATCGGTCATGCGGCGAGTCGCACTGTCGCGAGTGTTTTTGTTTTAGTCAAACTTTTTCCAATCTAGGCGGGCAGGTAAGCGAGAGCGGTTTTTCTATAAACTCTTTACTTTGTGGTTTAAATCTCAAATGCAAAGATTGAAGTGGGATAAAAGCTTCTTACATGAGTATTTCCGAAGCATGACAACTTGGAACCATAGAACCTGCCATATGCCCATAGCCTGCCGAAGGCCCTATAAAAAATGCCTCGCTTAGATTTTTAATGCTTTTGATTTTGGCGAGAATGAAACTCTCTAGCTTTAAATAAATAAATATATAAATAATATCTGGGACAATTCACACCAAGATCATCTGACCCCTAACTGAGCAGAGCTTGTATTATGGGCGTCAAAGACTGATAAACATACTTAAACATTTCTAAATACATACTTAAATAGAGAAGAATAGGATTTTTGTAGAATCTTTGTAGGATTACCAACCATTTCACCACCGGGAAAATAAATCAAAAACACAAATCTTTATATGTCTGACAAATTACTTGTTTTTCGTTTCGACAATCATAGTGCTACTTAAATCCCTAATCCCCTCGGATATACGAACAAAAAACCTTTGTGTTACGCATTTAAGGACGATATTAACATCCGAGACTCATATCCAGTGATCGTTTCCGCTTCTTGCCATTATATTACATCGATCCTTTGAAATCGCTTTACCACACCTTGCCAGATTTTGCCAACGAAATCTGAACTTAAGCATACCAGGCGAAAGTTGATTATGGTTCGGAAAAAGTTAGGGGAAAGATCGCTTTTTAGTAAGCTTTGGTTCCATAATAATATTGTCGATAGCAAATAAGTTGGTATGATTATTTTAAATGTGGAACGTGGAGTACCCTATTGTTTGTGGTTATTCAATAAAACTCAAGTGTTGTTATTTTTATCAGGGAGCTCAAGATATGTGAGTGTATTTCTTGATTTGATCCCGAACATCGTTTATTGAATATTTGAAAAAATATGTATTTTTGTAGGCCAACCAAACAAATGAAAGGTTCTAATTTGAATCACTCGATGTGCCACTAACCACTTACTCCAATCATCGTTATATAATGTAAATAAATAAATATGCCCCAGACAACACACCGCTTGTCAATGTCTAGAAGTAGGGATAAATATCCCTGTGTTACGAGGTACCAGACATCGAATTGAGACAGGTTCGTTTCCCAGCACACCCATACCCGGGCCATTTTAGAAAAGATCGTTTCCTAAATTGCTTGAGATCGAACCTGGGACACTACGTGAGTCAAGGCGAGAAACCGTGCTACAGCGCACTACGCCAATCGTGTCGTCATATCGAGTATATCTATATTAAAAAGCTGAAGAGTTTGTTTCTTTGCTTGAACGCGCTAATCTCAGGAACTAGTGGTCCGATTTCAAAAATTCCTTCAGTTTTACATAGCCCATTTATCGAGTAAGGCTATAGGCTATATATCATTCCACACGCACGAAGTACCGGGCAGAAGCTAGTTATAAACGCTGATAAAGTGGTGGCAGTACATTTGAATTCATTACCGTCATTCATAGTTGTTAAGATCTCACGTTGATTCAGATATAATAGCTCTGTTCTCCGACCAATTTTGATCCTTTAATAATATAACACAATGAAATGTTGGTAAATACCCTGTTGCAGTCGAATTAAACGTTATTTGCTGACAACCATCTATTTTCAGGGCTGTATAAGCCGATTTATGAGCGGGAAGACTTTCAGTAGTATTACAGAATTGTATGCTTGTTTGTGTTTATAGAAAACTAGTAGTAAACCTATAGAATGTGTTCTATTCAAGCTGTTTTAGTCTCAAAGACTCTACAAATTAGTAATAAATAAATCTATAAAAACATAAAATGAGGGGCCTGCACCTATCGCTGTAAAATCGTTGTCTAAATCGTTGTTTATTTTTTTCATTCTTTATTATTTTATGATTCTAACTTGGACAGTACTGAGTACTTAAAATTAAAAGACTTGGATTTCGAAATTTATATTTAACTCAAACTCAAATAACTGTATTCAAATATACATTCACAGTACTTTCAAAATTCTTTGTAAAAAACACTCGCACAATGCTCAATGCTTCTCTTATGTTATAATTTCTTAGTGAAGATTTTCTCTTGCGTCGAAAATGCAAACAAGGCTTATTTGTTCTTGGTCATAGGTAATCGAATTGGAAATTGAATCTAAGAACACATGGAGATTGCAACTGTGCTAACAACTCTAGAAGCGGGTTTCAAGTTTGCATTTCAAATAAGAGCGTTCAAATGCGAGCCAGATTTTAAACTACCCCTTCGCACTTTCCGCAACATACGACTACATAAAGATAAGCTCCCGAAAATCAAAAAGAACTTCCAATTTTAGCCTTTTTAAACTTTCCAGTCCGTTTAAAATGTAAATATTTTGCGGAATATGGAACTGATTTTTAGTCTACGCTAGCCATCACTTACAAATCTGCTCCAAAATATCGCAAAATTGGACTTTAGCTGGCATTCCGCGGCTGGCATCATGCCAGACGACTCTGTATTTCAATAGAGTATACTGTGCATCTAATATGTAATAATAGCTAATTCCTGTTTGTGGGATGAATACAGACTTGGGATATCTTGAAAGCAGATTTCCATATCAAAAGGCGTTCGCATTTATTGGCCAGCACGATGAATCAGTGGAGTGGTCTTAAAGTCCAAAGACTCTCTCATCCTCCATAATTGGCTTATGACGCTATGAATAGAATAACGTTGGCATGGAAACCTCTAACACATTAAAGACAGTCGTTGATTGGCTATTAACAATTAATTTAAAATAAGTGAATTTGACCCCCCAGACGAAACTAATGCAATTCAACAACTACAAAAACAATTCCTTAGATTCAAACATTATTATTAGCGACACACAAATAGAGCAGGCCTAATATACATTTTTAGGGGTTACCATTGATACTCATATCAATTGGAAAGCCCAAATTGAAAAAATAAATAAAAATGTATCTAGTAGGCTATGCGATATCTATTCTTTCAAATTTGGCTTTAATAGAAACCGTGAGAAACGCATACTACGGTTATGTTTATCCTATTTTAACATACGGAATAATATTTTGGGGGAATTCAGCGAATGTTCAGTCTGCCTTCATTCTGAAAAAAAGTGCCTACGAATAATGTACAGGGTGAAACAATGTGACTCCTTAAGATCTGTATTTAGACTCAATAATTTCTTAACTCTGGCATGTATATGTCGTGGGCCAATCGTTCGTTTGGGCAGATCGTGATGTGCCCGGGCGCTTCTTGAAACGCCGGCACTTCGTGATTTGGCCTATATTTGGATATTGGAAGATTGTATTTTTATTTAGGGAAATTTACAGAATTTCACCAAAAAGAGTGACACAAGAAATAACTTACGTTTGCAATATAAGTATAACATATGCCATGTCGAAGCCTTCAGTTATATAAAATAAATAAATAAATAAATAAATATCCCTGGACATTATTCCACACAGCGCCATCTAGCCCCAAAGTAAGCTAATTAAAGCTTGTGTTATGGGATACTAGACAACGGATAAACATACTTAAATAACATTTTCTTTTGTAAATACATACTTATTATACATAGGAGACACCCAGACCAGTACAAACAGACATGTTCATGCACACAAATGTTTGTACTGTGCGGGGATCGAACCCGCGACCTCTGGTGTAGTAGCCAACTTCTTAACCATTACACCAAGTCGGTCGTACAGTAAAAGTAAATAAATGTACAGTAAAAGTAAAGTAGTAAATATGTACAGTATAAGCGCTTATGTAACTGGAATAAAGGTATTCAATAAACTGCCTGAGTTCATTAGGTCGGAAGAAGGATCCCGATTCAAGAGATTCCTAAAGAATGGCTAATATGTAAATGTTTTTATAATTTGAATGAATATTTTAATGTTTGATCATTGCAATTTTTATCTCTTTTAATACTTATTTTAATAACTCTGATCATTCCGATTTTTAGTTTTCTATTATGTTGTTAATTAAGTGTAAATTGATAATTTTATTATGAAAATGTGTAAATTATAATTCATCTTGCTCGACTTTTTACGCCCGAAATGGGCAAACTGTTGGAACTTTCAACTTTGTAATAACAACCTTTGTATAACACAGTTTTGAGAACAATAAATTATTCTTATTGTTACAAATCACTAAAGTTACAATAATATCGTGAAAAAGCACACTGCCTCAATTTAGGATCTGAAAATCGTTAAAAAAAACATATTAAATACTTGCTGTCCGTCAGCGGCTTCGCTGTCTTTCCCATCAATATGTGGCCTAAATTAAAAAAAAATGCCTTTGTCCAATGTAGCTTAATACATATTGGTGAAAGAATTTTTAATAACGGTCTAGTAGTTTCGGAGCCTATCCAATACAAAAAAACAAATCTTTCATTATAATATACTTGTAAAGATAGTATAGATGATGAGTGTAAGTAAATGATAGAACGAATGGCCATTTAAGAAATGCAAAGCATGCAATAGTTCTATTCAAAACGTGACTTTATGCTTACAAAATTATTAAATATGCGTCAGACAACACACCACTCGACATGGTCTCGAAGTATGGATAAATATCCCTGTCTTACGAAGTACCAGGCATGGAATTAAGCTAGGAACGTCTCACAGCACTCCTAGACCCGAGACTCGCCTAATTTAGAAAAAATCGTTTTCTGAATCGACTCGACCGGGACACTACGTAAATCAAGACGAGAAACCGTGCACACTACGCCAATCATTTCGTCAAAACAAATATAACAAGCTGTTTAGAAGTTTAGAAAAGTTTAAGGCTGATATATCCCGCGTCAAAGTCAGCGACTGTACATCTCCACCGGAAGCGATCAATCTCGACGCGCGAATCAATCTTCGCTGGGAATTATCGGATCTTAATTGATGCCTTTCTTTTAGAGCTTGTTCCTTTATTGCCGATATAAATAAACAATTCCCGGCTGAGACGCAGATTTAAATTTATCTGATAGCGTTAATCAATGGATTAGTAGCAAGATAGGTTGAAGCGGAGTTTTGTTGTTCCGAAGAGAACAGAAAGTTTTAATCGTGTGATTAGCCTGGGGCCGTATTACTGGTACAATCTTTTGCCACTGTCGCAGCGTGACCGTTTCCGGTTCTAAAAATGCTCACTTCGTATTGATCTCTCTAACAAACGTGGTAAATTAAACACAAGGAAAACCATGAAATCTAAACTTATAAATTCAATGGGATAAGATAAAGCACTTTCACTCAATGGTCCATCAGATTTCCTTGTGTTTAATTTAACACGTTTCTTCGAGAGATTTGATCCTTATGATTGACCCGATCGATCGATGCCGTAAAAGTACAGGGTGTTATTTTTTTCGGATTTCACCCGGTTAGATTCCCGGGTGGCAAGCGAATTTTCGAGAATCCGTTAGTGAAGTACTGTTTCTTTTAAAAAATAAAGGAATGTTTCCTTTGAGTAAAATTGTCTAACTCCAGTATGTACAGTACTTTCCCTCCAGGTGGCGTTTAAAAATTCCATCCTGTATATATACGCTCATACAAAATCCACTCTGCCTGGTGTCAGATGATTTTCATTTATAAATGGAAGAAAGTCTTCATAATTTTAAACTGAACTTAAAACAATGAAATCCAGCGCCACTGAAGGGAAGCTGGTACTTAAAACACAGGATAATACTATTTTATGTGCCTGAATGTGATGAAACTATAAAAACTTAAAATTTTTCCTTTGTGGAATCAATAAACATTATTATTATCATACCCTATTAAGTGTCGCTAAAGATTGTTACATGAAAACATTTTATTAAGTGATTCAATTCTTTTTTTTCGTTTGTGTAGGTTGTAAGAACAAGCAAACAAGCAGACGGTCCACAAGCTAGAAAATGTTTTCGTCTGCAACACAAAGGGATTACTAATGCGTTTCCTGCCTTTTGTGATGCTTATAAACTTGACCCTTGGAGAGCCATATTCAAAGCACGAGGGATAACCTCACGCAGGAGATTATTCAACGTGATAGGAAGATATTTATTTATACGCTTCTGTTAGCATTGGCAACACCGATTCGGACAGCGGGCTAAAAAAAAAAAAAAAAGAGAAAAAGGAATCACCGGTGTGGAGCGGGAGTGATTTTGATAATATTCATTGAGATTAATACAGTGTGATAATAAATACAGTAAGTAATACATACTGTCTTTTATTAGATGAGAGACGAATCTAATAATTCAGAAGAGGGAACAAACGAATTGACCCACAGGTATGTTTTTCCACTATTGTTACGTCACATGTTTTACTGCATTGGAAAAACAATTTACGAATAAGTAAAATGGCATGGCAAATACTTTAAATTACCACCAGTGAAACTGACCTAAAGAACTATGCGCATCACCCTCATGTCATAAGGTGTACATAAGCATAAGCACCATACCAAATAACACCAACATAACCTGAATAAAAATGTACTTAAATCACACAATCTATGTGCTTAGTTTAATGAAAAATGAAGTATTTTTAACAGTGTCTGATGCCTATAGTACAAGCTTCTGCTTGGTCTAGCATCAGATGAACTTAATTTTATGTTCACCAGATGATTATTTGTTTTGTAGTACAATGATAAATCAATAAGTAGATATTGGTTAAAAATTGTACCAATTAGTGATACAAACACCAAATATTATAAAAGATATCAATTGAGTGAGCAATTAAATCAAACTAATGAAATACTTGCATTGATTAATATTTTTATAGAATGAAAACAAACTGCTTCAATTTAAAAATGTGCGTACATAAACAGAATTGAATTTTCCCAATTCAACTACATTTTTATCAAATAGTTTTAAATGACCATAATGTAGACTAACATTATGTTAGGCAGGAATAAACCTTATTCTATTTAGAAAGTTAATGTTATGGGCAAATTATATTTCATCGTAAAATTAAACATTACATTTTTTTCTGTACTTTATTAAAATAAAGAGTTTGTTGCTGTTAAATTAACCAGTCTGTTAATTATTATAAATGTTATTTCAACTGTTCGTTTTGAGTAAATTAAATATTGCGTTATCAATAAATCTGTTTTTTTGCCAAAGATTAGGGAAATCATAGTGTTTCAAATTAGTAGTTATTATTTCTTTTGGAACCAGTTATTTTTATTAGTGTAACTATGTTTTAAAATAATTCAGCAAGAGCACGCTCGACATTATATGTATCATATTCTAATGACAATATGCCCTAGCAGTTTACATACTTTAACCTTAAGGGTTTATACACACTGAATGGTGATGGACACTTTCATTTTATAGTTGAACATATTTCATCAAATTGAAAATATTCTATCTGGATGCCATTCTTCAATAGATTATAGTATCAATGAATCAGTTCTTGTTTGTGCCCGAAAAAGGGTGGTCATAGTGTTTATATTAGTAATTATTTTTTTGTTTTGAAATAATTAATTCTTAAAGCTTAACATAAAAAAAAAGTCACCAAATTGAATATATTCTATTTAAATCCCATTTTGAAATAGTTAAAGATAAACAAGAAGTTATAGATTAATTTAAAATTTTAATATACTTCCACTTGTATATAAAACTAATGGATTATTCTTAATGTCCACTCTATCCTTCCTTTATCCATAAACACTTAATTTTGACAACACTAACCAAAGATAAGAATTCTAACTTGTGATGGCTGACTCGGACCGTAGTGTATATACTCCACCAATACCACCGCTCAAAAGCGTGATGCGGAAAAGGAAGAGAGACCGTACAGTTTCGCCAACTAGTACGACACAAAAGAGTTGGTCTAAGCCGAGGGAGAGATCTAGGTCACGTGCAACGCAAGTTTCGAAAAAGGCACGCAGACATAGGCGTTACCAGTCTTCGCGAAGCGAATATCGTAAGCACAGACGCATGGGTAGAAGTCGTTCGCGCGCCAAGCGCTCAAGCTATTATCGTAGAAATCGCAGCATATCAGCTAAACTTTCCAGTCTCAGCTCAAACAGATCACTAAGTAGCAATTTAAGTGACAGCGAGTATTCTAGTGTTTCCGACAGTTCATACTCAAGTTTAGAGCGTTCTCGTTCGAGATCAAGAAGTTCAAAAACGGAACGTCGCGCTCGTCGATCTCGTCGCAGCCCTAACAAGACAGATGTAATGGACCGTTTTATTGATGCCATCAGCAATCATGGTCGCAATACACGTTGTGAGCCAACGTCATCCCCGCGTTTGATCCAAGTCTAAAGACTCAATCTATGAAGGCTTGGCTCAGAAAAGTCAACGAGACAGCTGCGATATATCAATGGAGTACGAAACAGACGATTTTTCATGCACTGCCAAAATTATCTGGTTTGGCACGCCGATGGTACGAAGGCTTATCTTCAGTGAACCTGTCATGGAACCAATGGCAGAGGAAACTATTGCAACACTTCCCAGATGACCGTAACTATGCGGACAGGCTTTCCGAAATGTTGTCACGAAGAAGTCGAAGAGAGGAAACTTTGGAAGAATACTTCTATGATAAAGCCAAATTAGTTAGCCACTGCAATATAAAAGGAAAGGATGCAGTTGACTGTATAATACATGGCATATTTGACAACAACATAAAATTAAATGCTCAGGGAGCTAATTTTAAGTCACCTGATAAGCTTCTCAAATATTTGCGTAGTATTACTATGAAAAGTGCTAGCAGAGATAACAAAAAGCCTAATTTACCCACAAAAACGTATCAGAACTCTCCAAAACTCAGTGAAAGGAATAGGGATTATAAGAACCACACCTCTGCATCGCGTATTTGTTTTAATTGTGCTGAGCCAGGGCACATAGCTCCTAAGTGTCGGAAAGAAGCACAAAAATGTATAAAATGCAACCGTTTGGGTCATATGACCGAATATTGTAAACAGGGTTCATCCTTAGAAATTCGGAAGACAACCTCTAATGCTAATAATAATATTGTAAATAAAGTGCACCTGATTATGTCCCAAAATGAAACCGAAGACAATATATATAAAAAAAATATCAAACTTAATGAAAAACAGAAAACAGCTTTCGTAGATTTTGGAAGCCAATGTACAGTTTTAAGGCAAAGTGTTGCAGAAGAATTAAACTTATCATTGGATTACGAAAATTTGCCACTCATCAAAGGTTTGGCATTTGGCACATTAAAACCAATAGGAAAAGTAGAAGTGCAGCTGAGGGTAGACTTTATCAATTCTAATGTTGAAGCCTTTGTGGTTCCGGATGAATATCTCAGCTCAGATATACTCTTAGGACAAAATGTCACAGAGATGCCCGAAGTCGTCGTTTTTAAAAACAAGTCGAGTTTGATTCTTTACTCAAATAATAGTGTGGTTGATAAAACAAAATTATTAATTCTAAACGATGTAGTTGTAAAAGGCATGCAGACTGTTAAAGTTTGCTGTGATATAGACTACACTGGACACATTTACTTACCTGGGAATATTTCTTTCAAAAGTGGTGAAGAAATTATGACCTTGCCTGGCGTGTACTACATTAATGAAAGTAAAGGTGATGTACCAGTCGTAAGCCTTGCCAAGGGAGACGTTTTGCTTCCAAAAGATAGACTCTTGAGCCGAGTTTGTCTTCTGCCTCTGCAGACTGATTCATTGCTGTCACATCCACACCCTCCTACTGAACTCCAGGTAAATAAAACTACGCTAACAGACCCAACTAGTATAACGGATAACAAATTAATTACTCTAGATCTGTTAAATATAGGTAGTGACTTAACAAAAATACAGGAACATGAACTTTTGACTTTACTTAATGAGTTTCGTGATTGTTTTGCGCTGAATTTGAATGAACTAGGGACAACTAATATAACCGAAATGTTTATACAATTACATGATAACGCTCCGGTCTCCTACAAACCTTACAGACTGCCTTATAGTGAGAGGATTATTGTACGCGACATAATCAATGAGTTGTTAGAAACCAAAATAATTACAGAATCGGATTCACCCTATGCGAGTCCCATAGTTTTGGTCAAAAAAAAAAATGGAGAACACCGCTTGTGTGTCGATTATAGGGCTTTGAACAAAAAGACTGTTAAAAACTCCTACCCCATGCCAGTGATAGATGACCAATTAGATCGTCTTAGTGATAAAATCTATTTCACTAGTCTTGACCTTAAATCCGGATATTACCAGATTCCGATGGCCGAGGGGTCTAGGCATTTGACAGCATTTGTAACGCCCGATGGGCATTATGAATATACGCGTATGCCCTTTGGTCTTGTTAATGCACCGGCTGTATTCCAGAATATGATTAATAAGGCACTTTGTAAGGACAGGTATGACCTAGCCATACCGTATATGGACGATTTGCTCTCACCATCAGCTACAATTGAAGAAGGATTAAATAAACTCCAAAAAATTCTTACATCTCTGCGCAATGCGTGTTTAACATTAAATTTAACTAAATGTTATTTTTTCAAAAAGGAATTGGATTATTTGGGGTATGAGGTTTCCAAAAATGGATTACGTCCAGGAACTAAAAAACCGAGGCTGTGGCCTCATTTCCTACTCCTACAAATGTTCACCAAATAAGACAATTTGTAGGACTTGCCAGTTTTTTTCGGCGATTTATTCCCGGATTTGCAAGTATTGCAAAACCATTGACAATGCTGACAAAATCAAACATCGCTTGGAAATGGGGACCAGAACAGGAGACCGCCTTTCGGAATATCAAAGATAAACTGGTAAAAAGGCCAATCTTGGCATTGTATAACCCATCATACTTCACAGAAGTACACTGTGATGCAAGTAAATTGGGCGTCGGCGGAATAATACTACAGAGATCGAACGAGAAGGATCCACTGAAGCCGGTCGCCTATTTTAGTAAACAAACCACAAAAGACGAGGAGCACTTCCACTCATACGAGCTAGAGACGCTCGCTGTTGTTCTCTCATTGAAGAAATTCCGTACATACTTGATAGGAATTCCATTTAAAGTGTACACCGACTGTAATGCTTTGAGGACAACCTTAACTAAACGAGATTTAATTCCTCGAATAGCTAGATGGTGGCTGTTGCTCCAGGAGTATAATTTTAGTATAGAGTATAGGCCATGCGAAAGCATGCGCCATGTAGACGCTTTGAGTCGCAATCCTATTTTTGATACAAACCAAAACAGTGACGTAGATGATACCAATGTTTATGCAATCATGAGTATTACTACAACTACAGAATGGTTACAAACAGTGCAACTGACAGACCCCAAACTAAAATTAGTCAAATCAATATTAGATAGTGATAGTAAACACATAAGAGACATAATAGACAATTACGTTTTAAAAGACGGTAGAATCTACAGAAAGGTTAGTGAGGAGTTAAAATGGGTGGTACCCAATAATGCAAGATGGCGTATTTGTCAATTAAATCACGACGAAGCAGGACATTTTTCCGTGGATAAAACTTTAGCTAAAATGAAAAAGGATTATTGGTTTCCCAAAATGAATCGATTTGTTCGTAAGTATGTAACATCTTGTTTTAATTGTCAATACAATAAAGCTTCGACTTCTAAAAGTAGTGGATACTTACATCCAATCCCAAAAGGCAATGTTCCGTTCCAAACCCTCCACATGGACCATCTTGGACCCTTTATCAGGAGCAAATGCGGCAATTCATATATTCTAGGCATTATTGACGGTTTTAGTAAATTTATTTTTGTTAAAGCAGTCAAAGATTTAAAAAGCAAGACAACGATTAAGATACTGTCAGATATTTTTAGTGTTATAGGTAGTCCAAAAGTAATTATCTCGGATAGAGGGACAAGTTTTACATCGACAGCATTCCAAAAATATATGAAATCAATCGGTGTTAGGCATGTTTTGAATGCGGTCGCCACCCCCCGCGCAAATGGGCAAATCGAGAGGTATAACCGTACAATTTTAGAATCACTAGCAGCATCGAATCATGGTCTAGACGAACGAGACTGGGACATTCATATTAACAAAGTTCAGTGGAGTTTAAACAACACCCGAAATAAAAGCACTGGTACCACTCCATCGGAAGTGGTTTTTGGGCGGAACACGGTGAATCCAAGTGAGGGCCCTTTTCTCAACTCTATTCAAGATGATGATAAGAACATTCCTCCTATTACTACTGAAGATAACTTTATAGAAAACACCGATGTCAGTTTAGGCACTCGTAGAGATCAAATTCGTAATAAAGCTGCAAAGAAAATTATAGAAAATCAAAAAGCTATGAAAGACCAATATGATAATAAGAAAGCACCCACAAAGTTTTTTGAACTAGATGATCTAGTAATGATTCCAAACTATCATCTTCCTGCAAATGGTAAAAGCAAGAAATTATGTCCCAAATTTAGAGGTCCCTTTAAAATAAGTGCGGTTTTTGATAATGACCGGTATGAGATTTCAAGTATTGACGGATATTCTAAACGTAAGTACAGGAGCGTTTATCCCGCTGACGCGTTAAAAAAGTGGATTACTTTCACATCTGACGTAAGTGATGTTGATGACAACGCAAATGTCGAAGACTCTAGTGAGGACAATACTCAGATAGACATTAATTAAATATATATATATCACATTCACTCATATTTGATAAATAACATTTCCTAACCTAGTATCCTTTGAATAACCCACCAATTATTAAATAAAATTCCCCATCCCAGCAGCAACTGTTACAGGTTATCAGTCAGCCCAGTTACAGTTACTAGCGAAGGAGTTTTTAATATCATTGGCATAGCGGGAATAAACTCAAGTAAGTTGAAAATTGAAGTGATAACATTAAAAAAAAAAAATGTCGGGAAACTAATGGGGATAATGTGAAATATGCTACGTAATGTAGTGCTCACTATGTTCAAATGCGAACATGTCCCGATATTGCGTGTGTGAAATATGCTACGTAATGTAGTGCTCACGCTGTTCATAGGTGAAATATGTTTTGATGTGATTATTTTGTAAATGCGTGAAATATGCTACATAATGTAGTGCTCACGCTGTTCATATGTAAAATATGTCATGATGTGTGAAATATGCCACATAATGTAGTGCTCACTATGTTCCTGTGTGTATTATGCAACTCTGTGTAGAACTTATTTCTCTTTATATAAAATATACATAAATATGATAATATTACTTCATTGGGTAATTTTGTTAAGGATATGTTGTTTGGATATTGCACATATGAAAGCCTGTTACCATTTAGTTATTATGGTATCTTTTTAGAAATAATAAATATGATGTGACAAATGAAACCGAAGGAGCGAAGTGTTAATTTACCACATATAAAATCAGGCTTATCACACACATATTTTTTTTACAGATCCCCAACTAAAAATGATCAAAATGGCAGCAGAACAAATGGTGGTGATGATTTAAAGCAGTACCAATGCAAGAATAAGAGTAGTCTGATTATATAAGTAGCACTAGGAACATGTTAAAATTGTATAGAGACACACAAGTAAATCGAATGGCCGGACTAGAATAGGGACATTCTATTACCAGGACGGCCGTCTGTTAGCATTGGCAACACCGATTCGGACAGCGGGCTAAAAAAAAAAAAACAAAAGAGAAAAAGGAAGCACCGGTGTGGAGCGGGAGTGATTTTGATAATATTCATTGAGATTAATACAGTGTGATAATAAATACAGTAAGTAATACATACTGTCTTTTATTAGATGAGAGACGAATCTAATGCTTCCTTTTATTTTATTTTGATATCAACGGTGTTTTGAAAACTCTATAAAGAAACAATAAAGCCTCATTTTGAAATATAAACATATTATGTAACTTATTAATTTATTTAAATAATGTAATTTGATGTTTAATTTGCCTTATAACATGTGCATGCCTTAGACTGGCAGAATATAGATTTGTACTGTAAGCACAAATGTAACAATAACCTGTGTGACCTGTATTCTGTGCAAATAAATGTATTATTATTATTATTATTTATATACTTTTATCAAAAAGTCTCCCATTACTGGGGATATGACCATTTTTGCGGGCTTTTGGCCAAAACGAAAACATGTTTTTTTTTTTTTTTTATCCTATTCAAGTGACAGGAATTTACGTACGATTCGGCAAGTATTAAGGACGGCGGCTTTTTGTAATAGAAGAAAGGTGAGAGGGTGTATCTTGAGAATGTTTAAGCTATTGTGTAACGTCAGGGGAATAACTCCTGTAGATGATATTATAATTGGTACTGTTTTAACAGTGTTAACTCGCCACTGTGTTTTTAATTCTATGGTTAGGTCGGTATACTTACTAAGTTTCTCAGTATGTGTAGCAGTAAGGTTATGAGTGTTAGGTACGGCAATATCTATGAGGTAAACTAATTTATTGATCTTATCATGAAGTGTTATGTCGGGTCTGTTGTGGTGGATTGTTTTATCTGTAATGATAGTTCTGTCCCAGTATAATTTGAAATTGGAGTTGTTCAAAATGGCCTGTGGAGTGTATTTGTAGTATGCAGTTTTCTCTTTTATTAGGTTGTATTTGAATGCTAAGTATTGGTGTACTATTGCAGCTACTTGGTCGTGTCTGTGTTTGTAGTCAGTTTGAGTGATGGATCTACAAGCTCCGGTAATATGCTGTATAGTTTCTGAAGCACTATGGCAGTGGCGGCAGAGATCTGATTGAAGGTTAATGTCGCGGATGATATGTTTTCTATAGTTCTTGGTGTCAATTGTTTGGTCCTGGATTGCTATCATAAACCCCTCCGTCTCTGGAAACAACTCGCTATTATTAATTATTATCATTATTATTATATTTTTTAAGTTGTTTCTTCATAGTGGCTTTAATTTAAATACCCCATTACAGACTATAGGAGTACCCCATACTATAGAAGCTGCAATTCACCACAATTTCCTAACAATTATTAAATGCGTCATCAAATGCTTGAAAAGCTGACAGCCAAGAAGGCTAGAGACTAAGGAGAGATAACTCCCTGGAAAGGGTTGGACTAAATCCGTATCCCACAGTGACGCATGCGCATTACGCTTCTTTGCCGCGATCCTCGCGAAGTGTCAAAATTGGTCAACACAACCTCGAAAAACAACAACTGTCGCACGTGACACCGTTCAAAACAAAACCATGTGACCATGAAATGACAAATAGCTGCCGCTGCACATGCGCAATACAGCGTTTTGCCCGGCACAGAGTATACGACTTTCGGCCCTCGAAAGCTTACCCCCACTTCGGGAGTTATCTCTCCTTAGTTTCTAGCCTTCTTGCTGACAGCTAAAACAACGTCAGACATACGAGTTATAAAACATCCCAGTTAGAATTGCAAACATTGAAATTTTCGGTTGGTGAGATTATCTAATCTCGCAGGTCTGTCTCCAGTCACGGTCGCACGCACGAACTGGCGCATAAACAAAGCTATTGCAGGCCTCTGTCACTCCATGTACTTGTGCGCAATAATTACCTACCAGCCGCTTTTTCTTAGAAGACTCATTTGGCAGTTGTTTGTCAACAGCTGCGTAGCGCATTCGTACGCAAATCTTGCGGTAGAACAGCACGCATTTAAAAATGACAATATTTAAAATGTTCTATAGTGTGATTTATCTCTTACGTGTTACCACGTCTTTTCAGTAATCTGTGGCTATAGTGACAATGCAGTGTCGCCTGTTCCAGTCGCGGTGCCAACCGTCTCCTTAATAAGTTTCCCTTAAAAGAAAAAAAAGTGAACAAGCGCAATCAAGTCTTCTAAATACCGAAACGAGGATGATACAATTTGTAAAACTCTGAAAGAAAAGGTTTCTAATGATTTTGGACTGATTAACGGCGGTGCCAACTTGTTAAAGAAAAGTAAAAGAATAAGTAAAATAATTACAGAGTCCAGAGTTACGTAATTTACATAACGAATGTCGAAATTGAAATTTTGTTTCCTTTCGACTAATTTACGATCTTCTATTGCACTTTGAAGTTGGATGAGGATTGATAATAATTTACAAATTCGACTCTTGAGAAAGATTCCGTGATTTGTGTAAGTCTTTGAAGCTTTGGAATGCAAATAAATGTATAAGCTCATTATCATGACTCATGTTTAAGGAGTTTTCAATTTTCGGAATATGTTTTATGAATATTTTTGTTAATATTTGAATGGGCTGACGACATTTGAACAGATTTTTAACAATGTTTTGTCTGCTTTGGGTCAGCAGTCCCTATATATAATTTTAGCTACTATTGTAATTACTTTAACGCTAGGAAATAGCATTCTGAGTTTCGATTACCATATCTAATCAGCTGTTTCAGGATGCTTTCTCAATTTATTACTTTACCCACTTTTAACAACCCATAATCCGCAACAATCAAATTTTAACTAGCAGTAGGATCTGTCAAGTTGTTATGGTCGGGGCCTAATTAATTTGTACATCTACCATAAGTTTGCGTGAAGTGCACTACAATATTGCAACTTGTTTGACATTTTTAATTCCATTGTTGTCCATTAAGGGCGCTATACCGATATCCCATTATATTTTATATTACTGATGTTAAGGACTAGGAGTAAACTCGAGTGTACACTTACGGTACAAATTTTTAATCATGTAGGTATTAAAATTGTACGGTACGCACACTTAGAGAAGGATAGTTGAATAGGAAGTCACTGGTAATGGTAACGGGTGGTTTATTCTAATAGGAAAAGTGATTACAATGGAATGGTATATTGTGGCTTATGGTTAAATGGTAAAACTATCGGATTAACACTAAAAGTAAATTAGAAATTACATCTGTGCCACAAATTGGAGCGTATGCAACGGGGCAAAATCTGACACGCGACCTAGAGGTCGATGACCGTTCAAAGATCGTACAAAAATATTCGAAAAGGTTAACATTCATGAAAAGACGCGTATATTCGATATTCAAACCGTTCTAATTTTTCAAGCGGCCATCTTGCTGGTGTCTCAACGGTCACTGCCAAACGCAATATCATCATTTTCATACTTGTAGACGAATTCGGAAACACTTCGATGTTTATTGTTTGATACTTTAGACTCTGAGATTGCTTTTACAAATTTGGCAAACGAAACTGCGAACTCTTAAAGTGTTTATCTCGTATAATTTTTCCTCTCCCTCCTTTTGTAGTTGGGTGTATAAATCTTTAAGTTCACGCTTTACTTTTTGCTAGAATGTTTATTTAGAAATGTTTCTTTGAGATTTTTAGAATATCGTCTTCCAAGAAACTGGCACGGATAAATTTGTTCTCGCAAAAGCTTGAATAGGTTTGTAAGAATTTATTCTGTTGTATAAAATATCCGAGTTTGTCACTACAAATAGGTCGTAGGTTCAATCCTCGCCCAGAACCCTTATGTTATGAATATTAAGGTTGTGTTCTGTGTTTTATGCATGTGTGCCTTCCTCTTATAGTCCCGGGGTCTCCAAGCAGGGCGTGAAAGGGAATTTCTGCAGGCCTTCAAGGTGAGGATGGCCAGTCCAGTGATTCGTTTGCATGGCTGGGCTTGTCAGCCACATATCTGGACCTCATGACGACTTTCCATCAGGTGGAGTGAGGTCATCTTGACGGGCAATATAGATTTTTTTTTAATAATATTGAAGCATGTTTATCAGTCGCTGGCACAAGCTAAGCTAGGCTTCAATAAGCTAAGTACAAGCTTTGCCTAGTTTGAGGTCAACTGATATTATTGTAAGGTTTCATGTAATAAATATTTTAGGTGTCATCATTGATTTCATATTTTATTTTATTTTATTTATTTTTCTTTATTAAGGAAAACAAACAGCTATTTCTAATACATTTGCTCAGTTTAACTAAAATAGTACATTAGCATTTTATGTTCTCACTGATAAGCAATACATAAAGTAGTGATCCAGAAAACACTGCGATCAAAAAGAAAAAGAAAAAGGCTATCAAAACAACACATGAAGATATTAACTAAGTACGTATATGTTAGTTTGCATGCTATTACTAGTGAGGCAAGATTTACTAGATAAGATCTGCTGAAGATATTACACGTTAAAGGATAATTACTTATTTAGAATATTTTTCTAATGTAATGTAATGTAATTATAAATGTTATTGAACAAAATTTAGTTTTTTCAATGTTTGAGATTCAAATCATACATTGTCATTTGATACAAAAAGCCTTTAATTTTCAAATAGCTTTATCAAATTAATAGCCTTATAAACAGGCAGGCGGAGTCGTTTGTTGCGAACAAGCGAGAAAGGCTTGCTTGTGACGTGTAGGTAGTTCGTTAGGAAGTGGCGCAAATCACTTCTAATAGCGGGTGATTATTTTTGTTCAAGAGCTAAGAAGCTGCTTTTTTAAAATTACGGGCTATATAACATGTGCAGTGCTAGAAAATGATGTCATGCGATTTGTATTGTATGGACTGGAGCATGAGAGCCATGGTACGAATTTCACACGTGACATGGCTATATCACCCTAATTTGAATAGAACTTAAGCTGTGTATCAAAGATTAAAAAGGTCATTCTTCTTCTTCTTCTTCTTTCGTGTCGATAGCAATACAATATTTGATTAGACCAGTATTTTGCCACCTGATTCATGTTCTGGGGAGAGGCACCACATTCGCACACATTCTCTGCACCGTCGGTGGAGCCACATCTACACAGAATGTCCTTGCAGCGACGGACCCATACATACAAAGAGACACTTTTTATAGTATTATGAAACCCATATCAAACCAACGACACTTTGCTTACTAGGCAGGAAAAATACCAGCTAAGCCAACGAGCCAATGATATCACTCGTCATCAGCTGAGAAACGTAACAAAAATAAATGTTGCAGAGGCAATCCGTACTCGTACACAATTTGCACAATCACAGTTCAAATATTGGTCAACGCATTTGTAAAATAAATGTAATAAAGTTTTCAAATGTATCCCATAACTCAACGTGAATGCAAGCCAAAAGTAATCTCCTGGCTAAAAACTGTAAACTATGAAGATGCTAAATTATTAATAAAGCATTCTTTGTAAATTGGATTACAACCCTCACAAACTCTCTCTCACACACACGCACAAGCACAAACACCACACACACGCATACACAGGCACACACCAACACATATTTTTGCGCTCTTGGTTGATTTGTATTGTGTTCATTTGTGTTATTGTGAGCTAATTGTAAGTGTAAAAGAGTCGTAATGTGACGTGAAGTTTTTGTAGAAATTAATGACAAGAGTTATGTAAAGAAAAAGAAAAATATTTGTTTAAATATAACAGTTTAAATATTTGTCAACGCATTTGTAAAATAAATGTAATAAAGTTTTCAAATGTATCCCTTAACTCAACGTGAATGCAAGCCAAAAGTAATCTCCTGACTAAAAACTGTAAACTATGAAGATGCTAAATTATTAACGAAGCATTCTTTGTAAATTGGATTACACACCCTCACAAACTCTCTCTCACACACACGCACAAGCACAAACACCACACACACACATACACAGGCACACACCAATACATATTTTTGCGCTCTTGGTTGATTTGTATTGTGTTCATTTCATATTATCGTATGTATGAGTGTGTTCAGGAAGAGGCTACTCCTGGTACGGGTGCTATCCGCACTCATAAGAAGAAGTCGACCCTTTTTTATTTCTTTAACCATGGTTAAATAAGATAAGATATCATTTATTTCCCATAATATGGTTACAATGATCTTAGCAGCTATGAAAAGTTCCACATATTCTGCCACCGTTTGCTGGCGTAGAAATATATATTAATAACTAGAATTCAGTTTAAATTATTAGGTCACAAACACCCACAATTAAAATTATTAGATTACAGGTTAATTATTAGTTCACAATGAAATAATATAATTCAACATACACAATTATATATAATCAAATTAAAAATCGTCATATCACATATTGCACTCCTGAGTCATCAGCTAATAGTTGAACATTGTTTCATATAATTTTAGGTTTTAGGTTAGTGATGAAATAAATTTATTTTATTTATTTATTATTTTTTAACGCTTTGGCTGCCACGCCAACCGGCACCATGTTAGTCTTGTAACGAATCTAAAACGCCATAAATGTGGTTACAAAATCAACCGATAACGGTATTAATAAAATACTGTCCACGCAGTACAAGCTTTTATATTTTTATTTATTATTTACGATACGATTGGCGCAGTGTGCTGTAGCACGGTTTCTCGCCTTGACTTACGTAGTGTCGCCCGGGTTCGAATCCCGGGCGAGTCAAGTCAAGAAATTATCTTTTCTAAATTGGCTCAGGTCTGGGTGTGCTGGGAGACGCCCCTGGCTTAAATCCTGGTATACCTTGGAACACCGGGATATTTATCCCTACTTCAAGACCATGACATGGGGTGTGTTTGGTGCATATTTATTTATTTATAATAGGAAAATAATAAGACCTTCCGCGTGAAATAAAGGTTTTTATTGAAAACAAGTGTTGTACACTTGCACCAAACCCGGAACATAATGCAATGTTAATTATTTCCAAATAGTGTTAATTGTAAGTGTTTGGAGCAGCACATATGGGTCATTTCGATAAACTTGCCGAGCAATAATTTTCTTTGTTCAGAGCGTGGTGAACATTATCATAACATTATCGACTGTAGTCGGTTTCCAGTCTCAACCATTTTGTCATGCCGAAGTAAAAGACTGATAGGTATGAAAAGCAGATACAGATGCATTTCAAGGTTTTATTCCACTCCCTTTGTGATAGAATCAGGAAGAAAAACTAAAATTATCATTCAAACCAAGCAGAGCATCTGGTTTTTTTATCTCCGTTAGGTGTCAGCAGTCAAGCGTGGTAATTATGCCCTTCATCAATTGTAGCTCATCCTTGATTTCAATGGTGGCCTTTGTCCAGCAGTGGGACATAAAGACAAATTACTTACTAAGTGTCAGCATAAAATATCACACACCACTAACTTAAAAATTCAACGTTAGAAAAAAAATTGTTGGCAAAATGTCCTATGAAGATGCGCTGCGCGCGGACCGCGGTACGTCGGGAATTAATCCTCCACCTGACTGACTGACTCTGATAGCTACATCACTCGCGAATCCTTAGTTACCAACCGTAGCTTGTTACGAGACAATAAACTAAGCCAGGGGCGTCTCCCAGGGCACCACTCACAGCAAAAGATAAGTTTCCTGAATTGACCCGACCAAGAATAAAACCCGGGACACCATGCAAGTCAAGGCGAGTAACCATGCTACAGCACACTACTCCAATCGTGTCGTTGCTATAAAATAAACTATCATTAATGGTAGATATCATCAGCCTAACCCCTTTAAACAGCAGGTGGCTACAATAATTACTGGCCAGCTTTACGGGAACAATTTACCGACTATTAGCCAAAACTTCCGCTGTCAGGAACAATAAATTAGCGCTGAAGCAAAAGGCTTTATCAGGTAAATGGTTTACGGATTCCGATGCAAGGATTTCTGATTAATATAAACCGTGTGCACCAGAGCTATACATCTATATTGTTTGTTTATTTGCTTGTATTGAATAGGCTGTAAAACTACTGGACCGATCTTGAAAACTCTTTCACCAATATAAAGCTACATAACATAGGTTTTATTTTTATAAGAGAGTCTACGCGCTAGTAAATAAATAAAACGGCCTTATACGTCTAACTTCAGTCCGAAATGAAGAGTTTACAGAAGGACCGCCCGCACCTTTCTCCTAGACTTGCGTGAACCGCCCAGAGTTACTACTATATCCGCTCAGAATTGAAAATGACGTAGACAGGTTATACCTACTTGACAAAACCGGCCAGAAACAAAATTCATCTTTGATTTCATTCATTTATATGAAAAATCGCACCAAATTTGACAACAAAAACGCTCGCGATAGTACGACTGGCCGCGACACTGAAACTCATTGGTATCGCCTGTAAACAAACTATGTTTGTGTGCGTGATCAAAATGGCGGGTTTGTCCTAAGCGGACTCTCTGTCAGAGGAACCGCGCCACATGCATAATTTGTGCTTCATGGCCGCACCGCCCGCACCTCAGCTGTGAGCTGGTGAGAGCCATACTCCAACACAAGCTCAGTTTGGCTTATTCAAGAAGTGCATGTAAGGCAATTGATAAACCTCATGATCGGATATTATGAATCCGCATATGTCTCTGTTCTGTTTTTTCACTCATATCCGCATATGAATGAAAAAACAGAACAGAGACAAGCCAGAGACAACACCATGCAGGGTCCTTGCCAAATTACTTAAGCCACTAAGCAACGGGCACCATATACATACTCGTACATATAGTACCGTTTTGTCAAAGAAATAAAAGGAATGATTATGAGGTCGATATAACATTAAACCGATTAAGATTGGACGCCTACGATGGGCAGGACATGTAATCCAAATGGACGAGCCCAGAGTACCCAAATGTCTGCTAGAGGGATGGCCAGACGGCCGAAGAAGTCGATGTAGACCGAAGCCGAAGACCGAAGCTTAGATAGCTGGAGGGCGTCGAACAAGACCTAAAGAATATTGGTGTGTTGAGTTGGAAGGAAAAAGCCCTAAACCCTTGCAGGCCACCTACCACGCCCACCCGCGGCTGTAGCGCCTTAGATGATGATGATAACATCAAACAAATTAAACATATTCGTCTCATGAATGTTGGTCTTTGATGAGAATCGAACTTATGATCCGTTGCTTGGTACGCAGAAACACTACTGATCAGCTAAAGATATCCGTCTACAAGTATATCCAGATAAAGCCAGTTACAAACTTAATGAAAGAACTCTGTATAACAGATTTGATGCCTAATATATACCAGGGAAAATATAAGCAAATTAACTATGCGGAACCTTTAACTGGCATAATGCCCAAGACGGAAATAAAATTGACCTAGTTTCCTGCGGAGACTCAAGGGTTTTTCTATTTGCTCATGGTGTATTTCTATGTATGTGTATTTCCTTTTTAGTGGTGAGTGTTTATATGCCTACTGACGTGGCTTCCCACCTAACTGAGTTCACGGACATCCTTGCCGCGGTAAGTGCAATCATTGACAGTTGCAGTAATGAATGTGTTTACATATTGGGCGATTTTAATGCACACCCAACCGAAAGGTTCTACGATGAATTGACTTTATTTTGTAGAGAACAGGATTGGACTTGTATAGACATTAAATTCTTAAATGAATCAAGTGATTGTTTTACCTTTATAAGCGAAGCACACGGGTCTAAGCGGTGGCTTGACCATTGCGTGGTTACTAAAGCGGCCTTGCCGTCTGTGAGTAAGGTATACGTGCACTATGATATGTTTTGGTCAGATCATTTTCCTCTGGCAATAGAATGTAATTTAGATGTAATTTTAGAAAAAAAGTTTAATGTTATTAAATCTATGCAAGATAAAGTAAATTGGGGTAATAGAAACGCGTAACAAACTAATATATTTTTTAAGAAATGCAATGAGCAGTTAAGATTGGTCGATTTCCCATTTGAATTTCAGAGTTGTGCCGATCGAACCTGTAGTAATATGCAACATAGAACTGTAATCGACAATTTGTATGACAATATTGTAACGGCATTAATAAAGGCAGCAATTGTCAGTTGCAATAATAGTAAACATGTGAAGAAGAAAGCCGTTTTAGGGTGGAATAAGCATGTAGGCGGGGCGCACAGGGTGGCAAGGCAAGAGCTTGTGCGATGGCTTTGGCATGGTAAACCTAGTTTCGGTCCCATATACAATGATATGTGTGTAGCTAGGAAAGTTTTCAAAGCCAAACTGAAGTGGTGTCAAAATCACGAGGAACAAATAAAGGCTGACATCCTGGCCTCCCATCATTCTAGAAGTGACTTCCGCTCGTTTTGGAAAGCTACAAGTAAACAAAGGATTCGACCTGGCCAGCCTGTGTGCGTCGAGGGTGTTAGTAACCCTGAGGAAATTGCGAATCTTTTTAAAGACCATTTCGCTGTTGTATCACCGTTAGGACCGCCTATTACGATGTTTAGTGTTGAGAACAGTAAAGAGATAAGAACAGTATGTACTGCTGCAGAGATTAAGAAGATTATCTGTTCAATGACCAGAGGTAAATCTCCTGGCCATGATGGTCTCAGCATTGAGCATCTGCGGCATGCGGGGCCTCACTTGCCGAGGGTGCTGGCATTGCTCTTTAATGTTTGTATTGCTCACTCGTACCTACCTGGTGATATGATTAAAACCCTAGTTGTTCCTATAGTTAAAAATAAAACTGGAGATCTCGCAGATAGGAACAACTATAGACCTATTTCCTTAGCAACGATTGTCTCCAAAGTGTTTGACAGCGTGCTTAATACCAGGTTAAATAAAGTTATACAACCACATGATAACCAGTTTGGGTTTCGAGCCCACCTGTCAACGGAAAGCGCGGTATTATGTGTTAAGCACGCTGTCAAATACTACACCAACCGTAAGACGCCAGTCCACGCCTGTTTCCTCGACCTGTCGAGGGCATTTGACCTGGTTTCCTACGATATCCTATGGAAGAAACTTGAAGATGTTGAATTACCATCAGAACTCATCAATATTTGCAGGTATTGGTATGGAAACCAGGTCAACAGTGTACGATGGGCGGGCACGCTGTCGCAGTCATATAGGTTGCAATGCGGTGTGAGGCAAGGGGGTTTATCCTCGCCGACCCTCTTTAATCTATATGTTAACGACTTGATTGTTGAGCTCGGCAGCGCCAGAGTTGGTTGTCATATAGATGGAGTCAATGTTAACAACATAAGCTACGCTGACGACATGGTGCTGTTGAGCGCATCAATCTGTGGTTTAAGGAAGCTTGTGACAATTTGTGAAAAGTATGCCAGAGATCACGGTCTTGTTTACAACGATAAGAAAAGTGAAATCATGGTCTTTGAGGTCAGGGGAAGGGATGCTGAGAGCTTTCCGCTTATTAAGTTAAATGGTACAGCGCTGAAGAGGGTGTACAAGTTTAAGTACCTGGGACATATACTGACCGCTGACCTCAAGGACGATGATGATATTGAACGGGAGCGGAGGGCGCTGTCGGTGAGAGCAAACATGATAGCCCGCAGGTTTGCACGCTGCTCTAAGCAAGTTAAGCTTACACTCTTCAGAGCATATTGCAGTTCGTTTCACACGTGTAGCCTGTGGAATGTCTATACCCAACGATCCTACAGCGCCCTGAGAGTTCAATACAACAACGCCTTCCGGGTGCTGTTGAGGCTGCCCCGCTTCTGTAGTGCCTCGGGGATGTTTGCAGAAGCACGCATAGACTGTTTCTACGCAACTATGCGTAAAAGATGCGCGTCCCTAGTGCGGCGGGTGCGGGCCAGCACCAACAGCATCCTGAACATGATTGCTGACAGGATGGACTGTGCCTATATGAGTCGCTGCAGCGCAATATCCTACGGACTTGCACTGTAATGATTCATTGGTGATTTAAATAATAAAAATAGTTTTTAATATTTTGTACTCCCTTACTAACATTAGTTTAAGTTTATTGTTACTAACACTATGGACTTTGTCTGAAATAAAAATAAATTGAATTGAATATGCATTCAATTTAGTCTCCGTTATTGTATCGTGTTAATAATTTGTCATGGTCTCGAGGCAAGGACTTCAACATCTTTATTTTACGAGGTACCAGACAAGGATATTATAAGTCAGTGGCGTCTCCCGGCACACCCACACCCGAATCAATTTAGAAAACTTCGTTTCATAACCCGAATATTGGATTGATTAAATAATAATATTTTTTTGCAGTGCAGCCTCTGCACCGAATCTGAACATTTTCTGCTTGAAAACATTTCCTGACAGGCTCTGGATGTTATCGGTAGGTACTGTAATTTTAATTCGATGTGACAGGTGTGAGTGAGGCGCGCGGCAGAGCTCGTAGGGAGTGAGACGGGGGAGGGGGGCCACTCTTTACAGATTTTATGCAGAGGCGCGCGTATGCGAAACGAGTCGGTCTGAACGCTCGGTAAACAATCTGTACGGTTTAGTTCAGAGGCGGTACCGAAAAGGAAACGCACCGATCCGGTGAGGAAGGGTCTTTAGTAAGAGACTGCTTTATTTTGCTTGTCAGTGTACCTTGGTCATTTCACCATGGAAATTCACTATTATGCTTAAATTATTCATGATTCAAAAATGTCGGTGGCTGTGTCTAGGGCTTTTAGTTCTACAATTTTACCATCATTCCTGATTCGACGACGTAGTAGAATCGAGCATGGCACTCTTCATAGCTTTTATTTGTGGTCGGAGACCACGTTTCCACTCAAACACACAGATTATAAACTATCCCCAGTATCCATAAACGCTCATAAAAAGTTGAGGACACCTTAAATTGATGATGCCCTGTAACATGTCAATAGAAATGAAAGGGACGGCTATACGTAAGGACTGCTCAACTTTCATTGACTTTTGTGGATTCGAGCGTAAGTCTATCATTAAAAAAAACCGGCTAATTCACACAACCGAAAAACAAGGGAAATGATCTCCACCATCTGCGATTCCCGCATTAACATAATCGCTGCATCGAGTCCGCTTCATATTCAATCTCAATTTGCATAGTTATAAAATTGCAAAATAATTATTTTGGCTATGTTTTCGTGTGTTTTAATTTGCTAGGCGATTGCTCAACTGAATTTTTTAAGAATCTAAAAACATTCTTACTTGTTTTTAGTTCCATGTAATGACTGGTATCACCTGTAAAAACACTTCTGAAGCAAAAGCAATCGTAGGTTCAGGGTGCAGTAGTTTTTGATAGTTTGACTGGGACTCAATCCACCAAAAAAAACATATAAAGTAAGTAAGTAAATATTATTTATTGCACACAGATAAATAAGTTGTAATCTTAACGAAAAAAACATAACTTTTACAATTTAGGCGGCTTTATCTCTAAAACGCGATCTCTTACAAGCAACCCACAGGCGAAGGTAAAATTGTCAAGAAGGGCAAGTAAGTACTTAATAGGAATGTTGAGAATAATTTAAATTTAAGTCGTGTTATAAGATGTAGTAACTATTATTAATACAGTGCATCGACCACTTTTTTGTTAAGTTTCATTAGTCGTTAAGTGTAAGACCGTCATTTTTAAATCAGATTATCATTTTTAGGTAGGTATTATCTATTTTCTAATAATATCACTTGCATGGAATTTTAACGATAAAATGCCTCAGTGGCTAAGTGATAAAAGCTCTGCTGAAAATTCGGACGTCCCGGGTTTAAAGCCCGGGATGAGCAAGCGTGATGATTAAGGCATGCCTATGAATTATAGCGAAGACTTGATTTCAATGATGGAGGAACAAATTACGCACGCGGCGCGTCACCTCTGACAGATGGTCCGCTTAAAACAAACCCGCCATTTTGATCACGCACACAGACACAGTAAGTTTACAGGCTTAGCTCTACATCCCGGATACAGGCAGGCTGAGTGAGAATCAATGACGCGACTAGTCGCACTGTCGCGAGTGTTTTTCTTTTTGTCGAACTTGAAAATTCATCATGTGAAATATTGCAATATTTCACTTCACATGATGAACTTTGTTTGTGGCCGGTTTTGTCATAGAAGTAAGTTAAACCTACCTACTTCATTTACATTTTTGAATCGAATATAGTAGTGACCCTGGGCGGTGTCGCAAGACCCATTGAGTGGACGCACGGACATAAAATATTTTATTATTACATTCTATATTTCAGCATTTTTTTTCTATCTTTAGATAAGATGAATATTTATTTTTTTACTGACCAGTTGAAAATCACAATAAAATAAATAATAAACATGCGCCAGACAACACACCTCATGTAATGGTCTCGAAGTAGGGATTAATATCCCTGTGCTACGAGTTACCACACAAAGAAATAAGCCAAGGGCGTCTCCCAGCACACTCAGACCCGAGTCAATTCAGAAAAGATCGTTTCCTGAATTGACCCGACCGGGAATCGAACCCGGGACACTACGGAAATCGAGGCGGGTAACCGTGCAACAGCACACTACGCTAATCGCGTCGACAATGTCTAGTGTAAGTGTGTGTTGCTGTGTCCGTGTGCGTTATGATGACAGAGAGAATACTCGTACAAGCGTGGTTTTGATGCGAGAATATGATGTAATACTGATGAATATATGCTGGTTGATGTTACCACCATCCAGTTGAGTAAAACCCGCCGAGTGACACTAACCTATCTCAGTGAGGTCGCGTTCTGGGATCAGCACTGCACTAACCGGTGCCAGGGCAGGCCTTCAAGGTGAGTATGGCCAGCTCAGTAATTGCTTTGCATTATTGTGCTGGTCATCCTCATATCTGGACCTCTCGACTGCTTTCTATCAGGTGAAGAGAGGTCATCTTGACGGGCACTATAAAATAAAATGTAAATTCAACTATTATAAATGAATTAAATCACAACAGTGCACATTCCCGTTAAAGACCTGTAGTGTCAATTAAAGACTAGCGAAATAAACTGCGCAAAGTTCAGAGACAAAAGTCTGGAAACTTGTACCGTTTGAAACTGGCCCAAGCTACACTTGAAATTAATTCTCCTTTGTGATACGATGAGAAAGCTATGAAAGTTCTGTTTCTCGTTGCAACCTCTGAAGCAAGTTTGCGTTTGTAAGAACAGCTGATTGTGGGTTTTTAATTAACAATTTATGTCATGTTAGTATGATGGTGTAACTCAAAATTCTACAGCAATTATTAATAATTAATGAATAAATAACTGAATCGATATGAGATAGACGATACTCAGAATGTGTGGAATTTGAGATAGTTTACACCAAAATCGTTTCACCCTAAAAGAAGAAGAGCTTGTACTTTATTTGTTTATTGCTTGCCACATGGTACTTAAGGATCTCACATTTAATTAACAGGACATTACACATGGCACCCTCGAAGGGCACTGTAAATATACGTACAGATGACGTCACTATGCTAAAACTAAAAACAGAGATACACAAAAATAAGCTATTTGTCTGTGAAAAAATTGTCTATCCCGTAATATGCCTTTCGCAGAAGATAGGCCTTTTGATAAAAGCTTTAGGCTTATCTATATCCTTGATGTATGTAGTTTGGGATTTAGTTATTTATACGTATGGACATCCAGGGGGGCCTCATCTTGCTAACTTATTAATCAATACCCAATAAATAATTTAATAACACCCAGAAAAACAAGACGTTAGTCATAGATCGAGAACGAACGTAGAACCTACGGCGCTAGGTGGAGAAGCACTACCGACTTGGAATTCTGTAGGGAGAAAGTGAGTGAACATTTTTTAGACCGGGACTCAGGTTTCGCCTGAGTTGGCCCTAGACCTTCAACGCTAGAAGCAAGGCTCATTGCACCAACGGAATAGTCAAATAGATTAACGGTAACATCAACTATCGCGAAGCCCAACAACAATTGACAAATACTAGTTGGCTTCCTCACAACACATCTTGGCAACAAGTTTTGTGATTAAAATCTTCGGAGCGAGCACGATAATCTGGCATCAAACCAGAGTTGTAAATAACACAAGAATTATTGTTTCACAGATACTGGAGTGACGGAAGTAAGAGATTGCTTGCTTCGATATTTTCTAGGTAACATGATCTGGGTGAAGCCAAGTTTTTTCGTGAGTATTAGAGAACAATCAGATATAAACTATTTACAAGAAAAAAAAAACACTTAAGTGAGTCATTGCTATACTTCAAGAAACAAAAATATAGAATAATTACCTTTAAGGGTTGCGTACCTCGAAAGTAAAAACGGAACCCTTAAATGATCACTTTGTTGTTCGTCCGTCCGTCTGTCTGTCTGGCAAGACCCTTTTTCTCAGGAACGCGTGAAGGTATCAAACTGGAATTTATATGAAATACTTAAGTCTACTATCCCTTGAAGCTGTGAAAAAATCAAACTTCAAAGGGAACGCAATCAGAAGATAAAGCCGTTTATGCCGCAAATTTTCGCAAATTTTTGACACTCGCAAGGGAATCAAAATCAACAGAATCTTGAAATTTGGTACGAAGCAACATCTTAGCACAGATGAAGAAAAAATTGCAAAAACCGAAAATGTTTAGTTACATTATATAATAAAAATATTTATAATAAATATACCTACAGGTTTGTACGGAACCCTCGGTGCGCGAGTCCGACTCGCACTTGCCCGGTTTCCTTTACTAAGACTAGACTGTCTTACTGTGACAAGCAGAAGCTGCGCGTCACGGAAATGAAGATACTGCGGTGGATGTGTAGAGTCTCACGCAAAGATCGCGTGCGGAACCAAAATTCTCCAAATTTATTATTATTATATAATTATAAATCCCTCCCGTGATCCGTTCGTCACCAGCTAAAATCTCCTACTCCTGCAAGTACCTGTCCAGATCGTCCGACGATATTCGTCTTCCAGTTAAAACTGCGTGACGATTCTGGCCCACCTTCTTGGTTCATTTCTGCACACATTACCAGCCCAGTCCCATAATATAATCTTACTAATCTTACAATCTTACTAATTCTTATTATAATCCTATCCTATCCTATATCCTTTTTTTTTTCGGCGCAGAGTGGAAGGGACCCGGGATCTCCAACAAGGGAGAGACTCCTCGCAGGACCCTTCGGCGCGCAAGGCCGCCTGGCAGCCAGACCCGAGCAAGCTCAACTCCAGTGTACGATAACAGAGACCACTGTGTCTGAAGACACGTGTTAACGTCGTCCTCGGGATCGCAAACCGAAACACACGCAGGCCCCCCGCGTGCGCTTCGCGACCCCAAGGGCCCTTTTAGTCGCCTCTTACGACAGGCAGGGATACCTCGGCAGTATTCTCTTCCCCTAACCGCAGGGAAATCCTATCCTATATCCCTATCCTATCCTTTAATGTGTGTGTGTATGTATGTTACTCTTTCAGGCTAAAATTACTGAACGGATTTAGATGAAACTTTACAGTAATACAGCTTATATGTACATTAGAATAACACATAGGCTACATTTTGTGAACTATGTGTAAATGAAGTTTACGCGTTATATAGTTATTTAGTATATAGTATTATAAAGATTTTATGTATATATGTTACAGAAATGAAGATTACGTGGGTGAAGCCGCGGGCGGGAAGCTAGTATTATAAATGCGAAAGTTTGTGAGGATGAATGTGTGCATGTTTGCTACTCTTTCACGCATAAATCAGAATAACACATAGGCTACATTTTATAAAGATTTCATATAATTCGGCCATAAAGTGTAAATTAAGTTCACGCGAGCGGAGCCGCGGGCGGAAAGCTAGCTACTAATATTGTTTAAGTACCGTACTGTTTAAATTAAGATCGACCAACTAAACTACGCGACTCAGTCATGTAAAACTATCATTAGACTAACCAACCTTCCAATACCTAGTAATCCATTTAGGCTAAGAGAAGACAAGGGTTCAAGGGATAATTCCATTGGTAACATTTCCTGTTTTTATAACGTATACCTTCAAACATGAAAAAAATAACAAATTTATGAAAAAAGTCCAACAAGACATGAATAACGGAACCAATAACAAACGTATTTTAGCAATAATAAATAAATTACCGATCGTAAACGTTACCAAGATTCGGACAACGGGATATGATTTATGGCGGTCTATAGGTTACGCGCCCGGTTTTGTTTGCTTTTTCTCATTTACGAGCAAGAGAAACTAAAATTCTAGATAAGCACTGTGATTTGAGACTTTAGTGATCAAAGTCTTCTTTGTAATGGTTTCTGAAGCAAATACTTAATTCAGAATTTGGTCAGATTTACTTACAATGCGGTTGGGTGGAGCTTTCTTTTTAGACTTCAAATTATTTTGAAAATTGTATGCCTACAGACAGATGTTCAACCGGGTTTATTATCCTTATATAAACCGAACATTTCATCACAATTTGGTCACAAAAATACAGATAGTACTCACAACTTAAATAAGTACTACCTATAATAGGAGCTAATTAATTGCCAGGTTCTTTTTATTAAATTGCAACACCTTAAACCTGAATTCCTAACAGACGAACAATCTGAAAATATTTACCATTAGTAACAATTTCCGACAATCGACGCAAAGTTGGGACGAACAGAAAAATGTTTCTAGAGAGAGATTTATGTCTTAATTTTGACAAAGTCCCAGAGCGCTGGGGGGCGGTATAAATAAGTTACGGGATTTATCGTCCGAAGGACTATTGCGAAAAAAGCTGTACACAAGTAATGGAAAGTCCACCTTCTGAATGAGTTAGCGAGCGTTGTTTTGTTCTAATGTGTTTAGCCTATAATATCTAAATAAATAGAATCTGGCATCCCGACACTTCCCGACTGGTCGATTTTTAGGTGTTTTTGCCAAACTTGTAGAGTCTTAACGTTTGAAGAAATATTTCACAAAAAACATAAAACCAAATAAGCTGTTCACAAAGCTAAGTTTTTTTACAAATATTTTGATGAGCAGGTACCTTATCGTTCACAAAGCCAAGATATTTTATTCATTTTGATTTTCAAGTATTTCTTACATTTGTTTCATTGAAATCTCGCTTCTATACAAACGACCTTAGAGTCGAGCATAAAGAGCTTTCCAGTCTGTGATTACAGTTTCAAAGGTCCACTGTTAAGGAGCACTGTCTAACGCAGATTAGTTTCACTTGCATAGTTACGGGTACTTCGAGTTCCCGGGAATATTAATTTTTCGCCTCCGGCAGTAGTTTTCTTGGAAATTGTAAAAGTTGCTGCGCCTACCTCCGCCTGCAAGTTGATGGTTGTGAACTTCCACTAAAAGGTTCTTAGAAGTTATCTTCAAGAAATTATATCAGTTGGAATGTTTTTGTTGTTAACAGAGCCAAGAGAAACACACCAGTGAGCTTCTGTTTGGATAAATTTGAAATTGATGTAGTAATGACATTCAGTGGTTTAGCACACAAAATGTTATTCCAGTTTCAAGCAAAACCTGATATATGCATACGCTGCTTGGTGAAAATAATATTAATAGTATTGAAACCGAGGTTATATTAACTTGGCGTTTAGTCTCGAAATGCAAACTGTACTTATCACTTTGAGTGCGGGAAAAATAGTCAATTTAGTAAAAAAACATTTAAAACCGAACAAATTTCCACTTGACAAAAGTTCTGCAATTTTCGTGGTCAGGTTTTTTTTCTTCTGAACTGAACCACAGATTAACAATTTAAAACACATGGCGCCACCTTCTTTGCGGACAAACCATGGAACTAAAACTCTCAACATTTTCGCAATGAAGACGGTCCACACTCCACAGATAATAGTATATTTTTACTGGCTGTATGAGTTGGTCTATGTCACATGAAAGAAATTAAAAAACTAATTACTTTTTACTCCCTAGGGACTAAAGTGGTCACTTCAGTCCCGCTTCATAGGGCTATTATATTGGCGTACTTTTAGAGCATGAGAAGTGAAAATAAAATTTCTACAACGCAAATAAAAAATAAAATTACTTAATTGCATTTATAAAGACACACACCTATTTCACAACTTTTGTATAATACATTTAACTGTCTTGATGGTTTACACCGCTCTTAGCGGATCATGTATATCGTCATATCTCGAAACATCAAAATCAGCATTTATTCGGTTTTCGCAGACATCATCATCATTATCATCATCATTCGTGGGGTCTATCCCAGTTGTGAACCCACACTAGTGGGGTCCCAGGGTCCGCCTTTCTTATTTTCTTGGCCCACTTCGCGCGGTCTTGTGCAATCTCAGTTGTGAGTCTGTTGGCACGCATGTCACCCTTGACGACGTCTTTCAGTTCTCGCAGTAAGCAAACGATATATTCGCTTCTAGCGTTAAATATTAAATGATTCATGAGATTTATTTATGTAATCTGAGTTAAATAGAAAAAATAAAGCTCTTGTGGCCAAATACTTGCTATACCCTAAGTTCAACACGATGTATTTCTGAATAAAAATGCAAAAGAGTGGTCTAAAATGTGATTATTACAACAAAAATGTCAAAATGCGCAAGGCAACAATAGCTAGAATGTTAGCTATAAACAGCAGCGCACGTCGCTCCCCCGCCCCGCGTAATTTCCTGTAGCGTACCAACAGCTTACAGTCTTCCTGTGTCGGGCTCAAATTGCTTGGGGCAAGTCATGAGCGGATTACAGGATATGGACAATAATGCTTCAGAAATACTTCTTTTTTGAAGTTTTTTTTCACATTACTAACCTACAATAATGTTTTTCGATATTTCAGAGACTTCTTTTACTAAGATCAAGGTACTTAAACACATTTACATTAATCACTAAGTCGATAGTGACTGAATACCTCTGCAATTAATTAAGTGTCTTGATATATTCGGTACTCTACTCACTGAATGATAAATATCATGATACAAACCAAAACATAGTTCGACGTTGTTTCTGGCGCAAAATATACAATCAAACAATATACAGTTCGTACGTCGTTTTTCAAGTTATTAATTCAACGCCACACCTGGCAGGTGCGTTGGTGAGCGCAGGGTGGACTTTCTTCTGAAGTGACGTTGTTGGCCGTCTCAACCTTTAATTCACTTACGAACGTTATTTTGAAATGGTTATTACGCTATCGATCGGTCCCTAGAGCTTCTTCTGTATTCTACCATGAGTTTCCTTCACGTAAACTTATAAGTTGACTTCAGACATTTGTATGCCATTTCTAATCACTATGGGCGTTGTTCTGAAATCCCATACAAAAACGTCAACGCGGACGCTAGCGGCTGTCATTGGTGTAAACTCATGGTAGATATACTGGTAAACAAGACATACCCTTAAAACGCTCATAGCATTTAACTTGGACCAAACTCTGACTTGGCCATTTACAGAGTAGTGTCCAGCCGCAATTTGGCCTATTGAATTCACCAACCATACGACTGTGCGTTTGGTTTGCACTAACGCGAGGTAAGCCGTTTCATTTTATGTTCTATAATTAAAACGACGCTGAATGCAAGCTGGAACGCTTTGCGGGGATTATAAAGCTGTGTAACCCTCTAAAATTGTATTTTAATTGGAGCTATTTTGGGGTTAGATTAAGGAAAAAGTTCGGGAACTATTTGTGTTTCAAATTTACGTTTAAATGGTTTTAAAGGTTGAACATTTGTGATACAATTTCCTGTAATGTATTTTTAGCGATTGGGATTACAGGGGATTTGATGTTTGAATTGCAAATCACTTCAATTATTGTGTTTTTATTAGAAAAAAGAAGTAAACATTTTAGGTTTTTCACGGTAGCCTTTGGTAGCAAGCAGCAGTTATCAGTGACAAGTGGTCACGATTTATTTAAAAGACCCATGTCCGAAAAGTGGACGCATAGGACTGACAACACGATTGTTGTTGTGCGCGGTAGCACGGTTTCTCGCTTTGGCTTGCAAAGTGTTAAGGTTTGATGCCCGTCCGGGTCAATTTTTTGATCAAGAGAGAGGTTTCCAACTTGGACCTTGAGAACTGCTGATTTTTTAAGCTGTTGATATTCTAAACAGTTGAGATTTTGAATCGACTGTGCGTTTGGTTTGCACTAACGCGAGGTAAGCCGTTTCATTTTATGTTCTATAATTAAAACGACGCTGAATGCAAGCTGGAACGCTTTGCGGGGATTATAAAGCTGTGTAACCCTCTAAAATTGTATTTTAATTGGAGCTATTTTGGGGTTAGATTAAGGAAAAAGTTCGGGAACTATTTGTGTTTCAAATTTACGTTTAAATGGTTTTAAAGGTTGAACATTTGTGATACAATTTCCTGTAATGTATTTTTAGCGATTGGGATTACAGGGGATTTGATGTTTGAATTGCAAATCACTTCAATTATTGTGTTTTTATTAGAAAAAAGAAGTAAACATTTTAGGTTTTTCACGGTAGCCTTTGGTAGCAAGCAGCAGTTATCAGTGACAAGTGGTCACGATTTATTTAAAAGACCCATGTCCGAAAAGTGGACGCATAGGACTGACAACACGATTGTTGTTGTGCGCGGTAGCACGGTTTCTCGCTTTGGCTTGCAAAGTGTTAAGGTTTGATGCCCGTCCGGGTCAATTTTTTGATCAAGAGAGAGGTTTCCAACTTGGACCTTGAGAACTGCTGATTTTTTAAGCTGTTGATATTCTAAACAGTTGAGATTTTGAATCGTTGGTCTTATAGTGTTGGTGTTTTGATAGGTGAGATTTAGACTGTTGATCTTAAGCACGCAAACGTGTATAGTTTTGTGTCTTGTGTCAAGCTACCGATGAATATTTGATTTCTATGGAACCGGTATGAAATCATCCACCGCTGCAAGACAAATCAACTACGGTTCCCTGTGATGGTGTCCCGCGTCGGCAACAAAAATTGTCTAATTTTGAGCAGCGCTTTGAGTATCAAATGAACATAGCCTACGGGGTGTCATGTGTTCAATGTACTGTAATTTTTAAATAACACCTGTATAACCATGTGACAAGCAAATAAATAAATATGAAATATGAAAATATGAGACAAGCGTCTTGTCAATCGTGTATTGCGTCTGAGTGAAACAAGGCGATGGGGACCTTATGTAAGCGGTCCACGCGCTAAAGGCGAGTCACCTGCAGCTGACAGCATTTTTTTTAATTTATTCATGTACCTATCTTCCGCTATTCCGATTTAATCTAAGACAAATCACAATGTAAAGACGATCATTATTTTAACGGTGGTTCTTAGCCAGACTAAGGATGGAGTTCTTATCGCCTATGCCATGACTTTCCCATATCAAAGAGTGTGTTTAAAAGTGATAACAGTTTTTACTTTTGTCTCACACCTATAACTCAATATTGAATAAATACAATACACAATAGAGTTACGCTTACATCGCTCAGGAATGCGGTCGTAAATTACGCAATCTGTCATAAAAGTTTGTTGGGAAATTCCAACAAAAAATGACGACACTAAAGAATTTTCGGTTATACGTTGAATGCGCTGGATATAAGCTTTTTATGTGAATGATTGGTTGGTAAATTTTTTACCGGCAACAATGATCGTTCGTAGGTGCGGAACTCTCTCGATTCGATTTTATAGGAATGAATATTTCGTTTCTGAATATTTATGTGTAATTAAAATTTTGAGTTCTATTTATTTGTTTTATTTTTAAATGTTTCACTTTAAAACATTTTTTACAAGGCCATCAGGCAAAATCTAAATTGAGTCAGCTTCTACGGCAATAGCTGTAAAATGTAATAAACTTGTCATGTTTTACTAACATAACATATTAAACATCACTAGACGGAGGCCCGTATTCTAAAACAAAATCTGTACTTGAGTATAGATCTGAGTGACGTTTTTGTATTAACTGACGTTTTGAAATCTCTACTCAAGTACAGATCAGTGCTTGAGTACGATTCTAGAAAATAAGGTATCCATTATTGACCAAGATTACCTCACTCCACCTGATGGAAAGCGGTCGTGAGGTCCAGATATGAGGTTGACAAGCCCAGTCATTCAAACGAATCACTGGGCTGGCCATCCTCACCTTGAAAGCCTGCAGAAATGCCTTTACACGCCCCGCTTGAAGAACCCGGGACTATAAAAGGAAGGAAACACATGTGCTGGAAGAGCGTTCCACGTCTGCATGGTACGACAAAGAAACGAGTCACCGAACCTTTTAGTTCGGGTGAACAAATGTTGAATTGTGTGTGGATGACAAATTTGTGATGTGATGTGGATGTTAATAATTGGCTATATTTCACCGGGAAACCACGGTAGCGCAACAAGTCACGCCACCGAGATGCCCGTAAGCTACCAAACTAGACACCAGAGTGGCCACACATTGCGACCACAGTATCAAAATGGACCTCGAAGAGATAGCACTACTGCGCTGAATTTACGTAGGAAAAGTGAGTTCAAGAAAAAAAGGAAAAAGTGGTGGGTTCATCTTTATTTAGGCGATCGCTTCAGGAAAGGACAATTCGTCAACACATACGATCATCTAAGAAGATATCCGGCTTTATCCGGTCGCGCCCGTACCACCAACCCCTAATTACTAGTGTAGTGTCTCACTCACTCGGCCGCCAGTCCGGCCGCCAGTGACGCCCCAACCTATCCCCAACCTATTTGCATTTTATAATCAGGTTTTTTAATTAATTAAGTCAGTAACTCATCAAAGGACCTCACGGACATCCTTAAAATAGCTCAAAAACTTATCCGGATATTACCTACTTTGTTTATTTTAGCTGTTTTTACCTTTGTTACCAACATTGTGTTGGTAGCGACGACTGGTTGCGCCACCATGGTGCCCCGGTGAAATATAGCCCTACGCGTATTGTGGGTGTCACCCACAATTGACAGATATTTGAACGCCAAAGATGATTTCACGTCATTGTATGCAACTGACTATCTATCTTATGCTCGTCCTTGCGCAGTATACGTTTAAGATCAGTACATCTACTACGAGTTGCCACTCTACATTTACGTTATTGTTCGCGTAAATTTGACATTACATGACATGACAAATCCAATGTCAAATCCCAGTACATTTTTTTACGCGAACGATGATGTAAATTTAAAGTAGCAACTCGTGGTAGACGTACATGTTCATCAGTGCATTATAAATGATACTGAATAAGTAAAACGTTTTAAGAATTGGTGTCTGTTTGTAAGTAATATATGTTTCGGCATCACGTTTCCACTCGTATTTAAATGAAACTTTGTGCACTCATAATGGAGCTCGAATAAAATTAGGGTTACTGATTTATATACAAGTTGATATTTTTGCCAGGTAAACGCCAGAAAATAACCTGGCAACAGCTTATATATAATATTACAGCTTGGAATGCGCCCAGCGCTTCAACATGAAGCCATGTGGCTTTGCAAGGATCGAGTTTGACAGTATATCTCAAAGGGCTTGTAACGCCACAGTGAATGCTTTATGCTGAAGACGTCTGTGGGGAACGGTGGCCACTTCCTCGCAAGTGGAGCGGTGACTAGATTGACTGTTTGTTGGAACATAAGTATATGGTCTTTTTGAGAATTCTGGACGATTTTGGGCATTTGATCTAACAATAGAAAAAAAAATGGTTTTCAGAGGACATGTTGGACTGTTTCTTTTTGTTAACATACTTTAGTCTGTATGTATACCTGAAAATCAATATTTTATACAAAATATGAATACTAAGTACTTATTGGTATAAACCTTAGTAATACATATTTGTATACGACGTTTGGTTGCAGCACATAACAGGAACGTTGTCAACCCCGCCAAAACCTATGTACAACCCTTTACATTCTATACTCCTTAATAACTCCATGCTATTGCAAACATAATGCCTGAATTAGGAAATCCTCAGAAAAAAGCATCTTAGACAAGGTGTGGGATTCTTTGGCGAGTTCTAGAGTGTGTAAGTACTCCTTGTCGACGGCCAGTATTTGTATTATTCTATGTGTAATGCATTTGCACTTAATTTTTTATTAGTGGACAATATTGTTCAAATTATTTCTTTGTTTTGAAACTTGAAGCAAACACACCATAATACTAATATTCTTAATTGTATATGTAGCAAAAATATTACAAACATGACAGGTAGGTATTACATTTTTTTTATTACATATGATATAAATAGACGTTCATAATGCTATGCAACAAGAATAGGTTGATAAAATACCTAACAGGTGCACATTTTCTCGGATGTGACATTCAAAATTAAATTTCGCGATAGCTTGTTGTAGATAACATTTCGACGGATCATAACTCTTTGAGAAATATTACAAAGCCGAGACGGCGGGATCATTTGTTTTAATTAATAAATTTGTTAACCGCAAAACATGACATTGCATATTTTAATATGACATGCAATCTATTACATTATATTGAACACAGGATTGTGTTAATAATTTTACAATCCTAGAACTATTTTGTCAATTTTGCGTAGCACTTAAACGTGACTTATATATTATTTTGCCTTGGTAAAAAAAAAAGCTTAAATGTAAAATCACGGACAACGCCAGATATAAGTTTAATTCGTTTTTGGATTAAATACAATAAGTGTTAATCGAATATACACACATCAAAAGTGTCTAGGGATCAACATATATTTTTGCAATAACTTTTCTCCTGATTGATATTAATTAAAATTTTCTTTAAGGATTCATCAAATAAAGTGTTTTCGTTTGTCTACAGTAACGATAAACCAAGTCACCTTTGCATTAATAAAGAAATTTGCCATTTTCCTAATAAAGGGATTTTTGACATTTGAACCACTAACATAAAAAAAGACTGAAATAACAGTTTTCTTTAAAATTTTATTGGTTAACTTAAACAATTAATAATCCGTGTTTCTACCGCGAACACTAACAACACAAGAACATCGGTTTGGCATACTCAAAATGAGTTCATCCAAATCACGCTGTGGAATGGCCGCCCATGTTCGTTGCAACAACAAAAAAAGGTCCTCTTGCGACTGGATACCCTCTATATTCGGCAGAGCTCTTCTCTGTAGCATATCCCATGCATGCTCAATCGGGTTCAAGTCTGGCGACTGAGCAGGCCAGGGCAGGACATTGATGTTAGCTGCGGCGAGAGTCTGTCTTACAACTCTTGCGGTGTGCGGTCGTGCATTATCATGCATTAACTGAAATAAGGGACCGATTTGCCCTTGTAGAGGAACGATGACGTCTGATACAATCGTCTCAGCATAAATTTGAGCGTTGAGGTTGCCTCTGATCCAAATCAACTCAGTTCTTCCGCCGATCCAAATACCCGCCCATACCATGATGGTTCCACCACTATAAGGATGGACTTCCTGGCAGGATTTTAAACGCTGTTGGCGTCCAGGGGTTCTCCAGTGTCGTATACGTCTTGTATCCGGTCTCATACCAAAACGAGACTCATCAGAAAAGCACACGAAACGCCATTGTTCTTCTGCCCAATTTCTGTGTTCAAGAGCCCATTGATATCGAATCCTACGATTGTGCATTGCTATAGGTGGTACCCTTAGCGGTCTTCGGGAATGAAGGTTCACTTCATGCAAGCGGTTTCTGACTGTTTGGTCGCTAATTAAGTTCCCTGAAGAGTGATGAAGCCTCACGGCTAACATCATGGCGGTTATTGTTGGAGCTCTTCGAGTTGTGATTTGAATATATCGGTATTGTCTCCGTGTGGTGCAGCGATACCGTCCTCCATGGCGCTCAGCCACGGTACCAGTGCTTCGGTAACGTGTCCAAAGTCGACTGATAACACTCTGACTTGTATTCAGAGCTAAAGCCACAGTACGTTGCCGGGAACCAGCTTCTATCATTCCCACGGCTCTGAGCATTTCTTCCCTGCTTAAATGACGTCGCCGCTCCATAATAACGTTGGTTTTAATCAGTAGTAGGGAAACAGTAGCACTAATAATGTCTTCAATGCGTTGTATGTTTTTATAGGCAAAATATTGACAGCTGATTTTCATCTTTTACTCGAAATTGATTGACAGTTCCTGTTTCAAATTATGAAATGCACCAAAAAGGATCCATATAAATTTATAAAATCATAAATTTATTACAAAGCCACATCTCAATCTCAAGAAATCCGCATAAAAATGCTTGATCCCTAGACACTTTTGATGTGTGTAATATGAAATACTCGTAGCTTTAAGCTTTTAACAGTAAACTCTTACGGAGGAGGCGTCATAAAACACGACCTAGTACGTCTACCACGAGTTGACAGTTCAAAATAACGTTATCGTTCGCGTAAAAAAATGTATTGCGATGACACATGACATTTTTAATTTTTTTACTTTTATTTTACACGACAATGTCAAATCCGAATACATTTTTTACGAGAACGATAATGTAAATTTAAAGTGGCTACTCGTGGTAGACGTAGTACGGTAGCATGTTCATCAATAAAAAAAAAAAATTTCACCGCTGTGTATATTTTTACCACCCTTTCATGTACGCTAGATTAACTTTATGTATAATAGATGGATATCTGACAATTATTGTGACAGCCAATAATTATGGTATAATTAAGAAACATAGAATCAGCAATTAAAGGACGATTAATTTCGGATAATGACGATAAAAATTACAAACCGATTCAATTATCAGAATATCCAATGAAATCAGGACTGGCCCTAAAGCTTTTTTATTAAAATCAAAGCTGATCAATTTTTTTAAATCTTTTCAAGACTTCTTTCTTTTATTAAGACCAAGGTCTCAGCCATTATTCTTAATGGATATAGACTCAAAACTTTGCTTTTAATCTGAGTTAGAGCTAGGTCATTAACGTTATTATAACTAATTAGCGAAAAAGGGAAGTAGAATGATGAAGAAGTATTATTTAAGTGAATTGTTTATGGAATTAACACTTTATCTTTTCTACTAAATGAGAGGTTGCTAAATATTTTTAGACACGTCTATACAATGTGTAAAAATTAAAATCACAAATCTGTACGTGAACATAATTTAAATTTTTCAAACTGTCTTCATAATTATGTTTAGTTTTTTTAAGGATATTGATCGATTTCAAATTTCACCAAGGACAAACGTTTGTGTGACTAACATCTGTGTTTTGTCTTGTGTCTGAATCTATTTCATTTAAGCTTGTATTTATAATAATAATAATTCAATACTTTAACTCGTCCCGTGTTTCTATTGTTCAGGTTTTTGCATTGTGAGTCATTGTTTGCCATTTATTTCTTAGGGTTTTCTTACGAACACTTAATCAGTCGTAGATATACTACAGTGCAGGTTTTGCTAAGTTCCGGGTTTGATAATGTAGGATTGTAGGTGTTGTTTGTTTTTATTGAAAGCTCAGAAACTACTGGATTGATTTTGAAAATTCTTTGACCAATATAAACCTACATTATCAGGGAGTGACATAAGCTATTTTTTTCAATGAAGGCTATATTTTGACGAGAAAGACAGTGTACGCGGGCGAAGCCGCTGACGCACAGCTGGTTATTTGATAAGTTAACTACATTTACGAGTACAAGAGTAACTTGTAAACAGATTCAGTAGATACAATAATTAAACTAGGCGTTGTCTCTTAATGCATTTACAAAATTAATTCCTCGTAGCTACGGCAACAGTAAAGAACAATCAACTTATTTAATTTGGCGCAGGACACGCCAAAGTTTTGCTGCAGAAATTAAAAAATCCAATTCTGCTTCATTATCTTGGGTCCCTACCATCGTACGGCTTGAGCCTTGAAATTAATTAGAAGAGGCCATCTTACTTATAAGTTTGTGAAAAAAGTGTGATTGAACAAAGATCTAAAGGAATCAGGATTGTTTCAAGTATCGCAACTTCATAAAAGTGTTTCTCAGTTTCTTGCCGGAGTCTTCTCGATAAGAAGGAACGTCCGAACCGGTGGTAGATTCACATTATGTATATTCACGATGTGTACTAATATTGTACTATTTTATTTACGTTTATTATTATTATTTCTATATACTTTTTTTGACATGTCATAAGTGCTTTGTACTAGCTTAAATGATTAAATGTTTTTTTTACTTTTACATTTTACTCAATTATGTCCTAATTTTTTGTTATGATAAAAAAATAGTTAGCTTTTTTACCATGACAAGGACTGCAATCAAGCCATGGCTTCAATTGATGGATATTGCCATGGTAACGATGCTTGCAAGATTACTTTGGTAATCATAAACAATGGCAGGGTATGTTCTATAAAATCTCAAACACACACTACGTTTATTTAACTGGTTTTTACTTCTCTAGGCGCATACGAGTATTTCTTCTATTGGATTTTTGGTTCCCAGGGGCCTTATTAAGATCTCTGAAAGTTAGCTCGCATTTACCTGCGAATTGAGCGTCTGTTTTGGTATTATGATCTCGTATTCCCAGTCACGTGACCATTACGTGCAAACTCAACTTCTGCGCGGCGTATTTGACGTTTCATACCATTGTTTATCTCTCAAATAGTAACAGTCTAAAACTTTTGTCATCTTCGAAAGTTTTTTTTTTTTTTTATGTAATAGGGAGCAAACGAGCTAGAAGGTCACCTGATGGAGAGTGATCACCTCCGCCCATGGACAACTGCAACACCAGAGTTCATCGTAATACCAATACAAAGTGAGCATTTTAAGAACCGTAAACGGTCACGTTACGAAAAAGACAAAAGATTGTGATACGACCCCAGGACACTCAAATAAAAAATATGTTTGACTATGTACCACTTGGCAATACATTTAATATCTTGACAAGTTTTTAAAAAGCTATCAGCATCATAGTCCCTAGTAGGAATTTCGTTTACTATTCGGTTACGACTACGTAAACGCAATTTTGTATGGCATTAGAGATGGCGCCTCCGATGGCACGTTTACGCAATCATTTTTTTTCTATGCAAATTCACGTTTACTTTCTCAGTCCGTATGATCGCAATGAACTAGCACTTGGCACTCAAATCAGATCCCTTTCCTTCCGAAACAAAACACAACCTTGACCCAAAACTAAGTAGTGTGTCTACAACAACTAATTATAAATAAATCAACCTGCCGAGACCAAGACAGGCCGTACTAACTCGCCAGTAAACACATGTATATAAGGCCATACGTCCCCTTTAATAGGAATTAGGTAGGCCTGCCCACACTAATTGGGACCACAGTGCACTGAAATGCTTATGTCACGAGCACTGACGCTGACATACGGGTGGAGAGGATGAATCGCCTTTATTTAGACGTGTGGATTCAGTGACAGTTGATAATAATAGATAAAAAGTTGAGTGACTTTTATTTATTTTATTTACTTAACACAATTAAACCAGATAGTCCCAGTTACATAATTAAAGCTACAGGAAGGAAAACATTACACCAATTTTTCGACTTTGTTTAAAAGCGATTGAGGACTGTGAATGAATATACCCAATTCAAGGTTAGCGACCAGTAACATGTTTAGCGCCCTCTACATACGACACAGCGGGGATTGCTCACGAGCTACTGTACGACACGTTGGAATAGCGAACAGCCGATGTCTTCGACCGGAGCGAATACGTAAATATTTATCAGGCACATATATACGAGACAATTGCTCAACACACTCGGGCGAGTCCATCCAGCCCCGCAAGATTGCTAAGGCAGTTGAAACCTCCAAACGGGCTCTTCTCACTTCTAAAGAGTTCATCTGCAACATTCCCAGCAAAAAATCGGTGGGGTACATGAAGGGATAATACCCATACACTCGCTTAGAGAAGTACCGAAGAAAAGCCTTTTGAATCTTTTCCAACATTAGCTTTTTTCCTATACTTAGCTTCGTGAGGATTCCAGATACATGCGCTAGATTCTAATGAGCTTCTAACAAGACTTATAAATATAAGTTTAGTTACATCAGGGCTGTGGAAGTCACGCAGATTACGTAATACAAATCCCAGTCGACGGAAGCAACTACGAGTTAGAGTAGTAATGTGCTCATTGAAAGTAAGAGCGGAATCGAATGTTACACCTAGGTCTTTTATAGTGTCTTTTCGATCGATCACATTACAACCAAGCAAATAATTAAATTTCACAGGATTTTGCTGGCGACTGAAGGTCATGACTGAGAATTTATTGTAGTTAAACTCTAAATCATTCACACATTCACTCTACCTAAGAAACGCATCGATATCCTTCTGAATTAACTCACAACTTACTTCGTTGCTGATCTTTGCATAAAGCTTCAGGTCATCGGCATAAAGAAGGCATTTAGTATATTTTAGGATATCAACAATGTCATTGATCATCAGCATAAAGAGCAAAGGACCAAGTATGGATCCCTAGGTCACGCCAGAAGGTGTTGAATAAGCTTCAGACACATAGCAACCGTGTCGCACGACACGGTTGCTATGTGTCTCAAGCTGCTGACGACCTCTGAAGTAATCAGTAAGCAGATTAATAAGTTTTGTGGAAAAATTGAGAGCATCGAGCTTTGATAAGAGGATTCGACAATTGACTCTATCAAATGCTTTGCGATAGTCGAAATACACAACAACAACTTGTTTGCCTCTATCCTTCGCTTCCGAAACATTTTCGACCACCGTCAGCAAGTTCGTATTTACCGATCTTCCAGACCTAAAGCCGCTCGCTACAATAAATGGCTGGACTTGCTTGAGAATAACTCTATGAATAAGTATCTCAAAGATATTCACCGCCGCCGAAAGAATAGCGATTGGTCGATGCTCCTGAACGTGTGACAACCTCCTGAGACTTAGATTATTTCCATGTTCGATGAAAACCGGCCTTCTCTCGAATATCACTGATAATATCCGCAGTAAACCAAACCGGAAAACGTTTTGAAGAGCATTGAGGCCTGCGTTTCTTAGGGACAAGCTGCTCGAATACGTTGTAGAGAGGAGACTCATAGAACAATTCCAAAGCAATGGATAAATCCTGACATTCGAGTAAAGAGTTCCAGTCCAAATCATTCACAAAACAGAACAAATCAGCACGATCGACCTTATTAAAATTCCAGTCCCTGCTATTGTCAATATTACTGGTCTGCATGGACCCGTGACTTCTCCATGCCTCGGTCTCGCCGCCCCGATCCCCGACACGCCGTGTATTGGTGGTCGGAGGAGATCGCGGGTCTCCGGGATGCCTGCACTGCGGCCCGGAGAGCATATACGTATTGCAGACGCCGGCGGAGGAGGGTCGACCCGTATGAGGAAACCAACCTCTACGAGGTGTACAGGGCGGCACGGGCCACCTTAAAACACGCCATTGGCCAGGCCAAAGACCGGGCCAGAGCCGAAATGCTCGAGAGTCTCGACCAAGACCCGTGGGGAAGGCCATATAAAGCGGCACGTGCCCAGCTGCGTCCCATTGGCCCCCCCCTGACCGAGACTCTCAACTCGGCTCTCCTGGAGCAGGTGGTCCGGGTTCTTTTTCCGGCTCGCCGCGAGGACTTTGTTCCTCCGGCAATGCCTCCGCACCGTGGCGCGGCCCGACTGCCCGAGGAAATTCCCGGTGTCTCCGCGGAGGAGTTCGGAGCGGTGGAGTTCCGGTTGCGGGGCAAAAAGACGGCTCCAGGCCCGGATGGTCTGCCAGCCAAGGTTGTGGCCATAGCGGCTGGCCAAATGGGGGAAAATTTTAGGGACCTCTTCGACCGGTGTCTCCATGAGAGGAGGTTTCCCGAGATCTGGAAGGTGGGTCAGCTTTGCCTCATCCAAAAGGCGGGGCGCCCAGCTGACTCACCTTCGGCCTACCGACCGATCATCCTGTTGGATGAAGTGGGGAAGATGTTCGAGAAGGTGGTCTCTTCCCGCCTTCTCGAACACCTACGAGAGGTCGGTCCAGACTTGGCGGACACCCAGTTCGGGTTTCGGGCACGGCGCTCCACCATCGATGCCCTATCTCGTCTCCGGGAAATAATCGTGGAGGCTGAAGAGAGTGGGGAGGGAGTGATTGCGATATCGTTTGATATCAAGAATGCTTTCAACTCCCTTCCTCACTCTACAATATTGGAGTCCCTGAGGTATTTCCGGGTACCCCTGTACTTGCAGGGACTCGTTGAAAGTTACCTCAGGGACAGATTGATAGTCTACTCGGACAGTCTTGGCGCGATACAGCGCCACACCGTTGAGTCCGGGGTTCCACAGGGGTCGGTGCTGGGGCCGCTCCTGTGGAACATAGGCTACGATTGGCTTCTCCGCAGTGAACTTCTCCCGGGTATGAGCGTAATCTGTTACGCTGATGATACGCTCGTGACTGCCCGGGGGAGGTCCTACAGGGATGCGGCCCTAATAGCCGAAATCGGAGGAGACCTCGTAGCCGACCGGATCGGCCGTCTCGGACTCACGGTGGCGCTTGCAAAGACCGAGGCCATTTGGTTTCACGGGCCTCGGCAACCTCCGGCGCCACTTGACGCACGTATTGTGCTTGGGGGCATCGGGACGCCGGTGAAGACCGAGTTAAAGTATCTCGGTCTGATGCTTGACTCTAGGTGGCAATTCCTACCCCATTTCCGTGAATTGTCACCTAGGCTGCTCAAGGCAGCCAATAGTCTCAGTTGGCTGATGCCGAACACTGGCGGTCCGGGGTCGAAATGCCGGAGGCTTTACTCCGGCATTTTAAGGAGCATGGCCCTTTATGGCGCCCCCATTTGGGCAGCGGCCCTCTCCAAAAAGAGGAACGCCTGCCTCCTCCGAGCGCCCCAACGGGCGATTGCGCAACGGGCCGTAAGAGCTTACCGCACCGTAAGCTTCTCTGCGGCCTGTGCGCTGGCAGGCACCGCTCCCTGGGAGCTGGAGGCGGGCGTGTTGGCGGCCGTGTACCGCTGGACGGCCGCCAAGAGGGCCGCGGGCGAACCCTTTTGCCCTGAAGAGCGGGAGGCCGTCCGCAGGGAGGCGTATGAAGGCCTGGTTCGATTGTGGACGGCGGACCTGAGAGGTGCGGAGTCTGGCCGTCGAACCCTGGAGGCGCTCGCTCCGGTCCTTGACGGGTGGCTCGAGCGGCCGCATGGCTCCCTCTCCTATAGGATGGTGCAAGTGATGACCGGGCATGGATGCTTTGGCTCTTACTTGCACCGCATCCGTCGAGAGGGAGCACCACTCTGCCATGAGTGCGGCGCTGTGGAGGACACGGCGCACCACACACTAGCGGTGTGCCAAAAGTGGGCCCCGCAGCGCAGTGCGCTTATTGCAAAGGTGGGCCAGGACCTCACTCTGCCCAGCATAGTGCTTGCACTGCTGGCAGATAAAGAGGCCTGGAGAGCTTTCGCCACCTTCTGTGAGGAGGTGGTGACTGCCAAGGAAGCCGCGGAGCGCGCGCGGGAAGAAGATCCCGACGCTGATCTGCTCCGCAGGGCGAGGAGGGGGGGGAGACGGCGACCACCTGTTCGTCGCCTCCAACCTCTCCGTGGAGGAGGCCAGCTGGCGCGCGGTACGGGGGTCCCCGCGCCGGCATTGCACAGGCCTCCACCATCGCCTGGTAGGGACGGCTCGACACCCTCGGCTGTCGCTATCGACCCCTCCTCTAGAAGGGGGGGTCGCTTCCGGCCCGCCGTGTAGGCGGGCCCCGTCCGGGGGAACGCGTAGAAGGCTTCGTGCTACTTACCGTGCTCCCCCACTATGGACGATGAGAGGGAGTAGTAGGGTTTTTAGTCGGTAGGCCACTGGGCGGTTTCCTTTAATAGGAAGTCCCCCCAGTGGAGAGTCCGACATAACCCGTCCGCCCCCCGGTGGACGGGTATGCGTAAGGCATTTCCCCTACTTTAAAAAAAAAAAAAAAAAAAAAAAGGGTAGTCTAAACGTGATGCTGACATCTAGTGGAGGATGATATTTATCTGCACGTTACTTGAATAAAGAATTTAAAATAAATAACTAATATTCGTTTTGTACATTTGCATTATACGTAGCCAAGTATGTTTTTTTATTTAAATGGGACTATAACACAAACCAGAAAAAAACAACCCTAAACTTTGTTAGCTTGAATTGTAGACGACTGCTGTTCACTCGTAGCACTTGTACACAGAGCTCTGATTGCTACGAAACAATCATGGCTGCCCGTCGCCGTTTGATCTGCTACGATTTTTGTCTCTGTAGTAGCAAACCGTAGTCAGTCGTAGTTCTCGTAGCAATAACATTATTAAATTCATCGCTGTTTATTTCATAAAGGAAATGGAAGGAGCACATTTTTTGAAGGAACTACGAGTATCTAATAACAATTATTATTGTGCTGTAGGTTTTGTACCTATTGTGATATTTGTTAGTTTATTTGATCATAACCCCGACACCCCGAGGTTGAAAATTTTAACTATCAGTTGGAACGTTCTCTTATTTTTTTATAGTTTTTGTTCAAGTTAAGATATTACTCAAATACCTTTTGGGCAATGTGTATCTTGTGGAAGCGTCAAATTGTGTAAAGGCACGAGATTCTACGTGCATTTCTGTTCACATGATGCAAGCTAGTAATGTAAATTAGTAGCACAGTGCAAAGTAGTGCGTGCATAGCATATGACGTAGGTGATGCAGCATATGCATACTCAAGGACATAATATATTAAGGAATTATACCTTCATTATAAAAATTATAAAACCTTAAAGATTTCTCAATACATATGTCACCGACATGCCGGATTATACACATACATGAATAGATAATAGCACCCAGCCACAGATCACATTCATGTTTTTCCAGGGTTGGGATTGAATTGAAGAACTGTGGCGTTGTAGCCAGGCCCCAACATAGACACACACAGTAATTGACCTCAAAGCAAGCAGAACCTGTACTATTTTTTTCTTCTCGTGTCAACGGCCTAAATTACATGGGATATATTATAGGAGTCTCTACGCGGGGCACCCTGGTAACAGCTATACCCGGTAACGCAGATTCTAGGCTCGCCAATCATAATCATAATCATTATTTATTTGCTCTATACACATATAAAGTTATACAAATGTAAAAACTAAAATGTACATAGACCCCCTAAGGGTGTTGCAAAGACGTCTTACAAAAACTCAAATTGATATATAATTCAGTACGACCTCAAAACTACAATAGGTGTACCAAGGTAATTAAATAGTAATAGCACATAGCATATAACACTTAAAAGACTAAATAATAATTATAAATCAAAACAAAAAAAAACATGAATTAAATTATAATTTTATCCTCAAAATATTCTTCAAATTGTAGTCCGATCAACACAATGGCAATGACCAATTTATAAAAGTTAGTGACTAATATTATTATTACTCATATATTAAGTATACCTAATAGTTACACATACTCGTAGAACTAAAATATCAGTGGAAATCACGACCGTGCTCCTTATTACCTATCACGCAATGTGCCAATTTTTCAATTAGTTCATTGAAAAACGGAATTATCAAAATGCTATAATCGTAAAAAATAATTGTCATTATTTATATTTGTTTTCACCACCTCATTATTATTATTTTAAAACAATCAACACGTACAATTAATTTCCCAATGGCTGTTTGCAGATTAACGACAATTCTTAATGAACGGGCTATTGGGATTGATGAGTGCCATGCAAATTTGACGCTTAATCAAAAACGGTATGTGCATACAGATAATTCCATTAAAACTATTTATTGAGTTTTATTAAAGCGTCGGTTGGAGTAACTACATGAGTTTAGCGATCCTGTATTAGAGCTAAGCTAGATGGCTCTGTACCGTTGTTTTGTGTCGTCACTTTTCAGGTCAATTTCATGGTTAATCTATTTATAGCAAACTACGCGTGCTGGATTACGTCGTCAGCCACACAGGATCCAGCATCTGCTGGCTCGCACTAAAAGGTTCGGTGACTCGTTTCTTTTTCATACCATCCAAACGTTGAATGCTGTTCCAGTGGTATGTCATTCATTCGGCAGAATTACAGAGGGTATCTTTTTACGTACGACTTTGCACGTGTAGTTAAGACGACGCAACGCAACGGAGCAATTTAGCTTCGCTCGTCGAGCTTTTCGTATTCAGTTTCGCTCAAGTTATAAACCGTAATCGATGAAGGAAAATTGAGTTAATAATATAGTAAGTAATCAAAATTGTTTAACCCTCGTTGTAGATGTAAACTTAAATGGTTGAGGATAACGGTCTAGTTATGATCAGTTGATATATTTTTGTAGTTGTGTAATGGCTGTGATCAGTTTGCATAACTAATATAAATAAATTTAAATGGAAATATCTGCCACTGTTTCATTATTTGTAAAGACAAAAATATATGATTAACACCGTTGAGTGAATTTTAGTATTACTTGTAGCTGGACTAAGTTTGGGATCAGACAATCATCGTGTAAAATTATACGGCCTCTCTAAGTTTAAGAAACGTTAAATAGAATAAACTGAGTAAAAATTCTGATTTCAGACCAATGATTGGTATGCATCTCTGTTAACGTACGATGAAGTATTTTTATTGCTTACATACCCAGGTAGTAAAAGCTGGTGAATAATATAAAAACAGTTATAAAAATTCAATCTAGAGAAGAGTGCAGTCTACGTTTACGCTAAAATATAAACCGTAAATTCGTCTAGTGTTTTATCTTTCGAAACTAAAATAAGTCCTGTCGTCATTAAAAACCTTCATTATTTTTAGTGTTCAGATAGTGTTAAAGGGGGTTAATAGTGACTTTAATGGGGTTGACATGACGTGTTCGTGCTTCTGGGATATTAAACGAGGTGTTTTGTCTTTTGTGAAGTTAAGGCGAAGCCATAATATATTATACATTATATTATGCTCGGCATTTACAATGCAGTATTTCTGTACAAGGTCTCGAATACCAGATGAAAGGAGAACTCGTACTGAGGTCTTTTACGCGCAGTTTTTTTACCAATTGTGCTATCGAGACATTAAAAAACCGTTGTGTTTATTGCTTCTCGAAATTTGTGAATGTGTATAAAATACTTTTTAACATTTTGAGTTAAACATTGCCGTTTGATTGTTACACGAGTATATTGGGGTGCATTATATTTGTTGTAAGATCAAATTGTATTTTTTAAGTATATACCCGCTATTGTCATCTATACATCATCTTATAACAACATAAGATGATGTATAGATAACATTACAAAACTTTTAAACAATGTAACAAGATTTTAAACAATAACTACTGATTCATTACACTTCCACACATACACATCCACACAACACACACATTATTAATCTTACAGAAATCTGATTATGTTCACTCTTTTATTTTCTTTCGCATTTTTGATAGTTATCTCTTACTTGTAATGTACTGTACCGAACTACATGTTGTAAATCGTAATTTGTCCTCCACAAGACAGGCAATGCGCCTAGAGTGGGGGCCAGTTAATTATGTTATGTTAAATATTTTGTTAATAAAACATTTTTTCATTACTCATACACGGAAAATACGCTTGAAGTTGCCTGAGCATAGGGTTGAAAGCTTCACTTTCAGCCCTAGGGCTGTAAAGTTTTTTTCAGCCCTAGGGCTGTAAAGTTTTTTTCAGCCCTAGGGCTGAAAGTAAATAACTGTCAAATGTCACCTTCTATTTTGACATTCCTTTTGCGGCAAGTCGATGTATTCTATTCAGCCACAGCTGTATTTGAAATTTCTTTATATTGATTTCAAATGAATATTTAAACAATCGAAGCAGGATAATACTCATTAATGTATGTTTCACTTGTTTAGTATTTAATTAAATAAATTTGAGCTAAGCATTTACGATAGAAATGAAAAAAAATCCTTTAAATAAAATTAGGCGGGGGAATTCCATCATCATTGTCTAAGTATGCTTTTTTACAAATATAAAAAAAAAATGGTTGAATTCCACAGACAAAAAAAAAGGCGGGATTGCAACTATTCGAACTTCATTTAGCTGTTTCGTAAATCGAGTGAGAAGTTTATTTGGTTGAACTTATGTATCTGATTTTTATTTACATTCCTTATATTCGTGATGAAAAGCAGAGGAGGAGGTAAACAAACCTCGGAAGAAAGACCTTTTCAATGCCCTCGAACTATTAGCGCTCTCGCTACGCTCGCGCGCCAAACCATCTCGTGCATTGAAAAGGTAACTTTCTCACCTTGTGTAACAATCTACTATTTTTTGTTTTTTTATTGTGGTGTATGTTTCAGGCATGCAAAACAATATTAAGAACATCGCAATTTAATCATGAGGTCATGTGACTCACTAGCAATTTAAATATTATTTTTTCATAAAAATTGTTATTTTACGCTATTAGAAGTAGAATGACCTAACAAACCGATACTTTTGGAAATCGTAAAAAAAGTTTCTTCCTCCCCTTAAACAGTTATTAAAGGGAAGCCGCAGCGTTTACCCGCCAGTTGTGGACGCAATAACGACCATGGGAAGGACAGACGGCGCTCCGATTAGGTTCAATTAGCTGTTGCTGGGTTCATCTAGTTTACACCTAATATTTAATACTACGCCTAGCTGCTTAACCCGCGTAGACTGTCTTTCCCGACAATATGTAGCCTAAATAAAAAAAAAAATAGCCTATGTCACTCCCTGATTATGTAGCTTTTTATGGTGAAGGTTTTTTAAAATCGGTCCAGTAGTTTCGGAGCCTATTCGATACAAACAAACACTCAAATATTAATTAGTATATACAAGGACCTCGGTATGTTCAGTACTGGACATTATTTGCGTAGACCAGGTGCTAGGATAATGAGTGTAAATGTACCTACAGCTATTTTGATAAGACAACCTTATTATACACAAAAAATCTCACTTGACTGCTGGCTCGATATTTATATCTATCCAAACATGTTGCAGTACATAAAGAATTGACGATCCACGTAACATTCCGATACATAGATATTTAAAACATATTTTTTACAATGGGGTGTTAAATCTAAGTTTTAATTGTGATCAATCAAGTGTTATACCACGCTTTTTTTTCCCACTGGACTGTGAACTCGCAAGTGTTATCGTCAAAATACTCGTAGACCTCTGAAAGTAATATAAGAAAATAAAAGTATAATTTATTAAATATTTTAATAATCAAGCATCATGGTTTTTATGTCTACATCTGCGAAATCAGTGACCTTTGGATACCACATTTGATTTTACTCAGTAGGGCCATGATATAATTTGCTTTTAGCTGGGCAAAGAAATAAATATTTTCCTAAAGCATGTTAGCTAAGCGATGAGTCAATTTACATAGTAAAAAAAGTTCAATTTAACATTTTCTGGAGTAAAAGAACATTGAATTCTCGCCTTTGACGCATGGGAATAAAATTATCCGTTGCATAAATTTGCTCAAACTTCCCCTTCTTCAGGCATAAGGCGTCCAACAAATTTAACAAACCATTAAAAGATAACGCCTATCACACCGTTGTGTATCGCGTTGGGGAGGTTCGCAGAACGAACTGTGGAAAGATGCTTTCTAATCTTTACTTTCTATCTAAAAAGTTAACTTTATTAGGGTTTGCCGGCAAACTGACAGTCATGACCATGACTGTGATTGTGATATACATGATAAAAAAAAGTGATAGCAGCTGTTTTATATAGAAATAAACAAAATTTTAAATTAGTTTCAATCTATCTTCTCTTCTCTCTTCTTTACTTACACTCATAAAGTTAGTAACTTACTTACTTACGTAGCTAGTCTCAGTAATGAGGCAATAAAAAGTTATGAAGTAGAACGCTCCGGATACTTTCAACCTTTGTATCTTTAAGACCAGATTGAACAGTCATTTTCTAGGTAAGCGTGTACCACCATCGGCCTCGTCATTGCTTACCACCAGGCGAGACTGAAGCCAAACTCAAACCCATAAAAAAAACCTAATACTAAAGAAACAATCAAAGGATCATTTCACTGTTGTATGGAATGGTCCATTGATTATGTTAAATTATTGTGACTAATTTTATTTAACATTTAAGGTATGTGATTGATTTTTTTTAATTTCTTGTTAACGGTTTCATTCATTCTTAGAAAGATGCCGGTTACTCACATAATTACCATTTTTTCGTAAGTAACGTAAAAGATTATAGAGTTGACCTGCAGGATATACTAGTAGACCGATACGAAAATAGCAGGTAATTTCTTGCACAGGAGACTAGGGGCCTTATTACAATCAGTTATATCCAGTCAAGGTGATTACCAAGGGCAGCCAATCAACCAACTGAGGGCAGCGAGCAATTTCGCAAGTAAATAAAAATGCGCCTTGAAAATGCGCTAGTGCCAGGTAACCGCTGACTGGCTAGAAATAAAAAACCATGAAGTAATGGCTCGCTACGCTCAGTTCAAGAAATGAACTTGCCAAGTTTTAAGAGATTGTCATAATGGTGATTAAGATAATAATCTCTTAACCCTGTATAATGGTTTTGTATCATAGCCGTACCCAATCCGACACTAAAAATGTGAGAATGAAGATAATTAAAACGCAAATAAGATGCAATAAAGCGAAACAACTACTATCATTTATCAGAAGAAAGTGACAAATTAAGTGCAATTAAAATTAATCGGTGTGACAGTCGGCTATTACAAAGCTCTTTTAGCTTAGTTTCCACTACATTAAACGATGGATTCGTGATCTTAATTTGTTGGCGTTAAGGATCAAACTTGTTCGTTGAGATAAATTGCATTGAATTCACTTTGTTGGAGTCGGAAGCTAATGTTTTTGTTATGTGCTTCGGTATTTATAAGGCAAATTAGAACGAATGTCACTCCAGTGATAGATGCGGTGACTGCACGCTATTCTGCACCTAAATGACTAGAGTAGTTTAAGTAAAAGTACGATTTGAGACTGTTTTAAATGATAGTGGAAATGTATTAATACTCCGAATAGAACGGCTGTTGGTGAATACAAATATAAAACTCGATTGCAGCAGTTTGCAAAGTGCAGGTTCCAAAGAAGATTTAATAAACCACATGAAGTATACCTATTTATCTTAGGATATGCATGTTAGAGATTTTTGCTTTCATTAAGTAAGTAAGAATCAATAAGTATTTATTCCTACAAACTCCTCACCGATATCACGATCTATGCATATTACATTAAAGATAATACCTAGATAGTGATAGTAAAGACCAATACGTTTTTTTTTAATAAAAAAAATCAGTTGCGATGTCGATGCAGTGCTCGAAAAGAGCAACTAACTTGTAAGCACATAACATAATGTACCGATATACTCGTACATACACTTAGTTTGCAATAAATGATTTGACTTTGACGTATAAATCTTTTACGATGTGGGTGGAGGTCTTGTTCGCACTAACAAAGGTCGTGAGTTCAATGTCCACTTAGGACATGTATCAGGTTAATTTTACAGTTCCACAGCTGTTACCATACTAAAATACAGTCCTTACCATGAGTACTTGGTCCACGCTAGTGGATTTAATTAGACTTAGAAGGAACATTGCTGTGAAAACATGTTTGTCCTTTGTCTCGAAGTTGTACAATACAGTATTAATATTATATTATTTCACAATGTATTTATGAAGTATTAAGGATTCAAATATATTATTAACATTATTAACACTTTACACTTAAAAATATGTATATAGATAGGCTTTGTATATTCTAGGTCGACAACTTGTAAAAAATAATGATTTGTCTAATGTTATTTCATTATAAATTAAATTCACGAAAACAGAAGGAAGCCGCGGCGTTATTCCGTTCGCGCAGAACTAATCAGTGGCCCACCGAATGCTCTATCGGACGGCGCGCTAAATCCCAGCCTTAAAGGCGCTTGCCTATAACATTGATGAAGCAAACGTTGACTTACAACATATTAAACACTAGATAAATTCGCGTCCCCCGAAATTTAACCCGGCGTCTGTTAACAGCCTCGGTAGCTCAGTTGGAAGAGCAGCCACCCGGATTGTGGAAAGTCGCGGGGTCGAATCAAGCTTGAGTTCCTAGAATCAGGTTGATTTTTTCTAGTTTCTATCTTTGTATTGTAATATAATTGTGAGTATCTGACAGCAGTAGCACAAACCGTTCAGAAAATATTTAATAAAAAGCAACAAAGCTTGATATTGATCACATGCACGTGAATCGTCAAAAAATGAATTGACTTCGTTTTTCTTCGATGTTTGGAGGTACTGTCTCCAAACATCGAAAAACCTTCGGACGCGTCCTAAACAATCAAAGCTTCGACACGGGTCCAGGGCAATAAATAAATTAGTCGTCCCGCTCGTAAATATACTTCGGATTAGCTCGCGACAAATACGAAAGTTTCTGTTCACGGGCCGAGTGACGAATTTACTGAGCTAGCGAGGGGTTTTGGCCGTATTATTGAGATTAGTCCGTATTAAATAAAATAAAATAAAGTGAAGTTACTTGCGTTCGAATTACTGTCCCATTGCTCGGCAAAAGCCTTGATTACAGAAAATATATAGCTAAAATGGATAGGTGTGTAGGCCTTTTACAGAATGATTGTTAAATTATCTAATATTGGCAGCATAAGGTTAATCCCCTCCCCCGCCCCATGTAATGCTTGACGTCCGTGTGGAATTAGTTTTAAAACTTTATACGTACTCTTTAATTGCAATTTTATTTTCATCAGAAGTTAACTATAATGTTTATGTTTAAGTATCTCTGTAAAAAGGTTATAGCGAACTTCTGAATTAATAATTAACTCAATTTGGTTTTTAAATTTATTAAGAATGCAAAGTTTAAATGATATTTAAACAGTAGTTTTCACGTAATTTTGAAACAAACAAACAGGCAGACAAACATCCGAAAATGCTTCGTTTGTTTTAAATATCGATCATTTCCATCGGTTACTGATTTATTCCACATGTAATACAAGTACCTACATACTTTGGATAGTTCATATCGTCATAAATTTGTTTATAACACATGTAATACAAGTACGTACCTACTAATATGGATAATTTATATCTTCACTTTCTACGAGTAACTCAACGTTGTTACAGCGTATTTACATTAACCAAGCTGGTAGCTGGTTCGTCTCGATCATACTGCGCAAAACACAACCCTCGAACGCTGTTTGCTCGCTTGGTGCGGGCGCAGTTTGCAAACCTCTCTGCACTGTTTACGACGCAATCCTTCTGCAATTTGTTGAGTCTTGTAAGAGCAGTTGAGGGTTAAATTGTTTTTTAACTGAATTGATCTTTTGTTAATTTATTATTATTTATTTATTTATTATTCAAAACATTTTAAATACACAATGGATGACTTACAATCCCCATACAAAAACCTTGTAGGTTTATCTGTAGGAGTGAGACGTTCTTCTACAATACATATTGATGATAGGCATAATAATCTAATACAATCACATCAAAGTTCACTTAAACTTGGATTTGACAAGTAGAATCTTTTGTATTGACCTTTGTAATTAGTTGAATTCAGATACATACGCTGTAAATTAGCTGGTAACTATACTGGTACTATTTAGGTATTACATAGTTGAGTGCCCTTGAGCCATATACATTCGTTATTTTAGTAGGCGGTACTCGTTAGTGTACGATAAAACTCTTAAAGAAGCAGGCCTTACATATTTCTCTATATAATCAGGTATATTAAATTCTGTAAGAAGGCAATATTTTATTTTGTCATATATATTAGTTACTTAACAGTAATCAAACAGGGCTTTGTCGTTATTTTTAAATGTATTTACTAAGTGTTTCGGTACTTTATTCTTAAGAATTATTCGCTGTAATTTGTAAATAACGTTTATATAAGTACTGTATGTTAAGCGATTTTTAGTAAGCTATAGATGTTACTACTGCAATAGAGTTAGCACCAGGCTTAGTTACTTATCAAACTATAGTCACAATTTGCAATTATGTTTCTCGAAAACAAAAACCAACTCCTAATTCACTTTAATGAAAATTGCATCTTCACCTTTGGTGTGAAAATTTATCTGTGAGTTGCCAATTCGAAAATGACATTCCAAAGGGTGATAATTTGCATCCATTTGCTTCGATGCATTCAGAGCGTACGTGGAACGCCTTCTACATTGTGCGTTCGCAAGCGTTCGCTGTATCAACTTGTAAAGGAAAATATTTGATTATTAAAGTGTTCTGACACGATATAAATGACATAAAATACAGTAAAAAATAAATTACCTTTGATTTTTTTTAAATAATCGTAGTTAAAAGACCACAAAAAATAACTTTTCACTTCTCATGCTCTAAAAGTACGCCAATATAACCCTACGAAGCGGGACTAAAGTGACCACTTTAGTCCCTAGGGAGTAAATAGTAATTAGTTTTTTATTTTCCTTCATGTGACAAAGACAAACTCAAACAGCAAGTAATAAATTAAATATACTATTATCTGTGGAGTGTGGACCGTCTCCATTGCGAAAATGTTGAGAGTTTTAGTTCCATGGTTTGTCCGCAGAAAAGGTAGCGCCATGTGTTTTAAATTGTTAATCTGTGGTTCACTTCAGAAGAAAAAACGACCACGTAAATTTTATAACTTTTGTCAAGTGTAAAGTTCGGTTTTAAATGTTTTTTTACTAAATTGACTATTTTTCTCGCACACAAAGTGAAAAGTACAGTTTGTACCTCGAGACTAAACGCCCACTTAATATACCCTCGGTTTCATTGACAAACCCCCTCTGGTATATTATGGCTTCGTTTAGTCCCTCGATATAAAATATACTATTTAATTAAACTGGAAGAACGTTTTTGCCAAAATGCTACGACAACTCTCAATAATATCTAAGAGGAAATATTGTTTCGTAACCTTAAAAACGTTATCATAATAATTTGACAAGTTTCCTTTCAACGTAACCTTAAAAACTTGATGTACGAGTATACATCAAGTTTTTTAGGTTACGTCGGTATACCGACGATGGTATTGTCGGTATACCGACATCCGTGTAAAAACAAAAGCTCCTCGAAGTAAACCATCCTCACTTTACAATTTCCTAACAATATCATTTAATACGGAAGCATCGGATATGAGGCGGGTGTTTTCCACTTTTGGCACCAAATTCAGTTCATTAATTTATAACGCTTTAAATCTAGATCTTGGTGTCTCGACAGAAACGGTTTTAGTGAAATATAGTACTGTCTCCACATAGAGATACTAACATACCGGGTGATATTTTACACCGTAAGCAGAACGACTTAACTGATGCAGTAGCTATGTAAGCGAAAATAAGATTTCTTTGATACCCCCATACTCGTACTTACAATGAAGTTTACAAACCACCAGAAATCAGAAATCATTTATTGTGAAAAGCTGTGTACATAAGGTCTTAAAATACATTTAGTGTCAAAACAGCTTACCCAAAATTGGGTGTACAATATCCGCTGTGCTACCATTCACAAGAAATTCTGAAAATTTATAAATAATAATTTTCACAGATAAAGTTTCTACACTGCCATTATATATTGTTAAAAGAGATCATTTTCCATACTGTATAAAAAAACACCCGGGTAGGTGCCTTTAGCGAAACATACCTTCAAAAGAATTGAAAAAAACACAACGAAAGAGGATGCATCCCCAAGCTTTTTCATTCGTTTCTACACTCCTACTCTTTATTACTTACTTGTGTCAAAACGAACTATGAAAATTTTTTTGAAAAGGTTTCTGTATGCGTCATGTCATAATGTAAACATAACGGCATATTTGGTAAGAAAAAGTTTCAAAATCATCGTAAATAGCCTAAAAATATTCACAGCGATGACATTAATTTCATAATTAATAAATAAATAAATATCCCTGGACATTATTCCACACAGCGCCATCTAGCCCCAAAGTAAGCTAATTAAAGCTTGTGTTATGGGATACTAGACAACGGATAAACATACTTAAATACATTTTCTTTTGTAAATACATACTTATTATACATAGGAGACACCCAGACCAGTACAAACAGACATGTTCATGCACACAAATGTTTGTACTGTGCGGGGATCGAACCCGCGACCTCTGGTGTAGTAGCCAACTTCTTAACCATTACACCAAGTCGGTCGTCAAATAATTGTTTTCTTAGTGGCACAGAATAAGGTTTAATATGACACTTACTTTATCATTTCGGGTTTAAGACATTTATTTTCTCAAAAAGAACTACAATTCACTTATATTATGAGAAACTTAAAGAACTATACTAAGAGAGTATCGAACACAGATCCATAAAAATAATACACTGCATAGCGACGGTAGTTCAATATTAAACTTTATCATTTTGTTTACGTAACTCACATTTGCACAATTTTTGATGCGATTTGTTACAACCTCCACATAAGGGAATGGTCAGTAGTCGATGTCTCGTGGTTTTGAATGATGATGATAACAAAGTCTGTACTGACTGGGACCATACCATATTTGCCCATAATCACCAAAACCGCACAGTACAAACATTTGTGTGCATGAACATGTCTGTTTGTACTGGTCTGGGTGTCTCCTATGTATAATAAGTATGTATTTACAAAAGAAAATGTATTTAAGTATGTTTATCCGTTGTCTAGTATCCCATAACACAAGCTTTAATTTGCTTACTTTGTGGCTAGATGGCGCTGTGTGGAATAATGTTCAGGGATATTTATTTTATTTATTTATTTATATTTATTAAAACAATCTGGAATGCCCGTGAATATCTCAAAAAATGTTTACTACATTACACAATAACAATCAAATCAAAGTCACAAGTGAGGACTAAACATAATTTCTCCGTAAATAGTACCTACTCTGAAAGCTTTGCCCCGTGTTTTCCAGAAAAAACCCGCTCCGCCGGGTCCGTACGCACTGCTGTATTGTTTTTAACCGTGCACCCGCATTACCTTGCCACAAAAGGGGTCGGTATGCGAACCGTACAATAGGACGACCCGGTAAAAACACTAATGCAACATTGTAACAGATACTGTAAGCAAAATATTACGCATTCCCTGACGAAGACGTATTATTTTGCCTCGTCGACTAGTTTTTCTCTTGTAACCAAGTTCTGGAGCCTCATTATAATCCCTTGTAACTTATTTATTTATATATGTCGTGGCGTCGCCACAGTGCTGCCTCTAGTAACGCCGTGGTTGATCGTAGCGTTGCTACAGTGCTGCCTCTATTAATTGTTTGAACCGGAAACGTCAAGTGATGACACTTGGGTAGAGTCGATACGGCGATGGCAAAACTTGACGTTGACAGTGACAGCGTCAGCGTCACTTGACAGTGACGTCTGACGTTTCGGCCCAATCAAAAGGTGCAGAGGGAGCGCGTGGGCATTAAGAATACGAACCGTCGAAGTGATCGCACGTGCTTTACTATCGCTGTGTCGAACCTGCCGCGTTTCCTTAAATTAAATCGGAAATTATTCAAGTGATCATTGATTGTATTGAGCTAGATAGTTAGTGATTGTTACAATAGACCCCTAGTGTACCTCAAAAGACTATTATTTCCGATCCGCCGCCATGCGAGACCCCTCTGATAACGGGGATCCTGATCCTTCTCCGTCATATATTTTGATTCAACAATGTTACAGCTTTTATAAGCGGTCCACGCGCTAAATGATACCTTATTGAGATATGGGGAAGTGCCCCAAAAACGAATCTTAAAGATCTGCAGATCCGTCAGAATAAGGTCGTTAAAAGTCTTTTCCATTATCATTACCTGACACCAACCGACCAAATCTACCGCGAAACGAAACTGATGAGCATAAACCAACTTTACACTTACTGTTCTTGTATATTGATGAAGAAAATACTCGATAAATCTATACACACGCAGATATCCTTCACAAAAATACGTAATGTTCACAATAGAAGTAGCCGTAGAAAAGATAACATTGTTCTACCAAAGGTGCGAACTGATCATGGCAAGAGGTCAATTAGTTTTGCAGGGGTGCAAATGTACAACAAACTTCCTAGGAATGTGAAGTGTGTAGAGTCGCTTAATGTATACAAGGTTAAATTGAAACAATATGTATTAGAATCTATACCTGTATTAAAAAAGTAACAAGTTCACCTACTATATTGTAACTGCACTGTGACACCTTTTGCCCGATACGTAAAGTCTTGAATTGCCTTTATCCGGTCATCAAGCGGTCGAGTGCTTTCTGTAGAAATGATATAACCCAGAAAGGTTACCTCAGAAAGACCAAAGGAGCACTTGGTTTGATTGATGTGCAACCCAAAGTCTTCAAGGCGACGAAATACAGTTTCCAGGTGTTCCAGGTGAAGGCTTTCATTCTTCGAATAGACCAGAATGTCATCGATGTAAGAATAACAGAAATCTAGCCCCCTCAGGACCTCATCTAGAAATCTTTGGAATGTCTGCGATGCATTGCGAAGTCCGAAGGTCATAAAAGGGAATTCATACATTCCAAACGGTGTGGTTATTAGTTTTAGGTATGTCGTCCTTAAATACCAGTATCTGATTGAAAGATTTAACTAAATCAATTTTGCTGAACACCTGGGCTCCTGAGAGATGATGAGAAAGGTCTTCGACATGAGGAATTGGATATCTGTCAGGGATTGTTCGTGCATTGAGAGCCAAGGTCTCCAGCCGTTTCCTTTTTTAGGTTCCAGGTGTAGCGCAGATGCCCATGGTGAGTCGGACACCCGTGCGGTACCATCACGTAACATGTCCTGAAACTCATCCTTGGCTGTGATGAGGCGATCAGGAGCTAGTCGGCGCGGTTTACAAAATACAGGTGGTCCAGGAGTAGTCCGAATGTAGTGAACGGTGTTATGTCTTATTTCTCGATGGATGCCACCTGGCCTGGTGATGCTCGGAGACTTAGATAAAAGTTTGTGGTACTCACTGTTGCCCGCTATTGTTTTTATACTTGCTTGCTCGCAGTGTTTAAGCGACCCAGTGGTTGTTAAGGTGGTGAGGCTGTCAAGCAATGTTCTTTGTCTGCAATCAATTAATAACGCATAGTGAGATAAAAAATCAGCACCAATTATCGGTTTATCAACGTCGGCTACCACAAAATTCCAAACAAATTCTCGACGTAAAACTAAATCCAGGTGTAATTTTAGTAGGCCGTAGGTGTATATTACCGAGCCATTAGCAGCTGTCAATGTATTATCAGTGTGTGCCTTGCATTGTTTCAAAAATCTTTTTGGTAAAACACAAAGATCTGAACCTGTATCGATCAAGTATTGAATTTTTGATTTCTTATCAACTATAAACAAGCGGCTCCGGTTAGACAGACAGTCGGTGGCCGCTTCTATGGACTGCCGTTCGAGTTTTCCGATTTAAAATTACAAGGGCTAACACACTTCCTGGCTTTGTTATTAAAATTGCTATGATACCAACACATACCTGGTTTGCAATTATTACTTATTACTCGTCCTCGACTCCTGGACCTGCTCCTGGATCGCCAGTTGCTTCTAAAATTACCCTGACGACTCAACTGTGCTATCTGCTGAGATAATTCACTCTGAATTCGCGACGTGATGGATTGTTCTGACCGCTGGATTATACCTTCGAACGAGCCTGCACTGGCTACTTGTTGATGGTAGGCGGGTGAAGATGCTACGTCATAAATCTGATCTGCCAAAACGGCTACTTGATCCAACTGTGTCTTTCTGCGATACTATAATGGCTTGAATATGCGTTGGTAAGCGATTAGACCATAGGCTGCGAAGAAATTCATCACCGACACCATCCCCAGCCAACGCCTTAAGATCGCGCAGAAACTGGGAAGTTTTTCTATCGCCCAATTCTTCATGTGTCAATAGTTGGCGCATCCGTTGCTCTCGCGACACTGATAATCTATTAATTAATTCAGTTTTCAGCTTGTTGTATTTATCAGTTGCAGGCGGTCGAGTAATTATGTCGCGCACCTCTCTGGCGGTTTTGTGATCCAGCTCTCTGATTACCTGGTAATACTTCGTGGCATCTGATTTTATTCCCGACATCTCGAATTGAGCTTCAACCTGCGCAAACCAAATCTCGGCATCTTCCGTCCAAAACGGAGGTAGGCGGACGGCAACGCGATCAACCGACGCGTTACGTGCCGTGTCGGAACATTCTAGAAACTCCTCGGCGGCGTTTTCCCCCGCAGCGGTGGCAGCAGCAGCGTTGTCCGAATAACTCGCACTCGGGTTAGACATGATGTTTAGCGGTACGCGTATTCTTATAGTTCAGCGGTCACCAGTATATGAAGTGTTATAAATAAAAGCACAACTCACATAAATAACGTTGTAATTTCAGTTACAAGGCAAAGCGAAGTATGAGAGAGAGAGCAGTGATAGACAGATGATAGATAGGTGAAGAGCATAAATGAAAAATAGATCGCGATAGCGGTTAGGTAGCGAGCGTAAGGAGCGCGGCACAGGTCTTGCGTTGATAGTCGCAGGTCGCAGGCCGAGTGGGAGCAGGTTCCGCTGGCGCGCCCCGCGCCTCAGGCCCCGCAGGCAGCGCTCTAGTGATGGACGCGTGCGTGCAATAGTGTTGTGCTGACGCCACACCCTCTTTAAAATTTTATAAAATGTATTGTAATGGTTTGCAATTTATTGTGTTAATTTCTTTTAATATTAAATTCTTAACGTAGTTAGGTAGTTATATCCAAATGTTACATAATATATCAGTAGTCAAGTGCAGTGTACCTACTTGTGTTTGGTGTAAATGATAAAAGATAACTTTATCTGTTCTTCTGCAGTACTATATAATATGTACTTTGCAAATGTGTTCTTATGTAAGTGAAATGTTCATGTATTTCTTTATGATAATAAATGTTCTTTAACCACAAATGGGAGTCACCTTTCTTCCATTTTGATTTAATCTAAGCTTCGAAACCTAAAAATATTAACATCAGTAAGTTGGTAGTTTCCAAGTTATAAATGAGAGACGCAAATTAAATGGGATGGATGATACAGAAGTCCCTGTTTGTCCCTGGATATTGCTAGTTTATTAATTTTTTTCCCGAAAAATCTATTGCTACTATTGGCATGTGTCTATGTTTTTCTTTTTTTTAATAAATTAATTCTTAAGAGAGATATGAACCTTCAAAAAGCAAAAAAACTGGCCAGATTTTCCGCTGTGTTCAAACATCCAGAAAACTAATTTGACTAGTTTATTTAAAAACAGGAATACGGCCACAGTCCTTATTTAATTCATTAGGCACCTGTTACTGTAGCGGTGTCATGTAATTGCTACGAGTATATTATACTGTCAAGCTATCTTTTCTTTTACTACTGAACCGATTTTAATAATTCTTTCACCAATATAAAGCTACATTATCAGGGAGTGAGATAGGCTATATTTTTTAATTAAGGCTATATTTTACCGGAAAAGACAGTCTACACGGGCGAAGCTGATGCTGACCGACAGATAGTTTTTTATAATTTGAAATCTTAAACACAGATTATTATTCCCTCCTAGTTTCCGCTTCCTCGTTGCAGGTCCTTTATCACCAGAATACAAAATGAACACCAAATTGTTACCGGATGAGATGATGTTTAAGTACCCACTTGTTATTCAAACAACTCGCTAATAACCGGTTGTGAATACAATTTTCGGCTAAATTAACGTGCTAAGAAATATCAATAGCTCCCATAATTACAGTATAATCAAGAGAACAATCAACCCGGGTATCAGCCGGTGTAATATCTCGCAGCATCCGGATCCAAGATGGCCGTCCCGGATATCCGACGCTGCGTTGTGCGACACTGAAGTTTCTATATTATTTACTTAGTGAGTAAATACCTAGGTCTTATTTTAAAGTGCAAATGCTGTTTTTTGTGTCTTGTTGCTTTAAAAAAGTGATTTAGGTACATCCAGTTTTCCATTATTTGGAAGAATAATTTGGTTATTTATTAAGGAACGTATACAATTTGGGGCACGATGTAATTGTTGTCATTAATATTTAACAAATAAGCACCGTTGTTACGATCTAATTGAACAATGAACATTTAAAAAAAACTATACCGAGCATGAAGCAAAAATTATCTTTATTAATTTTTTCTTTATTGCACTTAATGCCCGGAGGCATTCTCTACCAGTCAACTCCAAGATTAAACAGATAATTTAAGTAGTTTGGGCTGTGCAACATAAAAGAAAGGTTACAAATGGTTATCTTTTCTTTAATTTAACTCAAATCTGAGTGTGCATACAAAATGAGGCTTTTAATGGCATCTTGTGTCATAGTTCTGGCACCAAATGGTCGTACCTGTACGTCTACCCCGTCACCTAAACTACGATAGTTGATTACAGCAATTTGTATGGCATTTCTATTCACTAGACGCAATGTACTAAAATCCCATTTAAAAATGGCGACTGACTGACTGTTATCGATGTAAACTCCTGGCACTGCCTTTATTGGCGGGAAAAAACGATGTTTCATGATGGTTAATGCCAAGCAAGTTGTAACATTCAAAAAAGAAATGCGCATACGACAAGTTTCACATTAACTGCCTGAGTTAGATTTTTCTTGCAGTTTACTAAAATTTAATTTCAATGTAGAACATTTTTTTTAAATCTACGGTTTTCTATAGAAATTCATCCTAGGAATAGTATTTTTTCTATTATGCGCCCAAAACCCAGAGCCCTTTCAGAAGTCGAATAAAAGGCAATTCTGAGCACTCTTGAAAAGGTATCGCGAGATTTGCCCTCGAGCGTTTCTCGTTCTCAAATCCTGGTAGGGCTATCAAAACCCTCAATGTCAAATTCAAATAAAACAACCTTACGGATATTTATAACTAAGGCTACGGCACGTACCTATTCTAAAACAAAATTCCGTGATTATACTTACTATATTATTACTTGATTATATAATAGATCTGAGTGACGGTCTGTATGAATTGAAGTTTTGAAATCTCTACTCAAGTACAGATCAGTGCTTGAGTACGATTCTAGATAAAGGGCATAAGACAAATAACATCTGAGTCATCTCGTGATCACGATTGCTGTAAAAGAGTTGAAACGTCTGGTTAGAAAATGTAAACATAGGTGTTTTTCATAGTTGAAAGCATTAATGACAAGTGAAAATAAATACTTAATTAAACAATCATAATATTAGGAAAGGTTTTGTAAATTAGTTATTAGCACAGTATTTTTTTCTTTTTTTTTCTTATTTTTACTAAATATTTGGGATATTGGGACGACATCGTTGGGTCGACAGCAAATACCGACCATAATTGACCGACTTGGTGTAATGGTTAAGAAGTTGGCTACTACACCAGAGGTCGCGGGTTCGATCCCCGCACAGCACAAACATTTGTGTGCACGAACATGTCTGTTTGTACTGGTCTGGGTGTCTCCTATGTATAATAAGTATCTATTTACAAAAGAAAATGTATTTAAGTATGTTTATCCGTTGTCTAATATCCCATAACACAAGCTTTAATTAGCTTACTTTGGGGCTAGATAGCGCTGTGTGGAATAATGTCCAGGGATTTGTCCAGGGATTAAATAACTTCCAAAAACGATATGACATACTCAGTTAGTGATTTAGTAACTTTTTAAGCGAAAATTTGAGTTTTTCAAATAACCTTAACTTTAGGGTCTTCATACAAAAAAATCTGACCATTCGCTGTGCACGGACACGCGGCGCATGGATTATTTTGTTTGACTACGTGGGTCAACGTTTCCACTGCAGCACACGCTATACACGCAGCGCACGCTGTGCACGGACACGCGGAGCATGGATTACAAATTACATTACGACTTCAGCGTAGCACAGTTTTAAGTCATATGTCTTGTGGAAACCACGCGTTTTGTGAATAATCTTATAAAATGTCATTGGAACAGGAATCGACAAAATGGCGCAGGCGTCGCTTCCCCGCGCTCGTCCCCCACCCCACTACCCCGCCCCGCTTCCGTGTACCGCGTGTACAGCGTGCATGGCGTTACCAGCGTTGAGCTACGTGCGCACATATTCGAGGAAGCCACGTGTGTCAATCCATGCGTAGCGTGTCCGTGGATTGCAGTGGATACAATCACATGTATTTTCTTGCAAAGCGAAGCTTGACGCACGTGCGTATCCTCTCCGTGCGCTGCGGTGGATCCGCGGCTTTATCGTTTTTGGAAGTTATTTCACTTATATGCTTATGATTGAAAAAATGTTTCCGCTGTAGCTTGTATTTCAAAACAATCGTATACAAAGAAATAACTATCTACAGAAGGCTTACCTTACCCCCTTAATCATAAAAACTTATATATTATATTGCTTTAAAAATGCCGAAAAAAATTATTTTTTCCTTGTTTGTTAATGAAAAAGGTAGTTATTTTGTTCACTTTAAATGACTTTTTTGTTCGTTTCCATCAGATCTTGTTCTTATCAATTGATTTGTTCTGTACCAACCCTACTATCGTTGCCATGGTAACGCGCTGAGAATACCGTAGGTAAGCTCATTGGTACAGATTGAGCATCCACTGAAAAAGCTAGATGCATACAGAGGGATTATTTTGAAATAAATCCTATCGGATATATCCTAAGAGAATTCGGACCTCCTGTGCATATTCTTACGATGTGATTGGTTGTTACTAACTACATGTATTTCCTTGCTATATATTTTATTATCTGTTCTAAAAGTTTGTCATTTTGGCAACTGTTTTTCTAAACGTTTTGTATTTTCATACACAATTTTCAACATGACTTGTGCCCTAAACGTAGTTGTATATCAGGCCAACTTTTTTAAAATTGCTCTAATTGTATTATTTTGTACTAACTCATCTTCAAAATAAAAAAAATTATCTCATCTATCATTGTCATTATCTTCATCATTAGCATCCGTAGCTCGGCAATGATACCTAGTATTAAATCTGGTTCCAGAAATTGATTTTTTTTTTCAATTATACTAAAGATAACATTTCATATTAAGCTTGAGATCTATAACAAATACTACTTTTTTGGTGTCTTCTTTCCCTATAATATTTTGAGGCTGTACTCACTTGATGATTCAGATTCGCTCGAAAAAGCCTACAACATGCCGACACAGTAGCACATAAACCGAACGCACAATCATCTGGCAAAAAACGCAACTCATCGCCGAAAATAGACAAAAAACGCTATACAAAAGAACATTATTACCGGCGGCATAATGGTTATTCGGGAATGAACGTAACACCCTAACACGCATGAAAAATTGCCTCTGACTCTATTGTCCGCGAAACTTCACTTTGGCAATTTTGGGGGTCTACACTGGTAGGTTTAAAACAGACCAGGGGCCTACTCCTGTTCATTTGAACACGTAGCGTGAGTATTCAGTATCCTTTGTCATGACTACATGAGTTCGGACCGATAACAGTCGTTAAGTGTCTGTTGTCACAAATTACGCATGCGGCGCGGCCCAGACAGATAGTCCGCTTATAACAAACCGCCATTTTGATCACTCACACAGACAAAAGGAGTTTACAGACAATACCGGTGAGAAACGGTCACGCGGCGAGTCGCACTGTCGCGAGTGTTTTCGTTTCTGTCAAACTTGGTAGCTAAGTGACGGCAGCGGATCGGCAACGATCCGAGGTTGAGCAACGCCAGTCAGGTCGGGTTTTGGATGGGTGACCATCCCGACCGAAATTAAGTGATGTGTTTTCCGGGCATCTCCGTGCTTCAGAAGGCACGTTAAACAGTGGGTCCCGGCTGACGTCGCAAGATATCAGTCGTAAAGCCTAGTAAGAGGCCTGAAAAGGCGGCTTGATAACATCTGACGGTAAGGGTTATCACTGGTCTTACATTCACCTCTCCAACAATCCGCACTGAGCCCGCGTGTTGGAGTATGGCTCGTAACACCTCATAGTTGAGGTGAGGCCTGTGCCCAGCAGTGGGACGTATAAGGCTGTATTTCCTAACGAGGACGCAACAGGCTATCCAACGTGTGCAAAACGCTTGTGCTAGGTATTGCTTTGATATACCCCCTAGATCTCATGTTACTCCCTACTTAAATAACGCCAATATTTTAAAAATGAATTCTCGTAGGACGTTGCATTTCGCTACACTTCTGTTCGGAGTAATAAAGGGCAACACCCCAGCTTATCTCGCCAGCAAACTGAGGTGGTCGCGTGATGTGCAGAACAGGACTCGCCGGTCCGCCCACTCGAATCTGCAAGCGTTCACCGACAGTCATTTCTCCGTTGGACTGATCACCGATAGGACGTTTCGCTTTTGAGAGATTCATCGTCAGAATGTTTCACCTACGGACGTTTCGTCGACAGAATGGTTCGCATTTGTGTGTTTCGACGACAGGCGTTTTCCACTAAACTATTCCGAAAGAATTTTTCACCTATGGATGAAAACTAGTTGATTTTTATATTCATTTGAAGTCTGTTTGTTATTTTAACATGAATTAAACTTGGATAATGGTTTTTTGTGGCATTTTTCTTTATTTATTTTTTCTTCAAATCGGTACCTAGTTATTGATAATTTTGGGATTGACATGAACATTCCAATTATTGAGCCTTATATTCACAACGTTTGCTGAAAATATAATGATTTTGATTTTGCATTTTTTTAACACTATTGCACAAAATAAAAACAATAATTGATAGCAAATAAGTAAAAATACGAAATCGTACCCATGTAGTTACAGCAATAAGCATTATTTTTGTAACATTGCTAGTAATACTATAGTAGGCGCTTGTAAATAGCACATTACAAATTTATGTGACACAAATGTGGGTAGTCATGATTATCTGTTTTACTTTTCTTTTCACTGTTTAAAGTGCGCTTTGTATCCTCGTGAATGATTGTGTAGATTTGTTCTCAATTATTAAACGGTTTAAAAATGCAAGAATGTGAAATTGTGAAGTCAAAACGTGGCAAAGATATGTTAATTTATAAAGGATTTTCGTATCATTCAAATAAAAAACGAGATAGTAAGTGCTACTGGACATGTACGAAAAAACATAATACGCGGTGTAATGTGTCGATTTCAACTCTTCTTACAACTAACAATCAACACATTGTGTTATCCCAAATTGCGTCAAATTTATTCAATACATGCAATGGTTGGAACACCAAACTCCGCGCATAAAATAGTTCCCCTAGTGTATGGTCTGCTTTCGCATAAGACAGTAGGATCCTATAAAAATTTTTTAGAAATTACGAAATGCGTGGCATTTAATAAATTGAAGGTCCGTTTGAAACCAGACATTATCCTCACCGACTTTGAAATGTCAGCTATGAAAGCCATAAAAATAACGTTTCCCAAGTGTTTAAATAAACTCTGTTTTTTCCATTTAAATCAGAGTATATATCGTCATATACAGCAAGCGGGCCTAGCAACGCAGTACAACAATGATGCAGAGTTTGCTCATAAGATGCGGCATATCGGCGCATTGGCATTTCTAGAGCCAACTGAAATAATTGAAGCCTTTGATATAATAAAGGACGAAATTATACCAGAAGAAGCAATTGATGTCATAATGTGGTTTGGAAAATATTATATCAACGGATCAATGAAAATTACGAAATCAGTTAGGTCTAAAATGACAATGAAGCGAAGTCAACCGCAATTTCCACCAACTCTGTGGTCAGTACATGATAGTATATTATCATATGTCCCTTTATCACAAAACGCCCTTGAATCGTGGCATAACAGATGGAACACACTGCTAAATCGACAAAAGTGGAACATATTCAAAACTATCTCAGAGTTCAGAAAGGAGCAAAAGAATACAGAAAACATTATTGAAAGAATAAAATCCGCAGAACCAATGTTTAAGCGGAAGCGCGAACCTACAGATCATTACAGGGAAAGGATCAATCAACATTTATCTGAAAAGAATGAAATGGACTTAATATCATATTTAAATGGATGGGCACATATTTGCCACCTGATGAAATAATAAGTATTATATTTTTTTTGTGATAAATACACTTGTGTATTTTTATAATATTGTAAACTTTGTTTAGGTCACTGATATTTAAGTTAATGTTTGATATTCACTTTTGGTATTTTTATAAATTCTAGAGAATACTCAAGTACTTACACTACTGTAGCAAAGAGATGTTTCCTAAGTATAAGTACGTGTATCCTACACTTACTCATATGTTATTGCATTAATATTTCCTTGTTTTTTTAATATAATTTAAACAGATTATTTAGTAAACATGTTTTGTTTTGTAAGCATACGTGTATCCTATACTTTTGTAATTATATTGTAGCTTTGTTTTTTATATCATTTACTGAATACATAATAGTATCGTACCGTTCGACTAACTATGTTTAAAATGAATCATATCAATAAATAATATTTTTTTAAATATTTTGTTTTATTTTTTTCCAAATATTTGCTACAACATAAAAAAATACTATATTAATACGTGAATACTTTTATTAATTAAAATAAAAAGTGCTTATTCTACTAAACTCACAAAAAAATTGACAGTAGGTACAACATAGGCGGTCTCACTGTCAAAACTTTTTCTTCTTCATGCCTTTGTTTTGTTTAATAGTGAAAAAGCTTTCGAAACTTTCAGTTAATAGTCCAAAGTGGAAAACGCCTGTCGTCGAAAAACACAAATGCGAACCATTCTGTCGACGAAACGTCCGTAGGTGAAACATTCTGACGATGAATCTCTCAAAAGCGAAAAGTCCTATCGGTGATCAGTCCAACGGAGAAATGACTGTCGGTGAACGCTTGCAGATTCCGCCCACTCGCTCATTCTGCCGCCGCACCGCACTGTTGCGTTCCGGGGGAGCTTCAGGTTCGCTGCCTCCAAGTGTTGGAACGATCTTCCACCACCTTTGCGCTGTCTGGAAACATTAGGTTCATTTAAAAATAAAATCAGGATGAGTTTAATAGATGCACAAAAACAGTTGCAAGTGTATCATTATAAATAAAAATTACCAGTGGGTTCAAGCCAGGCAAGCGATCTGGGGGAGTAGGGAAAACTCCACGGATCTGGTGGAGGTGATGAGTGTCGACTGCCGGTTCTGTCGCTGTTGTCTGTAGATACACGTAGGATATAGGCACGGTATTTTACATCGGTATCCTGAAATTGAAGATGCTATGTAACTTTGTGGCAATAATTAATTAATTTATACATTCAATGCATATAATAAGGATACAAGGGTCTTACCCGTAATTAGCCGTTCACAACACTTTAATGCTCCTTGACATCCGACCTATATTTTTTATTCATTTTCTTTTATTACCTTTTTAATGTCGAAATAATTTTCCAAATACAATTTGTTAATGGTTATTGTTTGTTATTATTGTACCTATTTTTCTACTTTGACTATTACTTATATCAATTATGGCATGATCACGAAGCACCAATGCAATCATTTAGGAACTAATTTTAAGCGTGAGTTAGTCGAGATTGAGTTATTACATCAGCGGGCCCAAGCGCCGCTCTGCACAGTCAAACTACCCACCTGCGGCAGATTATTATTATTAATTTCCAGTTGCAGCACCACCTGTATTGTGCTGTACCAACACACACACACACACACACACAGTCACACTACACATTCGGTACCGTATCTATTGTCTATGTATTGTATTACAATTATTACACTACACAATATATTGAATGACTCACCATTTATTTTTATCTATACTATAGTATTTATGATACTTATATGTATATGCACACACGTATGTCCGCCACAAATGTCCGTGCGTCATCTCAGTCTGGGCCTACTGAAAATCAGCGCCTGGGCCCATAAAGCCCAGGCTATATGCTGAGTGAGGTCCATTTGTCTTTTTGGGCATCGGGACACCGCTGTCTGATGGTATGATCTTTTTTTTCCTGTTACCTATATGTTTTGTTGTTAATGCCTACTTCTTTTGTGTTTACTTTATAAATGTAACGATGTCCTTAAAGTTAATAAATGTTTTTCTATTTCTATTTCTATTTCTATTTCTATTTGAAGCGATTAGGCAAGTTTAGGTAATTATACTGGAAAAGGCGAGAGTGGTCTCAAACCTATTCATATTTTTATGATCCTTCAGTCTTCTAAAGTTACACGAAACTTAGTCGTTTATGCACTTCTTTGTTCTGTTGTGCAGCTAGTGGGAATAGCTGAAATAAAAGTTCAAAGCTTCTCTTAAATCCATCATGGTTACCTACCAATTACCACTAGCAGGGTTATTGACAGGGTTAACCCTGTTATCGACGAAATACAGAGCTTTTTACGTACGTTCCGTTTGCCTGTAGTATGCACAAAATACTCGTGCATACTGCCGTGTGTCCCAAAACTGTAACCCCATGACGGGATTATGCTCCGGTGACTGTCAGTTATAATAAAACCGTCACAGGATGCCCATGAATGCGTTACGAGGAGTCGAAATACGCAGGTTTAATGAATACTGAGTCGAGAGCGTTACGTGTTAAACCATCTACGTTGTAATAAAACCAACCAACTTCTGCGTATCATTCAGCGCGGAGTATCTTACGAACTAAAATCTTAAAATTTGACGATACGATTGGCGTTGGAGTCGGTGTCAGCCAAGGAAACACTACAATATACCAATTTTTTACATCTCACGTTTACGTATGTATGTAGGTTACAAGTAGTTACAAACCTACAACAAACATAAAAAAACATAGGTAGTCGAATTGAGAACCTCGTCCTTTTTTTGGAGTCGGTTAAAAAGGTAAAATATAATCTATCGATAATATAAATCACTTATAATGTAACCTAAATTGGAGCTTCCTTTTCTAATTACGCCTTCGATGACAGAGCTTGACCAGAAATCAAGTGGTCCTGGGATCAAATCCCAAGTTGGCTAAAGTGTTTTCGGATTTTTCAGAATTCATAACCATGTTTGTAATCACCAACCCGCAATGACCCGCATTTGGCAAGCCAACGCCCATCAATTGTAGCGATTCTTTCATTGCGCTGATGGATGACTTTACCCAGCAGTGAGAAGTATTTATAAGCTAATTACTACTACTAATGTTTTAACTTAGATTTGAAATTGTCGTGCTGCACCTTAATTACGTTAAAAATCTTGACATGCCATAGTCACGTGATATCATATAATAAATTTTAAAAATAGGTTACAAGACCAGTTACTGGTGCTGCACCACGAAGAGGCACTTATGAAAAGAAAAATGAAATAATAACACCACCAATTTCAAACTGTATCTTTTTGATTTATCACTCAAAACGCTTTCGTTGAACAACGAAAGTTTAAATATTGTTTTGAAACGATAATATTTGAATTATTTAACTTTTATTTTATTCAAAAACGTAATAATAAACATGTTACAAGATAGCGAATCGTTATATCCACTCAAGTGAAATAAAATTAGAAATACGAGCTTTTTAATGAACTTTCTTTCAATTACATCTAATTGAATCCCGCATGTCGCGGAGATTTAACATCTAGTTCCTTACAATATCTTATCTGCTTCGCTCAGAATTCTGCAATAAACATTTATCCGCGACAAGAACTTGTGATCTTATTTAGTGTATAAATTATTAAACAATGGTGATAAATTTCTTTCTTTCACATAATAGCAATTTTATACCTTCTTATACATACATACAACTGAGAGCTACTTAACTGTGGGACGTGGGCACATCCCACGTTTAGTCCTCTCTATGAGCCAGGCTCCTTGCCTCTTGTAAAGCCTCCACAACACCCCTTATAGCTTTACCCTTTACCACCGAAGGCTCATTATCTTACTGTATACAATATCCTTGTGAATGTGATGACAATTGTGTCATCATCACCATTCATCCTCATTATTTACTATTCTTGTTACAGAACACTACCTATGAGATGATATTTCTATCATTCTCATGTCCTTATAATATCCTTGTCAAACATGGCGGGTAACTTATCATAGCGAATTCATAAAGTTAACTTCCCATGTGAACTCTTGACTGCACCTCTGCCGCTTCACATGCTCCTACCTCTTTATGTCTTGTCCTTCCTTATTTGTCCTCAGTTATTGTTTTCTGCCCCCTCCAACTCACTGTAAAGTTTATCGCAAAACTAACTTACTATTTTTTCACGTCAATACGTCATTCTCAACCTTGTTACCAACCTGAAGATAATTGTAGCAAGTCTGTTTCCACAGACAATAATAATGTAACTAGTAGGTATGTTCTTACTTACCACAGTGTTGTAACTCGCGATCTTCGCGACACCGCATGCATAATCCATTTTATACAAATACAGACTGATAGCTTGGTTCTATTCAATCCAGTAAAATCGATGGATTCATCCTATCAGCGCTAGTATACTCGTACATCCGCTGAGTCGCCGAAGAGCATGTTGATACACACGGGTTAGTTTATTTTGACAAACGTGACATAATAAATATCGTGTTCTTGAAACATCTGATTGAAAATGGTACTTCAGAAGCTGTAGTGAAAATTACCAAGTTTTTAAAAGAGTGAACCTTTGAAATGTACGGCAATAGCACTGTAGCTTGTCCTAAAGAGAATGATAATTTTGACTCACACAAGGGATGGGACATGTATTAACGTTAGATAATCTATTCGATTATCGATTTATTATTTCACAGAACTTGGAATCGTTAGTTTGTTATATAAAAGTTATTCGAATATTTATTTCGTCCATGGAAAGGATGGCTAGCTGTAGTGTTGCCAAACTCTTAGAAACATGGAATAATATCTGAGTTATAAAGAATAATCGTTTGATAGATAATTGCAAATAATTTTAATAATAATTAAAATTAAACTGTATTGAAACAAAATGTTGTACTAAACACCTTTAATCCTAAATTGTATATGTTAGATTAACTTCATTTCACAACCGATTTTCTATTGTCTATTGTTATTTGTTTGCAATTTCACTAAGTGGGCGGTAGCCATCAATAAAGTACGATTATATAAAGTACACGTTTTCCCAAAAAAAATTAAATTCTTCATAGGCGTGAACAAACTATAGAGTCAGTCATATTTGAAGTGAAGTTGTCATTCCCATGTTGATTTTGACTGACTATGATAATTAAATGGATGGATTCATCTCAACAGCGTGCAGCGCGAGTCCCATTACTTGGTCTCTCGGTTGAAAAGCTGAACGACCGCCTAAGTATAAATATACAGATATAAACGAATTAGCTATTCGATTTGTTGCAAGCTCGATCTTAAGATACACATGTCATGTGTGACTTATACTTAGTGTTTTGGAACGTCTGATTGAGAATGGTACTCAGAAGCCGTGGCCACAAAATAAAGAGTTTACAGAAGGACCGCTCTCGCCTTTTTCTATCAACTTGCCTGATCGCCTAGGGTTGCTACTCGCTACTATAATCGCCAGATAAGCGCGATTTGACAGATACCGCGTAAAATAAAATACATCAAGTGAAAAATTGCACCTAGTTCGACAAAAACATAAATATATACAAAGGGATTAAAAGGAGTTGAGATGGGTGAATACGTATAAAAGTATTATATTATAAGAATTCATTTACCGGGGTCCAGGTGCAACCTGCTAGCCTAATGGATTGATCATACAGTCCTACCTACCTACCTACCCAGTAGGCTGTAGATAACACCATGAGCCACCGCTTCGGCGGTCACCTGTCGGCGGCGCGGCAGATGCAGCAGCCGCGCGTGACAATAAAATAATATACCAAAAATACTGGTGTTTTACCAATGCATGATAAGATAAGTAACGGAAAAAGTAAAAGCCCATTTGTACTGGATTTGAATGTGTTACGAAATATAATGGTTTACCTACCTATATACCTAAAATACTCTTACACAGTACTACTAACTTGCAAACGTTATCAGAGTTTTACTTATTTTTCAACATCATTTGGTAACTTAAAAACGTATAATCACAATTTCGTGTGGTGTTCATACAGCCAAATACACTGCAACAGAAATATCTGCGCGAAACCATTTTTGACCATTGAACTATAATGTAAGTATCTGACGACGTACAAATAATATCTTAATGTTCTTGACAGTGCGACTGACCGCGACGCTGAAACTCCCTGACTTCGCCTGTAAACTCACGTCTCTGTGTGCGTGTGTCAAAAATGGCGTGTTGTTCTAAGCGGGCTATCTGTCAGAGCGCCGCGCATGTTTAATTTGTGCCGTGGCCGAAACGAGTCAATTTTAAAAATAAATGGCAATAATATTATAACTCGCCAAGCAGGGATATTTAGAGTAATGTTAAATGTCATTCCATTATTTATCTTGACTAAGTCCGCTTACGTGAATGAGCTGGTTTTAAGAGGATTCTGGTAAAAAAATATTACGGTCTTTAATGTCAGGCGGAATTCGAACCCGCGTCTAGTTTTTATATCTTTCGATTTGGTAACAAGCATTGCAAAATGCCAAAGTCAAAGTCATTGAGTTAATCAAAAAATCTATGCTAAAATAATAAAGGGGTGAAGTTTCTAACTTTGTTTAATTGTTTGTTCGTAAGGGGTAATCTTCGGAAATACTGATCCGATCATGAGAATTCTTTCACTAACAGTAAGTTACACTATTCAAGAGTTATATACTTTTATATCTTTTTTTTTTGTTATGACTTTACTCTGTCAATTCAATATTTGCGTATAAAAACAAAATTTAAAAGAGTAACCATCGAGTTTCTTGCCGGAGTCTTCTCGATCGGAAACAACCTCCGAACCGGTGGTAGAGTAACATTATGTTAAACTATGATATTTACTATCAAAGTATTATTTTATGTAAGTTTATATTTATTTAAAATATTTTTGCTATATATTTTTTTCTATTTGACTTGACATAAGTACTTTTTATAAGTCTAAATGAATAAAGATATGTTTTGATAAATAAGATAAGATATGTAAATCAAGTCGGAGAAAAGTCTGCGAGATGTGGTGCTTTACCGGCTTACGCTGACTACTCGTAATTTAATTACCGCGATTAGGAAATCAAACCTCAACGTTGTGAAAAAAAGTGGTCCAAGCAGACGAAGTCGCGGCCAAAAGTTAGCCTAAAATAAATTCATGAGAACATTTATCTAAACTCTTAATATTACAATAAAAACATAATATTATGGTCACTAAAATGGACCCCACTCAGCAGTCAGCATATCAATACATACGCCCACATGATAAATATCCTTATGTAACTTTATATCAACGACAAAATTAACTCATAATAGGAACAAAATTTCGCCTTTTACCTCAAACTTATTTCACTTAGAATAGGAAAGTTTTCGCAAAACTAATTACTTCGTGCAATAATTGAAAAAGCTCCCAAAACTCGGCCAAAGTTAGAAATGGCCATCATTACAGGCTTCGCCGGGACATGCCGGGACAAATCCAATATACTCCCTGTATAACGATCAGATGCGACAGGGCTTATAACTTGTACTCGTCCGACTTGTTTATCAAGAGTTATCTTGTAGTCGGGAACGTTAGTGATGTGGTTAGGTAGAGTAAAATATAAAATATTTGTCCCGATCTGATATTACAATACGGTAAATTCAATACAGTCCCGCTCAACTGTGTGCAAGATCAAGACCAAATCTAAAATTTTAAAAAATCAAGAACTTTTCCATCTAAATCATTTTTAAAAACTACTCTCTCTGTCATGTAAGTTTCAATGAGTGACTTCTAAAGCATCAAAGTTAAGTTTTCAATCCAAGTATCAGAAGTTTGGATACGCGCTCTAAGAGTGTACATCGGAATCAACTAAACTTAGTATTCCACTATAATATAATAGTGGAACAAGAATCACGCATTTACCTCAACAGATCGCGCCGGAGTGCCCGAAAAAGTGACACAACCCAGAATTTTTAAATATACGTAAAAAAACTACAAATTGATAATAGGGAAACGTACATGGGGTATTTTTGGATACCATTGATGTTTCCCAATTATTCGGTTCCGTATTTGGACATGAAGAATTATCATTGAATTATTGCTTCATTTCTCACTTTCTTTTTTACTTAACTTCATATGCCATCGATTGTTGTCACAGGGACGCCCCAATAAAATCGAAATGAGGCCCAACACTATTAAGGAAATGTTTGTGTTTTCCGCGGATAACGGCGTACTTGTTGACATTGCACCGGATTGGTCCAGTAGCTGTGTAATTGAGACCGGATAGTTTTAAGACCGGCCAGAGTTACGTGAGCCTGTTATCGGGATCTTGGACTCGCTGTAATCTTGGCTGGACAAATATCAACAGAATGCTACATTCACATCCCTTGAGTTGTGTTGTCTTGGTACACTGTTTTCTTTTAAGGCGTTTTTATCTTATGTGTGACTGCTTGGCGTTGGTCTTTGTTTGCGATGGAACACGAATTTGTATTGAATAAACCATTATTGAGTTTTTTTTTAAATTTCGATTTGAATCGTCATCAATATCTGCCTACGAGCATGTTAGTCTAATGAGCTGTATTAATTTTTGCCTGCTGGTTCTACACTTAATTATGCAAAATCAGCGGTCATGACGCCAATTGACAAACTAATTTGTAGTCACATATCACACAATAGCTACCCAATAGATACGTCTATTAAATGATCCTATTGTGTCTCCTATGTATAATAAGTATGTATTTACAAAAGAAAATATATTTAAGTATGTTTATCCGTTGTCTAGTATCCCATAACACAAGCTTTAATTAGCTTACTTTGGGACTAGATGGCGCTGTGTGAAATAATGTCCAGGGATATTTATTTATTATTATTTATATTTCATGATCATTAAATGACAAACAAAATACGATCCAATGAGAATAGGTGATTTTTGATATAGTCACAAGAACAATAAGTAAAACATTATCAAATAGTATTTATTATTCATGCCCTCGCATAAATACAAGTCATATGCAAATGTTGTGGCATCAAGTTACGTCGCCTTTAAGGTCTCCGAGCATGTAGTGTGAAGGCTTTGTGCATACATCATTCATAGTCATTCAATTTGAGAGCACTTAGATTGTGTTTCTGTGTTTGGGGACAGAGAATTGAGTTAGCTGGAATGCATTAGTTGCGCCCAAGAACAAAGTTATTACGGTGCGAAAATAAGTTTGATTTAAAAAGGATCGTGCCCATTAAAGCATGAAGCACGGTACTGAGTGGCATCAAAACCAAAGTCGTTTTAAACGGTACATAAAAGTACATTAGGCAGTTGTTATTTTTGGAATCAACACCCGGGTTTTGATGCTTTCATTGAAAACGAACAAACCTCAAAACAAAGAAAAATACACAAACCAAACCAAAAATGTATCCCTGTTGCGCCAGTTACTTCCACTTGCCATTGAAAAGCATGTAAGCTACTGTTCCGTTTTACAGGCATGTGTATCGCCGCCTTAAAGCAAAAGTCAAAGATTAAAAATCAGTTATTAAATGTATTAATGATGTCAATTTATTTGTTATTGATACTAAAAAAATATCGACTGTAGTTCTCGATCTATGTACTTATTTATCATGGCAACATCTCCTCATAACCAAAATGAAATCCGGTGATGCATTTAACAGCTAAAAAGTGGTCTCAGAATTCAAGTATAAACATAGCTCATTTTTTGTTCAGCGCTAGGGTTGCCTAAATGAGGCATGTTATTGTAAAGTTTGTGTAATGGAAAAAAATGTATGGGAAGGTGTGTGTTTTTTAACTGATTAATGTAAGATAGTGTATATTTATGTAAATAAAACAAAAACTTTTAGAAATATTGGTTTATTTATTTTCATTTTAACCACTTTTTAACAATAAACTTGGAAAAAATTGGGCCTGAAAAACCCTGATTTCTAATAAGAATTAGTAATATTTCACAATGCTGAACCGTCTCATTTTTTAAATTATTTATTAGCTTATTTTATACAAATTCCAACGGCATACCTTTTATACAGAGCTCCTACATAAAAAATAGAGATATCGTTATTTTAAACAAACGAGTCGACCTCAAGAGGGACCACCCACGACGACCATGACATGTGCGACAATTCGCGCAAAATGGTTATAAAAAAAAGTTGTATTGGGGTTTGAAATGATATGACATGACATGTCAAATCCTAATCCATTTTTTTTACGCGAACGATAACGTAAATTTACAGAGAGCCTAATTAATATAATTTATCACCGACCAACTGCTTCTGTGTCTCTCTAAACATTTAGATTCGACAAAACCATAGTAATAATAATATATTCATTTATTTTCTCTCACAAAGTCTCTTACGACAACTTGTGTGTGAGAGACTGGTGCCTGAAATAGGTTTTTTAGAAAACCCGTATTACTGGTCACCAGTGCTCCACTCCCTTAGAGGGTGTATGTACTCGTAGGAACATTGGATAGAACTCCGCTGAGGTGTTGCGGGAGAGAAACTACTTTATTAAATAACTAAAGAATAAATAACATTAAAAGGGATTAATTATTTAATTACCGTATAATAAATTATATATAACTAACTAGTTGAACGTGTAACGTATTTAATTGTAGTTATAATAATATATTAATCTTACGTAACATTAATTTGTTTAAATATATGTATAGGTAAGTAACGTAGGTTAATTAAATTATTTGATTTTTTTTGTTAATAATTAGATTAGGTTATTGGGCGCAATAGAGATACTATTAAGCACATTGGCCAAAACATGCACAGGACGTACTCGAAAACACTATTCCCATTCATTATAACATTAAAAATAAGAAGCAGGGGGGCTAAAATGAATAGCAATTTGCATTTGATGTTGCCATGACGATAACATACCTGAGTATAACCTGGCAAAATTGAAAACCCTTTTCGCCACAACGTAAGAAGGGATTAAGTAACATTTTAGATTTGGTAGAGTTATAGTGACAGTAAAAACGAAAACCCCTGCCTGTTTTAGGTTTTTACATCGACAATATAGTTTCATGCAAGACAAAATAATTTATTTAAGCATAAGCCTCATAAATTCTGAAGTTCTTTTACTTCAAATGAGAACAATGAAGTGTGACAGCTGCCATATAAGTAGATATTAATAAATTCGGCATAAATGTTAAAAGTAATGGGGTTTATTGTACTTTGACCACAAAGTGTACCCTAAAAAGAACCTTTTTTACTTCTGTCTAATGCTATAATGAATGCAGTTTATACATTGGCAAAATCAAAATACTGTTTAAGCACGATTGTTGAGGCCATATCTACTTTTTGGGGAAAAAAAGTAACGTTAATTTAAAATGGCAACTCGTGGTAGACGTATAGGATGTCTACCATTTAATGACACCAATGACAGCCGCTGACGTTCGCCTAGGTGAACCACGTTAACGTTTTTGTGTGGGATTTTAGTACAGTGCCATTAGTAATAAGGAGGGGAACCAAAAAAGGCATTCCGATCCCTGAAGTTAACTATGGTAGTTTACGTGACAAAAACTCATGGTGGACATACAGATAGTATTTTGTATTTATTATTATCATACGCGCAGTTTTGAGACGCCCACTTCTGAACATAGGCTGACCTTTCTTAGCGGTCAGCTACAGTCAGCTTCCATACACTGAAATCTTACACATTGTGGGTCACCAGTTCAGATCTTTTCTGCCTCAACATTTTGGGCTACGTCGGTAGTAGTTTTTTAACGTTTTTTTTTCATTTCATTTTATATGAGACCCCATTGCATTTTATGTGATATTAAGCTTTATTGAGCAAGTTAAGTGTTAGTTATATTTTTGTAAGAGTCCGAGATGCCAAATCACATAACAAGTTGGTTTGTAGATTATCTTAAATATTCAGAATCACCGAAGTGTTCTACATAGTCGTAGGTAACACTTTTAAGACACGGTTACCTAGTGACAATTAGTCCGTTCCAAACGTAGAACGACCATAATCACGATCTTCAGACATAAAGTACCAACCCAGAGAGAGATAAGCTTTATTATTAGCTCCATAGTGAGAAAGCACGTTTCAGATCTATTAGTTATTGTGGTGGTAACACACACTCATCTTGAGGCACTGATGACGTATTGCATCAAAGTCAGTACGCCTGGTATGTCGAAACAAATTGTATTGGTATTTGACATGACATGATGTCATGACAAATTCCAATACAATTTTTTACGCGAACGATACCGTAAATGTAAAGTGGCAACTCGTGGTAGACGTACAGGTCACGCCTAAATTATCTGTTTACGGAACGGTTTGACATTTAAAAATATATTTTCTATCGCTTAAATAACTTGGGCGTCTCCTAAATTGCTGCAATTAAACATGAGGGACATAGTAATATAAACAAAAAAAAACACTCACCACTTAATCCAAAAATAATTAGTCAGGGGCATGTTGACTGCTAGCGTCTTGGTGAAAGGAACACACAGAAGCAAACATCTCGCTAAACGTATTAGTTCCCAACGAGGAGTGTGGCGACGTATTTTTTAAATTTGTATTAGTTCAAAACTGCGTGTAGAGCAAAGACAGTACCATTGTATTATTAACTCTTGAATAGCAGAAAAAAGTCAATTAGTTTCCTATTTCCTTTGGAATTGACTTGTCATTAGAAGCTACAACACTACACTCTAATAAAAACAACATATCCGAAAGTGACGGCCCATTTTTTGGTGATAAACCCGCCGGCTACGCGAAATCCATCATTCATCTTGCACAATGCTAAACATAGTCTCACACGTCACGTCGCCTGACATGGGCTCCATTAATATCTCCTTAGTTGCCCCTTTTTGAATTCATTTACACTATCATAATGGAGGAGATAGTTGCTTTGTGATCTAATACCAGCTTGAGAGACGTTGGAAGAGGGAAGACTGCCATTTTTAAGAGTTAAGTTACCGTTAGTAAGTTACATTTATGCTGCGGCAAGCTGATGGGTTTAATTCTAACTAAGAGGAGAAAATCCATCGGTGCCTGATTTAGGTATGTTATTAGATCAAACCAAGAGGTCAAGAAGTGGACCGCAAAAGTGAGATGCTACGAAGTAGTGATGTCCTAGTGAAGTATTTGCCTTTCCAAAATCAAACAAAACATAAAAGTACCAAAAACGGATTAAATTTAATAGCTAGGGATATTTTTGAAGTCAGCCAAGATTAACAATTTTAGGTTTTCCATCACTAGCAAGAACACAATAATTATTAATTTGCAAACTAATTCCTAATTATGAATATTGAAATTCTCATGTTTTAGTCCCATGGTTTGTTTAGTCATATTAGTATCTACCTACTTATCACTACCTAGCAACAGACCTACCAATCCAGGTGAAGTTTCACCACTTCAGTACGTATACGTTTTTGGAGTGATTAATATTGTCTGCTACCATTGAATACTTGAAAGCTCTTTACATGCCTTTAGCCATTGGCATAAAAGTTCATAAAACTACTAATCTTGTCCTAAACCCTTTGCTTGTTTACCTAACTTGGATATTAGAGTAATAAACTTCAGATACTCGTACGGGTAAATATTATTGAGCTGGTTCCATAAGGTACCCACTTGGACAGGTTGCAAGTAAGCAATATTGCTTAGATATTTGTATTCACCACTGAGTTATGTTACTGGTGGAATATTAGATTTGCTGCATATCGTACCGTGCAGATTTGATGAGGTAATGGTGGAACAAAACTTTATTTGGTGTATACTACACACATCAAAAGTGTCTAGGGATCAACATATATTTTTGCAATAACTTTTCTCTTGATTGATATTAATTAAAATTTTCTTTAAGGATTCATCAAATAAAGTGTTTTCGTTTGTCTACAGTAACGATAAACCAAGTCACCTTTGCATTAATAAAGAAATTTGTCATTTTCCTACTAAAGGGATTTTTGACATTTGAACCACTAACATTAAAGTTCGAAAAAAATACTGAAATAACAGTTTTCTTTAAAATTTTATTGGGTAACTTAAACAATTATTAATCTGTGTTTCTACCGCGAACACTAACAAAACAAGAACATCGGTTTGGCATACTCAAAATGAGTTCATCCAAATCACGCTGTGGAATGGCCGCCCATGTTCGTTGCAACAACAAAAAAAGGTCTTCTTGCGACTGGATACCCTCCATATTCGGCAGAGCTCTTCTCTGTAGCATATCCCATGCATGCTCAATCGGGTTCAAGTCTGGCGACTGAGCAGGCCAGGGCAGGACATTGATGTTAGCTGCGGCGAGAGTCTGTCTTACAACTCTTGCGGTGTGCGGTCGTGCATTATCATGCATTAACTGAAATAAGGGACCGATTTGCACTTGTAGAGGAACGATGACGTCTGATACAATCGTCTCAGCATAAATTTGAGCGTTGAGGTTGCCTCTGATCCAAATCAACTCAGTTCTTCCGCCGATCCAAATACCCGCCCATACCATGATGGTTCCACCACTATAAGGATGGACTTCCTGGCAGGATTTTAATCGCTGTTGGCGTCCAGGGGTTCTCCAGTGTCGTATACGTCTTGTATCCGGTCTCATACCAAAACGAGACTCATCAGAAAAGCACACGAAACGCCATTGTTCTTCTGCCCAATTTCTGTGTTCAAGAGCCCATTGATATCGAATCCTACGATTGTGCATTGCTATAGGTGGTACCCTTAGCGGTCTTAGAGAACGTCATCGTTCCTCTACAAGTGCAAATCGGTCCCTTATTTCAGTTAATGCATGATAATGCACGACCGCACACCGCAAGAGTTGTAAGACAGACTCTCGCCGCAGCTAACATCAACGTCCTGCCCTGGCCTGCTCAGTCGCCAGACTTGAACCCGATTGAGCATGCATGGGATATGCTACAGAGAAGAGCTCTGCCGAATATGGAGGGTATCCAGTCGCAAGAAGACCTTTTTTTGTTGTTGCAACGAACATGGGCGGCCATTCCACAGCGTGATTTGGATGAACTCATTTTGAGTATGCCAAACCGATGTTCTTGTGTTGTTAGTGTTCGCGGTAGAAACACAGATTAATAATTGTTTAAGTTACCCAATAAAATTTTAAAGAAAACTGTTATTTCAGTCTTTTTTTCGAACTTTAATGTTAGTGGTTCAAATGTCAAAAATCCCTTTATAAGGAAAATGGCAAATTTCTTTATTAATGCAAAGGTGACTTGGTTTATCGTTACTGTAGACAAACGAAAACACTTTATTTGATGAATCCTTAAAGAAAATTTTAATTAATATCAATCAGGAGAAAAGTTATTGCAAAAATATATGTTGATCCCTAGACACTTTTGATGTGTGTAGCTGAAAACATTAGAAATTAACAGAATTAGTCCGTTTGGTTTTAGTTTTAGAGATTCCGTTTAAAAAATAATGTTACTTTTGTTATTTGATGCGAGCTATGGAGAGGGCTATGCTCGGTGTTTCTCTACCTGATCGAATCAGAAATGAGGAAATCCGTGGAAGAACGAAAGTGACCGACGTAGCCCAGCGGGTAAGTAAGCTGAAGTGGCAGTGGGCAGGGCACATAGCGCGCAGAACTGATGGCCGTTGGGGCAAGAAAGTTCTAGAATGAAGACCTTTTCAGGGCCGTCACCCGCCTGCAAGGTGGACGGACGACCTGTTAAAAGCAATCGGTCGCTTTGGAAATCGGTAGGGGAGGCCTATGTTCAGCAGTGGACGTCTTGTGACTGTGAATGATGATGATGATGATATTGTTTGATGAGGATAAACATTAAATACAATCAAAGTATATCCACGCCTATCGCATGAGTCGACCACAAGGTATTTTGTGCTCTTAAGATGTATCCAAAGATCTTTCATGAACTTCGTAAAACCAGCCCTGATAACTATTGATAAATAATTGACTAGTGAATTTTTAAATGTCACCTAATTATGAGAGTCTTATAATACTGTCTCGTGCAAACACCAATGCTAAAACTGGGGGCTACCCAAGAGCATGTCAAATTTAAAAATGTATAGATCAGTACGTCCACCACGAGTTGCCACTTTAAGTTTACATTATCGTTCGCGTAAAAAAATGTATTGCAATTTGACATTGTCATGTCATGTCCTGTGTCATCCCAATACAGTTTTTTTTACGTGAAAGATAACGTACATTTAAAGAGGCAACTTGTGGTGGTCGTACTGACATCAAATGTCATTTCAATTAGACGAGCAAATACATTAGCAATGACATTAGTCATTCCCGTACATTTTACCAATTAGACATGTTGACACCAAAGTAGCCTGTTGCTCTTGGCTCTGGCCTTTGTAGAGGACCAGCAAGGGTGTACTTAGGATTAGGATTAAAAACATTTATTCTCATAAGAAAACAATAATTCACTTAAATGAAAAATACATTTGAAAGAACAAACTTTGAACTAAAAAATAACTTGACATCGAACTGCATATGCGGACCCCGGGACCCCACACACCAGTGTGGGTTCACAACCGGGATAGACCGCACGGATGATGATCGAGCTTGCTAAACAATTCTTAATATTGTAAGTCACTCAATAATTTGTTAAGAATAGTGAGGATAGGTATTGACTCATTACCATCGCAACAAGATCTCCGCGCAAAACGAGCAAACTCATACAAAATGCACGTATCTACGTTCACTACTTATGCAGAACTATGTTAGTGTTTTAAGATGCTTCAGGTGCTCCCTCACTTGGTGCATTTTCCTGTAGTGTAACGTTACAGAGTCGAGCAATACATCGGTCAGGGAGGAGAACTGAGCATTACAGTGCGCAAACTGTAATGTTACAGATTCGAGCATTACGTTGGTGAGGTAAAAGTACCGAGCATTACAATGCGCAACTTGATGATACAATGGGTGTTGTAATGGACAGTAATTTGAAATTCGAAAGTCATGTACATCAAACATGTAAGAAACTGTTAATACAGGCTTTAAGTTTTCTACAGAATGCGTGAACACCTGAGTGTAGAATCACGAATTTATCCCTGTGAAACTCTTATATTGTCCAAATTGAACTATGCAGATGTCGTTACTGGTGAATGCTCACTGGCCTGCACGAAAAATCTAATTTAAGGAGTCCAAAATTCTTGCGCGAGATTCTGTTTCCCCATACAACCCCAACAAAAGTGATCCGATGAACATGAAGTCCCGGCGCGTCCTTCATTTCTCTGTACTGCTTTTTGGTGTTTTCTTTTTAAATTGCGAACCAAAGTCCACCATATTTCTTTAGTAAATTGAAGTTCCCCCAGCGTGGGTCACGTGTACCTAGTTTGCCCTACACATAAGACAGCTGCGTTTCGTGGTAGCTTTAAGTACGCTACGACAGTGTTGGAACAACATTCCGCCCCCTATCAGAGGTTCGCCAACCGTCAATTTGTTTAAGAGTAAACTCAAGATGTATATTTTAGATGTTCAAAAATCCTAAAGCGTCTTTTGATGAAACTTCATTGCTGTATTATACTCGTATATTGTTTATTGTATATACGAGTATCTCCAGTTCTATGTTGTGTTTGTTTGATTTTTTTTTATATGTGATTCGTTGTGTTGTTTTGTCTGTCACGCAGTGACACCGCCTTCCTTTAATTTTTACTATATATTTAAAAAAAAAAAAAATTGTATATTTCTTAATATATATATTAATTGCAAGGTACCGCAGAAAATCAGGACTTTCAGTCCCTGCCCTGACATCATGCTGAGCGGTGACCTTTTCGATATAGATTTTATTAAATTGTAATTTGTATTTTACATTTTTTAAATTGTATGTACCTGTACCAAATGAATATTTTACTTACTAACTTAATTACAATGTGTTATATTTTGATCCAACTTCCCTGAAATTTAGTAAGGCAGTATTGTAAGGTTATGCTCAAAATCGAATCTGAAATGTATATTAACAGGCAAATGTTCGTCATCTCAGGGAGCCAGTACTGTAATGTGATGCTCAAAATCGAATATTACAGAAAGAGAACGAGAAAGGTTACATTACAGAAAGAGGCTCTAGGTGAGGGACCTTTAGATGGAACTGCATAATATTTAATGGGGTTAAGTAATGAACATTGTTTGACTAAAATAGTAATTAGATGACCCAAGGCCGTGGTCCAACTGATTGCACGGACATAGTATGTACTACTATGTAGTTGGTAAGGAAACAATATACAATAAATGTGGTTTTGTTACTTGAATTTTGTACCTCTTTTAAAATCAAATTTTCCTTTGTGGTGTTACCCTCGATAAACTGACTTCTGTATTTTGAAATTTGTGCTATTTCGGTATCAAAGTGACAGAAATACTTGAGTGTGGATACAGAATGGAATACTTTATTTTCACCAAACGGATTTCAGCAATTTATACAAAAATAAACAATATAACTGAAAAACAAATGCATGACGTCACAAACAAGCAGAAAGCTTTTCCGATCCCACGTATCAATCAAGCCACAGATTAAACTGGTAGATGAGATGGCCCAAAGATAAAACGGCTCTTTATTATAATTTAAAATTAATGTACCCATTACACTGCGGTATGTAAAAGATTGGTTTTAAAATTTATGAGGATACTTTTGCCCAGTCCATTGTGGAGAGCAATTTCTGATTTCAATTAAAATTTCAATATATGGTAATGAATCATGGGGAATATTGTAAAAGCTGGTTCGTTCCGATATTAATTCCTAGGTGGAAATTTAAGTGGAAGTCTGCTTTAGATAGAAGGAGTTAGGTAAATGATTTTACTACTTGTTAGTTTGAACTCGAGCTGTAATCAGTTGAGTAACTGTCAAGTGGTCTATCAAACACTCAGTAGAGATTCTATGAGGTTGAAGTTAATCTTTTTAAATGCTAAGTTACAAATTAATGGTTAGTAATTAGTTCTTTGAATCTATCTAATTGATTTTTATTTATTTATGAAGATTGGACAGCGCTCAGCCTTTGTTAGTATTATGTTCTATGAATAGTGTTTTGAGTAATGCTCGCAAAAATTAAAAAAAAATCTTAGAGGTCAGTATCCACCAAAAATAAGTACATACAGACGTACAGTTACATATTTTTCTTCTCTTGAAACGCTTCGTTATGAAGCTGATCTTGCATGATTGTTACGCCATATAGGAGTGTCCGTGATGATAAATAAATATGAATTTAAATAAGCTAAGTTCTATTAAGTATACAAAATGAAAGTTACGCCCGAATCCACAAACGCCAATTAAAGCTTAGCAGTCCTTACATTTATAGATGTCACTTTCATTTCTATTATCATGTGTTAGGGCAGCATCAATTTGAGGTGCCCTTAACTTTTAATTGGCGTTTTTTTTTATAGTGCCCGTCAAGATGACCTCACTCCACCTGATGGAAAGGTGGAGTGAGGTCCGAGATAGGTCAGTCACTTGGCGGGTTTTACGCAACTGCATGCTGGTAACATCAACCGGCCGACATATGGACAGATGGTCTGCTGCAGGGCTCCTTTAGTCGCCTCTTACGACACCCACAGTTTGTGGCCTTATCCACAGGGTTAGCCCCTCAAATGGTTTTCTATATGGTAATCTAACGCACTTTTTTTTTTTGCGTCAGGAAATGCATTTAGGCATTCCCAAGGCATTGGGTTCGGGACACCTGGTATATGTGGGACTCGGAACTCCTGGGAAAACAGAGACCCCTACCCACTAAAACCTGACGGTGGTCATCTTCGCCGCAGAATGGAAGGGACCCGGGATCCCCAACAAGGGAGAGACTCCTCGCAGGACCCTTCGGCGCGCAAGGCCGCCTGGCAGCCAACCTCGGGAGGAGCAAGCTCAACTCCAGTGCACGATAACACAGACCACTGTGTCCGAAGACACGCGTTACCGTCATCCTCGGAATCGCAAACCGAAACACACGCAGGCCCCCCCGCGTGCGCTTCGCAACCCCATGGTAATCTAACGCACTGACTCAACCATTGCACTAGCACTTAAAAATAAGTTCACCAATTTATACCCTGGTATTTTTTCTCAAAATGCAGTATCCCAAAAGCTCCCTCCCTTAACGTCATCCGGTACTAATATTGAAAGAATCGTCGAACACGGGAGTGCTAAATGGGGGACATTAGCCCACAAAGGGGTGACTTATGACCCGTCCGGTTTTCGTTGGTTTTACCTGAAAGGTTATCCGGGACGCCATTTACTATACTCGATAGAGGTATTCAATTTTGGAAGTGCTCCCGAAATAAAATTATGTGAATTTATTCAAACAGACTGGATGAATTAATATGGATTTTATTTAAACTGACTCATTGGCTAGAGTGATTCGTATGACGAACTCTTGTGTAGGTTTATTGTTAGTGTTTGTACCTGCTTAAGAACCTATTGATTTTTAAAATGCATTGATACTAAACTGTAGTTAGTTTGCTATCAGATGACTGTGTGTGAAACATTGACAATTATAATTATATGTATTATTTAAAATTATATTATTAGCATGAACCGAGCATGAACGTCAGCACCCTCGTCCACCATTGAAAAGGGAGGATCCTCCGACCAGACGGGTGTTGTGTCTGGTGGGCTACTGCCCGACGGTTGTTTTCGGGTTCTTGTATATATTTCCAATCGCTCGAATAACTTTAATATCGCGATGTAGGATACGTCAGTGTTTAGTTCGTCTGTGGCGAGATAGATGTCGCTACATCTTGAAGCAAAAACAAAGTTGAAGTGGCATATTAAAGTGATATGCGTTACCCATTCGTGGTGTGTCACACTTAAAGGCAGTAAAATAGTATAATAATTATCGCCTAACCCGCAACCTTTTGTTGTAAATTTCAGAGGGTTTTCAAACTTAAAAAAATAAAATTCTTAGAAATACTTTTTAAATTACTTCTAACTTTGTTACTATAATTTCTGAAGATATGGTTTTTATTTAAATAGCTGAATCAATCAACTTTGAATTAAATAAATGGCTACCAACGACTTCTTCATATCAGAAGAAAAAGTTATTTTCATCAAATTTCTCTTTCATATAATGTATTTTTTTTATAAATAAATTTTTCTTCAAAATAAGGGCGTCATCTTGATTTTTGATAAACTAAAATAGCGCGCTGTTATTCTTAAATCATAAGAACATCTCAGACTCGTAGCTTCACTGAAAACATGTCTAAACAGAAAAACAAAAAAAAACCTATGTTAAATTACAAGTTATGTTATTTTCAAGTAATTTATGCAGAAAAAAAAGCATTGCTAGCAGAAGCCTAGAACTATAGAACAAATAATGCAGTGCCTAAACGTGAGTGATCACTACACCCCCCTACCCTTACACCAATTAAAAATAATAAGCTTCTTGTCTAAGAAAATCAGCCAGTACTAGCGACTCGGGTGACATAGAAAAGTTACCTCGTTAAATTGTTCTTTTTTTTGTTACTTTACCGAAGTTAGTTCGGCATTCTTTAGTAGAATCACTGTAAAACAATTTGCTAATTAGTTAGGTTATGTTCAGTTTAATTTAGGGAAGCTTAACGGTTGCCTTTTAAACGCTTTTTCTGTGCCATTAATGATTCTAAAAACAAATGAAACAGTTCTGTGAACATGCGACGTATAGATCATTATAACACTGTTTTTATTTTTTATACTTTACCTTACAAATAATTGGAATAATCGAAATTACAACTGCGGTGGTATATACAAGTTCCAAGAGCTTGTAGGTACCATGTACTAATATTTGTTTTTTGATTTTATCAGTCGATCAAAATTTTCAGACAACAATACTCGTATAGATCAGAAATTATATTCATACTAATGGAAATTAATATTGATGTCTGGAAATCATCTTATGACGCTTAGAAAATAAGACATTAAAGCAAAAACAAAAATGTTTCCTTAAGAAAATATGGAATTTCATCAGCTCATTGCGTCTGTAGTAAACCTACTGGAAAAACGGAACTATAAAATAAAAAAAATTGTTAAGTAAAAGCTCACTTTTCCAGCCATTTAAAAACTAGCGCCTACTTAAACTAAACTTCCATAGTCCGAATTGAATCCAACTTTGCACTCAGAAATGAAGTTTTAAAAAAAATACCAACTTTACAATGGCTAATGTAATTAGCCCAAGTTCTTACAAAGCTAGGTTTGGCCGCTAAACTTCCTCTCAAGTGTATCGCTTCGATGTAATTTTAGGAATTCATTTACGTTAAATTGCTTTTAGTGCATTTCTTTGCACAAGACTGGGCTTTGTCAAGATACTTTGATATGTGTGAATTGTGTGAAGCATTTATACATACATACATACCATCACGCCTTTTTCCCAAAGGTGTAGACAGAGACCACATCTTTCCACTTGCTACGCTGACACACCTCTTACGCTTCTTCCACTCTCATTACAAATCTTACTGCTTACTTATTATAAATGTGAAAGTTTGTGAGAATGTCTGTATGTTTGTTATTCTTTCACGCAAAAACCAATAAACGGATTTAGATGAAATATTACAGTAATTCAGCTTAACTATACATCGAAATAACACATGGGCTACAATTTATGAAGATTTTTCAAATGAAGTTGACGCGGGAGAAGGCGCGGGCGGAAAGCTAGTTAGCTTATATAAGAGGCTGTATAATAACATAATAAAACATCACGACTAATATCCCAAACAGGGTGGTCAGATGCAAGTGACTGTTCCGTCATGGTGAACCTAACATTCAGAAGCCCACTTTCAGAACTGGTATTAGAACCCAACTTGGCAGGTGGAGCTTTCCACCGCTATCCGGGATGATTTGGTTTTTTATCGATGTTTTCCATCACCGGAGAGTTAGTCGAAAATTCATCAACGAACACAAAGATGGTTATGGCGATTTTTGCACTCGGGACCTCTCCATGATCCGGGTTTCGAGTTGGGGTGCGTAACCCCTAGCCTACGACGCTCTCGTAGAATTAACAATAAATAAGAACAAACAAAATGTTGTCTAAGACATCTTTAGACATGGCTTTTTGACACACGCCTAATTTTCAACCCACATGCGATCATAGTGTGACCGCTGGTAGATTGTTTTCGATTTGGAATCTAGGAGTAAGGAATAAAATATTTTAATTATTATACAGAAAAGTGTTATTTTATGTTCAAATATAATCATGTTGTTTATTGACATAACCGTTTTTTAATTATATGTAACTAACTATAATTTAACAGTATTTTTCTGACCGACGTACATCGCGATCGCAAACAATCGGTATAAAGTAATTCGGCATAGCAAATTTTCGAGATTCCGTACATCGGTATGGTAAACATTCGCGATAGGTAATTCGTCATTGCATACTTTCTTACCTACGTAGATCGTACTTGTGAACTTTATGAATACAGTCATTCGATATTTATAGTTTCGAAGTTCGGTAGTACAGTCAGAAATATAGTTTGATGTTAGGAACTGAATTATAAATACCTTTTTCGTCACATTAAAAACAACAACTATAACTCAAACACCGCCACCTCTCCAGTTACCTATCAAGTATCAACGCCCTTAAGTTTTCGCCTTAGGAACGACACTTGAGCCAAATTCCCTGAGCAGTTCATTCGATTAAGACAAACCCATCTGTTAGAGTACTATTTCTTACTTCCAAGTAAACTTATGTTCGGAGTGGACTACCAAGTGCGCTTAAATTAATGGCCTATAAACATTAACCCAATTTTAGGCCACCTACTCGAATCTAAGTGAATTTATTGCAAGCAACCACAGTTATAAATCGAAATAGGCAACGCAATTCCATCTGTTTTAGAACCAAGCGTGCCACTTATTTAAGGTTCACTGTCAAGAAGCATAAAAATTTTAAGCATAAAATAAGTTAGCATATTGTAATTACTACTAATTATAATTTCGCATAATACTAATAAGCACAACAGTTTTTAGCATACAATTTTTAGCATAAATGCAATGAGCATAAACATGATTAAGCATAAAATAATTAACCATAAATTTAAAAACCTGAAGGATTTCCGGGTGGTCATAAAAAAAATAACCCTAACCTACTGACACCAGAAGGATTTCTGGGTGGTCATAAAAAATAACCCTAACCTACCGACACCTGAAGGATTTCTGGGTGGTCATAAAAAAAAATAACCCTAACCTACTGACACTTGAAGGATTTCCGGGTGGTCCATTATGCCTGAAAAAGTTGTGCCAAAAATAATAATGCATAAATGCATTATGCTAAATAATAATTATGCCACAGTACATAATATGCTAAAACCAAATTCGGTCTAATTAATATTATGCTAAATAAATTATGCCAATTTCATTATGCCTAACTATTTTAGGACAAAACACATTATGCCAATGAAAGGGATCCCCTTAATTAACACGTATTGTTATGTGATTAGAGTAGATTATGGTTTAGTGAGGTTTTTTCGACTCACGATACTTAACGTTAAAATAAATAATGGGCAAATTACATGAAAGCCTAGCCCATGTGTTATTCTGATGTATGAGCTGCATTGCTGTAGAGTTTATCTAAAACCGTTTAGTACTTTTTGCGTGAAAGAGTAACAACGCATACATACATTTATCCTCACAAACTTTCGCATGGGTTGGCTAAACCAGAGATTTTTTTATTTTTATTTAAAATGGGTTTGCGTTTGGCCTCAGTCTCGCCTGGTGGTAAGCGATGACGAGGCCTACGGTGGTACACGCTTACCCAGAAAATGCCTATTTTCTCTTCTCTTACACCAAGGTTTTATGTGTCCGGTGATTTTGAGCTTCTCAACCGATTTGATTGAGTGCTTATAGAGTAATTAATATTTTAAAGTTTATTAATTATAGTAAAGTAATTTAGTCTGTGTTACGGCTAAAGGTAGATATGAACATAAACTTAAGATTAGCCGGCTAAACTTAGGTTTATCTTCGAAACCCAGCTGAAGTTCAATAAACCGTTCAATTCGTTCGTGACATTTCATCTTTTGGATATCAACCAAAACAAAACGGTTAAAATGTATTCGATAGACGCGCGGACAGGCCTCTGTCACTCCATGTACTTTCGCGCTATAGTCACCCACCAGCCGCTGGGTCTTCCTAGATCTATTTGGCAGTTCGTTGTTAAAAGCCGCGTGGAGCATTTGTACGCAAATCTTGAATTGACGCGATGACCTAAAGTAAGGACTAATTACTGACATCGATATTGAAAGGGTAGCCCTCGCAATATATGCCTGTTAAATGACAGACAACAACAACAACAACAAATACAGCCTTATACGTCCCACTGCTGGGCACAGGCCTCACCTCAACTATGAGGTGGTACGAGCCATACTCCAACACGCAGGCTCAGTGCGGATTGTTGGAGAGGTGAATGTAAGGCCAGTGATAAACCTTACCGTCAGATGTTATCAAGCCGCCTTTTTAGGCCTCTGACTAGGCTTCACGACTGATATCTTGCGCCGGGACCAACTGTTTAACGTGCCTTCCGAAGCACGGAGACGCCCGAAAAACACATCACTTAATTTCGGTCGGGATGGTCACCCATCCATAACCCGACCTGACTGGCGTTGCTTAACATCGGATCGTTGCCGATCAGCTGCCGTCACTTAGCCGCGGGCACCCTAAATGACAGAACGCAATTACAATTTGACAAAATGGTTAATTTTCTACAATGTGATATATCTGTTACGGAAATGGAAAACGCCCTTGGTATTTTTTTTTGTCTGGTACCTACATATATTTGTTCCAACTGCGAGACCATTACAAGTAGTGTGTTGTCTGGCGCATATTTGTAATTTTTTTATGACGATTGAGTAACATGGACTAAATATACCTCTGCTTCGAAGTGCACTCCCTTCTGACACGTGCAGTTCAAAGGCGTTCACATCAACCTTTACATAGGGGCAATTTATGCTGCTGACAATTTACAATGGTTTTGCAAAGGTTGATGTGAACGCGTTTGTACATGCACACGCGTCTTCCATTTTGATTTTTGTCTGTGCAAGCAACCGATTTATGGTTTGTTGAATTCTGTTTGTGGATTTTGCCGTTTCAGACATCATTACTTTCAAGTGGCTTTTATGAGGATTATTCTTGTAATTTATGGAAAAGACAGAATATTTTGGCATTTTTATTGCGGGAATGCTCTAGTTTAAGTCATAACTTGGTTTTATAAGTGTGAGACAAAAACATTAAATTACCTAGGCTCAAATTAGATACCTACGGTTGAAATTTGGTACCAAGGAGTGTAATTGGTGTGGTCATGCATGATGTCTCGAAGTGAATACCTAGGTGGTTTGGTCAAATATCATTAAAAATAGTACAGGTATTCATCAAAGAATTATTCGCAATGCATAATATGAACGGCTCTAACTTTTTCCGTCTGAATGATCATCTTCAAATAATTTACTGTTTGGATTTTTTAAAAACTTTTGTACAGTAATCCTTTAAAGCTGGGTCATTGTTTTCGCTAGTATTTTAAATTAGAAATCGAAATACATTTATTTGACATACACAGGTTAAACATCGAAAATAAAATTACAAGAGGGTTTTATATTTTATAGGTTCCCGCTCAGCAAATGCCGTTGTGCTGTACAATTTGAATGTAATGCTCTTCTTTATTTCTTAAAATTCACTTTGGAAGGCTTTCACAAAACCAAACGCAACGGTTTGTATCAATATAGTAGGTACTGTAGGTGTCGTTTGTAGGTCTGATAATACGCTATTAACGATTCAGGTTAATAGATTCACAAAGGATGTCAACAGGCAGGGCTAGTTCACTAATCTAATCAATCAAGGAGCACATGTACCTACGCGTATGTACAACATGAATCAATAGTATCCTTTTAGTTAATCGTGCATTTATAGTGTAAGAGTTAAAAGTTTCATTAAATCTCAATGTTTTATAGGAACTTACATTCAATGCGTCAATTTTGAGATAGCGACAGATTAGCCCTTTGATTGCCATTCAGCAGTTTTGATGGCGTTACGATAGTTCGGGTGATGGTTTTTTACACATAGGAATATAATTCCAATAGGAATATAATACCGCAGCCCTAAGACCTACCTAGGACCAAATGTAATTTTTCCCGTTTCTATCAAACAAACAAACAAAAAATATCTTTATTTAAATAGACCAAGTCCTTTTAAATCGTCAAATCATAACAAGAAAAAAAAGTATATTTATTATTAGACTTAAATACTATAATAATATGGATACCTTGCATAAGATATAGTATTATATAATCCTAAAGGTCCTCTCTATAACTGTTTTTATGAAACACTGTTTATTTTAACCTAATTTGACGGTGAAAAGAAACTTTCAAATAAGAACAAATAATTACTATATCTTACTAGCTTTCCGTCCGCGCTCCGCCCGCGTCATTGTTTTGTATCATGGCTAAATTACATAAAATCTTTATAAATCTTGACCTATGTGTTATTCTGATGTATAAGCTGTATTGCTGTGAAGTTTCATCTAAATCGATTCAGTAGTTTCTGCGTGAAAGAGTAACAAACATGTACATACATCCTCACAAACTTTCGCATTTATGATATTAGTAACATACTGATATACTATATCCTCTATAGATATTAGCTATAATAAATAAATAAATATCTGGGACAATTCACACCAAGATCATCTGACCCCAAACTAAGCAGAGCTTGTATAATGGGCGTCAGAGACTGATAAACATACTTAAATAGATAATAACACCTACCTATGTATGATAAAAAGGATAAAATAAACAGTGTTTCATAATAACAGTTATAGAGGACCTTTGGGATAATTTAATATAGCTTTTGTGATAGGATAAATTGAGAAGCTTCGTGGCCTTGTGGTTGAGCACCCCAATTCGGATCACGGATCGTGTGGTCCCGAGTTCGAATCTGGCCAGAACCAAAATCTTTGTGTTCATTGTTATACTCCGACTAACTCTCCGGTGATGGAAAACATCGATAAAAAACTAAATCAACCCGGATAACGGCGGAAGGCTCACCACCTACCACGTCAGGTTCTAATGCCATTGGTGAAAAGTGGGCTTCTGAGTGTTCCTTTCACCATGACGGCAACAGTCACTTGCTTCTGACTACCCCGTTTGGAATAAAGTCGTGATGGTATGTATAAATTGAGAAAATGTACGCTAATTTATTTAGTTATTTATTAATTTTTGCACAACATAACAGCGGATGCCGTTATAAAAATAAAAACTTAAAACAAGACATGCAGTGCTACAGTATCAAAAATATCTCCATCTCAGCATGTGTTACGACACGATGGCTGAGCCGTAACACTGATTTTCAGACGGAGGCTTTTAAGGGAGGCTTTTAAGGAAAAATTGCTTTAAAAAGATCCACGTGTAGTTAGTTTTTTTTTACCTATAACTACTCTGAACACCAGTAAGTAAAACTATACAACATTAACTTCCTCTAATAAATGGGTCTGAATATTGTAGGCCTAAAATAAACTTCCTTTTATATCAAAGGATCTTTGTTTTTCCATTAATTAGCTCCACATCAACTCTAATTAATTCAGTACACCCAGTGGCGTGTTTTATATAACTTGTAATATAGTATAAACTGGAATCAATTTACTTGCTTGTAACGACGCAAGTTTAATGAATATTTCCATTCAACGTCGAGCAATAAACGGTAGCCAGCCAGCAAACTTAGCAAAGGAGCTGGGCACGTCCTAGCTTCATCACGAAATAGGTATCGTAGCTTCCCCATTAGTGCACGCTGACCTACCCTAATAAAACAATAAATTTTCATTTTAAGCTTTAAGGTCAAGTGGCATATCACAGTTATACCCACTAGCAGAGAGCTTATTCCATAATTTAAGCTTCCGCGAAAGGAAGGCTTAGGTTTAAAGACTATATTTCCAAAAAGACTTATGTCACTTCCATGAAAATTAAACATACTTCCAAAAGTTTTTTTTTCATACATTACCACCAAGCCTAAAATATTAGTAGTACCTATACATAACTAAAAAAAAAAAATTTAGGTATAGAGTTCGTAATTTTGAATTATATAATGAGAAAGTTTGGACTTAAGCTGTTATTCTTAGGGAGCATCTCTCAAACCGAACTGTCTATTGTAAAAGTAAAATATGTATAACGTCATTATTTGTACTAAAAATAGCATTTTGCAGAGCTGTATTTTCAATTCATTTTAAAAATAACATAAGCTAGTTTCATATATGTATTATTTGTAACCAAAATATTACCTGAATATGACGGCACCTCGAAATCATTTTGCTTAATTTATTCCATCACATCATTTATCTATACTAATACGAGTATTATATAGAGGCAAGATTTGATTGTATGTTTCCGAAACTAGAGAACCGATTTTAATAATTCTTTCACCAATATAAAGCTACATTATCAAGGAGTGACATAGGCTATTTTTTTTTAATTCAGGCTATATTTTGACGGGAAAAATAGTCTACGTGGGCGAAGCCGTTGTATTTTAATAAGCGAACCCTTCAACGATTCCAGCTCCCGGTCCAAGCGAATAGTGTTATTGCTTTACTCACTGCCAGTAGTACCGCAGAGCTTAATTAAGTGTTCAGACTCAATTAGTTTGCCGGAGTTTTTACATGTAAGAAGCAGGTACGGAACTGCAACTACTAATTTCAGGATATCTTGAGAAAACTTGGTTATTTTTGTGTAAAGAGCTCAGCCGTGTCTGCACTATTTATTTATTTATTCAAATGCGATATAGTAGGTCCACAATGTTAGTAATAATTGAACCTACTATATGTTTGTACTAATAAGCTGCCCGTTTAACCCTTACAGTACGTCTACCACGAGTTGCCACTTTAAATAACGGTATCGTTCGCGTAAAAAGAATAAAGCGGCAGAAAAAATTGGTGGCAGCTCGTTTTTGGCACTCGCCGGTCGGCATTACTTACGACCCTCAGTAATGAGGAATACGACGCGAGGAGTACAAAATAGCGTGACCTTAAAAAAGATAGTGTATTCTTGGCGCTTAATCGGCTTCGTAAATGATTATTTACACAAGTAACCAGCGGAAAAAATTACTCTCAGATTCCACGCTGGTTGGTTCAATAGTTATCAATCAATTTTTATACGCGAACGAAAAAAGACAAAAGTAAATTTTAAGTGGCAACTCATGGTAGACGTACAGATCTGTATTCCACCATGAGTTTAAACCAATGACAGCCGCTAGCGTCCGCGTTGACTGCGTTGACGTTTTTGTATGGGATTATGTAATAGCGCCCCTAGTTAGTAAAATTAAACCAAAAATAGCATACTTTGATATGAAATAAAAATAATTTTACAGGTATGTTACAGGTGAACGACACTTACCTACATACTTAGAGATGCTTTTTAACCATACATAGGTCCTATTGCTAAAATAAATGTCTTAACTCAATACTACTCAAGTGAGAGGTGCTCTTTTAATTGGCGTTTGTGAATGGGAAAAAACCGTTTGAGGTCACCTCAAATTCTCAAGCACATCTTAAAAAAGTGAATTTTTACTTTTAGTGTGCCTAATCTCACTACGAGACCAGACGGCGGTCACCACTGTTGCGGACCCCGACGTGACATCACGTCGGGGTCCACCACTGTTGCAGTGCTGTCGAGGAGACGCAATAAGACACAGTTGGACCTTAAGAATTACTATGTAACCACAGACGGAATGACAGTGAAATGAGACAACAGTTGGTAATAGTCTGGTTTATTATAATTCTACTAAAGCTTATATACGAACTCATACACGTACACTGTGTGTGCCTAATCTCACTACGTGACCAGACGGCACATTTAGCATTAAACAATGCTCTATTTTCTACACAAAGATAGAAACTAGAAAAATTCGACCTGATCCTGGTATCCCGCTTGAGTGCCAGGATCAGGTCGAATTTTTCTAATTTCTATCTTTGGTCACATCTTAAATAATTGACTGGGGTTTCTGGATTCGGGATTAAGTGAACCTTAAAAAATATCTGCTATATCTCCTTTTATAGGCGACACGATTGGCGTAGTGCGCTGTAGCACGGTTTCTCGCCTCGATTTCCGTAGTGTCCCGGGTTCGATTCCCGGTCGGGTCAATTCAGGAAACGATATTTTCTGAATTGTCTCGGGTCTGGGTGTGCTGGGAGACGCCCCTGGCTTATTACCTTGTGTGGTACCTCGTAATACAGGGATATTAATCCCTATTTCGAGACCATTACCAGAGGTGTGTTGTCTGACGCATATTTATTTATTTATATTTTATAGGCAGTACACATCGGCCGATAACCCAACGTCACTGAAGTGTAAAGGGACATGTTTCTTGTCGCAGGTGCGCGCGTTAGCCTCCATTTCCTTACTGGTTTCGTCTGTATCGATTTAAGCTTGCAAACTTAAGATAAAATAGTTATAGCTGAATTACGTGATAGTATTTGAAACCTTAACATGATCTTTGAATTCAATTTATACCATTTCAGCAATGCTCCTACATTTTCCATCTAAATATTGAAACAACTAAGGTTCTAGGTCTGTATTGAGCAGGACTTGAACCCGCCCCTTCCGAGATCCGGTCACTTATAAGGGAATTGGCCAGTTGGGACCTTTACCTAACTATTTTTTAAGAAAATCACTGTCGGAAAGCAAGCATTCGGACCAGCTGATTTTACACAAGTAGGCTAAAGAAGGAAACTCGCGTGGAACCTTGCGAGCGAATACTCTTTCTATCCCCTCTCTCTCAAAGTCTCTTTTTTTAAACAGAGACAGACAAAGAACATTTTATAGAGTTGGGATAGAATGAGCATTCGCTCGCTCGGTGTAAACGCACTTAAGGCTAAGATGAACTTCGATCACCCCCGATGAGTAATTAAATTAATCAATGACTGATTATTCACCAGTAGGAACACAACACCGCCCAAGCAGTGTTATTTACTTATCGTCTTTATCTGTAACGGCTCGCGTACAGCTAATTCGATATCAGCCGAACCATTGCTCGGCCGTCAACGGCCGATCAAATCAATCGTGTAATCGTACGACTAGTTCTGTCCGCCATTGGCCGAACGTTTGATTTGATCGGCCGATGACGGCCGAGCATAGTTCGGCCGATAACGGATTAGGTGTACGCGAGCCGTAAGAAGGTATTTTGCCCGTCAGGACTATGGAATCCACTCAATGACTTCTGCTTCCGGTCTTAGCTAAACAATAACACAAATACAAAGTTGTTTTCGGTGCGCAAACGGCAATTCAGTTAATTGAAAGGTTCAAAATTAACTTGCGTTGTAAACAATTTCTCTGCGAAATTTAATTTGATTTATTTAAGGGGTTGTTTATAGCGTGCTCGATGGATGTAAGGTACTACCTTCTTGAAGAGAAACGGGTGTCGTGAGTAGGTACGTTAAAGTGACGTGACGTGACGTAAAGTAGCTGTAAGTTTAAACCAAAGACTTATTGAACAAATCATTGTAAAAAAAATAATGGAAAATCTGTAATGAATTGGCATTTGACATTGTCATGTCAAGTCATGTGTCATCCCAATACAATTATTTTACGCGGTAAATTTAAAGTGGTAACTCGTGGTTGACGCATAGAATACAATAAAAACACGACACACTCTCAGACTCTTTTACTATTTTGGAGTCGTCAATCTATTCACTGTCAACAGATAGTGACAGACGTTTACACGATATTGGCTAAAGTAACGATAAAGTTCTTTTCAAAGAATGGCAGTAGCGAATCCCTACTGACATGAGGTGCAGGCTTTGGGCAAGCGAGTACCCACATTCACTGTACCCCCCTGATGAAAATCTGCCTCCAGGGTATAAGGAACCTTGGCCAACCTGGAGAAGTCTAAATAGGCTGAGGACCCAGGTTGGTCGAAGTAAAGATAACCTGTGTCGATGGGGGTACTCAAGCAACGTAGACGCCAGCTGTGAATGTGGAGAACCCCTGCAAACCATGGCTCACCTCACTAACTGTCCCGCGTGCCCGACCACCTGCTCGCGTAATTTAATTAAATTAATTTTATTCACATGAAAACCTTAAAATCAAAGAGAGTTTTTTTTTTCACTTACACAGTTACTACATCACTCAGTGAGTATGCTATATAGTTTTTGTAAGTATTTTGGTAATCACCCGGTATTGTGGACCGTCGCAAGTTGGTCTTCGTCTTCGAGTGTGCGCTAATTATTAGTGGTTTGAGAGTGGAAACTATTATTGGCGGTTCAACATCTCAAAGTTTAAAACTAAGTATGCCAAAGTTTCTATCCCACTTCATTGGGGTTCCACTTTAAATACTTAACCATATAATCATTATGGAATATTTACATTTTTAAGTCTGACACACCGTTATTGGCTGGAAAAAGTTGACTTGATTCTTTAAGCTTGTACAGTAGGTAGCTAAATTTCAAGACGGGCATTTTAATTTTAATTAAAAATGATTCGCTAAATGTGTTGCTAAGCGCAGAACGGCTCGATCAATGGGGATATTTTTTTTTCATATTTTATCACAAAAAGGTTCATAAAGAGATAAAGGAAAATAATAAAAACAAAACTTTTCTTTTCCCATACAAACCACGCTGTTCCCATAAACCTTTGGCGTCAAGACATTTTTCTCTTGACTGCGAGAGGCCAATAACCTTCGACACAACGAAGTCTGTCAGGGCAGCTATTATTTTAATAATATCATTTAACTAAAAGCATTATTACCAGAAGCTAAGTATAAAAAAACCTTTTTAACCTGCAATTAGGGATTTTTGTCTGAAGAAATAAAATTCCCTTGTTGATTTCTCAGGCACTTAATTTCGTTTAATCAACCTACCTACAAGGATAAACATAGATAACATTTAACAGTCTCCGTCCCGGTATGCAAATCTCATGGCGAAATTACCATCGCATTGTTTAGAGGGTCGAATAATTAAGAATACAGTTCCCAAATTTCACTTTCAAATCTCTGAATCGATTCTTGGTCTCACTTTGTGTATCGAGGATCTTGAGTAGAAGGCTTTGGAGTTTATTAAGTAAGCAAGCAATAAATACTACTGAATTTTATGTGGTAAAGTATATTTTACATCATCCAAATGTTTAGCAACCTTTTTTATAACAATGTCGGAGGCAAGCAATCAGGCAGCCTACCTATTGGTGAAAGGGCCATCATACGATTATACATCATATTTATTCAATGTCTCGAGTCCAGATAGCTATTTAACAAAAAGCAAATCAAATTAACTAATATAGCATACTGCCGCGCTGCTGAACAAACGCCTACTTTTTTTAAAAAAATAAATAAATAAATATGCGCCAGACAACACACCTCTTGATAAATATTTGTTGTACTTGCTTAATCAGCACACTCGAAAATGCGGGTTGGTAATCACAAAATCTGGCTATGCTACGAAAAATCCGAAAACGGACTTAGCATGGTCTAGGATTTGATTCCAAGACCTACCTACAGATTCCAGGCTGAACTCTAATAAAGAGGTATTACCACGACGCCATGAGGGCTTTAGTCTAAACAATATTCAAAAAATGTAGCTGATCATCAGAAACAAGCTCAACTTCAGAATATTAGTAAAAACATTAATAAATTCCCACAAATCTAAACAATGCAAACAGAAGTGGCGATACAAATGGCCAAACATCGGCGGTCGAGTCCTGCGATTTATGCCCAGTCGCGCTCACCGAGATGTATCGCGTCCGATCGCGCTCAGACGTGTTCATTTCCACTTGAGATTTACTGCGCAACGCTCCTCTGGGCTTCCGAACCGAGGAGTTGCAGTTCAATGGACTTATCGGACCAGTCTAGAATAGGTTTTTGATCTAAATGCCCACATTTTGAGAGAAAGGGTCTTCATTTTCTGCCCCCGAATATAATATCTTTTTTTAACAATGTTAAAACAGCTAGTGATTTAGATACTGCGTAATGCTACTTGTTCGTAATGCAGTTCCTTGATTGGAAGACCCGGTCCAATCAAGGAACTGCACAGACACAGTTCCTCGATTCGGAAGTTCAAAGTTTCGTATCAGCCTTATAACTTATAGAAATTGATTATAAATTGCAAATCTTGACAGGTTGCATCAAAACACCACTAGTAGCAATAAATCTTCTTTCATATACAATGTGACCCGTTCGTAGTGTAACAAACATGAAGGCTGTAAACCAACAAAAAGCATAAATAAGCCGATAAGAAGAATTTGAAGGAAAAAATTTAAACCCCTGAAAAACATACAATAATAAGTTGGTAAGTATGTTTTTTGTCGATGAATTGAATCTAAGTTACTACAGCCTTTAAGTTTGTTACACTACGAACGGGTCACATTGTAGATTTCCAGATTGCAGCCGGACACCCCCTACCAAATCTTTGAAGCTTTATCGGGTCACCCGTCCTTACTGTCATAAGAACTTGTCTGCTCTAAGGCTTACCGATTTTTTAGCTATGTTGCCTACTCATTGCAACTTATTCCAACTTAGCCGGCCGCAAAGGTATGGCAAACGAAGTGCAAACCTGATTCTACTGGCTAAGTACTCAGATGAGATCTTTCTGCTCCGTTAGGTATGTTAAACTATCGGCTGTTATTATTCACTCTTAAAGTATGAAGCTGAATTCGACTGCAGGCGGCAACCGCAATCACCACCACCGCATTTGGCTGTTGTTGGCTATTGCAGTGCCTTTGATTTAGATTAACTGGTTTGGCCAGGAAACCTTAGTTTTCTGCGTTCGTGAATATTCATGCGTGATTTCTATACTGTTGCAATAATATTATTAAGAGGAAGAATTTGATTCTTTGTTTTTTTGTTTTGAATAGGTTACGAAACTACTGAACCGATTTTAATTCTTTCACCAAAATGAAGCTACATTATCAGGCAGTGACTTATGCTATATTTTAATATGATTGAACGAAACGTTCAGTGAAAAATAATTGTATATGTAAATCAAATCGGAGAAACGCGGGCGAGATGTGCTGCTTTACCGCGACGCAGCGACGAATTATTTTAGACAGAACGAAGTCTGTCGAGGCAGCTAATATTTATATATTTTCAGAATTATCTAAAAATCTACTAAATCTATTAAGCGGTAGTAGCTTTGACCCCGTGGTTTGAATCACGACTCTGAGCTATCGCAGTTGCAGTTTCTTGCGGCAGCAGAGTTTGCGGTTGCGGTCTGCAGTCTGCCACCGATTACACTCATTCTTGTAACTTTCAAGATGCTCTCAGTATGGCTGGTCTCAGACAACTTGCACCCATCTATAATCTGAAAATACTTCTAAATATTTAACTTTAAGAATTAGATATAGACAAATCTGTTCAACCCCCCAGAGTTTCGCTGAAAAAAGTTACGGGGAGTAATTATGCTATGAATAATTGATGGAAGGACAGAGTTCCCAACTTACGCCTAACAAAGACAGAGTTCAGTAAATTTAGTTATGGTTTTAAATATTTCGATTGTATAATTTTGTGACTTGTGTATTTTGCGGAAGGTTCATGTTTATTTAAATGTTCGTTCAACACAAATATTCTATTTTTGTACGAGTGAACTAACTGAACTACGAACAGTATGTTGCTAGGCAAACCCCCGTATCCACAAACGCTAGTCAAAAGTTGAGGACACCTCAAATGGATGCTGCCCTGTCACATATCGAAAGAAATGAAAGGGACAGTTTTTTTAATGTAATAGGGAGTAAACGAGCAGGAAGGTCACCTGATGGAAAGTGATCACCTCCGCCCATGGACAACTGCAACACCAGAGGTGTCACCGATGCGTTGCTTGCCTTTTAGGCTCCGATGTCATATTCCTCTGGAAATACCGACGCAGGAAGATCATTCTACTATATCTTGGATGTACGCGGAAGAAATTGACGCGAAAAACGTACGGTTGATGAGCATGGAATTTCGACTTATGACGTGTCGTGCGGTGATGCAATTTAGCGGCAGGTATAATCATGCAATTCTTCTGAACACTCCCCATTGTGAAGATATACATGTAAGGAAGGGGCGGGGGAAAGGACCCTAATATCAGTGATCTTGTGATTGTTATTTGTTATGTTCATCTCTTCACACCTCTGCGACTGAGTTCCTACTCAGTCGCAGAGGTGTGAAGAGATCCCTTTTCCGAGAGAGAGAGTCCTTTTTGTCTGCCATGAGTTAACACCAATGACAGCCCCTAGCGTCCTCGTTGACATTTTTGTTTGGGATTTCGGTACAGCGTCCCTAGTGACTAGAAATGTAACGAAAAATGGCATACTTTCTGAAGTCAACCGTAGATTACGTGAGGAGAAATTCATGGTAGACCTCCTGAGTTAAAATCCTAAATTGGACAAAGTTTTTCTTTCAGACTTTTTATAACATACTAAACTAGTAAGCCCGAGTTTCTCTTCATCTGGAAATAGTGTTGATTTATTTACAACTAGTGACAGTAGTGACTAGTACAGCTGAGACAGTATATTTGAAACCATGATAATATTCAAAGTGAAGACATGCGGTCTTGTCGGAAACTGCATCTAACAGAGGGGACATTCCACTTCCTTTTATTCCAAATCATTTGTTGTTCGCTCCATTCGTCTGTGGAATTCCTTACCTTTACCCATCCGCAAATCTCAGTCCTCACATGTCTTTAAATCCTAAGTCAAATCATACTTCCTCTCTCTGTAACCTAGTATTTTATTATGTCTCATCCTTCAGTCCATAAAAATGGAAATTGGTGATCCTATTGCAATACCTATAATATGTATTTTATGTAACACAATTCATTTTGTTTATTATTTGAATATCTCTTACTTATCATTTATTTTGCACAGCCTTACCCGTTATATTATACAAGTCTCTCTTCAGAAGGTAGTCTGGAAGAGATCGCTTTGAAGCGATAAGACCGCCTAAATTGTACATTTTATGTCTACTTACTGTTTAACTTGCTGTATTTGTTTGTTTGTACCATAAAGATTATTTATCTTATCTTATCTTAGCTTGCACATCTTCGCAGCATAAGCTGTTTAACACAGAAATCGCAGCCTATGCCGCAGTGAAACAGTGCAGCTAACTGTGTAGGTACTTCACCAAAGTTTCATTGAATGTCACTTTACAGTGACCCGACCCCGAAAATACACACATCAAAAGTGTCTAGGGATCAACATATATTTTTGCAATAACTTTTCTCCTGATTGATATAATTTAAAATTTTCTTTAAGGATTCATCAAATAAAGTGTTTTCGTTTGTCTACAGTAACGATAAACCAAGTCACCTTTGCCATAATAAAGAAATTTGCTATTTTCCTAATAAAGGGATTTTTGACATTTGAACCACTAACATTAAAGTTCGAAAAAAAGACTGAAATAACAGTTTTCTTTAAAATTTTATTGGGTAACTTAAACAATTAATAATCCGTGTTTCTACCGCGAACACTAACAACACAAGAACATCGGTTTGGCATACTTAAAATGAGTTCATCCAAATCACGCTGTGGAATGGCCGCCCATGTTCGTTGCAACAACAAAAAAAGGTCTTCTTGCGACTGGATACCCTCTATATTCGGCAGAGCTCTTCTCTGTAGCATATCCCATACATGCTCAATCGGGTTCAAGTCTGGCGACTGAGCAGGCCAGGGCAGGACATTGATGTTAGCTGCGGCGAGAGTCTGTCTTACAACTCTTGCGGTGTGCGGTCGTGCATTATCATGCATTAACTGAAATAAGGGACCGATTTGCACTTGTAGAGGAACGATGACGTCTGATACAATCGTTTCAGCATAAATTTGAGCGTTGAGGTTGCCTCTGATCCAAATCAACTCAGTTCTTCCGCCGATCCAAATACCCGCCCATACCATGATGGTTCCACCACTATAAGGATGGACTTCCTGGCAGGATTTTAATCGCTGTTGGCGTCCAGGGGTTCTCCAGTGTCGTATACGTCTTGTATCCGGTCTCATACCAAAACGAGACTCATCAGAAAAGCACACGAAACGCCATTGTTCTTCTGCCCAATTTCTGTGTTCAAGAGCCCATTGATATCGAATCCTACGATTGTGCATTGCTATAGGTGGTACCCTTAGCGGTCTTCGGGAATGAAGGTTCACTTCATGCAAGCGGTTTCTGACTGTTTGGTCGCTAATCAAGTTCCCTGAAGAGTGATGAAGCCTCACGGCTAACATCATGGCGGTTATTGTTGGAGCTCTTCGAGTTGTGATTTGAATGTATCGGTCTTGTCTCCGTGTGGTGCAGCGATACCGTCCTCCATGGCGCTCAGCCACGGTACCAGTGCTTCGGTAACGTGTCCAAAGTCGACTGATAACACTCTGACTTGTATTCAGAGCTAAAGCCACAGTACGTTGCCGGGAACCAGCTTCTATCATTCCCACGGCTCTGAGCATTTCTTCCCTGCTTAAATGACGTCGCCGCTCCATAATAACGTTGGTTTTAATCAGTAGTAGGGAAACAGTAGCAATAATAATGTCTTCAATGCGTTGTATGTTTTTATAGGGAAAATATTGACAGCTGATTTTCATCTTTTACTCGAATTTGATTGACAGTTCCTGTTTCAAATTATGAAATGCACCAAAAAGGATCCATATAAATTTATAAAATCATAAATTTATTACAAAGCCACATCTCAATCTCAAGAAATCCGCATAAAAATGCTTGATCCCTAGACACTTTTGATGTGTGTATTTGTGAGTGGAGGTCAACGACCGGCAAAGAAAGCGCTCTCGAAAATGATCGGCCCTTTCCAGACTATAACCGTATCCGCAAATGAACGAACAAAAGCCTTATCTTTCCTATTAATGAACCGACCACACACGCTAAAGAGGCGGTACTATAAAAAAAAATCATTATCCTGCACAAAGCCGTGTTCAAGCTTACTTTGCCGCCTTTGAAAAGGGCCCTTTCAGACGTATTATGGCTAGGTTTTGAGGGGAAAATGTACCAGGAATTTCTGGGACTTTTGTAAATCGGCAAAGGTAGCAAGGAGTAATTAACGGGCTACTAATTGAGGGCAGATCGGCTGTTTCAGCTTCATGTTGAGACTGGAATTAGAATTGTAAAGTTAAATATTCTACACGTGTAAACTACACGACAGAAACCTTATAAATTAAGTTAAAATGGACGTATCAGTCTGATACACCTATGGTATGAGTGTTGCTTAGTATGTGGTCAAATGATTTTGGTGTAAGATATTGTAGATATTTTTATAATACTAGCTGTCCGTCAGTGGCTTCGCTCGCGTTAACTGTCTTATACGTCAAAATATAACCTAAACAAAAAAAAATATAGCCTATGTCACTCCCTGTTAATGGCTAAACACACTATGCCGAACGCACGTGACCGAAGTTCCGCGGCTGATTATACGTTTCAATGTATTCGGCTGATATGGGCCGTAAGTGCCGAACTTACGCGGCAGAAATTCAGTTGCTCTACTTTGTGTGTTTATTTACTGCCTCCCGCTGCTTCCGCCCCTGGATCTTCGTCGGCAATCGAACCGAACTTCGTTGGCCTATAATGTGTGCTCTACACAATTAAATAAGTTGCCGCTGAATTTACGCCCGACCGAAGTTATGCTGTACGCTATAACGCAACGTAATTTCGGCATAATGTGTCATCAATTCAATAGCATTGCAGACGTAATCGTGCCGAGCTTCGGTCGCGTACCTTCGGCATACTGTGTATATACACTTAATGTAGCTTTATATTGGTGAAATACTTTTTTAAATCGGTTCAGTACTTTCACAGCCCATTCAATATAAACAAACCTTTCCTCTTTATAATTTTAGTATAGACGATGCCCAGACAGATTTAGTTCTGTCAAATGTTTGACAGCTGGTATCCATTTTGCCCGCTTTTCTCCGACTTGATTTACATTTACTATTATAATTCACTGAAGTTTTTGTTTAATCATAATAAAATATAGCCTATATCACCCCTAAATAATTTAGCTTTCTGTTAGTAAAATAATTTCCAGGATCGGATAAGTAGTTTTGGCGCCTATTCAATACAAACTAACAAGAAAAACAAACAATCAAATTTTTCCTCTTTGAAAAATTTGATTCGATTTAACTCAATAGAAATGACAGCCATTAATTAGAAGAGATGACGTTAGTGTATATCTACATCTACTTCTCGTGTGTAGTGCAATGCGAGGTGCATTTTTATCGCTTCTTTTAACGCTGCACGCTCTGCTTCATTCAACCCACTCGTGTAAAATACACGTGCGGGTAACCTTACGTCAATGTATGTCGGGAAGAATTTCCATTCCTGTCCTTAAAAAATATAAGTCACCGGCCAACGGCTTCTATGTCTCTTTACTCACCACGATAAGTACATTGCTATATTCTGCCTATATACTCGTATCTCTGGGATTATTATTCTTTAACTCTAATTATCAGTGACACCTGTATTTTGTGCAATAAAATATATTCTATTCTATTTTCTTCTTCACTGGCCAAATAAAGCTTCATGATGCTCTCGTAACTACTTGACATTGGCCAAATCAATTTGCTGTATATGCAAGATTGCAGAGGCCATTAATTAAAAAATATATATAGACAGTTCTGATATGCCTTAAACTAATGGCACGGTTATTCCAATACTAATATTATAAAGAGGAAAGATTTGTTTGTTTGTATTTAATAGGCTCCGAAACTACTGGACCTTTACCAATATAAAGCTACATTATCAGGGAGTGACATAGGCTATATTTTTTTTAATTTATGCCATGTTTTGGTGCAAAAGACCGTAGTTTCCCAGGTTAGATCCAAGGTCAGCCTCCCGATTTAGAACAAAGTTATCGACCGATTCGGTTATTTTCTTATATTTTTTCAAGTAGTGTAGATTTTTTGTAATTTGATTTATGAAAATTTAGGGCCTTTGGCTTTAACATAAACTTAAAACAAACTTACCGAATCGGTAGACAGGTCAATTCAGTAAACGATCTTTTCCCAAATGGCTTGGGTCTCGGTGTGCTGGGAGACGCACCTGGACTAATTCCTTGTCTGGTACCTCGTACCCTATGTTAAGAGGTACCAGTTAAAAAAGTATATATAACCCTACTTCGAGACCATGATAAGAGGTGTGTTGTCTGGCTCATATTTACATTTATTTATTTATACATTTTCACCAGTGCTTTGCTATGTGGGTCAATGATATGTATATGTACATGCATCCACAGCAACGGAGCATAGCACATCTTTGGTGGAAAATCACCCTTAAGGTTATGTCTCAGTAGCTGTTTTTGCGCTGTTCAGAACTTGGCGGTGATATTACGAAGTACCTATTTAAATATCAGGCCTCTGTTTAATTATTTCTAAGGTTCTTTGTTTGTTTTCCAATTTAAGAAGTTCCTACGGCTTGTTTGTAATTACACATCTCATTGGAGCAACGAATCTAAATCCAAGGCTCAGTATTCAAATCAGACGTGAAAATAAAATAAAAAGAAGTTAATTCATTTACTCCCTTTGAACCGCGTTTCATTCAATTAGTCTAAAATCTTTCAGCGTGACTTTGAGGTCTGAAAGAAATCTACAAATTAAATTCTTATCAGATCTTCTAGAGAGGTGTCAGGCGCTTGCTAGTCTGACTGGTGATAGGCTTGTTTACCTAACGTCATGGGATAGATTACATAATAGTTACTATTTATCAGATAATTCACACCCATTGTAAAATGTTAATTTACTTAATCCTAAATGCCTGTCACACGACAGCACCTCATGTAACAGGCATATAACCATTATCGTTCGCCTTGCACTTTGCCTTTGAGCGGAATGACATTAAGTAACATTTTAAATTTGGATTATGAGTAAGTTTTTAATCAATATTGATATTTTCAAAGTTTCAAAAAATCGATTTCAAAATGTGACATTCATAAAACTATTCAAACTAACAAGTAAGAATGCGTTATCAACTTAATATGCAGAAAAAAATGTATCGGGATTTGACATTAAATGTCATGTCATGTGTCATCCCAATACAATTTTTTTACGCGAATGATAACGTAAATTTGATTGGCAACTCGTGTTAGACGTACAGGGCTACCTCTTTCGATATAGATATCAGTCAATAATTACTTGCAGTACGTCATCTCGTCAGTTCAACCACAAGATTCGCATACAAATTCTCTACGCGGCTGTTGACAACCAACTGCCAAATGAGTCTTGGAAGACCCGGTGGCTGGAAGGTAGTTTTCGCGCGCAAGTACATGCAGTGACAGAGGCCTGGTTATAGGTCTTAGTATTCATGTCGTAAAATTTGTTCTGTTTATATGTTACGCCTAGTCCATGCTAAGTCTAATGATCTTCCTGAGTGGGTGTTTCCAAAGGAATATGACATCGGAGCCTTCAAGACGAGAGCGTATTCCCATTTAAAAGGCAAGCAACGCATCGGTGACACCTCTGGTGTTGCAGTTGTCCATGGGCGGAGGTGATCAGTTTCCATCAGGTGACCTTCCTGCTCGTTTACTCCTTATTCCATAAAAAAGTGATAATTTGGGTCAAAAGTATCGCCTATCAATTGGCTTCTTAAGCTTAGTATTATGCTTTGTGATCGAATCAGAAATAGATTTGTAAAAGAAATAATAACCACAATATAGTCCAGTATAGGTAAGAAAATTGAGGTAGCAGTGAGCAGCAAAGAACTAACTTTCATTGGGGCAGAAAAACACTTCAAATGGAAATCATTTGAAATTAACGTGGTCTGGGTAGACAGACGGAAAAAATAACATTTAAAAAATGCTTAAAATACAATAAACGATGAAATTCAATTAGATTCTTTGCATTTAAGCATACACCATAAATCCACATCAAAAGTCGAATTTGGCATGAAACTTGTTCAAACCAGTTGTAACAGATAAAACAGAGGTTGATCCCCCGGGCTGTCATCCGCAGCGCTGCATACAATTGAATATTTACGAGTTTAATGAGCACAGGGAATAAAGTGTCGCTTGCTTTTAATTCTGTCAGTACATAAATGATAAAATGACAAAGTTGTTGAAATTAATTTTTCATCTCAATTGCAATATTGACGGTATTTCAAGCGTCTATTTACAAGCAAATGATCTATAAATAGTGATGAGAAATTATTAAAATATTGCTGCTAATTTGTATAAAAATAGTGCAAATAAAAGTATCGTATGAGAAAGTCTTCAAAAGAAGAAACAGGGTGTGATCTTGGTTGTAATACACGATTATAAAGAGGAAAGATTTGTTTGTTTGTTTGTATTGGAAAACTCCGAAACTATTTAACCGATTTCAAAAACTATTGTACCAATATATAGCTACATTATCAGGGAGTAACGTTGGCTATATTTTTTTTTAATTTTGTCTATATTCTGACAGGATAAATAGTTTACGCGGCCGAAGCCGATGACGGACACCTAGTCAATAAAGTCAATCATGGCTGTCATGTCCCTATTATCCCCATCAACTCCAATTTTCTTACTTGGCGGGCACACACCTGCCAGTAACAAAACAAAAATATCATTAAGTACCAAAATGGCGCCTGAGATATCAGAAACCTCATAACGTCTAACGTGAATCATAATTTAACGACCTGAGAGGAAGATAAATTTGCTGTTACAGCTAACATTGAGATGCTAATACTCGACTAATACCTATAAACCAATTACATTTAACTATTATTGAATAATCGGAAATTGATATTCAGTGCTGGTTCGAGTATTACTGAATATCTCAAGCGTAATTTCAACAAGTTTTCTTGAATTATTTGAAGAAGAAGCAAGGTTTGAAAAACTAGGCGAAACTGTGTCGTCAAACATGTTAACATTTTATCAATGACAAAATTTTATCATGTATGACGACACAATGTCACCTAGTTTTTCAAACCATGCTTTCTTATAAGGAATAATTTAGGTACTCCTCATAAGAAAGCATATTTCATCAATCAAGAGAGGTTAAATCCAGAATGAAGAAATCCGTAGAAGAATATCAGTTTGACTTACGGAGAATGGATCATTTATTGCGAGTAATGACGGCCGTTGGTGCAAAACATTCTGTAGGGCTGACCATTAATAACATACACAGCATGTATCCACACAGAAAGTGGTTGACCAATCTGATCAATTATTCAGTCATTTATTGCAAGCTTTCAATCAACATAACATTTTTACATTGAAAATAGACTGCCTACACCAAGCCACTGCAAAGTCTATGGGCACAGTCTGTCTTGAATATGTAATGGATGCCAATAATAAAAATGAGACGAGACTATTATGAAATTGAACTAATTTAATAATTATCTATACGAAAATACAAAGAGGAATGGTTGTATTGTTTGTTTTCACAGAACACTAGGCGCCGAAACTACTGGATCAACTTCAAAACCAACATGGATCAAATGGAACCCTGTAGATCTCACTTCGTGAAACATAAGATTTTGATCCTCACATCTATCTACATTCTAGAAGCCTGTAAATTTGTTCTGAAACATCCGGAGGTTTATTCTCCACTTACAAATGACAAAAGAAATAATCGAAATTCACACAAGCTAAAGGTACCTTTTTCGAAAATGAAGTTAGTACCATCTTGTATTTTACATTTTTGTCCTGTGATAAAAAATAATTTAATGTTAATTTTTTATGTAACACAAAATATCATTATACTAAGTATAATATTGTGTTATTTTATTAATGAAGAAATAGCCCTAAATTACTAAACTATTGCTATGTCCTTGCAGGGCGTCACATGTAGACCGTATACATTCTTTGTCACCTTTATTAAGCAATGTGATATGGAATAAATGAATTATGATTATGATTATGAATAATTATTAACGTACAGTAAACTATTCACACTTTTTTTTATTAAACAGAAGGTCTATTTTCTTAACGTATATGCAGTTTATATAAATAAAAATTCTTGTATATTATCATCGAGTAACATAGGATATTACTCGATGATAATATACAAGATAAGATAACTCGGGCGAAACCGCAGACGTACTTACAGCTTATGGCTTCATATAATAAAAAAAAACTCGTACAACATAATTATCGTCAATGATAGTGGTCAAGTAAAAACACTATTCCAATCACGTCGACCTATCAAAAAGATTATACAGGGTGAACGAGATGGAGTATTATGTAAGAACCAACAATAGTACCGTTTAATAAGCATTCATTGTGAGAATTTGATGGCGATACGCGCCATTGTGGTCGGATTATCCTGTTATATCTATTCAAGTCTTTGTGTGCCTCTAGTGCTGGGAAAGGCAATTATTTGCTTAGTAAAACATGATTAATAGGGTCCTTTTCGGGTCTGAATTATTAGCTAGCGATTTGGCTCCATCTATACAAATAGTGTAATAAATTTCTTGTAAGATCATTGTTGGCGTGTAACAATTTTAACCTGAAAAGGAGACGACGAAGACTGGTTTAATTATCGACGACGCGATTGGCGTAGTGCGCTGCAGCACGTTTTCTCGCCTCGGTTTCCTTAGTGTCCCGGGTTCGATTCCCGGTCGGGTCAATTCAGGAAACGATCTTTTCGTAATTGACTCGGGTCTGGGTGTGCTGGGAGACGCCCCTGGCTGATTTCCTTGTGTGGTACCTCGTAACACAGGGATATTAATCCCTACTTCGAGACCATTACAAGAGGTGTGTTGTCTGGCGCATATTTATTTATTTATTTATTTATAAAGCTAAACCATTTAAACCCCACAGTGTCTCAAGGACTCATCCCTAATGCGTGACCAGCGTCCCGTAATGCTTCCGAACAGCCACTTTAAAGCTGTATTTACTGATTGATTTTCTTACTGGAACTGGAAGTTTATTCCAAAGACGAGACCATGATGGATCTACCGTATGACGTATGAGTGTCGGTGGCGAGCGGTGCGTTTTGAAATTTAAAAAAGTTGGTCTTATATGCATACCCATAAGAGCTACCCATACACAGCATTTGCTGAGATGAGCACAGCATTTATTAATCACTAACTATAATTAAATATTATAGTTAGAGAGAGAGAACTACTCGTAATCTTACATAATAAATAAATAAATAAATATCTGGGACAATTCACACCAAGATCATCTGACCCCAAACTAAGCAGAGCTTGTAATATGGGCGTCAGAGACTGATAAACATACTTAAATATTTCTAAATACATACTTAAATAGATAATAATACCCAGACACAACAAATACAAATGTTTGTCACACAAATATTTGTCAAGGGTGGGGATCGAACCCACGACCTCCGGCGCTAAAGGTAGGATCGCTGCCATTGCGCCAACAGGCCAGTAGCCATGTCCATCATATCAAACGAGACGATTGGCATAGTGCGCTGTAGCACGGTTTCTCTCCTCGCTTTTCTTGGTATCCCGGGTTCGAATCGCGGTAGGGTCAATTCAGGAAACGATATTTTCTAAATTGGCGTCTGGGTGTGCTGAGAGACGACCGTGGCTTAATTCTTTGTCTGGTACCTCGTAACACAAGGATATTTTATGCTTACTTCGAGACCGCGGCAAGAGGCGTGTTGTCTGGCGCATAAAAAAAACGAACAGCTCTTCAGAACAAAACCCGACGTATGAACGAGTTGCATTTTATTAACGTCTGTGCTTTACAACTACGTTAGTCAAATCCCAGTGCAATTACAGACTTGTGACTTTCAAATAAATTCCGGCAAGTGGCAGCAAGATATATTCAAGCAGGAGGTAACTAATTAATGCAAGCGCTCTCTACTCTCTAGGAGACAGTTCTTAGCATGAAAACCGAGTTCTCAGAATAACAACCTCTGCACGAGCTCAGGATTTGGTCTTTGTATAGTCCACGCGTTGTATACAGTTTGTAGTATATACCTAATGACACAAATTACGCATGCGGCGCGGCGCCGCCCCGAACAGACAGTGCGCTTATAACAAACCGCCCTTTTGATCACGCACACAGACACAGTGAGTTTACAGGCGATACCGGTGGGAATCGGTATCGCGGTCAGCTGCACTGTCGCGAGTGTTTTTGTTTCTATCGAACTTGTTGCATGTTTTCACATGATGTAGTTATTTTGTTTTTGGCGGGTTCTGTTATGTCAAATCGAAGTAGGTTAGGTAAGTTAAGGTAACTAATTTACTGGGAAAAGGTGAGTCATCAAATAAAGTTCATAGCAATGAGCATAGATACGAGTACAATACATCTAAATGGATAACGCAATGTGCTCGATTTTCGTTTTCGTACGAACTGCTACGTTTGTATACCGTAAAAATAGTTACTGATGGAAATGTATAAAATTGACTGTAATCTCTTTCTCTCTGGTCGGTCCTTCATGTCTGAAGATCGTGATTATGGTGGGGTGTAAGTTTGGCGCGGACAAATTGTCTCCACCGGCCTCTGTCGGTAGCAATTTTGGCGACTGTGTAGAACGTAGGTGTTTCTGCATCTTTAAGTTGATCAGACCATCTCGTTGGTGATCGGCCTCTAGGTCTCTTTCCTTCCGTGTTCCTAGCAATGATCATCTTCTTTTTGACAGTAATATGAACTAACTAACTACCAATAGCATATACCCAGTGATTAGCAAAAGACTTACAAAAACGATATGTTAAACTCATTTATGTGAGTGGAAATTATTATTTTTCTGTTCAGTTTAATTTCAAGATAACCATACAAAACCAGTCGAACAGTCAGCATTCAAGTATGAAAAGGATTGAAAAAGTTTTTTTTTTTTTAATTACATCACTTAGGTACTAAGTTTTCCATATCGTTTTTGTAAGTCTTTTGATTATCACTGAATTTTTGATGAAACTCTGCAAATTCAGAAATACTATAGATGCTGGGTTTGAATATAGGGTTCTTATGATGCAATGCATCAGCTGAGTCTACGCTGCAACAGCCAGTTTTATACCAAAAACTTTAAGAGGTAAATATTGAGTTTCAATCAAAGTTTATGTCCTAGTCAGGGCATGTTCTCAACCGTATCGCCTAGCTTGATATTCGGTCATAAAATGGTATGCAGACGTGGCCTGTAGTACCTATTAATAAACACTACCGTATATTTGCTTCCTCACCGGGAACATCCGCTTGTAACTAACAACGCATAATTCGATTTTGGATACTACGTTAAAATACTAGTAGGTACTGCCTAACTGGTAACGGGATCAAATATTCAATTTTAAGCATAGGTAGCAAGCATAGCATATCTTTTGCTAATGACTAGTCAAATCAGCTGTTTTTAACCGACTTCAAATAAGGAAGAGGTTCTTAATTTTATTCAAATGTATGTTTTTTACAGTGTTAGACGAAGCGGTAGTAGTCGTGCTGGGTGCAGAAGTATCAGAAAGGTTAATAAGCGCATGAGTGAGTATCTGCAACACTATTTTTGCTGCATATAAATTGTGCCCGGTACTTTTGGGTATGCAGACGACAGCACAGTTGTAGCTAAATATGTATCCAATGCAAGGGCCACTAAGAAGGAAATCCGGACGTGTCGAGAGGATCTTGTAAAGCGCATGAATCTGGCCCTAGAGGCTGTGTCCGCCTGGGGCGATGCAAATCTGGCCAGGCTTAATGCAGCCAAAACGCAGGCGAGTTCGTTCTCGGCGAAGCGGAACCCTTTTGATCTGGCTCTAACTTTTCGGGATATCTCCGGCCATGTATAAAGTACTGCTGCCACCTCTGGGGTGGATGCGCTAAATACCAGCTTGCTGCTCTGGAGTCGGTGGAGTCACGCGCCGTGAGGCTCATTAATGATCCAGCTCTCTCTGCCGAGCGGCGGAATCTAGAAGACCGGCGCAGCGTTGCTAGCCTGCCGGTGTTTTACAGGCTTTATTTCGGGGAGTATGCGAGCGAATTGTATAAGTTGGTTCCGCCATCTTCTTTTCACCATCGGAGCACAAGACACATATTAACCTTCCACCCGCACGTTGTGGATATTCCAGCCATTCGCACAAAACGTTTTTCGGACTCCTACATAATGCGAACAGCAAAGGAGTGGAACTCGCTGCCCGCGCATGTGTTTCCGAACCAATACAATCTGGGTCTCTTCAAGACAAGAGTGAATAGGCATTTACTAGGCAGACATGTACCATGATAAATCGCATCGTCACTTACCATCAGGTGCGATTGCGATCAAATGACTGTCTTGTCCTATATAAAAAAAAACAAAAAAAAGGTTTAACAACCGCGCTGTGACAGGTGACACTACTACACGCGCACGCGTAAGCACTCGCAGGCTCGTGGCGTACGGATAGAAACCGGTTTATACTGGCTCGGCCAGTGGTCAAGTTGAAGCTCACGCATACACGCATTGTACACATATTACGCATGCGGCACTGGCGGCCTGGACAGATAGTCCGCCAAACCAACCGCCATTCTGATCACGCACACTGAGTGTACAGGCGATACGGGTGAGAATCGGTCACGCGACTAGTCGCACTGTCGCGAGTTGAACTTGGTGCAATTTTGTTTTAGGCGGGTTTTGTCAAGTAAGTATAATACAATACAATCATTTATTTTCAGGCAACCAATTACATTTATAGATCTTAACTGAACATAATCGGCCCATAGATAAAAACTAACATATATACTTATTACACAATAAATTATTTGCACGTATTGATCATCGGCGACGTGCGACGCAGCATGGTGACCGATAACAGACCTCGGAACCGCCGGTGAACGACACCTTTCGGCCAAATCTCCTCTTTCATGAAGGTCGAAAGATGTTCGGTCGGCACCCTCACCATAAATGAATTAAAATTCATATTATGGCGGGACTCCAACCGCTCGACCCTCAATGTGGAGTTGGCCTTGTTCTTGATGTACCGCTCGACATCATCTGCCTTAGTAGGGAAGTAGAGGCGGGAAACATACAGCAGCGTCGTAGGTATCGCCGGACGCAACAGCTGCTCAGGCACGGCTGGCGCAACACCACACAAATTGCAGTGAACGGGCTTCTTCTTCTTCTTTCTTTCCACTTTTCTGAAGCCTTCATCGTCGCAAAGATGTGCTTGTGCTGCGACAAGTGCAGTACGCTCGAAAACTTCCCTTCGTTTTTCCTTCTTCTTTTGAGGCGGCCGCTGCTCAGGCCGTAGAGACTTGGTGGCGGGTCGGCTTGCGGCTGCAGTGGCGTAGGCACGCTTGGGTGTTGACGTGCAGGCGCGTGACTCCGTTGGCAAGGCGGAGGGGCAGGCGGCGGGGAGCGGGGCATCGCGCGAGGTGTCGATACTGCTGACGGATGCATTTTGCGCCCCGCGACGAGTGTTTACATTGGAAGACTCGGGTGACCTGATTAACAAAGCAGCGTTACTTAATAACACTACCTGGGCACGTAGGTCACTGATGGTGGTTTCCGAGACCTCTACCTTGCTCACAACTTCAGCCAGGCTCGCTTTAAGGAAGTTGATGTCCTTCAACAGCCTGGTAACGTCAACATGGTCGAACGTGACGGGAGGAAGCTTGTGCAGCTCCTTCGCCACGAATGAAGGCAAGGAATCAGTTTCTTTCAGCAGGGTGATAATATCCTGCACACTCCTTTCCGTCCCATCTCTTCGGCGAGATGGCATTTGGTCGACCTTCCTGAGGGTTTGGAAAAGCAGCACCTTGCCTCTGCAAATCTCGTCCTTTTTGAAGTTGGACTTGCAGATCTGCAAGATGCTGACCTCGTCCATGGTGTCTATAGCGTGGATAAACGCTAACAGCTCGTTCACTATGAGTTGGGAACTCATAATTGTTTCAACGCACGAACGGCTGTTGCCGTGCGTATCGCGAATTACAAATTCTCACTGCTCAGTGCCGCACGTCCGTTTTCGAGCGCGCATCGCACTGCCTATAACCTACCTCCTTCATTTTGTAAATTCAGAGCGAATATAGTAGTAACCCTAGGCAGTCAGGCAAGTGCGGGAAGAAGGCGCGAGCGGTCCTTCTGTAAACTCTTTATTTTGTGCAATGTACCTGTCACAGTTTTGCCTCAGCTGCGTTTATATCCTCATAGGTTACAAGTACACAATGATGTTATATTCGTAACACAGGTGCTTTAAAGTTGCTCATTGTAATGCTCGGTTCTGTTCACTCAATATTGTAATGTTACAAATAGTATCAAATTACAAGTTGTCCAGTGATTTTCAATTCTTCATACCTACTAAAATATCTGACCTGTTTCATTACAGGCGAATGGTTTCAGTGAGGGAGTGTCTTTTCATACATACCGTTGTTTACTATACAGCAGAACATTAAAAACTCATTCAGTTCAGAAATACATTCATACGAGCTCGGACACGGAGTAACAAAGGTATACATTTACTGCGAATATAATAACTGTGTACAAAACACTAATGTTTTTTTTATGGAACTTGTTTGCCGAATCATACACGGAAAATTTGGATCATAAACAATAAATAAATAAATAAATATGCGCCAGACAACACACCTCTTGTAATGGTCTCGAGGTAGGGATTATTAAATCCCTGTGTTACGAGGTACCACACAAGGAAATAAGCTAGGGGCGTCTCCCAGCACACCCAGACCCGAGTCAATTCAGATAAGATCGTTTCCTGAATTGACCCGACCGGGAATCGAACCCGGGACACTACGGAAATCGAGGCGAGAAACCGTGCTACAGCACACTACGCCAATCGTGTCGTCAAATATCATAACATGCTATCTTGTTTGTTTTCATAACAAAGTATAAAAGGAAGACAAAAATATACTGTTTACGTAAATATATACTGATAACGTTTGGAATATTCTAACATCGCGGTACTTAAACTCAATCTAAGCAGATATTGAACTTTGGGTGCCAAAGACATGTTAAAATATTTTAAAATTATAAAGAAAGAACACACAGAATAAAACATCAACTTGACTGTGTCCTGGGTCGGCTAACATTAAGCCCCTAAATTGACTCAGTACTTAACCAACTTCTTACTTATATTAAGTAACACAGCTTAAAAATCAGAATAACACATAGGCTACAATTAACAAAGATTGTATGTAATTTGGCCATAAAATGTAATGATAACGCGGGCGAAGCCGCGGGCGGAAAACTAGTATAATACGAGTATTATCAGTTGTCATTTGAATAATTATGAAGACACCTTCAGACGAAAAAAGTAAATTAAATAGGTTTTTATCATAGTTTTTTATTCTTTTACTTTAAGCATTCTTACAAAACTCTGTTGTTTGGTTCCCGCTCAATACTTAGGACCATAGTTTTATTTTCTAGTTTTTATCTTATCTAGAATGGGTTTACATCAGTTGAGAAACAACAAACTGATTTATGAATATTTTTACTGTCTTAAATGTATGTTTCCCTATTTTTAAAACTTCTCTGGGAAGAAAGGAAGAGCAAATGTGTCCGAAATATATTTTTTCCTTAAGGCATTGGGTTTCTTATCATGTTCATAGGGCTTTTTGCCTCCAAGATTGTCTCCGCAACAATATAAATACGCCTACGGCTACCTTTTACGGGTAATTCTCGTGTTTGGGTATATTGTGGCTATTCATATTTTTATCTTTAGTTTTCCTTTCTACAAATAAATGAAGTATATATTCAGTTAGCTTTTACACTGTCTTCTTAATAATATGCGAACGCACATTTCATGGATTTACTTTCATCAATAAATAATTGCTCAACACGATTACATTGACATATTTGCTGACCGTTTGGGACATCTTTACAGTGCATTTTATATAATTTTGTGTAAATAATTTATTAATTTATATTTTTTGATATTAAATTGATTTGATTTGATTTTTGAATACTTTATTGACATTGTAACTGAATTATATTGTATTTTAATTGTATTGTAATTTGTATTTTAATTTAAGTTGTTGGCATGTTGGACCTGTTCTGTGAGCTTCAAGCAACCTTTTTTCAAATAAATAAATCAATCATTACAGGCATGACCAGTCCAATTTGAAAATCTAGACTGACGTCAATAGTCTCACTAGATCAAACTCAGGTAAGTACCATTAAAAGCTTCAACCTATAGCTATATAAGCTAAAGCTACAATCCAGTTTAATATGGGGATAAAATGCACAGCAATATTGCACAACTGATATTTTCGACAAAAGAAAGAAAATATTCAACCTAGGTGCCTACCTAGTGCCCTAGGGAAGTAGGGCTCGAGTGGGCTTTTTATCTTTTTGTGGAAAAAAGAGCATTGTGATAATAATAAAAAATTATCTATTGAAAATGCAAATATGACTTTAGCAATACTGCAGTTATAAATAAATCTTACTTGTAGGATGTATGGATATATGTGTTCATGTTTGTTTGGTACCTTTTCACGCGAAAACTATTGAACGGATTCAGGTGAAACTTCACAGTAATACAGCTCAAATATTACATCAGAATAACACATACGCTAAAATTTACAAAGATAATATGATATTTGGCCATAATATATTATAACGATAACGCGGGTGAAGCCGCGAGCGGAAAGCTAGTTAATATATATGTATGCGCCAGACAACACACCACTTGTCATGGTCTCGAAGTAAGGATAAAAAAAATGGTTGCCTGTAAAGTCGGTTTTACGGGCGAAGATTTTACGTGACAACGTCTTTTTCTCGGTAGAATATTTATTGATATGAATATAATTAAATTGCACAATAGGAACAAGGAATTGAATGAAAATAAGAATTGCGGCAGACCGATCATAGTTGAGTGGGAGAGAGACGCAAGGCATTCGGCGGGCCTCTCTCTCGTTCGGTGACTCATCGTAACGTTACCGAGCGTTACACTTTTTCATAAGTGACTCCCAGCCGCAACCTAATTTAAGACGTTGTCACGTCAATATCCTTGTGTTACAAGTTACCAGAGTAGGTCAGGGGCGTCTCCCAACACACCTAGACCCGAGCCAATTTAAAAAAGATCGCTTCCTGAATTGACCCGACCGGAAATCAAACCCGGTACACCACGCAAGCCAAGGCGAAAAACCGTACTACAGCACACTGCGCCAATCGAGTATGCTCAAGTCATTGACTTTTTAGGCTATACCTGTAAGTACAGATAAGAAAACGAACACACCAGCTATTTAAATTTTCTAACTCTTCATACAACTCAAAGTTGACTAGGATTTAAAATAGAAAAAATACGAGGCCAAAATAACAGATCGCAAATGTTACAGCGACCGCAAACATTGGTTTTGTCACCGGTTTTGAATGTGTGTGACGTCAGTAATTACTGGTCACGTGCGCCGCATTTATCTAATTAGAACGAATTATGACAAATGATATTGAATTTGTTATTTTATCCAACGCTTCAGGGCATAACTGAACAGCTTCCACTGTCAGATTCACAGGTTTTTTAGCTCGATTCATTTAATATTGGCTGTGAACATGAAGTCATGTTAACTGTAATTTAGGTTTTCAGGTAGAAAATTGGCTTTCCGCCAGGGTCTTCACCCCCGTGGACTATTTCACCCGTTAAAACATATAAGCCTTTGTTAAGTACTTGCTGTGATGTAACTTTATAGTAGTGAAAATAAAACGATCCAGTAGTTTTTTGATTTATCCATTAGTTCTACATTTAATTTTCACTATCACCAACGAATATAATAATATAATGTTTATAATTTACAACAGCAGATGTAAATATTAATTTCATATTAAAACTACGATACCTACAGTAAAATTGAATTTACTAGTACAGCCATCTAATACTATTCCTTAACTCAAAGTTAAGAACCCTTAAACTGATACTGCCATCTTAAATGTCAATAGAAATATAGAATCAGCTTTTCATGTGGTTTCTCGCCACGGTTTCTCGCCTCGATTTCCATAGTGTCCTGTGTTCGATTCCCGGTCGGGTCAATTCAGAACGTTCTTTTCTGCATTGACTCTGGTCTGGGTGTGCTGGGAGACGCCCCTGTCGTATTTCCTTGTGAGGTAACTCGTAACACAGGGATATTAATCCCTACTTCGAGACCATTACAAGAGTTGTTTGTCTGGCGCATATTTAAGTATATTTGTATTTTTTTTAAAATGGGTTCGCGTTTGGCCTCAGTCTCGCCTGGTGGTAAGCAATGGCGAGGCCGATGGTGGTACACGCTTACCCGGAAAATGCCTATTTACTCTGACCTTGAAGATACCAAGGTTGTAAGTTTCCGTAACACAAACGAAGGGAGAGCGTTCCACATTCCACTCCCTATCGGTGCGGATCAGACAAGACGGAGCAAACCGTTGAGTGCGGGTTGCTGGAAAGTCAACCAGATGGTTGTGGGAGCCCTCCCGGCGGCTAGTGGTCACCGAACCACCGAGTAGAAAGTAGAGGGTGGTATGAGGTTGTGTAGTTCCTGCGCATTGTCTCCCAAATACACCTTATAAAAAACCGATAGACAGGCGACTTTACGCCGATGTTCCAAACTCTGAATTTTATAGGTCTAAAGCCCGGTTCTTAAAATTAATCTCAAAGTTGAGTAGCCCTTAAAGCACACTACGCCAATCGTGGCGTCAAAAAAGATAAATAATAGAAAAATATAAAATAGATAAACAGTGATGTCATTGGCTTGATAACAAAACAAGTTCTTTCAAGAACCATTCAGTTTCGACCTTGTTGACTCACAGCTCAACCGGGATAAAGCAGACGTGCTCAGATTATCTTTGGTAGGTCAAATAACCTGCAAATTGCACCGTCATCCTCGTATACACTTGCTTTGCACTTAAGCAGAGGCATCGCTTTCTCGTTCTCGACACGTGAAAGGCAAGTCTTAGACTCTCCAGCGTTCAATGGATCGACTAAATTTACGAGCTGAAAATTATTAGGAGCTTGACAGCTAACAGAATGTGTTTTGCAAGCAACTGGCTTTTTCTTTTAAGTACCATCACAGTGTCTTTCTACATTTACTGCATATGCCTCTATTATATTTATAGTCGTAGCTCTTGATTGCTTTATTCTGGTACAAATAAAGTTCAGTTTTCAAATTAAAAATATAAAAAATATGTACTTATAATCAACTAGCTGTTATCCGTGACTTAATAGAGTAGTTACACACCCGTAGGGCCTAGGGCACCGATTACTTAATAGTTAATAACGTAACAGATAAATCAAATCAATAGAAAAATGACAATTTTCTTAACCCTAAATGCGTGCTGTCAGGTGTCATTGAACCGCAAGATTCGCATACAAATGCTCGACGCGGCTGTTGACATGTCCCGACAGCTGGTAGGTTATTTTCACGCGTAAGTTCGTAAAGTGACGGGGCCTGCCTAGAGGTCGAATCTTGCAGAATCCCGTCTCAGTGAACGTCCTTAAAAGAAACCCCATGCGAATTTGATACTCCTAGCACTTGTAGTTTCTGAGATTGCGTGACGAGTGAGTGACCTTTCGCTTTTATACAATACTTAGAGATGATTAGTATCTTATCTTTTTGAGTATGTTTACTGACTAGAATTTTAAATAAAGGGATAAAAGGTATTCTAAAGAGGGACTGTGAATGAGTGCGGGTGTTTGCGTGTATACGTGTTTGTTTTCTGTAGACATCGTAAACAGGATCATAGTTTCATATAAAGAAAGAGTATAGAACTCGCAAATCACTTATAACCCTCACTCGAACCAGTAGCTCACTGTAACTCATTTCCTACGTTGTTTCACTCAAAACCTCTCACGTTATGTGCATAAGGTATATTTTCCTATAGCAGAGCTTGGATTACTTCAAGCCTTTAATCTGCAGTCGCTGAGAACTTTATTTCAGGAACAATAAAGAGTATTTCTGAGTGACAAATGTTTTTTTTAAATTGTCTGTCTGGCTAGGGTTTCATTGAGTGGAATGCTCAGTTCAGGAAGGGAGGTGTTAATTAGATGAACAGATACGGTTTCACATGAAGTGAACTATGAAGGTCCGTTGTTAAGGTGCGAAAGGCTCAGTGGGTTTTTTCGGTTCTACGAGATTGGATTAGATATACCTATAAGTTTGTATTGTGTGTGTATTGCCGAAATTTTGTCAGTCCAATGCAAATCTTTCACCGTCAGCACTACTTACGCATGCAGCAAGGCGCCCCGGACAGACAGTCCGCTTTTTTATGTAATAGGTAGCAAATAAGCAGGAGGTAACCTGATGGAAAGTGATCACCTCCGCCCATGGTCAGCTGCAACACCAGAGGTGTCACCGATGCGTTGTTTGCCTTTTAAATGGGAATACGCTCTCTTCTTGAAGGCACCGAAATCATATTCCTTTAGGAATACCGACGCAATAAGATCATTACATATCTCGGATGTACGGGCAAGAAATTGACGCGAAAAACTTACGGTTGTTAAGCGCCATCCAGGTGATGAGCATGGAATTTCGACTTATTACGTGTCGTGCGATGATGACATTCAGCGGCAGGTATAATATCATGCAATTATTTTGAGAGTACATTGTAAAGACGGTAGAAAATACAGAGAGATGCAAAGTTTCTCCGTAGGGCCAGAAGATCTAAGTGGTCGGAAATCACAGAGTCGTTGACAATTCGAGCGGCTCTCCGCTGTATACGGTCAAGAGGATGGAGTAAATACTGGGGTGCTCAAGCCCAAAGATGGCAGAAGTACTCCATGTGAGGCCTTACTTGTGCCTGGTAAAGTTGAAGGCGCTGAGACGGCAAGAAATACTGCTTTGCTTTGTTAAGCAATCCAGTTTTTTTGAAAGCCATTTTGGTTTTATCCTCCAGATGACTCGAAACTTCAACGCCAAGGATTCCGATGCTAGGACAAACCGCCATTTTTATCACGCACACAGTAACAGTGAGTTTGCAGGCGATACCGATGAGACTCGGTGTTACGGCCAGTCGCACCGTTGCGAGTGTTTTTGTTTTTGTCGAACTTTGTGTAATTTTTCACATGATGTAGGTATTTTGTTTTGTTTTTGGCGGGTTCTGTTATATCAAATCGGGCTTATACATACATTTCTACTACCTCATTTCAAAAAGCCGGGATCAGTGACTTTGTAGGGTGGTCTTAGCTCTATTGACTGGCTTGTTGGCGCAATTGCAGCGATCCTGCCTTTAGCGCTGCGAAGCGGCGGCGCGGCGGCGGCGGAGGTCGTGGGTTCACCCATGACAAATATTTATAAATAAATATATAATAAATAAATAAATATGCGCCAGACAACACACCTCTTGTAATGGTCTCGAAGTAGGGATTATTATCCATGTGTTACGAGGTAACACACAAGGAAATAAGCTAGGGGCGTCTCCCAGCACACCCAGACCCGAGTCAATTCAGAAAAGATCGTTTCCTAAATTGACCCGACCGGGAATCGAACCCGGGACACTACGGAAATCGAGGCGAGAAACCGTGCTACAGCGCACTACGCCAACCGTGTCGTCAAATTTATGTGACGAACATTTGCGTTTGTTGTGCGTCTGTTATAATCTATTCAAGTATGTGTTTAGAAATATTAAAGTACGTTTATCAGTCTTCTGACACCGTTAGTACAAGCTCTGCTTAGTTTGGGGTCAGATGATCTTGGTGTACATTGTCCCAGATATTTAGATAATAATTTATTTAATACCATGCGTCCTGTATACGAATTTCAAATACCTAACATTGTACAGTATCGATAGTTTAAGTTAACCAACCTTCACAGAAAGTTTTCTCTCAAATGACTCTAGAATATACAAACAGATGAACTCGATTTTTTTACAAACATTTTTCTCCGTGTTAGGATTAAATTGCCATCCATTTTAAAAAGAGTACTAGTAAAATAATAAATAATAATAAATAAATAAATATCCCTGGACATTATTACACACAGCGCCATCTAGCCCCAAAGTAAGCTAATTAAAGCTTGTGTTATGGGATACTAGACAACGGATAAACATACTTAAATACATTTTCTTTTGTAAATACATACTTATTATACATAGGAGACACCCAGACCAGTACAAACAGACATGTTCATGCACACAAATGTTTGTACTGTGCGGGGATCGAACCCGCGACCTCTGGTGTAGTAGCCAACTTCTTAACCATTACACCAAGTCGGTCGTCAAAAGGAAAAAAAGGCTGCTTTTCTACCAAAGATATGCATAATAAGCAGATTCGTTTGATATCCACCAATCATGTTATTCATTGGTTCACATAGCATAGCGCAGGACCAAGGAATATGATTGGTGGATATCAAACGCACTTTATTCTTTTTTACTTTTCATTTCTATTGACTGGCCTGTTGGCGCAATGGCAGCGATCCTGCCTTTAGCGCCGGAGGTCGTGGGTTAGACCCCCACCCATGGCAAACATTTGTGTGACGAACATTTGTGTTTGTTGTGTGTCTGGGTGTTAATATCTATTTAAGTATGTATTTAGAACTATATAAGTATGTTTATCAGTCTCTGACGCCCATAGTACGAGCTCTGCTTAGTTTAGGGTCAGATGATCTTGGTGTAGATTGGCTCAGATATTTATTTATTTATTTATTATGTAAGATTACGAGTAGTTCGTTTAATGATAATATTTAATTATAGTTAGTGATTAAGAAATGCTGTGCTTATCTCAGACAATGCTGTGTACGCCTCTTATGGGTATGCATATAAGACCAACTTATTTTTAATTTTTAAACAAATTTATTTACGTTTGGTGTACCTTTAAAATAAAAAAAACGCATCCACATAGCACATCTCTGGTGGGTAAGCAGCCTTAACCAGCTATTGCATGTCGGTATTTATAGATGAATGTATTGATACTGCCTACGTATTAAAAGCATTACCAAAGTATATTGTTTAGAATTGAATAGGTAAACACTATTATAATTGTAATTCTGAGACTTTTTTGGAAATAAAGGAGACGGTTTACCCCCCGATAAAAAAAACAGTCAGAGCGGTGAAACCACTACCGACTAGCTTTTGTTTTTAAAACTAACCCCGCGTACACGCGCTCATTGCAGCGTGTTCGTTAGTGATGAACAGGTAGTGGTGTCAGTAAGCTGCTCACGCTTATTTGAGCTTACAAGTGTATCTACGCTTGTAATAGTTAAGTGCCTACAAGCGCTTTCAAAAACGAGCTTATACACGCGGATCAAACTCAGTCTGAAACCACTCTCATACTAGAGATGGCGACTGTACGAGTATTTCAATCTTAACATTATTCATGTAGAAGTTAAAGTTATTTAATTTACTAAAGTAGACAAGGTTATGTATTCAGTAAAGTCACATAAGCTAAAATTAAACGCTGAACTCGCCAACCGTGAAATTTCAGGTACTCCCAACGGCACACTCAACATTTCACAATCTTAATTTTGAGGAAAATCCCCAAAAGTAATGTGTAGCTAGTTCATTCAGGCAACTCTCTAAAAGAAAGTGGTTTGTAGTCGGTGAATAAATATGCGCCAGCCAACGCCATGGTCTCAAAGTGAGGATAAAAATCTTTGTGTTACGTACGAGGTACCAGGTAAGAATTTAAGCTAGGACGTCTCCTCCCTTCCCAGCACACCCATACCCAAGACAATTGAGATAAAATCGTTTCTTGAATTGATCCGATCGGGGATCGAACCCGGGACACTACGGAAGTCGAGGCGAGAAACCATGCTACAGCGCACTAAGCCAATCGTGTCGTCTGATATTACTACTATTTAGAACTACTAGCATTTTCCCTAAAAATACTAGCTGCTTCGACAGACTTCGTTCTGTCAAAAGTAATTGCACGTGGCGGCTTCGGTAAAGCAGCACATCTCGCCCGCGTTTCTCCGGCTTGATTTACATTGACTACTTATTGTTTCTACTGAATATTTTGCTCAATCATAATAAAATATAGCCTATGTCAATCCTTGATAATGTAGCTTCTTATTGTATAATACATAATTTTTAAAATCGGTCTCGTAGTTTCGGAGCCTATTCAGTACAAACAAACAAACAATCAAATGTTTCCTCTTTATAATATTAATATAGATATACCTACTGCCATTTTTACCGCGTTTTCATTTGCCAATTTTTTCACACACATACACTATATTTATTAAAATAGATCCAGGGGTTTCATAGTGAAAACAGAACTCGGCCGGAAATCTGATGGTCATGAGACCTCATGTAGGGCATAGCGTCGGATTTTTTCGAACATAATATTTACACATCCTCGTAATAAAAGAAACCCAGAGAGACTAGTACTGAAGTTTCCTCCCAGAACCACTCTTTATATGAGAAACTGTTTGAATATGTGCATAAAAATTTATAACAAAATTCCAGAAATGTTAAAATCACTAAGACTTCCATTATTTCTAAATAAATTACATCTATGGCTCTTAAATAAGAATTTTTACAGGTTTGGAGAGATACTTAACTAATATTTAAAACATTTACATGCCATTATGTTTGGCGAAACATGTGAATCTACCACTTTAACCATGTAACCTTATGTACCGTGTTTCAAGTAAATAAAGAATGATATGATATGATATGATATGAAATGTGAACACCAAACAATGACGGAGCGTGGCGATTTAGCCAATTACCATAAATTAGCAAAGATTTGATGTCAAAGAAAGTCTTTGCCCAGCATAGGGACAGATAGGCTAAAAATCTTAAATAGCCTGCCAATTTTTATTACAAGCACACATTCATACACCGGTCTTGTCCACTCCATGAAGCGTTTTAATAAAATCTTGTGGTAAACATTGGAGACGTTACAAAGAAATAGAGTAACTTCCGCATTGATTTTCATAATATTACTTCGGATAACATGGACACGTATCGCAATATCCTGTCGATAGTGTACACAGTACTAGCCCATCATTTCCACTCCAACGTATCGTAACATACCACTGGTGCAGTGCTGCTAAAATATTTGATATCTCAGACCGTCACCATCTTGGAATTCGATTATGTAACTATACACATGATTAAATAAACGGAGCAGACACAAAGCTTGATACAAGTGGCTTTGAGAGGTAAAGACGTGTTCACATGAACCTTTATGAAACCATTGCAAAACGGATTTGTCAACAGCAGATGGTGCCCCTATATAAAGGTCACAGCACACTACCCCAGCACCGCAACAGCACCGCTCCAGCCCAGTAATCAACTTGCCATTCAAATTAGAGCATTGAAACAATTCAATACACACAAGTGTACTTACTTATAGTTTATTTTCAAAGTCAATTTGAAAAAGCGGACGGTGGGTAGCCGGCGGGCGAGTAACGCGCCGCCCGCCTTTTTAATACGACGCAATGACAGGTTGGAGCAGCGCCGTTGCCGCGCTGTGAAATTGTGCTGCGACCTTAAAGGTTGATATGGACGCCTCTGTACATTACTACGCGTGTGTGTGTGAGCCCCAGCTTGACCACTGGCCAAGCTGGTATTTACCGGTTTGTCTCTGTACGCAACGAGACTACCAATATGGAACTGTTTTTATAGAAATAAATACAATGGAAAGAAATATTTTTGCAAATATTTGATATTTGCTGAAATATTTCTTTCGATCGTATTTTACGTTGTAAGCCAACGTTAAAGGGCGCAGGTGTTAAAAGCGCATGCGTATTAAATTAAAACAACGTTGACTTACAACGTAAAATACACTAGATAAATTGGCCAGGTCTGTTAACGGCCTCGGTAGCTCAGTTGGAAGAGCAGCCACCCGTATTGTGGAAGGTCGCGGGTTCGAAACCCGCTTGAGTCCTTAGGATCAGGTCAAATTTATCTAGTTTTTTTGTGTAGGTAATTCTGCATTGTTATATCCTAAAATAAAAAATCACTTAATTATTTATATTATTTATTTTCTGGCATCAAAATTACCTCTTAAGATTTTACAAACATATTTCGCCCATTATACATTATTAGGGTCGGCATCAAAGGCGCGTAGACCCGGGTAGTTATCCTGTTAGCTACCCTTGGGTACTGATTTGTTTTATGAAATTAATTGACCGTAAACAAGAATAAAAACAAATGAATCCTAATGCATCAAAAAAATATACATTCTTTACTGCGATCTTGTGCAACACCCAAGATTAGGCACGCACCACAATATCCCGCGGTTGTTTGCAGTGGCCCATCGTTCCTACTCCTCTGCACTCCAGTGTACACTGCCGGCCAAATAATATTGCTGAAATAATAGCGTAGCAGTGTCTTGGAATTTCAGTATGTAGGTGGCTTACACGCTACCATCGAACGTCAAATAGGTAGAAAGCTACGATAATCTTTTTCTGTTTCTATTTTAACAAACGACGTCAATGGAGACTGTTTTATCAACTGCCGCAGTCTATGGCTACTTGAAGTTGCTAGGTTTTCATCATCATTCACTACCATAATGCCTCATTTACGGAGACTGAAACGAGAGAAATTAAATGCTCCAATATAGGCAAACGCGTGCAAAACCGCTTCTCCGTAGAAGCACTCATACAGCGCCACACTTTTGAATAGTGCTGTCCGAGCCGCCCATTGCAACGCGCGACGCCCCGCGTCTCCGTAAATGAGGTGTAAGACTCACTGCTAAAAATAGGCCTTCCACAGATTCAGGAGCAGCAAGTGGCTTGCAACTATCGTAATCCTGGTCGTCTAGGTAGTCTGTCTACCTGGGATTTCAGTTTATACGGATTCTCTCATTTATGATCTCATTAAATAGCGAAATGAAGAACATAGCTTTACATTTTCACACCTTGAGTTATTTATGAGTTTCATAGTCACCTACCTACAAGGTCAGCTGCCTGAATGTTGATCTTGGCGTAGGCAGGACATTCTTTTTGCAACTTACGCCAGTCACAAGAAAGGTCAGTTTCAGAAAATAACACAAGCTAAGCCTGGGCGAGTGGTGGTTTTGTATTAGTCCAACAAACAATTGCAAACGAACAATCTTAACGCCAGTGCAAGACACTAGCATAGACACGCACCGCAATATCCTGTTGGCTGTTTGCAGTGGCCCATCGTCTCCTCTCCACTGCACTCCAGTGTACACTGCCGGCCGCGCACTGCTACTAAACGCAACTGGAGTATTTGCCATGTTTCGGTCTTGGTGCTAGATTATGAGGCTTATGTGTATTGCAGGTAGATTTGTTTAGTTTGGAACATTAACTGGACTTATTTTGAGTTCTTTACACAACATAACTATCATCAATTTCAACCCGGATTGTGGAAAGTCGCGGGTTCAAATCCCGCTTGAGTCCCGAAGATCAGGTTAATTTTTTCTAGTTTCTATCTTTGTGTAGACTAAGTGCATTTTTAAATGCTAAAAATAAAATACATCTTATAAAAAACCGATGGACAGGTGAATTTATTATTTTATTTATTATATTTATTGCAGTAAATTTAACTTTTTTCCCCTCAATATTCTTTAGATGATTATTAGTAAAAATTATTGTTACAAATATTAATGATTTGAAGTTCAAAATTACTTATAGCTATTATTATTTAGCAATATTACTAATCTTTCTGCTGTATGAAAACAAACTAAGAATTTTTTAACTACTTAAGTAGACCTAATTCTTTCATAAACCAGATTTTTTTAGCGCTGATGAAAACTATTCATTACACGAGTATGACTGAAGTCAAAGTTAAGTAGGGGATGATAAAATACGTCTTCAATATCTTAAGAATTTAAATTCGAGCTCTTTTGTAATCACACGCACGCACCCGCTCCGAGTTTTAAAACTAAGTAGGTTAGTTTCAGGCATAGTAATACGTTAAAGTTATTTAAACTAACTATTTTTTCTGCTAGAATTGGAAATATACATAGAATTTTAACACTTTTATTTGTATCAAGCCTGCACATCGTTTCTGTTTTTTAATCATCAAGTGTAAACACTTCAGAAATCTTTGGTGTAACGCTTACTTATCGATAAAAAAACAAGTTTCAATGGCTTGAACTTTTTGATATAGCTACTGAGCTCATTAGTCAAATTACAATACAAAAATTATATCATAATAACAGCTTCAACTGATATTAGAGCCTAAACTCGCTCGCTAATACTAGCCGTACATCAAGTGTAGTTTATCAAGTCTAGATCTAGTTGAGTATTACGTAAGTTTCACAATATTCTACACTTTCTATGGCCTCAAATGTATTTACAATATAATTTGAGTGCTCCAGCATTAAATATGGCCGTCTTATTATGAGTCTTGTTTCCTTGTAAGACTTAATTAAAATTGTATACCTTATCGCGGGCGAGGAAATTATTCCATTGCGCCTCGGGCCGCTAGTACTGTAGAATACCTCATATTAGTATTACTTTTTTGGTAAGAATAGGAATACAGGTACGTTGGTTATATGCTAGGCTTGAAATAAAAGTGGAAATAAATTTCGAAATGTCTCTGACGCTCTAACAACGACATTTGCCGTCGTCCTATGCCGTCGACGACAAAGGTCGACGGCATACGTCGACTACAGACTTTGTTCAAGAGTCAGGTGTGAATGAATTTCGTTAGAGAAACACTCTTGTTGCTTTTACTCTGTCCTCGCCGACAAAAGAAAAAGACCGGTCGTTCTAGGTTCAAGAAATAGTACTGAATAGAAAACGAGACTCTGTCTAGTATTACCAAGAAATGAGCAAAAGTTTCTTTCGAATGTTACCGTAATCTTACAAGTTCGAGTTACAAATTATTTGTTTTTTTGGAAGCAAAGCCAGAATTAATTTCTTCGGCTAAGCTCGTTTTGTACACTTCCTAGCTCCTTTACGTCTACCACGAGTTGCCAATATAAATTTACGTTATCGTTCGCGTAAAAAAATTGTATTGGGATGACACATGACATGACATGACAATGTCAAATCCCAATAAGACTTTTTACGCGATCGATAATGTAAATTTAAAGTGGCAACTCGTGGTAAACGTACTGGACTACTAAAAATGACAGACGCGCCACGTCACAATTGCAAAGCAGACGTCATGTAGACGGCAGAGGTCGACGGCATTTGCCGTCCCGTGTGTAAGAACTGCTTCTTCGTTCGGTCCCAGTGACATTTGGTTTGGTGAGTCTATTCTAGACTAGCCGAGCATAGGCCTCGAACGAGCGCGCTTCGAGCGTTTGGTTCGTACTCGACTGTGCTCCGCCTATTTAGTTGTCAGTTTTGCTCAGCTCGTGCTCGGTTTCTCTAGCGTAGACCTTTAGCTACGGAAATTCATTATTCGATTCACTAAATTTGGTGAGCAGAAAACAATTGAAAAACGACAGGATAATTTTTCCACCTTTTACAATGCTTCAGAACTTTGCTATGAGCATTACAAGCGAAGAACTTTTATTCTGTATTCGAACATACCGATACGAAGAAGGTTTTTTCTCAGCCTAAATTCAGGATTTTTTTCCCTAAGAAAACGATATGGTACACTTGGATGAAGATGTAGAAACTATCTAAGTATATCCTACCAACCTACCGAAAATATCTTTTAAGTGAAATGAGTATTTCTTTAATATTATTTACTTTACTAAAACAAATATTTACACTTGAAAAAACAACAATTAAAAAACACATTAAAATCGGTTTATTTAAAGGTTTCCATACTTAAAATACGAATGACCATCTAGTCTAGTTACCTCACCTACTACGCCTACATCAACTACTGAGTATGCCATACAATTTTCATTACTGTCTGTGTAGTTATCCGGTATAGTTTAATTACTCAGGTAAAAATTTAAATAAAAAATACGCATGCGAAAAGTAATAATATAATATTTAATTATAACAACGGATTTTAGCTTAGATATCGAACGCGTTACATTACGGCGCAGTGCGGTTAGAGAAATATTTAAAATCTCCCTGCGTTCGAAATACAAACTTTGGAAGCCGCAGTGACCACGCCGCGCCACCCCGCTATTAGCGCATTCCTCCTAAAAAACAGGACGTTGGCATTAAACGTTAATCTTAAAACAGATGTCACCACGGGAACTGGACTTTACAGGATCATTCTCTTCCATGTATTTTAATGTGAAATATAAACAAATAAATAAATATCTGGAACAATTACACCAAGATTTTCTGACCCCAAACGAAGCAGAGCTTGTACTATGGGCGTCAGAGACTGATAACCATACTTAAATATCTATTTCTAAGTACATAAATGAATAGATAATAACACCCAGACGCACAACAAACACAAATGTTATAAATATTTGTCATGGGTGGTATCGATCCCACAATTTAACTAGTTGATATGATTTATAAACTCTATTTGAATGTTTTTTCAACATCTTTATTTTTCAAAAGCAGTTTTTTAACAGACAGCTATATTTGACATTACATAAAAATATACAACACAACAGTCACGAGACGTTAAATAGCCGCGAAAGTAATTTCAGTGACTTTTGAAATGTTGGCAATTTTCATTGAAATCATTTTAAATGGCTGATAAAAATGAAGGAAAGTAATAGGCCCATACTTAACATTATTAGTTTATTTACAGTGTATAGTTGATAAAGAATAGAAATAATGACATCGAATGCGTTGAAATTGGCCGCCACGGTCTGCAAATGCCATGCATGCACCTACACTATGTACCTGCTTTACATAAATGTCGAAAATGCGAATGCAAGTTCCGGCCAGTACTATACAAAAGAAGACAGAAGGATCCAGCATGTCACGGCACTGTTAACATTTCCGAATATTACCCCGGTTTTCTTAAGCCGGGCACGCTCCGAAACGTTCCCACGATCACGTAAGTGGAGTTTTCCAACGTCTGTACGATTCCAGTAAATAGGGCCGGCTGCAGGCCAGCACGTGAGGGTAATAAATGCAAATTGGACCGGCTCGATTCGCGGTAAAACAGTTACGCCCTTATTCGACGGGAGCGTGGGCCGAGGGTCCAAATTAAGATCGTTTGGGCAAAAATTTAAATTGGAATTGTTACAGGTGGAGTTGTGTGACCGAATTGGGAGATAATCAACAGGATGCAAAATACGTGACGCTTTGGATGGGCCTAAACCTCGTTTATACAATGACGCAATGTTCGCTTAATAATCAGATTTCATTTATTTTATTACATCGTTATGGCAAATCGTTATGTATCTAATACTGGAGTATAACGCGGTTAAGAACGAAATACGGTTATGCACACAAAAAAACTTGTAAATTTGTTAACTGATTTTGTAAGTAGATATTGTATTATAAAGCTACGTTCAAGTAATATTTATGCAACGGGTAATGCTAGAAGATGTTTGGCCTTAGGCCTCACGGTTGGTTTGGTAACGGCCTCGCAGGTAAGAGTAAGGTGGAGTATACCTAGGTTTAACCGGGTTTGCTTAGTATTACCCAAACGTTTTGGGTAAAGTTGGCTTGCTTAGGTTACGTTACAAACCTAAACCCAAGTGTACGCCCCTGCGTCCGAGAGGTTTGTTACCCAGTAAGATTGGATACACCTACTAGTAGGTGAGTTAGTGAATGGGTGGGAAAATTCCGAATTATAACTTATTTTCATTATAATCTATAACCCAAAAACCTTGGGTAACACTAAGTAAACTGGGTAAACCTAGGTTTACTCCACCTTACTCTTACCTGCGAGGCCGTCACCAAACCAGCTGTGATTCTTGAGGCCAAACTCCGCGTAGGGCAAAGCCCGGAGCCTCCATCGCCGAATTCAAGTTATCATGATTTACGATAATATTCTTTTTCTGAACTGTTTTGTTAAAATAAATTCGTCATCGTTGAGCGTTTAGAATTCTTTAAATAATTCTGATTTGTAATGCGATATTTCCAATTGGTGAAAATCATCATCGGTTTTATTTATTTATTTATTTATTTATTGCTTTCTCGTATGTAATACAAAGGTCTTAAAAGTTTTAGTGTTTTGGGATACCTGAAAACGCCTTGTTTTTGTTGGCAAACAATATTCAGCTCATGCCACGGGCATAGGTTACTGAGGTCATTAGTCCCCATCACGTCCACGGCCTCGTTCTAATCACTGTTAATAACTGGCACTTGCGTTGCTCACTGCGCTTTAGACTCATATCAAACTGTAAAAACTAGTTAGTTAGAGGAAAAGATAAAGCTTTTAAAAAAATTAAGCTTAAGATCGAATAAAATGCAAAACGTGTGTTATGCATGCCATGTTCGGTATTCTTTTACGTTGATTTTAAGATACAATGTCGCTGCTGGCCCAGGCCTCTTTTATTATTGAAATCTACTACAGTTGAGAGATATTGGCTTGATAACTACGCCTGCCAAATGTAAGTTTATGATTTCGACTCTTTATGTTTTTTAAGTTGGATTTATAATGAATTGAAGGTATGTAACCTTTAATTCATCATTATTATAAATCCAACTTACATAGTTTAACATTAGATGAAGTTATGACAAAAACCTACGGTTTTCGCAATTTTTCTTTTACTTGTGCTATAAGACGTTGCTTCGTACCAAATTTCAAGATTCTGAGTTCACGGAAAGTACCCTGTAGGTTTTGATTCCCTAGCGAGTGTCGTAAATTTGCGGAAATTTGCGAAATAAACGGCTGTATCTTTTGATTGCGTTGGCTTAGAAGCTTGATTTTTTCACAGCTCCAATGGACAGTAGACCTGAGTATTTGATTTAAATTCCAGCTTGATACCTCCAACGCGTTCCTGAGAGAAAGGGTCTTGACAGACATATAGACGGACGGACGGACAACAAAGTTATCCTAAAGGCAAAGTTATCTATAAGGGTTCCGTTTTTTCCTTTCGAGGTACGGAACCCTAAAAATAGTTTATAGTGGTGCTCAGTTGTTGTTCGGTAGGCCTTACACCCGGTAGGCCTTACACCCGGTAGACCTTTTACCTAGTGCAAGTGGCAGCAAAACCACTGGATGCAGATTGCCTGAAGCCGCTTGCTGTGGCATTCTATGGGAAAGGCTTATATCCAGCAGTGGCCTTCAAAGGCTGTTGCTGTTGAAGTTAAAACATGCGTTAGCGGTTTTCTCAATGTTGACCGCATAGAACAGACTTCACTATGTTTAACTCAAATCTAGACCATCGTAATGCGAGCTTTCAGTAAATGGCCCAGTGACTCTACTCAAGAGGTACAGAGACATTATACTACAAGAGCTGAATTGCCAGATGCTAGCCAGGCTGAATTTCAGGAAATAGGATAATTGATCTAAAATACCCGAGGCGTCTTTGACTCTTGAGTCTCTCAAATTGCGTAGAGACATTGCCAGGTTAAGTGTTCTTTATCGCTTGTACAATGGGGAATGCTCTGAAGTGTTATTCCAGCTTATCCCTTCCTCACCCTTCCTCTCCCGCACCACGCGTGCTGGACTACGTAGTCATCCACACACAATCCGGCATTTTTTGGCTCGCACTAAAAGGTTCAATGACACGTTTCTTTGTCGTACCATCCAGACGTGGAATGCTCTTCCAGCGCATGTGTTTCCTTCCTCTTATAGCCCCGGGGTCTTCAAGCGGGGCGTGAAAGGGCATTTCTGCAAGCCTTCAAGGTGAAGATGCCTATTCAAGTTCAAACCTGGCCAGAACCATGTTTAATCCGACTAACTCTCCGGTACTGGAAAATATCGATAAAAAACTGAATCAACCCGGATAACGGCGGCAGGCTCATCACCCGCCATTTTGGGTTCTTATACATTAGTGAAAAGTAGGCTTTTGAGTTTTCTGTACTTCTACCACGAGTTGGAATTGACGTTATCGTTCGCGTAAAGAAAATGTATTGGGATGACACGTGAAATGTCAACCAAATACATTATTTTACGCGAACGATCAAGTAAATTAAAAGTGGCAACTCGTGGTAGACGTACAGTTCGCCGTGATGAAAACGTTCACTTGTCTTTACTACCCCGTTAAGGAAATAATCATGATAGTTTGATTACTCATTGATCCCCGGGTTACACGAGGCTAGTTTTTCAAGCTAGTGTCAGTAAGCTAGCAAGGTACTTCTGATGGAGTTCTATTTTTCAGGTTAGCAGCCCCCCACCACTGATTTTACTATCCTGGCTTGGTACAAGCTTCATTTGGCCGGCGAAGTTGTCAGTTGGCTAGAAGGCAGGGACCACGCATTTCGTTTATTTTTGAAACCGCGATCATAAGATGCCCAAGCTAAGTTCGGAGAATAATTTAAAGTTTGCAAAACTGTACCGTGACCATGAATGTATGTGGAATGTCACCCTTCCAAGTGATAAAGAGAAGTCTAAATGTGATTCAACACTGCAAAAAATATGTGGCGATTAAAAGACAGACGTGGGTATTGATTTAAATAGATTTTTTTCAGACGATTTGTGTTTTTTCTTCGCATGCAGTTCATTTTAGACGTGTGGTCACCTAAGTCACTGCAATAGCTTAAAATAATCTAGCCTAATGTAAATAGAACTATCATGTTCCAAGCCAGTTCAGCAAGCCAAGAGAGTTTAGTAGAGAACTAGCTTGCTATGCTGGCTTGAAATACTAGCCTCGTGTAACCCGGGCATGAGTGGCACTGAGTGGCTGTCAACAAGGCACAGCCAAAACTATTTTGCTTGTGTAGTGTAAGGGAGCACTGAGAGAGGATTGATCGATTTTAAGGGTAGGAAAAAAACGAGAGTTAGGAAACATGTGTTTATGTAGTCACGGGCCAAACCGTGTGTCTTTATAGTTTATAGACTTTTTACTTTAAAGACTTGGTATCTAATTTGTCTTCTTTACATGGAGTACTGTAATAACGGTTGTATCGGTATGCTCTGCCACCTAAACAACTTGCATTAATGTCTGTAAACGCGAAAGCGCAATGAGCATTTGCAATTGGTGGAGTCACGCGCCGTAAGGCTCATAATTGATCCGGCTCTCTCTGACGGGCTGCGGGATCTAGAACACCGGCGCAGCGTTGCTAGCCTGTCAGTGTTTTACAGGCTTTATTTCGGGGAGTGTGCGAGCGAATTGCATGAGTTGGTTCCGAAATCTCCTTTTCACCATCGGAGCACAAGACGCACACTAGCCTTCCACCCGCACGTTGTGGATATTCCAGCCATTCGCACAAAACGTTTTGCGGACTCCTTTATAATGCGAACAGCAAAGGAGTGGAACTCGCTGCCCGCGCATGTGTTTCCGAACCAATACAATCTGGGTCTCTTCAAGACAAGAGTGTATAGGCATTTACTAGGCAGACATGTACCATGATAGATCGCATCGTCACTTACCATCAGGTGCGATTGCGATCAAATGACTGTCTAGTCCTATATAAAAAAAAAATTAAAATAAGTGAAGCATTTTCTTTGCTGAGTTCATTTTTTGTTCGTTGTAATATGTTGGCTCGCAGATTCGCACGGTGTGTACGAGTAAGTCAAAGTAACCCTGCTTAAGGCTTTCTGTCAATCATTTTACTCGTGCGGTCTGTGGGTGAACTATACACAGAGAGCCTACTGCGACTTGCGCGTGCAGTATAACAACGCGCTCCGGGTGGTGATGGGGCTGCCGCGCTACTGCAGCTTCTCCGCCATGTTCGCGGAGGCGTTTACAGACGGGTTTCCCGCCATCATGCGCAAGCGCTGCGCCTCCTTGCTGCGTCGCGTGCGCGACAGCCCCAACACCATACTGCGCGCATTGGCTGAACGCTTGGATTCTCCTATGCTGGCGCGTTGGATAAGATTGCATGCTGTGAGTGAAATAACCCGACCCGCTGGCATCGGGGGCCCATTATTCTTTATTGTATTTCTTTTTCTTTTTAATTTTCTCGTTGTACACATACTAACACTAGCCATAAGTCAAATATGTAACTAACCAATATGGACCTTTGATGTCCGAAATAAATAATTTATTATTATTATCTTTATTAATTATAAAACTTAAGTATAAAATTTGTACAGTATTTACATAAAACAAAGATTTACAACAATAAAACAACTTTTGAATTATAATTATAAAAACAAAATACATAATTAAACCTAAGCTTAAATTAAAGTTATAAAAACAATGATTATTATTATTATTATTTTTACTTCATTCCTTAAAATATCTCAGCCTGAAATGCTGGTTCTAATGAATTACACGGGCCTAGGCCAAGTGAAATTCATGAAGAAACATTTAGTTTAATAAGTATGATTGTACATATTTTGTGTTTAGTGAATTAACTGAAATGTAATGTGTGTTGTTATTATAACTGTTATTAGGTCATGTCATTCTGTAAAAATTTTCTTATAATTCTGCATGTGTTCAATATAACAGCTTTTTGCATTAATAAGTATAGATTAGCCGGCAGTGACAACATGTTTAGAGTCTGGTGAATTTGTTTTGGAATCACGCCGGTTGTTGACAGAACTATCGGTACAATGGTGACATTTATGAGTTTCCAAATTCGGGTTAACTCTTCTTTCAGGTCGGTGTATTTATACTCCATTCAAAAAAGCATTAGACAGAAGAAAAAAAGGTTATATTTTTAGGGTACACTTTGTGGTAAAAGTACAATAAACATCATTGCTTTTATGATGTATGCCGAATTTATTGAAATCCACATAAATCCACTTAAACTTCAGATTTTATGAGGCTTTTTCTTAAAAAAAATATTTTGTCTTGCATTTTCATTTTTACTGTCACTATAACTCTACCAAATCTAAAATGTTACATCATCCCTTCATACGTTGTGGCGGACGGGGTTTTAAATTTTGCCAGGTTATACTCAGGTATGTTATCGTCATGGCAACGTCAAATGCAAAATTGTCATTCATTTTAGCCCCCCTGCTTCTTATTTCTAATGTTATAATGAATGAAGTATAGATATTTTTTCTGCTATAGTGTTCTGGACGTTATGGGTGTTCGGGACTGCAATATCAATCAAAAAAGCTGTTTTGTTGATTTCATCTACTACTGTGATGTCAGGTCTATTGTAATGCACTGTTCTATCTGTGAGGATAGCCCTGTCGAAATACATTTTAATTTTTTAAAACTGTTTACGGAGTGAATTTATAGTAGGCAGTAGCTGGTGCTGGGATGAGCTGGTACTTTATGACTAGCTTCTGGTGTACTATGTTGGCTACTTGATCGTGACGATGTTTGAAATTAGTTTGTACTATTGATTTGCATGCTCCTGAAATATGTTGTATGGTTTCTGGTGAACTTTGGCATTTTCTGCAGGTATCTATTGTTCGGGTTTTAGTTATATATTTTTGATAGTTGCGCGTCTCATTAACATGGTCTTGTATAGCCATTATGAAGCCCTCCGTCTCAGGAAACAATTCCTCTCGATTTAACCATGCGTTTGACGCTATCTTGTCGACATTGGGTTGGTTTAAATCTTGGCGATGTCTTCCATGCAGGGATTTCGCGTTCCATTGTGCTATTTTGATTTTGTCGTCAGTAAATGCGGCCATTTTTTGGGTATTGCGATCTTGCAAATTTAAAGGCGTAAATTTAGAATCAATGCTAACTACAGCTCTATGAATATGAGAAGTATCGGATTTTTGATGAAAATGCTGTCTTAATGTAGTAATCTGTTTGTTATGTAAGTTAAGTATATCGATAAGGCCTCTGCCACCCTCTTTTCTCGGTAGAGTAAGTCTCTGCACACATGATCGTGGATGGTGCTTCCGGAATTTGGTCATGGTTGTGTTGATGGTGCGTTGGAGAGCTTTGAGATCTCCTTTGTTCCAGTTGATTATACCGAAAGAATAAGTTAAAATGGGTATTGCAAAAGTATTAATTGCTTTTACTGTATTCCTTGAGTTTAATTGTGTTTTAAGAAGTGAATTTAGTCAATGTTTAAATTGTTGTTTAAGTGGTCTTTTATTTCTGAATGGTGTATTTGTTGTGATTGTATGTAGCTTAAGTATTTATATGTCGATTTTTCGTCCAATGCTTCTATTTTCTCGCCTGATTCTAGAGTATAGTTATGTTGATAATTTTGTTGGGCTTTAATGGAATTTATTTTGCACTTGTCTTTACCAAACCGCATTTTGATGTCACTGGAGAAAGTTTCAGTTATGTCAGCTAATTGCATTAGGTCATTTTCGTTGGAAGCGTAGAGTTTAATGTCATACATTTAGAGAAGGTCATTGAATGTATTTCTGTCTGAATCTGTCAGTGTGTTATTGTCTGTCAGGTTTCCTGTAAGTTGAAGTCCTTTTGATGTATCGATAAGAGTGTTAGATAACGGATTAAGTGATATGCAGAACCACAAGGGACTAAGTGAATCTCCTTGAAAAATTCCGCGCTGGATTTTAATTTGGTCTGTTTCTATTGTTTCATTAGATGTTAAAAGTCTAAGTCGGGTAGTCCATGTTTTCATTGTGGTCTCTAAGAAAGAAGTTATAATTGGGTGGATTTTGTAAATTTCTAAAACTTTCAGAGTGCCGAGTGCGAGTTGCAGTGAGGAAAGTGAATGACTTCACCATCGCGTTTTGCGAGCACGTAAATGTCAATTAGTATGGAATCGAGTCAGCGTCATCTAGCGGCGAATACGCGCAACATTAAGGCCGCTAGATGGCGCTCATTCGATACCATACAAATTCGCGTTTTTTTTCTCGCAAACGCGATGGTGAAGTTATTCACTTCTCTCACTGCAACTCGCACTCAGCACTCTGTAACCAAGTGTGGGGAACAGAGTCGTAAGCCTTTTGATTATTATTATTAATTCACACTGTTGAAAACACTGCAACTTTTGAAGATTTTCTACGTACCTACGGCATAAGCTGTCTTTGGGCTGTGAAAAATTATTTAATATTTTGATGTACATTATGGTTTGCAATAAAGAATCGAATTGAATTGAACTCCTGCTCTCGTCACAGCACTAACTTTGTATGACGACAACTCTGTTAAATTACAGAAAAACATAACACAAACTCGAATTCTCAAATGTAACCCCAATTTACACACTCTTCAAACTGATACTGTCAAAAAAATTAATAGGCATTTATTCATAAGTGCTTCTAAAGTTTGAAAGATGTTGCAGAATTGACAGAATTGACTGGCCTGTTGGCGCAATGGCAGCGATCCTGCCTTTAGCGCCGGAGGTCGTGGGTTCGATCCCCACCCATGAGAAATATTTGTGTGACGAACATTTGTATTTGTTGTGTGTCTGGGAGTTATTATCTATTTAAGTATGTATTTAGAAATATTTAAGTATGTTTATCAGTCTCTGACGCCCATATTAGCTCTGCTTAGTTTGGGTCAGATGATCTTGGTGTGCATTGTCCCAGGCATTTATTTAATTCGGGCATGAGCTGAATAAAAATAGTTAACTTAATAAATATTTTGGACTGATCATAATAATATTCATATTCATCACTAGCTCTCCGCTCGCGTGAACTTCTTCTTTTAAGGATATGTAGCTTTTCAACAGTGAAATAATTTTTGAAATCAGTTCGGTAGTTTCGGAAATTACCTACATACAAACTCACAAATTCACAATCGCTTACCTCTTTTTATTATTAGTGTAGATTGTGCTCTGAAAGCATAGAACAATGTGCTGAATCAGTGATAGTGATTTGGCCCCTGCTTAGCAACAATAGGCTTTCTGTCACATTGGGTTCAGTTAAGATACGTTCAGCGAAGCGATGATCTTGAGTGGAACGTTCATGTCAGCAACAGCCTGATTGTCTCTGACCTCACAACACATAATTGACGCACGGATGGCGTACTGCGATGTGGCACGATTCCCCGCCTTGACTTGCGTGGTGTCCTGGTTCGATTCCCGGAGTCAATTCTGGAAAGGATCTTTTCTAAATTTACTCTGGTCTGACTGTGCTTTGAGACGCCCCTGGCTTGTTTCCCTGTCTGGTACCTCGTTACATAAGGATATTTATCCTTATTTCGAGACCATGACAAGTGGTGTGTTGTCTGGCGCATATTTATATTTATACTAGTTGCCTCGACAGATTTCGTCGACAAGAAACATTGGCAATCAGCTGTCAACAGCTGGGCAAACTTTGTATTGAAAAATAAAATTGTAGTTTTTTTATTTTCTGACTCCTTTTATTTATGTTTTTCACCGTTTAAACCTTTCCCGAACTTCTACAAACATTTCAAGATCAAAATTAACTAAATCAGTCCAGTAATTATCGAGTTTTAGCGAGACGAACGAACAGCTATTTAGTTTTGCTAATATAGATTTATTTATACAAACACTAGTTGTGCAACAGTATTGCACTTAAAAAGGTTTCCTAAAATCCGACTTCTGAAACGACAACGAGGACCCTCCACATGTATAGCTATCTCTTTCGTTTCTACGACGTCATATAACAAGCCAGCATCAATTTCAGAGGTGTTCAACATTGATTGTTCTTTATAATTATTTTTCATTTCCGTTACACAATATATTAAAATAATGTACATACAAGCGGTGGTTCCAAGAAACATTGGAGTTCCTTACCATATTATGCTCAGCCACATCTGAAACTTTATGTTCTGAAAGGACTGCTGAGTTTCTCACCGGGTCTTCTCAGCAAGAAACAACTCCGACGCGGTGGTAGAGTCGCATTATATTCCGTCCGGCGGTTCGGCCTACACTATTCCACGCGATTAATACCAATGCAGGGCACCACGCTTTGTCTTTCATTGCCTCGATCACAATCGTCCTTTCACGCCCCTCCCATCCTCCATCTTCTATGGCAGTCAGAAGCACGAAAAAACGGCCAACAGCGGCATCCCCATCCCCCACCAACACGCTGTTTGAGGTGGAGTTCGCTAACATCCGCGGACTCCATGCAAACCTCAACGCCGTCTATCAACACCTTGAGACGGCGAGGCCTGCGATGCTCTTTTTGACGGAAACACAGATAGGCCGCCTGATACGTCATACCTGCACTACCCCGGCTATGTGCTGGAAGAGTCCTTCCAACCTAAAGCCGGTGTATGTCTATTCGTCAGGGCGGACGTCTGCTGTAGCCGTCTCCGCTGCCTAGAAGACCCATCCTTCTCCTCCCTCTGGGTGCACGTTGACCTGGGCGCCACAAGCCGGGTCTATGCGTGCATATACCGCTCCCACAAAGGCGACGCCGAGACAACTCGACTCTTCGGGCATCTGAGTCAGGCCGCAGACAACGCTCAGGCGCAGTTCCTAAATGCCGAAATGGTGTTTTTAGGAGACTTCAATGCCCACCATGAGTCCTGCTTAGGCTCATCAAAAACAGACCATGCAGGCCGAACTGCCCATGCGTTTGCTCTCACGCAAGACCTGACGCAACTGGTATACCAGCCCACCCGGGTACCAGATATTGCCGGTCATATACCCTCCATAATGGACCTTCTGCTGACGAGTCACCCAGCCGGGTATAAAGTGTCGGTTGGTGCTCCAATGGGCTCCTCCGATCACTGTCTGGTTGGCGCTACAGTGCCTTGTGCAGCTCCCCCACAACCTGTGTAGGTGACGCGGCGGTTATGGCACTACTCGTTGGCAGATTGGGACGGATTGCGAGAATACTTTGCCTCCGTCCCTTGGCGGCAGTGCTGCTTTGGAGAAAAGTATGCTTCACAGAGTGCATCTGCTATCTGCTGCACTGAGATACCCTGATGGATCGTTGGCTCATCAGTCGCAAGAGAAAGCCGATTTACTGGCTAACCTCTTTGCCGCAAACTCTTGCATCGATGACTGCGGTGCTGCGCCGCCTGAAATACCACATTGCGGCTCCACAATGCCGGATATTCGTATCAGGCAGTGTGATGTTCGTGCCCAACAGCGGTCACTTGATGTCAGGAAAGCCAGTGGCCCTGATGGAATTCCAGCTGTGGTGCTGAAGAAATGTGCAGCGGAGTTGTCTCCAGTCTTCACTAGCCTGTATCGCCTCTCCTACAATTCGGGTCTTGTGCCGCTGTCTTGGAAAAAGGCGAACGTTCAACCAGTTGCCAAAAAAAGGGACCGGTCTGACCGTGCCAATTACCGTCCAATAGCCGTAACCTCAGTTTTAGCTAAAGTGTTCGAGCGGATCATAAACACACAGCTCATCCGCTACCTAGAGGAACACTCTCTCATTCACGACCGTCAGTACGGCTTCCGACCAAAACGGTCTACGGGTGATCTTCTAGCGTACGTAACACACATCTGGGGGGAGGCTATGGACAAGTATGGGGAATCTTTGGCCGTCAGCCTTGACATTGCCAAAGCTTTCGACCGTGTATGGCATCGCTCGCTTCTTTACAAGCTTCCGGCATATGGTCTGCCACCTCGCCTATGCGACTGGGTCGCCGGATTTCTGGCCCTCCAGAAACGTACGACGTCCCTACGTAGAATTCGCGTCCTTTGCGATGGTCGAAAATCACGCTTTCTCCAGATTAATGCCGGAGTGCCGCAGGGCTCCGTCTTGTCGCCGACGTTGTTTCTTCTGCATATCAATGACATGTTATCTCTTGGTAATATTCATTGCTATGCGGATGATAGCACGGTCCACGCGCGTTATTTCGAGCGCCCTGGGGCAAAGCAGACTGACATCGAGGAGAAGAGGCGAAGTCTTGTTGTTGAGCTTGACGGAGTGTTGGACCTCATTTCAGAATGGGGTGCATGCAATCTTGTCGAGTTCAATGCCAAGAAAACGCAGGTGTGTGCATTCACAGCAAAGGCGTCGCCGTTCCTTTCCCATCCCACTCTTCAGAGCACCCCGCTACCGATTAAGGATAAACATCCTTGGCATGGATGCTCGTAGCAACTTAAACCAGCGGGACTACATTGAGAGCGTCATTAGAACTGCATCCCGTAAACTCGGAGTCCTGAACAGAGTGAGACGATTCTTCACGCCTGAGCAGCTCTGTCTCTTGTATAAGACACAAGTCCGCTCTTGTGTGGAATACTGCTCCCATCTCTAGGACGGTTCTGCCAAGTACCTACTTGAAGCTCTTGACAGGTTGCAGCGGCGTGCTATCCGTATTATTGGAAACCCAGAGGCAACTTTGACCCTTGAGCCTCTCCAATTGCGTAGAGACATTGCCAGGCTAAGTGTTCTCTATCGCTTCTACAATGGGGAATGCTTTGACGAGTTATTCCAGCTCATTCCACCCTCACCTTTCCACTCCCGTACCACGCGTGCTGGACTACGGCGTCACCCACACACAATTCAACATTTGTTGGGCCGAACTAAAAGGTTCGGTAACTCGTTTCTTTGTCGTAAAATCCAGACGTGGAACGCTATTCCAGCACATGTGTTTCCTTCCTCGTATAGTCCCGGGTTCTTCAAGCGGGCGTGAAAAGGCATTTCTGCAGGCCTTCAAGGTGAGGATGGCCAGCCCGGTGATTCGTTGAATGACTGGGCTTGTCAACCTCATATTTGGACCTCACGACCGCTTTCCATCAGGTGGAGTGAGGTCATCTTAACGGGCAATATACAAAAAAAAAAAAAAAAGCTCGCCTCCTACTCCGTTGGGTTCCCATATGCTTGGTAAAATGTGTCGGCTTCTGAATGTTCCGATCGCCAGGACGGCAACAAAGAACTTTTCTCTGTTTATCCTGTCTATCGTGAGCCATGTTTGAAAAATTACTATCTACCCAACCGCTTGGAAATCTCTATCAAAAAAAAAGTTATGTTTGAAATAATTGGGCTAAAGGTATTTTAGGGACTCCGATAGTTATTTAAAGAGTGATTTGCATGAAGTCTGATCAATGATGTCCAGCGAATTCTGACCGTCAGCCCTGGGGCTCGGAAGGGTGCAATGTGATATGAAGTTCATAAAATTCCAAACGAAATTTAATTACAGAGCTCAGGTAAAAAATATAACAATTTCCACATGCTAATGACAGGAAATTAAACTGCACGTATTTGATTATACGTGTACTAGTACAAACAGCTTGGGGTGATATCGGTTATCGAGCGAGGAATTATTAATGCTCAAAATTGAATCTGAATCGTTACATTGCAGGCTCCAAGTGAGGTTCAGGTTACGTGGGTTTTGAATAAACCCCAAACAAAAAAATAAACTAATATAAATACTGTGTAAATTAACTAGTTAGGCGTTATTCTATTACGTTTGCAAGATAAAATTAGCATTAGATCAGTACACTCCCTTTAATGATGGTCCAAAAATATATCTGGAGTAGCCGAGAATAATTAGTTTTACAAACATAACTCCATCCCATAGCGTCATTTCAACGACGTTTCTCATTTCAAGGACCATGAAACTTATCCACATTTCACCGCATCAAACTACATTCAAACAATAAACTTAAGTAGTAAAGTCCAATTGGCCCACTCTCATCATCTTAAAAAAAAGATAAAACAAAATTTACGGTTCCAGGTACCTCACACGTTTCAGCAAAAAGTCCGGTGGCCCTTTGTTTTGCACATGCCCTACCTGGGAAAGCAGTATATAAATGCAAATTGCTCAGAGCACTCTCTTTGGGCTGCCACCCCGGCACTGACACCCTGCCTCCACTAGGGGCAGTTCGAACACTCCCGGTACGGGTCACATAGTTAATAGCAGCTTTCCGACCGTGGCTCTGCCCGCGTAGAGTCTACGATTTTGGCTGTTCCGTTTTCTCCTGGTAAAATTACAATTTAAAATTATATACTCTCTTTAATATTAGTGTAGGTTAAAACATTGACTAGGCAATTGATTACAAAAACACAATTATTTTCACTGAAAATTGTGTCTTAACTTTTTAGGTTTAAGTTTTATAGTATATATTTATTAAGAACTATTGCCGAAAAACTGCGTCTGTAGATTGGCAGATTTGTCATTTAGTTATGCAAGTTCTAAGATAGAAGCAAATAAAATAAAGAAAAGTAAACTACCTAATTAGCCTATATCACCACTGAAAAGACGAAATAGAAGATAAAAAAAATATAACAGCAGCGAATAAATTAGAAAAAGTGATGCTTCTTATATCACTAGGGTTACAATATGTTCCGAAGCCACGAATATCTCATAACAACGGTTATCAAATATTAACAGCTTTCCGTATACCATAATACTCTTACGTAGAAACCGTGTATCTTCAAACTAATGAAGAATCTAAATTAACGAGCATTTCAGTCTTATTAAAAGCCTTAGGTGGTACATATTATATTAAAAGCTGTACAGTTTCCGTTCTTGTCGAGTTAGACCTGAAGGTAAATCTAAGTTATGAGCGCTTGCTGGGGGTAGATCGAAAACGTTGCATTTTTGTAAGATTTTCGTGATTATTTCATTGAATTGTTTTATTTCAAATAAAACTTAAATTTTAGCTCTATTATTGTGTGCATAATACTATTCAAAAACACATTGAATTGTTTAAAATTAACTAATTTAATTTATTTATTTAATTTTATTGTTTAAAAAACAGTTCGTTTTATCGATAAGACACGTAAAAAATTACTGTACACAGTTAAAGTTACAATTATGAAATTAAAAGGTGCATTCAATAATAGAGAGATCATTTATACTTAATTTGAATTCGGCTAAATAATCAAGAAAACTCTTTAAAAACATGCGACGTTCACGATCTACCCCAAACGCTAAAAGCAAACCCTCTTAAGGGGCCTGACTTGTGTAGTGAAATTTTACCTTGATGCTTGGTGAATTTGTCGGCCATTTTGATGGTATGTACTCGTACAATACTAGAAGGTATAAATGAACCTTTTCATTATTTTAATTTTATTTTTCGTTCTTGTTTCAATTCCCACTCAGGTAACCAAAATAGCATTTAGTAAAACTTTTTTTTGAGAAAATAATCAAGAAGATATTTCTCTAAACAATCCTCTTGAACATAGGATTAACAAAAATGTCTCCGATGTATTCATTTCTTATCTCTTTCTTACCTGAATAGACAGCCTTTTATCACACTAAATTTAGGTACGTACTAGCTGGTTAACAATAGGTTAATTCGGTGCTAATGCGACGACCTTAACAAGAATGCTGGCAAGGGTGTTAAACTCGTAAATTTTGACCACTGTTCGGGTGTCAGCGCGCTTGTATTGGGCACCTATTGTGCCAGGTTCGACTGATTAGCACCCATTCCTTATGTAAAACATGCGTTTTACAAGATTTAGAATTCAGATTGCCTGGGGTTCTGTGAGTTAGGTTATATTGATCAAGTGTCAGGATCTTTTGGATAAGTTGTGATGATTTTATAATGTCAGTGGCTAGTTTACATACGCACTGCCTAATAGTCAGTAGTTACCGCATTTCATGGAAACATGCAAGACTAGACCTTGCAGGCTAACTTTGTAAGGCTAAGGGCACTTTTATGGAGTAAGCAAGACGATCAGTCTCGAACCTCAGGTTGACCAAAGGCTTCCTGATAAGCTCCGGGTTCTTCGCTCACTAGCAAGAATACAAAACTGTCTATGCAGCTTTATTAACTGTAATTCATCTTACGGTGAAGGATTTGCATCCAGATGAGCAGTTCCATTACAGAAATAAACTGAAGATTCAGATCGAATACGAAGGCTTTAGCTGGAATACCTCAGGGTTACTCGTAAATTCTGACCAGTACAAGACCGAGACAGCATGAGTCTGTGTTAGCTATTGTGTAAATACACACATCAAATGTGTCTAGGGATCAACATATATTTTTGCAATAACTTTTCTCCTGATTGATATTAATTAAAATTTTCTTTAAGGATTCATCAAATAAAGTGTTTTCGTTTGTCTACAGTAACGATAAACCAAGTCACCTTTGCATTAATAAAGAAATTTGCCATTTTCCTAATAAAGGGATTTTTGACATTTGAACCACTAACATTAAAGTTCGAAAAAAGACTGAAATAACAGTTTTCTTTAAAATTTTATTGGGTAACTTGAACAATTAATAATCCGTGTTTCTACCGCGAACACTAACAACACAAGAACATCGGTTTGGCATACTCAAAATGAGTTCATCCAAATCACGCTGTGGAATGGCCGCCCATGTTCGTTGCAACAACAAAAAAAGGTCTTCTTGCGACTGGATACCCTCCATATTCGGCAGAGCTCTTCTCTGTAGCATATCCCATGCATGCTCAATCGGGTTCAAGTCTGGCGACTGAGCAGGCCAGGGCAGGACATTGATGTTAGCTGCGGCGAGAGTCTGTCTTACAACTCTTGCGGTGTGCGGTCGTGCATTATCATGCATGAACTGAAATAAGGGACCGAATTGCACTTGTAGAGGAACGATGACGTCTGATACAATCGTCTCAGCATAAATTTGAGCGTTGAGGTTGCCTCTGATCCAAATCAACTCAGTTCTTCCGCCGATCCAAATACCCGCCCATACCATGATGGTTACACCACTATAAGGATGGACTTCCTGGCAGGATTTTAATCGCTGTTGGCGTCCAGGGGTTCTTCAGTGTCGTATATGTCTTGTATCTGGTCTCATACCAAAACGAGACTCATCAGAAAAGCACACGAAACGCCATTGTTCTTCTGCCCAATTTCTGTGTTCAAGAGCCCATTGATATCGAATCCTACGATTGTGCATTGCTATAGGTGGTACCCTTAGCGGTCTTCGGGAATGAAGGTTCACTTCATGCAAGCGGTTTCTGACTGTTTGGTCGCTAATTAAGTTCCCTGAAGAGTGATGAAGCCTCACGGCTAACATCGTGGCGGTTATTGTTGGAGCTCTTCGAGTTGTGATTTGAATGTATCGGTCTTGTCTCCGTGTGGTGCAGCGATACCGTCCTCCATGGCGCTCAGCCACGGTACCAGTGCTTCGGTAACGTGTCCAAAGTCGACTGATAACACTCTGACTTGTATTCAGAGCTAAAGCCACAGTACGTTGCCGGGAACCAGCTTCTATCATTCCCACGGCTCTGAGCATTTCTTCCCTGCTTAAATGACGTCGCCGCTCCATAATAACGTTGGTTTTAATCAGTAGTAGGGAAACAGTAGCACTAATAATGTCTTCAATGCGTTGTATGTTTTTATAGGGAAAATATTGACAGCTGATTTTCATCTTTTACTCGAATTTGATTGACAGTTCCTGTTTCAAATTATGAAATGCACCAATAAGGATCCATATAAATTTATAAAATCATAAATTTATTACAAAGCCACATCTCAATCTCAAGAAATCCGCATAAAAATGCTTGATCCCTTGACACTTTTGATGTGTGTATTATTTATACTAAGTCATTTCTATATTAGTATTAGCAATGAAACAAAAGAAAAAACCTATGCTCTTGTGAAACTCCTTACGATGCTGACTGCTTAGACTATGTGGCATCGCTGGAAAAGGCAGAAGGACCCTTTTTACAATCTCTTATAACTTGGCAAGCAGCATTTCCATTCAGTTCCAGCCAGTCAGTGGTTACCTGGTACTAACGCAATCTTCTAGATTGGATATTTACAGACGAATTTGCTCGCTACCCTCTCTATATGGATTTAACTTTACTGGATATGAGTGATTGTAATACAGCCTTTTTTGGAAGCTTCTTGGTTGCCTACCTAACCTACTAAAACAAAAATTTATTTATTACTTACAAATCTTACAATACACAAGTCCTGAGAAGGACCGTTTTGGATCATCGTTGTGAAAGGATCAGCCAATCTGCATTAACGTCTCTAAACCCAAGTAGGCCGCTGCAGGAGTAACCTGTTTAAAAGGGGGTACATTAGTGCGGACAGGGTAAAATGCGACTGCGGAACCTCGGACCAAACAATGCAGCACCTGCTGATTTGCCCCCAGTGCCCTACCAGCTGCTCAATTAAAGATCTGTATGAGTCCTCCCCCACTGCGGTGGCGATGGCGGAGCACTGAGCTGCTGTTGTTTAGTATTAGCGATAAGATCATCGACACGAAGAAGAAGAAGAATACACAAGTGGTACATAATAAATAAATAAATAAATAAATATGCGCCAGACAACACACCTCTTGTAATGGTCTCGAAGTAGGGATCAATATCTCTGTGTCACGAGGTACCACACAAGGAAACCAGCCAGGGGCGTCTCCCAGCACACCCAGACCCGAGTCAATTCAGAAAAGATCGTTTCCTGAATTGACCCGACCGGGAATCGAACCCGGGACACTAAGGAAATCGAGGCGAGAAACCGTGCTACAGCGCACTACGCCAATCGTGTCGTCAAAACCGAGAAAACATAATAAAGAGTTTACAGACGAATTGCTCGCGCCTTTTTTCTAAACTTGCGTGACCGCCTAGGGTTACTACTATATTCGCTTTGAATTCTTAAAATGAAGTAGGTAGGTTATACCTACATGACAGAACCGGCCAAAAATAAAATTCATCATGTCGTGAAACACCAAGCTCGACAAAAAAACACTCGCGACAGTGCGGCTTGCTGCGACACTAAAACTCACTGGTATCACCTGTAAACTAACTGTGTCTGTGTGCGTGATCAAAATGGCGCGTTTGTTCTAAGCGGACTATCTGTCAAAGGCGCCGCGACGCATGCGTAATTTGTGCTAGTGGCGTCAGTAGCTTAATTGGAATAGCACCTGCCCGGATTACAGAGGGCACGGGTTCGAGTCACGCTCGACCCCTTGAACCAAGATTAAATTTTTTTAGTTGCTATCAGTTAACATAAAGCATTTTTTAACAACAGGATTGGCACGGTTACTAGCCTCGATTCCCGTAGTGTCCCGGGTTCGATTCCCGTTTGAGTCAATTCAGGAAACGATCTTTTCTGAATTGAATCGGGTCTGGTGTGCTGGGAGACGCCCCTGGCTTCTTTCCTTGTGTGGCACCTTGTTACACAGGGATATTAATCCCTACTTCGAGGCCGTTACAAGTGGTGTGTTGTCTGGCGCATATTTATTTATATTAAGTTTATTTATTTGTTAAATGCTAAAATTTCGATCCAAAGATCCAGTTAGTTGGGATTTCCATAATCTAAGTAGATTTACGCAGACAAAATGTTGTTTTTATTTTTGATTTTTTTTTATTACTTTCTGTAAACTCCATGTTAGTAAAGACTTCCAAAAAGCGCGATGCAAGAACGTCGTTCGGACGCAGTTATTCCTGTAAACGCAACTGCACTCTAAGCTATGTGGCTATTAGATACTCACGTCCGTTGGCTATTGGAAATGCAGACACATTACCAACCATTATTGGTCACGTTTGCTTTGCAGAAGAATTCTTTGAAATTCTTGTTCGTACTTGAATGTCAGGTGAGAAGTGCACACAAAGGTAAGGCATTTGTTTTGCAAGGTATTTCTTCGTTCATGTTTCCAATAGCTGAAAGACGAACCTAACGATACGATATAGTAGTAGTAACACAAAGGAAAGAGTTTACAGAAATACTGCTCTTGCCTTTTCCAGTAGATATAGTAGATATGGTAGAGCTTGTTTAACCGGAAATGAAGCGCTACACTATTTTTTTAGCGTCCATTTAATTATGTTTTTTTATTACTGATACTCTGAAAGTAGGTCTGAAGTTGCCTGAGGAGCGGGATGAAAGCAATACTTTTCATCCCTAGGGAGAATTACTTTCAACTGACAACTGATATTTACCATTTTTCCAATGATGAAAATAAAAAATAATGGCTGTACCTATAAAATGAGTTCATCTGATTCTGTTATGAATTTAACGCCTGATTTTATAAGAGAAGAGGCTAAAGCGGTAGTGGAAAATAAAAATTACTCATTTTTTCTTTAGCTAATTCATGTTTTTATTTTTACTTTCCTTGTATTTGTAATGAAAAGCACAGTGTTTACCTCGGGTTAAAGACTTATTTAGTCCCTCGAACTATTGGCGCCCTCACTTCGTTCCGGGCGCCAAACCCCGTCTCGGGACTAAATAAGTTACTTTCACCCCTAGGGTAACAATGTACTATAAATGAAGCTAAACTTATCCATTGTAGCAATGACTTGATTACAATGATGGAGGCCTTTGTCCAGCTGTGGGACAGTAAATGCTGTATATAATGCTTTGGAGGGGCGCGTTATTTCAGATAAGACATGTTCTACCTAAACTTGCCTGACCGCCTAGGGTTGCTTCTTTATTCGTTCAAAATTTAAAATGAAGTAGGTCGGTTCAAGCCTGACTTGACAGAACCCACCAAAAACCAAATACATTGTGAAGCACCAAGTTCGACAAAAACAAAAATACTCGCGACAGTGCGACTGGCTCTGTAAAACCCACTGTGTCTGTGTGCGTGATCAAAATGGCGGTTTGTTCTAAGTGGACTATCTCTTCGGGGCGACACGCGGCATGCGATCTTTGTGGTAGTAGGAACACCACATGCGTTATTGATGGGTGCATGCATTTTGCATAATGCAGAGTTTTAACATGTCCGAAGTGCGCTCGGCAGCGAACCCCAGTCGTTACCCGTCACGCCTTATGCTAAGCCTAGTAACTAGCCTTAAATTGTACTGCCAATTATGTGTATCTAGAAATTATTGTGATAATTTGAATAGCATTAGCGACAGCTTTAACTTTTATTCATGCAACTAGTCAACTTAGTATAGTTTACTAATTAAAGTTAATAATACGGGCTCATAGAGAAGCACGGCTGCATCAGATTCAGATATCATTTTTAGCTTGTTTCAAACTGGAAAAAAATAACCTTATAACTCGTCAGATAGATCACATGAGTTGTTTTTGAAGTTCAAGAAACAGATCCTTTTTGACAGCTCTTTAGTCAATGACGATGCAGTATTTAACGACTAGTTATGTTTAGTAATAGCCGAAAAAACAACCGACGAATAATGCGGCGGTCGGGGCTTCGCACAGTGAAGGAATTTCGTAAACTGGTGGGATTTGATTATCAGACACATCTAATATATGTTTTTGACGTCGTATAGCTTTAATATGGTTTGTTACGTTATCATAAATGAATACAGACTAACTTTATAAGTATTATATTTTTCGTCAAATCTTGGTAACAAAGTCCTGATATATTTTCCTTATCAACCTTAAGCTCTGTTCACACCGAAGCTTAGGTGTGAAAAGAGCTTAAGGTTGATTTCTGACATCATGTCAGAGTATAACTGTTTTATTATTGCTATTTGTAGTCATGCCTCAGGTCATTTCAAGAGGCTTCAAATCCCATTATACGTGAAACTGTAGACGCGCATGTATCAATCTATATCTCAGTCTGAGCCATCAATGGCTGTCGTATCCAATTACAGGAGAGCGACGGCGTTTAGTGCTTCTAGCTAGATGCTCTAAGATCTTGTTAGGTTTTAAGGGATTGTGATGTTGTCTGAATGGCGTTTTCAGGTTTCGTCTAAATAGTTTGAGTGCTAAAAGCCAAATGAATTTCAAAGATCAGTGGCGATCTCATTATTTACATCTCATTACACTGAACATATGTATGTACATACATATTATCATACACACATGTAGCTTGCCAGCTATAGGCATAATATGTGTTTCAGGCTTTACATCAAGATTGCATTGTGTACAAAAACCCATCAGCTTTCCACCGTTACACCCGGGTTGAAATATCCGGAAATTTCACACTGAACAAATAGACGGTTCTGGCGAGATTTGGCCAAGAGATCTCACGGGCTCACAGCCTGATGGTGTTCAACATAGTATTGAAAGACATCGATTGAAAAGCCGATTAATGTCTTCAAAAAGTTAATATGACTCGAAGGCACGACCTTAGCTCAGGAAATACCTCCAAATTGTACAAACTTGGAGCTAGTTCGCTTATATTGTTCAGCCAATATTTGAATGTATATTATTACCCAAATATTGACTCATTTGTGTGTAGTGTAGTGTTATCATTAAACGTGGGAATATTGATAGACCGACGCATGTATCTACGTTATTATTTAACTGAACGGAATTCCCGCCCAAGGACGAAGGTAATTTGGGTTAGTTTAAGACAATGTTTGGTTAACTGCTATTTGCCATCAATATACGTCGGTTATTCGTAAACTGCGATATAAGTGGCTTAATTTAGGTACAAATATTTATTCAATAGAAATATTTAAAATCATAAATGGGTTTTTGTTTCGTCATAATAAGCGATGACTAGCCCGATGCTGGAACACGCTTACCAAGAAAATTTCTATTTACTCTTGCGTTGATTATGGTTAGGGAAACTTTCGATTCTCAAACCTCTGAGGTTGTCAACCACAATATCAACCTTAAAGATCAGATAGAAATGATAAAATTGATTAACGCCTGCCTACCAACTTCTGGAGTTATTGGAAGTTAAAACATCGTACTCGTACTAATGAAAAAAATGTGGCGATAAATAGAACAGAATAGAAAATATTTTATTATTTCAACAGTACAGTCGCCATCAGATATATTTTAGCTGACAGCCCATAAACATCTGAACAATTTAAAAAGCCCATATTCTGTACGTTCTAACCAAAGACATCTGAACATTTACTGTTTGAATTTGAAAGATTATTCTTCATCTATACTAACAATATTAAAAGAAAAATAATTTATCTTTGTGTAAAAAAAATATTGTTTGTTTATTTAAATCAAATTATGAATCTCGTGCACTACGCCGATCGTGTCTTGACGACACGATTGGCGTAGTGCGCTGTAGCACTGTTTCTCTCCTCGATTTCCGTAGTGTCCCGGGCTCGATTCCCGGCCAGGTCAATTCAGGAAACGATCATTTCTGAATTAATGGGTCTGGGTGTGCTGGGAGACGCCCCTGGCTTATTTCCGTGTGTGGTACCTCGTAACACGGGACTCGGGATATTAATCCCTACTTCGAAGCCATTACAAGAGGTGTGTAAGGTGTGTTGTTATGTTGGAGGGCGCATATTTTATATTTTTATATTTATTTGTATTTAATAGGTTCTAAAACTACTGAACCGATTTTAAAACTCTTTTATCAAAATAAAGCTACATTATAAGGCAAGTGGCATAGCGAGTGGCCTAAATTTGAGGCCGTATTTTAAAAAGAAAAATAGTCAACACGGGTGAAGCCGATGACCGACAGCTAGTAAGCATTAAAGAAATCAAAAACTACGGGACCAATTTACAAAATAATTTTAGCATAAAACTTACTCAAGTAAAATAGGATATATTTAAAATCAGAACAGCCAAAATCGTAGAGTCCACGTAGGCGAAACCGCGTGTGAACAGCTAGTGTTTTATATTTACAGTGCTTAGTGTTAGTCTGCGTAGATACACTTGACGATTTAGGTGTTCAGATATTTTTGGTTTCTTGTGCGTATAGAAATTATTGACTAACTGCTGCTCAGACATGAATGATGTTATTAATGTTCAGATATTATTGGTAGTTTGTAGTGTTAAGAACTTATTGACATTTTGAATTGTTCAGAAGTATTTGGTCACTCGGTCTGCTGCAATATATCTGATGGTGACTGTACAAGGGACAAACAAATTAAGAATACAAGAAACAGTTTTAACAAACAATTAAAAGAAAAAAAAAACAAAGAAGCGGGTCAATCAGGTCCCTGCCTCAGGACATGCCGCTGCAGTACAGGACTGCAGAGACGCTGGTTTTCTGGCAGGGCTTGTGTGTTCGTCTTAATTAAATAATGATTCAGTTTTTTTTTTATTGGTAACTCTTTTACAGTAGATTCTACGCATGATGCATAATGCATAACGGTCATTCTCAGCAGGCCTGGCAACTGAGCGTCCATACAAATATTTGACTAGTTTTGAAGCTGGCGTTATTTTGGGACTAGGTCTAGCAATTGTCTTTTCATTTATTGTTTTATTAATCATTTATTTAGGAATCGCATTTACATTTTCCATATAGATTTGTTAACAATAACGACTTAAAACTATGTTAGTACATATGTTTTTGTAATTTTAGGGACTTTTTTACTTTGCACCTAGGTTCGAGGGTTTAACATGGACAGTCGTCCAATGTTCTATATACGGCACGTCAAACCTTTCTGCAACATATTGTAGAAGGCTGTCTATTAAAAATTGGAATTAAATACACATAATTTGCTAAAAAAAGCACTCAACATTATTTTTTCTAGTTGTTCTCCTAAGTACCTACCTACCGTTCGCTGTCCAGAACCCAGAATCAAACTTTATACCTCCTTTATTTCAAAGTAAGCTTCGATTGGTGAATTTCAGTCTAAGTATACAGTTTGTAAGCTAATTAATGCATTCTATTTTTCACAGAAAATAATCTTTTGAAAAAGTGTATTTTCTTAGATAGAACGAAAAATATGTTTGTCCCCCTCATTGTACATAATTTCCGTCACTAGTGAAAAAGTAGCGAATATCTTACAAGGAGAGTAAGGATTTCAAATCCCTACCGCATTATCGTCTATCGTCAGTAGTACCAAGGCTGCTGTCGAACTACGACCGTAAGTAACAAATTTTCATCCGCATGGTTTACAACTATTCTAATTTCTGTTCGCTCTTTCAATTAATGTTTTAAAATGCATACAAAGGCTACTTAGATTAATATAATTATGCAGTAATCCGTAATTGTTGACCTCATGCTTGATACTGTCTCATAAATACCGTGGTGTTCTAAGTTGCGTCACCCAATTCCGTTCCGTTCCGCTAAACGTGACGGAAATAGTAAAAAACCTAATAACATTTGTTTTCAAAAAAACAGGCCCCTTTTTTAACTAAGATTCCGCAATCCATCTGTCTGTTTTTTGTCTGTTACCAGGCTATATTCTATGAACCGTGATAGCTAGACAGTTGTTTTTTTTTCACGAAAACGTATTTCTGTTAGGGACTTCGCCCAGGGGGTCTCGATTCTCGTAATCCCGGGTGTCTCGGCACTTTTACAATCGAGACCGAGACCGAGACTGAGACGGAAAGTCTCGTAAATTTTGAGACCAAAGATTTCGTCGTTTCGGCAGATATATAAATAATAATAGATTATGAAATATTCTTAAAATCTGAGATTACAATTATTTTTATTACAAATTCTGAATTTGTTTTAAATTCGAGCCATTTGTACTTACTGGGGATCAACAATAACCCGAAGTGACGGCCAGGAACTTGATAAAAGTAAAGACCGATTATAAATACCCCAAAAGAACACCAGATCTGCTAGGTTTCTTTATATTTAAAGGAATACCAGAACTGTACACAGCCGTAGAATCAAGGCTATACTTATGCAATCGAACCGAAAAGAAATCACTGGCTTTCATCATGTTAGAGGTGTAAGTAAACAAACTACCCAGAAGGGCTGTTGTGATCTCAGATTGAAACCTCTTTTGGGGCTAACTCAAGCCACAATTATTCTCCCAAAACATGGTTCTCGTTTGCTGAATAATTAATGCTTATCTTTCAAGAGACTGCGAAATTTATAATTTAAAATCGCCTCTCCTATCATCACAGTTGCTTTAGCTGCACAATTTAAAAAGACTGAAACGATAGTCTATGCTAAATCTCGACAACCGGGCCTTAACTTTCTAAGAGAACTCATAAATCTTGTAATAGAAAGGACTGTTTTTCGCTAGACAACACCTTGAAAGGACATCCGCCAAATCCTATACAAAAAACCCCAAGCCCAGCGCAAAATTAGTGTATCTCAGATTTTAAAGTAATAATACTCGTAGTAAAAATATTGGAAAGTATCACTGCCAAATTCGGTGGCTAATATAGTTTTTTTGGCCGGTAAAGTTTCATAAGAGCTACATGTAAAATGACATTTTCAGTGGAAAACTTAATCCTCTTGCATCATCTTTAACTAACAACACGTATTTTGCAGCAATAGAACTTATGGAAAATAAAATACGATGTAAATTAGCTGAATTAGTTGAATTAGCGCCTTAGGGGGCCATTCATTGATTACGGGAGATGATTTTTGCCCGTTTTGCTCTCCCTGTGTAAGAAACAAAAATATGTCGACATCTTATTAGTTGCTTTGGTTTGTTTTCAATTTTATTTTCAATTAAACACTTTTTCATAAATATTTAATATATGTATATAAAACCAAGCCAATTAAAATGTCTATATAAATATTATGTTGAAGTCAAAAATTGGAAATTTTAAAAATAAACTTCATAAACTAACTCTCATTTTGAGTCATTTGAGGCCATTTGGTATAAAGAGTCTGTTTTTTTACCCTGGTTATCAACAAATATTGAACGCAGAATACAGACAGATGCAGTTTTTCCTTGTGAGTGTATTTTTACAACAAGCGCTTACGAAACTTCACCCGGCAAAAAAACGATGTTAGCCACCGAATTGGGAAATAGCGATACTAAACAATATTTCTACTATTATTAGTTTAGAGATACATTTTTTTGCGCCAGACCTGGGGCGGATTTGGCGGATCCCCTTTCATCAAAACTTTACTAATCCATCTAATAATGGCTTTTTATGCGGCCATTAACTCAAAAGCTATATTGATTTGAAAAAAAAAACCGAGTCTCGAATTTCCCGGGAGTCCCGGGACCAACTTTAAAGTTTCGAGGACCGAAAATGCTTCCGAAATGCCTAGTTCTGTTGCCACTATAACAAAAATACTTTAAACAGAATAAGATTAATATTAAAGGGCATACAACAACCTTAAAAATAAATACTACGTAAAAGGGTTTAGGTCATACCTATTAATAGGCGTTTCAGGTTATAATAAATAGGCTCCCAAAATATTTTTTTTTGTATTGAATAAGCTCCAAAACTACCAGACTCATTTTAATCTGTAGGTTATGTAGGTCAAGCCAGTCCTTAATAGAATCCAATAACTCATCTAGATCTTTTAAGAGTGAGTTTGAGTTTGAACTAGGTAAAATGACAGAAACATCATCTGCGAAAGAAATACTATCAAAAGGGATTGATTGAGGTAAGTCATTCACATAGACAAGAAAGAGAATGCAGCCCAAACGTGTTCAATTTCACCCGTATTAAAGTTGGTGTGTTGAATTTCTACATGTTGATAGCGATTCTCTAGGTACGATTGGAACCATTTAAATGGGCCTCTTATTCCGAGCCTATACAGTTTTTCCAATAAGATTTTGTAATTTATTCTATCGTAAGCCTTGCTCATATCAAGCAGCAATACCACAGCATACTCCTTCTTATTGATTATATCTAGGATCTTTTGTACATATTTGTAGATAGCTGTATTTCTTCTTTATCTAATTTCCGTCACGCCCAACACTTTTTTATTTCATAAGTCCTTAACCAGGCAGTACACTGAAGTGCCAAATACACCATTCTCTATAGTTTAACGTCTTTTCCAAATGTTATTGTCGGTTTAAAGAATATATTGAGAAATAAATTGGTGACGGAAGTTATATAAAGTACACCTTTTCGTGAAAATTACCGATAAATAACTGCTTTTATGAAGCCTTTTAGTAATGAGATAATGACAAAGCCAAACTTACGTACACTTAAAGAAACAGTTTGCAATAAATAGGGCTGCTTCTAATTTCAAGAGTTCGGTACCTGGTAAGGAACTTGAAATTCGAATTACAATGTCGCCCAAAGTTAACAACATGCAACAGTGAAAAATGGAACAACGTAATATATATCTTCGTCTAATAATTCATTTCAAAAACCATTGCGTATCTTTCTTATTTCACTTTAAAATTTAATTTAAAGAACTGACAAGTTTTTCAAATGATACAAATTATATTTATACTTTTCTCTTATATTTCCTAACATTCTGCTTTATACCCTGTGGAAAAGGTATGGAAACTATTCCGTCAAAAAACGGGAAACCAAAACACTACCTTTTCCACTGCCGCAACGGAATGCACATTCCAAAAGGAAACTGAGACTAACGCGGGCTTATTCAGGTTTAGTGGCGCTATGTGGAACAAAAAACGCTAATCCAGGCTTAGCGGCGGCAGACCACGTAGACTCGTGATATTTCTGAGGGCGGACGCATTAAAGCCTGTGGAGGTTGGGGCGTCACTGCTGGCGATATGATTATCTTTCGTGGAGGCGATTTTGTGTGCGTCAGTAGCGCCGTGGCCCAAAACCACTCGTACTTATAAGTTTTATCTAGATTCAATCGGCTAAAGAAGAAATCTGAGAAAAACTGGACTATCACCGGGCCTCTGTCACTCCATGTACTTGCGCGCAATAATTACCTACCAGCCGAGACCGATATTCTTCCGAGACCCATTTGGCAGTTGGTTGTCAACAGCAGCGTAAAGTATTTGCACGCGAATCTTGCGGTTAAACTGACGCAAAGACGTATTACTGGAAGTACTGAGTCAGTAGCCAGTACATCTATATCAACAGCGGTAGCCCTGACCTAGCAGGACCTGGCAGGTATATGCCTGCCACCATGACAGCACGCATTTACAATTGAAAAAATTGACAATTTTCTATGGAGTTATTTATCTGTTACGTGGTAACTATTAAGTAATCTGTGCTATTACCTACTTTCTCATGTAGATTATGACTCGCATTGTTAACGCATCATATCAAATTTAACTACTTATATATAATGTTCTCAATGATTGACGGACAATATAAATCCCTAAATACTGCTTTCCGGAAAAAAAATCCTCTAACGCGTATGAACGCGTTAGTGACAACAGGTATGATCTAATTTGACTTTATTAGGTTTTGATAGTTTACTGTTTGACGATATTATCAGAATGAACTTAAATTTTCTAGAGAAATTAATGTACCAAATTAAATGCGAAAATTACTGACTAAGTAGAAGTAATATCACCACTACTCGCTCACATAGGAGCCATACAAGGTAGCTTAGTTCTCACTCGAAAGACTTTTAGATAAATTAGTTAATTTGTCTTACACAGATGGTTGTGCAAAGGGTTTAACTACTGGATAATGTTAGTTACAAGTCCGGCTTAAACGTAAGAACCAAAACGTTATATTTAGTGAAATTCTTCTTCGAAGTAATATTATCTAAGCTTTTGCTCGTAAACTTTTTAACAGAATATTCTACAGTTATTTTTTATTTATGCAATTTTTTGTGTGTTATTGTTACGTTGTAGTTTTTAATGAGCAAAATATATTTTAAATAAAGGTTTGTATTTATGGCCAGAATTTATAGCCTTTGTTATTCTATGTCTAATGTTACGTAACGTTGTTGTTGTTGTAATGACGTTATGATTATATTTTCTAGTTTTTGAAAAACTGAAATAAAAATATATAAAATATAATTAAATAAAAGTTACTTATAAATAAAATACAAAACCTCAGTAATGCATTTGCTGATGGTAACTTAACCTAAAGTTTAAACTTAAATTGAATTGAAACACTAACTTATGCCCTCAAAGCAATATTGAATCAATGTTACTCAAACGTCAGACTTCATTTCTAAATCAGGTTATAATATTATTTCTATAAGAGGTAACGGTTCAGGAGTTGATGTTTAGTAGCACCGTCTTTCAGTTCAGTGCAGTGATCCAGAGTTGTCCTGCTGGTGAGAAAGAATATCCAGAGCTCCTCGATGGGCTGTTGGTCACCCCAGCTGACTGAACTTAGGCCTACCTTTTTCAAAGACGTATTAGCGTAAATTTTTTTGCATCAAAAGTATACTTACAGTTTGAAATCGATGTGGAGTTTGTAGATTTCCCTTTGGTTTGCTTTTCGCCTTCCTAAGTTTAACGTAATTTTGCACCGATGCCACCTGGTTTCTTCTTGTTCATCATAAAAAGTTATCTGGACTTCTAAGGCTGTTGATGGTGATGATTTAAATTCCTAATAACTCTCATCCTTTTCCGTACCGTAATATATATATATTTTTTTACAACTTTGCTCATAGAAAAAAAAACTAGCAGTTGATCAGGTAGGTACATTTACATTTTATAAAATGTGTTTTGGCTACACAACATTCACACAAATTGTGATAAAGCTATTATTAAGTTGTATCCGTACTACTCACCTCACTTTCAGGATTCAAAGAAAATTTAATGTGCGATCTTATTGATGAATAAAACATCACAAAGGAACAATTGCGAATATTTCCATTTATTTTCGTTTTCCAATAGTTTAGTGAAAACATTTTGACAGTTAGAAAGATTTTGTTTAAACTATTTACATTATGATAACGAACAAACTTAAGCAGAACATTTTAGTACATAAAATTATTATCTAGCAACGTAATCGGATATTTTATATCCGTTATAACAAAAATTGCAAATTCAATATTTTTAACTAATTCTTAATATTTTTCTTAAGTAATTGAGATACCCATTATCAACTTATTCGATGATTATCGTCTTTTGAATCGTGTCTTTAAAAATATTTGTGCTACCATTTTAACAACACAAATAAATTACAATATTGTATTATTATACAATATATAGTTCAACGAACAAAAATCGTTTGATACAATATTTTTGGTATTACTGTTTACGTACATTCAGTTACATTCAATAAATGTTCTATTATTAATAAATCTTTAAAGACTACAAATAGTATTGCATTAGTGATATTTTCAGAAAGTGCCGTATTTTAAATTTCATAAAACATAATTAATTTAATAATATTCAAGCTTGGTACCACAAATACTTTCAAGTTTTTATTTACGTTCTCTTACTACGTGTTTTAAGACACGAATAGGATGATAATAATTATGTAACTGTATTATACAAAACATATTTACAGTCGTAACCTTTATTTGTATGTACAAAATAATCCGTAATGGACAAAATTAACTATAACACTATCATCAGCTGAATCTTTTCACGAAACATTTCGAGTAAATAAATAATTATGATTAATTTCGATCCAATAAAAACAACATGGAAAAAAGTGTTATACTATTTAATTTGAAGAATACTTTGTCCTTGACTTAGACAGTTTGATTGTGCTCTAGAAGATTGAGGTTGAGCTTTAAGTAATAATATAGTATCAAGTTTATAATCTCAATTAAGTAGGTAATCCAATAATTTTAGAAAGATTCATCATCGAGTTTTTGGTTGGATTTTCTACGGCGGAACAGACTTCCAAATTGCATTTTTTTTTGTTTAGGTATCAATTTTTAAATTTGTTTAATTTGTGCTTAGTTTTTCTTGCATAAGAACATTTTACACAATATCTAGGTAATATTTAGCTAGAGTTTATTTCGTGAATAGATTCATTTTAGTCCCGTCAATTTTATCTGTGTTTACATTCTTACCTATTTAAATACTCAAGTGTTATTTTAGGCAGTGATTACAATCTAACGGTTAAAGTGTGGTCCCAATGCGAGCGGGAACTGATTAAAAAATAAACGCTAATCGGCCTCGCTCTCATTCCGTCCACAGACTAAAAAATCAGTCGTACACACTTTTATTTAGAGTACACACAGATAAAACTGGGGAGACATTCAAGTAAGTATCACATTTTTGTGATTATGATATCTGACTATAATAATTTTATCAGTGTATTTTCAACTATATTACAGTAAGAAGTAATCAATGGAAACAATTTCATTTAATTCCAATGGACTTCCACACTGACCGTTTTCAAAGGTCATAAATGTTCAAAATCGGTAATCTTTACCTAAGTCACTACTAGTATTTTACATAATAACTTGGTTTCTTTACATATCTCACAACCATTTACGACAGAAAAAAAAGGTAAAATGAATATTGAATTCCCTTATTTCACGACAAAACTCCGATACTATATTTATGTACAAATGTTTTTACAAACAAACCGTAACAAAATTCATTACCCTACCTAAATCAGCGAGTTTTGACATTGAGCACTCGGAATGTCTTTATATACACGAATTCTATAGTTGGGTCGTCTGTCAGAGGGGTGTGTCGCGTGGGGTGTCACGCAGCGCGATTCGAGGCGCGGGCGCGGGCGCGGGAGCGGGGAGCGGACGCGGAAGCGTGCGGAGGTGCTGAAGCGGGATTCCGCAGCGGGTATCGCTAGGCGGGGCGATGGTGGATCCACGTGGTAGTGTACAGGACCCGCTTGCGAAACGCGCGGGTGGCGGTATACCCGATGTGGCGTTCTGTAAGAAAACGTGTTTTAGTAAAACGCTTTTAAACAAGGACCTCTGTTTTAAAATATATAAAAAAAGAAACCACAAAAATTCGACCTGATCCTAGGGACTCAAGCGGGATCCCGCTCGAGTCAGGTAATCTTTGTGTAGAAAAAAGTGCATTGTTAAATCCAAAAAATCTAAAATGCACTTGTATACATAATAATATCATCGAGGTCAGAGAACTCCATAAAATTGAGTATACAAACATACGAAATGCCTATTGATAAACTTTTATTAATGATACCGAGCACTTTCGCTCGTTGTCAGACCTGATAGAAACATTTTAAATCCATTTTTAACACGTTCAGTGCTATGTGTAACATATTTAATGCACAAACAATAAATTTTCTATTGGATCTGGTATCCCGGTAGATAAAGTCTTAAGGACGCCTTCGTGGCCGAGTGGTGACAGTGCCCGGCCCGAAATTCGGAGCTCGGGTTCGATCCATAGGCCGTGCGAAGTGTGTTTTCGTATTTTTCGAAACGTAGCCCGGCTTTGTGATCACCAACCCGCATTTGGCAGGCGTGGTGATTAAGCCAATACCCACCAATTGTGGCGATCACTTGATTTCAATTATGGAGGCATTTGTCCAGCTGTGGGACAGGAAATAGGTTAGTTACTTTACTTTTTTGAAGTTCCAAGCACTTATCGTTCTGCGTCCATAACGGCAGTGTTTTCAACATGTTTATTTATGAACGAGTGTATTGTTGGGCAAGAGCTTTAGCGAGAAGCATATCGATGCAAGAAGGCATCTAGGTACTTAAATAAACTTCGTAACATTATTATTTTTATACCTGCTGCCTGGCCGCTGTGCTTCACAGCCACTTACCTTCCACCGTGTACTAACCGCTGTTTATTCCTCTGTATAACTCATCTAATAAACCCGAGTAGTTATAAATGCAACCTAATAGTTTGTGCATCATCCGAAAAACCATTTTGTATAATAAACAGCGCTGCGCAAAATAATTCATCATGCTAACGCTTGCACTACTATATTTAAATTGCGCGTCGTTTTAGCATAGGTATGAGTAAAAATTTATGTTGTAGTGAAAATGCATTCGGTTCTGCACCAAAATATTTCGTCATTTATTTGTCATTTTGTGAACGTCAAATGCAATTTGTGACGCCGTTTTAATGCTGCTTTTTAATTAATTTCCTCCTTACACCATTCGGTGCTTGGAGTTAGACTGAACTAAAACATGTTTTAGTCGATTTTGTTTGATAGTTTTTGTCAATAAAAAAAATACTCGTAGTAGCTGCTAAATCTACATTTTAATACAAAATGGCAACTGATTTTTAACCGACTTAAAAAGGAGGAGGCTCTTAATTCGACTGTATGCTTTTTTTGTTTTTTCTGTTTGTTACCTCAGAACTTTTTACAAAAACATCACAAAAAACCCTAAAAAAAATTTTCAACCATCGCCTATTATGGTTAGTGGAACGAAGATTTTAGTGTGACCATCAAATTAAAAGTTTCCTTAATTAACTGACCAAATGCCTGATATTTTAAATAACATTTATTATAACTATTTACATTTCATTGTAGCAAGTATAGAAGTTTTTATTTGATTTTGTTGTAGAATTTTTTTTTTTAATACGGTTTTCTAGCTTTTATTTTTACAAGTACCTCTTTACTCTACTGAAAATGTGCCCTAAACTACTCTCAGCTGCGAAACAGATTTTCCTTGGACGTAGCGCGCAAAATTTTAAAACTTCTCATTTTAGCAAGAGCTCTTTAAACTCCGTGAAATATTCAAGAAGCAACAATATATCTAGTACTCCATACGTTAAAATTGTAATGCGTGCCGCGACTCCTGAATGAGGTCCTGAGTTATTCCGTGAACGTATTAAGCGAAATATTCAAGGGGAATCTCATAAAGTTGACAAGAACCTTTGTGTAGTCTGAAGACTATAACTTCATCATTAAAAGGCGCTGTGTAAACATTCTCGTCTAAATACTTTATGGGAAATGTTCGCATAAATTCTGAGAAGGCCAAAGATGTATTTCGTCGTTGAAGATGGTATTTATCGAGAGTTATGCATTATTTTTACTAAACACTTCAGCGGAAAATTAACATTAATAATTTCAAAGAGGATTTTCCGAGTTTAAATTTTTTGAAACTTTTAAAAATATTTTGAAAAGAAACATTTTTAATACGAATTATAGTACATACTGAAATATCTCTGGGATATTATTATAAATGGCTTTTATTCAACTGGGCTTTTGTATCAATTAAACATACTTAAACATTTCAAATGTAACAAACATAAAACAAACCAGTAATAATATGTGTATCATTTAACAGCACATTATTTCGACAGATGTTTTAATTATTTTAACATTAGCCAATCTTATCTTACTAATATTATAAATGCGAAAGTTTGTGAGGATGTTTGTTACTCTTTCACCCAAAAACAACTGAACAGATTTAGATAGAACTTTACAGTAATACAGCTTATACATCAGAATAACCCACAGGCTACCATTCATAAACTTTTTATGTAATTTAGCCATATTATACAACTATAACACGGGCGAAGCCGCGGGTGGAAAGCTAGTTACATGATAAAGTTGTAATTCAATCCATTTTAATTATTACAATAGCTCATCCACCAACAACATGTTCTACACTAATCATAAGCGGTTAAAAGCTAAAATGTAACTAAAAAAAATTAATATGTTACGCGTAGCATTATTTTTGTTACATTACAATCGATAACTTTCCACTACGAATATTGTAATTTTTCGTTATGAACAAAATAAAAATATATTTTTTTTTTTTTTTGGTCGAATAGTTTAGCTAAAAATAAAATAGAAAATACTGAAACATAATACAACAAATAGCTTCATTGTTGTAAAACAGAGTTTCTAAATATTTGACAAGTCATTTTAACTGCTAATCCGCCTTAATCAAAATAACTTTCAGTCAGGCTCGTATACCAGAATGTTCCTCGTCCGCTGTCTCATTTGAACGTCATGTTTTTAACTATAAAAAAAGGTCCTTGCAGTCGCATGGCGCTCGCAGAAGAGAACCCGCGTTCATTGGCCCTGACTACAACCGCCTTCTTGGACATTTTTATTATTTAGACATTGTAATATACAAATAAGTGTATTTGTATTATTATTTCTGTTTTAATAGTATTTTTTATTTTTTTGTGTCATTATTGTTTGTATTTATTTTAGTTAATTATTTTCTTTGACGATCTCGATATCAATTCCCATATGACATATAAGAAATAGAAATATATTTTTTTGTTTAATTTGATGATGAGAAATAACATCATTCTTATTTCTTGCCAGCGCGGTTTTAGTGTGCTATTGCCTCCATGTTTCAATTATTATGTTTTCAAAAGCATTTTACTATGAATATCCTTAAAACGTAACAGATCCCCACCTGTTCATGCATCACAGGATGCGATGGTGGAGGAGCTGTCCTCAGGGGGCAGTATCCAGGGAGTCCCCCCCTCACCCCCGCCACGCTACCCCTCGGCCCTCTACTGCCAGGGGGAGGCGATATGGTGGACACCTGCTGCTGGCGGTAGTAGTCCATCTGTGGAGAAGAAGGGATAAGAGTGCTGAGCTGATTTCACGAAATAAAAAACTTAAAAAGGGAGAGGCTCTTTTTGATACCGAAAACTAAATGCATAAAAAAGAGTGCAAACTGCAATATTTTTGCAAAAAATAATAGTTAAGACCACAAATTAGACATGCGCGGCGCTCTGACAGATGGCCCGCTTAGAACAACACGCCATTTTTGACGCAAGCACACAGAGACATGAGTTTACAAGCGAAGTCAGTGAGCTTCGGTGAGTCGGAAAGTCGCACTGTCGCGAGTGTTTTTGTTTTTGTCGAACTTGGTGCAACTTTTCACATGATGAATTTTCGTTTTTGGCCGGTTTCGTCAAGTAGGTATAACTTACTTACTTCATTTTGAAAATATAGTAGTAACCCTAGGCGGTTCACGCAAGTTTTGGAAAAAGGTACGAGCGGTCCTTCTGTAAACTCTTTATTTTGTGGTTAGACTAAGATCTCAAATATCGTTGTCACTATAGTGTTTTAAAGGAATCTCATAGTGAACCGCGAGAAAATGTTCATAACAAAAGAAAACTTTGAATAAATACGACAATTTAAATAAAATATTTGCCATTAGATTTAGGTTTTACAACATTATTTACTCTGATTTGTCTTTTTATCTTACAGTACCTACAAATAACTATGTAGATATACAATAATGAAATAGCAATAATGTACTGTACATGTGTGATTAAATGTGCCAGAAGAATACATAATTCTTTGCTGGCACCAAATCTTACGACATTTTACCTGGCCTTTCTATAATTTTACTGACCGAATAGTCGACACCTACCTGCATCTGATCAGTATCTGAAGGTATAATATCAGGGTTCCGATCATCACTCTCACTGTCATCTTTCTCCCTCAGCTTGTCTGGAGAAGCTGGCTGCGAGGACGGTGGAGGAGCAGACCGAGGCTTCCTCTTAGCGCAGCGCTGCCTGATGCCGATCATGAAGAGGACCACCACCACCATGAGGGCTCCGCCTCCGCCTACTGCTGCTGACATGGCTCCTGACATTTGAAAGGCTGTTCTTGGCAAGTCTGTAGGGAGATATTGTGTATAAGCATCAATGATCACCATGTTAATGTATTTCCTATGAAAATAAGATTACTGTGTTTCTGTCAGTACCATCCCAAAAACTTCAACTCCCCGTCTATATATCTGCAGTGATGTGTGTAAGTAGCATTTCATTATAAATAAATAAATATCTGGGACACTTCACACCAAGAGCATCTGACCCCAAACTAAGCAGAGCTTGTATTATGGGTGTCAGAGACTGATAAACATACTTTAAATATTTCTAAATAGATAATAACACCAAAACACACAACAAACACAAATGATCATCACATAAATGTTTGTCATGGCTGGGGATCGTATCCACGACCTCCGGGGTCAAAGGCAGGATCGCTGCCATTGCGCCAACAGGCCAGTTAAAATATATCCTATCAGAATTTCGGATAATATCGAAGACTAACTACAGACAGCCATATTTTCAAAATAGTTTTATTGATTCTTTCGCTGGTCCTACTGTGTCCCTGTGAAAAACATGTATTTTGTCTGTCTATTTTATATCTTGACAAGTGTGTCAGTCTCAGACACCCTCATGATTGCACGCTCTGATTAGATCAGGGAGTTATAGTATTGGTATGTTCAGTTAACACTAGTTCTGTATTTCATTAAACTATTAAAGGTTTCCTGGCTCGTTAAATACAGACTCATTCACCTCAACCTTTACAAAACCATTGCAAAATGGGTCTTATGTCAGCAGCATAAGTTGCCCCTATGTAACGATTGATGTGAACGCCTCCTGTACAATTAGCTCCACTTCACTTACTCGTTATTCGATATAATTTACACACCTACACACTGAAAGGGAATGGGCAGAACAACAGTATGTCAAGTGCATTGTATTTTGCAGACAAGTACTGTGAACATTCAAATACTAAACTTTATGTAGGTACCCTTTAGAAATAGCGTGAAGGACACCCCCGCAAACATAAAGGCCACACAAACCGCAGGCTAATAAACACATTCATGAAAGATCAGATTCATCTTAGAATTTTAGAAGAATTTAATTTGTCAATCTATAATTCCTAGGCACAGATTACAGTAAAAGTAAAATTTAAGTAAGGATCAATGTTTACAGGTCAAAATAAGTTTTACTTTGAATTGTACCTATAGTAGTATGTAACCCCAGGACCTAATTGATCTTCCAAAGGAATAAAGACTTACCAAGACTTTTATCATGGACATGATGTTTCTCTGGAGGCCTCAGAGTGCTGGCCCGAAGAGGATACGGATCCCCTCTACCTTTGGCGTTGTAAGCCAGCACCGCTGCAGTATACGTCTTCCCTGGCTGGAGACCAACTGCCGTGAAGCGAGGTACTGCACTCGATACGTTTGCTACTATTTCCTGTGGGATAATGGAGACATTAAGGTCATAGTTACTGCACCCATTTCACAAGCAAAAAAAATTTGACGACACGGTTGGCGTAGTGCGCTGTAGCACGGTTTCTCTCCTCAAATTCCGTAGTGTCGGGTTCGATTCCCGGTCGGGTCAATTCAGAAAACGATCGTTCCGGAATTGACTCGGGTCTAGATGTGCTGGGAGACCCCCCTGGCTTATTTCATTGTGTGGTACCTCGTAACACAGGGATATTAATCCCTACTTCGAGACCATTACAAAAGGTGTGTTGTCTGGCACTTTTTTTTTTAGATAAATTTTTCTATTTTAGAGCTATGCCTAGAATTGCCCGGTAGTATACAATTCATAATGATATGATAAGATTCTCTATCTTATCATATCATATCATCTGTCATCGGTCATTTTTAGTAATCTTATAAGTTCGAATTCTAAATTATTGTTTTTTTTTGGAAAGCACTAATAACCAATTCAGAATCAATTTCTTTAAAACTAGTTTGCGCAAAGCTCACGTTGTGTGCTTCCTAGCTCTAGGACTACTAAAAATGTCAGCCGATGACAGATGTCGCCGGCAGCCTACGGCAGTCGACGGCAGCCGACGGCATGTCGACGGCAGATATCGACGGCAGCCGTCGACACGTCGACAGCAGAGGTCGACGGCATTTGCCGTCCCATGTGTAATAACTCTTACGTGCAGCAGTAAACTGCAGTGCAGCAGTTGGTGATGAGATTATTGTTTGGCCTCCATAACTCCGGGTTTTATGTGATGATGATAAAGATATGTCCTTATCATTATCATCACAGAATTAAACCAAGTCTTGAGCACATTAACTGGTATCAGCGTAATTTTTAGCGCTGTGGTTAGGAGAGCCTGTTGAGACTTCAGGGAATGCGATGGTAATTCCTACACTAAATTTCAGTGTTCTGTGTTCGTTGCATTAAACAAACTAACCAACTTCTTAAGAGTTAACCTTTGGAGCTGAATGTTTGGAGGTAGCATAGCCATTAATTGAATTATATTCGGTTTGATTTTAGGAAATTTTAGCATTTATCTCTGAAACTCATAGCCAGTCTTTACGAAATGAATAGGTAGGTAATATTGCCATTATCGCTCTATTTGATGTAAAAACATTGACTCAAATCAGAAGATGTTGATGCGAGTGTGGCTTCTCCCCACAAAACATGAGCCACCTTTTACTGTGCCCTGCATGCCCGGCTAGTTGCACATATGAGGACCTCATGTGTGCCAGAAACAATGCCGTTCAAGTGGCGGAATCCTGGTCGCTCGTAATGTAGTGTTGCCACTCGAAACGGCAATAAGAAGAAGGAGATGTTGATCGTATTCAAATTGAACTTTGTTTGTTATAGGCACAAATTACTTAGAGAATAAGACTGTTTCACCGCTGAAATTGACTGGAATCAATTAACCATGTCTTTATCATAAAAATGGTCAGGGTCACTTTGGCTACTCGTGACAAAAAGTTTTATGCTACATAAGGTGCTAAACGTTTCAAATGATGCTTTATGATGGTGGATCACCACCATAAAGCCTGTATACAGCGAATGTCTTTTAAATACCACTGTGAGGCAAAATATTTATGTTCTTTGAAATATTATTCTCATGAAATCGAACAAAGAATCTCGATATAAATAATAAATCTATTCTATGAAAGGTCAATCAAAATACTAACACAAAATTCTGAGTAATGTTCAGTTGTTAGATCTACAGAAATAGGTAGAATATTAAAACACGTTGTATTATCATGATAATATCAATATCATAATTTCACCAAGTTATTTATGCTAATTGCCTTCGTAATTATAAGCTCCACGTTATACAAGTTCTACAAAGCAAATTAAATATTTATCAAGGGAATATTTGTTAGAAACAAGACTAACGAAAATGTTTCAATACAAAATGGCGGGTCGTCATTTTCATCAAATTCTCATTACAAAAGCAATCCGAATTTTAAGCGTAGCATTACTATGTACGTAAAATTAAAGTTACATTTTTAATTATAATACATAGCCTGCGCAATTTAATTATCTGATGTTTGAAAAGGTATAATAATATACGCCCTGCTCGAAGATTTTGCGGAGCGACAAATTAATTTCATTTGGCAGTGATTTCTAATTTATTTAGAAATATATTTACCACGTCTTATTACTTTAAAAAATATAAAGCAAGCCTCAAATGTAAATGGGAACTAAGTATAATACATATATAGCAATAACAACAGAATTATGATATTGGGGTAAGCTACTATCGCTTACTGTTAAAATATAAAATAATAATAATAATTATCTGGGACAATATACACCAAGATCATCTGACCCCAAACTAAGCAGAGCTTGTACTATGGGTGTCAGAGACTGATAAACATACTTAAATATTTCTAAATGTGTAATAAGTGAATATCTCATGTGTGTCTGGGTGTTATTATCTATATAAGTATGTACTTATATAGATAATAACACCCAGACACACAACAAACACAAATGTTCGTCACATAAATGTTTGTCATGGGTGGGGATCGAACCCACAACCTCCGGTGCTAAAGGCAGGATCGCTGCCATTGCACCAACAGGCCAGTCATATATAATATAGGTGACTTTATTCAAATATCGTTGATTGCTTCAAAGGTTGTTGTCAGATATAATATTGTGTCAAGTGGTAATTGCACCTGATTGAAAACCTTCAATTGATGACCACGCAAAGTGCAGCATTTGCTCTTTTTATAAATCAAACTAATTTTTTTTTGCGTGAAAGTTTAAAAATAAAAGTTTTAAATAATGTTTTCTGGGAATCGGGGCGTTATGCGTTACAACCTTACACCCACTTCCTGACTATACAGACGTATTTATATATCTGAATTAAGAGCATCTTTTCTTTGTTCCATCAAGTTGTGCTTTACTAGTGTTTATTATGATTGTCAGCAATAAAGGAATCTAACTTGAAAAGGTTTCCTTGAAATCTCTTTCTTCGAACATTTAGGACAAAAAATGTGTCAGCTAATCGGATTGTATGATATTACTAACAAAAATAACCAGACAGTAGTGCCCTATGTAGAAATATCTGCCAATTTTCTAGGAAGTTTTATAAAAATAAAGGTATGTTCAGAACCATAGCCTCAATAAAGATTAATTTCGTTCAGACGTTTTTTCCAATAGGTATTAGTTTTTACAGCATTTCATACCGTACTTTGCATATCTATTTTCACTGTAAGATGATATGCCTGACAGCTCTTATTGTTCTGTGTAACGCATAATAGATCAAACTAAATAAAAAGAAACTGGCTGAAGAAAATGTTATAAACTGTTAAAAAACAATGGTCCTTTTGAATCTTATCAAGTTAATTATTGTTATTCTTAGTAACTGTTAGTAAATGAAGTAAATTAAATTAAATTAATATATCTTTACAGCGTCTGATGCGTGAAACGGAACGCCATTCAATAGCGTTTTGACACTACTGAATTGACAAAAATCGATGAATAGGAGCGACCATTTTGTAATCACGTCATTAGCATCAGTACGAGTTCGTCTGCCTTGTGTGCTATTTTTTAACTATTATTTTCGAGATACCGCGTTTTATTCTATAACTTATTAGCCATAACCCGTTTATTCAGAATTTATTTAAAAATTAAAAATGGGTAAATCCGATTCAATTTCCTTTGCCAGCACGATTAAATTACATTCGTACATCACTATAATTGACAATTTTGAACTGTCAGGGATAGCATCATACGGCAAAAGTAGTATAGAAGTGAAGTTAATCATTAGGCTGATCTTATATTCTGTACGTCTACCACGAGTTATAAAAAAATGTATTGGGATGACACATGACATGACATGACAATGTTAAATCCCAATACATTTTTTTACGCGAATGATAATGTAAATTTAAAGTGGCAACTCGTGGTAGACGTACTGATCTTGTGATATGGCTTAGTCCATGATATTTGAGGAGGGAGTTACCCTGAAGGAGATAAACCTTTATGAGGTAGAACATGTATTTTTTCATTAGGTTTAGACCTTAAGTTGAGCACATAAAGTTCAAAATATGGTGGCCATTATATGGCCAGAGCCGTATTAAAGGGTTAAATAGGCTTATAGTTGTAGAAATGAATTTTTTTGAGATAATAATGACTATGGAAGAAGTATGCGTAAAGCTAACGGTTATTAAATATCACAGGCACCATGTGATTTTTCAATTGTGAGTTTATCAATGTAGATTTTATTGTACCCACGACTCTCAATCAATACACATAATCACTGGCTGCATAGTGAATTCAATTTATTAAATAGGTAAGTACATTTTGCTTACCGATTTGATCCTAGCTTGTCGCTCAATAGGGACGTTGACACCATCCACCGTAAATTTTGAGACATCGTTCTAACAAAAGACAACACTTTTATAAAACAATAACTAGCAAATAAATGGACAATTAAACATATGGAGGTAAAACTAATTTATACATTAAAAAAAAGAAATAGCAAGAAAAAAAGTTATGAAGTAAAAAGCAGTTAATAATATAATCTACATCGGCGTTTTGTCGAAGGAAAGTTAAAAGTATGCTTAAAGTCATTCTAAGCAATTTTTTTCTTTGGTAACAATGTATCCCTACTCCTTTTACTCAAACATATCAGAAAGAGACAGAAGACTGGATGTCACTTCCGCGCGTATCACGTTTAAGCTCGGCAATTGTTAGGACGTGCATTATCCAGTTATGGAACATCGCTGAAGCACCAAGTATTTTGAATCATTGCATGAGATGAAAAAAAGTCTAGAAGCTAAAAAATATATGAGTTTCTAGTTTAAAAGCATAAGTTGCGCAACATACGTCTTTAATCTTCTCATTCAGCTAGAGGGATAGACTGACAAATAGAACCTACTGCGGTCCTATAGGCATTAATTATACAGGTTAGATAACTTGCCTCCAGAAAATGTTGTTGCGTTCAGTTAGGGTTTCAAATTCTGAGGTAAATTATATATATTATATATAATTATATATCACCTCGTAACTTAATAATAAATTAAATAAGTATGTAAACGGCAGTTTAAAGTAAATAGGTAAAAGCTTTCAAAAATGATTTAAAACATAACAGATTTTTTGCAAAAAGAAAAGTTATGAGTAAAAAAAAAAATTTAACCAGCAAACTTAGTGTCAACTACCCTATTCCGTTATAAGATATAGTTCGCGCCAAACTCCTGGTCCGCTCTGAAGTTGTTTTGCACATGAGCAGAGTCTTTATTTCTTAGAAGAAAACGGGACTCGGGATAACTACAGAGTGGATTAGAAATTTGTCGGGAACTATACCATTATCACTTGTTATCGTCACCTTGTCACACCTCGTCACGTACTGAGATACTTTTGCTCTTTTGAAACATAATTGAACGTTATTTATCTTTGAACATTACGAAATTCTAAATAATTTGAAGGTATCGTTGACGCATTGCGAATTCTCCTTTCGCTAGTTAAAATTGGCAATTTTTTTTGGGATAATTTGACAAGATAACGATTCCTAATGATTATCAAGCAATGACGCCATTAGAAGTAACATTGGCTTACTTGTGTAACAATTTCCCGCACTTCCAGAAGAAATGACTGTGGCATCCCTCCGTTGAATCCTTCTGAACATCGAACCCCAAATGACGTCAGAGATGCGTTCACCACTGTGCAGTTGTGTACTTGGTCTGGCCGACCTATGAAAAAAAGATTTTATTAAAAAATGTTTGAATGCCAAACACAACTACAAATTATTGAACTTTAATAGCATAAAATATTATTGGGCGGGGTCACTAACTGTTTGGTATAAAGTAAGGATAAGGTACTTGTCCCACCACGATGGTGAAGAAGAAGTTAATGTTATTTTTGACAGCTCATAACCCAGACATACTATCGAATAGAGTCCTCGCTGGGCGGTGTGATTTCTTCCTATATACAAACATAGCATCTACATAAAACTTTTAGTACATTTTTTGAGCGAAAAGTTTGTCCCTTGTAGATAATTGTTTTTAGTTAGTCGCTTTTTCATCGGCGGTTGAACAAGTGCCTAAAAGTAGATTTTTTTAAAATTAGGTTACGTGTAAGATTCAGACCCAAGAAAATTCTTGGGTTTACGCTACACAAACGAAGAGACATATCCTGAACACGATAATTATTAAATCTGAAACTACTTTTGGTGTCTGTGCAATTAAAATGTAACAAATCAAACACACCTGCAGCAATGATGTGATAGACACACGGTACCCTTTGCTTCCCTATCCGGTTGTGGGCCCAGCACAGCAACGTCCCGTAGTCCATCTCGGTGTGAGGAGTGTAAGTCACGGTCGAGCTGGTACCGGTTCTTGACACGTACGTGTCACTCACTTCGTTGCTGTTCGCTGTGTTGTTGAATGTCCACCGAAACTGTATAGAAAAATTAAAATCATACAATGCCTAACTGAGAAGAGCAAAGTAATTTAACAGTAAAATGTGTACGAGAAATTCACCGCTCTACTCGTAAATTAAGGTAAGAATGTTAGTTAGCTTTTCAGCAGAGACCAGAGGTAGCTTATTGCATTAAAACAAAAACCAATACCTATAAAATAATAATGATAAATAACAGCAAAACACGTGGCAAAAAAACTTAGATATGACCTCTACTTTATATTCAATATTCTTGAATATTATTATCACTTCAAAGTGTGCAAACTAATTAATAAAGGTATAATAACATCAAAGGCGAAGTAATGTTTTATAATTTTGGTATGTACCCGTTATAATTAAAATGTATTCTAACTTCGCACAATAAAACACAGAAACGCATTGCAGACTAAAAATACGTGTCCAAACTACTTTTTTCGTTAACATTTACATAACTTTGTCAAATAAATCATAATGTTCAGGCAGATGTAAGTAACATCGCGCCTAAAAGCCTTTTAAAAACGAATTCAGTTTTTAACAGGTGTTAAATTAACTTTGTCGGGGTGTTTTACATTATCTTTAAGGCTGTTTGCTATTTTTACCAAAATGCAACATTTTTAAGTATATCAGATTAAATGTGTGTAGACGTAGGACTTGTTTATATCATTTTATTTTTAACTTTAAAACTAATGTCAATTATTCAAAGCACAAGCTTACAATCCCCAATGACTGGTAAATTTCATTCCGTAAACTGAGCATAGCTAGCAATTTCGTCAGTAAAAATCCAGTGTGAGTGCCAAATAACCGCTAACTTGCTCAAAATGAAAGATCAAATTACGAAATTGCTCGCTACGCTGTTTAGAGAATGAACTTGTCAAGTTTTAATGAATTGTAATAATGCCACTGGACTCAGCAAATGAAAAGCAAACAAAGATTTGGACCATAAATCTTGACCAAAACAAACCGGGGCAGGAAGGCATAATCACTAAACGAGCCTATGAGCATCTAGTAGAAAGTATCTCACATTTTTTTTATGTATAGTCACGAACTTGGTTTCTATGGCAAGTACTTACGATAACTTCTGGCGGGTTAGCGTCGACGTGACACGTTATGTGAGCCCGCTCTTGCTTGGCGACTCCGTGCACTCTCTGCTGGGAACTCCTGCATGTTGGTGCATCTGTGCAAACGAACTTAGCTTAGTGTTTTACTTTTAAATATTAGTGTATATATATACATCCGTCGCTTTTCCACTCTCATTACATTATTTTAAACTACCTCTTTAACAGAACGTCTTTAGCTTATCTAAATGCAACTGCCGGTAGGAGAGGCATCAATAAATATAAAATATATATACAGCACTTGTCATGGTCAAAAATAAATATCCCTGGACATTATTCCACACAGCGCCATCTAGCCCCAAAGTAAGCTAATTAAAGCTTGTGTTATGGGATACTAGACAACGGATAAACATACTTAAATACATTTTTTTTTTTGTAAATACATACTTATTATACATAGGAGACACCCAGACCAGTACAAACAGACATGTTCATGCACACAAATGTTTGTACTGTGCGGGGATCGAACCCGCGACCTCTGGTGTAGTAGCCAACTTCTTAACCATTACACCAAGTCGGTCGTAAAAATACAAGACAATTAATTGAAGGGCGTCTGCCAACACACCCAGACCCAAGCAAATTTAGAAAAGATCGTTTCCTGAATTGACTAGACCGGGAATCGAACCCGGGACACTACGAAGACAAGGCGAGAAGCCGTGCTGCAGCGCACCATGCCAATCGTGTCGTCAATCAGCGTATCATACTCCTCCTATGAATATCTGTTTCGTTAACTGTCTATCAGTCATTTATTTCTGATGACCAAACCAAATAAGCATCCATATCTACCTATAGAAAAACATATAATATAACTTACACAGCACATCCAGAGAGAACGGTTTGCTCTCTCCATCCCCCTCAGCGTTAAACCCCACACAGGTGTAGTTCCCAGCTGTTCGTCTCCCCACCCCTTGGAGCACGAGCGACTGGTTGCTGATGATCACGCCTTGGCCCACGTTGTGGAGAAGCAACTTACCCTGCATTAAAGTAAAGTACTGTCATGAACTTATTTTTATGAGCCAGTTGGAGAAAACCTATGTACAGGTCGCGTCAGTCCAATAAGCTCTAGGGCTCATCTTGCGCAGTAGACGATTTATGGATCTAATTGGTGGTACGAAGTACTCCACTGTCTTTCTGGGCGCTTTTTACGTGACGCGACCTGTAAAACACTGAAGAAAGTTTTAAATCAAACATATGTTGCAAATTCATTGGACCCTAAAGCGTCAATCGCTGTTAAAAGCCTGTGAAACAATGCCGAGAAGAAATATCAGTATAACTTAAAATAGCAGCTTTCCATATTGAGGCTGCTAATTTTTGAGCGACTTTCTAGGATTGATAAGTTGTGGCCTAAAAACCAATGGACTAACTGTAACAGCGGTTTTAGACTAGCATTTTTTTAGATTAGCGTCGTGGCCTAGTGCTTTAGCACCCGAACTCAGATTGTGGATCGTGTGGTCCCGTAGTACCGTAGTACAAACCAAAATCTTTGTGTTCATTGTTAAATATCCGACTTACTCTCCGGTGATGAAAAAACATCGATAAAAAACCAAATCAACCCGGATAACGGCGGAAGGCTCACCACCTACCACGTTGGATTCTAATACCATTGGTGAAAAGTGGGCTTCTGAGTGTTTCGTTCACCATGACGACACAATTCATAAGTTGTTTTATTCAACTGTTCACAAAATGTTATCATAAATCGCTTCTCTTTTCTCGTAAAGCTGTCATTAAATGTTTTTAGAATAAGGTCAATTCGTTTTGACCACTTAGCTAAGGAAGAGTGGCTTCCTCTGACACAGGTGCTTATGTACTTAATAGAGGAAGTCAACACCCAAATTGTAAACCTTAATTGAACAGAAGAAACGTTTTATTATTATTATTATTTATTATTTATTGTTGTAAATCTTTGTTTTTGTAAGAATACTGTACAAATTTTATACCTAAGTTTTATGCTTAATAAAGAGAATAATAAATAAATAAATAAATCCCTGGACATTATTCCACACAGCGCCATCTAGCCCCAAAGTAAGCTAATTAAAGCTTGTGTTATGGGATACTAGACAACGGATAAACATACTTAAATACATTTTTTTTGTAAATACATACTTATTATACATAGGAGACACCCAGACCAGTACAAACAGACATGTTCATGCACACAAATGTTTGTACTGTGCGGGGATCGAACCCGCGACCTCTGGTGTAGTAGCCAACTTCTTAACCATTACACCAAGTCGGTCGTCAATAATAATAATAATAATAATCATAAGTATGATCATGAAGCATCAAATGGTTCAATGCCACACCACCGGTGCGTTTTAACAAACGATTTCCTATTGCGTTTTTATTCGGCAGTGAATGAGTTAAAGAACTATGATTAATGACTAGTAATGCCAAATATGGTAAGTCCTACGTCACGTCACTCGAAGGTAAGCAGCTTCTACAGTTTTATTCTACTTTTAGCTATATTGACCAATCACAATTAACAAAATGTAATTATTATCATATGACAAGACGTTTTATAATTCAATCTAAGGCACAGAGGCGATCACATCAACCTTTACATAGGGGCACCTTAAACTGCTGACATAAGACCCATTTTGCTATGGTTTTGTAAAGGTTGATGTGAACGCCTCTGTACAAAAATACTAAGCTCTATTTTCATACTATAGATCTGACGCAAATTAAAAATCAGTCACTCGGAACCTGCATTAAAGTGCTACCTATACTCTTTTCACTACAAGATGATATGCCTGACAGTTCTCATTGTTCCGTGTCACGCATACTATTCAAACTAAATAAAAAGAAAATGTTGTATACTAATTTTATTGTCCTTTCGAATCTTATCAAGTAAATTATTGTTATTCTTATTAACTGATAAAATCAATGAAGTTAATGAAATTAAATTCATATATCTTTACAGCGCCTGGAGCGTGAAAAGGAACGCCATTCAATAGTGTATTGACACTACTGAATCAACAAAAAAACGATGAAAGGAAGAGACCATTTTGTAATCACTCGCATCAGTACCAGTGCGTCTGCCTTGTGTGGTATTTTGTAACTATTATTTTTGAGATACCGCGTTTTATTCTATAACTTATTAGCCATAACCCGTATATTACGAATTTATTTAAAAAATAAAATTCGGTAATTCAGATTCCATTTTCTTTGCCAACTCGATTAAATTACATTCGTTACATCACTATAATTGACAATCATGAACTGTCAGGGATATCATTAAACGGCGAAAGTAGTATAGTGGCTTAAAATACATAATTGAAGGATCCTTTTTCTTTATAACAAGAACCGGAATTTTTCACGTTTTTACGTCTTTTATTTTTACTTGGCTTGTTTTCACTAGAGCAATGGCTTCATGTTCTTTCCAAAGCAAGGAAAGTTGAAAACAAAAAATGGGGAATAATATCGCTGACAATTAAAATATCTCTGAGACAATGATATTGAGGAAGACCGAGACGAAAAAGTATAAAACAAGGGAAGGGAAATAGGAAATTGTCTAAAGAATGAAAGACACTGGAAGAGTCAAGAGTTCAAATAGTGGCTTCGCTATTAAAAGTAAAAGAGTATCAGACACGTTAAATCTGATTCATTTTTGCTTTTAATATCATTCATTTTACTGGGTCATTTTCAAAAGACTTACTAAAACTATAAGCAACCTCAGTACGTGAGTAACCATGTAGGTGAAAATTTGTTTTTCATAATCGCCTAGTGGTTCGGTTCAGCACCCGAACTCAGATCATGGATCGTGCCGTCCCGAGCTCAAATCTGGCCAGAACCAAAATCTTTGTATTCATTGTTAAATTTCCGACTTACCTACTCTCCGGTGATGGAAAACAGCCATAAAAAACCAAATCAACTCGGATAACGGCAGAAGACTCACCACCTACCACGTTAGGTTCTAATACCATTGGTGAAAAGTGAGCTTCTGAGTTTCGTTCACCATGACGACACAGTCACTTGCCTCTGACTACCCCGTTTGGGATAAAGTCGTGATAGAATGTTACAAAATTAGTGGAACAATCAATATTTTAGTCTGGAAACCTTAAAATTGTCACTTACATAATATGATAGTTACTACTACATCACTTACTACTACTACGTTAATAAAAGCCTTTTGATAACCACCCGGTAGGTATTCGAAAGATTGGCCTTCATTTGTCGTTATACAACCACTATTTGAACTTTGGCAATATGGCAACTACTGCAGTCAATCAAATCATCTGAAGAACAATAATTAATAAAAAGATAACTATTCGCACACGCAGTTTTTCACTTCATGGTGAATTTTAAATCTATTTTGGTTAGAACTATTGAAAATCTATAATTTTTGAACATCGCGCGTCGAATCGCTTCCTAAAAAGGTAAAACATTTTCGGAGCTAGCTAAGAGTGAACTGACATCAAATGTCATTCCGATCAGACGAGTGTTAACATCACTCCCATTTTTTTTTTTCAATTTGACATGTCGAAACGAATAGCGTGTTGCACTTGGCTAAGGCCCCTTATGTATTTAGTGGCTATACACTTACGTTATGTCTCCATTCGACTTTGTAGACGTATGGATGCGCCTTAATTATGCAGTCAAAGTAGACATCGGATCCCTCTCTGATGTTCGTGGGATCCAAATTAGTTCCTAACCGCACCGTGGTCTCTGGTACATCTGAGAACAATAATTAAATTGCATAATTTCAATTAAAAATGTGAAACTGTACTTAATTGGTCTATCTGAACTTGGTACTTGGGCACAGATTACTAGACTTAATAGTTACTACGTAACTGGTAAATCACTTCAAAGAAAATTGAAAATTTGTCATTTGTAAATACGTGCTGTCATATTTTGCCAGGGCTACCTCTTTCGATATATATGTCAGCTAGCCAGTACTTATAGTTACGTCAGTACATATTCCTAACTATGGAATGTTCTATGCAGCTGTTGACAATCAACTGCCAAATGAGTCTTGGAAGACCCAGCGGCTGGTAGTTAATTATAGCGCGCAAGTACATTGAGTGACGGTGGAGTGGGGTTTACTCGTTATGTAACCTCTTCTAAATAATATAGCTGTAGAGGTTAGGTTGTGACTGACTGTATTGGTGTGAATATTCACACTTGAAACTTGAGAAACAAAAAAGTTAAATTAAAAATGGAAAAAAAAAAATGATTAGAGCGTGTGGTGGCCCTGGTGTTGCACGCGTCCATAAACTGCGGAAGCTGAAATAACGCGCTCCTCCACCGCATTCACGCACAAATATATTTTTTTAATGTGGACGCAATCCATGTAAACATGCCACGGTAATTGGTCGTCAAGTAGCCGGTCGGTTGGACTCGATGCTATTAGGAGCACGCGTCATTGGTTCGCAAAAGTAGACTCGGCACATCTAAAATCAACTAAAAAAAGTGGAGTGCGTCATTTCAAATTAGACAAGCTCTAAGAACCTGGCTTGTTTGTCACCGACGAATTAAAAAAAAAAGAACTATATGGGTTAGATTAAATCAAATAGCCGAAGATACGGCACGTCCTTCAGATTGACAACTGAAAATGGGGACGATGCACAACTACATTATCGTTGTGCAATGTTATATGACAAAGATAAACCTATTTGTTTTGACCATAGCGTAAGCGAGACAGGCGTGTGTAAGAGTGAAGTCCTGTCAATCGTATATTGCGACTGAGTGAAATTAGGCGACGGGGGCCTGATTTAAGCGGTCCACGCGCTAGAGGCGAGTCACCTATCTTCCTATCTTGATTTAACCTAAGCATAATGGGCCAAATGTTTTCAGCTAATTCCTTGGGCATACTTGGATGCAATACCCATCGTGCATCTAGTAACTGTTTTATTTAAAAAATCTAGTTAAGAATAAGTGTCCTTCACATTACGCTCGGCAGCTAGCTTCTAAAAATAAGATCTGGAATAAATGTAGTGCATCTCTATGCAGTTTCTAGCGCCAACAGACTGTAAAATTATTTTATTAATAACTATCTCTAGAAACTTCCAAGCTATGAATGTTTAAAAAATAGTGAAATCGATGTATAAAAGTGAAGGCATTGCTTTACAAGTTACTTTTATTTCTAGGTCAGTTTTTAAGTTCCTTTTTTTATGTGATATGGAGCAAACGAGCAGGAAGGTCACTTGATGAAAAGTGATCACCTCCGCCCATAGACAACTGTAACACCAGAGGTGTCACCGATGCGTTGCTTGTCTTTTGAATGGGAATACGCTCTCTACTTGAAGGCTGCGATGTTATATTCCTTTGGAAATACCGTCGCAGGAAGAACATTCCATATTTTGGAATAGGTGTATATGAGTGGGGATTATTCACAAAATACCTATATACAGGAAATTAAAAATTAGAAACTGTAATACTCTACGCTTTTTAATTAAGGAACAATTATTTTCAACAATGGACATCTTAGATGGCTGTAAATGCTAATAAAAATCACCGTGAAATTGTGCAGTGTTCGTTTCATAAGATTTTTTCTGTGTAATAAGGTGCTGTCGGAAGTTTCATTACTTACACTGTATATCTAAAGTCCAGTCATCTTCCAACGCTGGTGCTGAAGGCATCTGAGGGTTAGACGCCCTGCAGGACAGCTTTGCGCCGGCGTCTGCTTTAGTGAACTGGAGGGACACTGTCGAAGTGGTTGTGTTACCGTCAGTTGACAGCTGTGGACAAAGATAAGTGAAGTAAATGGAACATTTTAAGCTATCAAAAAAGAGCCAGTGGGGTATTACAATCCAAGTTCATTCCCTAAACTGAGCGTCGCGAGGTAATATGACGGTTACCTGGCGCTAACGCAACTTGTTAGTTAGATATTTACTGACTAAATTGCTCGCGACCTACAAGCAATATTAATAAGGCCACTGATAGGTGGACGGACGACCTGAACGTCTACCACCAGTTGCCACTTTTAATTTACGTTATCGTTCGCGTAAAAAAAATTAATTGGGATGACACATGACATGGCATGGCAATGTCAAAATGCCAATACATTTTTTTACGCGAACGATAATGTAAATTCAAAGTGACAACTCGTGGTAGACGTACTGATTAAGGAAGAGCTTACGAGTAGGTATGTCATTTACGGTTGCTCAGGTTTTATACCACTACAACGACAACTTTATAAAGTTTTGTTAAGTCGCTGATTATTGTTTTCTCCGATTTCCGATTCAAAATAACTTGTTTGTAACAGATCCGCAATTTGTTGAGGTTTGAGTTATTTTAATCTTTGATTCTAAGGCGATCATGTAGGAACAATAACGATCACGTTTAGTAACGGACTTGCGCGAGCTCCAGGTGGATGACTGGCAGGACGCTCGACAGACCGAAATGGCGTCTCTTGGCATCGGAGGCCAAGGCCCACTTTGTGTCGGTGCGCCATTTTAGTTAGTTTTTTTAGGAACGCTAAGGTATCCCAAGAATGTTTTTGAAATACCAGTAACGTTACCATTGCAAAATATAACACTATAATGTTTTATGCCAATATGTGTAACTGATAAACTCAAACTCAAATATCTTTTTTTTAATAGACTTAATCAGAACTTTTAAATAGTCAAAAAATATACTAAATAATAGACATAAATGCTATATTAATATGAACAAATAAATAAACAGTATACAAACATAATGCGACTCTACCACCGCGTCGGAGAAGTTGATTCTTACAGACCCGGCGGGAAACTCAGTAGTTACTCTTTTAAACTTGTTGTGGTTTTACAATGCGAGTTAGTAGAGTACAAATTAGTATGTTAATAAAATTCTAACATTAAAAAATAAACAGAACAACCTAACAGGTACAACAAAGCTACATAATATAGAACAATAGGCTGTACCGAGTCATTTATACAATTCCAAAGATAAAAATTGTTAGTCATTAATATAGTCACTTAAAAGTCCAGTATTTAATTAATAATTGGCGCAGTGCGCTGTAGCACGGTTTTTCGCCTCGATTTCCGTAGTGTCCCGGGTTCGATTCCCGGTCGAGTCAATTTAGGAAACGATCTTTTCTGAATTGACTCGGGTCTGGGTGTGCTGGGAGACGCCCCTGGCTTATTTCCTTCTATGGTACCTCGTAACACAGGGGTATTAATCCCTACTTCGAGACCATTACAAGAGGTGTGTTGTATGGCGCATATGTATATTATATTATATATTTGTATGTATATTATGTATGTAATAAGTACTACAAGAGGTAACTGATCCCGCACTGAGCAGATATATAGATATACGAACGCAACGTCCTTTCCTGTAAATGACACCATGATAGCCCACAAAAAAACTGTCCGTCCAAAAAACTAAATCACACTTCCTGGTTGTAACTACTTCAGTTTCTTTCTCAGAGACAATTAGCCCATATTTTTTGCTCGCGAGGAAAGATACGTTTTTTGCGTTTATATCGTTCCTTTTATTGTTTTCTCTTGAATAAATTCTTCGCAACTCGAGAGACGCGGTATTAGGTTTCAGGGGAATAACTGTTGCTACTTCGGAATAAAAATACTTTTGTGTGTCTTGTCTACCTTTCCATCAGGGTGATTGTAGGTATTTATGTAACTTTGAGTTAATGTTAAACCAGTCATTGTCGGTTAGCAAGAAGCTGTCAACTCAATTGAGATTATCTATTTCTGCGGTCAAAACGTAACAGATCTTTAATGGTACAATGAAGATCTTTTGTTACATTGCCTTTTGCAGTAAAATGTGCCAATACTTGTCGTATTCTCAATAAATTTAAGTGAAGTAAAGTAAAGTAAAAAAAAACATTTATTCATTTAAGCTTGTACAAAGCTTTTATGACATGTCAAAAAAAAGTATATAGAAATAATAATAATAAACGTAAATGAAATAGTACAATATTAGTACATATCGTGAATATACATAATGTAAATCTACCACCGGTTCGGATGTTGCTTCTTATCGAGGAGGATCCGGCAAGAAACTCGATAGTTACTCTTTTGAACTTTGTTTAAATTGTTTTACAAAAAATAAATTCAGAGTACAGTCAATAAGAGTAGAAAAAAGAACACAATATTGAGCAGAGGAGCAGATTATTCCTACTATGACCACAAACTTTTGTCGTTCAAGTAATGCTCTACATTATAATAACCTTGTTTCATTAACTTTGCTTTAATTGCAGACTTAAACTTGTGAAGAGGTAGATCAACAAGACTTTGAGGTATTTTGTTAAAGTATTTTACAGATTGACCCACAAATGAGTTTCCCACCTTGTGTAGCCTAAGACTAGGAGTTTTCAATTTGTTTTTATTTCTGGTATTATGTTTATGAGTGTCACTGTTTTTTTTGAACAGATGCAAGTTTTTGCGCACATACATTATGTTATCTTAAATATACTGAGCATGCACAGTTAAAATACCGATCTTCTTAAATACTTCCCTAAGCGAGTCGCGTGGTCTAAGTTTGTAAATGGAGCGGATGGCTCTTTTTTGAAGTACAAAAATGGTGTTCAAGTCTGCAACTGAACCCCACAACAGTAGACCATACGACATAACACTATGAAAGTAGCTAAAATATACTAGTCTTGCTGTTTCAATATCAGTCAAGAGTCCTAGTCGTATATATCAAACAGCACAAGCAGCGGAACTGAGTCTCCCTGCCAGGGCCGTTATATGCGGACCCCATTTTAACTTAAAATCTGAAGTTATTCCTGCAAATGCAGTAGAATTTGTTAATTCTAATGGCTCGTCATTCATAGTTACAATAGTATCAACCTGTCTCACATTGGGCATAGAGAATTTGATGCACTTTGTTTTTTCGCATTAAGTAATAAATTATTACTAGTACCTCTGTCGACTTTAAAAATCAACGTTATATCAAATTAAATATAACATTCAATATTAAACAATGGCCTAAAACTATAGCATCAACCTGGCAAGAAATTAAGCATGCGGCGCGTTGCCTCTGACAGATAGTCCGCTTCGAACAAACCCGCCATTTTGATCACGCACACAGACACAGTGAACTTATACAAGTTCATCACATGATTGTTAATCCTGGTTGTAATTAAAACCATTCTTTTGGCTCAAGAAGAACACCTATCCTCGTACATAAGGTCAATGGGTTAGTCCAATTGTCCCGAACTCTACGACGGCAAAGATCAGTACTATGACTTTCTGTCACTCAACTATCGAGTTGACTTCCGAAATTTGTTTGTTATTTTTAGTTCCATTTCTAACCACTAGGGGCGCTGTACCGAAATTTCATACCTAAACGTCAACGCGGTCAATGGTAATGCTAGGGCCGTCATTGGTATAAACTCATTGTAGATATACGTACAGGTTTTATTTTTTGTTCATACCTACCTAATTTCTTTCACAAGTACTAAAAACAACCAACAAATTCTCTTCAATCCTCTAGTTTATTAGCTTCTTTTAATGCTAAACTATTACGAAGCACTGCCTAGGTGCGTTGGACACTAAAGTATCAATTGAGAAATATTTGGTTTAGTAAAAACTTTGATTCTTTGTAACGGTCCAACTAAAAAGCGATGAGCGTAAATTTTATGTACAATATTTTTTTTTCTCACTGTTACGAGTAACGATTCACGTAGGTAATTTTACTTTTTTATTTTTTTTATTAATACAATGGTTTTCAATACAATATACGATTGAAAAATTAAACACGCGTGACATAAACATCCTGTCTTTTGTTTCTTTCTGACATGTATGAGTGAATGGAGTAGGAATACTGACAGCGAGCAAATGGTCCTTGTTTATTATATGTCATTGATTTCAACTCATAACACCTTAACACTCGTAATATGCTTATTACTACAGAAATATTCAATATCTAAAGATAGAACACTAAATAAGACACATTTCGAACCTTGAAGACATCAGACGGGATTCAAACCGCGTCTTCCACAATCCGGGTGGCAGCTCTTAACCACTGAGCTATCGAAATACCAATGGAAGCAACGAATATTTCTAGTGTATGCATGTTAACCATCTTAATTCGTTTTTTTCTAGTTTTTAATTTTAGGTATGAAAAAAAATATTGTAGAATGCTACAATAAACAAAGGATTAATATTGGCTTATTAAATCAGAGTACGGGCGAGACACTTTCCTTATTCCAATCCTGATTACTGACACACATTCCCCGAACTCGATGAACGGATTCCTCCTTTTTATTAGCCTTATATGTTAAAAAAATACCTGGCTTTGATAATAGGTATATAACTAAAAGCAATTTATCGCCACGTCAGATACGACAAAGCCTCTTTCCAAAACTCCAGGTAATTGACATAAACCTTTTATAAGGACGTTATTATTATAATGATCATTTCAGTCTTAGATGAAATGAAATAATATATTTATTCATGTAAGCTTTTGCTAGCAATTATGATAGGTCATAAAGCAAAATATATAATGAACGTAAATATAATAATACTTACTATAATAATGAACATAATGTGACTCTACCACCGGTTCGGAGGTAATTTTCCGGTGATTTATATAGGAAAATAGGGAATGAAAATTTTTTGTTTGAATTGGTTACTATGAGCAAGTGGCAAGTTCAAACCTGACCAATAGAAGCTTTTCAAACTAATATCTGTCGTTTATTTCCGCTAAAGTAAAATACCATATAAAAATACACCGAACTAACTAACTAACAATATGAGTTAAAAATTTCACTGTTTGATAATTGCGGCAAATAAAAAATGCTATTACGAAATTCGATAAATTGTATTTCTGTAACGTATTTTTCTATTGTCGTGGAAATAATACTCGACATAAAAATACTCGTATATGGAGTAAATATTCTACGAAACCTTTTCTGCGAAACGAAATTCTATGAAATTTCTGTGTGTGACTAAGAAACACCTTTTTTTTGCGAAGCACAAGTTTTTAAGTCTATGCTCTGATTACCATCGCGCTGACGAGTAAGTAGTCGTTAAGGATGCAGATGCAGAATCCGCAAATTGATTTTAATTAAGACTTGTTAATATTAATTTCTCGCTGGCATGTTGGCCTGAAGCAGATTTAATTAAATTACGCACAACAATCAAACTTGAGAGGAGCTCATACGTTAATATATAACATGTGGAGGATATTTGATTGACATCGCATATTGTACCCTAATCAAAATTTATGCTCAGAAAGGCGAAAATGGAGGGAGCGATCTGATAATACCTTCATTGAAAACACTTACTTAAATTTTTGAAGGCTTAATAAGCTTCATTGTATTTTGTTTTTTATGGCGAAATAAAGGAGTATATTGATTGCGCTAGCTTTTTACTTTTCATCACTTTGATGAAAGAAAAAAATACATTTGATATTATTTTTTTAGGTCTATTAAAAATCTCCCTTAACATTTAGGGAAGATTTTTGAAGCCTTATTAAATGACCTGTATTCCAGAACGTAACTCAGCTATTACTGATGTTTGTATGTAGAGTTCTAAGTGATCAATGCTAGAGTTATGTCCTCGATTTCACACTGAGGAATACGAGGGTCCAGATTTTACTTACAATCAATTATGTAAACTGAGGGTAGCCAACAATTTCGTCAGTACATATTCAGCCTAGAAGATGTGTTAGTGCCAGGCAACTGCCGACTGGCTGGAAATATAAAGGATTGTAATACAGGGTTATTGAAAAAAACATCAACAACTTCGCAAGAGCTAACATCATACACAACAACATTTGTTCTACGAGTTTTATCATAACTCAATACATTATTTAATAATGATTTTACAAGCTTTTCTTTTTACTGTCGTGACATTTGTAAGTCTATGTTCCATTTACATACAAAAAGGCGACGCGTGCGATTCTGCTGATAGTGATCTACTACATAGTAAGTGATATTCACACACCGTGATTCGAAAGGGTTTGTTTACCTTATTTTTGCGAAGCCATGCGCACAGAGATGAGAACATTCAGCCGTAAAATTAAATTGTTATTTATTTTTGTATGAAAGTAATATGTGTCAAATGATCAAAAGCCGTAGAACAAATGTTGTTGTGCATGATGGTAGCTACCTTGTCTTGCGAGGTTGTTGATGTTTTTTTTAATAACCCTGTATAAATAGGTTCTGAAATGCGCGTCAAGGTCTAAATATTTTTTTATCAAAGTTCTGAGAATTTTTCATTCTATCCTATCTTATTACCTACGAATTGTTAGGCTTCCTCCAGCTACTGTTGTCCTTTTTAATAAAGGAGTAATTATTTTAGTAACGTTGAAATTTCATTCTGCTCGTGTGACCATTTTGCCAACAAATTCTAAATTACTTTAAAGAAATCATCATTATGTTCGTGACTACTTAATGTTGCCTGTGTTATATTTTACACAAAAATATATAGGTTGTACCAATTAAGTTTATCGCCAAGCTTATGTTTCCTATTTTAATACTGAATCGTTGCAAGTATTCTTGGAAAACTATTCAGACGAACAGGCCTGATAAATGTTCTTTTCAGCTTTCGGCTAAGTAAATCTGGGCCTCTTCAGCAAAAGGGTCCATTTGGTTTAAATAAAATACCAACAGCAGCGGTTTGAAGTTTTCCAATAAATCACTGGATAAGGCTTAACAAATCGCAAAAGTTCTGTTCGGAGCTGTTTTTGGGTAGAGAAAAATAAAATTACCCTGTATTAAAAATATCGCAGTAACGAACTTTTTAAGTGGAAAATTCTAGAGTTGGTATTAATATGCGGTTTTTAGGTTTCAATTTAATTAAACTGATGAAATAAATATATGTTTAGTGAGATTACAATAGGTTTTTCTGAAGATTTTTGTAGTTAATAAATCATAACCTCAGAGACATTAAGGCTTTAACGACTTTATGTTAAAGTTAATCGCTTTAGAAATAAACTTAAGACTGTAGGAATGGCTTTAATTAATTACTACACTCACTAATTGGGGATTGTTATTAATTTAATGTTATTTATACCAAGAAGTAGGTACGAATTATATTATATCTAACTTATCATGTCCGCTCGCGCCGGGCGCTCAGTCCCAAAACTTAGGTAACTCCCTTACGACCGATTTGAGTACGATGCCAACACTGGCTGTCCCATTCAATTTACATTTATTACTTTTACGTGTCCCTATTTTAAGTTTGCTGTGGATGCTGCTTCTTATGGCCGTAAAGATTATGAGGATCTGTTTGGTGTTTTTACGTTAGGTAACGGAAGTTTACGTTCTGTAGATCTCATGAGTTGCCACTTTAAAATTACGATATCGTTCGCGTAAAATATTTGTATTGGGATTTCGTACAGCGCCTCTGTTGAGTCGAAATGGAACTAAAAAACGTTACCTTGATGCTTTTGTTACGTTATGGTACCGTTTTTTAGTTCTACGACATGATTTTAGGAAGTGACGTGTAGTTTAAAAGTAAGATTGTGTAATAGGTACCTGTTTTTTGTAGGTAATTGATTAAAAATAAACTATCTTTTCTGAATTGACTCGGGTCTGGGTGTGCTGGGAGACGCCCCTGGCTTAGTTCCTTGTGTGGTACCTCGTAACACAGGGATATTAATCCCTACTTCGAGACCATTATAAGAGGTGTGTTGTCTGGCGCATATTTATATTTATATTTATTTATATTTATATTTTCAAGTATAGAGTAAAATGTGTGCATACCAATAGCTGAAACAGTATTTTAGTACATGGTCCGCATGGTTAACCGTCTGATGATATTGAGGTATTTTTGTGGAATGGTGTTCCAAATACACATTTTCATTGATTAATATTTTTTTGAACAAACAAATACACATATCTATTAATGTTTTTTAAATGTCAACGAATACGTCATTAAAAAAATTACCGTGACTATTATTTATTTATCTATTTAAACTTTAATGGACAAAATAAGTACAACAGGCGAACTTAATGCCATAAGGCATTCTCTACCAGTCAACCTTTGGGTCATGCAGAGAATTTCAATATCTGGTGCGGTGAGATAAACAAATGTGAATGGTCATAAAAATAAATATAAAATTACACATAAAATAACCAAGATACTATAATGAATATAAATAATTATACAATACATACAATATCTATATAAATACAATAAACAAATATAAATATAAACGCAACTAAGATAAATGTTTCTTAAAACTATGTTTGGTCTGACATGCTCTAATCCCGGCAGGCAGAGAGTTCCAGAGCTTGGCCGCCTGCATATATCTATCGATGAACACATACTTGCATATAGCTGTATATTTACACATATATGTACGTATGCTCAAAAGGAAAATGAGCATAAGAAAACAAAAATAGACACTTATTAATTAATACTTTCGTTGAATTATTAAAAAACAAATTCTTATTTGGGAATTAGGAGCTCACCATGGATTGTTGTTATTTTATTTTCTCTGGGTGAAATACCCAAACACAAACGACTGTTACACAATTTATTATTAAGATAAAGGGTTTTTGATATGCCCAAATGTATTTTTCATGAGTAAATGCCTACGTGCCTGAAACGGCTAGAACAAAATTCGACCTTACAGCAAATTGATTAAAACGTGGTTCACATTGGCGGTGTTTCAGTGGTCATGTAGCAGGTGAGTTGTTTTGTTCCAGATTAAATAGAATACTATGCATTTAGGTTCATTTTTTCAGTCAGAGTAAGTAATTTAGTGGTAAGTAGTTATTAGGTAACTAATTGGTCTCAGAACTTTGTACTCCAAAAAAGAGCTATTCGGTCGATACACAACCTTAGGCCACGCGACTCGCTCAGAGAAGTATTTAAGAAGATTGATATTTTAACTGTGCACGCTTAGTATATTTTCGATAACATAATGTATGTGCACAAAAACTTGCATATGTTAAAAAAAACAGTGATACTCATACACACAATACTAGAAATAAAAACAAACTTATTACTCCAAGTCTTAGGCTACATAAGGTAGGAAATTTTTTTGTGGGTCAATCTGTAAAATACTTTAACAAAATATCTTAAAGTCTTGTTGATCTACCTCTTCACAAGTTCAAGTCTACAATTAAAACAAAGTTGATAAAACAAGGTTATTATAACGTGGAGGATTACTTGAACGACAAGAATTTGTGGTCATAGTAGGAATAATCTGCTCCTCTGCTCAAATAATGTATTTTTATTGTTCTTTTGACTGTACTCTGAATTTATTTGTTGTAAAACAAAACAAAGTTCGAAAGAGACTTAACTATCGAGTTTCTTGCCGGAGTCTCGATAAGAAGCAACTTCCGAACCGGTGGTAGATTCGCATTATGTTTATTTAGAATATGTACTATTATTGTATTATTTTATTTACGTCTATTATAGTTTTTTTTTTGTGAATTTTGACATTTCATAAGTGCTTCTTTGTAAAAGCTTAAGTGAATAAATGATTTTTTACTTTTACTTTTTACTTATCTCAATTAATCGCTACAAATAACGGCCTACGGTTATTCACACATACACGAACACTTACTTAAATTTAAAGTGGCAACTCATATTATACGTACTGTACTTACGTTGAAAGCTAACTTTGTTCATCTGAAAGATCTTTCAATAGAAAATAGAGCATTGTAAAAATGATAAAAATAAAATAATTCAATTTAATGTCGGCTACGTACCGTCTCCTTAGCATTATTTATCCTGTGACCGTTCTTCCACCAGGTAATGGAGGCAGGTGGCCGTGACCCTGAACTCTGACAGAGCAGGTCGTACCTCCTGCTGGCAGACAGCGGCTGGTTGGAGCCCACCATGTGGACTGTCAGTGGAGGAACTGTGGGCAAAGGAAGAAATTAGGGGTTGTAAATGACATCACTGACACACCCGATTGCAACAAAGATACATTGAGCCTAAACCGTCATTTAAAATTATATTAGGCTATATGCTGAGTGAGGTCCATTTGTCTTTTTGGGCATCGGGACACCGCTGTCTGATGGTATGATCTTTTTTTTTCCTGTTACCTATATGTTTTGTTGTTAATGCCTACTTCTTTTGTGTTTACTTTATAAATGTAACGATGTCCATAAAGTTAATAAATATTTTTCTATTTCTATTTCATTTTGAAGTTATTTAAGGTTTTTTCACAGTAAACCAGGTAATTGTTTAGTGGTTCAAGTATGAGGATTATGTCCATAAAGTTACATCTGAGAGTGACGTTAATAATATGAGCGCATGTGCACACAATCCTTGTAGATCTGACGATATTTGATATTTGGTAGTTCTGACTAACCACTACTGGTTTGAGCGAACACGCCGCTAAAAGCCCGTGTACAATCGTTTTGTTTTTTCAAGCGCACGTGTAGGCGCTTATGCCAAATGGTGCTCAGTACGCTAATCTGAAACTCCTTTAAGATATTTCATATTCTGTTGCGTGCGGTTGCAAAAGTTCGCTGGTGAATTAACGTCATTGTATGAAATAAATAAAAATAAATACATACTTGGGACAATTCACACCAAGATCATCAGAGTCCAAACTAAGCAGAGCTTGTATTATGGGTGTCAAAAACTGATAAACATACTTAAATATTTCTAAATACATACTTAAATAGATAATAACACCCAGACACACAAAAAACACAAATATTCAACACATAAATGTTTGTCATGGGTGGGGATCGAACCCACGACTTCCGGCGTCAAAGACAGGATCGCAGCGATTGCGCCAACAGGCCAGTCAATGAGTATCAAATAATAACTAGCATATAATGTTCTATAACTTCTGTAAGATACTAAATAACCAAACCCAAACTATTTATTTATTTATTCATTGCATAGTCACATATATATAAAGGTCTTACAGTATTTCATAAAAGTACATGTGACGCCCTATGCTACTATGCTGCCCTACTATGCTGCCTAATGTTAAAATCTTGTTATATATGTACCGTTGCATGTGTCTTCCAACGACACTAAAGTTCCAACCTTCAGAAGTTTCTAGATGTAAACACACAAAGTACTCAGTTCCAGTATACTGAAGTGATACTGCATAGGTACTGAAGCCGCAAACAGACGACGAATGCATCGCACTCTTTGACGCGCCGGACGCAAGTAGCGACGCGCTCTCAGAGATAAAAGTACGAGAAACTCAGCTTAAGAGTTCATGTTCATGTTCATCGTGGCTATGAGGTTACACAGTAGGTAGATGAGAAAAGTTTCTCTTAAATGTCACAAATAAAGGTGAAAATAACCCGGGTGATTATCAAAAAACTTACGAAAACGATATGGCAGTAAGTGATGTTGTTACTATTATGTAAGAAAATTTTGGATTTTTGACTTCAATTTCATGGTCACACAAAAAATTGCTGAATAGTCAGAAATTGTGCATGAAAATCTTGAAATTGAAGTCAACTGAAAGAAGAAACATTTTTTTTAATATGCCCGTCAAGATGACCTCACGCCACCTGATAGAAAGCGGTCGTGAGGTCCAGATATGAGGTTGACGAGCCCAGTCATTCAAACGAATCACTGGGCTGGCCATCCTCACCTTGAAGGCCTGCAGAAATGCCTTTTCACGCCCCGCTTGAAGAACCCGGGACTATACGAGGAAGGAAACACATGTGCTGGAAGAGCGTTCCACGTCTGGATGGTACGACAAAGAAACGAGTCACCGAACCTTTTAGTTCGGGCCAACAAATGTTGAATTGTGTGTGGGTGACGCGTGGTACGGGAGTGGAACAACTGAAAGAAAAAACATGTTTTACTTACAGCATTACATACTTACTGCGTATGCCATATTGTTATAATGGTAAGTCGTTTGATAATCACTCGGTACAAACTGTGTTTATTTGAGGTGTCTAAGCAAAAATTTTTCTATTGCAATCTGTACTCTAAATAACAATTATACTTACAATTCATGTCCAACGTAAGCGTTGTCTCTATAGGATGCGCCCTTGGGTGGTTCGAAGCTCGGCAGGTGAGGGCGGCCCTCACGTCCGCCCTCGTCAGAGGACCCACCCTGAGGATCCCTCTGACACCGTTCCCAGCCAGAGGAGACGCGGGCGTGTCCGTCTCCACTTCGTCTCTAAACCATTTCACCCATGGTCTTGGTCGGCCTGTGAAGAAAAGGGAATAAGTTTTTTCAAGGAATTAAACTTTTCATGCAGTAATCCAGGGGGAAGTTAAGGGGCTCATACCCGCCCCAACAACATCTGAAATCACCCATGACAAATCTCAAATTAGGCTTCATACTATCCTCCTTTCTTGATGTACCTATTTATGTGATATTTTAATCAGTAATCAATTACTTAATTCATTTTAAATTCGTAGTTATGTCATTTTTTTTACAAATTAAGCACTTAGCTAAATTTAATCACGAAAACCTGAATATTTATCTAGATTGAAAGAAACATATACTTCTTGTAATCCACAAAATATACTTGAATACACTTACAAGACATGACATTTTCAAAATAGCGGAATTTCTTGCCGGGTCTTTTCAGTAGATACTCTTTGACATGAAAGAATGACATTTAAATACATCTTTGATATTTTAGCGTAATATCGTATTGATTTATAAGGGATGGTTAATATCGTCGTTTGAATGTTATATTGTACTACGAGTACAGTAAGTTTAACAGTGTCAGAAATTTAAACTTAATATTATCTTCAAAATATTTCTCAAATCACAGCAGGAAACTTTAATTTAATATTCTTCGCACACCGATAGAGGTTGTTATCTTTAAGCATCCACTTACTCGTGGGGGTAGGCACCCCACCTTCTGACCTAATGCGATTTGAGGTTGGTAATAAATTCTTCTTGTTGAAAATTAATTAATTTCCCCTCTCACGAAGTATAATTCGCCAGCGTCCATTATGAATATAAAACAGGTTGAAAAGGGTTGAGTTTTTACGCAACAAAATCTATGTCAATGTAGCAAGTACATAATGAGGGTGCAAAATGTATTAATTTATGGGAAAAGTCGGTAGCGCTTAATTTGGGGGATCTTGGCCTTTATGAATTCGTATCTGATATGTGAGTACGGTCTGCTAGATGGGTATAGGGGTTTGTTTAATTTTTGGCCCTTGAGATCAGAACTGACGGAGCGGCTATTATAGCTCAGCTCATCATTTTTTTTTTCTGAATCCATAAAAAAAATATTGAGGAAACAACTCAAGCATTGGCCTGGACCCAAAGTAAGGTTTTACCCTGTAACGTGGAAGCCAGAAACATCGAAAAAACCACAAAAACCCGAACCCAACATGAACATCTGTTCCATCTGCAGACATTGGTACTAGTGTGGTGTAAATCGAAACTTCGGCGCCACTAATTAATTAATGTAAGTAGTAAAAATTACGGGACATTCAACGTCAGTTTGGGTATTTTCAAAAAGTGATAATTGCCCCTCCCCGCGCGATCCAGCGCGTGGAGCGCGAGCGCGGGTGGGGCGGGGAGGGGAGTGGAAATCCCGCGTCCGTGATGAAACCCGCACCTTGTTAAAAACACCTTGTAAACACAATATATTTAAAATCGTGTCATATTTACAGAAAAAGTATAGTAAGTGGCAAACCAACACAAACCGTAAAATTCAACAGACTGTCCTTATCCTATTTTGATTGTGGTTACTTACTATATTTGAGGTACTAATATTTGATGTGCTATTGACTATCCATCATAAAATTTATTTACCTCCAGACACATCACACTTCAGCGTAAAAGAGTCACCTTCGATGTAAGGGCCGACGATGGCCTGTTTGACGACTCCTTTATCATCGATGATGATCATCTTGTTGGGAGGCACTGTGAACAAAAATAACATCATACAGTGAACGCCCTAATTTAAGGCAAAAATCTCACCTCAACTGTAATTACGGTGTAACGAGCCCTACTCCATTACGTGGATTGTTGGGATTGCTAGTTTTAGATATTATCATGCCAGAACAGCCTCAGAGCCTTAAAGCCTCAGACAGGGCTTAACGACTGCCATCACCGCTCTTTATTAATGTGACACTCGTAACACTTATTTCTAATTTATTCGTTTGAAGTGAGTTTATCAGAATAACCAGACTGTATGAAGAATAAAGTGCAGTCTGTCTGACAGTAAGTGGACTCTTGCCATAAGCCTTGCTGTACGAGTAATATCACCGCACTTCTTTAAATCCCAACGGATTTTCGCAGACTGGTATTTCAAAATAAACCAGAGTGTTGAAGTGTACAAATATAACCGCGCAAAAGCCTAACTAATGCGACAGGCAGCTGGCTAAATACCAGCGCGTACAAAAGGCGGGAATATCTTCGTCGTATATCAGCGTGCCTCCCGGAGAATGCTAGTGAATAAGGTTATTCGGGCACAATGTGTACGACTCTTTGACCGAATAAAGACGCGTTTTTGCTTCACACAGCCTGCGAATACATTACTTGATATTTTTTGATAAATAAAATCCATCATCATAATTTGCTCTCGCAACATCCAGGGCCGAGCATAGACCTTCGTAGGATTTTGTTTACAATCGGCGAGCGTACGACGACGCACAGTAGAGCTAGTATAGCACAAGCCCTGACAGTTACGTAATCGTATAGTTATAAGCAAACAAATTTAGTGGACACGTTAAATCCTCATCTTAATTTATTTGACATGGCAACATATTTTATTCGTTTTATGAAAACGAACCTAGCTGTCAAATTGTTCGTGCTCGCCCCTCAGCGAACGATAACGTAAATTTAAAATGGCAACTCGTAGTATACGTACAGGTGAATAATTTTTGAGACGAAACGCTACTGTTTTAAATGGTCTCTATAAATACTTAATTAATAATTTTGATGAATAATTGCTATCTCACCGTCTTGTCAGATCTTTCCCATCACGTTACCACAAAATAAAGAGTTTCCAGAAGGACCGCTCGCACCTTTTTCCTAAACTTGCGTGAACCGCCTAGGGTTACTACTATATTTTTAAAATGAAGTAAGTTATACCTACTTGACAGAACCGGCCAAAAACAAAATTCACCATGTGAAAAATTGCACCAAGTTCGACAAAAACAAAAACACTCGCGACAGTGCGACTTTCCGACTCACCGAAGCTCACTGACTTCACTTGTAAAATCATGTCTCTGTATGCGTGCGTCATAAATGGCGTGTTGTTCTAAGCGGGCTATCTGTCAGAGCGCCGCGCATGTCTAATTTGTGACCTTACTCTATCCTTTACATTTGATTCTGTTCCACTACTTTCCACTCTCAAATCTGTTAATCTGTAATCTCTCAATACAGGTAGTATCAGCAATTCTGGTTCCAATCAGACCACTCGATAACAACTTCTCAAGAAACTTACGCAACGAAAGGGATTCTCTTCGCAGAATTCAATTAAATTGCCAAGTTAAATCGAAAGGCTATATCGGGGGGAATTATTAGAGAACAAGAACCATGAAATTATATCGAGCTCATTATCAATGGAGTTGATACGGCAGGGATTTCCTATTATCATTGTGATCAGCGTAACTGCCGATGGTAAATGAAGTGGAAAATTTTCTACTTTCTCATTCACTTTCGTTTTTCGTAACGACATTGTTACCTCAAGGGCTACCTTCTGTATAATTGAACGGACCCCTCTCTGAAGCTACCTTGGTTTTAAGATTGTCTTTCTACGAATTTTTCGCTTGCATATTTATTGTCTTAAGATTATTTCAGAGGTACTTTTTGTGACATTGAATAAGTTTTCTTGAAAACACTTATTGCGCAAAAACTTAAGCAAGTTCACAGATCAATTTATTTATTGAACTTATCACTATTTTTAATCATATCATGATAAATAAAATTAATTAAACAAAGGGACGTCTTCTGAAACTATCATTCAAAATAAAATAAATTTTATAGCCATCAAGGTAATCACTACTTGTCCTTGTGTGTTTGTCTAAAATGTCATAGTGTTGTTATGCATACATATAATGTCTGCCTAATATCTTTGGAACCAACCAGTACTTACATAACATAACAGAAACGGCCCATGCATCGTTAATAATCTGACATTATCTTGAGAATAATGATATCATTATTGATATTGTAGTGGTTGAAATAATGACGATGGAATGGCATAATAATAATGTCATGGCAGTGTTATTGGTAGCTAATGACTGTTTACTCAGCGACAAGAACCTTCTTTACATTTATGGTATTTGTAATATGAGTAGTTTCCAATTTGATTGAATTTCAAACCCTTGATAATTTTTATGTAACACATTGGTCAGTGACTGCGAGCGTTGCCGATCGAAGGACAGAGGGTTGTATAAACAAGTTCATAAGGACTAAATTAGTATAATACCCACAATTTATGACTTTCACATGGTGTAACCCCCGTAGGGCCCTTATGTTTTGCATATTGCGGACCCATGAATTGGGCCGAAAGCGAAATCAACAAAATAAATTATGAAATAAGTAACATTCTAGCACAAAATCCTATTTAAATAAAAGTAACTACAAATGAGATGCTGGCGAAATCCAAAGAGACATGGCGGTTACATCACCGAGTTTGACGATGATGTACATAAATTAATTATTTTAAGTTAGATCACAAAGCTCTGTTCCCTGCGGTAAGGGGAATACAATGATGCTGAGGTATTTCTACCTGTCGTATGTTGCGATTGAAAAGGGGTCGTGAAATGCACGTGGCAGAAAGTAGTGTCACGTTTCGGGGATCTCGGCTTCCTTCCTTTCTGCGCCGAAGACAATCACCATCATATTATATTGGGTAGGGGACTCTGCTCCCCTCCAGTTTTCCCAGAAGTTCCGAGTCCTACGTCATATCCTAGGTGTCTCGATCCCAGGGCAGGGCCATGCGTAATGCACAAATGCATTTGCAGACGTAAAAAAGAGGTTATTCTTTAGAATATACTTAATACTCACCAATAACAGTTAGGTTGACTCTTGAATTCCTGGTCTGGGCTTGTTTGAAGTCCACCCGGCACCTATACACTCCTTGGTCGGAGGCCCGCACCCGATCCACGCCCAGCTCAGCAGGCCTTCTCTCTGGTAGAAAGTAGGCCCTCGATGCAAAGACGCTTTCGTCAGACCAGCGTTCTGCGACCCCGAAGTCACGTTCTCTCGCGTCGACGCTACGAAGGAAAAAAAATGTTTGGTTATACCGTAGGTAACAAGGTTTTTGCACGCGGTTTTCTATATTGTCGCATCAAAGTTTAAAACGTGTCCGAATAATTACTATAGCCCTAGCAGCTGATGTCACAATATAATATCAAGTAATTATTTATGATTGACAGTAATAATTTTTGGAGTCGTCGTGGCCTAGTGGTTCAGAACCTGAACTCAGATCGTGAATCGTGTGGTCCCTAGTTCGAATCTGGTAAGAACCAAAATCTTTGTGTTCATTGTTAAATATCCGACTTACTCTCCGGTGATGGAAAACATCGATAAAAAACCAAATCAACCTGGATAACGGCGGAAGGCTCACCACCTACTACGTTGGGTTCTAATATCATTAGTGACAAGTGGGCTTCTGAGCGATTCGTTCACCAGGACGACACAGTCACTTGCCACTGACTACCACGTTTGGGATAAAGTCGTGATGGTATGTTATGTTATTTGTGATTAGAATCCCACAAGTAAAAAAAAACTTGGAATTACCGATTTCATATCTTTAACCCTTTCCCTATCCCATGTACCATATATGATACATATCAATGGATTTGCTATTGTCTTATTTCCTATACAGGGAACCTGTTACAATTCTCCACAATCACGGGTTATTGATAATAGACGGGCATCATTGAATATCGAGGCACATTTACGATCTAAGTTGATAGCTAAATGCCAAAATATGTGATTTAATATAGGACGAATAACGGTCGTTCCATTTAAATTAACTAAACAAATAAATGCCTTTTGTAATTTTTATCTAACCATGAAAATTAAATTATTGAATTAATTAATTTTGATTTTGAAATTATTTTAATTTACGATTTTTTTCCTGTTGTTTTATTTTTTATTTTTACTGTTGAAAGCTCTAAACACATTTTAACATTTAAAAAAAATATATATTTTAAACTGTTATCTATGGTATTCTTTGAAATCGTTTTGGAATTGGAAAATATTTTCAAAATCTGCCATGGTTTTTTTTATATACTACGTCGGTGACAAACAAGGACGCGGACCGCCTGATGGTGAGCGGTTACCGCAGCCTATGGACGCGTGAAACACCAGTGGCATCACTCGTGTATTGTCGACCCTTCAAAAACCTTTTCAAACCCCTCTTAAAGAACTACATACTATAAATCATTGGGAAAACCTCGGCAGGGGCTCATTCCACAATTTAAGCGTTCTTGGAAGGAAACATCTATAAAATCAGAGTGTGAGGATGAACTCACTGTCGGTAGCGAGCGGTGCGATGGTAAAAAGTAGCCGTGGGTATCATATCAAATAGCTCTTCACAACAAAACCGTTTCCACTGGCCTTTATCACCAGCAATTTTGGTGACTCTAAAATATAACTTTAAAAGGAGTTCCTGGAAAATTTTAAGCGCGTAGCAGGCTTCGCTGATACTGAGCCTAACCTTTTTGCCTCTACTAATAGTTAAAAAAGTTCAACTTAATTGTAAAGGTAGCAATAAACCGTGAGGTAGGTATATTATTTGTTGAATATTTTTTTCGTGTATAAATAAATAAATAAATATCCCTAGACATTATTCCACACAGCGCCATCTAGCCCCAAAGTAAGCTAATTAAAGCTTGTGTTATGGGATACTAGACACCGGATAAACATACTCAAATACATTTTCTTTTGTAAATACATACTTATTATACATAGGAGACACCCAGACCAGTACAAACAGACATGTTCATGCACACAAATGTTTGTACTGTGCGGGGATCGAACCCGCGACCTCTGGTGTAGTAGCCAACTTCTTAACCATTACACCAAGTTGGTCGTCAAATGTACTTGCAAAGCACGCAAGACTCCTGCCACGTACCTACTGACAGGAGCTCAAGTAGTTTAGTACTATTTGACGACACGATTGGTGTAGTGCGCTGTAGCACGGCTTCTCGCCTCGATTTCCGGAGTGTCCCGGGTTCAATTCCCGGTCGGGTCAATTCAGGAAACGATCTTTTCTGAATTGACTCGGATCTGGGTGTGCTGAGAGACGCCTCTAGCTTATTTCCTTGTGTGGTACCTCGTAACACAGGGATATTAATCCCTACTTCGAGACCTTTACAAGAGGTGTGTTGTCTGGAGCATATTTATATTAATTTGTTCCCATTTTACCTGCCATCCTATATGTCAATTTTGATAAAATAAGTGGAACAAGTTAATGAAGTGTTAAACTTCTTTTGTTGCTGACTTTTCGTGCACGCAGACCTTCGTGCTGGCCGTACGTAATTTACACAGAATGGACACATACTGCCTTGTGCATGGACGATGCTTGCAAAGTGCTAAGAGACTTCACCGCAATGAGATAATTCTACATTCCTGTCCTAAATTCGAAGGAACTCAGATATAAAAGAGTCAGAAACATAAATCTAATTACTAAAAGTAGGGCTGTTGTTTATTACACTTTTACGTCAAACCTTGCTGAAGGCTCTCAAGGTGAATGAATAAAGTAAGACATTCTCTCTTTATTCAAAATGAATTCTTTGATGTTATCTTTCACGTAGATATTATCGAATATAAGAAAATGTTTTCGTCGCATATTCAGCACGCCGGTATAAATATTGTAATAAATTTGTCACATCTGTCTGTACTGTTGTTTTTATTGGATAAATAGAAAAGAAAATTCTACTCTGAAAGAAAATGGATTCCTCTTATCGTACTTAGTGTCAGTTGCAAATGTTTATATAAGATACATATTTCTGCTTTTAATGACAGGCAGTTACAGGTGGTTTTAGAGTGCTTTCACATTTAGGCGACTTTTTGATAATTTCATACTATAAACGACAGCGCGGCAGTCGCTACATACAGTAGGCGCCGAGTTAGTGTTAAGCGAACGTTTTTGTTGACAGACGACAAAATGAGCGAGTTCGACACTGAAATATTTATTATGTGCATCCCTGGTGCGAAGGTGCGAGCCAGCTCCAACACTATTCTGTCAATGATTGCTGGCAGACTGGACTGCAGTTATGTGAGGCATTGCTCGAGCAGACACACATGAAGCTGTGGAGGTTTGAGGAATTTTTAATTTTTAATTTTGTTTAAATTGTTAATTGTGAATATTGTGTTTTAAATTATTTAATTATTGTCTAATTTCAATGCATTGTAATTTTAATTGTATTGTATATTATGTGTAAGCCTGTATGGACCCTGTTGTCTGAAATAAACTTAATTTTATAAATTTATTGCGTGGATTGCACCACACTAATCCAAGAACTATCGCGCGGCGACAGCGCCGCTGTTTTTATAATCTGAAGGCATTCGCTGCTGACGCGCTGCTCACGCCCTAATGTGAAAGCGGTCTTAGGGATCCTTCGCAACCATTTCGATTGTCCCCGAATGTTAGACCCTTAGCAACGTTACTGACAGGTTTTAAAGCCGAAAACCTTCTGCGCTGGCCCCAATTCTAGTCAAAGTTAACAGTAATCAAAAAAGACGTGGCTTTCATTCTTAAAATTGGATTATTTTGCTTTGTTCTCGTAAAAAGCAGTATAAATGGACGTCTATCTACACACAGCGTCGTTTGAACATAGACACAAATTAGACATGATAGACTCTGACAGATAGCCCGCTTAGAACAACACGCCATTTTTGACACACGCACACAGAGACGTGAGTTTACAGGCGAAGTCAGAGAGTTTCAGCATCGCGGTCAGTGGCACTGTCGAAAACATTGAGATATTATTTGTACGTCGTCAGATACTTACATTATAGTTCAATGGTCAAAAATGGTTTCGCGCAGATATTTATGTTGCAGTGTATTTGGCTGTATGAACACCACACGAAATTGTGATTTTACGTTTTTCAAGTTACCAAATAATGTTGAAAGGTAAGTAAAACTCAGATAGCGTTTGCAAGTTAGTAGTACTATGTACGAGTATTATAAGTATTTAAGTAGGTAAACCATTATATTTCGCAACACATTCAAATCCAGTACAAATGGGCTTTTACTTTTTCCGTAACTTATCTTATCATGCATTGGTAAAACACCAGTATTGTTGGTATATTCTTTTACTGGCACGCACTTCTGCTGCATCCGCGCCGCGCCTCCGACAGGTGACCGCCCAAGCGTTGGCTTAATGGTGTTATCTACTGCCTACTAGGTAGGTAGGTAGGACTGTATGATCAAGGCCATTAGGCTAGCAGGTTGCTCCTGGACCCCGGTAAATGACTTCTTATAATATAATACTTTTATACGTTAAGATGGCTAGATTAAAAGGAGTTAAGATGGGTATCTTAACTCCTTTTAATCTAGCTGGACCCCTTTTGTATAGTTTTGTTTTTTCCGAACTAGGTGCAATTTTTTACTTGATGTATTTTATTTTAGGCGGTCTCTGTCAAATCGCGCTTATCTGGCGAATATAGTAGCGAGTAGCAACCCTAGGTGATCAGGCAAGTTAATAGAAAACGTAGCACGTATTGTCAGGAGGTTCCTCTCCCTGCAGCCCTAACCACCGGCAGTCTAGGCCTCGCCTGCCCCGCTGCCGGCGGCACCCTAGGTTAAGATTTTTATAGTATTTTTATATATCAATGTTTTATAACTTCATTTAGGCTTAAGTTTTTATAATTCAATGTTGTTTTTGTTGTTATAAATCTCTGTTTTTGTAAGAATACTATACAAATTTCATATCTTAGTTTTATATTGAATAGAGAGAATAATAATAATAACTCATTTTTTTTTTTTTATAATTAGTTTTTCATTCACACCCTCGTGGTGTTTCTGACTATGAGGAATCAAGAACGCCTATTCTAGCTAAAGCACTGCTTGAGTCACTGCGAACATAGATAGAAATACAAAAGAATGGTCTCTCTCTGTTTACACAAAGAGAATTTGATAGAGTGGAGATAGAATGAGCATTCGATCGTTTGATCTAAATGCACCTTTAGACGAAGAGCGATAGATAAAAGTAAATTCTCCTCTAAATTGCATCGTATCTTAAGAAGGTAGTACACAAGCCCGTATTTAGACAGAGTGGATGTTTGTAGATATTTCCCAATAAGCATTCGTTATGCAATTCTCATTAATTGGAACCTCAAGAGCTCTACGCATCGCAGCAATCTAGTTCGGAATGAACGGCTGAATGTCTGGTTTGATTGAGTTAATGATTGAATTATGCTGATCTGATTATCAATAAGTCTGTTTGATTAAAATGAGTCTGCATTGCATTATTTTTATACATAAAGTGATGAAAGAGTAATCTTTTGAAAGCCATTTTAAAGATTTTGTACGCATGCCACCTGTTTTAAAATGAAAAAAACTAGAAACACAAATCAAAACAAAATCTAAATCTACTACCGGTTTGGATGTGAATCCTACTAAGAAATGTCCAAAAAGAAAATAATGTGCCCCTCTTGCCTCGCGGCCTTTTCACTGTGCGGACGTGTCGACAATTATTTTTGAAACAAATTATTAAATAGTGGTGGCTTCAAATACTATCTGGTGCTTCGCCCTTTGATGCTGGAGCGCCCTTGATTCGCGAAGGTGGCAACGGCGTAGGTGAGCGCTAACAGACTTTTTGCTGCCGCGTCGGGGTTTGAACCGGCGGACGGACGATTGAACTTGTGGTGGCCGAGTCGTCGTGCAACCGAGCTAACAAGTTAGTGCGCTGCGCGTCGAAATTGAGTGGCCTACTATATCTTTAGTTTCGCTACGAAGATACCAAATTGCTACGAACCATTCCTGGTGCTACGAGATTACGAGCATATCAACTACGACACTTAACAGCGCAAACGGAGTGTGGAGTGTATATCTGCGCTGCGCTCGGAAATTGACGCGAGATTTAAAAAGCTGGAATTTGAGCAGGATCGCAAATTTTCCATGGTATTATCTGCCTTAAATGAAGTCGAGGAACAAAATAAAGATATAATGACTTCAATAGAATTTATGTCTAATAAACATGACGAATTGCTTACGAGAGTTGTCTTGCTGGAAACAGAGCGTACAAAAAATGAGACATACATAAAATCATTAGAGGACAAGATTGAGCGAATAGAACGAAATGAAAGATTTTCATGCATTGAACTTCGTAATGTGCCACAAAAACCTAAAGAATCTAAAATGGACCTGGCAACTATGGTCAAAAACGCAGGCACAGCTCTAAACATTCCTGTACAATTGACAGACCTACGCGATATTTACAGGGTGAACACTAAAACAGAAAAGTACAAAACTATACTTGCCGAATTTAACAGTGTTATACTTAAGGAGAACCTTATAAAATCACTGAGAGCACACAACCAGCAAAACAGAAACAACAAATTCAATTCCTCGTCTCTGGGCCTTGAAGGGCCCCCAACACCGGTGTATATCTCGGAAAGTTTATCGTTCCAGGCAAAAAAGCTGTATTCCATTGCGCGTAAATTTGCGAACGAAAACGATTATCGTTTTTGCTGAACCTCCTATGGGAAAATTTACCTGAGGCAAGAAGAAGGCGGCCCACTAGTTCGCGTAGAGAGTGAGGATGGCCTGTATAAAATGCAAAACAAATGACTATTTCTGCTGGTAGATCTAATTTCGCGGTTTTTCATATTTTTTCAGTTATTATTTTTTTCGAAATTCTTGCATGATGTTTTTAATTTATTTTACAGAGTTTTATCTCGTCAATTTTGGAAGTTATGTTTGAAACATTACATTATTGCACTAAATACATTATACACACATAAATATCAAATAAACCAACGAACTACACATTATATACACGCCGTTTACTATAATACTTGTAATAAACGCATAAAAAACGCATATATCTTATCAAATAGCATTACTAAGATTTTCTGCTTATTGTTGTATCTTACTCGTATACCGAATAAAAAGGAGGAGCAAGCTGCCGAATTAGAACACAGATTTTTTGTAGTTTCTGTCGGAGTAACTCTCAAGAGGCTAGTTTCACTTACATACTGCTACAGGCCTCGATATCAATGATGATCTCGATTCTCTGAAATTAGCAGACTCTTATACTTGTTCAATAGACGACAGTGCTGCGTTATTGAACAACGGTGAGATGTCTTTAAGAGTGATTGTACAAAACATAAGAAGTATTAGGCGTAATATGCCACAATTTGAAACACTAATGCAACGTTGTAATATTCAATGGGACTTTATCATCCTAACTGAGTGCTGGCTTCATGGAAATCAATATATTCCTACGCTAGATGACTACCACTACTCATTCACCTTGAACAATGCCACTCAGAATGAAGGCGTGGTGGTATACAGTAAATCTGGGTATACATGTAACATATCTGAAATTGCTCTGACTGACGCAAACTGCATGATGATCGAAATAAACAACACATCTGTAATACTAGCCATTTATCGTCCACCTGCAGTGAGAGATATATCTAGATTTTTAGAGTCCCTAAACAGTGTCTTAACCAAACTATCCTCCTTCAAAAACATTATTCTGGCTGGCGACTGCAATATAGATATATCGGATGCTTCTTCCGATTGCAGGGCACAAAATTACCTAAACTTGCTTGCATCACACAGCATGCTACCCGCACATAACTTTCCCACTCACGATTTGACCTGCCTTGACCATATTATACTCAAAACTAAAAATCCTGCTCGATGTCTTGTTGCGCATACTACCTTAACAGATCACTACAGTGTTATGCTTAGTCTGGATTTACTATCAAACATTCCTATACCTGCTGAAAGTATCAAGAGAATAGACTATGAGGCCTTAGACCTGGCTGTTACTAAAACTGAGTTTAGCCCAATCACTTCATTAAATAATGTCAATGAAGCTGCAGACAAATTGATTTTTGACGATCAACCATTTGTTAAATAGCAGTACCAAATGTATTACTGTTCCTAGACGTAAACAAATCATAAAACCATGGATTACCCCAGGTTTGATAAAATGCATGAAAAACCGGGACAAACTGCACATTAAATACAAAAAACAACCCGATGACATTATTCTCAGAGTCACCTATACACGTTACCGAAATTTCTGTTCCACAATTTTAAAAAAAGCTAAACAGGAATATGAAAAAGCAGAAATCACAAAAGCTCAACGTAACACCAAAAAACTCCGGAAAGTAATTAGGTCAATTACCTGCATAAACAAACCTAAAACACCCCCTACTCAACTATTTACAAATAGAGATACTTAACAAGCTGTAAATGATGTTAATGAATACTTTGTAAATGTTGGTAAATCACTAGCCGAAAACATCGAATCAAATAATAATGTACCATCAATTTCTAATATACCACAAAGTCCCTCTCCAGCCTACTCCTTCGTATTGTTCTTGACTGATGTAGATGAAGTCAGCAGTGTAATTTTAGGTCTTAAGCATGACTGTGCCACTGGCATTGACAACATTTCTAACAGCTTCATTAAACGATACAGAAATATTCTTTCTCCAGTAATATCATACATCTGTAATTTGTCTCTTGTCCAGGGAGAATTCCCGTTAGCTTTCAAAAGAGCTTTAATACACCCGATACATAAAAGCGGCGACAGAAGCCGTGTCGATAACTATCGCCCAATATCAATCCTTTCTGCTCTATCCAAAATTTAAGAAAAAATCGTTAAAAAGAGATTTGTACACTATTTAGAATCTAAACAACTTCTTTCTGGCGCTCAATTCGGTTTTCGACACAAAAAATCAACAAATGACGCAGTACATGAACTAACTAACTTTGTTGTTACTAATTTGGATGCTAGAGGAAAGGTTATAGCAGTTTTTTTAGACTTGGCTAAGGCATTTGACACGGTCTCTGTCCCCCGACTGCTTAACAAGCTTGAGCATCTTGGAGTACGCGGAACTCAGCTGAATTTTTTTAGCAGTTACTTAAAATATCGCACGCAGAGTGTAAAGATAGATAACGTGTGTAGTAGTGAGCTACCCATCTCTTATGGGGTTCCACAGGGCAGTATTTTGGGCCCCTCTCTGTTTCTGACGTATGTGAATGACCTTTGTGACCTCCAATTGATTGGTGGAAGGATAATTAGTTTTGCGGATGACACAGTTCTTCTTTTTCACGGTAACACATGGGAGGAAGTTTACAAACTTGCACAGGATGGTTTCTCTTTAGTCACCGAATGGCTATCCAATAATCTACTGTCCTTAAATATTGAAAAAACTAAGTACATTTCGTTCTCGACGGTAAATAGAAATCATCCACATACATTACCCCACCATGTTATAATAGCCCATTCACAAACTGGCTGTGATGCCCCAAATTGTTCCTGTCCACCTCTCCAACATGTTGATAGCATTAGATACCTCGGTGTTATAATAGATAAACATCTTAACTTTGACGCTCATATTGATCTTCTCTCTTGCAGAACGCGGAAATTGATTTATGTTTTTAAAAATCTGAGGCATGTAGCCGATGATAAAATACTCAGACTAACTTATATGGCATTATGTCAATCTATACTGTCATATTGCATTTTATCGTGGGGTGGCGCTGCTAAAACGCGTTTGCTTAAAGTGGAGCGAGCGCAAAGAGCTGTCCTTAAGGTTAGCCATTTTCTGTCATTCTTCCATCCAACTACTGACCTCTACGAAAAAGCAGGGGTACTCACCGTCCGTCAACTCTTTGTACTCCAAACAATAATAAAACAACATTCTTCATTAACATATGACCCAACAAAGTTAAAAAATAAACGTCTCAAGCACAAAGTCTGCTTACCTGATGCACACAAAACCGGTCTGGCGGAAAATTTCTTCTTTTTCCTCGGCCCATTTCTTTATAATAAAATAAATTCAATTCTGTCCATCTATTCACTTCCCAGAGAGCAGTGTAGGAAAAAAGTGTCAGACTGGCTTCAGATCCTAACTTATGACGAAACAGAAAAATTATTATTTTTACCATCTTAGTTACTTCAAGTTTACAAAGCTTATGCTTCCTTGCACACTTAAAAAACTCGTTCACAAACTGAACAGAACTTATCACAAACTAAACACATGCACACCCTCAAACACACACCTAATCTAATCACAAACAAACACACGGACATACACACACAGACGCACATAGACACACACGTCAATACAAGTCCATACACACCCACCAACACAAAGACACGCACAAAACAATACAAAGACATACACACACACACACCCGCACACATTAACTTCCTTGCCTGACTAAAATAACCTATGTTTAACTTAAGTGATTTAAAATTAAAATATGTTTTATTGAAAAAAAGCAAATTACTCGTAATATCCCTATGTGAAGCTAAGAGGCGAGAGCCTGGTAATCTGTAAAACAGGTTTCTAACCTAGTGCGGATACCAGTCTCTCACATTATAGCTCATCATTATTTAATGTGAAATGTAAGCTAGACCTAGAAGTGTAAGCTATAATTGTGAAGGAGAAATAAATGCTTTTATTATTATTATATTATAATGCAATTATAAGTAGTTATTATAACATTACAACTGAAACTCACCCTTGATTGTGCCGAAGCCCTGAACAAACTCGGGGCCAACAATAGGGTGACGATACGCTGGGTACCGGAACACTGTGATATCCCAGGTAACGAAACAGCAGACGAACTGGCCAGGGCGGGTGCGGCAACCATCACACATGCCCCTGAGCCTGTGGTGGGTATACCCAAATGCGCCCTGAGGCAGCCGCTATTAGCCCGAATGGAATACCTTAGCAGGAAACACTGAACCAGCAGCAATGGTATGGTACATGCTAAGGCACTTATTGAAGGCTACTCAGACAAGTTCACCACAAAGGCCCTTGGATTAAGAAGGAGACACATAAGAACCCTTACGGGGCACTGTAGGCTGAACAAACACGGACACAGGATTGGTATCGCTGAGTCACCGACCTGTAGATTCTGTCGTGAAGAGGAAGAGACCCCGGTCCATGTCCTATGCGACTGTGATGCTTTAATACACAGCAGAAGCCGCATTCTCGGCGGGCACAAGCTTGCCCCTTCGGACGCCATTGACATCACTCCCAGGAAAATAAATCAGTTCATGATGGCTGTAGGCCTGGAGAGTGATCTTCGAGGGGATGATGACCACAATAGATCAATCCTGGTCGCAGTGATCAATCGCTTTGCCGACATCCTAATGCTAAACGAATAACGAATAACATTACAACATTTTTGGGCACAGTAATTTATTGTACTGACTGAATCGGATGATTTCCCTTTCTATTACATATCATTTAAAAACTATTTTGTTGCTTTTTGAATACTAATTCTAATACTGACGGACTTTTGCAACAAACGATCAATGGAGTCCGCTCACAACCACGTACCACGGTGACATGCAATTTTTGCCGAAACATCGAGACAAATAGATACAGCTATTTATTCTCCGTTAGTGTCCTAGCATAACTATCTTCTTAAATTAAATATTTCATTCTACATTTTTTTTATGATAAAGAGAGCGAACGAGCTGGAAGGTCAAAATCGTGTTTTTTTTTATTAGCTTATTCTCTAAAAAAAGTTCAATTATGAAAATTCTGTTAAAATGATATGGAAAGTAAAGTTGGGCCTATAAGCTTAAAGTTACCGTCACTGCGTCAACTGTCGTTAGAAGTATGTGAGGCATAATAAACGTATTTTTACAACATGGAATGGCTCCGGAGATTTCTGAGAACTTTCGCGCTATACTTTGTCGAAATAACTTTTATGACAGCTTTTTGTGCCTTTTCAAAGTTCAGAAGCTCGTTAACGTTCGTCGCAATGAAGATGACAAGAAAAGGCACTGTACGATATTAATATTACGTAATTTTCCTTGTGTATTTCACAACTGCGGCTCTTAAATTACTTATACATTCTTTAATACGACTGCCTTTGTGTGAAAGTTTAAATAAATATAGCTTTTATGAAATAATTAAACGAAAACCCTTACTAAATATCAAGGAACAATATTACTGAATCATTTTAAATTGAAAATATGGATGACTGTCCGAACATTTACACAGCTTATGCCGCACACCAGAATCAATTATTAATTAATATATATGGTCATTGTACCATGTAAGTACAAAACTAGTACCATATGGGTGTCAGAGACTGCATCCACAAACTAAGATTATTTAAAATAAATACACTTAAAAATAAAAATAAATAAATATCCGGGACAAATTACACCAAGATCATCTGACCTCAAACTAAACTGAGCTTGTACTATGGGTGTCAGAGCCTGATAAACATACCTATTTTAAATACATATCTACTTATATAGATAATATGCATTCACTGTCGGCTTACATCAGATTCATTAAGTCTACCATGAGTTTCCATGACGTAAACTACGATAGGTTACTTTAGTAATTTGTATGCTATTTCTAAAATCACTTAGAAAATGGTTTTATAGTTATGCAGTGGAATATTAAGTTTCAAAACAGAATGTTGAAAATACATGCTGCCGCAGTCAGAGCCCTCCTAATGTGACTTTATTAGAAAATCAGATTACTTATAGAAAAGTTCCATTAATCGGAGTAAGGCTGCTTTTCACCAAAAATGTGCAATGAAGCTACGCTGCGAGGATGTGCAAGCAAAGCTACGAAAGTCTCCACTGATGCTATGATAGGTAACGGAGCGTGTGAGATGTGCTACGAAGATGCGCGGCCGCAAGGTAGCTGTGCGAGGAATATGTGCTGCTCGAGCTATGCAATGTATCGACAGTAGGGAAGGCACACGCGTTCATAGCACACCTCTATAGCCCACATATACAGGACGTATCCATGTGTCATGAGGAAAAAATATAGCTTAGCAGAACCCATTTTCACCAGTGCTGCAGTGGACCAATGAATGTGATTAGTGGATATCAAACGCATTCACAGCAACGTAGCATAGCACATGTCTGGGTGAAAAAGCAGCCTTAAGTTCAGCCAGGTTCAGCCATTATGTTGCAGCTGGGAGCTTTAAGTACCGTCAAAAGCATAAATATATATACGTTTCCAGGGCTTCAAAATATCTAAGCAAAACATACATTCCTAAACGAGAGTTCGTTCAGATTCTTTGTTGTATTGTATAGATATTTATGCTAATGTTTTGCTCAGATATATTTGAAGCTTTGAAAACGTTCAAAGGCCAAAAAAAAAAGAAGAAAAAATCATCTGTTTAGTTACTCTGACGTTATATTAGCTATTTTATTATTAGTAGACTTGAAGAATACCTGTAAATGGGCGTCCCGAGGTCTTCTCGGTACCACAGCACAAGGAGCACAGCATCTTCTTCGTCTTGCGTCGAAATGTCGCAAGGAAGATACACCGGCTCCCCAGCCACGGCCACCACTTGTGTCATCGGCACTGGAAAGAAAAATAAGGTAATTTAGCTATTGAAACGCGTGTTGTGGTGCAAAAGAGTTGTCACTGCAATTGAGATGGGGATTCTAAGATGGTTTGGTCATATGGAAAGGATGGATGAAAGGCAATTACCGAAACAAATGAAGTGAGGGTAGATACAGATCCTGTTTGAAGGGGAACGCCTAGACGGACGTACTTAGGACAAGTCCAAGACATTCTTAGAAAAGGTCAGGTCAAGAGTACCCATAATCGACGAGCATGCATGAAAGGATAAGTGAGAGTCGAAGAAGCGCAAAATGTGGGTCAGGACCGTTGCAAGTAGAAAGATGTGCTCTTTGCCTACCCCGTTGGGAATAACGTGATAGTTTGTATATAATATGTAAGTTTAACGCATTATGGAGAATCAAGTAGAAAGCAGCATATGTCGCCGCTCGGACGTCCGAGACGTAGCCGGAATGACCTATGATAGTTATGAGTTATCTCATTAACATGTAGCAATACAAGTTTAGATTATGGTATGACTTGTTCGAACTGTGTTAAGAAAACAGTAAACCTTGAAAATGATAGCAGGGATAAAAAATAAATAATAAAAATGATAAATATCTGGGACAATTGAAACAAAGATCATCTGACCCCAAACTAAGCAAGGCTTGTACTATGGGTATCAGAGACTGATAAACATACTTAAATATTTCTAAATAAAATCAATAGATAATAGTTTTTCAAGAATATTCATATAAATTAATACTACATCATCAATAAATAACTAAGGTTGATTGTGATCTAACTCTATTGTGAAAAGACAAAAAATAATATATTTCTTTGTCTCTGTTATTTTTCAACATTTGCGCGAAAGTAATAAATATATATATTACAATGAAAGACAACACACCACTTGTCATGGTCTCGAAGTAAGTATAACTATCCCTGTGTAACGAGGTACCAGACAAGGAATTAATCCAGGTGCATCTCCCAGCACATGCAGACCCGAGACAATTTAGAAAAGCCTTGACCCGACCGGGAATCGACCCCGGGATACCAAGCAAGTCAAGGAGGGAAACCGAGCCACAGCGAACTAAAGCAATCGTGTCAATAATATAAAATGGAAGCATTAGAACGGTCTAGTAGGTAAGATAATGTTAAAGTAATCGTAAGCTATCTTAATAATCTTACTTTTGAATAATATAAAAAATGCGAAAGTTTGTGAGTATGTATGTATATGCGTGAATGTTTGTTTCTTTTCATGCAAAAACTACTGTCCCCCGATTTAGAACAAAGTTATCAACCGATTCGGTTATTATTATTTTTCAATTTATTATTTAAATATAGGTAGTTTTATATTATTCCGTTTTTGAAAACTAAAGGCCTTAGGCTTAAACATATAAAAATATTGATTGCTACCGTTGAGCGTTTAAATTAATTGTAATTAAAACAAACCTACCGAATCGGTTGATAACTTCGTTCTGAATCGGGGGCAGAACAGATTTAGATAAAACTTCACAGTTTAAACATCAGAATAAGACATAAACTACAATACATAAAGATTTCATGGGAAAATGGTCTTTTCGCATATAGTATGTATGAACTTGTAATAAAATCTCTTTGGCTATACTATAAATTAAAAAAACTTAACCAAATTTGTGCTACTCTCACAGACACTGCACTAGGTCCATAATCATCGCAAATTTTTTTCGCGACTTGCGTTGCATTTTTACCTTTTTTGTAGTAAAATTTTAAAATGTATCGAATTTCTTCATTAGATTTACTCATCTTGACAGTGAGAAAAACAATTGAAAATCACACCTTTTTCTAATTTGAATTTGGAATTATCTTCTTTTAAATTTAAACTTTTAAAAGTTCGTGGTCAAAGGCCGGTCAGGCTTCACAGACTGTGGCGAAACCCGGATTAACTCGCGACAAGGTGATGCTGTGTGTGTGGTGGGATTGGAAGGGCATTATTCATTATGAGCTGTTACCACCAGGCAGGACCATCGATTCTGAATTCTACTGCGAAAAACTGATGAGATTAAAGCAAGAAGTTGAGAGAAAGCGGCTGAAATTAATCAACAGAAAGGGTGTGGTTTTTCATCATGAAAACGCTAGAGAGACCTCACACATCTTTAGCCCCTCAGCAAAAATGAAGAGAGTTTATCTGGGAGGTGTTAATGTATCCGCCGTATAGCCCTGACCTTGCATCTGCAGATTTCCACCTGTTTCGGTCTCTTCAGTATTCTTTAGGCAGTGTTAACATCACGAAAGGACTGCCAAAACCACTTGTCACGGTATTTTGATCAAAAGCCTCTAAATTCCTGTAGCAATGGGATCATGTCCCTACACCTACCAGAGCGCTAAAAGTAATCGAACAAGATGGCACCTACATACTTTAGTTAAATGTAAATAAACTATATGAAAAAATGTTTTGAATTTTCTTAAAAAATGCGAAGAAACTTTTTCCCCAACCTATTATAACGATAACGCGGGCGAAGCCGCGGGCGGAAAGCTAGTACTCAAGAAACAGGAGGTAAGTTATTGTTTGTTATTTAAGAAGATAAACACTTTCGAAAATGTAGATTTACCTACAGAAGAGCAAAAATTTACCGGAAGCAACCCTGACTTCGTTTACCTTAAACTTTATGACTCCTTAACCAAATAATATACTTTCATTACGCCCTCTCAATTAGGCTTTTCCTTGCAATATTAAGCTAATAAACTGAGTTTGACTCTGACTTTATTAAATTCCTAATTTTGTTTTCTTTGATGAGTTTTCTCCATTCGAGCTAACGGTGTTAGTATTTAGTATTCGTAATACTTAGGGGTAAGACGCAAATTTAAATCGAAATAAATGTGACGAGTGTCTTTTTTATCCAGGCTCAGAAAATATTTTTAAAGACTAATGTAAAAATCAAATTGATTAATATCTTACACTACCTATTTCTCTTTTTACAACTGTGATTTCCTCCACCTGCCGGTTGTCTGGAAGAGATCGCTTTCTAGCGATAAGACCGCCTAAATTGTACGAGCTAAGACCGATGTAATACTGTTGAAATGGTTTATTTGTACAATAAAATATATTTGTGTCATCTTCTCTTATCATTCCTGTTTGAACTTGTACTTATCAAAAACGATTGAGAAATAGCGGATTCCTATCACTAAAACGCTTGTGATTCACAATACCACCAGACCCACGACACGATTATTTATTTTACTCATTCAAAGTTTAATAAAATAGAAAACATAGACTTTTAAACTAAATAATGTCCCGCAAAATTGCACAACAGGTTGACTGAGGGATCAGCGAGTTCACTTGCTAAAAGTAAATGATATAATTATTCTAACTATTCATATTATTAATCATCACTGGCGTAGTGAGTTGAAGCACGTTTTCTCGCCTTGACTTGCGTGGTTCGATTCCCGGTTGGTTCAATTCCGAAAACGATTTCTTCTAGATTGGCTTAGATCTGGGTGTGCTGGGAGACGCCCCTGGCTTGATTCCTTGTCTGGTATTTATCTATATTTCGAGATCATGACATGTGGTGTGTTGTATGACGTATATTTATTTAGTCATTCAATAAGCGTCAAATAAGTGGCACACTTTTTTCATACTGACAGAGTGCCTAGCGTTATCTATATACATTTCAGTCTGTGGGGCCTTAAGTATGCGAGATTGCTTTGGCGTTTTATTTTGAGGAACATAAAGTATTATTGTGTGTAAAAAGAGTAACTAGGCCAGGTTCAGAGAAATTTGATGGTTTTTTAAGTATTATGGAACCGTGACAGAATGTGGACATCGGATTTTTCAGAACATACTGCACAACTGGTGTTTGTGATCACCAACCCGCATTTGGCAAGCGTGATGAGAAAACCAATACATAGCAATTGGTGCAAAGAACTGATTTCAGTGATGAAGGCCTTTGCCCAGCAGTAAAGCAGTAAATAGGCTCATAATGCTTTATAAATTTAACGTCCAGTCCATTTTAAGTAATAACATGAATTGTTTTTAAACTTGCAAGTCCTTGGAAACTCCGAAAACACGTTATCGTCATTCTTTGTCTTATCGCAATCATTCTTACCTGCCGTCACTGCATAATGATAATACGAGATAAGACTTGAAACCTTATACTCTAACTAGTAACACCCCCCTTCGCTTGGGAGCTGTTAATAAATATTCACCTAAATCTTAGGAAAATGGCAAACGAACGGGATCTTGACACTTAACCATCATTCGCAGATATGAAGTATCAGCTATAAACTTGGGTTGTTGGTAGCTTGCATCCATCAGAATCCTGTGGGCTTCATTAGCTTGTCTGTAGGGGAGGCCACAGGGTTTCTATCGTAATTAATGTGTTATAGGACTAATACCACGCTTTCTAAAAGCGGGTATGTGATCGCAAAGACGGGCTATGTTCTGAAAAACACATTTTGCCCGACCTGGGAATTGAACTCGGGACCTCCGGGTTTAGGCCGAGCTATGGCACCAATCGGCCACGGAGGCGACTAGTAATCGAAAGGCCTTTCAATAATAGAAACATTCGTAAAAGAAATATTTCGAAAACTCCCTGAGATATTTATGGCAAAAATCATAATTTAGACTTGCTCAAAACGCTCGCGCGCTCCCTACAAACTGTCGCAAGATGGTGACGTCACAGCACGCCTATTTCTATGCGTTCTGCAAGACACTTGTTCGACAGATATATTAAATTTTCCGTTTATGAATATGGTTTCTTAACAAGTTACTATAAATTGTGTGGATTATCGAATGGTTCACTTATTATTATTAATTTTACACTTTCCAACCCGAGTTTGAAGATCCATAAATTAATTCTACCTGAGTACACGAACTAAAACGTATCATAATATGTCCCTTTTTCAATGTATTTTTGATTATTTTAAGTTGTCGACTAGCTAATTGGCAACTCCATTGCTACTCGAACTCTGTATAATTCGTGTCCTTGCTAATAAATAATATTTCTTCTTTCCTTCTTCAATTTTTAGTACACATTAGAACACATCTGAAACATGTTTGCCAATACACTCAGCAGTGTGTACCACTCGATCCGAGTTGGCTAATACAAACATACTACCGTATTGCTTTCAATTTTCTTATTTTTCAGCTACATATATTTTTAGGTAGGAACTTCGGGCTTGAGATATTCCAGTCTGTTATTGTTTTCTCTTTACTTAGATTTTCCCTAGGAGCTTCCGCAAATTGTTGGTTTGCTATGGAAAACGCCTTTAGGATACTTTACTGTAAGTGGAAATCTTAGGTTATTGAAAGCTAAGTTACCAGAGCGTTGATTAAAAAAGGCTCAATTAAACTAAGTGCTTGTTTAGAGGCAAACCTATTTTCAATTAGGAATATCCTTGGACTAACAAGGCATTTGGACGCCAGTTAAAGAGCCTTTTACTGAAAAATGCATTTTATTCTGCAGTGGAATTCTTGAAAAAGGATTTCACTGCAGCCTAAAACGACATTTGAAATTGTTTGTAAATTGTTTAATTAATTTATAGTTTGTGTTACTTTATTTGACATTGTTGATTTTCTTTTTGACTTGATATTGACGACATCTAATTTTATATTCTATTTTGTACCTTGACATTTTTTTTCTGGGACTTTTTGAATTTAATTCGAATTATTGTGTTATTTTCCCATATTTTGTTATATTTCATTCTATTTTATTATCTTTGAAGATCTCATTGTGAAAATCTTTCTAACTACTTACTATTTATTTCATAGATCAAATTTTGACTTCAACTTGGTTGGACTTTGGACAATTACACCTCTTAAACTCATAGTACAGAGGCGTTCACATCAAGCTTTACATGGAGGCACCTTCAGCTGCTGACATAAAGGTGGGTACTGACCAACGTTACGCGACAAATGTAAACATTCACAGCGAGCATGTAACGCATCGAGCATGTACGCTGTGTCCTAAAATCGGCGTAACATGTTCGTTTCTACTCTGTGCTCCATATTCGCCAGCCACTCTCAGTCAAGATGTCCGACAGCGAGGTTGTGTTAGGATCTTTGATTCTACTAAATTATTGTTTAACTCAAAATACAGAGTATTTTTGTCCTATTCCATGTTTGAATAATATAGATAGAGGAACGACTTGTGCACATGCGCTCGTGACAAACAGCGTACTGACTGAACCGCGTAACACACAAAGGATTCGCCAAAAAACCGGCAGCCTTGTGGAGCACTCAAAGCGAGCAACGAACGGCTCGTTGCCCGCTGGTTTCCCCGTAACACTATGTACTGACTACATAAATGCTCGCTGTGTATCATGTTACATTACGCCACGTAACGTTAGTCAGTACCTTGAGACCCATTTTGCAATGGTTTTGTAAAGGTTGATGTGAAGAGGCGTTCACCTTGTGCGAGTTTAAGCTGAATTTACACCAGAGATGTGCTATGTTACGAGTACATACGTTGCAGTGGATGCGTTAGATCACATTCATTGATCGACATAACATAGCTGAGCTGAGAGAGAGGATTGTGGAAGTTTGGGGTTCGAGCCCCGCTTGAGCCCTAGGATCAGATTTTTTCTAGTTTCTATCTTCAAATGAATAACAGTTTACCTGCGCCTAAGAGTATGAAAATCAAACAACAAATGTAAGTTCAAAAACTTTCCAAGCGTATTATAAAAGTGCATTCTATTAGCGGCATAAACAAAGATTGGTACAAGTTGCACCGTGCACTTTTCCAGCAACTTGTCTCATTGCATCCGGTGCTCAGCCGGATATCCGGTGTCTGGCCGCTGTCCAGTCGACCGGGTTCTGGCCGGTGCCTCTGATTTGTTTTACATTTGACTTTTTAAGGATTTTCATTGGCTACATTTGAAGTAGGTTTTATTAAAAATTATATAGACTATGTGAAGTGGAGTTTTAGTCCCTGTTGTATGGACTTGACTTAAAGTGCTTGACTGTGCGTTATATAAATTATTTTTTAGTTTTTACGTAATTAGTCTATAAATAAACTGCTTAGAAAAGGCCTCCATCATTGCACTCATGCTTTTGTTACAATTCGTGAGTATTAACTTAATCACTACGCGCTCTTGTCAAATACAGGTTGGTGATCACAAACCAGAGACATTTGCTCTGTTTTCACTCGGCAACGGAGGAGTTATCATGTAAATAAAATTTAAAAATATATTTAAAACTCTTTCGTTTCTGACTGAGTGACTGACAGAAATCCCACAACCCAAACTACTGAGCTGAGGAAGCTAAAATTTGGAACACAGGTTCCTTAAGGACAGTAACCAAGGGAACGAACCTCCATTTGAAAAGTAAAACATTTAAAATACACGGCGCTCATACAAGTTCTCCAAAGCGGACAGGCGAGGGACGTTCGGAAATTAATATCGTTTCCGCACGTGTCCCACTCGCGTCCCGCGCGGACCCGATCGGTTCCCGTTTCGATTCAAACCCTATTTAAACGGGACAGTGATGTCCGGTAGTCGATGTTTTATAGGTTTTTGAAGTGGAAGGGTTAAAATTTTAGTTAGGTGTATTTGGTGTGCAGGTACAATTTAGACGCTATTTAATAAATTATGTTAAAGCCCGATTTTTCAAGTTTATTTCTTAGATAGCTAACTGAAGTATAAATTTAACTGACTGTTTATAAAGCGAATAGATTTCTCAATTTTTCAATCGACTTTTATCGAAAGAAAAACTATCTATCGTTTGTCTGTGTACTTATATCGCTAACTGCACACTGATTATCCACAAGCGAGATGCACTTATACAATCATTGCGATGTTAATATGAAACAAGACAAAAGTTGACGTTTGACTAATTGACATCGACGTTTAAGGAAAACAACCTCAGCTTTTTTTGTTGTCTAAAGTTGTGGTAAAAAGTTTGTGATTATAAAAACGCACCAAAACACCTTAAAAAAAATGAAAATAATCTCAAATGACACACCACATAACCTCAAAATGTCAAAAAAAAGGCTCAGATAAATCTTATCCAGCCCCTCAAGAAGCAGATAACTTTATTCCTCAGGTAGCGGCTTTATTCAACAGATAACATCTATCTGACCATTGAAAAATTAAAAATCTTGTTAACCTTCGAATAAACTATATTCTACAGATAAATTTCATTATCTGAGGATTGAAAAATCGGCCCTAAGTTAACAAGGTGGTGGTTGGCGCTATGACGGGGAGGATACCGATAAAGTTTACAATACTTTTCACTATTATAGTTTTATTTAGGCGCAAGTTGCGCGTGCCTGTATCCGTTTCCGGTAAACTTTATAATCATAATCATAATCATTTATTCATTCATAAACATAGGTAAATATATAAAAAGATGTTATTACAAGATTTTGAGCTCTATGCTTCACCTACGTAGGTACATGAATATAAGGCAATTTAGTGATGATAAATTTGAGGAGTTTACCCACATACAAAATAGGAATTGGTGAACTAATAAATTTTATAAAATAAACTATTCAATGAAATTAATTAAAATATACAATTTTAAAATTTAAAAACACAATGTCAAGTCATCATCAAAGTAATCATTAATATTATAAAAGCATTTTTCGATAAGAAATTTAAATAGCACCTTTTTCAATTTTTCATTACTTAAACTTTTAATTGGGATGATCCGCGTCTATGGCTTGGTCGCTTGAGGTTTTGATTTTTCACGTGATATTATTTCATAATGTTTGGATTGCTTTTCATCTGATCGCAACAATTTTTTTGGTGTAATTTATAACCTAAAGGTGCTCCCTCACCTAGAGCATTTTCCTGTTATGCAACGTTACAGAGTCGATCATTATATCGGTTTTTATTTTATTCCTTGACATCGGTGAGGGAAGAGAACCGCGCATTACAGCACATAATAAATTACAGTGCGCAAACTGTAATATTGCAAATTCGGAAAATCTTTATCAAAATCGAATCTGAAATGCAAATTACAGGCATTTTCGTCATGTCAGGGAGGCAGTACTGTATTGTAATGCTCAAAATCGAATCTGAAATGTCACATTACATGAAAATGCTCCAGGTGAGGAACCAACTTAACGATAACACTTTAAGAAAATTAATGTTCCCATGTTTGGTTTGATTTATTTATTTTTTATTCCTACATTATGTATCGTCGAATACATGGCATGCATCAATATTTTACTCCCAGCAGATAAACAATCTGCCTATAAAACTGCCAGCTGAAATTAATATGATTCATAGGTAAAGAATCCTAATGGTTTGTCGATAGAACGTCGATACTTTGAAAACCTCTCTACATGAAGATTTCAATATAATGCTTTCAGTTTGATAGTGGTACTGCTGCATTGAATTGCAAAACAATTATTCACCTCTATTTCCAAATTACTAGTGCGTTGTTTTTCCATTTAAACAAATAAAACAAAATTGAATAAAACAGGTGAATATAGTGCTAGAGCAGTACAGTGCGTCTACCACGAGTTGCCACTTTAAATTTATGTTATCTTTCAGCCCCAACTCTTCAGGATGCTCCTGCTTCACCAGCTAGGCTCCACCGCCTCCAAAATACTAATGATCCAAAAACTTGCGTCACCGCCAGGACGACTTCCGGTTTCGGTCTTGCAAAACCTTACCGGCCTCTGAAGGACCATGAACTAACTCAGATCCGTTCAGCGGGAATCGCTAGGTCGCTTTGCTTAAAATAAAAGCCAACTTTGCAATCGACGGTTTATCGAAGGTCGGTTAGCTACAAGCTTTTCTATATAGGAGAAACGCGAAACATTTTGCTAGCGTGATCTATCTACGTATAGTGACATCTGTTTAAATCCTAAAGGAACTAACATACCGATTCATAGCAAGTTCAACATCAACAGTGTGGCGGTTCACACGTTAAGTGATAGATCGTACGCGCGTATGAAATTGTATTGGGATGACACATGACTTGGCATGACAATGTCAAATCCCAATACATTTTTTAACGCAAACGATGATGTTTTAAAGTGGCAACTCGTGGTAGACGTACAGTTGTATTCTTATTGGAGATTAAGGTAGCGAGGACTTATTGAGGAGCTGTTTTTAAGTGCAGATACTTGAATAAATTTATTTCAAAAAAATGTTAACATAAGTCTACTCATAACAAAAATAATTAATTAATCAATATTATTCTCAATTATTTATTGCAGAACCATAACTGTGTTCATAATAATATATCACACACGGATCTTTATTTAATTGTCTAATCCTATTACATTATTTTCGAAACATTGTACTATTATCAATCAAATATTCATTGGTGTTATAAAAGCATTTATTCAGGAACTCCTTTAATTAATTTTTGTTTTAATATTTTGTCATTATTTTCATTTTGTCTTTACATTGAACAGTCACAGCCGAAAAGGTCAGCTTAAATCAGCTAGAAGGCCTGTTTTCTAAGTGGCCTTTAGCCTCAAGATAGTATGTTTAGGGTGAAACAATTCTGTGTAATGGTCAGTACTAAAACTAACACTAGACCTTTCCATCAGCATTTCATCATCATCATCATCGCGATGTCAATCGAATTACATACCAGTACTGAACTGGGAACAGTAAAATTTTGCTTTATTCACCAAATTCTAACTGCGAAACAGGATTTATTCGAACATGGCCGCACGTGAAATAAGATTATAGGATCACTGAGTGGGGAGCATAGCGTTTTGTAGGCAAGATTCACCCGAATACGACTTTGGGAATTCAAATTTCTCAGCCTCAAAGGAATATTTGACTACTTAAAGAACCGATCTTGAATGTTCAATTTAGTTTCAGTCAAATGAGCTGAAATCTTAAAGGGCTTAGCAATCATGTTATTAAAGGTTTCGATCATATGTTGGGGAAACTTGGCTTGGGCTCACGCGTTCACCATAAACAAACAGTTAAACGTATCCTCTTTAACAGCTGTTTAAGGAAACAATTTGATTTTATTCACCTTTAGAGCCTTCCTGAACCTTGATGTTGGTTTAGTTTAATGATTAGATATTTTTAGGGTATTATGAATCAACACACAAAATAACATTTTTTGTGTGTCTCAAGGAGATCTCGAAGTGATAAGCTGGTGGAGCAGGATGGTGTAGACAATAGGTATAATAGTTTTCTTAAACATGCTCGGAAATATTGTCATTACTTTTGAATAAAGAACACGCGAAGTATCATATTTACGTAGACTGAAAACCCAAAATCACTTCCCGGCGCGTTCTTTGAATTTCGAACGAAGAGCGCGCCGGCAATGTTGTATGAAACGGTGTGCTGTTTGAATTTAGAACTCTTTCATCTATCGTACACATTGTGTTCTTGTGGCTGTATAGCCACAGATGCGTTTACCTTTCGGCACAAATTGTAAAATAAAAAAAAACAAATTGGCGGTAAAGCGGAGTTGTTATTTTGTTAATAATATTAATTTAATTTATTATGTAAAAGGCCCTTTTTATTTCCTTGCATTTTTTTAAGAAAAGCACTTTAAATGCCTCGGCCGAAATGGCAATTACCTGTCTCGTATCATTGAAGTCCTCGCCCGCGACTCGGCCTTCAAACTCATACTCGACCTGCAATTGCCTATTTCGCTGCCTTTGCAATAATGTACTATTACAACTAAGTATTTATTATTTTTAATCCATAATGTAATAAGCATACATAGATATAATCCATAATGTAATAAGCAACAAGCTAAATACGGTGTTGTTTACTGCATCAGAAATAAAAGACAAACTTAATAATTTAGCACTAAATCCCGTTATTTTGCTATAGTTACAAAAAGCGGTAACTTAATGCATCCTTGTCTTCAAAAGTGACAGCCTTAGCAAATAAACGTAGGCGCAGACGTGGCAAGTTGTCATATTACATTTATCGCGTGCCTAAATGAGTTTCGCTAAGCCACCTCGCAGCCTCAATTGCGAGGTTCGAGATAATCCGGATCCAGATGGAGGAGGCATTACTTAGTCTTGGGTTCATATCTCATGTGAGCGCAAGACAAGGAGATTTCCCGAGGGATTGCACGACGGAACAAGGTCACGTCGTGCAGACACTATTAGAAAAATATACCAAGGTTTGTTGCGTTTAAGGATCTCGTAGGCAGAAAAGGTTACTTTTTAACCCTTTTTTCGTATTTTTTCGGATATTATGATACTCTTAATGAAATGTATTGCAAAGCTATTGTAGGTGGCATGGTAATTTTATACCTAGCTGTTTACAAAGAGACTTTTTAGTTTTACTTTTGGGAGTTGTTCATATTTTTCTGGAAATTTCTAGAAATAATGGTAACAAGGTACTAATTTATCTTTTGTTGAGGTTTTCAACTTGAGAAAGTAAATGTTGCATAGTACACACTCAATGCTTAAGCAATTTATTTTGACATTCGTGCCAGTTTCTAAACTAAACTATTACTAGTATATGAAAAAGTTAAAAGTAAAGTTTCGAAACTGAACAAAGTTATATGAAAAAGTTAGAATAAACCTGTAAACTGTCCCACAGCTGAGACTGCAAATTGTTTTACTTAAAAATTATAAAAACTTTCACCATAATAAAACTATTTACCGCCATCTAGCATCAGCGACGTGTATTGACTACGCAGGCAAAGGTGATCATCTATCTATACTTCAATATCATAAAGCTGAAGAGTTGTTTGTTGATGAACTACTGGTCGATTTGAAAAATTATTTCAGTGTTAGATAGCCCATTTATCGAGGAAGGCTATATATCATAGCATATATCTCATTAGCCCAAAGTAACTATTCCACGCGGACGAAGTCGCGGGCAGAAGCTAGTCCATAATCAAATTGAATGAAAGTGTGCATTTTCCCCAGTGTCTTGTCTTGCTTCATTTGCACTCTATAACTAATAAATACACGAATATATTCTTTGAAGAAATCACAAGTAGACAATGATGTTTCTATAATAACTAGAAATGGTGGACGGGACAGACGCCCTGATAAGGGTCACAATCTTTTTGGAATGTGGCAGAAGCCTAATGTTCAGCAATGAATATACCTAGTTCAGTGGACGTTTCATAGTTGCAAAACTTGCAAATGATGATGATGATTGATAAAATTGTTGAATACCTTAATTAAAAGCTACCGAAGATAAACGTGCAAATAAAAGAATGATTAAAAATACATTGTGAAAGCCAAATACGAAAATAAAATACTTTTTCCTTGAAAATGTATTACTTTTGCTAAAATTATTCCTTGTAGGCTTTATGAGAGGTCGGTGTATCCGAATAAATGTTTCAGGGGTTCGCCGCTGAATTCTGTATGCCTTGCGGTTATGCCCAAACTGCATGACTTACAATTTTGTTTTACTCTTTTGTGTTGGAGAGTTTTGATTGCAAGAAGACAAAACATAAACCGGGTTTTGTTAGCTGATAAAATTCGTAAGTTGGCAGCACTTTGAGGCTTTCGAGTATCACACATCAGAATGCGAGCGTTTTCAAAGCAGAGCAGAGCGGGGGCGCAGCAAACCCACCAGGAAGGGAACGAAGACTTCGTGGACTCACAGCGAAGAGGTCGTGGACGCACAGCGAATACGATACGTTTTTGCCACCTTTGCAATTATTCGCGGCGTGACAACTGCTCACTCACTCCGCAATGAAAACGTTTGCATACCGGTATCTAGTGTGATATCACCCTTTAAGTAGTGTCAAGTTCAGAATGCTGTCTCAAGATCCATTGCTTGATTGATTACATTCAATACGTTTTCGTTAATAATAAGTTGCTTATATGTTTCAATTACAGTATTTGGTATTCAATTACAAATTGAGCCTAAAAAAGATAAATGGGTGAATAACTAATAGTGATAATTTTTCGTACGCAAACACTGTTGTGTGTCCCAAAAATGTGTCGATTTAACTTCGTTTAACGACTAACTTTGGAAAAAAGTTTGTTTTTAAATCTTTGTGACAGCTAAAAAGTGTTATATTATATAAACTAAAAAACTATCTGTAAAAAGCACTGGCAATGAAACAAAAGAGAAAAAAACACACATATACACACACCACCGTAAAAAATAGAATATTATCCTAACAGCTCACAAGCTCCGAAATCATGGAAGCAACCCAACTAAACTTAAAAAACCACAATTCTTCGTCAAGACTTAATAGCACTTGAGTTCCGACTAAAACCATAGCGAAATAGCGGTAGAGAACTCTCAGCGCTCAGAATTGGCACAATTGCAGCCCAGCTCTGAATAAATAGATAAAACCGCTTTTTAATTATTCAAATGATGTCCCACCACTACCTTAAGTCCTCCAGTCAAAATTCAACCGTATTACACAATCACAAAGTCTGTTTCAGCTCGGAGAGTGTTGAAGCGATTCGTTCCTGAAATATTGGTACTTTATTAAACGTTTTGAGAGTTGAGCTTGCAGTTTCAGAGTATAATGCTTTCAGCAATTTGCCGCGGTGACAAAAACATAATTAGGTCCTTTGATAATCTAATATGCATTACCGACCTGGATGGCACGGTTTGTGTCTAATGTTCTTATTAAAAATCCATAACGGAATTGTGATTTTTATGACTTTTTATAACTAGCTTTTGCCCATGATTTGTTGAGGGTTGCCTGGAAAAAACCACTCTCTACCGATAAGGCCGCCTAAATGGTACAAATTGTTTTCTTAAGGTAATATTACTGTTATTGCTTCCTATTTGGTGCTACTATGTTTTTTTACCGCCGTAAGCATTTCGGAAAATCCTCTTTTCGTAATCCCCTCTAATCTGCAAGTTCATGCCAATTTTCAACTTTCTACGACAGTCGCAGTCAGTAAACCAAGACTGATATAGTTTGAAAGTGTTAACTTAGGATCTGAGAGACTACAAAGACTTATCCATCCTAGCTAAATTATGCAAACGGTACCTATTCTATGGATCCATAATAATATGCTCCGTTAACCACTTAACATCAGACAGTTTTAAATACTGCTTTCCGCCGATAATAATATTATAAAAATAAATATGCGCTAGACAACATGCCACTTGTCATGGTCTCGAAGTAGGGTTAAATAACCCTGTGTTACTAGGTACCAGACAAGGAATTAAGACAGGGGCGTCTCCCAGCATACCCAGACCCGAAGAAATTTAGAAAAGATCGTTTCCTGAATTGACTCGACTACGAATCGAACCCGGGAAGATAACCGTGCTACAGCGCACTACGCAAATCGTGTCGTCAAATAAATCGTCGATAAAAAAAACAAACTCCTGGACGTCTACCACAAGTTGCCAATTTAAGGGGAGGTGGTTTTTCAAAACACGTTTTTAGAATACATTTTTTTGAATTATTAAACAGTGAAACTAAAATCTAATAAAATTTACTGCTATTGTTGAAGGTATAATACAGGGAAATCATCAGGGGAAAGATGATTTGATAAAGTTAGCTCGATTGAAAAAAATCACAAAGTTACCTCTTTCCGTGACATAAAAGTAACGTAAAATAATTGTTCTGATAACATGGGTCCTTTACCAAAACAAAGTTTAAAGATAACTGAAGGGATTTCATCCGATGTTTTTTTTATTACATCTATACATTTTTTAATCGATTATTTTAATGATTTTCGGTCCGCGTGCTGCACAACCCTCTGGGTAGGGAAGCTCTCAAAGCTGGCCACCCCCGAAGAGCTGTCGGACTTGTTCGGCGGCGAGCCGTGCGGGCCCATCCACTGGGGAACATTTCATTAATATGCACTTGTTTTTGAATAAATTAACAAAGATATTATAGGATACATTAGGAATGTAATTCTTTTAACTATGAAAAGGTTCAAGAAAGCAGAAGAAGTTTCAACCTTCAGGAAATGTTGTACAGAACCATACCGCCTTAAATTTACGTTATCGTTCGCGTAAAAAAACTGTTTCGGGATGACACAAGACGTGACATGTCAATGTCAGATCCTAATACATTTTTTACGACACTTAAGTGGCAACTTGTGATAGGTGTACTGTTTTTCACTTCAACTTCTATTAACCTTTTGTGAAACTCTTTTAAAAAATGTAGATGTATAAATGAACAGCAAGCTCGGATCTGCAAGACAACGTTTATCTCAAGACGTAATTTCACGGCTCCTTCAAGAGTCGGGATGAAATGAAATGTAAAACTCATGTAACAGAGCTAAAATAATTCAAGACGTCTAGAATTTCTAACTGTACAAGAACATGTTTTATAAATCATTCAGTGGAACGCTGCTCAGTCAAACACAGATTTGCATAGTACATAGAATACATTTTATTAGAGTAATCAATTCTTGGCAAAAAATGGTTACTGGAATGGACACAATAGGCTTTGTTGCGAAAAATCCAAATCACATTTTTTGACGACTCTGCCCTGTGATGCATATTAAACCGTCGTTTGTTTTGAGTACACCCGGGTGTAGGTAGCGCCATTGTTTTCGCTGAACACATGTACAAGAAACACTCAACACTTCACTCACACACGTAATCAAATGTATGAAAACCAATTTTAAGCGGTCATTTATTAAAACAAAAATATTTGCATTACGTCCCGGGGTCGATGCTGCAAGGGTCAATTTTAGTTTTTTTTTCATGTTAATATTTATTAGTATTATAATACTATTTACACAATATAAAATCACCTCGAAAATCTAGCAAAATGTGATCATTAAAACGAAATAACAGTCAAGTGAAACAAAAAATCATTTATTCACTTAAGCTTTCATAAAGCACTTACAACATGTCAAAAGTCAAAAATCAAAACCATCTAAATTGAGAAGCAACAGTCTGTTACGAGATCATTCCTTAAATGTTTTAGGTACATCTTAACCGCAAAGGTACCTACTCTAAATCCTTGGCAACGTAGTCAACTCCATCTGTAGTCGGTTGGACAGGCTCGAACAACCATTGACGTCGCATAATAGAATTAGAAACATGCATATGTATTTATGCAACTAGTATTGTGCTTGTTCGATGCATATCTTGGGACTTGGATCGAGAATATCAATCATTTTTTGTTGATGAATATTTTGAACTATTCAGCAAAGAAACCATTGCCGATATCGATCTAAACGGAAAGGTTTATTTGCATACGAGGGAATTTGACTGATCCCACGTCCGTAAGCGGAATATTAGAGTTCTTGTTTAAAGCGTCGCTCGTGGGTTCGATCCCATACAGGACAATATTCATGTAACAGACCATACCTACTACTATAGAAATCAGTGGTTTAAAGAGACATTTTAGAGTCAAAACGAAATATTTATATATTTCGCGTTCCATTCATACTCGTTTGAGATTCGGCAACCATTTAACCCTTTCAGCTCAATTCTGAATTATAGAGAACGATCATAACTCAAATATTAATCCTGACATCCCGCAATCACACTCCTCGATCTTCAAAGCAAGCAATTTGCGTCGATAATAGTAGATCTATCCATAAATTATACAAATTCAAGACCTTGAGAGTTCAAGAGTTCACGCCTGTTTTTCAATGTCTGCCCTTGTACCCAAACCTGGGAGCTAACTCCCGTTCGTCCAAACACGTAGCAACGTAAATCTTTAGACGTTAAAAAATATACTTATAGATAGAACTTGCTGTTCATTGTTTGATATTTCAAGCATCATATTTTATAGTCAAAAATATATAAAATATACACACTATTTTTCGTGTGCTGCTAGCCGTTCAAAATGTAAAGAACTTTGTGCATTTTGCACTGGGGTAGGCCCTGGAATTAATAATGTACGCAAGCATTCGCTGGAAGAATATTTCATTGTTGACGTAGAAACTGTTTGATAAACGTGTGTGTACCATGTGTCCTAAAGTGATGTTTGGTGTAGATTTTTCAAATTTCAAAGCAGTCGTCAGGCTCTCCAGCCGAAAAATGAAGACAGCCCAATGAAAATACGAGTAGTAACGGCCAAACAGAATGGGGAAACTCCAGTCTATTATTCGAAGTATATTAATGTCACTGAAAAGGGGTTTCATTTTATACGTAACTAGCTTGCCGCCCGCTGTTTCGCCTGCATTATTCGCAAAATCCCGTCTTAGTTAGCACTTGCGTACTAAAAATAAATAATAATAAATAAATATCTGGGACAATTTACACCAAGATCATCTGACCCCAAACTAAGCAGAGCTTGTACTATGGGTGTCAGAGACTGATAAACATACTTAAATAGATGATAACACCCAAACACACAAAATACACGCATGTTCGTCAAAGTTCACACAAATGTTTGTCATGGGTGGGGATCGAACCCACGACCTCCGGTGCTAAAGGCAAGATCGCTGCCATTGCACCAATAGGCCAGTCGAAGTTTCATACAAACTATCCAACCGCAAAAACAACCCCCTAGCGATCGCTAACAAGAAGTCTCTACATTATTAATAAGACAACAATATACATGAGTAATAAAAATAAAAAACACTTAAAACAATAAATATACACAACCATATATAATACACAGTTAACCAAGCATAATATATATACTATTATGATTATTCACAAATAAATTCAACTACATTATTCATTAATCATTATATTTTCGCGATGCTCTATTATTAATACATTTTGTAGTTATTCCAATACAACCATGTTGCGGGTGCCCTAAATTGTACTGGAACTGCTACTATTGGAAGTCTCGCAATAAAATCTCAATGTAGCCTGATCTATGAAAAGTGTGTTTATTAATTTTCCATGAATGATATATATCCAATCCACAAAACCAAATGCTTGCGCGATGTAAAGGAGGATAACGCCATCTATTGAGTAAAAGTGTAACTATATGGGTTGTGAACAACCATAATAATAGACGATGCACACAGCATTCGCGAGTGCATTTTCAAAGTCTATCATTAAATTCCTGTAGCGTCATTGGAAAACGCTTTTACTGTATTATTGCAGCGTTGTACGTTGATCTGAAGGATGTATGGCGCATACATCCTTTATCAACGTACAACGCTGCAATATACTATCGCTGTCTAAATAAATATTTCGGACTTTTTTAGCGGAATAAAACTTAATGGAGTCTTACGGAAACCACTTTCATTCAAATCCTTCAATGTATCAAGTGGCAACATGTTTTTTTACTTTTTTTTAACAAAAAATTACGCATTGTTTGATATACAAACCGTTATGATACGCCTTACGTCTCGTAGTTTACCAATTTTCCAAGTTTTCCATTTAATTTTTTTTCCTGTAAAATTGTGTTTTGTCGGTTGCGGCTTTATTCCAATAACCCATCAAATTTAAATATACTTACTTACATAAAAACAAGTTAAAACATATTTACATAAAAATAAGTTGGGGTGTCTGAGTTTTGACGCTTTTTCATCAACACGTTATATATGTATAAATAAATAAATAAATATTATCACCCCTGATAAATCTATATTTATCACCCCTGATCAACGTTATTTTTCATTTGTGTCTGAATGTTAGTATCTATTTATATTTCATTCATTTTAGCATTAGAAATAAGAAAGAGAGGTGCTAAAATGAATGACAATTTACATTTGAAGTTGCCATTACGACGACATACCTGAGTATAACCTGGCAAAATGTAAAACCTCTTCCGCCACAACGTATGAAGGGATTGTGTAACATTTTAGATTTGGTAGAGTTATAGTGACAGTAACAATGTGTTCGGATGAAAACCCCTGCTTCTCTTAGGTTTTCACATCGACAATATAGTTTGATGCAAGATAATATAATTTATTAAAGCAAAAGCCTCATAAATTCTGAAGTTACTTTACAATTAAGTGTGACAGCTGCTATTTAAGTAGATTTTAATAAATTCGGGATAAATCTTAACAAGTAATAATGTTTATTGTACTTTTACAACAAAGTGTACCTTAAAAATAACCTTTTTTACTTCTGTCTAATGCTAAAAAGAATGGAGTATAAATTTTAAAACATATTTTTGAAGAAAAATGGTCTGTTCCAGACAAATATACTCACTATAGGTGAAATCGGTAAGATATACATATATTAAACCGTGGCACAGTAAATATTACTAAAACGGAGGGTAGGGGATCCTTACTTGATGGTTCAAGCAAAACTTTTAGGTAATATCGTATTATTCTGTCTAATGGGAATATGATCTGTTATTGAAAACCAAATAACGATGTACGTAAATGTTAAAGATGTTTTATTATTGTTGTTATGTAACAATGTTTTGTTTGAAGCTGTAAACTTTTGATGAAATTGATGTTTTTTTTTTATATTTAGTAGTTATTAAAATTATCTTCATTTTAACCTTTGTGTCGGTATGGAGTTTGCTGTACAATTGGTAAATAAATCCTTAAAAGCGACTGCCATGTCAACACGTCTATGAATATCGCTTCCAGAACTTGAGACAAACGGTAAATAAAATATTTACTGGAACACAACTGGAAAAGAGATTTTTATCATTTATGAAACAGGAATTCAGTTCTTTGTCTCCACGAGTTGGTGTTTCATATTCTTTCTGAGATTTCTTCAATACATCAACATGACAGACATGATTCTTCACAAGCGCAGGGGGAAACTCATTCTGATCTTAAATGATACAATAGCTTTTTCCTGCTTCTATGTCCGTGCGGATCAGTTTTACTGAACTAGTAAAAAAGCAAATGAAAAATGAATATGTTTTTTCTTTTTCCTATATACTTACAAGTAAAATTATCTTTTATCTGTTGATTGGATTTCAAATTTCTAGAATATGTTTCTAATTTTATACAATATGTCTAAATTTTGAGATCTATAACTTCGGCTGTTTTTTATACGTGGCAATTTTTACCCATTTCATTCGCTTAGGAGTTAAATTCAGTGCTCGCCGAAGCCTTGCACAAAATTTAATGGTTCAAGGTCCTGTAAATATTTTATTTCAATTAATGAATTTCGTCTGTATTTTGTCAGAAGCTAAGCGTTAAAATAGCCAGTTAGTGAACCTCTTAGTGAACACTGTGCTTTCTTATGGGATTGCTAGTGCGACACTATCCCATGATTTCCAAATCCAACTGCTTCCTGCAAACATCTTTCTTGTTCGGTAGCCGACGACCGTTAGCTACAGAGCCTACTGGCCCTTTTGTCAGCGTTTTCACTTAATAAAACTTCTCCCAAATGTCCATCACCTATGTGGCCCGTCCATTGCCATTATTTACTCGTATAAAAGTAACTTACAAACTCACTTGAATTTAACGAAATAAACTCTACCGCTTGGTAACAAAAGTGTCGCCCAGCGGTCTTGAGTTGCAAGAAATCGTGTTTATTTCGATTCATGGTTCCTGAATGCTGTGATCTGACCAGCCTGCATTTAAAAAATAGGCAAAAATATAAAACCAAAACGAAACAGCATCATTTGAGCGACACACGACGCGTCAGATGATCCCAAACAAACAGGAATTTCCTGTACATAAATACTGCAGGCTATTTATTTTGGTTGGCAAACATTAGGCTCCACGTAATGCCATTACGTCTCGGGCCAGCAGAGCAATGTATATTATTCGTCGTAAGAGTCTTTGTTGTGATAGTATTTGTGTCAAGTTACCGGTGAGACAACGATGTTGATTTTATTGATTGCTATCGCAATGATGTCCGTTATTTTTGGATATTTTTTGCTCAAGAAATACGTATTCACTCTTTGACATTGGCTTATGTGGACCCATGACTTTGCCTCGCGTTAACTATTATTGTTAACACTATAACTATTATTGGATACACTGTTAACTTGAATTTTACACTTCTGACACTTTGAATGAAAATTTAGGCATGATGCCGTATAAGTTACTCATTGAAATTAACATGGTACATAGTTAAGAGTGTAGTAAAGTTTTTAAAAAGGATTTGGAAGAAACATTTCAGGTAACTATTTTTTTAAAACGGTATTTAAAGTTCAGGGAAAAAACAGCATATCCAACTTTTTCAATATCTATTTTTTTTTAGAGTTATGACAAACGTTATCGATGTAGTTCTTCAGAATTATTTAGCACTGTTATTAATGAAATAAAGAAAAAAAATGAGACATTTATCTCAATAGATCGCGCTACAGTGACCGAAAAAGTGAGCCAAACCAGAAATTTTCAAAAAAATTCTAAAAAAATCATAACTCGAAAACTACAAAAAATCGGGTAACATTCATGGGCTATTTTCAGATACCCCTAAGTGTGAAGAAGTTAAATAAAATATTGACGTGTATATTTGGACCACCCTGTACACAATTCATTTTATGGGCCTTCAAACTTGGTTGGGCAAATTCATTTTTGAAAGTCTAAAGTTAATAAAATAACTAATTTAAATTTAATATATATAATTAGCTGCCGAACAAATGCTTTGCAGAACGCATAGAAATAGATAGCAAATGACGTCACTTGCTAGCAGCTGTTCAATCAATGTTGATCGAAGGAACAAGTCCAAAAACATGATTTTTAAAATTGCTATATCTCGGGGCGTTTAAGTGCCTTCGAAATATTTTTTTGCCTGTTTCTATTTTTCATAGGTAATTTGACAACTTCTTAACAAAAGAAAAAAAAGTCAAATACCCTATTGCATCGTAGTATAATCATTAAGCTAACACTAAACTTGCATCTGTATCCTTATTTAGTTTTTATTGTAAGATATTTATTTATTTATTGCTTTCTCTTAAGTGATAAAAAGGTCTTAAATTAATAATAGTAACAATACGGACCCTGTCGGAGATAATCTAGGACGCCAGGTAAAAGAGCCTTTATTTTAAAATTAGCTTAGACTGAAATGCAAAGCCAAGCTAAAGATCGATAGAGCTACTTCATGTAAAAGTGTTGAGTATGATGCACCTTGATGTTGGAATATTATTTCTTTAAGGAAACGTCGGTATAAATGAATGCAGTAACAAAATTTTATATGAAACAAGAGAAGAGAATCAGTTATACCTAGCACTCACATTGTTAAGACCGCCTAAATTGTACTTCAATATTTACTTTTTTGTTTTTACGTGCTGTAAGTATTTGTTTGTGCAATAAAGATTATTTATTATTATTATTATTATTGTTATAAATGCCTTTTTAGATATGCTACTCGTTATTTGCAGTCGCTTTGGATTTTTTTTACAGTTAATTCCCCGTGAAAGTAGATTGAAAGTACCTGAGATATCTTACACAGATGAATTACGGCCAAAGAATAAAACCGGTAAGTGTGAGCCGGATTTTTATCACGGGTCCGCTTCAGCCATCGCAAAGAAGGGTTCAGATTTTGTTTCATACACCGTATTGTATGCGGTCTTCAACATTAACGTGATGAACATTAAGGTGGAGCATTCGCCCATAATGTAACGGTACAGAGTCGAGCATTACATCAGTGAGGAAGGAGAACCGGGCATTACAGTGCGCAAACTGTAATGTTAAGGATTCGAGCATTACGTTGTTGGGGGAAAATTACCGAGCATACGCACCCTGTTTCCACTAGAGATGTGCGAGGATGCGTTGCGAGGAATGTATTTGTTCAGAACGAATAGAGTCGTATGATACAATGTGTAATATTTTGATACAACTTGTAACATCTTTCTCATCATATGCGTCTGACATTGTGGAATTAACTAAAGTCTCAAAATTGAATCTAATGATACATTACAGGCGAACGACCGTCAATCAGAGAGGCATTTTTATAATGTAATGTTGAAAATCGAATCTGAAATCTACATTACTGGCGAATGTTGATCATGTACTGTAATGTAATTCTTAAAAATGGAATCTAATACGTCACATTACAGGCGAATGCTCCTAGTGAGGGAGCACCTTTTCGTTGGGTTGTATTCGGTGTTTTATCTGTTCAAGAATACACAATACAGGCAGATTCTCATAGAAGGTAGGCTTTGCTTAGTTCGGAATAAGCTTTAACCCTAAAAAGGCTTTGCTCTACCATACTACATGCTTACTTAAACAATTACTTAAATATTCCAGTACAATTTTTAAACGGAACCTTAAAGGTATGGAAATAATACTGTAGAAACTTTCTTGAAAGACTTCGCTTCGCATTTCAGTTGTAAAAGTATCCGATGACTTGGAAAATTAATCTCAGATGCAATGCTTACAGTGAAATGCAGGAAGACGTTTCGTTGCACTACAGGTATTCAATATCTTATAATTTATATGACGTGAACGAACACTAGGTGAACCGGCGACACACAAATCATTTTAGTTGACATATAAATGATCTGTTGAAAAAAATCAAAATGAAAAATGAAAAATATTTATTAACATAAACAAAGAGGGTTTACAATAAACGGAGGTTGACTTACTCCTATTAAATGTAAAATCACTTGTGGCAGAAGCAGCCACTCTCTCATAACAAATCACAGGGACATTTTGTGGTATAAGTAGGGTACTTACAAGTTATAAAAAAGATAAATATTTATTAGTTTATCTTATGTACTTCTACTATATGTTTAACTATACTAATCTAAAAGATAGATATCTATTTTAATGTTCCACACTTAGCAAGTTAGCCATGCTTTAGAAAAATCAATTTAAATTAAAATGGTTTTAATTTTTTCATTATTTTATCTGATTAACATGAAAGATTTCATTTCTTGTTTAAACTTTCATACTGGATCGATTTAGTTATTGTTTTAGACTAGATGACACCTACTATTACTAGATGACACCTACTATTACTAGATGACACCTACTATTACTAGATGACACCTACTATTACTAGATGACACCTACTATTACTAGATGACACCTACTATTACTAGATGACACCTACTATTACTAGATGACACCTACTGGCTGAAAACGATTATTTTAATCACACCCCTTTTTTTGGTCAATAATACTAATGAATATTAATATCGTGAATATCTGGCTCCAAACAAACAGCTTTCACTTTGTGTGACAGACCCCGTATCCAATAACGATAATCAAAAGTTGAGCACACCGCCAATTGATGCTGCCCTGTCACATGTCAAAAATAATGCAAGCGACAGCTATACATGTAGGGACTGCTCAACATTGATTATCGTTCCTGGATTCGGCCGAAAGACTTATAGAAACATGTTGATATTCCTTATTTTTATGATAGACGAGCTGCCCCAACAGACTTTATTCTGTCAAAATATGTTTGACAGGTAGTCCAATATCATATCTCGACCGCTTTTCTCCGACTTGATTTACATATAGGTACTATTATTTTTCACTGAATTTCTAGTGCAATCATAATAAAATATAACTTAAATCACTCCTGAATAAATAAGCTTTCTGTTACTGAAAGAATTTTCACGATCGGATCGGTAGTTTAGGAGCCTATTCAATACAAACAAACGATTAAATATTTCCTCTTTATAATATTAGTACGAGTATAAAAACACCTAGACCCAGAGCAACACAAAATATTTATAACATGTACTAGTAGGGGATCCATTCAACGGAGGTTTAAGTTCATTCTTGGTTTAATCTGTACTGGATATTGTTAAAAATATCGCTCTAGCTGTCTTAAAAAAATTAACTAGAAAAAATAACCAAACAACATTTTCCATCAGGAAATTCCTTTGTGAAACTAAAATAAATTCTAAGGAAATATTGTCAACGATGTTCAACAAGCTTCTGGTTCAGTAATTTATTTTCTTAGTTCAGTAATTTCTTTCATTTCGCTCCGTAGTTCTGTGACGTTTCTGAGCTACGACCGTAGTTTCTTTGACATTTGCCACTCACGCCACACTACGTTAATGGAATTAAGCGTATGGCGGTGAAGGTTCGGAGGGTTTTCTTATTACATTGAATTGTGTCGACTGGGACTTAAGTATGCAAGTTCGCTATAACATTGTAGACGCCAACTTGAAGTTATATAAGCCAGTTATGAGTTTGCACAAGCCCATATTATGTAAAATATAAAACCTGCTTTGTGTCCTCTTACAAGGTCCAAGTAATCCGTTTTCAAAAATTTACAAAATTGGTTCAGCGAGTTAGGAGTGTTTATATTACAAACAGGCAGGTACTTTTTCATTAATATGAATGGAATAAATAAGCAAAATTTTTACTTGCCTTTTTTTATGGGCTCTTTGGCACGAAATAAAATATTTGAATTGAATTGAATAACAAGGGACCGCTTAGATTAGATAAGAAGACAGTGTAAGGATCGAAAATTACGTAGATACGTCCCTTTGAGGTTTTGTTGCAATAGCGATAGTTTCGATAGCGATAGTTGACCTCGAAAATCAGTCATACTATCGATAGTCCTATCGAAACTATCGACAAGTGACGATACTATCGAAATTATTGGTATGTTCATGTCACGCCCTGATAATGTAGCTTTATATTGGTGAACGAATTCTTAAAATCGATCCAATAGTTTCGGAGCCTAGTCGAAACAAAAAACAAATCTTTGTATTTATAATATTACGAGATGCCCAGACAGACTTCGTTCTTTTAAATGGTCGGCAACTGATAAGATAAAGATAAGATAAGATACTCTTTATAGCACAAAAACAGGAAAAAATCAAGAATTACAAAGAAAGTTGATGTACAATTTAGGCAGTCTTATTGCTAAAAGCAATCTCTTCTAGGCAACCTACTACAGGTAGAGGAAAGATGACAGAAAGGGTCAGCAAGTGCAGATATATAAAAAAGGATTAAAAAAAAGAAATATTTTAACTAATAAATAAATTACATAAAAGATATAATAAAAGATAAAAAATAATAATAAAATAATATATTTACATAAAAGATTACCATATAATATATACATATATTACAGGACAGGACATTGTAATAATAACAAAAAAATAACCAAAGTAGACACAGGATAGAACTAACAAAAAGAGGAAATAAAGAAAGAAACAAGAAGACGAAGAGATAATTTAAGTACGAGTAAGAAAATGTGCTTTCACTCTAGTTTTAAAGACAGGAAGGGACTGTGACTGTCGGATGGACAAAGGCAAGGAGTTCCATAAACGTATGGATTGCACAGCAAAGGAGTTTATATAGGTGTGAGAGGAATGAGGAGGAAATTTAAGATGAAGTTTTCTATCTGATCGCATCATACCATGATCCCTGGTGTCCTTTTTGCCTGCTTTTCTCCGACTTGATTTACATTTACTATTATTTTTCCCTGAATTTTTTGTTCAATCATAATAAAGTAATAAATAATAATCATAATAAAGCCTACAACACTTCTGAATAATTTAGCTTTCTGTTAGTGAAAGAATTTTCCCGATCGGATCAGTAGTTTTGGAACATACAAGCAAACAAACAATCAAATCTTTCCTATTTATAATATCATTATTATGGTATAGAATAGATAGTATGAGCATTCTGCTTTTAAAGCAGTATTGCAGGAAAAGTAGGTAAGTCACATCTTGGCAATCATGAACAAATATTTTTCTCTGTTCTTTAAGCCTCAATTTATACTATTAAAAGTAAACCCTCGGCCACTAAATTTGAAACAATTTGAATTGACAGAAGAAAAACCTACTAGAGGGCTGAATAAAACATCTGCCAGGGATGTTCGTATCGGAGCAAATTGGCCCGGGCCAGTTGTTAGGGCGAATCTCCTAAACTATTTTAAGATTTGCCACAGGTAGCATTGTTTGGGCTCAAGGCTCTTCAGGGAGATACAAATTAAATTTTTGACCTATTTATACCTGCAGGTAGACTTAGTGGTTCAGTGCGTTGATCTCACGGGTTTGAGACTGGTTTTAGGCCCGGAAAAGACTAAGTAGGTATCTATACCTACTTAGTCTTTTCCGGGGTTTTTTTAGCCGTATGTTCGTTCCAATACCATTGGTGAACAGTGGGCTGCTGGAGTGTTCCGTTCACCGCGACGGCAACAGTCACTTGCCTCCGACTACCCCGTTTGGGATATAGTCATGATGGTATGTATCTTTTAGCATCTACTGGAATACATCAGTTGGCATGGTTGCTAGCTAAAGCACACTGAAGTTGCACGATAATGTTTAACAGTGAGAACTCAGGTGCATTAAGTTTGTAACAACTTTTGCTGTTTTTTAGAACATATATTTAGCACTGACACGTTCTGGTTTAGTTGACTTGGTGCTCCAACATTGAGCAGTCGTGTTGGGGAAGTCAAGTTGAACCAGTTTCCTGCGGTAAGGGGAGTAGAATACTGCAGAGGTATCCCCTTCTTGAAAAAGGATTTCACTTAGCATAATGACATTTGATATGGTTTCTTAATTGTTTATTTATGATTTGTGTAATTTCACTTGACATTGATTATTTCTCTGGTTGACGTAATATTGACGACATCTTATTTTATATAATTATTCTTTTTTGTGATTTTAAGCCTTTACATTTTATTTATTTAGTGACTTTTTGTATTTAATTTGATTTTTTGTTTTTTGACGATCATAATGTGAAAAGCCATTAATTGGCCATAAACCAATGTAATTTAATGTGTATTTTTATAATAAGAAATAAATAATCGAATCTAATCTAATCTGTCGAGAGAGGGGACTAAAAGGACCTCGGGGTTGTGAAACGCACGTGGAGGGCTTGCGTGTGCTCCGTTTTACGATCCCGAGGAAGACGGTAACGCGAGCCTTCGGACACAGTGGTCTGTGTCATCGTGCACTGGAGTTTTAGTGGGTAGGGGTCTGTGTTTTCCCAGGAGCTCCGAACCCAGGACCTTAGGAAAGCCTGAATGCATTTCTTGACCCAAAAAAACTCAGCAGTGTCACTCACTAATTTATGTGAAAAATCCCTGGTGAGGCTCACGAGGGATTTTTCACATAAATTTGTACGGTCAATAGCAGAAGTGAATGATTTGCATATGTTAAATAAACTAGGTAGTTTCATACTAGAGCAATAATACATTCCAAGCTTATTTCACCCGTATACAACAATGATATCATATCCGTCTCAGCCAAAATGCGTATACGAAAGCATGGGTTATTCTCATATTTCCCCATAATAAATCACGGTGGTTATAACTCGGGGCCATTACGAATGTGAATGATTTCCGGAGAACTTCCACTTTGATACGTGAACCTATTCGACACGATACATTATTGTACCGATAGGAAAATCAATAACAGAAAAAAATAGGTATTCAAAATAGCGGTGATATGTAGACATCAACAAAAAACTTGATAACATAAAAGTTTGAGCTAAGTGTCGTCTTGCTCAGAGCCTTAGAGGCTGTCAAATTGAAGAGTTGGTATTTTTGGTATGAGTGATCTTAAATTCGAGACCCATGGAATGAAGACGGAATGATGTTAATTTTTTTTGTTTTTGGTTGAATGAAGAGAATTCTTCAATTATTTTGGGCTTAAGAGTGCCTCGTGCTTATTATAATGTAATTATTAGCAGTACGTGTAGCCGACTATTAATTAACAATTTGTCGCGTGTCTTATCTTTGTACTAATTTTATATATGACATAATCCAAACTTTATGATGTTTTTTAAAACTTGCGGTTGTAGGAAATACTTTCAGAGAAATTCGCCAACTGTTCTCGTTTCTGTTAAGTGCAATAAATACATAAATAGGTCCATGTTGAAGCTTTATACAAAAACGTTTTCAAAAGTTAAGCGGGTGTTCAATATATTATCCTTCAAAAAAGTTTTTCACTGAAGTAAATCTTTAACAAATAAGCTGCCAGGGCTTCCCAGAAAGTAATCAAAAGATACTTGTGTTGTGTTTTATTAAAAGTATAAAAACTAGCAATTGAACATTAATCGGAATCGAATTAATGTTTTTGCAATCCGTACACATCGCCATCACGTAAAGATAAAGCAACGCACATATGTATGGTTTATTCCAGTCCATTCAAGATTACTCTATACATTTATGAGTTAAGGCTTCAGGAGTTCTGATTTGACTAAATCAAAAACAAAATAATAATTATCATTTCAACCTACAGATACTAAAACATTATAACCTACAATAAGTACCTTAATATCACAATTAAAAAAAATACGGATACATGCTGCTTCAAATACAATGCTATAAGCTTGCATAATTTAAAGGATGCTATGAGCTTGCATAATATTAATTATGAGCTCTCTCGGAGGCGACATACCTTCAAGCTATATGTCCGTGTATGCCAATGACCAAGTTTCCGTCACGTAAGACTACGATAGTTGATTCCAAAAACTTGTATGGTACTGTACCAAAATCCCATATTATCCCATATTAAACGTCAACGCGGCCGCTAGCGGCTGCCATTGATGTAAACTCATGGTGGACATAGATACTCATCATCATCATCATCCGTGCGGTCTATCCCGGTTGTGAACTCACACTGGTGTGTGGGGTCCCAGGGTCCGCCTTTCCTTTCCGCTGGTCCTTTGGTGGACATAGATACTGATACTATAGAAATCCACCCACCATGAAATTGGTTATTCCTCTTGATAAAGACTTAAAAACATCACTATCAATGACGTCCACCTTTTATAAAAATCGAATTAGCATAAATTACAACATTAAACTTAAGAAAATTATTTCTTACACCCAAATAAGGTTAATATTGGACCTCCTTCGAAGCAAAACTATGGGTTTCATAGATGAATACAAACACGAAAATATTATCACATACTTAATTGGGAAGTTTCACACCCAAACACAATTAATCACAATAAATGGTCATCACTACATGATTCTTTGCCTTCATGATTCACAACCATGAATCTAGAGTAAGTGCAACCATTAATTTGCGCCAATAGACCAGCCAGAAACATCCGTATTCCATTTAATTCAAAACAATCGAAAGTTACCAACTCCACCCGCTTTGTTTCCCAGATATGGGAAAATAAATTTCACCCTCGGTCGAGTGGAGATTGTACGAAAAAGGGCCAAGTTAAATCGACTTCCGAACTGTTGCGGATCGTCCCGATAGGCCTTATCGGGAATTTTTGGCTGCAGTATTTTTGAAGGCAATGGTTCGTAATAGTTATAATCAGCTCGAACTTATTCCCTGATCGCAGTTTTATTTGCTTCAAAGAGCTTTTGAGGAATCCCTGGGTATATTTGAGACTGAATTTCGTTAAAGTTTTTGGTGAAGTAATTGTAGCGATACGCTTGGTTTGACTTGGTAAGGAATTATTACTATCGAGAGTAATTGAACACTAGCCGTTTGCCGGTGACTTTTTCCTAGCTTTTGCAACTTTTCACCTTGAATATGAGTCTAAAGTATTCATAACAATATTATAAGTGTAGAAAACTTAATTTCCATCTATCAGTAGTTTTCGCTACGATGCTAGAACATACAAGCAGACAGACACATAACCTGAAAAAACTTTGAATTCAATATCGTTTAAATACATCGCCATAGACATTTCCCGTGAATTAAATTTATTTTGAAGTTTTATTATGGTATAGAACTAAAAGATAATGAATGGCTGTGGTAGTTCAATTCTGTACGTCTACCACAAGTAGCCACTTTAAATTTCGTTCGCGTAAAAAAAATGTATTGGGATTTGACGTGACATGACATGACAATGTGAAATTCCATTACATTTTTTTACGCGAACGATAACGTAAATTTGAAGTAGCAACTCGTGGTAGACTGCTCTAAAATGGGGATAAGGTGGGTAGTTCGGCTTCTAGGCGGCTCAATTTACGTATTTCAAGATTTTTTGATAATTTTAGGACCCAAAAAGATATTTGGACACTTGAAAAATGGGTGAGCATTATGTTTTAATTGTATTTCTACTGTTTTCTTAACATACCATGGAAACCCAAACAAATTACAGAAAATCCGGCATTTTCGAATTTACGGACAAAAAAATAAGGAAATCAATAGGAATAAACAACATGCAGAAAAGACACACAACCAAGAATCTACATAATACCATTGATCACTCTGTTGACCGCGCGGATTGGGGTTCCGGCGATAAATTCGCGAAACGGTTCCGTACATCACTACGGCCGATGTTAGATGGATGGGTTTTGTGGGCCCACACGAAGATTTTTCATTTTTACGGCATGCCAAGTGATAGGGGATGATGGTGGATAACGATGGATAGGTAAACATGTTACGTATTTGTTCGATGGAAATTATTAGGGATATTGATATTATTTACGACGGTCTTAAAGGTATTGGATGTTTTATAAGATATTAGGATAGGTTTAACGTATATTTTAGTTGAAAATTTTCATCAAAAGATATTTTTTTTTTTAGGACCTAAAATAGGTCTACGTGAGATATGTTGATAGGAATATGTCCTAGCATTGACGTGATTTACTGCTTTGGAGACTTGAAATATAAAAAAATAGCTTTTTGAAGAGAGGGTAGCGCTAGTAATTCGTTGAGTGTGGGTAGTAGGTACTTGTTTTACTTATCTTTTTAAATCTATTCTTGGTCGATAATAAAAGGATAAGAAATAAACCTGTTTAGTCAAAAAATGCTGGTTGAGTCAACTCGTGTAAATCCTTAGCACGCTGAAGAACTTGAAAGTTAAGCTTTGGAGATGTTGTGTAAATGCCACACAAAAGTTGCATTTCTCTTCAAGCCTAGTGACTAATGATATATTTGTAATCAGATTGTTCCTAAAACTATTATGAACTAGGCGTTAACGTGTCAAATACCTGGGATCTGTGTTAAGCGCGTCCGGGGACATCGACAGCGACGTCAGAGCCCGAATTTCCGCGGCTTGGGCCAAATGGCGTGAGGTGACTGGTTGACCCCAAAATGCCGATCAAGCTGAAGGGGCAGGTCCATAAAACCATCATTAGGCCTGTCCTTTTATATGGCAGTGAAACATGGCCGTTCCTAGAGTGACACAAGCAGGAGCTGCGCGTCACGGAAAGGAAGATGCTGCGGTGGATGTGTGGAGCCTCACGTAAAGATCGCGTGCGGAACACCCACATCCGAGGCAGCCTTCGTGTTCGTGACATCGCAGACAAGCTGCAGAAGTGCCGCCTTTGTTGGTATGGCCATGTTTCACGGAGATCGGCAAACTACGTGGGCAACACATGTCTGACTATGACGGCCCCGCCAGGTACCGGTAGAAGAGGTCGACCCGAGAAGCGGTGGCTCGACGTCGTCAAGGGTGACATGCGTACCAACAGACACCACTGAGGATACACAAGACCGCGCGAAGTGGGCCAAGAAAATAAGAAAGGCGAACCCTGGGACCCCACACACCGGTGTGGGTTCATAACCGAAATAGACCACACGGATCATGATGATGATTATGAGTAGTTTTAGCTGCAATAATTGTCTTTACCTAAGACTACTTATGTAGTAGTAACAGCTCTAAAGTTTTAAGCCAAAAGGTCTTGGTTGAACATCCTCAACTTTATCTTTTTTAATTCTAAGGACTCTTACCATTTTGCAAAATCAGCAACTTCTGCCAACTCGCAATTCGGGTCACAGATTAACTAAAACAGCTGTCCCACAAAAATAACAATTACGGCGAAGTGGAAAAAGCGCCAAATTTCTGCGACCAATGAAATAGAGAAATGCTTCACCCACGATTAACTTAGTTGCTTGTACAGCGTTCTGGCAAACCGTATTGGACCGTCAAAATCTATGGAGCGATGTTGGGCGCGGTCCAAACTGACTGGCAAATTACGGCGGAGTGGCCGCGTTGCTCTGCGACGTCTGTACATTGATAGTGCATGATCTGTTAGGGTTGGCATCCGTGGTGAGAATCTTGATTCATATGAATATGAAAAAGTTACACTCTTTTTTAAAAATTACGTTACACGAACTAATAAAGGTAAGTGTGATGCAAGGTGACTACTTTAAAGAGAAAAGAAGAACCACCCGGACACAGAATAAGAAATAAGTGTCTTTCTTCAAGTAGTCATTGCTACTTGAAGAAAGATATGATACATCACTACAAGCTAAATAATTTGTTTTTAAATAATCACATGTAATGTTCTATCGAAATCGAACAAACTTTACTTGTCTGTTCAGATTCCTAAGCTCTACAGGTGATGTAAGTTGAAATTATTACATCCTAACCAGGTCAAAGTGGTCAAAATATCGGATCTGATATCATGCATACCTATTATTTCTAACGTTATAATTTATTCAATAAGCTGGACCCAACGGCAAACAATGGTTTTACTAAACGGTTATTTTAACCTCTGCTAGGAATAATTATTTCACTTGAAATTTACAGAATGCCTCATACCATTTTAGTATGAAATGTAAATTAAAGTAATTAGCCTATTTATTGTCTCCATCTGCTGAGCAAAAGCCTCCATCATTGAAATTAAATCATCGCTACAATTGATGGGTATTGGCTTAATCACCACGCTTGCCAAATGCGGGCTGTTGATCACAAACCTGGGCTATGTTCCGAAAAATCCGAAAACACACACTCTGCCTGACCTGGGAATTGAACCCGAGACCTCCGGGTTTCGGGTTTAGCTCCGAAACCACTCGGCCACGAAGGCGTTGGTATAAAACCATTTTTTTATTGTTCATCAACATCAACATAAATAGAAGCTGACCTCTTAATTAGATTCCCGCTGTAAGGTGTCATCTACCAAAATTAAATCGTTTTCAAGTTAACTCAAGTTAATTTCGTAATATAATAAATAAATAAATAAATATCTAGAAGAATAGACAATTTTACACCAAGATCACCTGACCCCAAACTAATCAGAGTGTACTATGGGCGTCAGAGACTGATAAAGATGCTTTAATATATCTTAATACATACTTATAAAGATAATATCACCCAGACACACAACATACACAAATGTTCGTCACATAAATGTTTGCCGTGGTTGGGGATCGACCCCACGATCTTCAGTGCTAAAGGCCAGTTATTGATCTTTAATTTCCAGCCAGTCTGCAGTTACTCGACACTAATGCATCTCCTAGGATGGATATTTACTGACGAAATTGCTCGCTACACTCAGTTTAGGCAACAAATTTGCCTGGATATAAGCGATTCTAATACATCCTTCAAATCAGCAAGGAGGATATTCCAAAATCAATGCAGGAATGACAACATCCTGTTAGATACAACAAGCAGTAAGTAACAGAAGCACATATCGATCAAGCGCCCTTTATAAATATTTATAGGGTAGGTATTCTCACATAAATATGTATGGAATCGTTAAACGCAGGCCCTGGGTGTAACGCAACGTGTTTCAGGCAAATTAATACGGGAAGCCTGCGAAATGTTACTGGGAATGATGTTTATGTGGGTTTTTAAATTAAAAACGGGGCATGCCGTGTTTTGCATCAGGACTCTAAGCCTACATTTATTTATATTTAATTACGTATTAACTTGTAAACTAAGAATACCAGACTATAATGTCTCAATCACAAAAATATAAATTACCAATAACTAATTTCCTCCAAGTCTTTTCAAATAAGTTTTCATCATCAGTCTCATTCACTCATTAAAACATATCATTAATCCACGCTGCGGTTATTCTCAAAAATATGAAAACGTTTATTTCAACGAATAATGTATTTTTTTGCTCAAATAAAACATGACAGAAATAATTGATTCCAGTAAGTATACAATACATAAGGTCGTTAGAAGCGATTGATAGTACTATCTAACCATTAATCTTACCATGTCACAATATACTCTTAGAACAAGCATTATGCTTAGTTTATACGAGTATCTAACAGTAACATAGTAAATTATTCTCTAATATTACTAAGCATCAGTCAAAAATCATAAAGGTAATTCAAACAATTCAAAGGCTTTTGAAGCTCGACTCAAAGTGTTATTTCAGTTGTAAAATAGATAGGTGAATTCTGTTGACGATCTGTACGTCTACCACGAGTTGCCACATCAAATTTACGTTATCGTTCGCGTAAAAAAATGTATTGGGATTTGATATGACATGACAATGTGAAATCCCAATACATTTTTTTACGCAAACGATAATGTAAATTTAAAGTTGCAACTCGTGGTAGACGTAGGTACTGCATTTGAAGCAAAGGCTGCATCTTAGACTATGGATAGTTGGCTTAATAAAATGGGATGCCGGAAAAATTATTTATTTTTTTAGTTTTGTACAGTCAGATTTTTATTTTATTGGTAGCTAAACGCAAGATAATCACGTTTTGCAAGAAAGTAAGTGAGACTAGCTGTTAACTCGTTGTCGCACACGTTCACGTCTTAAAAAAAAGTTATTCAATATTCTTTTTTTTTATGAAACGTCGGTCGCTAACCGGTCTACAGACATAGTCTGCCCAAAATACAGCCCTCTCAAAAGAAAAATCGTTGCACTCAGCATCCATTGCAGGTTAAGGAAATTATACCTGTTGTTGTCTCGTCCTCGATGATGAACTATTTCACTAAGGTAGTATATTTCCCGGTTACCTGAGGGCGTCACATACGTTTAAATCTTGATCTTAAAATGAAATAAAAGTTTTGTACTAATACGAACGCTCCCAAATGTAGCTCCCCGCTCTATGATCTATGCTCTTCATTCGTTTCTTATGTCACTTGAGGCGTCACTATCGCTCCCGGTAAAATTTACAAATTTAGTGTTTTTTACAGTGAAAATCATGGGAAAACGTAAAAGGGAAAACGATTTGGAAAAACAATTACGAAAGCTAAGAAGAAAAATTGATAAATTAGAGGACAAAACATCGAAAGGTTAGTCATGGGCGTGGCGCCAATATTATATTCTTAGGCGTATTTCTACTCCTACGGAATAACAAAAAATGGTTTGCTAATAAATAATGACTGTAATAGTTGTTGCTATACTTATGGAGTATCGGACAAGTTATTATTTCATTGTTGTAAAACGTATTTGTATGCACAAAACCAAGCGATATGGCGGCGGCCATATTTTTCTTGTTCCGCCCGTGACCATATGAAGACGCCTTCTTTACAACAATTGCACCCTATATCGGTGGTTGTTGCTATACTAAACCAGTTTTGAGTATCGGACAACAAGAGATGTACCTACATGCTATTTGCAGTTGTTGCTATACTGTAGAGTATCGAACAACAGACTGAAAAACATCGTTTTTCTTTGATTATTGATCACATGCAAGCCACTGACAATACCTACCCCTAAACAACATAAATTTATATTGTCTAAGTACCTATAATTATGGTATGTATATCAAGTACTTATTTCTTGTTTTTGGGTACAGGACACTCAAGCAAACGATCAAGGGTAAGGAACCGATCTACACGTGATAGCCGATCCTCAAGTGCGTGTACGAGTATGTCTCCAAGCAGCGTACGTAGTTTATACAATATGTCTCCTCAAACAAGGAGCCGATCACAAAGTGCCCACAGACCTGACCTGCCAACGGTCATGATTCATGATGACCCACAAACCATCATGGTTCATGATGAACCACAAACCATCATGGTTCATGATGACCCACAAACCATCATGGTTCATGATGAATTGCCAACCGTCTCCTCAGGGACATGCATAGCTGCAGAGACACAAAATGAACCATCTTATGACATAGTACCTGCAGATACACTTAATGAACCGTCTAATGAGATAGATGCCGACATATTATTGGCGATGGGGACTGTGGAGGAGGAAGTAGCTATTGGGCCTGCGATTCATCCCGAGATAGCTCAGAGGTGGACACCTGTTCTCACTAAAGGACTCAGAAAAGAAGAAAAATCATTATTAATAAAGAATTATGCCACCTTTAGCAATGTCCCAGCAATGGTGCCACCTAAACTTAACCCGGAGCTGATACATGCTTTAACAGATCCTCCGAAGAATAGAGATCTTATTATAGAAATGCGGCAAAAGAATATTTCTGCTGCATTAGCAGCTGTTGGCTGTGGACTACAATGCTTTTTAACAAAAGGAGACAAAGTGGAAGGAATTAAAAATATAAATGATGCTGCTAAAATATTATGTGACATTATTTATACTGAAACAGTTGGCAGAAGAAAACTAATCCAAAGTGTGGTGAACAAAGAAATGAAAGATTCATTACAGGGGAGTCCAGATGAATTTCTTTTCGGCAATGGTCTCACCGAAAGAATAAGAACCACAAAGGCGGTACAGAAATCTGCTCAGGACTTATCGAAATCTAACCAACCATCCCGACCAAACATTCAAAACCAGAAGCCTTTAAACTCGCGGGCCCCTCCTCAACACAAACGCAGAAGCAACGAATACCATGTGAGAGGGGGGAAGAAGATGACCCAGCCCCCACAAGCCAAGAAACCGAGACCACCAATGCATCAGCGGCGCTACCTCGCTCACAGCAATCACACGGGACGCAAGTAAATGACCAGGTGGGCAGATTACCCTTTTTTAAAGATAAATGGCAATCTATAACAAATGATCCTATTATCTTAACTTGGGTATCTGGATATTCACTTGATTTCTTCAGAAATCCAGTTCAAAATATAATTCCTCTTAACAACAGTTTTACTCAGGCTGAAATGATTCTCATGAAAAAGGAAGTTCAGGACTTACTCAACATTCAAGCGATTGAAATCTGCACACCAGCTGATATTCAATTTTGCTCACCAATTTTCTTAGTAAAGAAATCCAATGGAGAGTATCGCTTTATTCTTAACCTTAAGAAACTTAACAAGTTTATGTTGCCAGATCATTTTAAACTAGAGGATTACCGTACAGTATGTAAATTAATACAAAAAGATGACTTCATATCATCTATTGACTTAAAAAACGCATATTATATGGTTAACATACATAGCTGCTCCAGAAAATACCTTCGTTTTTTCTTTGAGGGTAAATTATACCAATTTAAAGTTTTACCTTTTGGTCTATGTACAGCGCCCTATGTGTTCACAAAGATATTCAAACCAATTCTTAGTTTTCTTAGACAAAGAGGTATAAGACTGGTTCAGTATCTCGATGATACCTGTGTCATCGCTAGTTCATATTCGGAATGTCAGGATCAAGTTAATTATATACTCAAATTATTTGAGAGTCTAGGTTATCTAGTAAATTATAAGAAATGCAGTATTTTACCTAAACAAGAGTGCAAATTCTTAGGTTTTATCTTTAATACTAAAAGGATGAACATTTCTATAGATCAAGAGAAAAAACACAAATGCTTAGGCTTGCTTTCTGAACTGAAAGGCAAATTCTCAATTAGATTTCTAGCTCAAGTACTAGGGACCCTAGTTTCAGTATGTCCTGCTATTAAGTATGGCATGCTGTACACCAAACAGTTAGAAAGACTAAAATATTTATCATTATTATCAAATAATGATAATTTTGAAACTATAATATCTCTACCAGATGTTTGCCAGGATGACATAGACTGGTGGCTTACAAATCTGAGGTCAGCTACAAGTCCATTAAGAAAAAACAATTATTGTTTAGAAATAGAGACAGATGCATCTCTAAGGGGATGGGGTGCCAGATGTGGTAGTGAAACGGCCAGTGGGTCATGGACCAAAGAAGAGGCTAAACTCCATATTAACTCATTGGAACTTCATGCAGCCTTTTTGGGTTTAAAAAGCTTTGCAAAAGATTTATATGATTGCGAAATATTATTAAGAATTGATAACACTACTGCCATTTCATATATAAATCGTTTAGGTGGAGTTCAGCACCCTCATTTGCATGATGTTGCAAAAGCAATATGGCAGTGGTGTGAGACACATAATATTTGGATATTTGCTTCTTACATTAATACTAAAGATAATGTGGTCGCAGATTTTCAATCACGCAAAGATATAGGTCATACAGAGTGGGAGCTTGGCAATAACTATTTTAAGTCAATTGTTAATATTTTTGGCAGTCCGGAGATAGACCTCTTTGCTTCACGAACAAATGCAAAATGCGAAAAGTATGTTTCATGGCACCCTGATCCTGACGCTTTCAAAGTCGATGCATTTACTTTACCTTGGTCAAACATGTTCTTCTACGCCTTCCCCCCTTTTTCAATGATTTCAAAAAGTATTGAGAAAGTTATAGTAGATAGAGGTGTAGGTATTATGGTCGTACCAGACTGGCCTACTCAGCCATGGTACCCTATGTTTCTAAAACTCTTATTAAAAGAACCACTGTTATTTGAACCTAGCAAAAATCTACTTACTCTTTGTAATTCCAGGACAATCCATCCACTACATGGGAGCCTAACATTGATGGCAGGACTGCTCTCCGGTGCAGTTTTTTAGCATCAGGATTAAGTGAGGAAGCAGTTAATGTTATGATTTGCTCAATTTCTGAAAATACACTAAAACAATACTCACCTTGCATAAAAGATTGGATTACATACTGCCAGACCAATCAGATAAGTACAATAAAGGCTAATATTCCAGAAATCATAACATATTTTACAAAAAAGTTTAATGAAGGCATGTCTTATGGAAGTTTGAACTCTTTGAGATCAGCCCTGTCACTGTTTTTAGGCTCTCGTATTGGAACAGACCATCACATTAAAAGATTATTCAAAGGATTCTTTAGACTAAGACCATGTGCCCCTAAATATGACTATACATGGAATGTATCGGATGTCTTAGAATATATAGAAAATATGTATGCATCATGTGATAATAACTTAGAAATGTGTTCAAAAAAGACTGTTACTCTTTTAGTTTTAGCTACGGGTCATAGGGCCCAAACCATTTGTGCCATTGATATAGACTTAATTAAGATAGAGTCTAATGTTGTTTACATTCAAGTAGCAAAGTTAGTCAAAACGTCAGCACATAATAGGTTACAACCTTTCATTAGATTACCATTTTTTAATGACAGGCCGTTTGTTTGCCCTGCTCGTGCTGTAATTGATTATTTGAATATGACTAAGAATATTAGGAAAGATAATAAGAATCTATTCTTATCCTACAGAAAACCTTATAAACCTGTTACTGTCAGTACAATCAGCCGTTGGATCAAGACTGTGCTACAAGAAAGTGGCATAGATATAAATACCTTCACTGCTCACAGCACGCGTCACGCGTCTACATCTACAGCACTAAAGAGAGGAGTCTCGATTGACGAGATCAGGAGAACGGCTGGTTGGACTGATAGCTCTAGTTGTTTCGCAAGGTTCTATAACCGTCCTGTAAGGAATATAAGTTTTGCAGAAGCTGTATTTTCTTAATTATTATTTCTTTTTGGTTTAAGAAATTTGTTATTAGCTAAGGTATCGATAAACCTGACTAATAAATAATCTGATTTTACAACAGTCTTTGAACATCTACCTTAGTGAAATAGTTCATCATCGAGGACGAGACAACAACAGGTATAATTGAACAATCAAACTAGCTTACCTGTAAGCGCCGTTCGATTGATATTATTCCTGTTGTTGTCTCGTCCGAAGATGATGAGTCCCACCCACCCGTAGTTCGTTGCTGATGAATAGCAACACCCAGATAGTTGTAAAAATCAGATAATAATAGAGCTGTTAACTAAATGAAGAGCATAGATCATAGAGCGGGGAGCTACATTTGGGAGCGTTCGTATTAGTACAAAACTTTTATTTCATTTTAAGATCAAGATTTAAACGTATGTGACGCCCTCAGGTAACCGGGAAATATACTACCTTAGTGAAATAGTTCATCATCTTCGGACGAGACAACAACAGGAATAATATCAATCGAACGGCGCTTACAGGTAAGCTAGTTTGATTGTTCAATTATATGTCACAGCCATAAGACGAATTTAGGTATGCTATACCGGGTGATTATCTGATAATCTATGTAAGTAAAAATTTTATCTTTCAATTGACTTTAATGTCAAGGTCAATTAGTCGATTAGTCAGTATTTTTGAATGAAAAACTTAAATTTAAATTTAAAGAGAAATCAAATTTTCACTTAAATAGTTACTGCATCATTTACTGAGTGATAACTATCGTCTAACATCTGATTAGACGATAGACAGCACGATTGGCGTAATGTAGCACATTTTCTCGCCTCGATTTCTGTAGTGTCCCGGGTTTGATCCCCGGTCGGGTTAATTCAGGAAACGATTGTTTCCAAATTGACTCTGGTTTGGGTGTGCTGGGAGACGCTCCTGGCTTATTTCCTTGTATGGTACCTCGGAACACAGGGATTATTAATTCCTACTTCGAGACCATTACAAGAGGTGTGTTGTCTGGCGCATATTCATATTTATAGTGATGCCATATCGTTTTTGTGAGTCTTTTGATAAACACCCGGTATGGTTTTTATAGAACCACACGAATTGGTGTTCCATGCCGACCCGTTGTTCTATGCCATTCTGAATAAACCAAAGGCAAAAGCTGCAGACTAAGACTACTTTTACATCAGGTCGTTAGCAATGCGACAGCAGCGGGTGTTACATTATAAAAACACTTAAATTAGTGCGGTGCAATCCACCCAATAATGACTCTTTCGGTGTCAATTCATTATTAGCTCATTTTGCTGTCTGTCAACGAATACGTGCGTTTACGATACTAGTTCGGCGCCTAGCCTAGTGAATGTAGTGACTGCCGCGCACCGCCGACGCACCGCCCACGCGCCGCCTTCGTTTATAGTATGAAATGATCAGCAGCGCGACTGCCGCGCATTTGTCGCGCGACAGTCGCGCTGCTAAAGTCTACTAAATGTAAACCGCTCTAACTCAGCTGACACTTTTGGTCACTCAAGATTATTTAAAGATGAATAAACGTATTAAGTCGGAATTGTTTTCTTTAAGTAAATTGAAGCAGAATTGGGAATTTCATTAACAAGTTTGAAAATTCTCTTTGCTATGAGCATTACTTAGGACTTACCCAGTTCTTAGTTATTATTACATTAAAAACCTTTAAACTAAGTCTCTCATTCTAATTCAATGTTATTTATTTACGCAGTGCTCAAACAATAATATTATTATGACAAAAAAGTATATGAAAGCGGCAATTTCTTCTTAACGTCGTATGTAGGTACATATTCTTTAGAAGAAAACAAAATCTATTATTATATATAACATTAACTATTGAGCAGGAATATAACTGATGTGGTCGCCCGAGGCGTTTCGGGTTTCGAACATATGACTAACGACCCTTATTTTGTATGTAACATGATGTACATACAGTTAAAGAGCACATAACATACTAATTAGTACAGAACTAAGTATACCATAACAAGATTATTTATAAAAAAATCATCAAAGGACACTTATAGTTGCTAACAGGTTATACAACGAAAATACAGAATATAATAGTTTTTTTCTCCACAAGTAAATTCAAATGACTTGAAGTGCTACAATATTAACACCCAACGCATACCTATATAAATATACTTCTCTTGCGTGAACTTCACTTTTATGACATACAGGATTTTTACCGTCTTACAATACTTGATTAGCAAAATCCCGCCTAAGTTAGCAAATAAGTCCTAAAAAGAACCCTTTTGCAAAATTTGAGACTCCTAACACTTGTACATTAGTAACGAAGTTTCATACAAACAAACTATCAACCCCAAAAACTTCTTATTTCGCAAAAACGTAACTAAACGTGAAAAAAACTCTAATTTATTAATTGTTATTTATCTTCAACGGTGCAATCCTTATTGTTACTCAACATACCCTGGCATAAGATAAGCGCCTTTGACGTAGGTCCATCAGTTCATCCGTCGCTTCCGAGTCGCAGGTGCGCATAAGAGGATTATTCGTATGACAAACAACTCTAAATAAATACGTTAATAATTAGATACGCACACACGTTTGTGCGTATGTCAGGATGAGCATTAATATTGGTAAGTTAAGCGCCAACCGTTGTTTATAGATGCATTGATTTTTGAAAGGGTGATAATTACGGGGGATTACGCGACGTAGATTTGAAGAACTTTTAAGCGTCACGACTTAAAGGTGTATTTTACAGAGACACTCATGTGAGAATGAAGAAGAATTTGTTGAGTTGCGTCGGCAGATTGGCGGCTTAGGTGTGACGTTTGCCGTACAAAGACTTGGTTTAAAGTTTATTAGAATAGCCAGTTGTAGATGACAGTACGTCTTCCACGAGTTGCCACTTAAAGTTCACGTTATTGTTCGCGTAAAAAATTGTATTGGGATTTGACATGACATGACAAGACAATGTCAAATACCAATACATTTTTGACGCAAACGATAACGTAAATTTAAAGTGGCAACTTGTGGTAGACGTACAGTTGACGAATAAATTCGTTTGACATTAATTATCAGGTTGTCTATTTACCTAGCTGGTAAATCTCCCGATACGTTGGTTTTCAAATGGTACTTCGCGCTATCATTCCTGAGTGCCGAGTGCAAGTTGCAGTGAAAGAAGTGAATGACTTCACCATCGCGTTTGCGAGCACGTAAATGTCAATTAGTATGGAATCTAGTCAGCGCCATCTAGCAACTAATCCGGTCAACATTAAGGCCGCTAGATGGCGCTGACCCGATGATATACAAATTCACGGGTTTTCGCTCGCAAACGCGATGGTGAAGTCATTCACTTCTCTGGCTGCAACTCGCACTCGGCACTCTGGTATCTGCCAATTCTAATAACTTACTAGATGGGTTCCTTTCGGGAATTTTAGTTCCTTTACCAAAAACCTCTTTTCTTATTACTTTGTTTATTTTAGCATTTTACAACACTTGTTTTTATTCTAAAGATAGGAAAAATCTAATTTCGGACCATGAAGATCCTGCCTGATTTATTCAAGGTCCGGAATTCGAATTTTCTAGTTTCTCTATCTTTGGATACCTCTTTTCTGTTTCGACCGCGTAGTGAAACACCAAGAGATATAAAGAGCATACCTCTTTATATCTCGTCAACTGACTTCAAAAGCTCAAGATTGAATGCTGAATTATCATTTGTAGTCAAAGGAAAATGGTGTGGTACGATTATTCACAGAAAGTGATGCAGAAATAGGTTTGAATTACCATCCGGTTCAAAGCTAAAAGTAAAATACTATGTGTTTTGATCACCATTGCTGTTACCATGAGAGTAGATCCAAAAGTAGTTTATCAGGAAACTTCCAAATTGGATCTTGAAAAAAATACACATCAAATTACATTAAAGTCATGTTCAATTCAAGGATTTTCACAAAAAGATCGTCAAAGCAAATAAAATAGAATGAAATGAAATAGAATGAAATAACATCAAAATTGAAATTTAATACAAAATGTCACAAAATAAATAAAATAACTAGGAATAAAGGTCAATATCAAAAAAAAAACAATTTAAAAAAATATATACAGATTATAAATTAAACTATTTTACTAAGTTACTTTCTTATTCCTTTTCCTCGTCTTTCAAGAATTAGGAATTGTTATTTTTAATAAAAAAAACACTTAAATTTCGAAGATTTCGTGGTGCACCGAATACAAAAATGATACCCTACAGTATCGATATCATACTTATTTCTTTCTCACAGCCGGATTTGCTTTGTGTGGTAAAAAAAAAAAACATTTCACTCATCAAATACACTTTTCTGACAACCTTTGAAGTCTTTGTGTAGGAAATACCGGCTTATTTTCATTGTTATGATGACAATAAATCTGCACGTTTTATTGGTGAACTCTACGCTTTGGGCAGAGAGTTTGAAGTCGAATAGCGTATATTGCGGTGGCGTCGTCACGTGTTGGGTGCAATAAAACATTCGTTATAGCCGGAAATGATGTTTATTTATTGAATGGCTATGAATGTCAATATTATTATCTACCAAAATTTTAATAATATGTGGGTACTAATCCTGTTTTGAAATAATAAACATGAGATAACCCTAATCACAATGCCTCATATAATAAAGGTGACTTCATATTACATAGATAGAAAGATAAATCTTTTTTGGACAAAAACAAAGAAACTTAAAGCTAAGTGTTACATTTAAAACAATGCACAATTTATGCGGCCTTATCACTAATAAACAAGTTTTATAATTTGGAATATATACTTTTAAAGATAGTAAGTAATACCAAGCGACTTAAACACACAAATGTTTGTTTTAGGCATTGTTTGTCCTGGCATGAATCGAGAGATTTCAAATTGAAGAATTCTGGGCACCCCTGAGATCGAGGCGGTGGACAGTTCTCTTTAAGTTTGTATAAATGTATATTTTTAACTGTATACAGATAAACAAGGAGAGTAGAGTCCTCCTCTCCTAGCAAGGTGGATGCGGGTTCACACAGATGTGAATTAATAATGTTAAGGAACTGTATTTTTTGTGTAATGTACTAACAAATAGGTATAAGAATCATTATTTTAATACTAACACTTTAAGAGTCATTGTTGTAACTCGAAATAAATTTTTTGATTGATTTTTTTGATTGATTGATATATATTTTTATTTATTTTTAGTAACTTTATCTAACTGTAAATTGTGTAGGGTATGCAATTTTTTTTTTTAAAACAGCTGTTAATAAGAGCTTCACATGCTAATATTCTATTTATAGTTTTTATAAATAAATAATTGCTTCTTCTTCTTAGCGTGTCGATGGAACAAGTCCAGAATAATTGCTTATTCCCAGACTTAGTATAAAAAAAATCGAATATTACACAAGGATTTTTATAATAATGGATTTTAAGCCCTAAACTTTTTAATACGTATAGGAATTCAAAGGATTGGATGGATTTCAATTAAAACCCTTTATAATTATATATAACATGTCAAACAAGCATGCGCGATGCCTATAGATCACCATCACCGCAGCTTAGGGATGCGCGACCTATTACTTGTAGGTATATCTATTTTTAATAATAGGGTCAGTGACTATTTTGTTGTTGCAGTGTTGTCGAAAGACCTCTCAATAATAGAAACATTGGTAAAAGAAATATTTCGAAAACACAAAAACTCCCTGAGATATAGCAATTTTAAAAATCATATTTTTGGACATGCTCATAAGGGTCCTCTACGTAGTTTCGAATGCCGCTGTTGCGACACACGCGGTTGCGAAATTTTTTTCCACTGCCTCATAGGTTCGAAAGCTTATGGACTCGAATGATGTAGTCGCGAAAGACGCTGATTCGAAAAACATTTTCACTGCCTCATGCACTCGAATGCTTGTACTTCGATTTATTACTTTATTAGTCATAATGTATGTAAAAAAATATTCATTCATAACGCTCCCTACAAACTGTCGCAAGTGACGTCACAACACGCCTATTTCTATGCGTTCTGTAAGACCAATTGTTCGGCAGCTAAATTTGCGTGGATTATCGAATGGTATACTTATTTTTATTGATTTGAAGAGCCATAAAATTAATTACACCTAAGCAAACGAACTAATAGTCTTCATAAGCCACTTCTTTCAGTGATTTTTGATTATTTTATAATAATTTCAAGAATTCGATGATGTTGTCAACTACGCAATTGTACATGCCTGTTACTTTTTATTTAATACAGTTTATATAATGTACATCAACTAATATCTATTTCAGTGCCTTTTCTTTGAGACCAAAACTCGCTACAATTGGAGCGTAATGATTTCTTTTGTCATATTCGAACAATGAACATTAGCTGTGATATTGAAATAGAATGTCTTTTACCGAACTTTGTTGCTTTCTATTTTTATTCAAGGCATTTTTAGGTGTGCGAAAATATGATAAAAATTTATTCATTGTGATACATTTGTGATACAAATTTTAAGGCTAGGATTAAATTCATCATCACAAAAACAAGAGCCCAAAAAACTTGGTAGCTCAAGACCTAGGTTTCAAGGAACAATTAAAAAATTTAAAATGTAAGCATTTTTCTCTCGTAACTAAGTTTCTCATTCGAATCAATTCGAATTAAAATTGTTACATAAGTAACTTCACTGCCCGTGGACTCGTAATCTGATCTGAAATGTAAATTTTGCATCCAAGTTCACTGAAACTTAAAAGACAACGCCAAGTTGAAAAACAAATGAACGTCAGTAAACCGAATGTTGGAAAAACAAATGAATAATAATTCTCTCCGCAGTGACATCACCGCGGGCAGCCTTCGCAACGAAGCCATCGATTTCCCTGAACATGATTACACAAAAGTTAACTCGTAATCTGTTTGTTCATTACAACTGTGTCTTTCTGGCTTTTGACCATTTAATTTTAAAATTAAACGCGGTCAGGATTCACGCGAAATGATTTTCCGTAGGTCGCGCGACGGGCGTCGAAACGAGATCGGTTGGCGTGTAAATTTATGAGATAAAGTTTGGATTCTGTGACCCCTTTCGGGGAGGCCGCCTCCCGTTGCCATGGCGACGCCTCTGGGGATCCGAGTTTTACTCCGATTGGGTTGTCCTACCGCGAAATACAAAACCGAACTGATTCCGCGGACCGTATTCAGATGACGTCAGAGACGTTTGTTAAAAATGTTGATGAGAGTTCATGGCTTATGCAGATGAAAATTTCCGCTAAAAATGTGCGATGATTAGTAAAATTGTATGTAGAGATTAGGTATATTGTTTCAAACTTTCACTAGAATAGTCTCTTACATTATAATAGTTATGGGATGTCTACCATGTGTCTTCTTGTTTTCTAGTTTATGATATTTCTAGTTAATCATTTCAAATTAGACAAGCTCTATCTAGGATTAATTTCTGCTACTTAGATATATCTAACACAGGTATTCCTGTGGGCCAATAAATATTCGAAAACAAATCTTACTTCTGACGCACCACGGGTCGTCGATGTCATATTTAAATATAAATACCTTATGTTTAAAATAGATTTATTAGAATATATTATCCATATAAAGAAATATGCGCCAGATAACACACCACCTGTCATGGTCTCGAAGTAAGGATAAATATTATTGTGCTACGAAGTACCAGACCGGGATTTAAGCCAGGGGCCTCTCCCAGCACAATCGAACCGAGCCAATCTAAGAAGATTGTTTCTTGAATTGAACCGTCCGGGAATGGAACCCGCGATTCTACGCAAGCCAAGGCGAAAAACCGTGTTACAGCGCACTACGCCAATCCTGTCGTCAAATTAGTTATTTATACTACTCTTTTTACCAATGTTTAATAAATAACATGGTATAAAATATCTATGCTTGCAATGATACAACACTTAATTCCATTTCCAATTTAAGCTGAACACTGCTGAAATAAAATGCGCAATACTTTAATACATTTTTATGATGGAAGCCTGAAATAGGGTCCACCATTTGCAAAAACGCGCCTCAGTATTAATTTTGGTAGCGTAGTTTTTATGGTCTGTAATAAACCCCGCCTTGCGATACCCTGAGTGGCTTTAAAAAAGTTACTCAGGATTCTTCCGTATGTTAAGAATGATATTTTTAATAATAACGCTGTTCCAAAAAATTTCCTTTTTATTTGCCGAATTCTCTCATCTATCACCTGTAAGTGACAATTTTAGGAAATATCATGAGCCTCTTTTTAGACCTATACCCATCAATTGAAGCAATGCCTTGATTTCAATGATGGAGGCTTTTGCACGGCCACCACTTGGCAAAAGCCTGCAGATCCTATCCCACTAGTCAGTTTATTGGCTTAATTACTACTAAAGTGCAAACATTTTCAGTGTAAACATATTTTATGACAAATCGTGTAAGTAAAAGGTGTACCCAGTAAGGTCTGATAAGAAGTTTTTTCTGAAGCCAGCTTATGTTCCACTCAGGATATGCCCGACTTTATAAACCTAGTAAAAACTTCGTAGCCGAGATTAAGATAATACTTAAGGGACTTATTTTTCAAGCGTCTAAGGCCTCAAGATCATTATTAAAAATAAAGTAATATTGAATCATACTCGTATTAATGTGTAGGTAACGTAATTTAAAAGTGTTCGCACGGGAATAAGTATTTCTTGGAGTTTAATACAATAAATTGTTTGAACAAAAAATTCGAAATAAGTTTGGTATCAGATGTTTGAAAAGAAAAAAGGCAGTGACTGTGTTCCTAGGCAACCAAGCTAACGTGATAAATTACCAAGTAAATTACGTTCCGTTTGTTGCTAGGCTTACTTGTTTGAATTTAAGATATCATTTGGGTTAATTAAAACAGAAAAAACAATGAAAAATCAAGAGCGTATATGAATCGTTCTAATTTTAAATGCAGTGGAACCATTCAGTGCTCTTTAAACCTAACGACGCACGGAAAGTATTTTGCCATAAGTAAAGAAAGTTGAAGCGTTTTTACAGTGAGTTAATAAATTTCCATTACGTGGCCCAGTGGTAACAGAGCCCTAATTTCAACTCCTAGGTCGTGTGTTCTCATTTTTTTTCAACTAAGCCCGAGTGCATGCGTGTATTGTTAATTTCAATGATAAGAACTTTCGTTCAGTAGTAGAAAAGTCCAAAATCATTTACCTACTTGCTTACCTAAGATCCAAATCGGCATGTTAGTCAGAAAATGTCAGCTCAGGGATTCCGCGGAAAGACATAAAATATGTCACTTTTATATTATAAAATTAAATAAAACTTTGAAGTCAGATTTCCAAATACTGCAACATTCTCAGTGACAGTTAAAAAACAGGCGATGTTTTCTTGCCACTTTTACTTGTATCTTTGAACCTTCACCTAAAATTTAAAAAAATCGTTAGTAGGCTTTTTTTGGATTTCGTTCGGTGTAAACCGCGCTTTACACTCATCTTCTCCAGTGTAAAAATAGCGCTATTTAGTTTACAAGGTATTTTAATGTCTATGGAATTGGTCTTAACATTTTATTGTTTTCGTTCCTAGCCTGGGATCATTTCGTATTTAAAATTTACGTTACTTTTAGTGTGAATTCGTTTGTTACCATTCCAGACTCTAGTGTTTCAATAAAATAGAAACTTGCCAGTAAAAAGTTAAAGTTAAGTGTAGTAATAACAGTGCCAAAGAAGTGCCATGTTCCTTTTTATTTTTGCAGATAATTTGTATTTATTACTCTGAAGTTTCTTCTTTACGGGGCGTTTGGATTTTAATGTCCTCGGGGTAAAAGAGTTCGGAAGAACTAAAGTTGTATTTTGGTTTAAGATTAATTTTTTTCACTTTTCATGCTCTAAAAGTACGCCAATATAGCCCTACGACGCGGGACTAAAGTGACCGCTTTAGTCTCTAGGAAGTAAAAAATAATGTGACATAGACAAACTCAAACAGTCAGTAAATATACTATTATCTGTGGAGGGTGGAATGGTGGAATTCATTGCGAAAATGTTGAGAGTTTTAGTTCCATGGTTTGTCCGCAAAGAAGGTGGCGTCATGTGATTTAAATCGTTAATCTATGACTGGTTTAGAAGAAAACCTGACCGCGTTAATTTCAGAATTTTTGTCGAGTGTAAATTTGTTGGGTTTCAAATAAATGTATTATGAATGTCCTGTGACAGTAAAGAGATTAACGTCGAGCAAAGAGCAAAAGACAAAATAGATAATCTTTTGCCGCCCAAATCACGGAAGATTTACCTAAAAACTTACAAAAGTTGCATGGACTGGTGGAATAAGAAACATTTGTGATTTTTATTTTAATATTTATTAAATGTTTTTGTACTAAATTGACTATTTTTCTCGCACTCAAAGTAAAAGTACAGTTTGCAACTCAAGACTAAACGCCAACTGAATATACCCTCGGACTCTAGTATAATACAATATGGCTTCGTTTAGTCCCTCGATATAAAATATACTAAGTATTAGTTACCCAGACCATTTATTATAATTTGTTAATGTTGTGGAACGATTGTTAAGAGTTGTTGCTCCAAGAAAGTACAAAATTCACAAACCAATATTGGGAAGTTATGCGATAGGTTCACATTATGAAATACACTACTAGACTATTATTTCCAAGAGGATTTTGAAATTGTGTTATTTTACTAATTAATGAATAAAATTGGTTTTGTTTAACTGATTACGTACGGGTACACAAAATAAAAAAAAACTGCCACAAGCTAAAGCTAAGTTTTCACCAAGTCTATCTGAATATTTAAGCGAAGTCTTCCATATTATTTTATATAGCTGATGAGTTCGTACATGTTACTCCTATCACTCAGCCAAGAAACTAGGGTACCAAAGCGACATGATTCTAGTCACACATTTTAGTGTTAATATTTGAGCGCATTAACTAGATACTCTGAATAAACCTAACTCACAATCCGACTAGCTAAATATTTGTACGAGTACTATGCGGTATTCGCAAAGGCATTTTAGTGTTATGTAAGTGTAGTTGTTGGAATATATTACTTAAGAAGTACAGGAATGTGAACTAACGATCTTATCTTATTTAGCGTTCAGTGCAGTGCTCTCGGTGTAGCGTAGACGCCATTTTGTTTCGGTAATGCGACGCGGCCATTTTGTATTCGTTGTTAGTGACATTAGAGTGAAAGCGCTCCTCCTTTGGGCAAATTCACTCATAATTTAGAACAATGTTTCAGTATTTAAAAATGTATTAGTTTGAAGTCAAATGGCCACAAGAAAACATGTCCTGGATTATCCTGCCATTGAACTCTATTTTTTTTAAAATTCTGCAGTGAAAGGATAACACGGTTTTCAAGATGGAAAAATTACAAAAAATCAAATATTAGCCCGAGATGTCGAGCGGAATTCGAACTTGATCTTACGTAAGCCCGGCGACTGCGTTTACCACTAAACTACCGAAATCATTAATGGACCTTCCAATTTTTTCTAGTGAATGCTTACGTAAATTGTACAAGCCAACGCTGTTCCATCAAAGGACCTTCAAACATCCACAATATTTTTTGCCATTTTTTTAACTGTCAGTAATTTCAAATTAAAAGCCTTTATTTGCAAATAATTATTTGTAAAGTCTTTATTTGTGAAGTTGAAAAAAAAAATTCAATGACAAATTACTCAAGTCTACATCTAGACTTCTACAATTCGCTTACCATATCCCCTTCTTAGCATCAAGTTAATACCAGAAGCTTATTTAGAGCTACCCCAATTCCTGTCCTGATGCAGGCTCCGTTTAATTAGGCAACTCCCTAAATATTCATGAGTTATTAAAGTACGTAGGTACCTACTCTGTTACCGAATTGCACCATTCTATGAATTTTGCAGCTGGGATTGAAGTGTTTGGATTGAGCACCTGGTTTCATTTAGATAAAAATTTAATGGAGCGTTGAAATATGCAAGAGTCGACCAATTTCGATGCCGATTTTCGATTGCGGCTTTGATGTGTTGTTATTAAAATTATTTGATCTTAAGGGTCCCTTATGATCTAGGGGACTCATGAATAAGCTTAAGGTACCTTAATAAGCTAATAAGAGAGACTTGGCATATTGCTATAAATCACACAACAAAAATCTTGTAACTAAAGTCTTTTTTTGTTACAGTTACAGTGATATTGTTTTGCAATGACTAAAATCATTTTTTTATGATGATATCGTTGCTATATCTATTTGCAGCTTTTCGGGTAGTCATTTTGATTAAAAAAACTAGCCTATTTTATATTCGCTACTATAGTAATCAAATTACTTTGATTATCACCAGAGGAAAAGGAGATAAAAAAACAACAGCCCTGCATTTGACAAGTGCGATGACTGCAGGCCTAAGCTTCATTGCGGAACAAACCTTTAAATTGAGTAATAGACGTCCATCGTTTTACAGTTTGACATTAATAGGCAGTTTCCTTTTTATTAACGTTTCGTGCGGCACATAACAAAGTCACATAACCCTATCATACGATCGGGTGCATGGGAGACCGAGCTTTTTAAAACAGAATAATTGTCGAGTGAATGGCGCGGCCTATTATACCATTATACGAAGTGCTTGCATAATTTTATTGCAATTTTATGCTGCTCGGTTGACCGTGGCATTAGTTTGGGTTATTATTGTCTTTGTATAAACAAACCATTATATTCCTTTGTTTATGTTTCCACAGTTATTGCAATGTTATTATTTGCATCCATCTTTGTCCTCTCGGAGAACGTAGAGACAATTCGTTGCTTAAATCTTTCTAACCGATGGATCTTCATTTTCGTCAAAAATATGTTATTCATACCAGTCAAAACAATTTTGAAGACGAATCGATCGGTCTAATAGACATGTCTGTAACTTCAAGCGACACCGAGTTTTTTTTTTATCTAACAGTAATATTTAAAATAACATTTAGGAAGAATAACCAAAAAGTAATATCATCATTTCAGAAAGATGTTGATATTGAAAGCAAGGCTAAAGATCCTAGAGCCAAGCTTACCTGACACTATACCGAAGATATCCCGGACGTCAGCCTGTACGAGATTAGGATGGCTCTCAAGCAGCTTAAAAACAACAAGGCGGCGGGTGGTGACGGAATCACAACCGAGCTCCTGAGAGCGGGCGGTAAGCCGATACTTAAGGTCCTCCAGACGCTCTTCAGTTCTGTCATCCTCGAGGGAAAAACGCCAAAAGCATGGGGCAGAGGCGATGTGATGCTGTTCTTCAAGAAGGGTGACAAAACTCTCTTGAAGAACTACAGACCCATCTCGCTTCTGAGCCATATCTATAAGCTGTTTTCGAGAGTCATTACGAATCGTCTCGCTCGCAGGTTTGACGACTTCCAACCTCCCGAACAAGCAGGGTTCCGAAAAGGCTATAGTACCGTAGACCACATTCATACGCTGCGGCAAGTTATACAGCAGACCGAAGAGTATAACTTGCCACTTTGCTTAGCGTTCGTGGACTACGAGAAAGCCTTTGATTCGATTGAGACCTGGGCAGTACTGCAGTCTCTCCAAAGGTGCCAAATAGACTACAGGTACATTGAGGTGCTAAGGTACTTATACCAAAACGCCACCATGTCGGTCCGACTACAGAACCAGAGCTCTAATCCGATCCAACTACAGCGAGGCGTGAGACAAGGAGACGTTATTTCTCCGAAACTGTTCACGGCTGCGTTGGAGGATATTTTCAAGCTTCTGGACTGGAAAGGACGCGGCATCAACATCAATGGCGAGTACCTAACACACCTGCGATTTGCCGATGATGTAGTTCTTATGGCTGAGACCTTGGAAGACCTGAACATAATGCTCGAAGATCTCGGTAATGCTTCTCAAAGAGTGGGTCTTAAGATGAACATGGACAAAACAAAAATCATGTTGAATGCCCATATTGCACCCGCTCCAGTTAACGTTGGGAACATTACACTCGAAGTTGTTGACCACTATGTTTACCTGGGACAGACAGTCCAGCTAGGTAAGTCCAACTTCGAGAAAGAGATCTCTCGTCGAATCCAGCTCGGATGGGCAGCGTTCGGGAAGCTCCGGCATATATTTGCGTCCGAAATACCTCAGTGTCTCAAGACAAAAGTCTTTGACCAGTGTGTGTTGCCAGTTATGACCTATGGGAGTGAGACGTGGTCCCTTACTATGGGTCTCATAAGAAGGCTCAAGATCACCCAGCGAGCAATGGAGAGAGCGATGCTTGGTATTTCCCTGCTCGATCGAATCAGAAATGATGAGATCCGCAGGAGAACAAAAACAACCGACATCGCTCGAAGGATTGCATCGCTGAAGTGGCAGTGGGCGGGACACATAGCGCGGAGAACCGATGGCCGTTGGGGCGGAAAGGTTCTCGAATGGCGACCGCGTACCGGACGACGTTCCGTGGGCAGGCCCTCTACAAGGTGGACCGACGATCTGGTCAAGGTCGCGGGAAGCCGCTGGATGCGGACAGCGCAGGACCGATCGTTGTGGAGATCCTTGGGGGAGGCCTATGCCCAGCAGTGGGCGTCGTTCGGCTGAAAAGTAATATAATTAATGCAATTTTATTTCGATCAGCCGCTTATCATGGGTTTTAACATAGCGTGAAACCGCACAAGTCCTGAAAAGTCACCTCGATGTTAGTTCCGTCAGTTAGCTACTAACGACGAATTATTTGGATGCTGTAAGTAGCCGTGACCTTTTATTTTGACCGTGGCGTACTTTTGACCGATTGAGCGGTGGTAAGAATTTATCGCAATTTTTCGACCTTCAACAGTGAGTAAATAATCCTTAGTGCATATTTGCAATTCTTTTAATCTTCAATGGCTTTTCAGTCTGTGATTTTGCCCATTGCCAACTTTTTTTTGCCAATCCTACGTATTACTAGATATATTAAAGAATACACCAGCTGTTTCAACCAAACAACAATAGAAGCGATAGCATGTTTAAATTTTGCTACAAAAGATATAAGAAGTAATAAAGGAAAAATGCTAGTTTTACGACCGTAACAGTTTTGTCATTCCGGTCCATTTGAGGGTTAAATCGTAAAAACTGGAATTCGTTTCCAATGGCTGTTGTTTTTTTGGGAAAATTTATGTTTTGGGACCGTTTTCGGAAGACGTATGTTCGAATAGAGTCGTTAGCAGAAATAGCTACAGTGGAACAACTTAATAAAATATATAGTGTTTTATTTTTTTACATTCTCCGGAGTTACTTTTTGCCTGGGGTTTTGTCTGTTTTTGTCTTTGTCTGTTAACCCGAATAAACATGAATATAAAATGGTTCCAAAATTGCCGTTTAATTCTTTCGAAGTTACCAAGAAACTTTACACTTGAACCAGTTACCTTGAAATAAAAGTATAGTCAACATCTTTTTTTATCTTCCTCTTATTATATTTTGGTCATAAGATTGTTAGAGGTAATTTTTTTGACTGGCCTGTTGGGCAATGGTAGCGAGGGGGCACCAAAGTTCACCTAAATTTTCAACTCCGAAAAATATGTTCTTCCTATCATTTTTCATCCTAACAATCTCATTTCCTAACTACTCGGTTTCTAATGTTCATAATCCGTATGATCAATCCTACTAAAATTTTCACTCCCAAAGTTTTCATTCATACATTAATTCGTAGCGACGATGTTCCTACCGATTTCTAATCCGAACAGATTATACTTACTTAACCACCTAGTGTTTATGTCAACCTAACCCGCTCGTCGTTTTGCCAGAAGCGAGTTTAAAATAAATTCACTTAGGTTAGCGAGGAGCGAAGCGACGAGCGGCTTAGGTTGACATAAACACAGCGCACGAGCCAAGCGAGCGTGCCGCGGCAGTGGCCAGCGAGTGCCAGAAGCGACTTTAGGGCGTTTCTCACATTAACTTTCCTTTCTGAATATGAGCAAAAATATTATGGAAATTATGTTTAGGGATAAAAATCGTTATGAAATACAACAGTAGGAGTTAAATATTATTAATTACAATTTTCGGAAACATGAGTGTTAGGAACATCGTACTACAAATTGTATAAATGAAAACTTTAGAAAGAAAAATTGTAGAAAGAGTGATCATTCGGATTACAAATCGGTAGGAAGAACAATTTCGGGTAAAGAACTTAATTTGAGCCAATATGGACTCTGGTAGCGATCCTGCCTTTAGCTCCGGAGGTCGTGGGTTCTATCCCCTGCCATGACAAACATTTATGTGACGAGCAAACACAAATGTATTTGCTTTGTATCTGGGTGTTATTGTTTATTCAAGTATTAGTATTTAAGTATGGTTATCAGTTTCTGACACCCAAATTTGTGGAGACATTTATTAAATTTATAAATATTTATTTTTGCAAGCGTTGTCGTATTCTCCTTAATTTGAAAACATTTAAAATTGTGTTAGAGTCAAACAACCTTTATTCATTTTTCGTGTAAAAGGTTTTGAAACTATGAAATATTTTCACTCACACAAACACTCATAAATCGCGGCACGTAACAAAACGTTAAAGTGACAGTGACTTTGACACTTGTGTTCTACGTTTGTGTACGTTGAAAAATAAAAAATAACAATCTGAGTTGGAAAACAAAAGCAAAACGAATAATATTTTACTCTGGTTGTGATTCGCGCACTATGGCGTATTCCCATTTAAAAGGCAAGCAACGCATCAGTGACACCTCTGGTGTTGCAGTTGTCCATTGGCGGAGGTGATCACTTACTATCAGGTGACCTTCATGCTCGTTTGCTCCCATTACATAAAAAAAAAAAATGCGAGATAAATTGAGCTTTAACACTCAACCAGGCCGAGCCTAAGCCAATTTTTCAAGTGTTTAGGCTCAAAATAACGTGGTCCTTATTTTACCAGTGCCAGGCTAAGTGTTAATAAACATTTTTGTTATCGAAGGGAAGAGCCATTGCGTAAAGAACTGGCGGCCGTTGGGGCCGAAAAGTTCGAGTCTTGAGACCTTTTTAAGAAAAACTCAGATTGGTACATACGCCCACCCGAAACGACCTGGCAAAGGTACGAGGTGAGGTCAAAAAGTTTGTGGAATGGGGGGTATGGTGGGGGAAATGGTAACTTTTCACTAGCTAAACTGGTTTGGTCATTCATAAAAGGTATAAATGCGAAGTTTCATTAAAATCTGGTTTTAATTTAATGAGATACAGATCAACAAGCGAGTCGATCCGATATAAAAATTTTGAATATTGATTGAATTGAGTTGGAATTTTTTTTTAAGGGTCGGTATTACAAGTGAATAGCCTGGTATGACATGTGTCTATCTAGGCTGCGGTAACCGTCCATATCAGGCAGAATCAACCTCTGAACCAATTTTTTAACTACTACTATTTTGTTCACAATTTTTTTTCTCGGTGAGGCTCCTCGTTGTTGAGAGCTCCTAGAACCATTTTAAAATGTATACAGACATGCTGATTTTTTTTCAGCGTTGAAAATGATAACATACTTTTCGCTCGAATGGTCTATAGAGCAACAACCGCTTACAAAAGACCATAATACCAGTGAAGTGTCAGCAAAATAATACCGCAAAGCATGGCGGAACAGAAATCCCATAAAACGTCGTTGGACTTAGCATTTGTGCCCGTGCAGTGTTTTAGCATAAAACGACCATAAAATTATACTTTGGCACCATTGCGGCGTTTCCTTTGCGTTGTGACGTCGAATTAAATTGTTAGTGTACCAGGAAATATATCTGCACCATCTTGATGCTTTAATGGCATTTTGATGTATACCGGTTTATCATTGGCATCCTGGGCTGGACGACAGTCTACAATTCTCAGTTGCACCAGACATTTATGAATACAAACATCATTCTAAAAGGACTTTGTGAAGAAGCGCACACTATAAAATAGCGTACACACTGGCTGATTTTGAAGAAAATTATGTAGGATTTGAATGATGAATGGAACGAAACGACAGTGTGACGTATGAATGAGTGAAGGAGAAAGACTGATCTGAGGTATGTACGGGAGTGAAAGAGTAAGAACGATTGTGAACAGATTGTTCTGGAAGGAGGGAAAAGACAGTTAGTGTGCAAAAGAAGTCGTAGTTGTGCTCATTATCTCTGCTCATTCATCTGCTGTAGTACTAAGTAAGATTTTTTAAGACGGAAATAAAAGTGTGTTTGTCCGAAATCCTCGAGTTTCATTGAAGAAAACATCCCACAAAGTGGTGTCAGAAACGGGATCTGAAACTCGGAGGACGGAATACGATTTTCAACGACGACGAGAACACGAGGCCGCCAGCGAACACGTGCGCAGATTTCAACTTTTCCATGGCGGAATCGGTAAAAATAAGACGAACATCATGCCGAAAGGAGGTTCCAGACGTAGCAGCAGACAAGCCGATTGTGAAGACGAATTTGAACCAGCGATGGCATCGCCACGAGGTGGTGGAGGGTCATTTTTACACATGACGGAAGGCCTCATCCCCATCATCACTGGCCAGGATAAGACGTACCCTGCGGCTAGATGGATACAAGACGTGAAGGATAATGCTGAAGTGTTTGGGTGGACCCAAGTACAGACGGTGCTGATGGCAAGACGGTCATTGTCGGGTACTGCAGCTCTTTGGGTACGCGCTGAACGCACCTTCAAATCATGGGAAGAGCTGAAAGGAGGTATTGCGAAGGAGTTCCCAGATTCAATAGATATGAAAACAATACACGAAATGATGAGCAAACGCATCAAGAGAACTGGCGGATCGTGTGTGGACTACATGCTAGTTATGAAAGAGCTGGGTAGACGAGGTAAAATGCCTTACTATGTGGCCATTAAGTATATTGTGCAAGGCATACAAGATGATGAGATATACAAGGTGATGTTGTACGGAGTTACAAGCTACAACGACTTAAAAGAAAAACTACGCATTTACGAGCAATTGAAAGAAAAAATGGCTGCAAGTAAAAATCCTCAACGGCAGCAGAGACCTCACGGCGTAGACGAAAGGCGAGACAGACGATTTTCGCGCTGTTTTAACTGCGGAGAAATGAAGAAAACATCCCACAATTATGTTTACACATTCAACGGATAATGCAGAAAAATTGTATAAGAAAATTCGAAAGTTGAAATAAACCAGAGGTTTAAGATTTTCATACAGAAAGTACGAATGACCGAAGTAAGTGAGGAAACACACAAAATAAAATTAGTATAAATACAGTAATTTTCGATTTTCCTTGTATTACAAGTGATCTAGGACACAATCAGTACTACCATGAGTTTACAAGGACAGTCGTTAGCGTCCGCGAGCGAGTTGACGTTTTTAACGTCAACTATTGTAGTTTACTTGACAGAAACTCAATGTGTATATTAAGGTAAAACCAATGTTTAATTGTTGTGACCGTATCGATCGATTTCTACAGACATTTCTCGTTTCCCTTACTGTGTTGCGGGTTCTAGTCTTCAGAATTTTGCAACAACCTATCCTGGCACCTTATCGATTGCCTTCTCAGCCAAGCCTCTGCCACTGCTTGTACTTGCGCGCGATAATTACCTTCCAGCCGCCGGGTCTTCCAAGACTCATTTGGCAGTTGGTTGTCAACAGTCGCGCAGAGCATTGGTACGCGAAGTTTGCGTTTGAACTGACGCGTTGACGTACTGTAAGTACTGACTACTGACATCTATATCGAAAGAGGTGACCCTGGCAATATACGTCTTTCACATGACAGCACGCATTTAGGACTAAGAAAATTGAAATTTTTCTATGGATGTGAGTTATACTACTACGTAACAGTAGTAACTATTATGTAATCTGTGTCTCAGCCCCGTTTCGTAGTTTTTCATCAGATGATATCTCAATCAATTGCTTGTCTATTTTAATGAAAACAGATAGGGCTCCAGCGACCTGAGCGTCTCGACGCAAGTGACTTAATGCTCCCCAGGGAGTAAGGTTGATAGTCTTACGAGAAGATCAATTAAAATCAATCAGTTTACTGCTCTCCTTAAGGATACAAAAGGTCTTAAAATTGGGTACATAGAATATTCTTGGGTCCGAATTCGACATGACAATATAAAAGATAGTGCCCTCTTTTGACGTATTTACTAACCATATTTTTAATTATTCATCGTAAGAACAAGAAACCTACAGGCGTTTAGGTTTCATTTTACGAAACTAAGGATTTTCACAATTACCTCGTAATAGGTCTGATTTTTCCGGCATTGGTTCGCTCCAAGCTGGAGGTTTCCATGTGCATTCGGAACCCACATGAAAGCAAGTGTGCACTGATGCTTGAAAAAGTGCAAAAAGCTTTTCTGAGGTACCTCTACAAGCGAGTTCATGGGTATTACCCATACATGTACCCAACTAATTTTTTACTTGGCTGCCTTGGATACAATTCTTTGGAGGTCAGACGAGGAAAGCACCAATTGGTTTTTATGTGCAAGTTATTGCGCGGGAAAGTGGATGCACCTGATCTGCACGAGAGTTGGTTCAGTTTTTGCCCCGAATAATTACCACCGCAGCAGAAAGCACCGACTGTTTGCTGTTGGTTCCAACCGCACTGTGGCCCGTGCCCAGTCACCTATACCACGGTATCTTGCTTCACTCAATGCTCTCCTCGATGCAAATCAATATTCAGATTTGTTTGCGGATGAATGGTCAAAGGTTGTGTTTCAGTGTTTGTGTTTTTGTGAGAGTATGATTCACATATGTCAGCTGTGTGTATTAATTAGTGTCTGCTAATATTTAATGTAGGTCTAATTTAATGTTATTATTTTTCTTTCTGTATCTTTAATTATTGTTACTGGTGTACCGCTGTTTTAATTAAAGTAAAATAAATATGAAATAATTTACTCAGCTGGCCATCCTCATCTTGAAGGTCTGCAGAAATGTCTTTTCACGCCCCATTTGAAGACCCCGGGACTATAAGACGAGGGTAACACATGCGCTGGATGAGCCTTCCAAATCTGGTTGGTACGACAAAGAAACGAGCACCGAACGTTATCGTACGGGCTAACAAATGCTCGATTCATGGATCATCATTGTGAGACAGGCAGACATCATTTTGACCTGAAAAAGTCTATTTTGCTCTTCAGGCAGCGATAAAATAGAGACCACATTATGTTTACCTTAACCCAGCTCGGCCTGGCAAAGGGTTATTATAATACTCACACAGCTAACGACCTATACTTACACCGAACAACGATAGTAGTAAAAAAAACACTCCCTACCATTACTTGAATTTCTTTTTAAGAATACACGTAACGCAGATGCGAAAGGCAGGTTACGTTGTATGTTGCAATGACTTTACAGTCAGTAAACTTTTGCCGAATTCTTGTGAACCGTAGTCTCATGTGTTTAGAAGTGAATATGCGTTAAAGATTTTGTTGCTATACGTGCGTTGGGCCATTCTCAACAGCTGCCGATCGAATAACGTTCATTGTTATTATTAGAGGTCCGTATTGAAATTCGGCGTCGGTTAGGACCACAAAATTAGTGGGATCCCTGAACCCGACCCTAGTAATTTGTGCCTGTTATTGTTAGTTTCTTGTTTAATATTAGTTATTTACATGAATATTTATAGGCATTTGCACGTTCTATCTGGAAGGTCAACCCATACCGCTTAGGTGAATTCCTATATTAGAGACTAGCTTTCCGCCCGCTGCTTCGCCCGCGTGGACTAATTTTTCTCACTCGTTGGGGTACATTTCAAAGTTTTCATACGGATCCCTAACGTTTCTGAAAACATTGCCTATAGCAATCAAGGATAATGTAGCTTCTTAACAGAGAAATATTTTTTTAAATCGGTTCGGTAGTTTCGAAGATTACATACTAACAAACAATTACCTCTTTATAATATTAGTGCAAACTAGTGTTCGACAGCAGCTTCGCCCGCATAGACTGTCTTTCCCGTCAAAATATAGCCTAAATAAAAAAATTAAACTATGTCAGTCTCTGATAATGTCGCTTCATATTGGTGAAATATTTCTTAAAATTGGTCCAGTGGTTTTGGAGCATATTTAATACAAACAAACAAACAAGACAAACAAATCGCTTTTATTATTATTATTCATCATTAATTTCAGGCTATAAAAACCCATATTGTTACATAGAAATGAAATTAAAATTAGAAGTAATAGAAACATAGTATAATTGAAAAAAAAAATACAATAAAAACACAAACTTGAAAAAAAAACATTACAAATAACTCCGTTATAGTAGTCTCTCCATTCGACATTGTGGGATGTGTCTAACACAGCAATGTCGGATGTAGGGACAGTCCAGCCTACCAGCAATCATAGCTAGGACGGCATTGGAACTGGCCTGAACCCTCCGCACCAAGGAGGCTCCCCTTTTGCGCATGCTTGCGTGAAACCAGTCGGTGTTGGCTGCTGCAAACATGCCTGACGCGCTACAGAAACGAGTCAGCCCCAATACCGCCATAAATGCCTTTTACTTTTGATGTCGCAACTACTGCAATGTCATAACACACGGTTAACGTAGTGCCTTTTGGCACGGTTTCTCGCCTCGATGCCCGTAGTATCCCAGGTTCGATCCCCGGTCGGGTGAATTCAGAAAACGATCTTTTCTAAATTGACTCGGGTCTGGGTGTGCTGGGAGACGCCCCTGGCTTATTTCCTTATGTGGTACCTCGTAACACAGGGATATTAATCCCTCCTTCGAGCCCATTACAAGAGGTGTGTTGTCTGGCGCATTTTATTTATTCATTTTATTGATTTCTTACTAATTCAAAATATATGTCTTATCGCATTTAATTTCTTGCTTATCATAACATTTACGTGCTTTAAAGGCGTTATTTTAAGGACTATAGTGTGGTATACTTAGAATTAGTTCAACTGCCTCACAGAATCAATAAACAGAAGACCCCGTTACGGAACTACGAGTACGAACGCATCGTTGCACGTTCACGTTCATTTCACATATGCGGCTCCAGAGTTTAAATGTATGGACATTTGTATATTGAGAGAGAGATTACTTCGCCCGTAATTGACCTGCCAGTCTGGATGCTAATACCCCCTTACGAAAAATTAACCAGCTAATATCACATCACAGTATTGGCCGTGTTGTTTGTAAGTTAGCCAGAGCTCGTTTTGGTATATACTTAGCTTTTCATAATCTTTATCATTTATTGTTGTTTTATTATGTATGTTGTATGTATATAAACGATTCACACATTAACCCTGCAAGGGCACATAAACATTTCAAAAGTTTATATATAGCTGTCTTACACCTACTGACAAAAACAAAAATATAGTACTAATAATTTTGAGAATTACTTTTAAAGTATAAAAGCATTTCCTTGTTGAATATTCCTTCATGCAGGGTCTTATAAAAAGTTTGGTTATTTTCAATATTTTTGTTATATTTAACGGTAATTTATTTAACATTGACTAGCTTTAAGTTCATTTTGTTTTTATTGAACAAGTTGAAATACTTCATCATTATTTACCAATAATAGTATATTCATAGGCAGTAGAAACGCTTACCATCAAGCGGTCAGTATGCTTGATTGCCACACACCACCACAAATGGTATAAATAGGTCCTTGTTAAGAAATGTAGATCAATGCTTAATAACAACAGGCGGTTGGCTAGATTATTGTCATCATGTGTGCGTCAACAGTGTCAGCCCAGCGTGATTGCGACGACGGGTGCGGAGTTTTAAACATATGAAACGCGCCTTTGCGTCGGAGTATCAAACATATGAAACGCGCCTTTGCGTCGGACGCAAAGGTGCGTTTCATTGTGGACGCAAAGGCGCGTTCATCACTTTTTATTGGATGCATACATACAATCTTTATAAATTGTAGCCTATGTGTTATTCTGATGTATAAGCTGTTTTTGTTATATAGTTTTATGTGAATCTGTTCAGTAGTTTTTGCGTGAAAGAGTAACATACATACATACATACTCACAAACTTTCGCATTAATAACATTAGTAAGATTTCAGCATAAGTAAAATGAAAGTTTATTAGTAACGCCAAATTATTAATCTCATGATTCATCACTCTGAGTATTTTTTTTCAGCAAAAAAAGATTAGGTCTTGTTTCACTTGTTTTCTGTATTTTCTTTGTGCTCAAAAACTGCAGAGAAGCACTACACAAAAATCCTCATTGGAGACCATAAAGGGCGAAATTTAATTATGCTTTGGCATTTTTAATAATTAAAAAATGTGGAGTCGGCAACAAAGCAATGTTCGAGTCCTTTACATCGGCCATTCGAGCTGATTAAAAAAGTTTACAGTTGCTTCGATACGTAGTGTTTTTTATTTCATTCATTTTTGGCCTTTGATTTTCATCATACAGAGTAACGATAACTATTTGGTAAAAATTTAAAAACGGACAATACTCGTCAATACAAGTATTTTTAAAAGTAATAAACACCATAACATCGAAATAAAAAGAGAGAGCAGAGACATTTTTATCGGCGACCATCTGAAGAGGCACCCAAAGATTTAACACCAAGCATTACCGTTAGAAATATTGATTTTATGGCCAAAGTTGTTTGATAACTTTTATTTGTATTACATTGACATTGACAGTAGGTAAAAAACATTAACCTACAGCTTAATGTAGAATTCCCGCCACATTATGAGCTTTCAACATATTTCACTCAACACTAACTGAACATCCCAAATTTTGACAAAAACAAAACACTCTCGTTAAACTTTATTGTTAAAATCAAGTGGGTGAAGTCATAAAATTCTACCAGCGCCATTAATTAAGCCAGATTAACATAATTCCGGTAACGACGACTCGGTTAACGAAAACTGAATAATTAAACGCAACAGGCATTACATATTTTTCGAAAAAAAAATGTTTTTCTGAGCACTCTCCTTAATTACCACTGCGAATGTCCGCTGGACGAAATAAATTATTATGGAGGCAGAAAATCGTCATAAAAGTAATAACACAGAGAGATTAATTGAGATTGTGAGTTTTTTAATTAAAAATCGCCGAGAATCGTACAAACATTGATGATTGGAAGTCCTTTCTTGGTGATTAAAATTAAGATGGCGATAATTAAGAAGTATTGCCGGCGGGTATATACTCTGCTTGTGAGCATCTCGTTACGTCGGTATCAGGAAATTAAACGAAAGCCTATATTTTTAACTATTTCAGAAATATTTCTATCTTAATACTCACCGTTTTTTTTCTGGCTGAGAAAAACATAGCACGGTTAACATTTTGATTAGGATATCACAAACCTGGATGTGCAATCTTGCCGATGACCAACATAAAATATTGTTAACGATTACAATATTACAAATAAAGATCAAGATCATTGCCATCAGAACCGTTACAAACACTAGTACTTACGTTATTTATAGTCATACTACCTATTAAATCATTAAAATACTTTTCCTTTTTGTAAAATAAACCACAATTTTTTAATTATTACAGTTACTTAAAGGGGCGTTTCCTACTTTTAAAACGTAAAAACTTTTCCTCAAAAACTGGAGAAATTCCAAAAAAAAACGGTTCCCATGCATAATGCATCAGATGCATCTGGTCATTAGAGTGCCAAAGGTATAATTAATAGTTATGATTCTAACTAACCCTTAAAGTTATTGCACTTAAAAATAGTACGAGTAGTGCATTTATTCGGCGATTTTTTTTTGCTTCTTTTTCGGCATAATACTCCTACAACGAAATACATTTGCGCGAAGCACTTATCGCACAGTTAAAACAATCACTTAAAAAATTACGCAGTCCTTGCCAAGTTATGAACGATGTACCCCAAAAGAAGTGGAGAGTTACCTGAAACAAACAAATATGCATTTGATTAATTCAATTAAAACATGATCAACTGATAAAACAATTCATGAGTTTTAATTATGGTTTAACGCAATATAAAAGAAATTGGTTCGATTTTTTAATTTTTTTTTGCAACAAATTCTAAACTCGTATTCAGCACTATTAGGGACCATATTCGTCCTTTGTAATAATCAAGGATTCGATAGCTAGCGAAGACCCAACGTTGGTTAAACAAACAATATTATAGAACTGCAACGATAAATACTTTGATTTCCAAAATACATCTTCATCACCCTGTCATCATCAATATACTATTATTTTAGCTTAAAGCATTAACTTCCAGCAACATTAATGATACTCGTATATCCGAATTCTTTGTTTGTTGAGCGTGCTAGCTTACTTGTTTCTTCATTCGAATCATTCGTTCGGAATAAAACGCTCAAGATAATTACCGAGCATACAAGTAGCTTTCTTCATAGCTAGCTTCATAGTCATTACTTAGACTTTGAGCTTGTAAATTAGCCACACTGTACGTGTCACGTCTCGAATACCTTTATTTCCAGATATGACGAGAAGACTTGACGAAGTGTTTTCAGACACAATACACATCATGAACGTTAATTTACACTGCTTATAGTCTTGACTACAAAATCATACACTGCACATATTATTTTGAAATGCATTTGGCTTCTTCTACTATCTCCAACTACGATATGCAACTTTTTTGGCCGTTGCTATATTTTCTTTTGTAAGTTTTTGCGCAAGAGAATTTTATTGCAAAAACAAAAAGTAAAATACAGAAAATAATGTGGAAAGTGTGCTAGTCTATTTATAATTAGGTAGGTTTTGGTAGGACGATAAGGCTTATTGTACAGTGTTTGTGAAATTTAAATGGATTTGTCTAATGGCTGTTTTAGCGGGCCATATTATAAAAAGTCACTCTTTATCCTAACTTTCGTGTCTTTAAGCTACCAAATAATAAATGAAAACAACCGTAACTAACACTTACACTTCTTTTTCTGAAAATTTCAAATATTCTGCACCCAGCACTACCACAAATATGAATCTTGATCTTTGAAATTGATCCTAGGATCACGGGTTAGCATTATAGGCAAGACCATGGCAGGCCAGTCAAACAAAACAACTCTCGTCCTCCCAGAATACGCAGAACACAAAAATACGACCTCCCTGTCAAAACATTGCAGTAATGTGCGAAAGCTTTAGAGCTTACAACCGGAAACACGGTACTACCTCGGACCGCAACACCAATTAACGTAAAAGGGAAGATCCCCAAGGAAAAGATAAGCCCTTCTTTGCGTACTTGCTTTTAATAAACCCAACGTATTTTATTTTAATTAAAAATTCTCACGCCCGCCCGACGTCCGTGAGCGATGCTGGGCGGAATGTCTAATATGTCTGGGTTTACGTGTTTCAGGATAGCGGATGTTACATTAGAGGTAAAATAGAGTTTATCTTGTCTCTAAAAAAACTTGCTACCTGAGTTTAAAAGTCAGTCAATGCGATGGGGTTGTAAAAAAATTCTGCATTAAGGCGGTGAACTGTCAACTTATGAACAGGTGAACTTTCTGGATTTGGTCTACTCGGGTTCACTTTTTATAGTATTATTAAAGACAGATATTAGAGACAGAGAAAGATATATTTATGTTTTAACTAGACTGTTAAAATTACTTAATAAGGGTGGAACATAAGTTGATCTTTGCTCTACCCTGCTTCCTGCTGATTATGATTCCTGTACGTCTACCACGAGTTGCCAATTTGAATTTACGTTATCGTTTGCGTAAACAATTTGTATTGGGATGACACACGACATGACGTGACAATGTCAAATCCCTAAACATTTACGCAAACGATTAAGTAAATTTAAAGTGGCAACTCGTGGTAGACGTACTGGTCCAAATTCCAGGTCAGGCCAAGAGACTTTCGGAGTTTTTGAATATAATCATTATGTTAGCCAATTTATTGTATCGATGACTTATAGTAGGTATCATTTTGAGGCCTTTCTCAGCAGCGGAGTAGCTTTGAATAGATATACTTAGTTTTAACTGATACCTGAAGTTTCGAACGTTATGAATTGTGTAGGTAAGTCAGGATTGTAACATGTTGAAATGATCCGAGGCGTGAGTAATTATTTAGTAAGGTCTTCCCTTCACTAGTTGAGTTCTAGTTTAATTGAACATATTATTTATTCATGTATTTTTAGACGTGAGAGAGCGTGACTTGGAGTTTCGACTTACTGGAGACCCAAGTTGTCTTTCTATCCTTATCAGGCCGGTTCTTAGGCCGGTTTCGGAGTTACCCGTCTGTGCTTTTGCGGATAAACGAGTATATCCAAGAATTTCTTTGTGGCCTAAATAAACAACCACGTACTAAAACGTACATGTCAACCAGTTTTAAGAGTAGGTATGTCAGGTTAGAAAGCTGCGCGAACATATCTTTCTGTCCCTTCCGATTGCGTACAAGAACTGAACGCAGATTATTCACATTATCTTCTTCATCATAATATAGTGGTTATCAACCCAATTTATATTCCAAATGGAAAATTGTTGACCAAGCGGCCATTTTTATTATGTCCTGATACGAACCAGCTGTGCAACCATTAACATTTTAATGAATGCGCGTCGGTGCACCACCCGTCTGGTGTGGGTGCTTGAATACTTTGGACAGCTTATTTCTTTTTAAATTAAACCGATCTATTCAGATTGGCCCGTTCGAACGATGGTAACGCGAGGATTCGCTTCGTTTTTTGCTGACATTTAGCAACTGTCTTTATAATTAGTTGTAATGTTTTTAATAAAAATGGGCCAAGTATTTTACAACAAAACTGAGAGATAGTTAGCAAGCAAATTAGCATGTTATTATTTACGAACCAATCCGACCATCTATTATTAAGATCAAGTCAGTCATCGCTACAATTAATGGGTATTGCCTCAGTCAAAACGCTTTCCAAGTGTGGGTTGGTAGTCATAACCTGGGTTATGTTTCAAAAGATCCGAAAATTCACTTTGCCCGAACTGGATTTAGAATTTCTGGCCAAGCTCTGTTACAAGTTACAATGCCTTCAAACTGTATTAAACAATTGATTAACCAGTTAACTCATAGTTAGTGTTTTTAATTTATCATCGGCTAAGATACTCGGACTTTTTTGTGGTGATTATTTACCATAAGGTGACTCTTGCTCGTTTGCCCTCTTACAAAAAGCGCTATGAACTTTTCGGCCATATTTCTCTAACTATACCCATGACTTGTTTTTGTGGATTAGAGCCGACCTACCATGGCCAACGTTATGTGAGTCATTAAAATGTTAATTAATGAATGTCGCGTCCATTCCGGGTACCGTTTACGGGGCAATGTATGCAGCAGGACTTTACGGTGGCATTAGCAGTTCCGTTTGAGCACCACTTAAACTATGTTTTGCACACCGGGGATAAGTAATGGCTATTATAATAGCGGGGTTTATTTTGGACAATGTTGTGGATACCAATTTCAATTAGCCGCAGGATTTTTTTACAATTGCAAATCGAATCTGACTTAGGTTGATTTTCGGACAAAAACTGCCATGGTGTGGGCCCAAATCATAGACGGTAGACCACAAAGCAGATTGCGCGATGTATTGCATTCGTACCCGAAGAACTGGCTATAAAGATAGACTGGTATGGTAACGATGAAGAGAGGCCTTTGCCCAGCAGTTCAAACTAGCAAAGGCCTCTCTTCATCGTTACTCCAGGTTCCCTCCTTACGGCTGATTTAGATCAGATGAATTAAACAAAACTGGACTGGAACATTCCTATTTTGATACAAGGGATTAAAGTACTGTGATCATATTCTGGGCTCACTCGCATTTGCGAGGATATTTAGGTCACATTCAAAAAGTAACTAGTCATATTGTGAGATATTTTATAGTTTAGGATTTTATCTGAATGATAAATAATTTAGTTCATGTTTGGGGATGTGAGGAACAGGGTGTGAAGTTCCTCATCCACCATTGAAAAGGGAGGATTCTCTGACCAGACAGGTAATGTGTCTGGTGGGCTACTGCCCGACGGTTGTTGTCGGGTTCTCGTATCTATATTCGATCGCTCGGATAACTTTGATATCGCGATGTAGGATACTTCAGTTGTGGCGAGATAGATGTCGCTACATCACTCCCCTCCGAGAGAGAGACCGGAGGTTGATAGCCGGTTGAGTCATCCATACATCTTGTGATGCATGCCAGGCCAGTGGAATGTTCCAGTGAGTCGGAACCAGATGCCGCATAGTTCACGGTGAGTTGGAACTGTCTGCGGTGATGCCCCAGTGAGTCGGGGTGATGCTGCGAATGCTCCAGTGAGTCGGAGTGGTGCAGTGCTGCGTAGTGGCTGGCTGCTGCGTCGACCAGGAGAGAAGTTTGTCTCTGCTTGCTGACCGGCCGAATTGCAGTGTGCTGTGCCAAGGTCGCTGAGAAGGCTGGCTGGCTGCCTCGCTGTTCGAAAGCTCGAGGAAGTGATGATAACGTCACGATGACGTAGCTTTGCGAAGGCTGCGCTGACGTTCGTGCTCGGGATCACCAGTTTGGGGAGTGTGAGGAACAGGGTGTACAGTTCTTCATCCACCATTGAAAAGAGAGGATCCTCCGACCAGACGGGTGTTGTGTCTGGTGGGCTACTGCCCGACGGTTGTTGTCGGGTTCTCGTATCTATATTCGATCGCTCGGATAACTTTGATATCGCGATGTAGGATACGTCAGTTGTGGCGAGATAGATGTCGCTACACATTAATATAAACTCTGAAACTATTGTTATACTGTCTGTCAGTGGCTTCGCCCCCGTAGTCTGTCTTTCCCTTCAAAGTAAAGCCTAAATTACAAAAAAAAACCAATGTCATTCCTTGATAATGTAGCTTTGTATTTGTGAAAGATTTTTTTTAATCAGTTCAGTAGTTTCGGATCCTGTTTAGTACAAACAAACAAATATCTCCTCTTAAAGTAGTATAAATGTCACTCCCGGATAATGTAGCATTATATTGGTAGTTTCGGAGCCTATTCGATATGTACAAACAAACAAAGAAATCTAAAAGGCATAGATAAATTGTCTAAAATAAAAAAAAGTGAAATCACTTAACAAAAAAACCTAATATACACAGGTTAAGGCTATTCCAAACTTCAAGCTTGCCTCGTGTGCAGTATTACAGCAAAACTTTTGTTTAACTCAGCAAATTTGGAGAAGCTGAATGTGCACCTGAAATCGCTTGCCAACATAAACAGTTATTAACTGCTGTAAATTGCACTATTCCGATAAATGTCCTGAATTTTCAGCAATTTATTGTAGCCATACGCAATGAACGCATTCAATTAAAACGGCAGATAAAAACTTAATTTGATGTTCGCAAATAATTTAACAAAGTCGCTCTTTAATATTATTTAAAACATTTTGTTATTGTCCTGTTATTACTAGACATACGAGTAGTTTATAAGTACATGTATTATTACTGGATACTGCGAGTTTCAGCACACAAAGTGAGAGATTTAATAATAAATAAATAATAAATATCTGGGACAATTCAAACCAAGATCATCTGACCCCAAACTAAGCAGAGCTTGTAATATGGGCGTCAGAGACTGATAAACATACTTAAATATTTCTAAATACATACTTAAATAGATAATAACACCCAGACACACAACAGATATAAATGTTCGTCACACAAATATTTGTCATGGGTGGGGATCGAACCCACGACCTCCGGCGCTAAAGGCAGGATCGCTGCCATTGCGCCAACAGGCCAGTCAACAGGATTTGGGAGTTAATTTCTGCATGTGTACACGTAACACTAAAGCATTTGTTTAACACCACGATTATTCATTCATTGAAAACGTCCATCGAATTCTGGGAACAGTTTTTGAATTCCTTTACAGATCAGTGCATAATCCCTCAATAATCCTAGCATTTAATTCAAATTATGTACTGTTAAATGAAGGTAAAATTGTTATAACCGTCATCGTAAGTCCAATAAAATTAAAAAAACATTGCAATTGGTGTTCGAATCTAAGGCATAACGAAATACTTATTAACGTACTGCTTTTTAGTTTTTAGTTTTATTCCTTGAATCAACAAAATTTACAGGTAATTATATCCTTGTAATTATGTAATATCAAGCAACATTTTTCATGACAACGCATTTTGTGCTATTTTATTTTTAAATACTTTTTTGTTTCGTTTGATGACGTTTATTATACTAATAAATGTATTTTTATACTAGAAATTCTTTGAATTTGGTTTATCTTTTAGAAATCGACGTATACCGGGTGATTATCAAAAGACTTACAAAAACACTACGGTAAGCGATGTAGTAAATATGCATGGGAAAATTTGTTTTTTTTTCATTTGACTTTACTTTTAAAGTTTTCAAACAAAAAGTACTGACTTTTCTACTGATTTGTATAGTGAGCTTAAAATGAAAGTAAATTAAATAAAGTTTATTATCACTTAGTTAGTTTTTACATTACTTACTGAGAATACCATATCGTATTTTTAAGTCTTTTGCTGATCACCCGGTATATAAGAAGATCAGTTAGCAGTGCACAATACCACATCGTGAAAAAGATATTACTGTTAGGGTAAAAAGTTCTGTAGCGAAGTTCTACAGTATTCTAGCAGCACATAAACCTTATGCTACCAACTTAAGACCTACTTTGCAATGGCTTTGTATTAGGTTGATTTGATATCGTCGGTGCACTGTTTTTCTGCTTTATTTCCACTATTAATTGCCATTATCTTATAGAAAGATACTGTTAAAAATGGACTAACGTTATTATCGAATTACTAACTGGTTTCTAAGTTTTGAAAGCATTTGTAATTATTTAAAAATAATGTTTAGAGCCAAACGTACATCAAACTCAAAGCCTCTTTTTTAGAATTTCATCTTTAAATTTTCATCTCGTAGTCTCCTAGCTAATTTTTCTTTCATTTACATACATGCCTTACATAAGTACCATTACCGCAAAGCAATCAAAACTCATACTCCAGCACAAAGGTAGCAATCGCTACAGATGTTTGCACTCCATCGCTAAAATGGCAAACAAAGAGATAAAAAACCATAGCTATGCTCTCACCGCGGCTTTGTTTGACACGCCACGTTCTTCATTAGCCGACAACGCAAACACCGCATTGTTTGCTCGTTGGTTCAACGGAGATATGTCATTATTTGTCTAACTGTCACTGTCAGGCGTTTTGATTTCTTCTGTAGTCTTTTGTTTAATCGTGCGTGTCATTCCGGACAGTTTTTGCTTGTAGTGTTGGGTTTGCTTTGATGTTTTTCGTGGTTTCACTTTTTAATATGGAGATTGTTTCAAAAAAACTCTGAAGTATAAAGAAACAACAACATAACACGAGTCCATAAACTGCGGTAACTGCTGAAAATTGGGCGGTCCGCGTGCTTGATTGTCACTGGCGTAGTATAAAAAAACAAGTAGGTCTGCAAAGAGTTGCAGATAGATCAAACACCCATATTTGAAACGCTTTCCATGGTAAATCTAAATATCTGGGAAAATAATTTACACGAAGATCATCTGACCCCAAACTAAGCAGAGCTTGTACTATGGGCGTCAGAGACTGATAAACACACTTAAATATTTTTCAACATAACATGACTTTATCCCAAACAGAGGTCAGAGGCAAGTGACTGTGTCGCCATGGTGAACGGAACACTCAGAAGCCCACTTTTCAAAACATTTATTTCTCACAATATACATAAATAGATAATAACACCCAGACACACAACAAACACAAATGTTTGTCACATAAATGTTTGTCATGGGTGGGGAGCGAACCCACGACCCCCGGCGCTTAAGGCAGGATCGCTGCCTTTGCACCAAACAGGCCAAATGCAAGCTTTTCTCCATTACTTTAGAAATCGTCGGATTCAGTACGTCTACCACCAGTTGCCACTATAAATTCACGTTCTTGTTCGCGTAAAAAAATGTATTGAGATTTGACATGACATGACAGTGTCAAACCCCAATACGATTTTTTACGCGAACGATAACGTAAATTTGAAGTGGCAACTCGTGATAGACGTACAGGGTACCTACTCACTAACACAATGTCCGTAGTTTCGGGCAAACTAACATGGTCTTAATTAGTTTGAAAACGAAGATAATTATAATAAACATCATGTATTTTGGTACTATTTAATTGATATTTATCATGCAGAAATAAATTGTTAAGACCTACAAAACTATACCATAGTTTTTTAACATTCGTTCGACCGCTACGGATATTTCGTTAGCGAGTAGGCCCCCAGGCCTCTAAAATAAAATTCATCTCTAAATTTAGATCCCGATCATCTACAAGGTGTAAACAAGGTGTTACGGAACTTAGTGGTCGCTTGTTTTGTGTCCCACAGTCATATTTTTTTCTTAATGTACGTTACATTAAGAAAAAAATATCACTGTGGGTTCAAAGTTCATGGGATTGTGTTACTTGACAATTGGCCAATCAAAGTTGAATGAATATTGTAATATCGATCCTGCTGAGTAGGATACAAGTGATGAAATTACTTCCAGTACAACCTGTGCCACAGGTCATTCATAATTACGCCACTGATCCTGTGGCGTAATTGTGAATGCATCAGACTTGATTATGATCCGACCGAGCGACTTGCGCTGCGCGAGATCTTTGACTCATTTAATTTCCGGTTGCCCGCCAAGGGCGACAGCGATACAGCGCCCTCTGGCGGGAGCTTTCTATATTTATCCGTTCATGTTTGCAGTAAAAGGACAGATAACTTTAAATGGGTCATTTATTGTTGTTGTATTAAAATAACTGTTAATTAAGTGTTTTTTTTACTAAGTTGTTACAGTGAATCACAGCTAGGTAACAGTGTGAGAGTGATTTAAAAAAATCTTGATTTATTTATTTATTCTTTATTGCACATAGTCTATGCTACAAAGGGCGGACTTAATGCCTAGAGGCATTCTCTACCAGTCAACCACACCGTCAGACAGAGATATTACAGGCAGTGCTAAAGAGAAAAGTTTTAAATCAGGTGTACTGAAAATGAAATGGTTTAAATCAAAATAAGAAGATTTCAAAAAGATTTCTTAAACATAATATACATATATACATAATAATAGCAATTACACATTATATAGACAAAAAGTAAAAAAAAATAACAGACAGATGACAGGTGGATCCAAGAAAATGACAAACTACAGTTCTTGGGGCGTCATCAAGCTTTTAAAGTGCGCACGCAAAGCCTTTTTGAATGCATATTTACTGCACGCCTTTCAATCCAAGACCGGCAGTTTATTTCAAAGTCGCATTGCCAAAACAGTGAAGGAACTAGACAAAAAGCTAAAAGAATGAGCGGGTGTAAGGAGAGACAGAGAGTATTTATAGAACGCAACTGACGACTGTGCGAATTAGGTTCAAAGAGGATTGAGAAAATAATTATATTACAAAACATAAAAATCCATCACCACAATAATTTGAATCACATTAATAAACTAGCAATCACATTCAACTAACTACTTTAGAACAAATACAAACAACACAATTTTAAATAACGTTAGCCTAATTGCTGCCTACATTCTATTGTTTTTCCATCCAATAACTGTAATTATTCCTTGGTAAAACAAACTGCCCAAAATGACTGGGCATTTCCAACTTTATCCATTAGGGAACTTAAAAATCAAGAACTCAAAGCTTAAGTATTCAAACAAAGTTAATTGAGGCAAATTTAAAGCAACTTTTGAAAATGAAAGTTTTCATTATACTGAAATAAAGTTTGACGTAAACTAGCTTTCAGATATCTATTTGTAGTAATTTCCTAGAAATCACTTAAAGAATAGTAATTTTATCGTGTTATGGTGAATTACAGATTTAGTTACAATGTTACAGATAAATCACATCTATTGAAAAATTACAATTTTCTTGATCCTAAAGGCCTGTTCAAACCTGAGCGGTATTCGCTGCCGCTGTTGGTAGTGGTACAATACCGCGCGGGTTTCGCTCAGGTATTTAGTATCAAGTTCCGCGGCAAAATGTACCGCTACCCACAGCGGCAGCGAATACCGCTCAGGTCTGAACAGGCTTGAATGCGTGCTGTCATGAAACAGACATACTCGTATATTACCAGGGCCACCTCTTTCGATATAGATGTCAGTACTTACAGAACGTCATCGCGTCCAGTTCAACCGGAAAATTCGCGTACAAATTCTCTACGCGGCGGTTGACAACCAACTGCCAAATGAGTCATGGAATACCCGGCGGCTGGTAGGTAATTATCGCGCACAAGTACATGCAGTGACAGAGGCCGAACTAAACGTGTAATACGAATTCACCAACAACAAATTTTCTGAACTCTAATAGAAAGATGTATTATTCTAGTTAAAGGGCTGTGCTGCAGGCGTATTTACGAAATGTTACAACAACAAGCCCCGACCACATTCGAAGGCCGAACTAACTGACATGTTTGCGTACATCATTCGGTCTCCGGTTTGACTCCGGTTTGCGACGAGAATTTATTGGAGTCAACATTGTTATTGCACACCAGCTGGCTCACCACCAATCACGGCAACTAGCCGAATGCGGATTTTGGTAAAATCTGCAGTACTAAAGCAAAATATAATGGGAAAAATGTATAACAAAACCGATGTTAACAACTTCTGGGCTACGCTTGTCATCCATCCATTTCAAAACTTACTAATTTAGTTTGTTAAAAAATAAGCGTACTTATTAGTAGAGTTAATGTTTTATTTAGGGTTAATGAATTGACATGCAATACTTGAATTGGAAACAAAAATTATCGGCCTTTATATTATAGCCTTAATTGGTAACTTTGTTTGTTTATCATCATTTCATCATTGAAATCAAGTCATCGCTACAATTGATGGGTATTGGCTTAATCACCACGCTTGCCAAACGCGGGTTTGTGATCACAAACCCGAGCTATGTTCCGAAAAATACGAAAACACACTTTACCCGTGCCGAGATTTGAACCCGGGACCTCCGGATTTCAGGCTGAGCTCTGTTGCCACTCGGCCACGGAGGTTGAGTTAAGGCGTTAAGTTGCATATATTTTTATTTTATTGTGATTTGTGTTGTTGTATTTATTTCGGTAACAAATGGACAAACTAAGGAAATTACTAGCAGCTAAATTGATTGGGCACCAAACTTTAAAATAGCTTATATATAATTATGATCAATTCAATAATATTAGCTTAGCTTTTCTTCTCCTGTCTTCTTCAGCTGTCTGTGCAGTAACTAAAAACAACTCAATTAATATTGCGTAAAACCCTTTCACGTCGAGCTATAGTTAAAAGAAAAAATCTAGTTTTACTGTTTGCCTAACTAAATTCAAGGGGTATAATGGGCAGGTGCAGCGAAGCGACAATTGTTTGACGCTTCACGGCAGACCAGGTTAATTGGAAGACTGCCGGCAACATAACACGAACTTTTTTAGGTGTTAGCTCGCTTGCCGCACCGGCTAGTTTTTTATAGGTATACATGACCAGACCGTCATCTGATTGGAATTGCACCTGGTGATAAGTGACGTTACGATCTATGATGGAACATGTCTGCCTAGTAAATGCCTATTCGCTCTGTCTTGAAAAGACCCTGACTGTTTTGGTTCGGAAACAGATGCGCGGGCAGCTAGTTTCACTCCTTTGCTGTTCGCATTATGAGATCCGCAAAAAAAAATGTGCGAATAGCTAGAATATCTGCGAGGCTATTGTGCGTTTTGTGCTCCGATCGTGTTGAGGAGGATGGTGGAGGTTTGCAACCAAATAATCGTTAGTTTTTCCACTAAGACTTAGACAGTGACACATCTAGGCAAGACTTAAGCAAGAGCAACAAGCTTCTACCGTTGCTACATGTTTAAAATGTACAGTAGTACTACGGCTACCACGAGTTGTCACTTTTTTTTTTTTTTTTTTTTTATTTGAGGAGGGTTTTTTCTTTTTAGAAAACATCACCCTCATAGTAACTTAATTCACAATTTGGACTACAATTTTAATTACATTAATTTCTACGGTTCATCCCCTTGTTTACAAATGTGTACAAGGACTTTGCTATTTCAGACGTTGGGTAGGATAACACAGTATTGAAATAGCCTAGGTTACAGTCATCAAAATTAAACTTAGTTATAAAGTCCCGTCTTTCTCTTTCGTTTCGGACACACTCCATAAGAATATGGTATGTATCCTCAGTAACATGACATTCTGTACAGTTGGGTGATTCTACTTTACCCATAAGGTAAGCAAAGCTATTCACTGGGGTGTGTCCGGAACGCAGTCTAAGCGCGGTGACAATGTCGTACCTGCTCATAGCAGCACCATCCACCCAGGTGAAGCTCGGAGGCTCTGCCTGCATGGTTCTGTACCAAATGCCTTTACTAAGCGCACGCTCATCGAAATATTCGTGCCATAATTTAATACATCTTTTTTTTGCTAGATACAGAAGATCAGAAAAATAAGGTAAACAATTGTATATTATCCCATCGACCGTGGCCTCCTTTGCTAATCGGTCTACACATTCATTACCGATAAGTCCAATATGAGCAGGTACCCACTGCAATATTATATTTTTGCCATTGTTTTTTAATTCCCGAATGCACTGTATTATTGAGTAGGCTATCGGTGTTCCTCGATACGTCGAGGTACATCGAGCCAAGTGTTGTAAAGCGCTTTTTGAGTCAGTAAAGATGACAAAATTATTACAGCTGATGGAGCTCACATAAGATAAAGCTTCAGAAATTGCTATTAATTCGGCGTACATAATAGAAACCTTATTATTGATTTTAAATTTCATTTTATCTTCCGTCTGGGTATCAAAGAACGCAGCACCAATTTCCTGAGCTTCTACCGACCCGTCAGTAAATATTTTATAAAAGTTTTTGTAGTTGTCATCAATGAACTTGTTACATAAATGAAGTAAATACCACTACTACTACTACGGCTACCACGAGTTGTCACTTTACATTTACGTTATCGTTCGCGTAAAAAAATGTATTGGGATTTGACATGACATGACATGACATGACATCACAATTTCAAATCCCAATACATTTTTTTACGTGAACGATAATGTAAATTTAAAGTGGAAGCTCGTGGTAGATCTACAGTAGATGCGTACTGTACCATGAATTTTCGTCACGTAAACTATGATAGTTGACATCAGAAATGTGTATGTCATTTTTATTTCCATTTATAATCACTATTGGCGCTGTACTGACATCCCATACAAAAACGTCAAATCGAACGCGAGCGACTGCCATTGGTGTAAGCACACAGTGGACGTACTGGTATGACAAAATCATGTATTAAAAATAAATAAATCTCATATTTATAATTCGACATGATCCTCAATATACGGCCTCTGTGTTCTGACTCCTGCCATTAGTTTTCGAAACGTTAACTACGAAGTATAAAGTCATACCTAATTGTTGATAAAAATTTAATATAGGTAGGTAAGCTGCATATTTAGGACCATTTAGGTCGTTTTCTTTGATGTTTCAATTAAATCCGTTCAATTTCCTACGATCCGATAAGTGGAGCTCCCCACAGATTTCGGTTGTTCAGGGGAGCAACAGAATGGCACCCAAACGGCCAACGCCTCCGCGGGAGGGCCAGAAGAAGCTGGAGAGACGAACTTGATGTGCATTAAAAGGATCGGCCAACATTGGCTTCGAATTATGAGGGATGGAGATTGGGAGGGGAGCTTTGCCTGCTGCAGTGGGGTGGAATGGAATGATTTAGATTAAGGTAGCTTCAAGCACCAGCACAGTATCAAGAGTCGAACGCTTCATTCAGAGGGACAAGTCCAGTATTGTTCTGTTTAGTGGCTTGAAGCTATGCAAGTCAAAGGTCAGCACAAATATAACTACGTCACTAGTTATGCCTTCACAATATTTATTCGAGTTATATGGTAGTGTTTAAACCAGTCATCAATTGAAACCGAGGTCGTAAGTTTACGAACTTCACATGTCAAAACGGAGCGGCATATTATTTAGTACACGCTCAACTGTTGTGGTAACAGATAAAAAACTAATCAGGTTTACATCTAACATTTTGCTCTCAGTAAACCGAATTCTGGATTAAATTGAATGGGAAGGAAGACTGCTCCTTGCTCCCGCTAGGTGGCGTATCACCGCTGGTACAGAATGTCCTGTCAAATCGCGTATATTTAACATTTTAAGACGAAATAAGTTTTCATTCATCTTTATGTGGCACGTTCGCTTTTTATACAACTTGCGGATTTGCCTTATCTTTTTCGACATTATATCTGCGGTACTGAAAAATATAAGTACCTACCACATTATTATACTAGATATCATCTTATACGAGCCTGTTACTTCAGAACTCCCTTTTTCCGCGTGCGTTAAAGCGAGCATTCCTTTGAGAGTAATTATGTTACGTGCACCGCACATCCGTCGTATGCAGAAATTTGCTTTTCCTCATAGCATTTTGTTCTCGGGGAAATCTAGGTAGCATAAAATACTATGGTATTAAGTGAAGCTGTTTGAAAGTTTTACACGAGAAAATGCTTATTGCGTCGGAATTGATTTCATGAGGTTTGGATTCCACATCAAACTATGTGAACATTCAGCGCCTTTGCACAATTTCACTTAGCACTCCCTAAACTCAGTATTAAATATCTCGCGTTGCACTAAAAAAAATGGCCGCCACCGCGCGAAAGTTGAAATCAGTTCTCATTGTCTTTTAGTTTTTTTTGACAGGTCATTTGCCGCCAAATTCGGCGTAGCCTGCCCTTAAAGAAATAGAGTGCGGGAGGGAGATAAAAATACATCTTGTGTCAGTGTTAGAGTGATTAAGATACACGTGCTATGTAATTTTTTTACGAAAAGTAGGAAACTAAATCGCCAATATAATGCTTTATATAACCAAAAATTATAAAGTATGTAGGTACTTATGAAAACTGAATTGAACACAAAATTTTAAATCAGCGAGTACGAGTGACATGGAATAAAAATATAATGGAAAATGTGAAAAGATGATGTTAAGACCATTTGTAATTAATAAATTACTTATGTGATGATGTTTGTATTTTCAGGTAGCAGAGTATGTCTCTAGTAGAATAAAACTCCATCCCTTATAACAGTTCTCTCCAGTTTAATTAATTAGATAAACTGCTCCTTTTAATATTTTTACTTTTTTTACCTAGGTGAAGTCAGCCTAACTTAAGAGCTATAGTTTTGCCGACTATAAAAAATATTCGATGGTAGTCGAAGACACAAAGACTATGTTTTATTTAATTATATAACAAAAACAACTTGTAGGCTTATATAATACTCCAAAACGCCAGCAAGTCTCAGGACAATATACATTTTGCATTACAAAAACGGCAAAAATATGAAAAATAAACGAAGCACAAATAGGAATAATAAGGAAAAAAAATATAAGCATTCATTAGCAATCAGTCAATTGAACAAAATACTATCCACCGCATCTGGTGCATCGACTGACGAGGTAATAGTGCCTAATTTTACTGTTTGTTTATTATGGTACATGATTTACCAATAAAATACATTAATAAAATGCTTTTTACGGGTATTTCAAATAATAACCTTTAAACTTTCCCTGGGCTTACTCAAGCTTATCATCCTATTACGCGACCAAAGTTTTCATTTTTCTTGCTTCAGTTCGAGGTACGGCAAAACGGATATTGGCAAATCAATACATTACGCCACCACAAGAAAACGAAACAAGATGCCAACTTCATTACAAAGTCCCACAGAGACCCAGGGGAAGCGAGCCCTGCTTATTATAGAAAACAATCTGATTCTAGAGAAAAAACTAAAAAGCTTTTAAACTCATATAAAATCCAAAGTGGATGCCTTGTAAAAACAAGATTTTCTAGAAAAACTTTCGTATAAAAGTGCTACGGGTTGATGTTTGGTTTGGAACTAACTTCGACATAGGAAAAATAATATGAAATTCTCTAGTGTTAGCGGGAGTTAGCTGGTTTAGTGTTTTGTTTAGTGTGTCTCTCAAAAAGTTACCTTTCTAACTTTTATCTGGATATTCAGTTGAGGTATGTTTATGTACTCATTTTGAACCGAAACAAGAAGGATATACTGAACAAGCTTTAATGTACTAAAAGCCCAATGATGCAATTTAAATTCATTACCTTGTTTTTTACGGTTACGGTTAAAGATCTTTATTTCTCATAAGAATTACAAATTCACTTACTGAGAAAACAATTTATTCATATATCATTATTATTATAATCGCTTCAGATGGGCGCACAACAAAATGAAAACATTAATGACGGTAGCATGCAAAAATCTGACGAGCGGCCCATAGTCCGGTACACAGACAGTTGCCAGATACATGGATGTGCGAAGTTTGTAGGTCGCGTATGATGCGGCATTGATGAGCGTAGTTATGTGGCAAAGTTTTTTCATTTCATTGTACTTTATTTTAATTTATTAAATCTTGAAATTTGTATTTTATTACGTACCTAAATAATAAATTTATATTTCTTATTTTTTATTTTTTTATTTATCATTTTATTGATTTAATTTGTTCGTGTTTTTATTTATGTATTTAGCCAATCTTATATCTACCCTTACATGATCCAATGCGATAGACAAGCAACTTAACCACTATAGCATAGCACATACAGCGTTATACAGGTGGGTCCTACCACGTGGCCCTGCCAGCAACGGTGCGTCTGCGTTCCACATATCTATCCGGAACACAGAGCCCCAACAAACTCAATATTACTGCATTGTTCACTCGACCTCTTAATAATTCAAAAAAATACAACGGCAACGCCAGGTTGCTTCGCACTCGTAATTCATGGTATCCTACCATAAGGTTGTTAAGTAAGATAAAGCCCAAAGTGGAGGTTTGGGAAATGTGGATTTCGTTGTATTTCATTCTCCAGGTCCACATCAGGCAATGTGCCTTTGACTATAGGGTCCATAATTTAATACTTACCTTAAAACCTACTATCTTAATGTACTATATTATTTGCAATCAAAACAATAAAATTAACTACCTTCCTTGGAGCGTAGTAAGATGAAACTTAAGTCTAGTATTGCTGTCAATGCCTTCTGCGGCTAAAAACATGGCTACTGTAACACTATTGACGAGAGTCAATAAGAAGTCACCTTTTAATGCCGATGTATAGATACTAAAATAGCTATTCAATATAGTCTTGTTACGTAAAACCTTATACATATTCCTTTATAAAGAGATGTAAAGATAGCTATCATAACTAATATCGTCATTTAGTTAAGTTACTAATTACCTTTATAGTGCGACTTTTTCATAAACTTTAATGAAATAAGTATGAAGAAATAAAGAAATCCGTCCAAAATACAACACTGCGTTATACATATTTCCCCAATTCAACTATTGCTGGGAAAGAAAAGCCCATCTGGATTCTATTATGGAATAAATTAATAACCAGCTGTGTGAAGCCAATTTTTCCGTCCATTGTGGCTGGCTAACAAAGCGGCGCGCACAATACGCGTGGTCTGTACGCGGGTTGTTATCGCACAGACACTTTGGAACTAGCGATAATCGATTTAGTCAATACTTTTTCTTAGAACTTTCATACTTCTTCTTGACCTATGTCAGTAACGCATGCTTTAATCACCATAAGCATCGTCCTTTGTCACGAATGCTCTCATGAAGATTGGACGAAAATTATGATGCATTTGGGATTCATTCTCTAACCTGTGAGATGATATACCTGACAGCTCTTTATTGTTCTGTGTCACGCATACTATTTCAAACTAAATAAAAAGAAAATGTTTTAAACTATAAAAAAACTTTTGTTCTTTCGGATCTTATCAAGTAAACTATTGTTATTATTATTACCGTTATTAGATGAAGTATTTGAAATTAAACTAATATATCTTTACAGGGCCTGATGCGTGAAAAGAAACGCCATTCAATAGTGTATATTGACACTACTGAATCGACAAAAAATCGATGAATAGGAGCGACTATTTTGTAATTTGTAACGTCATTCGCATCAGTACCAGTGCGTCTGCCTTGTGTGCAATTTTTTAACTATTATTTTCGAGATACCACGTTCTATTCTATTACTTATTAGCCATAACCCGTTTATTAGGAAATTATTTAAAAATTAAAAATCGGTAAATCTGATTCCATTTTCTTTGCCATCTCGATTAAATTACATTCGTTACAGCACTATTATTGACAATTATAAACTGTCAGGGATATCATCATACGGCGAATGTAGTATAGCAACGCCAGTCAATTGCAAGTCGCTCGCATTTTGACAGCTTGTCAGCCAATGACGAAGCTGTATCCGACGTCTTAAAGCAATGATCGCTGTCAAAATGCAATTTTCTTGCCATCGAAGTTAGTGAATACCCCTACGGGACAAGTACAAGCTGCGGACATGTATGGTCAAAGAACGGCCACTTACCTTATTACCCGTTTCATCAAGCAACAACCATCAATCATTACGTATTCACTTAACAACTAACACATTTTAAAAAATCTATAACAGTTTTTTTTTTAATTTCAAACAGTATAGCACAATAATTCTGTAATTAACTGTTATTTTATTTAAACAATGTACTCGTCAGCAATTAAGACTGCCAGCCATTTAATTGTATCGTTGTTTTATGGTGGTCGTTTCATGATAAACCTTAGTGGTTTTAGTATGTAAACGTATTAGGATCATGTTATTTAATAAGTTTTTCAATGGTAAATAAATAAAAAAAGCATCTCGGTCTCCGGTAGGCTCTGTATAGGGTCTCTCATAAGGGTTTATGAAGGCCGACATGTAATCCGATCGGTTAGGAGCCGATCACAATGAATGTAGATTGCTACAGGTGTCAATACCGCCAAAAATTAAACAAAATAGCTGTTTAATCACTAAATTAAAAAAATCATGAAGCAACCGAACTTTTCACTTAACCAAACTTTGCCCATTTGACATCTGCTCAAAAATATCAAACCTTTCGTACAGAAACTCAAATTAAACAATTACCGAACTGGAAAACTTTTAAACAAGATTTAGAACATGAAGCGTGAGTAAAACAGGGCTAACAAGTTTTGTCACGCGACTCCACTCAGTGCGATTCCCTCGTGAGTCGTGACCGAGTACAAGGAAAGGGCGGGACGGGTGCTGTTGAAGTTTCTGACGATCTAAAACGCGGAGGACGTAGAATGGAACGCGTGTTACAAAATTGACACTTTGTTCTTTTATCTGTGGTATCTGTAACTACACGTGAAGAGAGAATTGGGTCACGGAAAATTTCCAGAGCATTTTGAAGAAATTGATAAATACAGATGAATGTGAATACTGCAAAACTGAAAATGCCACGCTGGATCATTTGGTTTTACACTGCCCAGCTTTCTCTATACAATGATTAGTACTTATAGGTGGCTTAATCAAGATATATAAAAATATTGAAGAGATACCCCGCCTTCTGCCAACTATAATGCGCAATACAAACAGACACAAACACATCATTGAAAATTTAGTGTCTGCAATAGAAGGAATTGGGAAACACAAGTACAATGCAATAGTACATTGTTCACCGAGAGGAGAAAGAGACCGATTAGGCGAGGGCTTTAAAACACCCGAGATCGGGAATCGCACTTTCTCTCGAGTGATACATAGTGCTTTATACTACACCTACGAGGAAAATAAAAAACGAAATCTTTTCTAATTGAAATTTATATTGAAATTGTTGCAGTTAGTGAAGCTTAATGTAACACTTTTTCCATTAATGTTTGTTTCTACTGCGGCGGAGTTAAAAAACCTTCATCATCACTATCACTACTTATCATTTTGATATAAAATACTATTATACTACACCTGCTCGGAAAGTACCTTGATACTTTATCAAATTTACGGTAGAAAGTACGTCATTGCATATCGAACAAATATGCGGGGAGAAAATGCATCTGAGCGGGAGAGAAAAGTGTATGAAAATCCATTTCTTACGTCGTTTTTCTTTTTTAATTTTGGGTAAGACTATGCGCCGGTAACTTACATATCAAAAACCAAAAAGTTTTTACAGTGAGTTTTTATCTCCAAGTTCGCAAAATGACACTGGCCACTAGATGTGTGTCGGATGGTGTCGGGCTGGCAGTGCGACCCTGCGGCGGCAGGATAAACAATTTGAAAAAAGAACATGTGAAAATTGCAGACGCCATTGGCGCCATTTTCAATTTGTGTGTTGTTTGAGGATTCAGTTTTCGTAGAAAGTAAAATAAAACTATCAAAATGATAAGTAGTGATAGTGATGATGAAGATTATTTAACTCCGCCGCAGTTGAAGGAAACAGCAAAAATAATAAAGAAAGAAAAAGTGTTATTAAGCTTCACTAACTGCAACAATTTCAAAATAAATTTCAATTAGTAAAGATTCAGTTTTTAATTTTCCTCGTAGGTGTAGTATAAAGCACTATGTATCACTCGAGAGAAAGTGCGATTCCCGATCTCGGGTGTTTTAAAGCCCTCACCTACGGCTCCGGCTTCAAACGACACCCTTGACGGTAATCGGTCTCTTTCTCCTCTCGGTGAACAATGTACTACTATAAATTGAATAATCAAAAACATAGAAAAATTACTAATCTACTTTTCAACTAAAGATGCGATTACCAATAAGGAATGGCTGAAATTGACACTGTCCGTAGCCCTAAAATGGATACACAAAAAAAAAATACAAGTGAAGGGTTGAGTCTTGTGAGCGGATGTTGTGGCAAGACGTTTTCGCGACGTGTTGTGAGTTGGGGCTTTCCCTAGTAACCAGAAATGCGCGGTACACTACTCTTTCATTGCGTCCATTTAAAAAAATATATATGAAGCCAAAACCCATCCATTGCAGCGATGACTTGATTTTAAAGATGGAGGCCTATGCCTAGCGGTGGGGAAGTATATGGGCTAATTACTTTACTTTTACCTAACTATATGTACGCGAATTCAAATGAATAATAAATAAATATCCGGGACAAAAATCACACGAAGATCATCTAAACCCAAACTAAACAGAGCTTGTTCTATGAGTGACAGGGACTGATAAACATACCTTAGTATTAAAGATAATAACACCCAGACAACAAACACAAATGTTCGCCTTAAAAATGTTTATCATGGGTCATCAAACCCACGACCTTCGGAGCTAAAGGCAGGATCGCTGCCATTGCACTAACAGGCCAGTCGTTTAGTATTTTTGACTAAAGACGCCAATTCTACAAACTTTTCTAACTACTTTGCTGAAGTGTTTATTGGATACCCATTGAAAAAGATACAGGCTTTAGTGGTAATCCATTGCATTCAAGGCCGTTGAAGAAATTCAAGAATTGGACATCTTAAAACATCAGTTTCGATAAAAAAAACCAAAAGTCCATTGCATCCAATGCTCACTGTACCCCTGTGAGTTAACAAGGCTTGAAAAAATTCATTGCTGCGCACATTTAACTTTTCATGGTAATAACCTTACTTTTTGCATTTCAAATCAGCTGTTTAACATTTTGTTGAAAGAGTTACGAGTGGTTAAAGGTCCAAAGGTCCGTTTGTGACATTAAACATGTTAAAACATGCCTTTCGTGGAATGAATTAGGAGTTTATTTTCATCAGAGTTAACAAGACTTGCTTTTGTATAAAATAGTTTAGGATTTTACGTAAAAGTCTATAAAGAAAACCGTCTCATTTTTTAGGGACGCAGTTTCTCAATAAAAAAATCGGTCTACCATTACCTTAAATTTTGTATGTATTATTTAAAGGTAAAATACAAAATATGATGCCATTATCGTGAAAGACACCGTTTTCAATGCAAATTTTAAGATACCATACTTTTTATGGCGCGTTAACTTGAAAAATATACATGCTGCATGCTAGCGCTTTAAAGCCATTTTTGTTCTAAATTACATGAAATTAAGGAAGTCCTGTGTTCCCGTTGGGCCTGAAATTTACTCATGAATTATAAATGTATGCGCTAAATTATACTTTTAGAGAGAATCTTTTTGTGTCTACTCAAAGGCGCGTTACCATCTTTAATGTAAGAATTTGCATGGAATTGAATAAAAAAATATAATTTTATGCTTATTTTTTTAAGGAAAATTGAAATTGAATATTTGATTCATTCTGTAACGGAATAATCGGGATGAGAAAACAGAAGAAGGCCGCATTAATGATTTCTGTTTTTGAATCTAGAGTATTATTTTGTTCCGAAGGTACCTTTTATGTTAATACAAACATAACGTAACATACCAAATGGGGTAGTCGGAGGCAAGGACTGTTGCCGTCATAGTGAACGTAAAAACACTCAGATGCCTACTTTTCACTAATGGTATCATGGTTTAAGGGCCCGTATTCACTCTGATTAGTGCGAGTGCAGGCGATTAGTGCAGGTGCTTAGTGATTATGAGAAAAGCACGTGTAGACAGCGATGGATTATTGCGAGTGATTAGTATCCTGCGTTTTGAAGTGTGTTCTATTCAATCGCACTAATCAATCGCTGTCCACACGTGTTTTCTCAAAATCACTAAGCACCTACTAATCACCTGCATGGGCCTTTATCCGAGTTGAATTGTAAATAAATGTACTGTTATAAATATAATAAATCAGATGATAGTTTTGTCATTTATTAGCTTCAAATTTTGTAGGGGAAAACGTGGTCGTGAGGAACCCACCCGCATGGTGATGGAATTACCTTATATAATAGGTCGCCGGATTGCGTTGAATTCCGGCTAAATAAAATGGTTTTCTGGAAGTCGATGGGGTAGTCCCATGGTAAGCCGTAGAGGTCATATAGCTGCCATTTATGATGACAATCATTATTTTATGACATCATGCGCCTACCAAGCATTTTGGCGTCATTGATGCGTTCAAAAAATGTAAATCAAGAGTAAGTATCACTACTTTGCTCAGCCAATTATATATAGCAGTCTTTCCAGGCTGTGAGTAAAGACTAGAGCATTTGTTTGAGCATCGTCATGTTTTTACGAATGATACAATACAGGCAAATGATCATTTTTCTGAAAACATTTCCATTTACGAGTATACATTACGTTCTTGCTTGGTTTTCGAAATCAAGTTGCAACAAAACATCAAGCGTCAGGTTCGCCATGTGGTTTGATCAAATTAAACTACGAATATTCGATGTTCTTATAAGCAAATGTTGAAATCCATCAGCACCTTAAGACTAAAGGTTTCAAAATCAAGGAGCATAAGATTAATTTCACCATCCATATTCAGTCCATATTCATAGTTACAGAAACTTGGAGTTCCTTCATTTACATAACCGAATCAGCACTAACTGCTGCAAATCACGGAACCTCAATTTCAAGCTCAAATCAGGAGAAACAATGAACAAACAGATGTGAGCAAATCCAGCATGCTCTCAGCATATGGAAGTTGCTCTTGATTTCTTATTTATGCATATTAATCATTGTAGACGCTGCGGGGCATGTAGACTAGTGTTGTAAAGCACTCCGAACTCGAGTTTTCGTTTTAGGTACATTTACCAACTCGACTTAAATCACAAAACTCAACTCATGGTCTAAGTAAAAGTCAATAATTATTTGAATGCAATAAAAAAATACAATATTACAACATAAAAATACGATCTCTATACTACAAACAATGCGTATTATATGCATAATAATTGGTGCCTTTCACACAAGCAATTCTGCGCTTAAAAGGAGGCGCCAGCCACAGTTAATGCTAATGTAAGCTATTTGAAATAAATCATTTATTATTATTATTTATTATAATGTGACTCTATCACCGCGGTCGTTAATTATAGAGAGTTCTGCTAAATGCACTATGAGTATATTGAGTTTCCGAATTAACTCGAGTTCGTTAAGAGTGCTAGAGTTCAATATTAGTACTCGGGACTATATTGCGCGCTTGAATGTCTTTATGTAACAAATCACGAGCCTACTAAGTACTTTACTGAGCTTTACTTTACTTTTGTGATGAGCACTAACATAAATAACCAGAGTCTAGAAATGTGGACTCCTGAGTTCGAGTTTTTTACATCACTAATGAAATCAGACTCGAGAGGAGGCTGCCTCGATGGGTTGTTAGTTCAAACGGCATTCACTTCAATTTAGAAGTATTTTTTGATTGATTTTTACTGGGATGTATTTACTTCAATGTTTTGTCAGTTTGAGGTCCTAACAAAACAAACAGCAGTTAAGGAATTCACAATGAAATTTAAATATTGAAAATTTTAAAATTTTTGGTTTCTGAGTCTGGTATACATTCATTTATAACATAAACGTGGCCCCATGGCATGCGACGTGTAGGTTGAAAATGAAATAAAAACATGAATCGAAGTGAAAGTCGTAATACCGATATCTTTCATATTCTCCCCACGAAAGCACTATACAAAATGTAAGGACGTTCGCGATGCTCGCCATGTACCTATTGCTGCTAATTTCTTTGCAACTCTTTAAGTCCGTCTTTGTTTTTGCATTCGGACAGTCAGCTTCGAGAAGGAAAAACCTGCAAAAGGAAGTTGCTTAAAATAAAAATACACAAAATAGCGCCTAAACAACACGAAAATAGTTTAACACAAAAACATGTTTCCTCATACTTTACAATGTCTACAGGTCTTTAAAACTTTATTATTGAGGAAACCTCTCCCTGAATTGCAGTTAAGGGTACAACAAACCATCACCGAACTTTCAGAACCAACTTATGCAAAAGCATCAAACTAAGCCACTTTAGGAACTTATACGGTGGAGATCAAACGCCGCTGAAACGTGTTACATTTGCGTTTAGGAAAAATGATCTGAGTTGACTTTAAAAATCACGTAGATGCAGAAATGGGGAGCGTATTCCACGGGATAGTAGCAGTTTTTAACTTTAAAAAAAGAATACGTAAAACGGTTTGTATAGGTTGATAATCGAAAGCTGGCAGGAGCTACACATTACACATTGCGTTTGTGTAGTGTCTGGGAATAAACATAGAATTGATGAAACAGATTTCGATTGTATTCAGGGTATGTCTTACAAAGATGGAACACAGGAAAAATTCTACCAGCTGAAGTATCTATCTTTCTGTGGCGAAGAGAACATTTGTAGCGAAAATTTTTTTTTCACCACATACAAACTAAAAAACTGACGTATCCTACATCGCGATATTAAAATTATCCGAGCGATCGAACATAGATACAAGAACCCGACAACGAACGTAGGGCAGTAGCCCACCAGACACAACACCCGTCTGGTCGGAGGATCCTCCCTTTTCAATGGTGGATGGGGAACTTCACATCCTGTTACTCATGACTCCAATATTGTTATTTCACAATGCTAAAAATAAAGGAAAAACACTTTAGTACCTATGTCTAACTTTATTTTTCATAATTTTATCCTCCAATATTACACGTTCAAATTGGTCAGAAATTACAACTTTAATTACGTTTAATTTTAATTTAAAAGAAAATGAAAAAAGAATCCATTTAGCTGCCTCACACTGTAATGAGATATCCACAAAACGTATACTATTTCGTTTGATTCCGAGAAAATAACTTTGTTTTGGATTCACGGTTTCAGTTTCAACTGGATCTCAGTAAGCCTTATGATTGAAGCTCTAATGTGGATTGTTTGCAACGAAACCCCTTTTTCCGCAGTAGGCAGGTATAACGGGTGGTTATTTATACCGTTAGGTAAATTTTATGGCTTTTCGTAGGTCCCTAATGTAGAAACAATCTTAATATATTTTTTTCCTAAAAATAAATAATTTTCGATCCAATAGTTTTTTTAACCTACTAAGTATGCCACATCATTTTCCTAAAGGTATAAATATTCAACAGTACGTCTACCACGAGTTGCCACTTTAAATTTACATTAACTTTCGCTTAAAACTTTGTATTGGGATTTGACATCACATGACTTGGCAATAACGCGAAAGATAACGTGAATTTACAGAGGCAACTCGTGGTAGACGTACTGTTGATACACACATGTATTTCGTGCTGCATTTTGATTTGTTTATAATCAGTTATTTTGATTTGTGCTACCTTAGCCCTGAAGCTTTAAAACGGCTACGGAATGGCTGGTTTAAGCACATATACATGGAAACAACAAAAAAACTTGACTTGACCAAACCTGTATGTCTACCACGGGTTGCCATTTTAAATTAACGTTATCGTTCGCATAAAAAAATGTATTGGGATTTGACATGACATGACATGACAATGTCAAATCCCAATACATTTTTTTACGCGAACGATAACGTAAATTTAAAGTAGCAACTCGCGGTAGAAGTACAGTTCAAAGTAGTTAAACTTCAAAAAGCTTCATGAAGCTAGAAACCAACATGGCCGCCGTAATCTTGTTAAGCAATGAGCTCGTGTTAGAAAGGGGCGAACGCGTAAATTTAGCGTGGGGCAATTATCGCGGGGCTTTTATCGTCCGATTTTTGTTATAATTGTTATGAACCGCGAGCAGTCGGGTGAGATCGCACAGATTGTGGGCACGCGATGGCTACTGTTCGAGATTGAATCGCGTCGGAAGGAATTTTGTTGTAATTGTAGAGTAGTCTACGAAGGGTCAGCCGGCTTCAGCGACCCAGTTTTTTTAATTATTGTAATTGGTGACAGCGTTGCTGAAAAAGAACACATGGGCGATGCGGTAATGTCTTCATTTTCTTTTGATAGTAAAACACTTCGGCACCTCCGCTCATGGTTAGGAACGCCTTAAACTAATGCAAGGTCTTGATTAGCAATAAGTTACAGATAAGTGTATCATACTCACATCAGCTGCTAAACTATGCCGGGCTTTCAAAGATTTAGTACAAAATATAATATTTACCGTTTAAGAAAAGAGTTCGAGACGATACTTATTCCTTTATTTACACTATATCCGAAAATTACAAAAGTACAAAAACAATAAACGAGGAAAAACAGTTTAATGTGTAGTTGAAACAGTGAGGTATGATTCAGCCAACATACTCCCAACACAAATCAATATTCAGGCATTCCCTCTGACAAAACACAATAGTCAAACTGAGTCTAATAAACAAGTCAGATAGTGTCCGGCTAAATATTTCATTTTAAGGGCACACACGGGCACCAAGGACAAAAGCAAACCATCAAATTGTCGCAGGATAATGGGACGACCCGTTTTTTCATAATAATCCCAGATATAGATACGCCGGATCATAGCAATCTGACATTTAATATCGCTATTATCCTAGTTATGTTAAGGATGCTCAAAAAAATAACGTTATAAAGAGACTGCAACTTCAGAGAAGATCGTTACCTGAATTGACCCGATCGGGAATTGAACCCGGGACGCAACGCAAATAAAGGCGAGAAACCGTGCTACATTAATCGTGCCGTCAAATATGAACTTTAAGCAACTTCAGCGCTTTCTGGAGCGCTTTCTTTAAGATAATTCAAGCACGATTGTTTCATTGGCTAGGAATCTTAGGACCCTGTATATATATATACGTGTTAATGAATAAGCGCAAAACCTGAAAATAGCTTGTTCAGAATCGAGAGTAGAATCGATTCCACTAATAAACAACAGGAGTCAATTTTGACCGAAAATATATTTTAATTACGCCGTGTTTTATCACTACTTAACTCTTCTATTGCGGCGGCACGCGAAGCGGCGACGTCGCACTATATCGGGCGTAATTACCTTAGACTTTTTAATTTGCAGACAAACACAAGAAAACAAAAAAAGCTAATGCAGTAACCCTAATGCAGTAACATTTATTATAGTATTCATACTGTGTCAGCGGACTCTAAGTCCGCTCGTGACCACGGTGACATGCAATTGTCGCCGAAACGTCGAGATAAAAATGTAACACAATTTTCCATAATTATTCGTTGCAAAAAACCCGTTAGTTTTTAAACTACTATCCAAACAGTGGTTTCCGGAGTGAAAATAGCACCTATATTTGAGGAAATTAAACGTTTTTCTTTTACACACATTATGAAATAACGAATACTCTCACTAAAAGAAGAATTAAACAAAGGAAGGCTTAGTCCAGATGCGCGTAGTAAAATACTAAAAAAATGCACCAATCCGCGTTGTAGGCGTCAATCAACTTGTTTAAATTGACTAAAAAAGTGATTGAAGTTAAATTTATCGCCATCAAACTTTGAGTTGTACATTTTAATTGAATTATTTGATTGTCTGTCAATCGTAACTCTGAATTCAAATAATTCTTATTGCTTTCTGATTGTTCTGTTAAATAATTCAATATACCAATAAAATAATATATCTTTACCGAAATTAATAATTGTAAATAATAAATAATGGTCATCTTGAGTTAATAATCTTAATTTTGTTTCGATCACACAAGGTTTTGAAAACTCGAAATATTTATAATCGTTAATGTATTTCGTCACTTGTGCAAGATTAAATTAAAATCATTGATGAATATAATGTCAGTCTAGAATAATTTAAGTAATATCCAATTCACAAAAAACTACAATTATATTATTATTAACAGACTGGTTATTTTTAAATCTGTATCTTAACAAAGATGTTTTTTCTATTCCAATAAATTGTTGGAGTGAAAAAAATTGCACCCAACAACGCTAAAGGGCGATACAATTATAAACAGTTAAATCGTACACAACTAAAATCACAAATGAACTCAATATGAAAAAGTAGTACCTAACTACGAGTATTATCAAGTACAGCCAAAGAATAAAGAACTCAACCCCAGTGACTCTTAGGCCTGTATTCTAAAACAAAATCTGTACTTGAGTATAGATGTTTTTGTATGAACTGACGTTTTGAAATATCTACTCAAGTACAGATCAGTGCTTGAGTACCATTCTAGAATACGGGCCTAAGTCATTGTTCCAACAGCTGGCACAACAGCTACTCAGACTGCGATCTAATAAACAGGCCGGCAGCATCCGCGTTGAATATTTCAGGCTAGCGCACACGGACGGCAATAATAACGATCTGATAAATATACAAGGATAGGACAGACGCACACACACAATTTCAACCACGGTGACACAAATAATGGAATGCGGCTTGTTGACCGAATGTTACTATCATTATTCTTGTCGCCGACATGTTTTTTTTATTGTCAGTCAAGATGATCGTGATCAAGATGATGACGCAAATTACGCATGCGGCGCGCGGCGGCCTGGATAGATAGTCCGCTTAGAACAAACCGCCCCATTTTGATGACGCACACAGACACAGTGAGTTTACAGGCGACACCGATACAGGTAAGAATCGGTCACGCGGCAAGTCGCACTCTCGCGATTGTTTTTGTTTTTGTCGAACTTGGTGCAATTTTTAACAAAAGGATTTTTTTTGGCGGTGCTGTCAAGTAGGTATAACCTACCTACTTCATTTTAAAAAATCAGAGCGAATATAGTAGTAACCCTAGGCGGTCAGGCAAGTTTAGGAAAAAGGCGTGAGCGGTAATAATTATGTAAATGCGTAATTATGTCAATTTAAAATGTGATTTTGTGTATGTTTACAGATATTCAACACTTTAAGTATGTAATATAATTTATAATATGTAATTGCATTTATGAATGCACCTTTATGTATGTATATGACTTCTCGAATTCTCATAGCGCTGGTGTAGCTTTATAGTTGCACCCGGAAAGCTGGGACCGGGACCTAGATGGCTCCACATTGAGGCCTATTTTCATTTTATTTTTCTGTTTCTGTGTTACCTTATGATATTTTGTTTCTTATATGCCTTACTGTTAATCAATTTTGTATGCTTGTTTGTGTTGTCTTCAAATTACTTTTTACTTTTACACCTCCAAACCCATTTTTTTAAATCTTGTAATATCCTCTACCTGCAGGTTGTCTGAAGAGATCACTTCCTAGCGATGAGACTGTTGATGTGATGATTTTGTTTGTACAATTAAGTATATTCATGTTCTCTGATGATATCTCTCCACCTGATGGAAAGCACAGTAATGCAAAGAATCCACTAGGCTGGTCCACCTCACCTTTAAGGCCTGCAAATATGCTTTTAATGCGTCGCTTGGACTACAGTGAGGAAGTAAAGCAAGTGATATATGTGCGTTTCACTCACCGAACCTCTTGATGTGGGCCAACAAATGCTGGATTATGTGTGGGATGTACGGTTCCTCAAGATAGAAATAACCACTTTTTTTTTATTTATTTAAAATGGGTTTGCGTTTGGCCTCAGTCTCGCCTGGTGGTAAGCGATGACGAGGCCGATGGTGGTACACGCTTACCCAGAAAATGCCTATTCACTCTGGCCTTGAAGACACCAAGGTTGTAAGTATCCGGAAACACAGACGCAGGGAGAGCTTTCGAATCCCTAGCGGTGCGTACCAGAAAAGACGCAGCAAACCGTTGGGTACGGACTGTCGTAAAGTCAACCACATGGGGGTGGACGCCCTCCCGGCGTCTAGTGGTCCGGTGGTAGAAAGTAGACGGTGGTGTCAGGTTGTGTAGTTCCTGCGCACACTCTCCAAAATACACCTTATAGAAAACCGATAGACAGGCGACTTTACGCCGATGCTCCAAACTCAGAAGTTTGGTTCCAACGAGCGCATCGTCGCCTATGAGTCTCCTAGCCCTTCGGTCCACTGAGTTCATACTGGTACTTGGCAGAGCCATCCCACAGGTGGCAGCAGTGCTCCATACACGACCAAACTTGTGCTTGATAAAAGTGGAGCAGCTGTTCCGGTGTGAAGTATCGCCGAACCTTAAAGAGGAAAACAAGTTTATTGGCAGCGGTTTTTGCTTTCGACTCAATAGAGCTACCAAAGTTAAGGTTGGAAGAGAGTTCCATGCCTAGGAGCTCGAGGTGGTTGGTTATCGGTATCGGTGCATTCAGGAAAGTAGGAGTCAGATTGAATGGACTCCGTTTGGCGGAGAACAGACAAGCCTGGGTTTTATTGGCGTTGAACTCAACGAGGTTAGCTTCGGTCCAGTCAGACACTGCTTGTAATGTTGAATTCATCCGCTCAACCATGGCCTCTCTAAGGGACTCAGTCTCAGCGACACTGGCGCGGGCACTGGACATATATCTCTCTTTAACAGTGCTGTCGTCTGCGTATCCAAAGATACCTGTTGTGCAATAGATCATTATTGTGCAGCAGGAAAAGTGTCGCAAAAAGAACAGACCCCTGAGGTACTCCGGCATTTATCGCCAATAAGTCAGAAGAGCAGCCATCAATGACTACCCTTATTGACCGTTCGCTCAGGAAGTCAGATATCCAGTCACACAGTGCGGTGGGAATTCCGTATGAAGGAAACTTGCTTTTGAGACTGTCGTGCCAAACCCTGTCAAATGCCTTCGAGATGTAGAGAGAGACAGCGAGTGCTTCGCCGTGTTTCTCGATGGCTTCGCCCCACAAGTGAGTGACATACGCAAGAAGATCACCAGTTGATCGTGCACGGCGAAAACCGTACTGTCGATCACTGAGCAAACTGTTGTCATCGAGGTACGCCAGGAGCTTGCTGTTTAATACACGTTCCATAGTTTTGCAAAGTATGGAGGTGATTGCGATTGGTCTATAATTGGCAGGGTCAGCTCGACTACCTTTTTTGGGCACAGGTTGCACGTTGGCAAGCTTCCAGGACTTAGGAACTTGTCCCGTTTTGAGAGAGAGGTGGTACAGGCGTGTCAGTACAGGAGACAACTCGGGCGCACAATTCCGCAAAACCTACCACCAGTAAATCGTTGCTCGTTTGGCACCACCCAGGGGTCACGAGATGGTCTCGAGGGTACAGCATACGGACGCGAGCAACTTCGACCCCCAAAAAGTCAGTTGTTGCTTTGCTTTGCAACTGGTACCTATAAGTTTGCCCTTCGAAATTAGCATGACGCAACATCAATAACCATTGCTGTTGCGTCATGCTAATCCGTCAAGAGCTACGTATCAAGGAGACACAATCAAAATAATATCACAATTCGGAAAGCAATGGCTTTTTACCTTTTTTGTATTCAGGGGGTAATACTCCCCCGCGCCTACCCCGTGGCTTCTGAACCTAAAACTCTAACGGTAGTATCACTGTACTTTTGATATTAGTACACTCACAACGAAACTATCTATGCTATCAAAAGTTTCGATGGTGGTTTTGTTTTCTCGATACTATCGTTTAAAGTTGAACATCGGTTTATGATAGTACCAAATTATGTATGCAAGCTGTTATCGGTTTAAAACTGATAGCTGTTTCAAAATGGAATATTGCACCAACTATATGTAAACTATAGTAGGACCTATTGCATAAAATACCGATTGTCCAAAACAATGTATAGAGTCGGTGTTTTCAATAATATCTATATCTATTAATGGAAATGATAGCGACGTACTCATTGTTATTGAGATTCAATCCCCAATACAGCGTTTTCATGAAATTGGACTGATGTGTTACATACAAACATACTACCACGACTTTATCCCAAACGGGGTAGTCAGAGGCAAGTGACTGTTGACGTCGTGGTGAACGAAACACTTAGAAGAATTTTTTCACCAATGGTATTTAGAACCCAACGTGGTAGGTGGTGAGCCTTCCGCGGTTATCCGAGTTGATTTGTTTTTTTTACCGATGTTTTGCTTCACCGGAGAGTTAGTCGGAACACAAAATTTTAACTCGAGATTACATGATCTACCATCCCAGTTCGGGTGCTTCACCCCTTAGCCACGACGCTTTTAATGTATTTAAGTTCAGATTAACATGCTTTAATAATTTTTTCCATCAAGTTGCCCTCGCTCCGCCTGATGGAAAGCGGCGGTGACAATATCTTAACCACTGAGCTGGTCCTCCTCATTTTGAAGAACTGCATAAATGCCTTTACCCCACTGTCTAAATAAAATACATTAGGCCTACACAAAAAATGTTTCGTTTAGTTAGTTTTTCAAAAATGTCAATTAAGATTGTGCATTGTGCAATGTACAGCACTTGACATGTATAGCTGCTATTTCTTTGGTTTCTGCTGAAATGTGACAAGACAGCATCCATTTTAAGGACGCTCACCTTTGATTGTCGTTGCTGAATTTGACAGTCTAACACCAACATTACAAGATAAGTTTACGTTGGAACCATACAATAGGGTAGCTAGGAGTCTTTTTGTTTGTTGAGGTGTTTATAATAGAAACATTGGTAAAAGCAAAATTTCTAAAACACGAAAAATACCCGGGAGACGGCAATCTTAAAAATCATTTTTTTGGACTTGCCCAAAACGCTCCCTAAAAAATGTCGTAACATAGTGACGTCACAGAACGCCTATTTTTATGCGTTCTGCAAGACACTTGTTCGGCAGCTAAATTACATTTTTTACGAATATGGTTTCTTAACAAAAGTTACTAGGTATACATTGTGTGAATTATCGAATGGTATACTTAGTTTTATTTATTTTACAGTTTTAAAAATAAACTAGCCTAACCGAGTTCGATTGAAGAGCCATCAAATTTGTTATAAGTACCTAATAAGTAAACGAACTAAAACTTTTCATAAGCTCATTTTTACTGTATTTTTTCATTATTTTAAATAATTTTTAGAATTCGACGATGTTGTCCACTACCCAATTGTCATATTTTTACCATTATTTACATTTTGAAGCCATATTCATCAATTTACAATTCAATTCAGTTATCATCACAAATCAAAATCCGGGCAAAGCTAGCGAATTCTACCGGCCAGAATAGCCGCTACTCTACCCGGGATCTAATATACAAGCCAGGCGGCATCCTTGTTGAATATTTAAGGGCTCGTGCACACGGCCAGCAATAATAACGACCTGATGAATATGCGACGGTATACGAAATCGGGGCGGAAGCTACGTACGACCAAATATTTTGACCTCTATTAGTTTGGTAAATAAACTCACCTTCTTTCGTTATTCTTCAGTGACATATCAGGGGATGGTTGGATAGTTGTAGTATATTGTTTAAGGTCGTGGGTTGGTGCCCAGCCAGGCAAAATTACATGTATCCATACTCCCTTCATTAAAGCATTAGACAGAAGTTAAAAAGGTTCTTTTTAGGGTACACTTTGTGGTAAAAGAACAATGAACATTATTACTTTTAAAATGTATGCCGAATTTATTAAAATCTACGAGTACCTATAGGGCAGCTGGCACACTTAATTGTTGTTAAAGGAACTTCAGAATTTATGAGGCTTTTGCTTAAATAAATTATTTTGTCTTGCATCAAACTATATTGTCAATGCAAAAACAGTGGTTTTCATTCGAACACATTTTTACTGTCACTTTAACTCTACCAAATCTAAAATGTTACATAATCCCTTCATACGTTTATTTATTTATTTATCTAATCTTTAATGCACAAAATAGTACAAAAGGCGGACTTAATGCTAAAATCATTCTCTACCAGTCAACCATTGGGCGGGACAGAAATAATGTTGTTGGCGGTGCTAGTATCTGGGTTTGAGAAGAAAAGAAAAGAAACAAAGATATTAAAAAAAGACAATAAATAACCTTTAACTTACTAAAAATACCTAGTACCTATATCAATAAATAAATAATGGTTTCATAGAAAAGATAGACAAGTGATTTACTGCTTACGCAGGGTACTGGTTTTTATAGTGATGGTACAACAAACAATAATATATATATTTATATATAAATACACATACCAAATAATATATACATATATATAAATAACATACTCACTTTTCCATAAGAAATGAAGCTGATGGAGGGGAATCTGTAGGAATTACGTAGAATTTCTCAGATGCTCACGGGCTGATTTTTTGAAAGTGGCTTTAGTTTGTGACAATATTATAGCGTCAGGCAGCTTATTCCACAGTCCGATGGCTGTAAGAGTAAAGGAATGGCCCACGTGGCTGGTCCTATGCGCGGGAATTTACAGTTTGAACATATTGCAGGGGCGCTGTCTACGGGAACTAGTTTCACCCTTCAACATGAATCTGCACCTAAGGTACTCCGGAGCATTTGGGTCTCTGAGGATACTAAAAAGAGAGCACAGCGTTCTTAGTTCTCTGCGTTTGCGGATGGTAAGCCATTTTAGTTGGCTACGATACGGAGATATATGGTCGTACTTTCGTACTCCAAAAATGAACCGCAGACACCCGTTGAGGAGACGGTCTAATTTGTTCAGTGAGCCTTGAGATAAATTTGAGCAACAGACGGCTGCGTAGTCGATTATTGGTAAAACCAGCGCCTGAACCAGAAGCACTTTAGTGCTCCAAGGGAGAAATGTTTTTAAACGGTACAGGGCTCGTAGGGAAGCTGACACCTTACGACTGGTTTCAGTAATATGTTTGTCCCAGCTCAATGTGCGATTTATAAAAAGTCCTAAGTTCTTGACACTTTCAGAATAGGGAATAACAGTTCCATTGAATTTGAGCAAAGCGTCAGTGTCATTATTTACCCTAGCGAGAAGATGCCGAGTACCTTTAATAATAGCTTGACACTTCGAAGGATGCACTGCTATGCCGAAATTGTTAGCCCAGTCGTACAGGCGGCTTAAATCCTCATTCAGAGCAGATATAGTTCGCTCGAAATTATCAGCGGTACATTGTTCATAAAGCTGGAGGTCGTCAGCATAAAGGTGATAAGAGCTGCGCAGATAAAAAGTGTCAAAATTAATAAAAACAGAGAACAGCAACGGGGAGAGGATACCTCCTTGTGGGACCCCAGAGTTTAGGACGCACCAGTCCGAAAATGCACGTTTGACACGGACAACCTGTTGCCTGTCCCCAAGATACGACGCAAACCACTTCAGGGCTGATGAAGACACACGCAGGTGGGCAAGAATAGAAAGAAGAATATCGTGGTTCACTGCATTGAATGCATTTGAGAAGTCAATCAGGACAAGAACAGTAGGTTTTGATTCCTCTAAGCCAGCTCTAAAATCCTCTGTAACTTTGAGGAGGGCAGTGGTAGTACTATGGCCTGGCCTGAATCCTGATTGAAAATTACTGATAAGATTATTGCTAAGTACGAATTTGGAAAACTGCTTGTGTACAGTGGCTTCAAGTATCTTGGAGATAAAGGGGAGAATAGATATAGGGCGTTATGGCATAGACGTTGTGGCGGAAGGGGTTTTAAATTCTGCCAGGTTATACTCAGGTATGTTATCGGATTGGCAACGTCAAATGCAAATTGTCATTCACTTATTTCTAATGTTTCATAATGAATGAAGCATTGGTATCTGCAAATAGTCTACCAACTTATCAAGGCTGACTCCGTTTGTATGAAAATCAACCATGTCACTTTTTTACTTGATTCATTAAAATATATAAAAAGCACAACTAAACAGAGTACCATTCTATGCTTTAATTATAAGTACATTATTTTTATTATACACTAGCTGCCTCGACAGACTTCGTTCTGTCAAAAGTAATTGCACGTCGCGGGGTCGGTAAAGCAGCACATCTCGTCAGCGTTTCTCCGACTGGTTTACATAGGTATTATTATTTTTCACTGAATGTTTTGTTCAATTATAGTAAAATAAAGCCTATGTCACTCCCTGATAATATAGCTTCATATTAAAGAAAGAATTTTTGTAATCAGTTCAGTAGTTTCGGTGTTTATTCAATAGAAACAAACAATGAAATCTTTATAATATTAGCTTACAGATTTCAGTAAGGAATATATAATTTTTAATAAATTTCTAAGAAGGTCATAGAAAAAGTGTAAATCTATTTGATTTTACATCATCAGTTAAGCATGAACCAAATAAAGCGTCAAAAGGGGTGCAATGCACTTCTTTTTGTTACGAGCAGTACCAACAGTCTTATCACTTATTTAGATTTATGTCTGTAGGGCTGACTTAGAGTTAAAGTGCTTACAGGTATCCCCAGGGAGACCAGACTAGAATCCGGCATAACCAAACCGATCCTTACACATGTAGTCCAGTCCCCATAGATTCCAACTTACGTCGGAGTGTCAAACCTCGTAACTCCAGTACATCAAATTTTACAGTAGACCGAAAAAACTACACCTTTTTAGGTCGGCCATACGTGGTTTTCTATTTTCCATTTTAATTTGAAACGGCTTTTTATAGGAATTAAGAGCTTTGCTATTGTATGCGGCCAGAAATCAGTAATAAAAAGTATGAAAATTTCATTTGAAAAAAAGGAAAAACGAGGTCTGACACTTTAGCCGACGTTGCTTCAAATCGTCTCGAGTGGATTTAAATGATGTTTTTTCTAATAAAGAACAATAAAATTTCATTCTAAGTTAAGGTTAGCATATTTTTAATTCCACCTCAAAATACTTAGCTTAAACTGCCTGAGCATTTGCCTGTATTGTACCGTTCGTGAGAACGGTTCATTTCATGTGATGCTCTAGCAAAAGCTCTAGTCTATACACACCTTTTAAACTTTATGAATTTGGTGGATCTATCTTTTCTTCATAATCCCTTTTTATCCGTCTCAAAAAAGAGGAGGTTCTGAATTCGTCGGAATCTTATTTTCATCAGTTAGAGATCTTTAAACAGTACTGGAATTAATAATCTATTTTAACTGTTTGGAATCTAAGATAGACTGTTTGTTTTTATACTCAAAGGTTCATCTTCAAGTATAAAAAAAAGCTTCACAAGCTGCGGTTTTCACGCGTAGTAGGGTGTCAGACCCTGTAAGGCTGATAGAAACTTAGGAGTCATTATGAAAAAATACCAGCCGGAGCACAAAAATGCCAAAGCATTATTGTTTAGCGGTGATTTTATGTAAGGCTGAGGTAACTTGGGGCAGCTCCATCACGCTGAGAAATTCACTGTGCCCTACCTCTGAAAAACCCCAAATTGGAATTTGAGCAGCGAATGCCATTACCGTATTTATTGCCCCATACATATTGATAACTCCCCGTCCCGTGTGTTCCCGGCCTAACGGCACTAGGACTCATTTTACTTTCATAAGGCATAAAATGCCACGCTTTAAGAACTTTTAAACACCGCCACATAAATTGTTGGGTTTGCTTGACGTAATTAAATACACATATTTGCATTTATATGATAAACGCAATTACGGAGACAGCGGAAGATGTATTGTGTTCTGTGTATTAAAAATTCTGCCCTTTCCGAACAAAGTCTGCTGGCATAATTTTGCTGATTTTGTTCTGGTTAGCCGGTCTTAATAAAAGTTGAAAGCAAAAGCATTGTTTCAACTTTGCAGTAGATATTGCTGCTAATTTAACGAAGTAACTTTGAAGAATGGTTTTCTGGTAGCTGTAATGCAGTGGTTGAAACTGGGGTTCTGAGAAGTTTTGTATTAAGAAGTGGCATTTTTAGTTATGAGTTATTTTTAATTTCAGTAGTAAGGCGTGGCCTTTGTGTTACGTCACTACACACACATTGTAATGTGTTAATTAAACACGAAAGGATCACAACCTTGATAAGTTTCATGAGACATCTCATTGAAAAAACCTTGGCAAGTCGTTGTTGACAACATCATCGAATTCTGAAAATTATTAAAAATAATCAAAAAATACACTGAAAAAAGGGCAGGCATATAAAAACTTTTTGTTCGTATACTTAGGTATAATTAATTGTATGGCTCTTAAAACTCGGGTGGGCAACTCTATTTTAAAAGTGTAAAATAAATAAAAATAAGTATATTCGTTATTCAACACAATTTATAGTAATTTTTGTTAAGAAACCATGGTCATAAACGCAAAATTTATTATAGCTGCCGAACAAGTGTCTAACGCATAAAACACATAAAAACGCATAAAAATAGGCCTACTGTGACGTCATCATCTTGCGATAGTTTGTAGGAAGCGTTTTGGGCAAGTTCAAAAAGATGATTTTTAAAATTGCCATATCTCGGAGAGTTTTCGTGTTTTCGAAATATTTATTTTACCAATGTTTATATTATTGAGAAGTCTTTATTAACATCTCAACAAAAAAAATAGTCAACTACCCTATTTAAAAGTCCTGACGAAGGCATCTTGGAGAAATTTGACTTTTCAACTCGACAAGTTGAGCTATTCTTCAATCTACTCACACTGCCGTCAATTTTATTTCGTTTGAAAGCATTATTTTCAGTCTGATTCAGTTCTTTCAACGACTTCACTTGTCGTGATGTTTTGTTTGCTTCAGTGCACTGAGTAGCAGCTAGTACCTACTTTGTTCTCGTTTTTGTGCGATGTAACTCAAGCTGGTAGGCATTATTTTGGTACGATTGAAACAGGATGACTTTTACTTGACTGGCTGAATAGCAGCAGATGCTAAATGCGTAGACTTCGCGAAACCCTTCCTCTTTTTCAATTTCTATATCAATGCTGAAACAATACAGTGAGTTTTTCATCGATGCAGTAGATTTGGTGAATAGATACAGTGCAATACACCATAACAGTCGTACGTTCGTTGCGGTCCTGAATCGATTGCGCCGCGTGCTGCAAATGCGACAAACTGGCAAAAATAGCAAAAAAATCATCCATGACCACGCAGGCAGAAAAGTCACTGGAAACAGCTATTTGATGGAGGCTTTCGAGCCTCTACACACCGCGTTTTTTAAGTGCGCTCTAGATGTGCGTTTTTGGCGTTACACGTGAGAGGTTAACGCAACCTGTAGACTGCTCTGTAGGATTAAGGTGCAACCCCACCAAACGGCCTGCATCGCGCCCAGCAGCTTGACTGCGGGCGCGTGCGGCGACGGTTGAACACAGCCAGCGACAAGCTGCTGTGCGTGACTTTATAATATAGACTTTAAACACTGTAGACAAGATTTTGTTTAGAGATTGTAAAATCCGTTCTTTTCCGACGCTATGCGGGTTTGGTGGGGTTGGACTTTTAAAAGCATTTTGAGAACGCGCGTTCAGAACACGCTTAGCGAATACGGATAAACGGCGACGAACCCAAACAAGGTTAAAAAAACCTGAAACATATATTGCCTGAAATGGCCACCATACCCATAGTTTGAAATTCCTCCTTACCAGATTTTTTCTTTCTGCAAACTGAACCATGAGAGAAATTTTCATTTAAATATATATTGTTACAAACAAACTCTTCCAAGAAATCTAGACAGCGATATTACGCGAGAACTGAGAAGTTGAAACGCTTTGAAACCGATGCGTACTTTTTGCAAGAGCTTTTCGTTAAATTAATTTCAGCTCCGTTATTTACTCGTTTTACTCGTAAAAGTTATAAGCATACTTGAGCGGAAATGCAGAACCTGGTCTCCAATCCCAGAACTAGCAAACATTAGTTATCAGATTTTACGAGACATAACTAGGATGCCCAACCAAACATCAATTTTAGAGCAAAATTGAACCAATCAAAGTCATACATCAACATCATATTTGCACAAAATAAAGAGTTTACAGAAGGACCGCTCGCGCCTTTTTCCTAAACTTGCCTGACCGTCTAGAGTTACTTCTATGTTCGCTCTGAATTCTCAAAATGAAGTAGGTAGGTTATACCCACTTGACAGAACTGGCCAAAAACAAAATTCATCATGTGAAAAATTGCTCCAAGTTCGACAAAAACAAAAACACTCGCGACAGTGCGACTCGCCGCGTGATTCTCACCAGTATCGCCTGTAAACTCACTGTCTGTGTGCGTGATCAAAATGGTGGTTTGATTTAAGCACTTGACTTTGACTATCTGGCTGGCCGCTGCGCCGCACGCGTAATTTGTATTTAGCTAAGGTTGACATTGAGACGTCATTTTAGAATTGTCTGTTTTAATACTCGTATTTCTGTAAGAGAGTTGTTAGGGTGTTTCGGCGCTACCTAATGAACCCCTAACCCACCTTTGCCAACTAGAGAACGGCTGATTAAAGCCAGCCTGCAACCATCAGAATCTTGCATCCGTTATCCAAATAGGTCTCAAGATTCTGGTCCGCTCGGGAGGTCAGGAGACCTTTCATCTGACCTCTTTGCAAAAGGTTAGCACCCGATACCTTCGTATACAAGTGGTTAACATTCTAAAACATTCCGCTCCGACGGCCATTACTTGTGCCCTGCCCACTGCTACTTGAACTTACTGTGTTAGACAGAAGTGATTATTTATACTGTTAGGAAGAAAAAATAAAATCAAAAATAATCTTACAAAAATGTTAATACAGTTCTAAAACTATTAGAAAAGCTACCAATTAAAATTCATTTTGTTTTTTGGCGAAAAGATCATCGGATTAGTTCGCTTTACCAGTTTTACATCTTGACTTGCGTTGTTTTCCGGGTTCGATTCCCTGTGGGGTGGGTTAAGAAAACCACTTTTCTGAATTAGCTCGGGTCTGAGAGAAGGTACTGAAAGTCGCCCCTTGCTCTAACCAGTATCTGGTATGTAGCTCGTAAAACAAGGATATTTATCCTTACTTTTATACTATGACAATTCGTGTTTTTAGTCTGGTGCATATTAATTATTTACTTATTTAAAATATATTTATTTAGTTTCTACGTATCATTATTGAGAATTCCTTATCATTTTCCTAACGGCATTGTAATAATTCCTACTATTCATTTGATAATATTCAATATCACCCATTTTCATCATTACAGGCCACACATTTGACCCGAATACAAGCATTAACAAAACAGAGCACATCCCGACCGCCGCGCCGCTATCACTAGATATCCCAACAAAGGGAATTATAAATACATCTGAACAACATATTAATGGGATAGAATGATGTATGACTGAACCAATTAACATTGGACGTTGAGTAATGAAGGAGAATAAAAAGAGAGCATTAATTTATTCGTCTTCATTTCCAGTGCTTTTGTGACTGAAACTCAAATCAAAAGATTGATGTAAATGATTATCTGTGACAAACCATCTAACCTCAATCTAAGCTGATACAGGATGTTATTTTCATAAATAATTTTTGAGCTTACGTGCTCTTTGGAGCTATTTCGTTTATTTCTTCAGATATCACACCATTGATCGACTTTATGATGTTACTCGTAAATACTACCACTTAATTTTGAACATGTAGAAAACTATTACCTATTTATTAATTCTCACAAATCTTTCATTAATTTTTACCTAACCAACCAACTGTAAGAATCTGCTTTTGCATCAGGTCGTACTGTTTAAAATTTATAACTCACGAGTACTGTGCCTACAGAGGTAGCAGTACAGAGATACATATGATTGCTTATTTCCCTTGTATCAATGTAAGTTACTGTCTGTCTATTTAATGTTAGAATTTAAGCAGTTTTTTGTTTGTACAAACAAATTGTACCTAACTCGCATTGTAAAACCACAACAGTTTAAAAGAGTAACTACTGAGTTTCTCGCCGTGACTTCTCAGTAAGAATCAACTCCTCCGACGCGGTGGTAGAGTCGCATTATGTTTGTATACTGTTTTTTTATATATTCACATTATTAAGTCTATTATTTAGTATATTTTTTGACCATTTAAAAGTACTGATTGAGTCTATTTAAATAAAGATATTTGTGTTTGAGTTTGTTAGTGCTTATAAGTAGGTACCTAAGGATTACGTTTTTAGATACGCTGGTGTACAACATGTTGTTATCTTTATGAGAAATAAAATTATATTCTATTCTATTATATAGCTACTGATGCAAAGGCAGAATTTTTTTCAATGACCTAAGTGTTCAATACGTACTTTAAATAATCTTTGAAAAATCGCTGCCCTCATAATCTGAAAACCGGCCACGTAAACCGGTGACCGGTAACCGGTAACCGGTGACCTGAACGTTATACAGAGTGCTTCAATTCATCGTAAACAGACTAATTGTCCGAATCGGACCGGAGCCGAATTCGGATGCGCAGAATCGATTCGTCATCCCAAGATGTCGACCAATTTAATTAATTCGAAATTTATTGTCCAAAGGGTTGAATGGGTTTCCGGGCGAATTTATTTTTGTTGGAATATCTGGTGTTTCTTTTTCGGGATTTAGATGGATGAGCGCTGATTACTGCCGTTAGTCGTAATCGCTTGCCGCCGTTTGATTCTTTTCTTCTTCGCTTTTATTTAATTAATTTTAACGTAAATTTTGTGTCAATTAATCAAAGTTGGGATATAATTTAAGAGAAATTATTTTGTGATTAAATTGTGTGGCGTGAGAATGAAGTTCTGTTACATGATTTGCCCATTATCATGATAACTTTTTAATCTCATTGTTCGGGTCCCATTTTAAGTCTAGTTAAAACGCTTTAAATTCCTTCTGAATTCTCAAGTTCAATTTTACACCCTTGAAAAAGCATATTAGTTAGCCAATAGTAAACTGCGTCGTTGCTGAGCAGAAGTCTCGCCTATTCATTGATGCATTGATAAATTGCAAATAACTACATTTTCTGAATGAGCCGAATCTAAGCTGTTTCATAAAATGCTAAACACACGTTACTCCCTGTATTTAATTTATTTTTTCTTAAACATGCTCGGAAATATTGTCATTACTTTTGAATAAAGAACACGCGAAGTATCATATTTACGTAGACTGAAAACCCAAAATCACTTCCCGGCGCGTTCTTTGAATTTCGAACGTTGAGCACGCCGGCAATGTTGTATGAAACGGTGTGCTGTTTGAATTTAGAACTCTTTCATCTACCGTACACATTGCGTTCTCGTGGCTGTATAGCCACAGATGCGTTTACCTTTCGGCACAAATTGTAAAATAAAAAAAAACAAATTGGCGATAAAGCGGAGTTGTTATTTTGTTAATAATATTAATTAAATTTATTATGTAAAAGGCCCTTTTTATTTCCTTGCATTTTTTTAAGAAAAGCACTATATATGCCTCGGCCGAAATGGCAATTGCCTGTCTCGTATCATTGAAGTCCTCGCCTGCGGCTCGGCCTTCAAACTCATACTCGACCTGCAATTGCCTATTTCGCTGCCTTTGCAATAATGTACTATTATTGTATTTATTGAAAAACAAAATCCACAGCTCTTTTCAATTCAGTTTTACTTACTTTAAAATTTACACATATATCAAAAGTATTATTTTATGCGTCACACTCGCTCTAACAAAACAACTGTGTGTTATAATATGACAACAGTGAATCTCCGCTGGTTCATTACTCGTGGTCGCTTGTAAAGGCTATACTGTTGAATATACGAACACAGAGAAACGGATACTACGTCAAAACCAACCAGCATCGTCTATATCTCACCACCCACCCTGTGCGTAGTCTGACTTAGGCGCGGTTAGCGATTTTGTAAGACCTAACGAAACATATTTTGTGTTTCTTCTTATAGTGCCGGGGTCTTCAAGAGGTGCGTTAAATGGCATTTTTGCAAAGATATCCAAATTCTATCAGCTGGAGGGGTACTTTACACTGGATTGAGGTAAAAAATGTAATTCCAAGGGGTTCCAATGATATTGATCCTCAGTTATAATAAATGGCCGATTGGAGATAAAACGATACATTCATGAAACACCTTTTTTTATAAACGTTTATTTCATGGCTTGGAAACTAGTCCTTTAGACGCATGAAACACCTAAACAGAATGTGTTGCCATCTCAGAAATGTCCTTACCCTAGTGTTGCGGCGCGACCGACCTTCTTTGAGGTGGACTGTTTATTAAAAAAGAAAGGGATGACGGGAGGGGACTAATGACAGAAAGACAAGGAAATATAGTTGTAATATAAATTTACGTAATTTTAATAAGTTATGAATAAATAATATTGAACAAGATAAAATACAAACCGCCTGATTCGTAAAAAATAAAGCAGGCTAATTAGACTGTTTTCATTATGGTAAAGTTGTCTCGAAGCACTGTTTAGTTTATATGAATAAGGGGGATATTCTTAAGTAACGGCGAAGTGACACCTAGTTTACATTATAGAATCGCCAATGCTACTTGCGCTGCTGGCATTATTTCCCTAAATAATTCCGTGGCAATGTCGACAATCGCTGGAACTGAAAGTTCATATTACGAATTATTGCTTGCTACGCTCAGTTTAAGAAATTAACTTGTTGTTTAAGAGATTGTAAATGGCCCCTGTTCAAATACATGCACTGCCAAGTTTGATGCCTACTTCCCTGCTCCTTGCAGTGTACAGTGGACGTAACATTACACACTTACTAAAATTACGGACTATCGCGTTAAACTGATCATTAGTTAAGGTAGGTATTACTTTAATACGGTGAAATCAAGCTTTTACACACAAAAAAGTTTACATTAATAGTACCCATCCATCCAATAAAGAATCATTGAACTTTTTTAAATTAAACTGATATTTCTAAATAGCTTTTTGTCAAGAGATTTACACAACAATGTATTAAGATAATTAGAGGATTTTGTGAATCTTGCACCACTCTACAATCCTTCTATGTGATATATTCTACATGTCTGGCAAGAATAGTTATTGTGAGGATTCATAGCTTAGGATATTCTACCGAATCCGATTCGCTAGAATTTGAATCAGGATCACGTTATCAATGTCAATGGAACAAAGGCAATCAGGCTATGACGACAATCAATTAGCCTTAGTGACAATAGTGCAAGTGGATTTTCACCTCTACGGTACGGACAGCAACATTAAAAAACTATACAGTTTAGTTTACTTTGTCATAGTAGCAAATATCCTGATGATTGCTATAAAAACTCAAACAAATGTAATGTATCAAGGTCCTTGAGTGTAAAGCAGCTTTTGTACATCCACACTGAAGTTATTTTTTGTGTAAATAAGTTTTGCAATAGCTAATATTTAAATGATGCTTCAATTTTAAACTCAGATAACCTACTTACGACTTAAATGTTACCATTCGTTTCTTAGTTAGTTATTATTTGACGACACGATTGGCGTAGTGCGCTGTAGCACGGTTTCTCGCCTCGATTTCCGTAGTGTCCAGGGTTCGATTCCCGGTCGGGTCAATCCACGAAACGATCTTTTCTGAATTAAAGGGTCTGGGTGTGCTGGGAGACGCCCCTAGCTTATTTCCTTGTGTGGTAACTCGTAACACAGGGATATTAATCACTATTTCGAGACTATTACAAGAGGTGTTTTGTCTGGCGCATATTTATTTATATTTATTATTAGATTATTACAGGAGATTTTAATTTTTTGTTTATTTATGTTATGTAAAGTTTTTGTTTATTATAATAACATGGTTTAGTAAATGTTTAAAGCACGTACTACCATGTTAAAGCTGACTGCTAAATGTTTCTCGCTTCAAATATGTATTAAATTTCTCACAAAGCCATTTATCAGCATCCCCCTACTAAATGGGAACGTGTGAGCATTATATCAAGTGGCGTGTGGCGGGCTGTGGGCAAATTGACCGGAGCCTGCGCCCCGCTGATAGTGAAGTCTGGTGCACTTTTTAAAGTATTGCAGGATGCTTCGCAAATTGTAAATAAATAAAATAAAATAAAAAGTTTTATTATTTTCAAATCTAATACAATTTTATATTGATGAGTCTTCCCGTCCGAATAGACATCATTCTTTGTCTAGGGGCCACCAGTGTGTTGCTGAATTTTATTGTCTGATGTATTTAAAGTAAAAAAAAACTATATTCGTAAGTTTAAACAAGCGTAACCGTTAAATCTTTCAAAATTAAACATGAAGATCATTTATTAAGTTTGCAAAAACAGTATTTTAACAAAGTATTTTAGTCGTGTAACTATAATGTCCGTGTTTCATGTGTCACAGCTCCATTTGTTCTGATTGATACAACCTTTATCGTAAATTTTATATATATTTTTAATTCTGTAATTGAACCGCTTCTCCCTTGTAATTGTGTACCGTTTCTCCCTCTTCACTTAGGTGACCACTGAAAACCAGCGTCGTGGTGCTATTTCACTGCGGCATTTGACACTTTTTGTAATGTTTTTTTGTCTTTGTAACCTGTGTATATTTTAAGTGTCAAAATAAATTTATTTCTATTCTATTCTATTTCTATAAAATTAAATTATATCAATAAATATACAGGACAAATTACACCAAGATCATCTGGGCACAAAGTAAGCAGAGCTTGTTCTATGGGTGTCAGCGACTGGTAAACATACTAAAATATTCCTAATACGGACTTAAATAGATAATAACACCCAGACACACAACAAACACAAATGTTCGTCACATGAATGTATGTGCACCACTTTAGACTTTGATTCTAGCACTAAACACTCCGACATTACGAGTACATATAAGTTAAGTGAAGCATAAGAGTTAAGAGCGAATGAAATCGCACTTGTGTTTATTTTGTTGTTTAAAATCTAATAAAAGCAGACTCATTTTGGGGAATTTCCCATCAGATATTGACTAATTGTGTGTTCCGTCAGGAATCCGTCAATTCTTCGCAATTTATTACACTGAAGTGAGTTTCCCATGACACATTTCATTTCATTTCCTATATCAAAATTTTAACTATAACTTAAATTGTATATTAAATTACTTGAAGCGCCGCAAGCTGCATAATTACCATGAATCGACGTCTATCATAGAAGACCCTATAACCCAGGTCATCAGTTTTTGCATTGGTAATTCTGTTTTTAAAAATAGGTTCAAACGAAGTTCACTAACGCACTAACTTTCTCTCATCGACTGCATTCTTCACAGAAACGAGATATTGAACGCGACGTGGGTTGCAAGTCATGTGCAAATCAACTGAAGCCTGCACTTAGCTGATAGCGGTGTTTGAAGACTTTCAGGACGCGCTCAAAAGGCTACTCTTCAACCGTTGCACGCAGTGGAAATGGGGTGTTTTATTCTTTTCAATGTTGAGTGGAATGATGGCCTGTACCGATTTTTGTCAAAAGTCTGCTTAGGTTTAACATCTGCTCATATTATATTAGAAAACACAGTTGGTAGTGCACTGTTGCATGGTTTTTCGACTTGATTTGCTTGATTCCTGGTCGGGTCCATTCACAAAACGAAATTTTCTAAGTTGGCTGGGGTTTGAGTATTTGGGAGACTCTCCAGTTCTTAATCCTTATCCAATACCCCTTATCATAAGGATATTAATCCTTTTTTTGAGACCATGACTTGTTAGTGCAATGGCAGCGATTCTGCCTTTAGCGCCGGAGGCCGTGGGTTCGATCCCCACCCATGACAAACATTTATGTGACGAACATTTTTGTTTGTTGTGTGTATAGGTTTTATTTTCTATTGAAGTATGTATTTAGAAATATTCCAGTATGTTTATCAGTCTTTGACGTCCATAGTACAAGCTCTGCTTAGTTTGGGGTCAGATGATCTTCGCGTAAATTGTTCCAGATCTTTTATTTTGGATCATTTGAAATAATATTCAAGAACAAACACAAATCTTCGTAATCTTTATACATGTTGTTTTTGTGTGGAGCCATCCAGCACAAACAATCATGTACTGCGCCAGCAAACCAGTCAATGAATAAACTTGTATTTTCAACCCCTTCGTAGTACTCGCAAGATTTAGGCGGGCAGACCCGCCCTCTGCAATATAAAGGTGGCTAAGTATTAGGTTTACACAGCCAAAGTAATGGATACCGCGGCACCTTAAATCATTAATCTTACCGAAACGGGCAGAGTGCGTCAGGAGTTTGTCAGACCCTATTAAACTTGCTTCTGCTATTTGGATAAGAACATAACTTCTGGTTTTTCATCAATGAAATTTATTTTTAGGTTTAGTCAGTACGTCATAATATGTGATGGTCCAAGCAAATTTTGTAATGACCAACGTTTGATTGATAGAAAGATCTAGCGACTTCGGAAATCTCATGACAGAGGCCTGTTTTCTTCAGGTGAACAGATCTGATGAAGATTGCAGGATATTTGTGAATCGCCACATGGCTACTTATCTACATGACTTTATAATGTATAGGGTGTCCTAATTGCAATGAAAGATGTATATAATGAAGTTCGACTTAAATTATAATCACACCTGCTGTCCGTCAGTCCGCCAGCCCGTTTGCCCGCGTGGCTTTTTCGCGTAGTTTTTCGCGTCAAAATATAGCCTAAATTGAATTGAAAATCGGTGCAGTAGTTTCGGAGCCTTTTCAATACAAACAAACGAAAAAACAAATAAACAAATCTAATAAAAATAGAAAACAGACGTTACGGACAGGCAAAAGACGTTGTTTCCGCAATGTAATTTTGAATAAAGTAATTAAATTCCTTGATTTAAAAAAACCCAAAAATTTATTTTTTAAAAAAGGCGAGAGGTGTAGTGTATGACACACCTCGACACATTATATCTAGTATTTAAGGTAGCTCTAAGGTAATGTAAGTTAATAATAAATCAGACGTCGACGCAACAACATCTTTTATTACATACTCCCCCCCCCCCACATTGCAATCCTACGTCAGCGTATTGATAGAAGTTAAGGTTGTTTAGAGACATGATATACTCGTAATACCTGGTTCTTGTAAAAAACAAAGAAATTTAGGTTTATAATATTGCAATGATGTAATATAATTCTAATAAAAATGTATTTTAGCAACGAAAAAAAATTACGGTAAATTGTTTTACTTAATAAACGTCGAGAAAAATAAGTAAATCAATGAACCGTAATTTTGTTTCGTTGCAAAAACCCGTTTTTATTAAAGTTAGTTAAAATGCAACAATAAAGTTTTAAATGTTATTTGATGTAATATTATGCATCTAGTGGATCGGCTTATATCTATATATTTGAACAAGAAAAAATCTACACTCACGTTAGATCCAATAGTCATTTATGATATGTCATTTAAAAGATATGTGCATATAAAATAATACACTGTAAATAAACTTATTACTGCAATGATTTTAATGAAAACATGCAGCGACTTTGAACGTTGATTCTTCCGAGAAGACTATGGCAACACTTGATAGTTTGTTACACTTTGTAACATTGTACGAAAACCATGATTTAAATGAAATAGTCAGAACACTAGATGTGCAGAAAATTATCATCTTACACCAGAAACAGCCACAAATTCTTGTCATTTAACAATCTAATCACTAACGCTAATCAAAAGTCGGGACCTCAAATTGATGCTCAGCTTTGAATAACGTTTGTGGATTCGGGCGTAAAGGAAATTAACTTCATAAAACTAATATTGATGTGTGACTTAATTGTGAAGCAGCAGTTTGACAACATACTAAAGCACATTGTACTCTTTGCTAATAAAACTCTTGTACAATCACCACTCTTGTCAAATGCAGCCAGCGTAATAATTTCAGACGTGAAACCGTTTTTCAGTGTGCAATCTCTTTGGAACACCCGTAGTAAAGTTTTCACCGCGCACCTGGTCCTAGAAGAATATTGGGGTTGCAATTCAACGAGACGCAGACAAACTTGATAATGTAACCTTCATTTGGTTGTGCTGTCTTTGCATGTGTATTAACAACGTAAAAAATGTGAGACAACAAGCTCATCAAATATAATTATCTTATGTGATGTGTACATTTTGCATTGTTGCGTGTCTTCGTGATTGGCCATTGATGAGTTCCATTGTCTGGAGCCTATACAGTACGTCTACCACGAGTTGCCACTTTAAATTTACATTATAGTTCTCGTTAAAAAATGTATTGGGATTCGGCATTGTCATGTCATTGACATAAAATAATAAATATCCCTGGACATTATTCCACACAGCGCCATCTAGCCCCAAAGTAAGCTAATTAAAGCTTGTGTTATGGGATACTAGACAACGGATAAACATACTTAAATACATTTTATTTTGTAAATACATACTTATTATACATAGGAGACAACCCAGACCAGTACAAACAGACATGTTCATGCACACAAAATGTTTGTACTGTGCGGGGATCGAACCCGCGACCTCTGGTGTAGTAGCCAACTTCTTAACCATTACACCAAGTCGGTCGTCATCTCACATTATACATTGTATTGGCATGACACATGTCATGTGTCATGCCAATACAATTTTTAACGCGAACGATAACGTACATTCATAGTGGCAACTCGTGGTAGACGTACTGGATGTAGAATTAGGTGATACTAGGGATGAAAATGTATATCTTATAATGTAATCAAAATTAAAACTAGATTTTAACTTCATGGGATAAGTAAAAAACAGTTTCAGACTTAGAGATTCGTTTAAATAAAAATAAAAATTATGGTTAACACGTTGTGGAAAGTCGTATAATGGAAGTTTTTCTTATGTTTGACTTGTAAAGCAGTGGGCATAAGATTACTGCTAAGTTTTATTATAAACATTGCCACTTAAACTTAAATTTTGCAGTAATCTTTTGAAAAGAAAAACATTACTTTGATTAAACGATTGACCACAACCTCACCTTGACTAGCAGACGTAGAAAGTAAAAGAGGGCTAAAAATTACCCCAATATTGTTCGCCACATAAAAACACGGGGTTCGTGGTAGCAATTATTTAGTGTAACTATATTGTTTTCGGACAATTTGAGTTCGCGGCTCATTAGGCCTTCCGTAATTACACAGCTCTGTAATAAAAATCCGCTCAGGGTTACACGACCCGTCAAAATTACAATGACGGTGGAAAAAGATTTTTGTAAGGTAAATTTGGGTTAGGCCGTAAAGGATACTTTGAAAAATGGTTTTAGGAATACCAAAAAGAACAGTATTGATTCAATTTCTTTATTTTTCCATTGCATAGTCACATAGATATAAACATCGTACAGCAAACGTCTTACAGTATTTAACAAAAGTACATGTGACGCCCTGCAAGGGCATGGCAAATCGATTGAATCTTTAATCTATTTTTTGGCTTACTTGTAGAAGCAATGCAAATCAACATTACTTGTATTCGCACAAATTTACGTTTTCACGCCTAAACCACTGAAATGATTATGAATATATTTTAAAACATGTTTAGTTTATGTTTGATTGTGTGGTTCACGTGTAGCTGAAACATACAATCAGCCAGACACTAATTCTGAAAAATATTTTTCGTATTCTGTAGTGTTCACAGTGTAGTGTCCCGGGTTCGATTCCCGGTCGGGTCAATTCAGAAAACGATCTTTTCTGAATTGACTCTGGTCTGGGTGTGCTTGGAGATGCCCTTAGCTTATTTCCTTGTGTGGTACCTACCTCGTAACACAGGGATATAATAATCCCTACTTCGAGACCATTACAAGCGGTGTGTTGTCTGGCGCATATTTATTTATTTATTATTTTGCCAAATTTAACATTGCTTCCTGTTTTATTATAAATAAGGATATTTGTAGATATCAAGTTGAATTTGCTACTTTTCTGCCTCAAGTCAAGTCACATTAGCATAAGAATAAGAGTTTTGCCGGCACATCCTGCGCAGTTCCCTTTAAACATCACTCAATGTCTTGTGGATTGAGAAAATGCTAAAATCTCTTTTAAAGATCATTTCTATAGTACATCATGCTATTACTAGTCAAGGCCCGTGTGTTCGTCGATTTTCTGGCTCGAAACGTACAGAATTAAGAGAACATACCTAATTCAATTTCAGATTTTTCGTCCATCTGTTTAGGAGGAGTAGGCCTTTGACCACGAAGGAATTTATGAATATGGCGTGAGTTCGCGCCTTTAAGGCTAGTAGATATAAGGCTGCAGTGACTCTAGGTGTGGTAAGTCATAAGTGAATCCGATGGCAATACAGTTGGGTATTTCGAAACTTTTTCAGAGTGTGAAATAATTTTCAGCAGAAATAACAGCAGGATCTTACACAGAACAGTTATTATAGTCTTAGTTCGTACAAGTTAGGTGGTTTTATCGGGATACATTTTACTCGCATAATTTTTTTTAACATATTTTCTTAGGCTTATTGAATGTTGCCTAATTTATATTGTCATACCTACACTTTGGCATAATCATATTTTGGCATAATGAGTTTTAAGCATAACGATCTGTAGGGCTATTGAGGAGACGCATAATAGACTTTAGCCATGTTTATTTTGTCATAAAGGTTAACAAGTATGGGTTAATAGGTGCGAGGAGCAAAGCGACGAGCGTGTTGGGTGTAGACGAACCTATCGCACGAAGCCGAGCAAGCAAAGCGAGCGTGCCGCGGTAGCGACCGGCAAGTGCAAGGGGCCAAAAATCCTCATTTTACTGGATTTTGACGATTTTACCCATTAATTTTATGCATTTCTCATTTTATTTTATGCTAAGTTATCTTTATGCCATATCTGATAATGCTTTAAAAAAATATGCGAATGAAATTATGCGTATAGTTGTTATACCAAAATATCATTATTCCTAAAAGCACTATGCCTGAATAAATTATGACAAAAAAATTATGCGAGTAAATATAGACCCGGTCTTATCGCTACAAAGCAATCTCTCACAGTCAGCAAGTATAGAAATGGAGAAGGGGAAGTGGGGAATCCTTTTTTTATTCCCTCTTGACTAATCTGTTTTTTCTTTTTAACTAGGTTATGGTCATGACGGTAAAGCAGTTCACTCACAAGTGGTATCATTAAGAGAGTAACAGTTTATCACAATTTCAGCAACGTTTCCTTAAAACTAAACTGAAAATATTTATTACTGTTCTAGAAATCAAACACCCCCGAATATTTAAGCCCTTAAGTTGCTCCTTTTTTCACTGTACGAATTCTGAATAAATCAGAGCACTTCTTGCAAGCCCCATGGGAACCTCCAAAAATGAAGTAGCAAATAAAAAACATTACCGTCGAACGCTTCCTAAAGGTTTTTTTGTTTGCACATATATTCCTACGTAAATATGCTTTTACGAAGAACCATAGCGAGCTTTCTGCTTGAGAATCTTTTTTGATATTTAAATACATTGTTTCTCTTACATTTTTACTTTTTACTTGGGGCGAAAACAATCTGCGATTTCTGTTTAGTAATAGATATGAAAATTGTAACTGGTGTAACGGATTTGTGATTAGGAATTGTTTCTCAAAATGCCATAGAACGTTAATTCAGCATAATAATGTAACTTTGATTTTCAAATAGACTGAAACCTGTCACTGAATTATTGAAATTGTCCTGCTTTACTGTTTTAGTCGTTTTTTGTTTATAAGCAAGACCGTAGCAATCATACATTAGCATAACAACGAATTTTTCTTAAACATGCTCGGAAATATTGTCATTACTTTTGAATAAAGAACACGCGAAGTATCATATTTACGTAGACTGAAAACCCAAAATCACTTCCCGGCGCGTTCTTTGAATTTCGAACGAAGAGCGCGCCGGCAATGTTGTATGAAACGGTGTGCTGTTTGAATTTAGAACTCTTTCATCTATCGTAGACATTGCGTTCTCGTGGCTGTATAGCCACAGATGCGTTTACCTTTCGGCACAAATTGTAAAATAAAAAAAAAACAAATTGGCGGTAAAGCGGAGTTGTTATTTTGTTAATAATATTAATTAAATTTATTATGTAAAAGGCCCTTTTTATTTCCTTGCATTTTTTTAAGAAAAGCACTTTAAATGCCTCGGCCGAAATGGCAATTGCCTGTCTCGTATTATTGAAGTCCTCGCCTGCGGCTCGGCCTTCAAACTCATGCTCGACCTGCAATTACCTATTTCGCTGCCTTTGCAATAATGTACTATTATTTGCACCCTAAAATATGGACGTCCTTTTACACCATTAACAATTTCTTAGTTTCCCCTAGTTAAGCTTTGTTAGCAAGAAGGCTCCAAGATTCCTTAATCCTCGCCCTAAGAAAATGAGTCGCAGCCTGAATATACTTCCCTAACCTTTGTTCATAATAAATGCACCCAATTTTTCAGTGTGTCAACGGAGCGAAACTCCCCTACATTAGACGGGACTAATGCAAACACACGTTTTTGTCAGCAGCGGCAGAGGTCGCCACTTGTCACGATTCAACTAACAAGGGTAGTGATCTGTGTTAGAATTGTCTTGAAGGATGACAGTTATTTTAATGATACGAATATAAATGAATAATAAATCTGGAACACCTCACACCCAGATCATCATACTCCTAACTAAGCAGAGCTTGTGGCAAAGACTGATAAACACACTTAAATATGAGTACATACTAAACCTGCCATGTCCCACTTCTGAGCGAAGGCCTATCCCCAAATCCTCCATTGCTTTACTTTGTGCCTAGTCCTATCAGTTATTCTGATCATCAGATAACAACTGATTTTAATTGAAATAAAATTAAGCTGAACAGAAACGTTTTGTCACTAAGTTAATATTAAGAAAAAGGGTAAGATGTTTCACTATCTCCAGCATATCCTCAAGGTGTACAGACTGGCCTGACAATGAATTATTCATCCAACCAGATTATTATTTGTCCTCATGGTACACCTGACATGTCACACAAGTTGCTACGTGAGGGACATTTTAGATTTTTGTTTACTTCCAACCCCGCAAATTAGGCCGCATATGTCAATTTAAATGAGACGCACGTGCCGACGACGCCATGTTTACATTTTCGATGAGCTTGTAGTGACATCTTTTCCCTCTAGGTTTTGTGTTGCGAGAGAAAACACGGCATTGTTTTTATGGTAGGGTCACACGATGCGTCGTAAATATGTAGACGCATGCTGACTGAACCAGATTCAAATTCATTTTAGACTTATGGTGGTCATTATGGTCAATAGATATAATCATTTCTGTTTGGTACTTTTTCATGGGTCGTAGGTTCGATAGACCTGGGTGGAGTCCGGCAAATTTTAATATGGTGGATATTGTTGTTTGTTCTATGTCTGGCTATCTTAACTATCACGGTAGTATTGAAAATCCTACTGTAATTGTAATACATAACTGTTTGTACTTATTATAATTGTAACAACAATTTTTTACCTAAAATACCCTAAAACAAATCTGTATTATGATGAATAACCTTCTGCCAAATAAACTCAGTCTTTTCTACACTGAAATTATAAAAAGAAAAGCTTCATATGTTTGTAAAAAATAAACTCAAACTATTGAACCGTTTCGTTAGTAATATAAAGCTATATATTAGGAGCAAATAACGTAGGCCATATTTTCAATCTATTTTTTGCTTCTTAGGCTATATTGTCAAGATAAAATTAGTGAGGCGCAGGCGAAGCCGCTGCTTGCAAGAAGCAAGTATGTTGCTATGTATGTTAACTTAAAAGTTGATTTAAGTCAGCTTTGAAAGATAAATCACTGTTTAGCAGAAGCTCATATGATACTGCACCGCCGCTTATACGAGAGGTTGTAAGTTTAAATCCGATACTGTAGCAAAAGTTTCCGTACAACTCGAGTCCTTTAGATGTCACAAACAGAGAGATAACTTACAATATCAAAGCTGGCCGTTTATAACATTGTGACAGTGAAGTTGCGGTCAGAAAGTTAATATACTTTGATACTTATTTTATCATAGTAACTGCAGTTCTACTGATAATTTGATGACCTCTATGAAGTGAATTCATCAACAATTTGCAACCAACTCTCTGGTGAAGGAATATCCGTTAAGAAGCCATTAGAGTGGTGACGTTTGGTTTTAATACGCTTAATAAAAACTGGTCTTCTGAGTGTTCCGCTCACTATGGCGGCAACAGTCAACTTACCTTTAAATACCCCGTTTGGGATATAGCAGTGAGCATAATATATGTTTGTTCAGAGTCAGGATGAATCCAACCTGATGGTTGGATTCATCCTGACTCTGAACAAACTGTTGCGTCAACGTGCCAATGTGTATTTAATAAAAGGCAACAATCACTATTAGATAATAGTCTGCAGAGATAGTAACTTGAGGTCTAACTCTGCGCTCGATAAACATACTTTTCATGCTACTGCAATTTAATGACCTGAATTATTCCACCGTCATTGCGTCTGACGGCCATCACAAAACTCATCATAATTCAGTTTAGTGTTCGCTATTTTGACGAGCAAAAACGAACTAGTAGTTTAAGATCTACATGTAAGTTTTCCTGTGTCATCGAATAATGTAGATAACGCTTATACAGGGTAACTTTAATATCATTAGCATGCTTTTAAAATAAGAACCATATTATTATTATTTTTTTAAAGGTACATTTTCTCAGCCGAAACTGGCAAATTTATGTAATTTACGGGCCTGGGCCAAGTAAATTATTATTATTATTCATTTATTTATTCACTTCTTATATCTTAAATTTACATAAATACTCGCAAAACCATTTGCACGGTTTATCCGCGCGTGAAGAGTAACAAAAAACAAAAATTAATTCAATCAATACAATAAATAAATTCAACGAAAAGTAATAATTTTTTACTTATTTTGCAATTTAATGACTATGTTAATATAATTATATTTAAGTAGTGCTGTTTAACTATTTTTTTCTACTTCTCATGACATACGTGTACTATCCCCAAGTATGAGGCTATTTCATAGGTACAACATTGCATATTTTTAAACCTTATAAACATCATGTTTAATACTTGGAAATTGACCAATAAAATGATAAAAAATAGTTCATTTTTTTTTTCAATCAAGTAGTTTTTTATTGAAAAAGTTTTTTCTTGTATTATTTTATTTTGTATGATTGGTCAATTGCTACGTATTAAAAATGATCATAAGGTTCATAAATATGCTATTGTGTACCTATAAAATAGCCTCACACTTAGGGTAAGTGGTATATCATGAGTGGGTTCTCACTTTAAAAGGATGTCAATGATATCAAAGTCACCCAGTATAAATGAATTATTTCCTAGTTTTATCGTCACACTTAACAATGAATTTATTATTCCGAATGTCATATCACTTTTAGGATACACATTCGCATTTACAATCGTTCAGCCTTCTTTTTAACCGACTTCAAACAAAGGAGGAGGTTGTCAATTCGACTGTATGTTTTTTTTTATTTGTTTTTTTTATGTTTGTTACCTCATAACTTTCGACTGGGTGAACCGATTTTATTCATTCTTTTTTTATTTGAAAGCTGGTGCTTCCCGAATGGTCCCATTTCAATTTGGTCTAGTTATGACAGTGGCATCCATGAGAAAACTATACAAGTCTTAAATCTAGATAGACAAGCGCGACATATGGACGAATAACTCAATATTACGGCAACCGATTTTGATAATTCTTTTTTTATTTGAAAGCTGATGCTGCCCGTGTGGCTCTATTTTAATTTGGTCCAGTTCTGAGGGTGCATTCATGTGAAATCCATATAAATCTTAAATCTAGATAAACCATATGCGCGACAAATGGACGAATAACTCAATATCACGCCAACCGATTTCGATGCTTCTTTTTATTAGAAAGGATATACTTCAAGGGTAGTTTGATGAGAGGTTGGTTAGGTTCTGATTATGGGATCCATGACAAAGTACCGGAACTCTTCAATTCCTAGGAGCAACTGGACGATAATTTTTCGATGTATAAATAAATAAGAACTATTCACTAAAATTTTATAAAAAAAAACCAACTTCAAAAAAAACTATTTCAAAACAAAGCACTAAAAAGTAAAAAAAAAAATTGCGTATTCTTCTAAAACTTATACGATAATGTAGGTTTGTAACTACCTACATACATACGTAAACGTGATATGTAAGAAATAGGTATATTGTAGTGTTTCCTTGACTGACACCGACTCCAACAATAACAATAATTGTACCTACATTATACTATCGTATAAGTTTTAGAAGAATACGCAATTATTTCTTTACTTTTTAGTGCTTTGTTTTGGAATAGTTTTTTTTTAAGTTGGTTGTATTTTTTATAAAATTTTAGTTTTTTGTTATTACTTTAATTTGTTTAGTTACATGGAATTGTTTGCATCCAAAAGGCTGATTATTAAATGTACACCGTTATATTTTGTATGCCGTTTGCTACCCCTATGCCTAGTTTAGGGGTTAGAAATGTTCCTATTTTGTTATTGGAGTTCTTAATAAATATTTACTTTACTTCACTCTACTTAGCCTTGATGATGTGGAAAAAATTACAGACTGCTCTTGTACTAAACATGCGTGCTCAAAACTCGCCACGTTATAGCGACATCTGCTTGTGAAGTGCTCATCATAACATAAAGGCTATCGTAAAATTACATTGCAAATTTGTGCGGTCAGAATTCGTAATTATTTGTTGTAATATGGAATTTGTTCGGCCGTAATTAGTCAGATTGACGTAACATTGTTTTGTAGTGATGAAATAGCATGTGCAACGCCCAAATTAAAAATATTTTCTAATTTTGTAACTTAAGAATAGAAATAACAAATAAATACACAATGCTGTAAGTACACCAATACAATAACTTTGTTATTTATCTAGGCACACTCAACATACTTCGTTTACTACCTGTCTTAGAAGACAGTTCGTTGTAACTTAAAACGCTAATATGTTAAGAAGTCAATATCGTTACTTAACACTTACAAACCTGCAGATTAAGCAAGTACATTAGCAACTTGCTTACAGGATGATCTCAGTTTCCGTTTTATTGTTACAGGAGCAATCTTGAGAAGTGGTGGAAACTTTTCAACAGATAGAATGGATGCTATTATTCAAGCTTGGCGTTGAATTGGCGAGTAATTTCCAAGCAGTTAAAAAAGCTATCCAAACTAATGTACTTAGTTCATTTTGTAGTCATATTTTTAAAACAATAATTATCAAATCCTGTAATTGTGTTTTTACACGAAAGTCAACTAATAAGGATCTTGCCTTTATGAACTTTGTTGCTTTCCCGAATCCTGAAACAAGCTCCTGAAACAGCCTGTTAATATGTGATAGCTCTCCTTTTTTCCATCATCGTATTTCATTGGGAACGTACCTGAAACAATACAAACAAAAGGTAAATGAATTTATTAAAATTTAACACATACCATCACGACTATATCCCAAACAGGGTAGTCAGAGGCAAGTGACTGTTGCCGTCATGGTGATCGGAACACTCAGAAGCCCATTTTTCACAAATGGTATCAGAACCCAACGTGGTAGGTGGTGAGCCTTCCGCCGCCATTCGGGTTGATTTGGTTTTTTATCGATGTCTTCCATCACTGGAGAGTTAGTCGGAAATTGAACAATGAACACAAAGATTTTGTTTCTGGCCAGATTTGAACTCGGGACCACACGATCCGTGATCCGAGTTGGAGTGCTTTATTAAAAGGCCACGATGCTTTATAAAATCAAAAATAAATAATAAAATTAAAAATGAAAACAAATAAAGATATGAAGAAATGAAAGGGAAAGTTTTTCGTAGCTGTGGCCAGGGCAAAGTGTTCTGACGACTGTTTGAGCGGCATAGGTACTCTTTAAGGCGAGAACTCAAGCCAAAATGAAAAATTCCGTCGTTATCAAAGGCCTACTCTTCCTAAACGGATAGGCAAAAAAAAATACACAAGAAACTTTAACTTGTTATCTTTATTTATTTAGTTTGTAATTGTCGAAGTATTGGAATTACTTTACCAAAAAAATATTGAAAAAGGGTCTTTGTAAAACTTCAATTTGCTAAGGTCCCTAAACCTTAAGTGTGATCTACAAAGTTTCCTCAGCAAAATATAGGCCATAGATTTTTCTTTAATCTATGAATTGGGTTTTTTAAAATACCTTCTGTGTCCCAAGAAAATAACATTTTTAGTCAAAGATGAAAACTAAAAAAAATCGACCTGATTCCAAGCGGGGTCCTGCTTGAGTCCCTAGGATCAGGTCGAACTTCTCTTGTTTCTGTCTTTGTGTAGAAAATATTGCATTGTTCAATGCTTAAAATTAATAATTCACTTGACACTTTTAGTGTTTCGTTGCGAGCGTCCTCGCGCGCGAGTGTCTGCGGGGGCTACGTACCGCTCCGGTACATCAGAGGGAGACAGAAAATCTACAAACACAAGGGCCTGAAATAAAATATCAGTTGATCATAAATGCAGTGTAGGTCGCTAATGAAGCCTAAGGCCAAAAATGTTTATATGACACTGAAAGATTTCAGGTCATTTTCTACTGGCCACTTTGAAAATATATAATGTGGGTCTACTCAGCAGTAGACGTTTGATGGCTAATGGTTAACATTTACATAAACAAAACAACTAAAAAAATACTAGGTTTTGTTGCTAACCCTAGACTGAACGTACGGTGCCACAACACTAAGTTTCACAGAAGGCGATTAACAGTTTTTCCTTCCGAAGAATTTTCACATCGCAGTCAACTCATTTCAATCAAAAGCATGTATTCGATTGGTCTGTTAGGAGAAATGGCAGCGATCTTGCCTTAGGACCGGAGGTCGTGGGTTCGATCCCCACCCATGACAAACGTTTATGTGACGAACATTTTTGTTTGTTGTGTGTCTTGGTGTTATTATCTATTTAAGTATGTATTTAGAAATATTCATGTATCAGTCTCTGACACCCATAATACAAGCTCTGCTTAGTTTTGGGTCAGATGATCTTGTTGTAAAAATAGCAGAATTGCTATTTTAATAAGCCCATAATATGTTAGTCGAATAAATAAATATCTGGGACACTATATATGATCACCTGAAAAACAGCACGGGCAGAATACTATTTCAATAATTTATAAGTCTTACACGTAAAGATAGAAAGTTGAAATTTAGAACGTACTTCTAATTTTTTAACCCTACCAGACACAGCTGACTGTGAAACAAACTAAACGACAACTTAAGTTACTAAACGTAATGTTTGACATGCCAAAAACAAGCTTAAGCTAATATGTTTCTGTGACTGAAGGTCAAAAGCTTTTACTCTGTTTAATACAGTCACTAAAAAAAGCTCTCCAACACATCCGGCCGTATGTTCTCAAGGCTAAAAAAAAAAGAAAAAAAAAAAAAAAAGGCTTTATCATATAATCTCCTACAGACTCAGAGCGAAAATTAGTTTTGCTCTAGGAACTCTATAGATAGCTTTAAGAACGCCATCGCGTTATTGATCGTCTTATATCTCGTTTCAGGGATATAATAATCCGTTTAGAATCGCTTCGTTGTAAGGTAAGGCTTGAAAATTAAACAGGTTTGATAGTCACTGAGATCTAAATCTTCCTAAAACGTCCTATCGTCGTAGATAACATTTTCTGACCATCCGCCTTTTTATCAGAAATCTTGCGTATACTACGAAAAAAAGCACTGAAAATTTCATCAACGGTCTCACGTGATCAAATTAGCAATGCGTTGATCAGAATGGAACAAAATATACCGCCGTAGCGCGGCAGGTGAATTATTTGAAGTGGCGATAGGCAGCTGTACTGTGTGTTTGTTTATTTCCTCGACCGCGTCAGGCTTAGTACATGTATATCAGAAAGCAGAGTGGGGGAATTTTAAAACCCAAGCAATCTGGATGATAGCAGGAAACTTGCCATTTTCCTTTCAAATACGCCTGGCGAGGAGTAGGTTTCTGACTGTCCTGTTCACCTAGATTTATTCAGATTTTTTGCCTACTAACTTATGTCATTGCTTCAAATATGACTATCTCAAATGACTGCATTATTCAACCTAAATTTAAGCATTATACTCGTAATTTAAGTACCAACTACTGACATCGTTATGGCAATGAAAAAAAAACTGAACATTGGCCACACTATCAAAGCTACCAATGCGGCGGCTTAGTGCTCCATCGAGCCGGTAATAATAGAGGCGACTTTATCCACGCCGGCTCAGTTAGATCGACACGTGGTATTAGTGCCGGTAGCCGGTAGAAACTTGCACTACGCGTCAGGCTGGGTATAACGGAGACTAGAGCAGAGGCCTGTAGCCCCACCATGAGATCACGTCACTTAAACCAGAGATTACTTAATAGTTACTACGTAACAGATTCATCACTTCATAGAAAATTTACAATTTTCTCATTTGTAAATGCGTGCCGTCATGTGACAGGCACATATTGCCAGGGCTACTTCTTTCAATAGCTAGTCAGTGCTTACACTTACGTCAGTAGATATTCTTATCTATGTAATGTTCTACGCGGTTGTTGACAATCAACTGCCGAATCAGTCGTGGAAAACTGGCCGGTTGGTAGGTAATTATCGCGGGGAAGTACATGGAGTGAGAGAGGTCTGCTTAAACTACGATAGATAACTACAGTATTTTTGTTATAGTGCCCGTCAAGATGACCTCACTCCACCTGATGGAAAGCAGTCGTGATACGAGGATATGATATGAGGATATGCCACGGTCCAGATATGAGGATGACAAGCACAATAATGCAAAGCAATTACTGAGCTGGCCATACTCACCTTGAAGGCCTGCCCTGGCACCGGTTAGTGCAGTGCTGATCCCGGAACGCGATCTGACGAAGATAGGTCAGAGTCACTTGGCGGGTTTTACGCAACTGGATGGTAACATCAACCGGCCGACATAATATGTCTCCCACCTGAAGAGCAGATGGCCTGCTGCAGGGCCCCCTTAGTCGCCTCTTACGACACCCACGGGAAGGAGATGGGTGGTGGAAAGTATTATTTTAAAGTGCCGCTACCAGCACGGCACCGATTTATTCATTGACATTGTCAGTTCCGTTACTACTTACTAAAGTCGCTGTACAGAAATTCCATACAAAAACGATACTACAGACGCTAGCGACTGTTATCAATGTCCTTTGTAGTGACCCTAAAAAGTAATATTGATAACCCAAGACAATAGAGATAGAGTTTCTTCGGTTTGCCAACCACTTGGTTTAAACAAAATACAAAGAACAAAATACTTTTATCTTCGAAACTGGTAATCATTAACAAAATAGCCACACCATCAAAGCTACCAATATACGACAGCTTAGTGCTCTATCGAGCCGGTATTAATAGAGGCGGCTTTATCCGCGCCGGATCAGTTAGATCGACACGTGGTATTAGCGCCGGTAGCCAGTGGAAACTTGCACTACGCGTCAGGCTGGGTATAACGAAAACTAGGCAGCGTGTCTGACTCTTATATTATACAAGTTTTAGCCCGCGACTTTGTATGCAAGTACTCGTTTTTTCCCGTTCATGTAAGGATTTCGGGAAATCCTATCTTACTGTTCACTTTCTCTAAGGAATCTACATGCAAACAGCTCTTTACGTGCAGTTGTTTCAGATGTGCACTTTTGTCAGTCTCTCAGTGAGAAACGGAATACACTTAAATACATCTACAGATTGTTAAGGCAGTCATACTCTTAAATATCACCTAAAACTTAACTTGAACCTAAATTTTAAAAAAACGTTTATGACTAATTCCTGGGGCTTTTCTGTTGGAGATTTCTAAAACATAGTGAGTTTCCTAATTCGAGTGAGTGTTTATTTTTAATCACGTTTTAAAATTAGTTTTTTACTCATGAATCTTCTTAGGTCATTGAAATCTGACCTTTTTTCGAGATAAAATATAACACATATAAATTTTCATTTTTCATTTTTATTAGTGTGCTTGCGATTCAAATCATACCTTTAAAATAAAATCTGAAAAAGTTTTCGTAGAAAAGAGATCAGTGAGATTATGTTTTCATCTTAAAAACCTGGCTTAGACCTTATTTTTACAACAAACTTGGAAATAAAAATACAGCTGTATACTTCACATTAAACTGATTTTCCAAGAAGACCACAAGCGACTTAATTGCTTGTTGGGCCTTTCGGCCTCGATCATTCAAGCTCAATATGGATTAGGCACTATTTGGGCCGACCACCTAAACGCCAGTATTGCGGCTTCCGACACGGGATCTGCGTATCACCCCTTTAAATTATCGATAGTTTCCGTAAAACGGAACGCTATAATTTTGGTGGACGTATGTTTAATACAGAACTCAATTTTAATAATGCATACAAGTTATAACAGTGAGTTCGTATTATTATTTAGTAAGTTCGCTATATTGAGTTTCTTAAATATTATTTCAATTTAATCAAAATGTCATACCTAATCAAACGAAAAAACTACTTTAGATAAATGTTGAAATTTTAAATAAGATAAGATTTAAATTAGAGAAAACTACTAACCAAGCCAACAAACACGACATAATACCTCTACACTTAAAAAAACAACTTAAAAGTTAGAGTCACCTAAGCCGATTCCAATTAGCCAAAATTGCTAAGATTATTCCGAAAGAACCAATTTCGCCTAGCTTGTTTTATACGCCATCTGTAAGAAAACTTGCCGATCAAAATAACATAAAGAACCGAAGACTAAGCTTGTATTAAATTGCCTTAGACTCACAGCCTACCGTCGACAGGCATAAATACCGGTTAAAGTTACTAAAGCAACAAAGACACAACCTAAGACAGCAGCGACAAAGGCCTTATTCAAATAATATACAGGTTTTATATTAACAACCAGAACGACACTGCTAACAAACGGCTGTTTCGTCTCTCTCTGTTAGTATGGTGGCAAGTGAGATGGCTATACTGGCAATGTTTCAGGCTCTACACCACAAAGCGATATTACCAGCACAGATCGTTACAAGGAGCGTCGAGGGTATAATATTGTGCTTGAGTTGGGGCCATGAGACGCGACATTTGGATGAGGGAAGACAGGAAAAGGCCCTAAAATCACGCCATTAGTTACACTGTTCTGGCATTCTGAGCCAACTGTAAGTTGAGTTTGAAAAAGGTTAGAAGCTAATTGCGTAGTTGTTAAACGAGAACCACTTTTAAAAACTAACTGAAATGTGACTGACCTGTTAGCCCAAAGCGATCCTGCATTAGCGTCGAAGATAGTGGATTCGATCCGCACCCAGGATCAACATACATCTGATGAACATGTGTGTTTGTTCTTTGTCCAGGTAGTATTATCTATTTAGGTATGCATGTACTCAGTAGTTAAGTACGATTTTCAGTCTCTGCCACACATAGTACACTTAGCATTCCTTACTTTGGCGTCAACCAAGTGATCTTGGTCAGGTGATCCTGAGATGTCCCCGATATTCAGACTTGATGTTAGTTTAGGTGACCTTAAAAATATATAAATTAGACATTCCATTAGATTACTACACTGTTCGTATAGCGAAACTTAAGTTGAGTGTAGAGCTGCCGTCCATTTAGCTTCAACATCATTATCATAATCCGTGCGGTCTATCCCGGTTGTGAACACTCGTGTGTGGGTTCCCAGGGTCCGCCTTTCTTATTTTCTTGGCCCACTTCGCGCGGTCTTGTGCATCCTCAGTGGTGAGTCTGTTGGCACGCATGTCACCCTTAACGACGTCGAGCCACCGTTTTTTGGTTGACCATTTAGCTCCATTTCCAAAAAAAAATACTTTATTTAGTCAGCCTAAAAATCCGACTAATTGTACTTGTCGTAAGGGCAGCAGCGTGAGTGGTGGTGGTGAATAAAGTAAAAAGTTAAGTTAATCTGTTAAAACATGAAATTAATAAAATTAGTTTGATTTAAGTAATCAATACAGTTAACGAAGAAGTTATTCATGTGAAACTATAAATTTAATGAGGTGCCCGTGGCTAAGTGACAGCAGCGGATTAGCAACGATCCGATGTTAAGCAATGGGTGACCATCCCGACCGAAATTAAGTGATGTGTTTTTCGGGCATCTCCGTGCTTCGGAAGGCACGTTAAACAGTTGGTCCCGGCTGACGTCGCAAGATATCAGTCGTAATGCCTAGTCAGAGGCCTAAATAGGCGGCATGATAACATCTGACGGTAAGGTATATCACTGGCCTTACATTCACCTCTCCAACAATCCGTACTGAGCCCGCGTGTTGGAGTATGGCTCGTACCACCTCATAGTTGAGGTGAGGCATGTGCCCATCAGTGGGACATATAAGGCTGTATCTCTATAATTTTATTTGAAATCTATGATCATATAGGGCACTTCAGATTAATAACCCGGTGAAAAGTTTTAAAAGCTTAGCCCACGTAGATGGAGTCTCTGCTAACAGCTAAGTAGTATTATGATACAGATTAAATTCAAGTAAAAGTTACTCCAGTTGGCCAAAAAAGCCAGCTTTTAATGTGAGCCGCTGCTGTAAAAAAATACCGTGAAAACTTTGCTTTTATTCTCAACTATATTAACACCATTTTATTTAAAAGCATGCATTAGTTGCCTACAGCTCGTACCAAAACTATCGTCATACAAAGTGCAGTTTCTTTAGTGATTATAAAAATGTTTTTAACTTCTAAGAAATGAAGTACGAGTAAAGTTTTTTTTAAATGAAGAAATATTTCTGTACGACCGTGTTTTAGGGTCATAAAATGGTACGTTAAATTTTGCAAAGAACTTAATGAACAACTTTCACCGTTGAGAATCAAATATGATAAGAAATGCCTTAATTCAATTTGCCAAAGTATATGTTTTTTTTTTTTTACAAAAACCTAATCATGACTATTTTTGATTATTTATTTAGATAGTTTACCAGGTTCTATGCCCTTGTGCTTGAAATAGAGTCATCTTTTAATTCAATGTGTGAGGTAACAAACGTTCATGCCTTGCAATGCAAAATATTACACTGAACTTCGGGCTCGTGATATTTTTACAATAAAAATTTAGATCAAATTCACAGCGAGATTTGTTATTAAAAATATGCTAACTGAGCCAATGTCATCGAGATAAATTGTACTTAATTCTTATCCTAAAAATTAATTGTACAAAACTTACTTAGGATCTTTAAATCTCAGGAAAACCCTCTTTTTTATTTGCTGTTTGGCACAGTACCATTACAATCCAAACTGGAGAAGTTATAGCACTTTAGAAGTTCTAAAGACTTCTCGATGCAGAAAGAACCTGACACCACCGATATAACGATTTGTTTGTGTTACGGATACGATCTCAAGAGCTTCGATATGCTACGTCGTAACTACTACGACTATCGTAGCTACGTCTGTCAATGAACTTCTGAGAATGAACCTGCAGTACCTTTGGAGTATTTCTTAGGAATCGAAATCAAAATTATATAATATTTGCAATCTGCGTATTATAAGAGTTAAACAGTATGAATTAATATGCATATTTCCTTTATAAGACCATATCCGACGCGGCAATCATAGTTTTAAATTCTACAACAAGTTGCTTTAGTTCATCAACGTGCTTGGCAACAAAGCAAAACCTTCTGAAAAACTAATTGAATAGTTAAAACAAGTGTAAAAGTTATGAATGCAGCAATAGGTACGCAAAACGAATCGCTTCTCTCGTGGCCTCACATAGCGACGTCACTTGTTCCTCTATCCTCCTCTTCCATTAAGCTGTATTAAGGGGCTGCCGTGTGTACTCCGTAGGTTTTTCATTACGCGATCTTTTGACATTTTTCGATTGGCGAGAAGAACGTAACGAAATTGTACGGGAATTTCCCTGTGAAATTGCATCGTGAGGTGTTTTGTTTTTGTGTTACGGTGCTGTTGCCAGAAAGAAAGAGGGTTGACAAAAAATAAATATTCTTAGGCGGATAGCAGAATGTTGAAAATCATCATAATGAACATTCACATTATCTTCTAAATAACATGAGGTTATCCCGAAGCAGATTCATACTCCGATAGTCAATGAATGTTACTAATGTGTTAGTTTCTCCTTATAAACGCATGTTTGCCGGCAAATTAATAGTTTATATTCAAAACAGATGTCGACATCTAGTAAAGTAGTGGAATAGTGGTCATATGAAACATATAGTTGCATTGACACTAAAAAAATTGCTAAAACTAAAAAATAGTAATGAAAATCTGCTAAAGATGAAGAGTGTTTTTGAATTTGCCAAAATTGCGGCTAAGGCCTAGACAGACGTACTTAAGACAAGTCTAAGACGTTCTTAGATAAGGTCAGGTAAAGAGTACCCATAATCGACGAGCATGCATGAAACGATTAATGAGAGTGGAAGAGGCGCAAGATGTGTGTCAGGACCGTAGCAAGTGGTAAGATGTGGTGTCTGCTTACCCCGTTAGGAAAGACGTGATTGTGTGTATGTATGCATGTAGTCTAATTCACCTTTAGTTAATGTAGAGCTAACTGGCCTGCCAACTTGTCCAAATTACTTCGAAAAGCTGCCCGCTAAGCTTAAAAGCGAACATCTCAATTAAGCTTAACACCAGACGAGGTATTTAGGCGCCAGCTGACAAAACTTTTGCTATATAAAACATTTTTTTGTGATTCAACCTAAAATAAAACTAGTTAATTGTGTACCTTCCCATGACATTTTTATCAATTTACTATCAAATTGAACTAAATTCTGCAATATTTCGCATTTCTTTTATTTTTGGATTAAAGTCTATGGTAGGTATTGTGCATTTCATTACAGGTAGATAAACACAAAAATTAAACAAATTTATTTTACTGAAACACTACTAAGAAAAATATCCTTATTCTGGAATAAACCATTACTTTTGCGATCCTATTTTTTCTGTAATACTATTATTACTTAACTAGCTTACCGCCAACGTTAACTTCATTTTTATTACAAACATTATTTTTTCCGACTTACGATACTTGATTTGCAAAATCCCGTCTTAGTACCTACGTCCAAAAAAGAACCCCCATGCAAAACTTGAAACTCCTAGCACTTATAGTTTCTGAGATTTCATGATGAGTGACCTTTCGCTTTTATAGAGAATTATAAGACGAATTCCTATCTTTACTCACAACCATTTAAGCAGGAACTAGTCGAAAACTGCATCATAAAGTTACCAGTCAGACCAAACTGAATATGTAAAGGGATGACTTCGTTTTCCCAGCATCCCCAACTCGCCGCGTTATTTCAATATACGTTACAACAATCCCGAACAACAACAAAACGAACCAACTCGAACCAAAACAAAGATCAACGAATTCCAGCACTCCGAAGTATCCGCAATAAACAAATAACCTGAGAGCAAGTGAACCTTTTAACAAACGGTTTTACTGGAAGGCTGGAATGCATTAAAAAACAAAATGCTATAAAGTAAACTAACACCCGAATCTAGAAACATCAATTATGTGAAGACTGCTCAGCTGCTCGGGCGATAACTTGTTTGTAAAGACTTTGTTAAAATCAGTTTAATGGAAAATATGAACTGATAGCTTTCCGCCCGCGTGACTTCATTTTTATGTCATGAAAACTAATTATTTCAAAAAAATATATATGCCTTTTGCAATCAGGAAGAATGTAGCTTCTTAACAGTGAAATATTCTTTGAAATCGGTTCAGTAGGTTCAGAGATTACCTACCACAAACGAGTCAATATTTACTCGCAATAAAACTTTTGTCATAATTCATTCAGACATAGTGTTTTTAGGAATAATGATATTATGGCATAACAAATATAAGCATATATGTATTCGCATATTTTCTTAAAACACAATCAGAAATAGCCTAAAGATAACTTAGCATGATATTCTAACGCATAAAATGGGAAATGCATAACATTAACTTAACATAATGCTCATCGGCATACTATTCAAACGCTTTAAAAATTAACCTCAAGAAACAGAATCTTGAAACTGATGCACTTCGCGAAAAGGTTAGTGAAACTGGATAATTTTAATCCGTAGGTAATCCAAATTGAATAGTCATGTTCGCGGGTAAGGGGTGACCCAAGGGCCACGCCGCCGCAACTTAACCTACAGTCCCAACTCATTATGCCTTGTTTTTATGCCAAATGATTATTAGGAGAATATTAAAGATGGCTAATGACTATTATGCGTCTCCTCAATAGTCCCATTGAATATAGCCCTACAGATCGATATGCTTAAAACTCATTATGATATACGATTATGCCAAAGTTTCAATATGACAGTAAAGATTATGCAATATTCATTATACCTAAGAAAATTAGTCAAAATAAATTGTAACTCGCCTCAATAATACAAACTCACAAACGCGTACCTCTTTATAGTATAGATATATGTTACAGGACCGAATTACAAACATTGGTACAAGTAGAAATTTCAATATCATTATTGCAAGAACAAATCAATGCTGGCCACAAAGGATTGTGGTTCTAAACGAGAGTGTAAAAATTACTGCCGCTTACGTCTTATGTACGAATTTCGCATAGTTCAAAAAAAGAAATGTCAAGCTTCACAGCTCCAGCCTTGCAACTATAGAATAAAAGAGTTCACATTCGAACTGGGTTGGCAAGAAATCACTCGAACCGCGGTCCGGATGCGTAAATCGAAAATCTAAAGTGCACCGGACGAGATCCGGTTCCGGGTGCAGAGACAATGATGCGCTGATTCCGATGCAATGCTTCCGTTTTATAAAACGCAGTATTGTTGTTTTTGATTCGCGTCCAAATCGTCGCGGGCGAAGCAAGTCGGGTTAGGATTTATTCACTAGCTGCGACTTCAACAATGTGAATATAGGTTCGTTATTACGGGGTTGTCCCTGTATTGAATGACATTCATTTAAATCATACAAATGTGTGATGAGTTTTGGCTAACAAAATAAATTGTATAGTCTAGAAGTTAGCCATATGCCTATATTGAGCCCTCTGCCCAGTAGTATCATTAACATGAATTATTTTCAAGGTTTTTTCTGTTATGCTATTTTTCAAAACTGCGAAAGTAATCACGAAAATTTAAATTATGATTTGTTCCATGACGTTAATCCACCAGAAGCATCTAATTTATGGTTGCACCAACAATAACATCAAGAATCAGTTTTGAAGAGGGGGATAATTCCGAAAGTCTAAAGCAGTTTTATAACTGAATTAATTAAATCTGTGATTTAATGGTGTGGGCAATCTAAATTTGACAAGTTATAGATTTCTTTTAACGCTGCGGTATCATACCGATGGCGATATTTGACATAACAACGTTTTAATTCTAAAATAGCTGTTAGAAAAATAAATGTTTTTTTTTTATTTTTTTTTCACTTTTTCGAAGTATTTCTTCTTTGAGACATAAGGCGTACACATGCTTATTCGAAAGGGCTGCTTCGAGCAAATTATATAAATATCCATGTTATTATCAAACAGTTATCGTATCTAATTTATTCGCTCTTCTGCAATCATTCTAGTACTTTCACGACTATTTTTTGATTCGATTTTTTACTGATTATCCTTTGACACGTTACTATATTTTTGATTGACCCTAGGCGCGCCTTGAAAAGGCCTTGTGTTCAGGTGTTGAATTCCGCGTTCAAAGTTCGATCCAGAACGCACATAAGTCATCATATCGAACAGAACACACATGTTTTATAATTATCATATTGTTCAGTGTATCAAATTGAGTTGTTTAAATGCCTAAACTCATAATACAAGCCTTGTTTAATTTGTAGGCAGATGACGTTGTAATATGTGTCAGGTATTATTTTTTAATTCATATATTCTGGAAATTTGCTAAAAGCTTTTCAGGAATTTTATTCAACTGGCAACAAAAGTACGGGTGGGGAACAACTAAGACATAGACAGTCAAAGGAAATTAAGTCCATAGTATACTATCATAACCAAACAAGAAATATGAAGAAAAATGCTAAGACCTTTGTATCTTGAAAATAAACAAACAAAACAGGAAATGGAACAACACGACCATTGAGCGGTTGAATAGATAAAGAATCTTGTAAAATTGATCTTAAATCTCCTTTCTTCGGTTGATTTTTAAAAACAACTAACACTCTTACTGGTTTTTTTGATCTTTAAATCCTTACAAACGTTAACTATAATGAAATTATAATTACTAAAAAATGTATTAAAAAACATACAGTCAACCAATTCAATGGAAATGAAAACAAAAAAGATCGGCTTTAAAAATAAACTTGGTTTTTTTTTTGCTAAGAATTAGTTGGACCTTGGATGACGTCAACAGTTAAACGACGCATATCATTTTGTTTAATTTAAACAAAAAAACAGCCAACCCATAATTTTGTTGTGAGATTTCTAAACTAGGAGCGGAACGTTTTGATCCTCAGCTCTTTTAGCAATTTTCACGGTCCGCCTTTTGGATGAAAAAGTTGTGTTCCATTTAGCTATAAGCTTCCCAGATAGCACTTTAAGGAGTTTGCGGGCGTCAGAAATGCTGACTTGAAGATTATAGGATCACCCTCCGCACTCCGCTGAGATAAAGCATTAATCCCGCTCTTATCACCCGGAGATACGACCCAAATTCCTCTATCATGTGACCCTTTTCGGTGGCAATAGCCACGCATATTCTTTCACCATGTCCCGAGCTATTTTGCACGCGTCGTATGGGGTTGCGACTGCTGTAATTTCCGACTTTAATCTCTCAAGTTGTAGGTTTCTTTTCGCTTTTCACGTCTTGATGTAGGTCGCCAAAAATACGCTTAAGGAGTTATGGGTCACAAATAAGTTTAGGTGGTTTGGTAATGGAAGGTTCTCGCCTGAAATGAGATCTAGAATGCTTTTAGAAACGTTGGCTGAGGACAAACAAAAAATAATGTTGTTACATAAAAGTGATTTTAAAAGAAACTTCACTTTCAGAACAATCTGGACTATTTTCTCGTTATCCACATGGTTAAACCAAGATAGCGGGATGGCGTTGAGAAAGTACAGATGTTCTGTTTTCGTGAAAGTAAAGTTATTTCTTGGGAAGTTTAGGAAATGGAATTTCTTGATGTCTTTACATTTTATCGTGTTTACAAATAGCAACTGAAGATGACGATAAATGGTCACGTAATTTGAATTTACTTCAAATATTAAGAACAATATTCCTGATGAATAACACGACACTGAATCAGCTTTTCTGTAGATTAAAAACGCACAGCAAAGCATAATATTAATAAATTAATAAAGCAATAAATTATTACGAACTGTATTTTGTAAATTTCTCTCTCACTTACTTTTAAATTTTGCTAAATTTTTTGTGTATTGCAATTTGGAAATGGATATTAACGAAGAAATTAAGTGATCTATTATTATTCGCAAAAGTAACTTATCCTAGATGATAATTAATTTCCACCTACCAAAGTTTCATTTACCCGTAGGCTGCCTGGACTGGAAGAGATTTTATCGCTATTAGCGATAAGGCCGCCTAAATTGTGCATTGATTTAAATGTGATACTTTGCTTTAAGTTTCTTTGTTTTGTACAATAAAGAATATTATCTATCTATCTATCAAATTTTGACTATGAAGTTCAAGTAACCTTAAAATGAAACATAATAATAGAGCAGTTTGAGTTAAACGTTTTGCGCGTACATACGGCAATAAGCGCGTTAACGCTCGTACGAGTAACGTGTGCATCAAAACGCGTGCCTGTGCCTTGCGCATGAAGGCAAGTATGTGCCTTCATGCACTTCCTAAAACGAGCTTGTACGCGCTTATACGCAGGTCTGAAACCCTAAAACAGTAAGTTCCTTCATGATCAGGAATCATCATCACTGAAAGACTTCTATTTACCAAATCCTATAGAAATGCCTTTACTTCTGGTGATAAAATTCAATACATAACACCTAAGCACCTAAGGTGTCGGGTCAAAAGGCAACACATCAAATATCGTAAAAGAGAAAAGTTTTTTGATGTCCCCTAAGGGTTTTATTAGCTACTGTTTATTGCGAGTTTTTATGTGGGCCAAGAATTACCTGTACGGGTATAACTTCGCTTTATGGCGCTTTCTGTTGGGAATAACGTATTTTACTAATCTCATTCGAGAGTGAGATAAGGGTTTGTTTGTGCGTGAATCCGTATGAAATATGCACGGTTGGGATTCTCACAGCTAAATCAATATAACTCAAAACTACTTACTTTCGTTTCAATAAGTCAAGTTTAAAATTGTATGGAAGTAATAAGTGACATCAAATGTCATCTTAATAAGACGAATGCTAATGTCATTCCAGTACATTTTTCACATTTCAAATGTCGACACGCAAGTAACGTGTTGCTCTTGGCTAGAGCCGGTCTGTGGTGGAAAAATCTGACCAACCATTTTTTTCAAAAAGCTACCCGGATATCGGTGTAGGGCTTACCACCTACCTATTAAGGTTCTAAGGCTCGATAAAAAGTGGACTTCTGTGTGTTCCGTTCTTCATGACGGCAACAGTCAACTTGCCACCCACTTACACACACCTAACTTTGTCAAGTACATACATATACATCCCCCGTAGGTAAAAATGTACCATCATCGTCAGTTGGTTAACTACTGATCAAAGACCACATCTACCGCTTTTGAGCTTTTGCATGCAGTCCAAGCCACAACCTTCATTCCTGCTTGGGGACGCTCTACGATGGGTTTTCAATGTTGGAAAAACTTAATCTGTTCGTAGGAATGTTTTCAAATATCTTTCACTGAAGAGATAAATTTATCTACGTGTTATACCAACCTGCGTGTCACAAATACATATATAAAAAGAATAAAAAGAATTTATACAATATGTGCATTTCTATATACAACAGCTTGCCGAACGAATTGAAAATATTAAAACCTAATGTATTTAAGAAAAAATGAACGATGGCTATTAGAAAAATGTTTTTATAGTGTTAAGGAATATACAGAGTTTTGTTCAAAAGTAAAAACCAGCTAGTTTATTAAACATTTACACGTCTGCATGCAGACCGAATACAATGGACAATTTATGCTATATTTTAAGAACTTTTTTGACATGTATTCTCAAAAATAAATATTTCCACTTTGACTTTGAAACTGGCCTTGGCCTTTATCAAAGATCTACAAATAAGCCTCTGCATAGATATTAATTTGCCAAGCAGTCCTCGGGGCTTAAGTATACAAATGTTTAGGTAAAAACTATTTTCCTCTTTTTACAACATCACCAAACATTAAGACTGAAGAAAATTGAACTCTTATGAATCTTTACATGGAGGTGCCCGTGGCTAAGTGATGGCAGCGGATCGGCCACGATCCGATGTTAAGCAACGCCAGTCAGGTCGGGTTATGGATGGGTGACCATCCCGACCAAAATTAAGTGATGCATTCTTCGGGCATCTTCGTGCTTCGGAAGGCACGTTAAACAGTTGGTCCCGGCTGACGTCGCAAGATATCAGTCGTGAAGCCTAGTCAGTGGCCTAAAACGGCGGCTTGATAACATCTGACGGTAAGGTTTATCACTGGCCTTACATTCACCTCTCCAACAATCCGCACTGAGCCCGCGTGTTGGAGTATGGCTCGTACCACCTCATGGTTGAGTTGAGGCCTGTGCCCAGCAGTAGGACGTATAAGGCTGTATTTGTTGTTGTTTGTTGAATCTTAACAAAACGACACACAATAACGTTATATAAAAATACTTGACAAAAAAGCGCACTTACTCACATTCGGCCCGAATAACATACTCGTAGATAAGGTTCCTTCAGTCAGCGATGTTACAAAAGGTATTTCCAGTTTGACCTCCCTCTTGTATTTGTCAACATCGATCCGAATCCTTCTCCCTTTGTATCCATTTTTCACGTGAAGGTTTTTATGTTATGCTCGAATAACAACTCATCTTGTCTTTACAGTTTTAATCGTCAAACGCCACCCATGTTAATATCACCGCTTGTTTGCCATCGATAGCAATTTACTGCACCTGTTTTTTAACTTAACAAACTAATCTATTAATTTAGTGAAAGATGAAAATAGATAAGATGGGACGAGAAGGATGGGCCTTAAAAGAACGGTCAAGGATATCCAACTGAAAGTGAATCGAATCAGAAATAAAAACACCAAAAGAAGATGGGTACTAGATCTAGAGTTTATTTAGGTATATTATTGGTATTAGTTTAGGAAATGTAATGCTTAATATGTAATATAACTTATTGAAAAATAATAATGGAATACAGATACAAATCATGAGGAATGAAAGACAACAAAGAACTGACCTCACTAAAACTAAGCGCTTTGGACCAGAAGTAATTCGAAATGAAAAACATTCGAAAAACAAAACACCGGACTGAAAATCAGGATTTCCAACAATGTAGGCTTGGGTGATCCCTTGTTTCACAGACAGAATTTTCATAGAATTTCGGTTCACAGAAAATGTTTCATAGAATATTCGGTTCAAATATTTTCATTTCGAATATTATTGTTTTATCGACTGTTTACTTCATAGAAAATTCAGTCCATATATTTTTATGTCAAATATTATTATTTCAAAGACTGTTTACTTCATAGAAACAGACTTTACAGAAATTTAATTAATTTAATAACAGACATTAGTTCAAAAAGCCTCTGTTGGATAGATTAGGTTAGAACTGTGACATGTGGTCACAGTTCTAACCTAATGGTGAACTGCCACCAGAAGCGAATTTTCGGCAAATGAACTAACCTTAGGTGGCAAAAAAACTGTTCTTGAGAATACTTCTTACAAAAGCCAAACTTTATGAGCAATAATAATGCTTAATTTGATACTCTATGATATGAATAATCTAAGAAATGAATTTCATTTGTAACAAAAATCTATGATTCAAATTTCTTTGAAGTTACTATTCTGCGTATTGATTATTCGATGAAATGATAGTATCAGAAACAATTTATGTGAAACGAAGTTCTATAAAACAGTGTACAACCGTAAATGAAAAGAAAATAAAAAGGGATCAACGAGAAAATAAAAAGAACGGAGACAAAACTCCAAAAAGTGCGCTGTGACAAGTACGCTTCCATGTGTCGTGCGTGAGCGCTCGGTTTGAGCACTGGCCAACCAGTCTCCCCCCATTTTTTTTATAATGCCCGTCAAGATGACCTCACTCCACCTAATGAAAAGTGGTCTTGAGGTCCAGATATGAGGCTGACAAGCCCAGTCATTCAAACGAATCACTGGGCTGGCCATCCTCACCTTGAAGGCCTGCAGAAATGGCTTTTCACGCCCCGCTTGAAGACCCCGGGACTATAAGAGGAAGGAAACACACGCTGGAAGAGCATTCCACGTCTGCATGGTACGACAAAGGAACGAGTCACCGAACCTTTTAGTGCGAGCCAACAAATGCTGGATTGTGTGTGGATGACTACGTAGTCCAGCACACGTGGTGCGGGAGTGGAAGGATTAGGAAGGGATAAGCTGCGTATGTAGCAGGGCCGCCAAGGCTCATGCACTTGCTTGTGATAGTATACGTACCTGTTGCGACTGTTGAAGATTGGTCTCTGTTCCTTTTATATTTGTACTTGGTCTTGCAATAGCAGCGCCTAATGGGTACAAAATTACAAATGTATTAATGAGAAACTTCAAGCAGGCAAACTCCTGATTCAAAATTAAACTCCCAAACTGGAACTTGCTTCTCTATTCAAAAAGTATTGTGTTTCATTGGAGCGAAAGTTCCTAACATTTGGCCCCGAAGTTCGAAGCTTGGCGCTTCGATTTCCAAATAATTCATAATTCATAATCTTTATTGCGTTATGTGGTACATGTTGGTCTTAAAATTATACATATCCGCACATTAACCCTGTAAGGGCACTGCATAGAATAGAGCAACAATTAATAACATAGATTACATAACTAAAATAAATTAAATCACAATCAAATTCATCATGTAGGCAGATACATAATATAAGCATATTTATAAGCAGAAATAATTCATTTTACAAATAATATTAAAATCAATAAGTACTGTTTAATAAGGAGAGGATAATTAATTTAATTTAATTGCTTAGTTATTTTTAGCTCAAAACAGACTCCTTTAGTCCATTTTTTTAACCGTTGTTTTAACTGAGTTACACTAGTATTGCAGTAAACTGCGCTGAGTGTTAGTGAATAAAACGGATTGCGTTTTACTTCGGAAGCTCAATTCAAAAAGATCCAAATAGAAAGAATTGATTTACCGATTCTTCAAAAATAAGACTTTTTATTTAGCTTCAAAATTTCACTTAATTTAGCGAGCATCAAAAGGAACGACTGCTTTTCTAAAAGATTGTCACTTCGAATTTCTGCTTTGTGCAATCTGCCACTATAGAACTATAACGTACATCGTACCAATCTACAATTTTAGCACGGACGTCACCGAACGGGGAAAGTCGAAAAAACAATAAGCCCCGTCGGCCTTAGGAAATGGAACAAATTGAGCGAGTCGACAATTCCCACACCCAAATTTAAGTCTTACTCCACTGAAATAGGGTCAAAAGCTGTACTTGTTGTACAGGCCGATCGTACTCCGGACAGGACTATGAATTTTATCTCGACTGCACCGCGTTCGCTGCACTCCTTTGCTTTATGCTCGTTTTGGGACAAGAGATCGTGTGCTAACTGGAAGAGGCTTTTACTCGTATTTCTAAAAATAAATTCTGCTTGAAATGAGAAGCTTCGTCCCGCTTAGAATCTTAACTGGTCGTCTATCGATGCAAAGCGCGACGGTAAAAAATGTATTGTTATCTTTTGTGTCTAGCACATACGACAGACTAGGGCTTAGAACCCCTCTTATTTCTAATCAGACGATATAATAACAAAATGAAGTAAATGAATGGATCATCGACTCAAAAAAGAAGAAGAATGTGTTACTCTTAAGATATAATTGAAACCACCTCATTAAAGAGTCCGTATTGGCCTAAATATCACGCATTCTTAAATCAAGATGTTGCGATGCGAGAGATTCACTTACAATCGTTTTTCCTACAAGGTGTTTATCTCTCTTCATGTACTTGTTACCCCCCATACCACTGGGCTACTAATTCAGTAAATTTCTTTAATTGTTTGTTAAATTATCTGTTTAAGAGCCTTGAACTTTTCTGAAAGCTACTACACATTTGATAATGAAGATCGTACGAGTAAGATAAGGGCGACCAACCAGGCGGACCTGAGAAAGATCGCATGATAATGGTGGATACGGTGACTGTCATTTCAGTTGTTAAATTTTTTGGGATGTTAGAGAATCTAAGAAAAAAAGAAAGAATAGAATTGCTCTTTCAAAATGTTGTCGCTTCCAGGGATGCTGGTCACAATATTGCCACCAATCCGTCTATTTCTATGGAATCTAACAAAATGTTTCGTTCGCTTCGTCGGTTCCGCTGACGGCCTGATGTATTGAGTGAAGCCGCCTGTGGGGAATCGGAGCCTTAGATAAATATTTGAAACATCTTTTCAGTTTTTTTGCTGTGTAGTTGTTCGCGCTTATTTTAAGTAGCAGTAATATTTCAAAGCAAAAAGTAGCAGAAAAACATAGCTAAAGACACCTTAGTGGATAGGATATCGCAATGAACTGATAGCCGTTTCTGTAGTGACGTTGGCGAGGAAGACTGTGGTCCTCTATCCTGAATTTTCATGATTAAGCCAAATTTTGTATTTTGAGCGCATGATCCAACTTTTTAAGCACCTAATTTACGACCTTTGGATAAAAAGTTGGACCGTTCAAAATACAAAACACAGTCCAACTTTTCGTTTTGACAAAATAATGAAACACATTTGTAAATAAAATCTTTTTTTTATCATAAAATGATTAAACTCGCCACCTAAAAGCCTTATCTGTCAACTTCAAGTAGAAAGAAAAGACCAAAACGTCAGACATAAACTTTTGTTGACATACTCGTATAATGAACCAAAATATGTATAATTCATCACATTAACTGTAAAAACATTTAACATTTCTTAATTTTACCGATTTTGCTCTATTAAGAGTCCAGGTTTGTGACAGATGTTTGTTTGAATAAAGCATAATTACTGTTCAAATATAATTATAAGGCTGTATTTGTTGTTTTTGTTTTTACTGTTCAAAATTAATGTCAGTATATCTATGATTTTAATATAATCAAATTATATTATTTTTTTACAATCCAATCAGTAAATTGGACCTAAAAACGTAATGCAAAATGTGCAATAAATCACGATGTACACGCGCGCGCTATGGCCGAGCTTAATTTTCATGACGGCCCCTTAATTAATCTATGTTCAGTAGTGAACATTTAACGACTACGAATTTGGATAAGGATGGTTCAAGTAAAAATACAGCATAATACATATTACTACACCAGAGATTTCACTTTCCCATTGCAGACTCTAGAGGAAACTATTTGTGGAGTTAGCAAATGCACTGTGGCGATACCCAGGTCACCTAGACAGTACAGGGGCCTTACTACGATCCCTTAATATTTTCCCTTTATGTAATGAACTTAACAAGTGTTTAGTTCATTCCCGAAACTGGGCGTAGCGAGGAATTTCGTGTTATGATTTTTCGTTTCCAACCAGTCAGACACTAACGCATCAGATAGGCTGAACATTTAGTGGTGAAATTGCTCGCTATTTAGGGCAGTTTAGGTAATCAACTTGACTAGATACAAGCGATTGCAATAAGGCCCTAGCTCCTCGATAAGCTTTGACTACTATAATCACAAGCGGAATTACTGCATAAGTCGTGTTATTCAAGGTATTTTGGAACGGCAACAAAAAAAGCTCAACTTCAGGCGTAGGAATCTACTGTATCATAATGCTGAAACAGACTGGGAAACTGGTTTGCGGACGAGATTTGACAAATTAGTATGGCATCAAAACTAAGCGTTTCAGTGTTCCGCCTCTTGCGCACACTTGGCCGCAATCTCCAACTCATGTGTTTAGAGCGAGGCCACACGAAGCGACAGCGGCGCGGTGCGGCGCGGTGCGGCGCCGCAGCGTCTGCCTACGTACAAATTACTTGACCATGTTACAAGACGCGTTGGGCCGCCGCGCGGCGTCTATACGAGATAATTGCGGTGCGGCGCCGCACTGCACCGTAACTCGCTATTAGTGGCTTGATCTCAGCCACAGTAGTCACTGAGATCAAGCCGTGTCTATCAGCCCAGGGGCCATAATATTGCAATATTTTGCCACATTTTAAAAGCTACTTTTGCAAGATAGACCACAACTATTTGACCGATAAACAAAGGTATGAAACGTCAAATAAGAGTTCGTAATACCAATACGCCGTCGCCGCGCAGAAGCTGAGTTTGCATGACGTAATGGTAACGTGACTGGGAATAAGAGATCATAATACCATAATGCCAGGACGCTCAATTCACAGACAAATGCGAGCAAGCTTTAAGAGATCGCAATAAGGTACCAGGTCCCTAGTCAGTGCGACCAGTGTCTGCGAATAGTATCCCAGAATACAGCAGCAGTAACTTTTAGGTATTAAAAGACGCTTGACGCTTTTTTTTATATAGGACTAGACAGTCATTTGATCGCAATCGCACCTGATGGTAAGTGACGATGCGATCTATGATGGTACATGTCCGCCTAGTAAATGCCTATTCACTCTTGTCTTGAAAAGACCTAGATTGTATTGGTTCGGAAACACATGCGCGGGCAGCGAGTTCCACTCCTTTGCTGTTCGCATTATGAAGGAGTCCGTAAAACGTTTTGTGCGAATGGCTGGAATATCCACAACGTGCAGGTGGAAGGCTACTGTGCGTCTTGTTCTCCGATGGTGAAAAGGAGATGGTGGTACTAACTCATGCTGCCTACCGGATTGTGGAAAACGCGGGTTCGACTCCCGCTTGTGCCCCAGGATCAGACCGAATTTTTATAGTTTCTGTCTTTAGCACTAATTCTCTTGCAATGGACAAAAAAAATCGTGAGACGTTTGCCTTTAAAGTGCAGGTAAATAATATCAAAAAAATATTGATTCTCTGTTTGAACATTTCGTCAAAACTAAAGCTCATACCGTAATTGTACTTTTGTACAACTTTTTGATCACTGAACCTGTAAGTCTATAGCAACAGACGTTTCATTCAACTCTTGTTCCTTTCTTGTTCAGTTTTAAGTCAGCCCCAGTGTCCTTCGAACAGTACGGGTAATACCCACGGGTATGTTATTGCTGTTGTATTCGCATGGGAATTGATCTAGTGTACTTGTGATTGGAAATTGTCTGAGTACTTATTAGAAATATTTTTCCTTTTTAGAAAACATGAACAACCAGAGTATTTCTCAATAAAAATGTATAAATAAATAATAAATAAATACATATGCGCCAGACAACACACCTCTTGTTGGTCTCGAAGTAGGGATTAATATCCCTGTGTTACCACACAAGGAAATAAGCCAGGGTCGTCTCCCAGCACACCCAGACCCGAGTCAATTCAGAAAAGATCGTTTCCTGAATTGACCCGACCGGGAATCGAACCCGGGACACTAGGGAAATCGAGGCGAGAAACCGTGCTACAGCGCACTACGCCAATCGTGTCGTCAAAAGTATAAAAGTATATAGTCTTTGAAAAAAAAGTGTGCTTAGATATAGTTGAAAAGTTATATCTTTTTAAGTCTTTGACTGCCGCCAAACCAGACACAATAGAAAATCTATTGTTTGCGGTGACCCCCACGGCGTTCAACGTGTTTAATCATGCGAAGTAAAAATAACACAATTTTGTAGGATGAATATTAATATTAAAAATACCGAAGAATTATCACTATAATTGTATTAATTACTAAATACTTACATATTTTTAAAATAGTGTCTTTCTACCTTCCATTCAAAATCCTATTTTCCAATCTACATAATCATTTTTACTTCCAAAAATGCAATACATAATGAATTACCAATTTAATGCAAAAAACACAAAATAAGTCGCATTTATTTACTTTTAAGTTATTATATTATTATTTACTCTTTATTTATGTTTTACACGTTTCATTCTGATTGGTTGTTGGTGTGACGTCTACGCCATTAGATTTATTGTGAAAATCAGGAAGAACGTGTAGTGTTTAGTGGGACTACTTTTTCGTAACAGGAAATATTATAGCCAATTTTCACAAAACGGGTAAGTCTTCATTTATTCATCTTTTCGTAATACATGTGGTACGATTATTTGATAAGCTACTTTATTTTTATTTGCAGTATCAGCTTTTATCAAACTATTGACTTTTCATTGCCTCGTTAAGTCTAATATTTAATTCAATTTTGCTACGTTTTTTCTATGAATTTCGTAACGTAAAAAAATATTACAACATAGAGCTGAGTGTTCACAACCTGAATGAACATTAGCCGTCAAAATAATTTGTTATTATATAACAAACTATTTGCTTATTATTTAGTTACTAAGTATAGAAAACTATTTCGTAACAACATTATTAAATTATTTAGTTACGGACATTTATTTTTAAAAATAGTCGCATGTATTTTTTGCTTAGTAGTAAAAGTACTGGTTTTTAGGTCCAGTTGAAGCCGAATACTGTAGAAATCGCTCTGTCCGCGCGTAGTATGTAGTTCATAGCAATTTGAACTGTCAGCTCAGCTTAATCCGGGGATGGTAGGCACTAATCAAGTGGTGATCAATTTAAGGAGTGCTGCAAATGAAACCATACACAACCATTGCAAAATAGGTCTTCTGGTGGCATTCTAAGGTGCCTATATGTATGTAAAACATGACGTACAGTGTGTACACTTTTCAATACTAAGTGAGGAAATCAGCACAATATAAAGAAATATCAGGGACACCTTAAACCAAAATCACTTACCCAAACTCATCACTTATTGCTCATCTTGACTTGCGATTAGTCCCAGGTTCGACTCCTGATCGGATCAATCGAAAATCGGTCCCTTATTTCAGTTAATGCATGATAATGCACGACCGCACACCGCAAGAGTTGTAAGACAGACTCTCGCCGCAGCTAACATCAATGTCCTGCCCTGGCCTGCTCAGTCGCCAGACTTGAACCCGATTGAGCATGCATGGGATATGCTACAGAGAAGAGCTCTGCCGAATATGGAGGGTATCCAGTCGCAAGAAGACCTTTTTTTGTTGTTGCAACGAACATGGGCGGCCATTCCACAGCGTGATTTGGATGAACTCATTTTGAGTATGCCAAACCGATGTTCTTGTGTTGTTAGTGTTTGCGGTAGAAACACGGATTATTAATTGTTTAAGTTACCCAATAAAATTTTAAAGAAAACTGTTATTTCAGTCTTTTTTTCGAACTTTAATGTTAGTGGTTCAAATGTCAAAAATCCCTTTATTAGGAAAATGGCAAATTTCTTTATTAATGCAAAGGTGACTTGGTTTATCGTTACTGTAGACAAACGAAAACACTTTATTTGATGAATCCTTAAAGAAAATTTTAATTAATATCAATCAGGAGAAAAGTTATTTCAAAAATATATGTTGATCCCTAGACACTTTTGATGTGTGTATGTATTCATATTTCAAGAGCATGAGTGCCACGCCGCATGCGTAATTTGGGACCATGACAAGTGAGGTATTGTCTGGCGTAAGAAAAGGTTTATTTAAAAATCTCTGTACCTTAGTTACGCACTTAAACTGACCTAATAAAAAAACTCGATAAAACCTCGACAAACATATTTAAATGGCGTAGAATTTCGATTCATCGGGATCGATTCTGCTGGAGTGCCATCTCAGATCCGTCAATACCGCTCCATCTTGAAATCTTTGAGAGAGAATTGCTTTCACAAGCTGAGCGACCTCGGAGCTCGAGTATCGAGATTTCCATTGATTTTGTTACATTCGACATTATGCGAGGTTTGAATGAGTCGACCCTTTTTTAATAACCGTATTTCGCGGACCGTAAGTTGAAGTAGCTATTACAAGTTATTTGAAATCGTCAAAATTGAATCAACCATACAAGTCTAACAATAAACTCACCGCACATTTGAACAGTCTCTCCAGACGATACATAGTGTCATTTAGACGATCTGTTTTTCTGGAAATGATGATAAAATAACATTGCCTTGATCAGTTGAACGTCTTAAGCTACGTTTCTCATCAAAAACTTTATTTTTCTTTCGTGTTTTGTTTACTAAACAAACTTATCTCCTTTTATATGTGCAATAAATTACTAACTCACGAACTAAAGCAACAAAAACTGTTCAACATGTGTTATTAAAAGCGAAATAAAGTTTCCTTACATTTGCGTGACCACAACACTTATAAAACTGTTACTAAACTGAGATTGTCAATAAACTGGCCTATTCGCTATGATGAGCCGCATTTAATTTGCACCACCATAAAGTCCCTTTCTGCCGCAAAACGGCTCGTAAAACCCAACTATCACGCAAATATTTTTCAAGCTTTTTGAAAAGCGAACGACATTCGGGCTGTTTTGTTAAGTGGTCGGATAATATAACTGGGGTTAGAGTGAATTTGACTAAGGTTCGTTCGTTGAGTTGTGAAATATTTCGTCTTAGCCGTTGGGGCTTAGGAGTTCTGAAATGGGAATTACAGGATGGCCTTTAGTGCTGGAGGTCATGGATTTGATTGACTAAGTTCACGCCAGAAACTCTGTTTAGTTTGGGCTCAGATTACATTGATGTAACGAGTTAAGATAAAATTGGGCAGAAGCTGATTACTTTAATAAAAATATTATCCCATTCCGAAACGTAACTTTCTTTAGTTAGAAGTAGAAAATAATATATTTTCAAATAATACGTATGTTAAGGAGCTAGCTATTTTAGTGTACCTACATCACGATTTCATCAGTAAGAGTGTATCTTTAAAACGTTAGGTAAATGTACTGGGTCCAAGCCTTCCTCGTTATATGGGCTATCTAACTCTGAAAGAGTTTTTCAAATCGGATCAGTAGTTTCTGAGATTAGCGCGATCAAGCAAGCAAACAAACAAACTCTTCAACTTTATAATATTAAGTATAGTATATATGATTACTAAGATCCCACGTATACTTACAAGTTAGATAAAAAATAACATTAGTGGAGACAAGAGGTTCCTGTCTTCCATTTGTAGATTTCAGCCTTTTCTTTTATCTTACCTGTAACAAAAATAACGTTCATTTGTTATTCGGATAAAATGAACATACCAGAGTTGTAAGAAAAAACAAATCATAAAACTGATCCACAAATTATGCGATGGCACATGACATGAATTGTATCTAAAGAGCTCAGCTAGCGTGACAAGGATACGAGCATTTAAAGAGTCCAAAACACGTTATTATTCGGCTTGTTGGTGCACTGGCAGCGATCCTGCCTTGAGTACCGTAGCTCGTGGGTACGATCACCCATGATAAACATTCGAAAAGCACAGGGAAAGAACGATTCAAGTCACCCTAAAACTGATTTTAGGTTATTAACGCAATCTAGTCCGTAAGATGGTAAGCCTGCCTGTCGCTGGGCATGGAAAGAATAGAAACGTACAAAGTTCCGAAAAATCACGTTTTATTTACGTTTAACATAAAAGTTATTAGTGATCATAGTTTAAGCGGTAAAAGTTAAAAACGATCGGAGTCAGAAGACTTTGATCGTTCTTACAAGTTTTCGAATGAATAATCTAAGCGTCAGTAGACGTTCTCTTGCTCTGTGGCATGACATTATATGATTTAAGTATGGGTCTGAATTTATATTTTTTTTTAATAAAAAAGTATTAGCAGTGATTTGAAGACATATTTAATTATTATTATTCTGTCATTTAGTACTTAAGAGTCTTGTAAGTTAAAAAATCATTTATCTTCTAATTTATATAAAGTGATTTATAGGTTTTATGTATTTAGGTATATATTTAGAAATAATTATGTATATTTAAAAGTCTCTGACACCCATAATCTAAAATTCAGGATATATTAGAATTAGTAGGACATTATTTTAGAATTTACATCTAACTAGCTCTAAAATGACAAACTTATCCAAACATGAACCAAATCAAACCTGTAAGTTTTTGGAACAAAAACAAGTAAGTTGATGTACCTAATTTAAGACACAGAAATTAGAATATTTATTTGCTACAAACACAGTTCATAAAATGGTGAAATAATAATGCAAGTCTAGAGTGTTCAGCCTGCTCGCAGACGTTCAAAAAAAAAATTAAAAATAGCAGTACAATTATAAAGACCAAACAATGTCAATAAACACCAATTAAATATGAACAAAATTAGAACATCGAATTAAGAATCACATTAAATTAAGAATTACATTATATTATATTAAATTTTGTCGATTTCCAATTAAAATATTCCTTAAGACTATAAAAATGCTTATCCATGAGCCATTTCGACAGTTTACTTTTAAAAATTCTACCCCTTAACATTTTTAAGTCTTCTGGGAGCAAATTATAAATTACTATGCTCATGTTATACGCATTTCGTTTATAATTATCCTAGTGACAAGGAGGCTGATATATCAAGTCTCTGTGCTGCGGTCTTAACTGTCTCGTTGAGACTTCCTCGCGTTTTTTATAATACCTTGAGAATGACTTTACAAATAAACAAATTTCTCTGATATAAATGCAGGGTAGCGGTAGTATATTAAACTCTTTAAAAAGTGGTTTACAGCTATTAAGATACCACGCATTACCTAACGCCCGGATGCACCTTTTCTGAATTTTGAAGGCTCTTTCAAAATCCACCGAATTGCCCCAGAGTATGATTCCGTAAGTACTGACGACACATAGCCATGGTAAGCAGTGAGCGCCGCTGCGGTTGATACAGACTGACGGACCCTTTTTTAAGCAAAAGTAACGTAAGTTTATTTTATTTATGTTATTGTATAAACATTTCTCCTTCTTATTAGTTTCTGTGTATTCAGGCACTTACAAGCCTCTATTTAAAAAAAAATCCCTACTGGAAGATTGTCTGGAAGAGTATTAGCGATACGTCCCTCTAAATTGTGCATTGTTTCAATTGAAACACTAAGTTTTTATTTCGTTTGTTTTGTTCAATAATAAAAGAATCTGAGGCCCGTATTCTAAAACAAAATCTGTACTTGAGTAGAGATCTGAGTGACGTTTTTGTATGAACTGACGTTTTGAAATCTCTACTCAAGTACAGATCAGTGCTTGAGTATGATTCTAGAATACGGGCCTAAAATTCCAAACCTCGTGCTAATCATCGATTTAAATCAATGCAGTTTAATTGCTTTTCAACTTTATACTGCTAATGCTCTTATAGCTCTTGCTGGAAACTGGATTTGTGAAGAGCGTTAGTAATGACCGTCCAGGGCGGGCATAGCGAGTACTGCCGACTGATGGTCGACGCGGCCTGTGCTAATTGGTCATTCGTCTGTTGCAGAATTACCGCACATCAGAAATATTGATTGACAGAGGTTTAAATCAGTGTTGAAAACACTATTTTAATTATTTTCATGTTTCATGGTTATCTATCTCATATAGTTGTTTACACTCCACGCATTTAGAAACTTTAACAAGTTCCTTGACCCAAAGGTTGCCTGAACGAAAAGGCGAGAGGGCTGCTAGGTAAAAAAAATTATACAGTAAAATATCAATGTTATTTTTTTAGTGCAATAAAGTTTATCCATCTGTTCTTGTATTTGATAAACTGTCTGTCAAGATGGCTACAATCCAGCCTCAGCCGACAAAAATGCCTGTAGAAATGCCTTATCGCGTACCATTTTAACGACGACCGACTTGGTGTAATGGTTAAGAAGTTGGCTACTACACCAGAGGTCGCGGGTTCGATCCCCGCACAGTACAAACATTTGTGTGCATGAACATGTCTGTTTGTACTGGTCTGGGTGTCTCCTATGTATAATAAGTATGTATTTACAAAAGAAAATGTATTTAAGTATGTTTATCCGTTGTCTAGTATTCCATAACACAAGCTTTAATTAGCTTACTTTGGGGCTAGATGGCGCTGTGTGGAATAATGTCCAGGGATATTTATTTATTTATTTTAATGTTATTGTTTTAGTGCAATAAAGTTTATCCATCTGTTCTTGTATTTGATAAACTGTCTGTCAAGATGGCTACAATCCAGCCTCAGCTGACAAAAATGCCTGTAGAAATGCCTTATCGCGTACCATTTTAAGACCCCGGGATAGGAGGAAATACACGCGCAGGAAGAGCACTGGAGGGACATTGTTTATGAGAGGGGTTTTCCGTTACTATGACTACAGTATTATTTCCACAAGGTTTTACTATTAGTAGTAACTGCAGAAAAAAAGAAGCAATAAGCTTGAGTACCGTCTGGCTGTTGGGCAAAGGCCTCCATCATTGCAATCAAGTTCTAACTACAAATTATGGTTTTTAGGGTTTCGTAACTCGAAAGGCAAAACAGAACCCTTATAGTATCACTTTGTTGTCCGTCCGTCCGTCTATCTGTCTGTCAAAATACCCTGTTTCTCAGGAATGCGTGGAGGTATCAAGCTGGAGATCATATCTAATACTTCAGCTTTACTGTTCCTTGGAGCTGTAAAAAAGTCACACTTCAAAGCCAACGCAATTAAAAGATACAGCCGTTTATGCCGCATATTTCCGCAAATTTTCGACACTCGCAAGGGAATAAAAACCTACAGGGTACTTCCCATGAACTCAGAATCTTGAAATTTGGTACGTACTCGTAGCAACGTCTTATGTAATTTTTAGTTACATCATATAATAAAATAGTTTTAATAAATATACCTACGGAACCCTCGGTGCGCTTGTTCAACTCGCACTTGGCCGGTTTCTTGGGGTCAAAAAAGAGTCTTGACAGACAGACAGACGGACAACAAAGTGATCCTATAAGGCTTCCGTTTTTTCCTTTTGAGGTACGAAACCCTAAAAATTGAATTTCGGTCCTTGAAGAAGTCAGAAGTTTCTCTAGCTTTAGATATGAAAAACAAGGAGAATAAAAAAAAAAAACTATATAATCCACTGATTTGACAGAACGTAGTCTGTTGAGGCACTTAGTTGTAAATAGAAATCTCACACCTTTTTTGCTATTCAGCGTGATATACACACACGCACATACACATTAAAACAAATTCTGTCAATATCAAACAAAATCCCAAACTCTGTCAAAAAACACATCCGTTTCCATCAGCGCTCTCGCGTGTCGATTTATCTGTAACATTTTGTACCTGTCAAATGGCAACAGAAATTTTACAATATTTATGAGTTGTGGCTCTGCTGAGCTTCATCCACAGATATAAATTGAGAAAGACAACGTGAGTCTCTTCATCTGTATGAAAACCCAGCGTGAAACTTGTTTGACGCTTCTGTGAAGTCGCGATAGTCCTTTTGAGATAGTAATATATTCTTCAGTCGACTTTAATCGTACACTGGTAGACGACTTGTGAAAAATGAGAGAGCTTCATGGCCTAGGGGTTAAGCACCCCAACTGACCAGACTAGAACCAAAATCTTTGTCTTCATTGGGACTTTTCCGACTAGCTCTCCGGTTGTGGAAAACATCGAATAAAAAACCAATTATATCATTGGTGAAAAATGGGCTTCTGAGTATTCCGTTCACTATGATGGCAACAGTAACTTGCCTCTGACTACCACGTTTGTGCTTTGTTTTTTTGAATCTACATTATTTCGATAACAGTTTCTACAGTACCGCCAAAAGAAGAAAATGACTCTCCTTTTTGTCATGTGTAGTAGAAAAACTTGCGTTATCTTTTTTAATTTATGTCTATGGCTCCGTCACCATCAAGGCTGATTTATTTCTGCGGGTTCATTTCGAACGGAAATATTGGTGAACGGCTGTTCCAGCTGAAGTTTCAGTTATTAACGGTTGCGGAGGTATAATTCTCGTGCTTAATGTTTTGACTAGGAGAACATTAACTAACTTTTAAGTTCAATCACAGCACAAACATTCATGTGACGAACATTCGTCTTGTTTTTTGTGTGTTTGCTTGTTCCGAGTACAATTGTAGGTACATAGAATGCATAATGTATTTTTAATATATAGTAAAGATTTGATAGTTTGAGGGGCAGGTATGAATATGGCAGAGATCTTTATTCAACATGCCCAATAGAACAGGGCACCGCATAACCGTTAAGCAAAAAAGTCCTCGTCAGATGATTTAGCAGTGCGTTGAAGAAAATGCAATTTTTAGTTTACTTGATTTCACACCACAACATTTTGTTGTTAAGAAGAAAACTTACCCAACAGAGAAAATCTATTGCCAGTCACATTAAGTGTAAAAGTATACTGTCACGTACAAGCTTGACAAAAAAGCACTCGTACCGATTCTCTACTCACCGTTTTGAGATTGGAATCTTAAACATTCATAAACTGATTTAAGTAAAAGTGCCGAACCGTAAAGAAGAAGCTAGTCTGAACACGTTGTTTTCAACAGAATTCAATCTGGACTAAATTGAGATCATGAATACAAAGCTGTTGTGCAACCACAAGGAGTCGCAGAAACTAATTTCGGGAATAGTACAAGCAAATGTAAATAATCTGGATAAGGTGTCGGGATGAAAATGTTGATTTCTACGTTTTCAAAGATGTGAGATGTTTTTCTCAAACTAAATGCCTTTCAACAAATAGTGAGGTAAATCTTTGCGGTGGAATGGAAGACAGCTACTTCTTTCAAATCTGAATAAATGGAAAATGATGAAAACCACTTTGATTGTCTCTGCATCTGTTTTGAATATGAGTATAAACACTGGGTAGAAGTGTTCATTCCATCCATTGCTCAAACCTTTTCTTATTTTAGCGTATATAAATTATTATCGTAGATAACTTTGCACGCGGGATAATTACAAGGTTATTAATTGCACTCCCATGAATGTTTCTATTGATCTCGGCATTTTTATTTATTTATTTTTTCTTTATTGCACAAACCAATAAAATACACTGGCCGGACTTACCCTCGTGTCAACAATAAAATTGAAAGGGACTGCTATATAATATGTAAGGATAGCTCAGCTTTGATTGACGTTTGTGAATTCGGGCGGTAATGCCTAATGGCATATTTGCGGCATTCCCTTAGAAAGGTTGAGGGTACCTCGCCTTCCGGTAACTCGCCTTCCTCAACCACTAGCCGATCGCGCTATACGTGTTTGATTTACAAATGAAGATAAACAAAGGCAGTCCTTAAAAATACTACCACTCTCATGTTTTTACAAATTTTCGCATATCCCACTAAGTCAATCAGGGGCAATCAATCCCCCATTATCCCTCCTCCCTTCTGAAGCGGCTCATTAAGGGGACAGTCCGTAGCGAACGTGACTGGGCTACGAGTACCTCGGTATCAGCTTGTTCCGAATCTATTATGAATTATTCACTGTCGATAGCGAGATATTATTTTCATTATTCTTGGTCTTATAACTATTTGGGGTCATGTGTTTATCGTACTTAGTAAAACATGTCGATGTGCATTTTACATATTGAATCCCAGATTCGTTCTAAAAACTTACCTACTTGAACTACAAGTCATTGCTGGAAAAATCAGCTCCCCTATCGTGCTCTTGGATTTTAAAAGTAATAAAAATAATGGTTTTATAGACACACTAATGTTTTTGTTTATTTTGAAGCTTATTCGTTTTGAATATGCACAATTTTGACAGTCGACTATTAATCAGCAGGATATTTTTAATTTGCGATTGCCACAGAGTTTTTTCTTGTTTTTCTACTCTTGCATGTTATTCTGAAAAAACACAAAACAATTACACTAAAGCAACTACAACATAAATTTCGTTTTCTTTACCTCGCACCTTAAAAAGGTAACACCCTTTTAGAAAGGCAAGCTAAGCCACCTCACACTTTTTTTGAGTTCGTCTTTATTATCCCAACGCTGTAAAACTTCCCTGTCCCCCTTCCACCTTAAATGTTGACACCGTATAACGCGTCAACTCAAGATTCACATTAAAAACGGGAAATATGTAGGCCTCTGTCGCTTTATTGTTTACGATGCGAAATGGCCAAATTCATTGCCTGGGTGATAAACTTATAATCCGGGCTACGGGTTTATGATATCGCCTAAATAAAATTGAACGAGTGGGACAATAGTAGCGGGAATAAAAGGTTTTGCGGATTTTTGAATATTGGACAGCGATAACAAAGCTAGTAGCAAATTCACGTGTTTTTGAAGTTAGCTCATATTGATTTTAAAGAACCCAAAAAAAGCTTTCAAAAAAGTCCGAATTATTACTTCCAGTGATGGAAATTCGCACACCCTAATTCGCTATAACGCTATCAAAAATAAAGTCTGAGCTGGACATTTTGGTTCTGGTTAGTTTTGTGGTGTAAGAGAGTTAATGAACATTATCGAAGCATCAAATATGTTTTTTAGCTTACCTAAGTATTTTAATGGATGAAATACCAAGCATAAGAGTTGATTGTGAAAAGAGAAATACCTAATATTTAGTATAAATTAAAGGAAGCATGTTTTAACTCGGTATTAATAACTCGTACCTAGCTACGATGCGGTTTTAATTACCCACGTAGAACTTAATTTATCTATCCCTCGAGTTCCACGCCAAATTGATATTATTAGTGAAACAATTTCCAAGGTACTCACTTTAAATTCACTCAAAGATCCAACTGGGGCTTTCGTAAACAGAGACGTTTTAATTTGCAACAAGATCTCTTTGACAATTGCATCAAGTCCGCTGCGGATAAACGGAATACAAATTCGTTTGTGGAAAGAAAAACTAAATACCTACCAACTTTTACTTCTGCATCACAAAACTGTTGTCGGACAACAAATGATAAACAATCTTTTTGAAGAATCATGTTTCACAACCATTTGGCACGCCACCGTAGATCAGAAGCATGAACAATTGTATGCACTTAGTCCTTTGTGTGATTGCATTTTCTGTACCTGCTAGTGAACTATTTTCTAACCACTTCACTGTAATAAATAATAACAAACTCGATGGTCCTCTAACAAAGATGTGCTACAGCGTTTTACTACGATGAAGTGCTACGTCAATGGGCTACGAAATATGCTACGACCATGAACTACGACAAGAGTCCACATTTAGGATTCACAGGTTAACGCTTGATTAATCTTACTAATATTATGAATGCGAAAGTGTGTGAGGATGTATGTATATGTTTGTATGTGTGTGTGTGTGTGTCACATTACTCTTTCACGAAAAACTGCTTAACGGATTAGGATGAAACGTTACAGTAATACAGCTTTTACATCTGAATAACACAAAGGCAACAATTAACAATTTTATGTAAATATGTTACAAAAATTAAGTTCACGCGGACGAAGGCGTGGGCAGAAAGCTAGTGCTACTATAAAAAAACGTAATTATTAATGTAACCCGTATGAAGTGATGCTCTTGATAAAAGATTAGCTCAAACTCAAAACAAAAATATCTTTATTTAAATAGACTTAATCAGTACTTTGAAATAGTCAAAAAAATACTAAATAATAGACTAAAATACTACAATAATATAAATATATAAATAAACAGTATACAGACATAATGCGACTCTACCACCGCGTCGGAGGAGTTATTATTACTGAGAAGACCCGGCGAGAAACTCAGTAGTTACTCTTTTAAACTTGTTGTGGTTCTACAGCTGACGTCAGTTCATACAAAAGCATTTAATTTATAGCTTTATATGGATTATTTGCTTTTAATGGACCTATTTGAGTGTTTAGCTGATTGGCAGCCCGACAAAAAACTTATCAATATAGCCTTCCCTTTCGGAAACTGTCAACCGCAGACGTCCGCCGGTGACAACCAGCCAGCATCAAAGATAACTGGCGTCCTTGCCGCGGCGAAGCCTTATTTAACGGCCATGGTTTAGTACAGACTAAATACAAACGGACACTGGTAAAGGTTACACTGGACATGTTTATTTTAAGATAGGGGTTTACATGTCCGAAACTATAAATAAACGTGTAAAGTGGCTGATAATGAATTCAGGAGATTATTTAAGGAGTTCCGGCAAGGTAATTAAATAAAAGCGGAACATTTTTTATTCAGGCAGGTATTTAATTGTGTGATGGTCTGTGATAGCATTTGTTTTTGTCTCATCATTATCACCACTAACTATAGTAGGGATAAGTTGAGACATGCTTGTTGTCTCTATTATGATTCGATTGGAAGTAAAATACCAAGCATAGCCATAGCTACTGAGCATCACAGAATAGCTAATAATAAATAAATAATATATAAATATGCGCCAGACAACACACCTCTTGTAATGGTCTCGAAGTAGGGATTAATATCCCTGTGTTACGGGTACCACACAAGGAAATAAGCCAGGGGCGTCTCCCAGCACACCCAGACCCGAGTCAATTCAGAAAAGATCGTTTCCTGAATTGACCCGACCGGGAATCGAACCCGGGACACTACGGAAATCGAGGCGAGAAACCGTGCTACAGCACACTACGCCAATCGTGCCGTCAAAAAAAGCTAATATGTATGAGTAGAGTATCAGTCTCTGTCACCCATTAGTACAAGACTCCTAAGATTAGGACCGATGATTTAGTGTTACTTAGATATTATCTAAGATGCAAAGCTTATTTAACACGATGTTAGACATTCTCGGAGAATAAATACTGAAGGGGATACTGGTGGGTGGTGAAGCTGAAATAAATATTTGCAAAAGATGCTCAATGTTTCAATTTTTTTTTAACCATGTGGTTACCACAAGGATTAAGCCAGGGGCGTCTGCCAGTACACCACGACCCGAGCCAATTCAGAAAAGATGGTTATTTGAATTGACCCGACCGGGAATCGAAGCCGGGATACTACGGAAATCGAGGCGAAAACCATGCTATGCGCACTATGCCAATTGTGTCGTCAATTTGGTAATTCTGTTCATAAAACACATACAAAGTGTATTTTTTCATTAATTGTCATGAGTTTTGTCTATAAAATAAAAAAAAACCAAACAGAACCAATTTTCCTGAAAAGGATTGCGCAAAACCATTTGAAACAGATAAATCTACGTAATATGGTCAACCCTTACCATGGTTCATTTCCACAAGGGACGAATTAATCTTACCCAAAAGTCCATCTATAGTATTCTTTTAGTACGCACTTATACGAGCATCGTCTGATAGATAGAAGCCCTTCTGAAAGAACTCCTGAAAGGATCTAATTAAACAAAGTAGCATTCGAGTTTGACCCTTCTTACCGGTGAACAGAATGTCAATTACAATGGAATGCGTTTACGAGAGTATTAAACTACGGAGTTGGTTTAGATAAGTATAACAGTTTTGGACGCATCATGTTAATAAATTAGAGTACTACGTTTAATTAAGCCAGTTGTGCTCAGGGCACGAATGAATTTAAATAAAAGGATACGAGCAATCATTCACTGTTTTTAGTAGGTAGGTCCTTTAGTTCAGATAGATATTTAAACATTTATTTAAAGTGGCATTGTTACTCAAAACATTAAATCATCATCATCATCATTCGCAGCAACAAGACGTCCACTGCCTCCCCTATAGTCCCCCCAGTCTAGAACTTTCCTGCCCCAGTGGCCATCAGTTCTGCGCGCTATGTGCCCTGCCCACTGCCACTTCAGCTTACTTACCCGCTGGGCTACGTCAGTCACTTTAGTTCTTCTACGGATTTCCTCATTCCTGATTCGATCACGTAGCTAAACACCGAGCATAGCCCTCTCCATAGCTCACTGAGTGACTTTGGGCTTTTTTATGAGGCCCATAGTCAGAGAGCCCGATATAATTAGAGAAAAAAACTTTAATAGTTGTTTGTGGTGCGTTTATTGAAACAACCTCACTTTAAAATCAAGATTTTCAAAATACATACCCAATAAAATAATCCTAAAATGTTTTGTATCCCTACTGATTACTGCTAATTAATAGAAAACTACTTACTGCTTAAATTAATCAACAGTTTAAAAGCAAACGATCCACAAGGTAACATGAAATAAACAGTGAACGTTAACTGTTTTTTTCAGTGAACCTATCTTAAGAAGTAAATTGATATGGCAATGTGCATGCAAAATAATAAAATAATTATCCTTCTATCAGTTTTATAATACCGCGAGAGAAAGATATTGTTTCCTAGTAAAACGATAACAGACAACTCTCCAAACTTGCAAATGCAGGTGCAATTCAATTAGCTGCCACATTCTCGCCCCTTAACTTAGTAGTTGTCTTGTAAAACAACAATAGACAAGTTATCAAACTTGTAAAAGCTGGTCCAGGTGCAATCAAATTAGTTGCATACTCGTGTCATATCGCTGTAGCTGGAGGACCTGCGTTCATTAGTCAGCGCTCATTTGAAGAACGCCGAGTGACCTACATGAGGGGTCTGAGTGGCCCAAGTGATGGGCAAAAGCGCTTATAGATAATTATTACAAAAAAGGAAAGACCAACAATTGTTAACGAATTTGAAAATAACTGATGCTATCTTCTAACATGCACGTAGATATAAGTCGTGTATTTAGAAGTAAAAGCTAGTCAATTTTGAGTGGCGTATTGTTAATCGTAGTTAGTTTTAGGCTGTGTTATCATTGGTACATTAGTTTCTGTTCTAGATTTCTCTTCCCCATCGTTTTTTTAAGGTTTGCGTCGTCCTCAAAATGAAGGAAAACTCAAAAAACTCGCCATTGTGGCCGATTGCATTCCAACAACCGGAGTTTTGGGTTCAAAACCTAGGCTGAGAAAAATTACTACGACTATATCATCCTTTAAAATATACAGTCTATGTTACTCGCTAATAATCGCCGATTTTAATAATGATTGTACACAACACAAAGCTATTATATTAGTGTGATCATTATAAATCGGTCCAGTACTTGATTGATTCAATGCACAAAAACATACAATCAAATCTTTCCTCTTTAATACATATATTTAAAATTTCAATGTTAAATTTGTATCTGTAATGAACGGTGTATTAAATGTTCATTTCTTGTTGCTGCCGTTTAGAATTTTCTCATGCTTAAAACAATTCAATAACGTTCAACACCACAACACTCTCGCTATGAGGTGTAAATCTATCTGGCCGGCGAAGCGGGGAAAGGGACATTTGATGGTGACCTAAATTAAATTAATTTTATGATAACTTTTTTCTCATGTAAATGGATTTTTTGTAATCTTTTTTGAGAATAAATTCTTTAAACCTATATAGACAAGTGTTGTTAAACTCACGGATTTAGCAATTTTATGATTGTAGTGCCTTTGCCCAGCAGTGGGGTAAAATTTCGACTTATTTTATTAGTTTGCTTGGCCAACGTTTGTAATGAATTGTGCTAAATGCTTAAATCTACTGGCTTAAGCCGTGTTTTAGAGAGCGGAGTCGGAGAGTTGCCTTTTAGTTCAACAGCGAAGTTTTAGTAGGCCGTGCTGTGAGGATGCTTGCGGTCACCGCCCTGGAACTACGCTTTACACAAATACCGTTTAATGGAAGATGTTAACTTGAAAATAGAAGATTTCAAAGTACCTATTACACTCAATGAGCTCCACGAATGAGAGATTTATCGTTATTATGAAACCTATGAGAATAGTTTAAATAATGTTTTTGAGATTGTCATTTAAAATAGAATGAGCGGTTTTGTTCTGTAGTCACCAAGAAGAACAATAGTAAAACCTTAAATCACTCAATCACTCATCACCCAAGCTTTTAGCTACTTTACTCACCAGCAAGTCGTCGCCTAGGGGTTAAGCCCCCCACCTCAGATCGTGGATCATGTGGTCCTGAGTTCCAATCTGGTCATAACCATATTTGAGTTTATTGTTTTTCCGCCTAAATCTCCGGTGATGGTAAACATCGAACAAAAACACATCAACTCGAATAACGGCGAAAGGCTTACTACCTACATACTACGTTGAGTTCTAATCCCATTGATGAAAAGTGACCTGGGTGTTCCGTTCACCATGACGGCAACAGTCACTTGCCTCTGACTACCCCGTTTGGAATATAGTAGTGATGATATGTTACTCACCAGCCAGGCATACAATGCAGCTTAGCTGCTTATTTAGCTCTTAGGTGGCACAACAAAACTGTTGCAATGGGTCCTACTTTTAACATCAAAGATGTGTTTATTTTTATATGTGTTCTATTTTCTATTGACTATGTTTGAAGAAGTCATATGACTTGACTGGCCTGTTGGCGCAATGGCAGCGATCCTGCCTTTAGCGCCGGAGGTCGTGGGTTCGATCCCCACCCATATTTGTTGTGTGTCTGGGTGTTATTATCTATTTAAGTATGTATTTAGAAATATTTAAGTATGTTTATCAGTCTCTGACGCCCATATTACAAGCTCTGCTTAGTTTGGGGTCAGATGGTCTTGGTGTGAATTGTCCCAGATATTAATTTAATCATTATTATTATTATATAAGTCATAAGCCGAAGAGTTACAGGCAGCTGAGGCTTTCAAGGCACCCGAGGATGTTCAGGCGTGCTGATGAGTATAGGAACCGCTCGGTCAGCCGCCTGACATAAAAACTTCTTTTTCTTTATTCTACTGTTTTACGTCCGTCAATTTTGTGTTCGCATGTGTACATGACCGCGACAGCAAGCAATATTTTATTTCATCATTTTATAATATTGTAAATAGTTCAATTCAAGAAGAAATACATCGCTATTTGGATTCAAATCTATTATTTAATGAACGTTTGACGAGGATCGTTCATCATATCTTTGACATTCATAGACAAGCTCTGTTACATCGGAGTTGAATGTTCTTGTTAGAAGCTGGCCAAGATATTTATTTAGTTTTACCTTGCATTTTGCAATAAAGCTATTCGTTCTTATTCTAATTCTGCTTTGAAATGAAATAAGTATCTCTGAATCAACATTATAACGTCTTTATAAATAAATAAATAAATATCTGGGACAATTTACACCAAGATCATCTAACCCCAAATTAAGCAGAGCTTGTTTGTACTATGGGCGTCAGAGACTGATAAACATACTTAAATATTTCTAAATACATACGTATATAGATAATGACACCCAGACACACAACAAACAATAATGTTCGTCACACAAATGTTTGTCATGGGTGGGGATCGAACCCACGACCTCCGGCGCTAAAGGCAGGATCGCTGCCATTGCGCCAACAGGCCAGTTTATAACGACAGGGTTTATTACCCTCTCAGAAGATGAAATAAAATGTTGCAAAAATATCTCGTATATCCGATATAACACCGACAGAGCTTAATATGTCAGACACGTTGCTTCACTTCATTGGCTGGACGACGGCCAACCGACCCTAAGAGGTACTTAGCCGCCGATATATCATACACGGGAATATCAAGAATGAACACTATTAATATTGAAATTGTATCTTGAATAGGCGTAATCGAATTTCTTAATGCTATAGTGCTAAGTTGGATTGGGGTCATCTCAGCTTTTGTAGGCAGCTTATTGGTTAATTTAGTTATCGTTAAAGCACAAGATGAAGAGTTTACAGAAGGACCGCTCGCGCCTTTTTCTTAAACTTGCGTGACCACCCAGGGTTTCTACTATATTCACTCTGATTTTTGAAATGAAGTAGGTAACGTATACCTACTTTACAAAACCGGTCTAAAACAAAATTTATCATGTGAAACATTGCACTAAGTTCGACGAAAACCAAAACACTCGCGACAGTGGAACGCATGTAACGCATATATCGCCTGTAAACTCACTGTGTCTGTGTGCGTGATCAAAATGGCGGATTTGTTTCAAGCGGACTATCTGTCAGAGGCGCCGCTCCGCATGCGTAATTTGTGGTTATAGTCAAACGCATGTTTTCTAGCATATATATATATATTTTTTTTTTATATATTGCCCGTCAAGATGACCTCACTCCACCTGATGGAATGCGGTCGTGAGGTCCAGATATGAGGTTGACAAGCCCAGTCATTCAAACGAATCACTGGGCTGGCCATCCTCACCTTGAAGGCCTGCAGAAATGCCTTTTCACGTCTGGATGGTACGACAAAGAAACGAGTCACCGAACCTTTTAGTTCGGGCCAACAAATGTTGAATTGTGTGTGGGTGACGCCGTAGTCCAGCACGCGTGGTACGGGAGTGAAGATTCCCCATTGTAGAAGCGATAGAGAACACTTAGCCTGGCAATGTCTCTACGCAATTGGAGAGGCTCAAGGGTCAAAGTTGCCTCTGGGTTTCTAATAATACGGATAGCACGCCGCTGCAACCTGTCAAGAGCTTCGAGTAGGTACTTAGCGCAACCGTCCCAGAGATGAGAGCAGTATTCCACACACGAGCGAACTTGTGTCTTATACAAGAGACAGAGCTGCTCAGGCGTGAAGAATCGTCTCACTCTGTTCAGGACTCCGAGTTTACGGGATGCAGTTCTAATGACGCTCTCAATGTAGTCCCGCTGGTTTAGGTTGCTACGAACATCCACAACAATCCAACAATTGTATGAATTGCTTTTAATTTATTATAAATAAAAACTCTTCCGTTACTGACAGAAAACGCACAGCACACGTGAAAAGGTGAATTCTGCAGTTTTCCCTTGGGGAGTCTAGGGAGCACTTAGAGAGAATTTCCCGAAATTCCCACAGGAACAAGAAAAAAATTGGCATAAACAGGTACAAGCGTACGAAGTCGCTAGCAAAAGTGGGATATTTTCAGTGTACTTTGGTCGCAACGAATATGCGACTAAAACTGGCATTGGAGGTATCGTCCGGTGCTTTAGATTGGTGACAACCGGGGCAAGTCGCATTCGTCGCGACCAAGTACACTAAAAATATCCTACTTTGATCGCGCTAGTGAAAATAAAATAAGATTATCCCGCACTTTATAATACTTAATAGTTGTGCATCAACATCGGTGATAGTAAGTAAATAATTAAAAACATAAACTACCTTATCTTTTAGTATTTAGTAAGCGGTGTTTAGATTCACAACGTAAAAGGTTAAGCCGGGTTTAATTGCTCATTTTAATTAGTTTCTGTAAATAAAGACGAAGTAATAAGGAGTGAGCATATAATAAAAGGAAACATGACGGTGGTACAAGATTATTAACTGGATAAAATTAAGAGAACTTTCTTCAATGAGAAAAGTACGGTGATAAAAAATACGTATGACGTTGAACGTTCTAAAGTTTCTACATAACAATTCGTAGTTTTACTCGTAGTAAGACTCGCTTGGAAATCTCATCTAGTATATTATTTTAAGAAAACGCAACGAAAATATTCTATAAAGTTTTTTACATCTTCTGGAAAAAGTGTACTTTTATTGAAATAGAGTAATGTTGATAAATGAATATAAATAAATATCCAGGACAAATTACATCAAGATCATTACACCAAACTAAGCAGAGCTTGTACTATGGGTGTCAGAGACTGATAAACGAACTTGAATATTTCTAAATACATACTTAAATAGACAATAACACCCAAAACACAAATGTTCGTCACATAAATGTTTGTCATAGGTGGGCATCGAACTCACGACCTCCGGTGCTAAAGGCAGAATCGCTGTCAGTGCACCAACAGGTCAGTCAAAATGATAGGTTATGGTCTAATCATCACGCGTGCCAAATGCGCATTGTTGATCAAAAATTCTAAAAGTGGCTTTAGATTCAGAGGTAGTTACCTCTGAACCGAGCACACTAGATCACTGCAGTGTTTGATTTTTAATACTATACCTGGTATGTTTCTTTAAAGCTCGACACCATGATCTGGCTATATTAAAATTAAGCCGATTTTGAAGAGCACCCTGTGGTACCTTTTTTCTGAACAATTAGCGTACACTGCTCGAAGGCTCATGCACTATTGGTTGACAAATCGAATCTGTAGGTCTACCACGAGTTGCCACTTTAAATTTACATTATCATTCGCGTTTAATTTTGTGTAAGGATTAGAAATGACATGACATGACAATGTCAATCCCAATACATTTTTTACGCGAACGATAATGTAAATTCAAAGTGGCAACTCGTGGTAGACGTACTGGTCAAGTCAGGTTCTGACAGGCTAATGAAATGAAAAGGAAGACATTGATTTACAGGTCACTTAAGTTCCAATATTGTCTTGGCAAGTCGTGACATAGTAAATTTTAAGAGTTACGGCACTGATTTCATAAACCGACCGATCGATACGGCTGCTGCCCGACTAGCCATTACAAGCTATAACAAATAGCTCGATCGGGCAGCTTCGGTAACTCATTGTAATTGCTCCTCGCGTCAGCGGCGGCCGGAATCGCCTGAGCAGACCTATAACTCAACTTAGCCGAGATCCGAGTCTTTCAAGCCCCATTGGCTTGGCGAAAAATCTTAAACTGTTACGTTTTCAAGAGGGTTGCTGGTGTTTGAAAATGAAAATTTATTTGTTTAATATAAACTTAACTTATCACAAAACAACAAGGTAGCCTTTGTAAATTCAATCACGAAGCAACAGAATATGTCTACGACAATAGACACCTCATTTTAAATTTATTTAGGCAGTTCGTTTCATCTAATATATAATAACTTAGCTTAACTTCTAGGCACATTAAATTTTCTGTTAGCTAGAATTGGGAATTTAAGCAACTATTTAAACAAACGCTATCTAAAATTTCCAGTACGCTTTTTAGCGCCCAAAAACTACATTCATAAAGTCTTAGACCAGATTTAACTCCAAATATTTGTCCACATACTTTAATTATGTTTGCGAGTTGTCTGACGGCCTCTCGAGTCTCGAGGCCCAGTGGTGGCGTTTACGACAGAACTCGGTGCCATCATTTATTAAATTAAATTCTGTCTTTGACGATGAAGTAATAAAATTTAGGACGGAGCTTGATTACTGGCGATTTATTCGTAACTTGAAAGTTGTTTTAAATTTTGACTAACATTATTATTTTCGGCGCTTACGCTTTGAAATGGCCTTTTGAAGTCAGTTTACGTTTTATTTGACAATTCATTGTTTTGACCTTAACCTAATGTAATAAATAAATTAAATAAAATTTTATCACAGAGTTAAAACTAATAAATTCATTGGTACAGAGGCGTTCACATCAATCTTTACAATACCATTGCAAAATAGGTATTTTGTCAGCTGTTTAAGGTGCCTATGTAAAGGTTAATGTGAACGCCTCGGTACAATAGCATCTGATGAACCAGATGCACGTAATTGTCATCATGTCCAAAATACATTCTTACGTAGATAGTCTTTTTTAAAGAAATTATCGCTCATTAAAAAATTGTGTAGTAAAATACAGAATGCTTTATGCTCGTACTTTTAGGTAAATTTTATTGCAATAGGTATATAATCGAAAATAGAAAAAAAAAAGTGGACATTCGCATCAAAGTCAAATATTTTTAACTCATTTTCCATGACTGTTGATACCTCTTCTTTTGATTATAAATAATTTTTACTGATTCAATTTTTTTTAAATAAACCAATAATTAAAAAAAAAAATTTTATCGTAAGAATGAGAATAATTTACTGTTCTTACATCTGTGTTCTACAAAGGTTGTTATTACAAAGTTTAAAGTTCCAACAGCTTGCCCATTTCAGGCGTACAATATAATAAGTTGAAGAAGATTCATCAAAAATTACACATATTTCATAATGAAATTAGTCTACCGATATCAATTTACAGTTAATTAAAATTAACATTAACAAAATTAATTACTAACAATAAAACAAAAAGCTAAAAATTGTAATGATCAGGTATTTAAATAAGTATTAAAAGATATAAAAATTGTAATGATCAACTATTAAAATATTTATTTAAATTGTTAAAATATTTACATAATTAGCCATTCTTAAAGAATTATCTTGAAATCAACTTGTAATTTACATATTTAATATCAAAGAAAATAACAAGTAAAGCTCAAAAACCAGTGAGTAATTCGCTATGCAACTTGGTTTGTTCAAATCAAATATCATCTCTGGGATTAATGTAAACCACTTTTTTTGTCCTTGCAGTCTTCTGAGATGCAGGCGCTTTAAAAATAGGCACTTACATGTGACATAAAACGTTTTATTTCTTTGACAGATTGGACCAGTGTGCGGCGCGCGCACCAAGAAAAAACATAAATAGTATGTATTTAACCATTTCAATTCAAGTTTATCTAATAATATCTCAAGCGCGTCAATTCTAAGATGAACTGAGTGAATAAATTCAAAGTACTAAGACTCATGACATCGTTGATAAACTAAAAAAGGATCGTAGTTAGTTCTGGGATATTAAAGAAGACGATAAAATGGACGTGAGCCGGCGTAATGGTGCTCAATCTAATCGCAAATGTACCGTTGAGAGCGACCGCTATTTTACACACCTTTTTTACTTCTCTAGTTTAGTGAAGGATAACCATCTATCAGTTAACTAGAAAAGTAAAAAATCTAATATATATCTAGATTTTTAAGAGTTTGAAAAAGTAACAATGACTTCAATATTGTCAAATCTACTGGAGGCAATAAAATATAAATTAATGTAATGTTGACGACACGATTAACGCAGTGTGCTGTAGCACGGTTTCTCGCCTTGGCTTGCGTGGTGTTCCGGTTTCGATTCCCGGTCGGGTCAATTCAGGAAACGATCTTTTCTAAATTGATTCGGGTCTGGGTGTGCTGGGAGACGCCCCTGGCTCATTTCCCTGTCTGGTCCCCTGTCTCGTAACACAATGATATTTATCCTTACTTCGAGACCATGGCAAATGGTGTATTGATATTTATTTATTAAATGTCTGGAACACTTATAGCAAAACCATATTTTCCAAACTTGGCTACGTGTTACTAGTATCAGCGACTGATATGATAACATGAATATTTTATATCTATATTAATATATTCCTTTAATAGAAAAACTCTTTTACATTACAAAGGAGAACGGCCAGCTTGTTAGAGCTTCAAGGCCCAGTATGGATGGCTAGCTCGTATATTTATTATGTGTTTCTTTACTCTCTCATCTGTGGCTAATCTACCTTGACTCTGATAACAAACAAGGTCGCTCAATAACCATGCCTTAATCTTGTTTTCATTTCTTTTATATGTTAAAAGTGTGTCTTGTTGTGGGACGTTATTTTTAAATCTTTGTAATTGCAAAAATGTCGTTGTAAGAATGCCATCTTAATCGTCAAGACGCCGCGCCGACTGAAGTTTAGCTTACATCAATTCAAGCCCACTCAAATCACATTGGATCCAGACAACAACATGCTTTTTTTTTTTGCTGCCAGCAACAAAATCTTTGTGTTTAGTTATTTAATTACTCGGAAGTTTCATTAGGAAGGTTTTAATTATTTAAAATATAAATTTCAACTTATATAAATCCTATGCTGGAAATCTAATTAACGTAGGTATTTCGAAGAGGTATCATGTGTTTCAAACCGTATGTTCCTAAAAAAAACATAAGCCTACGCTCGTCGCCGTCGTTTAACGCGTATATTGTTCAATAGTTCCACCATGAGTTTCCGTCACGTAAAAGGCGATGGTTGAGTTCAGAAATTTGTATGCCATTTCTAATCACTAGAGGCGAAATCCCCTACAAAAACGTAAACGCGGACGCTAGGGACTGGCATTGGTGTGAACCCATGGTACTAGGGGTACGGACAAAAGCAAAAATACGCAGCTGACATTTTTTAAGTGGATAAGAAGGAGTCATTTTCACATCAGGTTTTTTTGTGTGTTTTGCATTATAAGGTGACTGATTAACTTAAATAGTTTATTTTTGATAGGTTATTATAAAGCTTTTGCTGCCAAGATTCATTTTAAAATCACCACTACACGCAATTTTCGCAAGAAGGAATAAAAAAGTCAAAATTGAATGACCTAATTTGCGTCGAAGAAAATTTTCGTGCATAAATAATTTTCGCGTCCACCACACCTCTCAGTCAAGCCCTGCCTTCGCAAAAAGAAAGAAAGAAGCAAGAGCTAGCCTTGCCGTAGCGCAATTCAATCACACACAAACACAATTTCAACTGTACAACAAACGGAGAAGGTGCAAATTGAGTGAGCAAGCTCAGTGGGACGAAGGGTAATTTTAGCCGCCTCCGGCCAGAAGAAAATGATTTTTTTACACGAATCAGTCTTGTTTACGATTTATGCTGAGTCCGATTTTGATTCTGAACTTTGCATTTCTCGTTTTGCATTATTCAACAAGTGTATTGGATGGATTCAATGAAAAATAGCTAAAATGCGGCTCTATTTGCCAATTTTGTACACTTGATTCCGTGCGTATGTAAATAAAAATTTTACTCGATTAATTCCAAATGCTGTAGAGGCAGTAAAAACCTGGCAGACACGGAAATGTCAATGGAAGGTGAAAATGTATGCAGGAGACGCAAGGCAGTGGCTGCAAAATATGAGAACAAACTAAATATGTAACGTTTGTTTTTTAATGTTAGTAACATTTCAAATACAAAGATAGAAACTAGAAAAATTCGACCTGATCCTGGGACTCAAGCGGGATCAGGTCGAATTTTCTAGTTACTATCTTTGTATAGAAAATAGAGCATTGTTCATTGCTAAAATAGAGCATTGTTCATTGCTAAAATAGAGCATTGTTCATTGCTAAAATAAAAACACACTTCACTTCACTTATTTCAAATATAGCTTTGTGAATAGCTTCGTGGCCTCAGGGTTAAGCACTCCATCTGAAAACCTTATTTGTGTTCATGTTATAGCGACTAACTCTCCGGTGATGGAAAACAGAGATGAAAGCCAAAGCAACCCGAATAACTGTGGAAGGTTCACCACGTAAAACGTTGGGTTCAAATACGCTTGGTGAAATGTGAACTTCTGAGCGTTCCATCCTCCGAGATAGCAACAGTCAACATGCGTCTGACACCGCATGTGGTTCTTAAATTCTCCAAAAAGGAAAACTTCAACAACAAAAAACCGTTATCTATATCAAAACCCAATACTCAACGCACTGTAACAAAATCCATTCACCCCACCCAAGAACCGAAATCACCTGTCCTGTCTACAGAACCGACATCTTAAATGCTTATCGTGAGCTTAACGTCAAAAATTATGAACACCGCGTTCCGTTCTACGAACACGGCGGCGTATTAACAATTCACCTCGCTGAAGGAGCAATATTTACGGGACCCAAATGCCTCTTAGATTAAGTGCCGTCATAATAGCTTACGCTTCCTATACGGGGCACTTCAAGGAAAAAATGCTTGATACATCTAAGACATTTCATCGGAAGAGCAAATTTCAACTCTAATGCTATCGTAATAAGAGCGTTGTATATAGCAAGTTCATTAAAAGGGTGATCGATACGTTCTTTCGATATAGCGCGGATTTGCGCTGGGGTCGTAATCAGTTAGGTTAGGGATAGGAATTTTAATAAAAAGATAGAGATAATATTCTGTTAACTAAGACAGATGTGACAGCAGGCCAGGCTTAGAAACTTGTAGTACCTACTTTTTGACGTAAGTACGTAGGTATCCTTAAATATACGCATGCAGCAGTTAACTATCTATAAGAAGCGGTAAAAAACTAGAAGATATATTTATCAGAAAACACTAAATAAATACATAAAAGACGTTAACATAGTACTGCTATTTAATGATTACCAGCATTTGATAACAATTTCAATCACCGCAACCAACGAACGAAATCACACCGGCTTATTTTTGTTATAATAATTTGTAGGGGCTGAAAAAAGGTGATGCATCAACAGTCACAGATCTTATCTTATCGAATAATTCCATCACCCACACGCAAACGAAACCCGACCACGAACAGGCAAAAGCGGAATTCAAAAGCAAACCTGCACCGCTTTCGTCAACCAGCCAATCCCCAAATTTATACAAAAACCTGGCTGAAACGTTTTCGCTGTCGCCGCTATAGAAAAAAACAAACGTCACACACACAAACGCAATGGGCGTTCCAATTTCAAATTCGACTATCAGCGAGCGCCGTAACGGCGTTTCGAGGGGCTGGCTTGATTAAATTCAGTCTTTATGTGAGAGGAAACATGCTACTTGGAATTAACTACACGGTGTATATCCACCTTTTTGTTCAGACACGACATAACGTAATTTGTTCGAGCGGTAATGGCAGCTTTTTAGGATTCCGCTGTCGATTGTGAGAACGGACTTGTTAAAATATATTTGTATTGATACCTAATACCTTTGACCAATACCAGGAAAAAAAGGCTCAAAAGTTTCCTTTTTTTCTCTGTTTTAAAGTTAAGCCAATGTTAATCTGCAAATCAGCCTCAGACTTTTAGAAGTGCGTTATTAGTAGACGCAATTCATAGACCATTAGAATTTCTAAGATTTGACATGTAAACAATAACATGATTTTTCTAGAAGATGAAAGTAGGCGAAAAGTCAGTACTTCATCATCATCATCTTCATTCGCAGCCACAAGACGTCTACTGCTGAACATATCCCTCCTCCTCCTCCTGCCTCCCCTATCGATTTCCAAAGTGACCGGTTGCAGGCGTTCTGCATCCAACGGAATTCCGCCACTTTTATTAGGTCGTCCGTCCACCTTGCAGGCGGGCGTCCCACGCTGCGTCTGCCCTGAAATGGTCTCCAGTCCAGAACTTTCCTGCCACAACGGCTATCAGTTCTGCGCGCTATTTGCCCTGCCCACTGCCACTTCAGCTTACTTACCCGCTGGGCTACGTCGATCACTTTCGTTCTTCTACGGATTTCCTGATTCCTGATTTGATCACGTAGCGAAACACCGAGCATAGCCACTCCATAGCTCGCTGAGTGCCTTTGAGATCTTTTATGAGGCCCATAGTCAGAGGCCACGTTTTAAGTACTTAGCTACGGAATATTGAATTATCTTTGCTCAAGTCACACTTGACGTATTTTTTTACTAAAACTTGGAAAGGTTCTAATTATAAGGATGTTTGTAGCTATTATCTGCTAAAATATTTTCTGGGATAATGATGTAAATGTGATTAAGATATTTTTTCCTTCGCTGTTTCTTCTGGGCAATCACTTAATTAAGGGCTCCTCATTAGGTAGGTGTTAATCTCATTACATTATTTAATCAATATCTAGAAGATCTTCGCCCTAATAAATGATAAAAGGAAATAATATGATTAATTTTATAACTAAGATAATGTGGCAACATTGCGCGTGGAAGTTTTAGAATAGAGAACACTTAACGAGGTGGATGGACGACCTAAAATAAGTGGAAGAATGCCAGTGAATGCCGACCGCCTACAACCAGCCACTCAGAAAATACATACATACATAATTAAATAAATATGCGCCAGACAACACACTACTTGTCATGGTCTCGAAGTAGGGATATTTTTTTCTGTGTTACGTGGTACCAGACAAGGAATTAAGCCAGGAGCGTCTCCCAGCACACCCAGACGCGAGCCAATTTAGGAAAGTTAATTTCCTGAATTGACTTGACCGGAAACGAACGAGGGACACTACATTAGTCAAGGCGAAAAACCGTGCTACAGCGCACTACGCCTATCGTGATGTCTAATCATACAAACTGTCACGACCATATACCAAACGGGGTAGTCAGAGGCCGAGATGGTGAACGGAATACTCAAATGCCCACTTTTACCAATGGTAATAAAATCTATCGTGGTAGCTGGTGAGCCTTCTGCCGTTATCCGGGTTTGAACTCGGGACCAAATGATCCACGGTCCGAGTTAGGGTCCACACTATTCACGACGCTCTCTCATCGCTCTCTCATCTGTAGTAAGAATTTTCCAACAGCGGACTACAGTGGCTACGATAAAATGCCAACAGCGGACTACAGTGGCTACGATAAAATGCCAACAGTGGACTACAGTGGCTACGATAAAATGGATCCTAACCTGACTAACTTTTACGGAATAAAATTAAATGATGGCCATCCAAATTTTCAGCTTTCGCAGTTTTAACTTTAGTCCAAAAGTTTCTTCAGTACCTTAACCATGAGTTTGCTTCACGTAAGCTATGATAGTAGTCAACTAGAGCTACTTGTATGCTATTTTAGTTTCAATACTGTTTACTAGAGGCGCTGTGCCAACATCTAAGGCGTGAACTCATAATAGGGTTAGTGCTGCTTCTATAAATTAAGAGGTATTTCAAGTGGTATTTAGTGGTTTAATAGAATAAAGCACTGATATTCCAATATCAACAGATTCTGTTCTTAATACGGACTCACGAAAACGTCCCATCTGAACAGTTCTTTGATATATCAACACATTCACAAACGAGTGGATCTAGCAGGCAGGCTAAATGGATTATTTGCTCAGTGACACGCGGGCATGTGCCCACTAGGGCGAAGCGAGGCGGACGCGTCCGAGGGTATACGCGCTTTAACCGTGGATTATATTTGTTTATACAAACAACAACAACAGATACAGATAATACGTCACACTGCTGGGCCTGTGCCCTGAACTATGAAGTGGTAGGAGTCTTTCTCTAACACGCGAGCTCAGTAAAGATTGTCGGAGAGATAAATAAATTAATGTAAGGCCATGTTATGAACTCTTTGCCTCTGCTAGCTGACTGGCCATCAGATTGACAGACGCGACATAGACGAAGACTTTGACGATTGAGATACGAGATAAATGACGGCGGCTGGCTTTGTTTTTCATTGAGTAAATAATGTATACTTTAATTTATTCAGCTACTAGCTTTCCACCCGTGGCTTCGCCCGCGTGATCTTCATTTCTGTAACACATAAATATATAATATTTATAAATGTTAGCCTATGTGTTATTGTGATGTATAAGCTGTGTTATTGTAAAGTTTCATCTAAATCTGTTCAGTAGTTTTTGCGTGAAAGAGTAACAAACATCCTCACAAACTTTTGCATTTATAATATTAGTAAGATCTTCGATTCCATATCTTTTCTTCAGTTTCTCCATCCTCTTCTCTTCTTTTCTTTAGGCCAGTCATAAACCTTACTTCCTGATGTTATAAAGTAGAACTAAGGTCAGACTGAACGACTGAAGACAGCCGGGAGCTTGACTTGCCATCCGAAGCAGGGAGATGCCCGAAAAGTAATTCACTAAGTTTTGGTCAGGTGCTCAGTAGTCACCCATCCCATTGATTTGGCTGGCTTAGCTTACATTTGTCATCACTTAGCCAAGGGTTGGTTGTGTTTACTGTGATGTCAGTGTTTTTCAATCTGTGGGTCGCGACCCCTAGGGGGGTCGTGAAACCTTACTTAGGGGGTCACTGGCAAAAAGAATAATGTAAAGATCTACACTACAATAAAGACATAATTTTAGTGAGAAAGATGCTTTTGTTAAAGTTTCGAAAATTCATCAAAACGTGGTGCTTTTTTCGAAACGTTCTATTGACTTATACTATAGGAAAGAAATAAAGTAGTCTTTCAAATAATTTCTTTGTCTGTCTTTGGTACAAGGGGGTCGCCAGAACTTTTCAACATGTAAAGGCGTCGCGAAATCAAAAAGAATGAAAAACACTGCTGTAAGTGAACGGTTTTTGTTCGAATTTGTTTGATTAATGTTACTATTAGCAATTTTACTTAAACTGACCGTGTTTTCCAATATAAATAATATCACCACTCTCCATGATCCCTCTTAGATTTACCTGTTACCAACCAATGATTAATATCGCTTTCTGAGATATGAAAATTAATAACATCACGCTTAAATATCAGCATCTTTCACCTGTGACCTCATCTGATCTTAAAGTGAGGACCAAGATTATCAACTTTTGAAGTCCGTGACTGCTTGTGATCCACGTTTATCGGATAATTCGTCACCTTAAGTTACAGGTAGGCATCAAAAATAAAAGTAGCAAATGATGATAATAAGTTATTTTCCTTCTAGAAGGTTTTTTTTCCTTTATTTTGAATTCAGTGTCGTTTTTATTATTATTATTACTTTACCTATTGGTTTTTGTCTTCAAAGGGTGCGTGAAAAGGCATTTCTGTAGGCCTTTAAGGTGAGGATTGCCAGCCCAGTGATTCGTTTGCATGACTGGGCTTGTCAGCCATATCTGGATCTCACGACAACTTTCCATCAGGTATCTTGACGGGCATTATAAAAAAAACAGTGCCTTATTGCCATCAATAAGGCAAAAATATAAATCAATAGACACTGTTCCAAAAACCCTAAAGTAAAATTGAAGCTTTTATAAAAAAAAATATAGGTGAAGGTTTTCAAATATACCTGTCGCAAGGACGAAACGGTTAATTTGCGCAATGACTTGTTAACACCAACGGCGCGTGACAAGCATTTAGAGGCGTTCAAGTGTGCATGCGTCTTAAGATATCAAATCGTTAGAGGTAATTGTTGAGTATCTGATCTCACCTAAGAGTGTTCTATAGACATAGATATAAATAGTTTGTCAACTAATTTCAAAATCCTACAATTTTTTTTCATTCATTCTTTACTGCTCATAAAAAAATGTTGGTCTGAATGCCTTAAGGCATCCTGCACCAGTTTTTTTTTTTAAAAGTCCTAGTTTCAAGTAAGTAATTTTTTTTTAGGTTATATCTTTCTTGTAATAAATAAGGTTATGATCATTAAATAATTGGTTCCTTTTGTTTTAGCAAAACTTAAAAGTCTGAATTTATTTCCTATTCTTTAATAAAGGCTTATTCTAAAAAACGTAAGTCAAAGTTGAGAAGCCCTGAATAATTGCGGCCCTACAGCATGTTAGTAGAAAATGTAGAATGCAATGCACCACTGATACATATATTTAAACTTAGAGCCAGAAAAATAAGAAAATGAAATTCTGGTATTAATAACTTTCTACACTCTAACGACTTTTAGCATAAATTAGCTTGAAAAAAAAAATATTAGACAAAAATTTTAATTTCAAATACAACCAACGCGGCAACGCCTGAAACTATTTTCTGTAAACAAATACAAATTGTAAGTAAATCGCAAACTCGCCAGACTGATAAATTAGTTTTTGACAAAAAAGATAATATCTTCAACCGTCTTTTGCGATAAACTCAATTCTCGGAGGACGATTTGAATATTCTATGTATTTTATTAAAATGGATTCACTGTACTAATTCTACAGGGCAAAATATGTTCAAAGGGCGAAAGTACTCGTATTTTCAAATGCGAGACAGCAAGAAATACATTTTTACTCAGGGATTATCTGTAACGCAAAAAATACATTCATATGTGCTGTTGAAACTATGTCAATGAATACTATAAAAATATTTTTATTCTAAGATTCATACAAAAAATCAGACGTAAATTTGAATTGCTTGTGATAAAAACCTCAATATTAAATATGAAAAGAAAACACACAAATAGTTTGTACATCACCAATTGAGTATTCCATTTCATTTTCCTTACGCCTTATTCATGTTTACATACTTACCAGTGAGTTATTATTATTTCTGGAGATTTGATGGTGAAGTCTACAAAAGCTTGTCCGCTTGTCGGTGTTTGTTATGCGTAGTTAATACGATGGACTTCTAATAAATATCCTATGTTTGATATGTAGAAAAATATCATTATATTTGTCACAAAACGTTGAAGCCTGTGTACCCTGTAGTAAGTTTTTGCAAATTGCACACATTTACATATGAAAAACATAGGCGGATGTTGGATAATGGACTGATTTTTTCCGGTGTGTAGTTAGATGGTATTTATTTATATGGCACAACTAGAGAGTACAATCCAAAACATTATTTGTATTATGCAATCAGAATTTCACTTTGAAACTTTATTCCGGTAAATGTTGCGCACAACGTTTACTCTTCAAACTCAAGAAAGAAAATAACAATGTTGCCTATTATAAGTCCTAAAGTAGTCATAGTAAAATCATTAATACACCCACCACAGATTGAGCAGTTAAAATGGTACAGTATACAATTGTCACACAACTCCGAGAAAACAAGTCCAAACTTTTTACATTATTGTTATATGATCAACAATTCTACACATTCGGAATATTGGATCGTGAAAGGTTTGACGACCGACTTGGTGTAATGGTTAAGAAGTTGGCTACTACACCAGAGGTCGCGGGTTCGATCCCCGCACAGTACAAACATTTGTGTGCATGAACATGTCTGTTTGTACTGGTCTGGGTGTCTCCTATGTATAATAAGTATGTATTTACAAAAGAAAATGTATTTAAGTATGTTTATCCGTTGTCTAGTATCCCATAACACAAGCTTTAAGTAGCTTACTTTGGGGCTAGATGGCGCTGTGTGGAATAATGTCCAGGGATATTTATTTTATTTATTTATTTTACGTTGTTATTGCAACTAGGCAAAAAAATGGTTTGGTCGGCAACGAGCACATAGTGCCTCTGGTGTTGCAGGCCTCCATAGGCTTCGGTAACTGCTTATCATTAGGCGGGCCGTAAGCTTGTTTGCCATCTTGTAGTATAAAAAGACATAACGTGAAATGATAATTATGTCAAGATATTCTGGTCCTTCTTCGTATCGATAAATTTACTTATTAATTTTACTACTTAACGAAGATATTACCTTAATTATAACTCTTTCTTCTGGGTACCAAAGCAGAACAGTCAATAAATTATTAACTTTTCAAAAATAATGTGAACAAGATGATTTTACTTTGGATTACCTATTCAAAATAGTGTACTTACGAGTATAACAAAACAATGACTGTTATGCAACAACAAACAGGAAGTGTTTGTAAGTTACAGGACCATTTCAAAATGACTGAATTAAGCTTGATGAATCTTATAATATAATATAAACGCAGAATTGGAGAATCAATACTTTAGATTCGGATACAGTATTACAAGATTTTATGGAGCTAATAAATATTTTGTCAGTCGATTGGACGAGTTTAATTCGATTTAGCAGCATCGATATGTCTGTTCGTCGTTGTCATCCCGCGCTGCAAAGGGGACCATCGCTCTTTCAAAGTTTTACCGAATCTAAAACTTGTCTGATCTATTTTGTTCACCCAACTCCGGTTGACAGATAGTGAGTAGTAAGTTTAGTCGTAAATTCGACTTGCTACTCTAAAAGTGTCAGTAACTTGCAAAATAATAAGTTTTATTCTTACAGCGAGGGCACAAAGGGATCAGAAATACGGTGCCATGGTTGGTTAGACAAGGAAAATAAGGTTCGAGCCTTTAGTCAAAACTCTTGAGGCTGGGATTTAGCGCGCCCTCCGGTAGAGCATTCGGTGGGCCACTGATTATACCTGCGCTACCGGAAAAACGCCGCGGCTTCCTTCTGTTTTCGTGTAGTAAATTTATTATGAAATAACATTAGACAAATTAAAAAGTTTTAAAAGTTGTCGACCTGGAATATACAAAGACCTATCTATATTTTTTTTAGGTGCAAAAGTATAATAATGAATATTTGAGAGTAAAACAAAAAAATCGTCGACGTCTTTTTGTTTTTTTTTATGAGTGAAATTAAGCTCTATCGTGTTTTGGAAAAGTTGTCGCCTTAGTTATAGACACTGAACTACTCGTACAATTTTTTATTTGCTAAAACATATTTTCATTTAGTAGTTATCTTCAAAAAAAGTCTATCAAATATTGACAATCTTAGAAAAGCATAGCCTTATGTAGATTTTCCGTTTGGAAAAGGGACATTGGTTTTTGACCGGAGTGACATTTATGCCAATTTTTGATATAATTCTAACCACGCTTTGATCTTGAAACTTTCTTAATCTAAAAATAAAATGCGAAACAAGATTTTTGAGCATCAACATCAAAAAATATTTGTTCAGTGTCTATGTAGACATTAAAATAGATGAGATTTAGACGATGGCTAGACGTAACTTTTTGAGCTGTAGATTTTAAGATTTGATTTGGAATGATATTTGTCTGCTCTAAGAGATAAAAGAAGCAATTTAGATCAAGTTTACAAAAAATAATGAACAGAACCATAATTTGGCAAAGATAAAGAGGAGTTCTAAAATATTAAAATATTACCAAACTAATCCTGATGTTTCTTTAAAAGTTATCTTGATAAAAGTAAAAATGTATATATTTTTTTGCGCCAGACAACACACCTCTTGTAATGGTCTCGAAGTAGGGATTAATATGCCTGTGTTACGAGGTACCACACAAGGAAATAAGCCAGGGGCGTCTCCCAGCACACCCAGACCCGAGACAAATCAGAAAAGATCGTTTCCTACGACCCCCACTACAGCGCACTATACCTGTCGTCAAATATTTATATCCGTACAAGGAGTTTATTCGAAACCCATATCCAAGTCAATGAAAACCACAAATAACTAAGAACCCGATCACCATTGTCAGGTTGTTCTACTAGATTTCAATAACCTTGACCTCTAAAACCAAAAACAAAAGAGCCCAAACTTTTTCCCGTTAACTAACATCGCAGCGACAATTTGCCATCAAGAGTCCCGATCTATTCCAATCCGAAGTTGACCGCGGCTTCCCAAGGGAGCTTTAACGTTTCCAAATCACGAGGTATTAATCAAGCCAGGTCATTACCCGAAGCCATTTTCATGTCTGTTGTCCCACTTAGCTTAGAATTCCTTTGGATGGGAACAACTAATCAATGTTGCTCCACTCTTTGGGCAAGTTTACTTGTGGGAATGTTGATAAGGGTGTTCTGGCCCTTGTTAAAAGCTGTTGAATTCCTCATGTTCATTTAGACTATTTCTAGTTAAGGATTTCTTTGATGAAATAGAGGTTTAGGATACTTTCATTACTAACATGTTGCGTATTGCAAAGAAGAATGGCGAGCTTGGTAGTGCTCCAGGGCACAGTATTTGGATGACTACTTAGCTATTTAATTTTATTCTGTGCTTCTTTGTTGTCGCATCTGTGGCCAATTTACTGACAAGGACGGCACGGTGCAATTTGCGATTTTAAAGCTCGAAGAACTTAATTATGTGAAAAAAATACTCGAATTGCTATCAGCGTATCAAGTTGACACTGATAGCCAACTAGGCCGCGCAAATCATCACTTTATCTGAAAGCATTTAATTTTATTTTTTATTCTTTAAAAAGTGTGTGTATCGTTGTGGAACGTTATTTTTATATCTTTGTGATTGCAAAATGTCGTTGCTAGCATACCATCTTAGTCGTCAAGACGCCTTCTGTCGCTAGTTGGCTTTCATCAATTCAAGCCTACTCAAATCACATTGTCTCAATTCGGACTGCAGCTGCGTCAGCTATGACAGTTGTCCAGGCAACAATTTGCTTTTATTAATTACTTGGTCGTTTTATTTAAGAAGATCCCAAATTATTTTAAATCTCAATTTGAACTGTTTAAATCCTTTGCTTTGGGGTGAAAATCTACTCGAATTTTAAAAAGTTATCATGTAATTGAAGCTGCATGATCCTGGAAAAATTCAGGCCCACTTTCACTTGACGTGCTCCATTAGCAACAATATTTTTCTCCTTATGCTAGAAGGACTCTGTGTTATTTATTAGATAAAATTTTACAAGGGGAAACCTTTTTACCTGTAATTATTATGGTTTCATCGAAAGATAGAGAAAAAGAAAAAATCTAATTTCGGACCTTGATGAAATCCGGGTGGCTGCTCTCACCACTGAGCAACCGAAATCTCAATGGAACGAACGAATCTTTTTAGTACATGCTTACGTTGCAAACCACCGTTATTTCATCACTGTTTGTTGTTGTCACCGGCAAGTACCTTCTAAAATCCGAAAGAAATATTTTTACAAATTTAAACTTTCAGTTAAGATGAAAAATGCTATTTGAAACGAGAAAAATTCGAATTTCGGACGAATATATCCTAGTTTCAGCAAGGACCGAAATTGAATTTTTCAAGTTTTCTGGCTTTCGATATAAAAACAAACATTGTAAGATGCTTAAATAAAACAAAGGAATAATATTATGTTTTTCTAGTGTCTTGTACATGACAGTATATACTATACTATACTCGTAATCTCAAATGAGATCGATGATCTTTATCAGATTGAAATAGGATCACAAGTCAATCTTGCTATTTTGGCTTGTAGAACAATCGTTAACGTATTCCCTTCTGACATCAAATTGTTGATAAGGGTAGGTTGGTACTCGAAGTTTCAAGCATTGCCCATAGGCTTTTGAATATTTGATTCACATGCCCAAAACATGAAGAACGCGGATGTTCTGAATCTTGCATGAGTAAGGAGGTGTCGATTTTTATTTAGGAACGACATCTGATTCTGAGAATTTCGAAGGAGTATTTGAGAAATTCTAAACAAATTCGATCTGAAACTCACTCGCTTATATCCAGTCAAGATAATTTCCTAAACTGAGGGTAGCTAGCAATTTTGTCAGTAAATACCCTGCCTGGAGGACGCGTTAGTATCCGGTAACCACTGGCTAGAAATGAAAGAAGAAATTACGAAATTGCTCGCTCCGCTCAGTTTAAGGAATGAACTCGATAAGTAATAAGGGATTGTGATAATGCCCCTTGTGACCAAACTCGCTCTTTAGGCACACAATAGCACGATTAGATTAATGAAATGAAGATGCTGCGGTGAATGTGTGGAGTCTCACGCAAAGATCGTGTGCGTAACACCCGCATCCGCGGCAGCCTTCGTGTTCGTGACATCGCAGACAAGCTGCAGGAGTGCTGCCTTCGTTGGTATGGTCATGTCTCACAGAGATCGGCAAACTACGTGGGCAACAAATGTCTGGCCATGCCGCCCCCGCCAGGTACCGGTAGAAGAGGTCGACCCAAGAAGCGGTGGCTCGACGTCGTTAAGGGTGACATGCGTGCCAACAGACTCACCACTGAGAATGCACAAGACCGCGCGAAGTGGGCCAAGAAAACAAGGAAGGCGCACCCTGGGACCCCACACACCAGTGTGGGTTCACAACCGGGATAGACCGCACGGATGATGATGAGCACGATTTGATTAATTGACAAAAAGGCATTAAAATTAGTTCACCGTCGTTGACACTCAATTTGAATCTTACAACGGATTCACTGGTAAGATGTGCGAACTTAATTATTCAGGACAATATCTCTACCATGAGTGACACCAATGATCTAGCGTCCGCGTAAAACCACGTTGACGTTTTTGTACAGCGCCCCTAGAGATTAAAAATGGAACCAAAAATGGAATTCACAATTTTGAACGCAACGATCGCCGTTTACTTGATAGAAACTCATGGTAGATATACCATGAGATATATTGCTCATTAGACCAAGTAACGTTTGGCTGTAAAAAATGGTTTCTACAGTACATTTTTCAGGCCAATTACTCTATGGTAAAAATGCTGGGCAAAAGTATCTATCATTGACAGTCCCAACAGTATCCTAAGGGTGTTGGCGGGGTGGTGGGACAGTGCACCGAGGCGGCACTGGATCACGGCGCTTAAATAAAATTAAATTTTAAATGTTACTAACAGTAGATGTAAGAATATTGTTACTAACACTTGGATCATAGGTATCTTAAATAAATTTATTTTTATTTGAATTGAAATTAAGTCATTGTTACAATTTTATTGATCACTAATACCAAGAAGATTTGACCACCAAATAACCGAGCTCGTAACATATATGATCAGATATACCGTGTCGTGTCAATATCCAATTTTCTTGTTGGTTGTCACCTCTATCCCATAGTGGAAAAGTTTAAAATCAAGTGGGATCGATTTTTCTCTTTTTATACTGAAACTCTCAGGCACAGAACAAGCACACATACGTGTTCGTTCTTATTCCCTTTTGTGATTGCTCTGAAAAGAGATCAAAGCCACGGCTCCAAGTTTTGGCGCATGGACTCGTGATGTGGTTTACCATTCGTCAATCATAAATTATTACTCATTTAAACATAAATTGAACCTACATTCGCAAAACGAGGGTAGTAGTAAGTAATTTCGACTAAAATGAGGCCAAAGTAAACTCTGTGAATTAATCATCCAGCTCATTATGGTTGGTAATTATCTTTTTCTAGTTAGCGACTAATTATTTTAATTACCGCTTATATTCATTATTAATTTTTACTTCTTTTTAAAGTCGGTAACTCAAATTTTGTTCCAAGTGGTAAAGCTTGTTTAATCTTTATCAGAAGTAAAATTTGTTGAAATATTTCTTTGGGATTAGTGTGAACAGTGTTTGCAAAAAAACAATCATGGATTAACGCTGTATGGATCGTGAAACCTACTAGATTATTTCGGCAGCTCTGTTGAGACCTTTTTAGTTCAGTTGATTAGAACAGTGAGCAAAAGAACCCGGGTTCGAGTGCCACTTGGTACTATAACTAAGTTAATTTTACCTAGCATTTCTATCCTCAGCCTGCCTATTGTTCTCCTGCACTGTCGCAAGAGTTCATCTTGAGAATATTTTTAATTCGTTTATTTGTCTAACTCGCGACTTGGGCCATCTCTTTGTAAAGGCGAATCCTGAATGCTGAGGCTAAAATAATGACGTGATAGGGCTCTTTATATAATTGTTTAAACTTATTCAGTGAACTAGTTCTTGCGCATATGGATATTATCAGGGCTGTCACGCGATAACACGTTAAGAGGCCGTCACTAAAATTACGCGCAGCCATAGCGCGCGTGTGTGCATCGTGATTTATTGCAAATTTTTGGGGTATTCGTATTAGGTTTTTTGGTCTAATTTACTGATTGCGTTATAAATTAAACCTTTATATTTCGATTAAATAATGATCATAGGGTGCACTGACATTAATTTTCACAAGTAGTTATGCCCTATTCAAAAAAAAACTCTAGTAAACTTGGGCTATTATTCGGGAAAATAGGGAAATTTAACATTTTTTTTCCAGTCATTGTAATGAATGCATAATTATTATGTATCAACAAAACTATATGTCTGACATTTGGTGTTTTCATTCTGCAACTATAGTAAGCTCTAATCAGAGATTTAGCCACTTGAAGTTGACACGATAAGACTTTTTCGTAAATCTAGGTGGCGAGATTGATCATTTCAATTTCTTTATTTGCATACTAAGTGTCAACACATATATACATAGTTGATACAGTTCAAAAGTACCTATAACTTAGTTACCGCTAAGGGATTGCAAACTAATTTAAACCAAGAAGTCCAGTTTTTTCATTTTATAAGAGAAAAAAGTTTTATTTACAATTAATGTGTTTCATTATGTGTTAATACGAAAGGTTGGACTATGATTTGCGTGTATTGAACAGTCACAATTTTTTTAGGTCGTAAATTAGGCGCTTAAAAAGTTGGATCATACGTCAAAATATGAAATGGCTCTTAAATGATTTTTTTGTACATCACAACAGCAATATCAATGCGGATATTTGACATAAAAAACCGAAACAATCATTTTTGAAAATTTGCAAATATTATAGTATGATATGAAGTTACTGCCATCTTTTTTGATAAAGTAAGCTCCTAAGCGATCCCATTGAGATCTCAATACAGTCAAACCATCCACGTGAATTTATCGCCGTGTGTATCAAAACAATGCGGAACATTCCAAGTTCGAACTTCCACCTCTGTCTTGTGTCTCGTGAATCAGCTAAAAGTTTCCGAAATACTTCCAACTTTGGACGATTTTCGAACTAAGTGAAATGTGGCAGGTGCTCCGGGGAAGTTTGCTAAACCTTCACTCTTGCGACAGAATATCAATAGGCCGTAGAAACGACTGCTGGCTTGTAGTTCTTAAGTGTTGAGTGAATTAATAATGGAAAACGAAAGTGAAATTTCAATAGCTATCTCAAAAAATTCACTCATCTCTTTTTTAGGTTTGGTTCACGCATGTCCGTAGCAGACGTGCCAGTAGCAGGCATGGCAAGCATTGTGGCATTTCCTATGCTGAGATTTTTACGATAAAGTAACTTATCATACGGGTTGTTTTTGAAAAAACTTGCATTAAGCTGTTCTTCTTTAGTGGGGTTGCTACTGGTTTTGTGAAAAAAACTTACTTGCAAAATCAGTTTTTGAGTCAGTTTCAGTGACCTATATTTTAGGGTTATAATGCTTGCCATAATCGATTACTTACTGCTTTTGATTTCACGGATATTATTCTTTAAAAAACAAACCTGAACTCGAATTTATATGTTCCATAAACCTATCAACCTCATTGTTTATCATAGTCATCTAATTCAGCTTTGAATTTCTGTGGATCAAACTTCCTAGGTACAAAGCTTTGAAAGTCTCGTAGTTTGCGATTCTCGGTGTAGTGGTCACACTAACGAGAAAATGGCCACCGTCCTTTACCCTCTAATACGGTGAATGTTCATCAACAGACTTCATTATAACGAAGCACAAAGGTGTCCCTTGTCGCAGTGTTGCCATATCAGTGGCCGCACAACCTTATAGTGGACAAGCGTCATGATAGACTGAGCATCTACGAGCAAAGTGTTGATTAATTTTCCGCTTAGCGGTTTCCTTCACAGATTCAACGACGTGTTTAAAGGTCAATCAGACTAATTGGTTTCTGATATTAAGGCCCACACTTCAGTCAACATATTCAAGACATTCTTCTCATCATATTTAATTCGAAGAATATAGTGATACAGTAGCACTATCAATACGATCATCTCAAAACGGCCATTGCAGTGTACCTGCGAATATAACCCAAATTTATTTGTAATAAGATTGGTTTTATTTCATGTTCATAATATTTATTCATTTCATTTGTAATCTTAATGGGAATCCAAAGAAATGCTTTAAATGAATGTGTATTTTTAGCATTATAACTACGCTCCATTTTCCGTATAAAGATAAAAAAAATAGAAAAGTTAACGGTCTCGGTAGCTCAGTTAGAAGAGCAGCCACCAGGATTGTGGAAGGCCGTGGGTTTGAATCTCACTTTCATCCCCATAATCAGGTCGAATTTTTCTAGTTTCTATCTTTGTATAGATGAATCAGTTAGTAGAGCAGCCACCTGGATTGTGGAAGACGCGCCGTAGGATCAGATCGTTTGCAAAATAAATTGTTAGGCGAAAACTGAATAACAACACGGTAAAACTATACAATACAATGTATAAGCCATTGGTGCTATAGTCGCGGATAAAGACCCTTTGTAGAGCGTTATTATTTTTGGGTTTCTTAGGTATCAGGACAAACAGTTATTGATGAGCGCATTGGCGTCATTACCAAGCTCACCAAATGCGGGCCAGTGATCAAACACACACCAAAGCGTTTGATGAAAAATATGTGATATACCCCGTATCCACAAACGCTGTTCAAAAGTGGAGCACACCTCAAATTTATGCTGCCCTGTCACTTGGAAGGAACAACTATACACGTAAGGACTGCTCAGCCACAAAATAAAGAGTTTACAGAAGGATCGCTCGCACCTTGCGTGAGCCGCCAGGGTTACTACTATATTCGCTCTGAATTTTTAAAATGAAGTAAGTAAGTTATACCTACTTGACAGAACCGGCCAAAAACAAAATTCATCATGTGAAAAATTGCACCAAGTTCGACAAAAACACTCGCGCCAGTGCGACTTTCCGACTCACCGAAGCTCACTGACTTCGCTTGTAAACTCATGTCTCTGTGTGCGTGCGTCAAAAATGGCGTTTTGTTCTAAGCGGGCTATCTGTCAGAGTGCATGTCTAATTTGTGGCTCAACTTTGATTGACGTTTCTGGATTCGGGCGATATGTATACCTACCAATGTGTTGCCAACATGTTTACGGCGATCGTTGCGTTCAGCAATTTGTATGCCCTTTTTGGTTCCTGATCAGATCACTAGGGGTGCTGGACCAAAATACCATATAAATTTCGTCAACACGGTTTACGCGAACGCTAACGGCTGTCATTGGTGTCAACTCATGGTAGACATACTGCAAGTCTACCATGAGTTGCCAATTTAAATTTAAGTTATCGTTCGCGTAAAATATTCGTATTGGGATTTCGCACAGCACCTCTGTTGAGTCGAAATGGAACTAAATAACGGTACCTTGATGCTATTGTATTCGACTATATTTTCGACTCAACAGAGGTGCTGTACGAAATCCCAATACGAATATTTTACGCGAACGATAACGTAGATTTAAAATGGCAACTCATGGTAGACGTACTGAACCACAAATCATTCAATCTACTATGTTAACGCCGTTTTGAAATATTCTTATTGCAAACAAATTAAGTTTTAATTATCAACCAACAAAAACTGCTAAACAAGGCAATAACGGCGGTATTTATAATCGATTTGCAATTTGCATAACCTATTATTTTATTTTCCTTTCACTGCATTTTGAAATAAGAAACATGTGACGCTTAATTTAAAACAATTTCAAAATATTATTGCATTTAATAATTTCATTTTAATGAATACAGTTCAAGTTATTATCCTAATACTATTTAATTACTGGACAAATGCCTCCATTACTTAAAATCCAGTCATCGCTACAATTGATAGGTTTATGGGTATATGCAGGATTTGGAAGATTAAAACAATTTACGGTTCAAACTAATAAACGTTTTATCTCTATCTAATAGATATCAGAGCTTTGTTCCGAAAAATCGGTACCTACTCCCAGCCCGACCTGGTTTAAATTCAAAACTGAAATTCGGAACACGGCTTTTAAACTCGCGGCGTCAAAAAACGTGACAAAAACTCCTTTAAAAATTAATAGTGCTTTTATTTTTAATTGTTGTGTTAAATTTCATAAAAATTCTTGGTCAAACAAAATATCTTTTACTGAATTTAAAATGTAAAATTTAATTACTGTGTGCTGATAACGTGTAACTCTACTCAATCCTTGCTTCTATAATTGACTGTCATTTAAAATTCTGTCTCATTTTGAGTCAAAACACCGACTCTAAAAACAATCGCAACGTCTAGAGCAGCGTTCACAGTCGCCGATCCCCTAAGAAATCATTTTGTTGAACAACTTTCGCCTTTTACTAGAAAATTTCGTCCCCAACTTCGGAACAAATATCTCTCTCGCGGACCCGATTCATTATGCGTCTTTCAGTAAGGAGAAGTAATTCAAACTTGCTCCTTTTCTAGACTCCGAGTTTGGCCCGTTTTCCTCAGAACCAGTTCGGGTACATTGGACCGAGGACAGATTAGGACGCGTTTCAGAATCAAAATGTAGTTGGGACGGCTTCCGACCAATTTCAAACTCTGTGTCGGATAATGGCACGGAATTATTCTGTTGTAACAGAATTGAAATTCGGACCGCGGCGTTGTAATAGACCATAGATATACGCGCGTGGAATCTCTAAGACTTTGGATCTACCGTAGAAATTCTGCAATTCTATGTCTTTCATAATGGCTTTGTATGTGAAATATGAATGTTCGCTAGATTAGTAACTGCAGTTGAAATTAATACACAAAATGGTCCTGGGCTGAATAATAGGTTATGAAAATTAGTGCTCATGGTTAAACACGGGTAGAGGATTATACTCATAAAGGTCTTGGTTTCAATTATAAGTTTTAGCCAAATTATTCTGGATCATTCATAATAAAGTAGAATTGTACCTAGGTACTAGTAGCCACCCTGCACTTTATAGTCCTCATTGTTTTCAATAAAATTTACGATTATGTTCGAGATAATAAATGATTAACTTACTACAAATGAACAAAAGAAAGATGATTATTTTAATGAGAGTAGTCATTACTCATTTTTAGGGTTCCGTACCTAGAAAGGAAAAAACGGAACCCTTATAGGATCACTTTGTTGTCCGTCTGTCTGTCTGTCAAGACCCTTTCTCTCAGGATCGCGTGGAGGTATCAAGCTGGAATTCATATCAAATACTCAAATCTACTGTCCATTGGAGCTGTGAAAAAATCAAACTTCTAAGCCAACGCAATCAAAAGATACAGCCGTTTAAGCCGCAAATATTTGACTGGCCTGTTTGCGCAATGGCGATCCTGCCTTTAGCGCCGGAGGCCGTGGGTTCAATCCCCACCCATGAAAAAAGTTTGTGTTCGTTGTGTGTCTGGGTGTTATTATCTATTTAAGTATGTATTTAGAAATACATAAGTATGTTTATCAGTCTCTGACGCCCATAGTACAAGCTCTGCTTAGTTTGGGGTCAGATGATCTTGGTTGAAATTGTCCCAGATATTTATTTATTTATTTTAAATTTCCGCAAATGTTCGACACTCGCAAGGGAATCAAAACCTACAGGGTACTTCCTGTGAACTTAGAATCTTGAAGTTTGGTACGAGGTAACGTCTTATAGCACAGATAGAGGAAAAATTGCGAAAACAGTAAATTTTTAGTTACATCAATAAAAATATTTTTAATAAATATACCTACAGGTTTGTACGGAACCCTCGGTGCAGTCATTTGGCCGGTTTTTTTAGTTGATAAACTAAGTAAAAATCTTTACTCCTAATGCACGACCATTTCCGGAGCAAGAAAAAGAATAGCAATAATGGAGTGTATAAGTACTTTTATTATTATCGTTATATTTAATTCCTCCTTCTCCTTAAGTCGGTCCCTCAGTGCTGAGGATCGTGGCTCCGACGACAGCGTTGCAATAAACCTATCCATCTACTTCGGTCTTCAGCTTGATGGAGAGCCTGGGATATCGGCATCCGAAATTCCTCGGACACCTGGTCGGACCACCGTCTGGGACTGCGTCCTCTCGGTCCTTTGCCATCCACATTGCCGGTCACTATGAGCCTCTCCAAGTTGTCAGTACCTCGGTGTGCTACATGACCAAAGTACTGTAGTATTCTGTGTAGGCATATTGTCGAGAGACGCTGCTGGGTGTCTAGCTTGAGCTCTTTCAATATCGAAACGTTGGTGCGATGCGCTGTCCAGGGGATTCGAAGCATTCTTCGCCAGCACCACATCTCGAAAGCGTCGATTCTTTTTCTTTCCGCCGCCTTCATAGTCCAGCCCTCAGAAGCGTAGAGGAAAATAGGCAAGACCAAACAAAGTACGGATGATGTAAATTTTTGTATTCCTTTTGATGTTGTGGTCTTTCCAAATCTTGCTGAGCTGAGTCATAGCGGTCTTGGCCATGCCTATGCGTCGCCGGATTTCCAGTTCACAGCCGCCTTTGCTGGTAATGACAGAGCCGAGGTATTGGATATCCTGTACCGTTTCATACTCACGCAGTAGGTTGGTATGCTGTATTGCGCTGAAACGATCCACGACCATCAGCTTAGTCTTGCCTTTATTGATGCTGAGACCGGCTTCTTTGCTCGCCTGTTCTACTCGATGATATTTAATTAGCGTTTTTAATAATTTTGGTTAAAATTTAGTAATATTGGAAAGTACTAAATTGAATAAAAAATATCTGCCTATTGAACCCTCCTTGTTTCAACAAAATCTTCATTAATTTAATATTTCAAAGAGCAAAGTTTGTTTGTTCGGGTTTGTTGAAAGTAATCCCGGTAATTACTTGATCGACTAGAAGAAAAGTTGGCATAGACAAATTCTGTGACTATGAAAAACATTATTTTTAAATGATTAAGTGTCATCAGCACCTCTTGTATTTTTTGAGGTAAAAACAAACAGGTGGAATTATTTGCTAACTTTGCAAGAAAATCTCGATTTTGAAAGCAATTATTGCTATTTGATCTCAAATACTGCATCGTCATTGGCTGAAAAGCTTTCAAGATGCGAGCGACTGGCAATCAAGGTCTTTTGCGAATTAGAAAATAGTGGCGGGTGGTTACCCGCCACTATTCTCTAATTCGCAAAAGGCCTAGCCATAGCCATAGCCTAGAACTAGCTATGTTTAGTGTGGGATCAGATTATTATTCAGTGCCAGGGACTACAAACATACATACATACATACCATCACGACTTTATCCCAAACGGGGTAATCAGAGGCAAGTGACTGTGTCGTCATGGTGAACGAAACACTCAGAAGCCGACTTTTCACCAATGGTATTAGACCCAACGTGGTAGGAGGTGAGCCTTCCGCCGTTGTCCGGGTTGATTTTGTTTTTTATCGATGTTTTCCATCACCGGAGAGTTAGTCGGATATTTAACAATGAACACAAATATTTAGTTCTGGCAAGATTTGAACTCAGGACCACACGATCCACGATCTAAGTTCGGGTGCTGAACCACTAGGCCACGACGCTACAAACATACTCACATATTTCTAGATAATAATATGAAATGAATGATTTCTTAATGTTTATGTCATTAATCTAAGACCTTAGCATTAAATAAATGCTAATGTTATGGTTTGTTGTACAATGAGGTATTATTTATCTTATCTTATCTGATCTAAAATTGTACCTAATGCTAATTGTGTTAAAATCTCAAGTTTTACCTATGTTTGGGGATGTAAAAATATATTTGCATCTCTATTTCATATTGGCTGACCATAACTGTTCTGATATCTTTATTTTAAAACTATTTAAACCATGTTTTACGCGAATAAAGGATATAGAATTATTATATTTTATTAAATACTTAATTTCTAATTTCTCAATACCAAACTCTGCAACAGATAGAATCAACCGTTCAGTAACCACAACGTGATTGAACCCACGACTCGCAAACTAGGCACTACCGACCAAACCATCGGGGCTGTCAAACTTAAGTACGTGTCCTACTTCCTACTTATCGTGCTTACCTTTCAAGGATTCCCTGCAACTTTCCCTTGAACTTTAATAAAGGCCTTTATACCACAAGTTCATGAATCCTCAAACTTTAATAACAACAAATGGGTATTGCCCTAATACCCTTCGAAAAGTGAAGCGATGTGCCTAATCTGGAAGCCTTTGTATCGTGTACCTTCGATGATCCGGCTTAGATGAGAATAAACTCCCCTTGGCCACAGTGTAAGGGTGGTTCCAGTAGATTCATACACAATAGACTATGTTAATGGATGTAAATAAAGTTTGAAGGAGGTGAGGTGACAAAAAGAAGCTGTCAATTTTGTAACCCTTTATCAGACTTTTGAAGAACCGCGTTCAGCGTATAGGCAATTTTTAACTGAGGTTCTTTGGGAAATGATTATATGAATTGGGTATACTTAACACAGAAAAACCAACATGACACGAATCAGGTGATTTTTTGTACCTGAAACAATATAAAAAGTTTATAAAGAAAGATATCAAATTATCAACACACTCCAATACGATCTGGGTTTTAAAATTGAATAGGCATTTACTAGGCAGACATGTTTCATCATGAATCACATCGTTACTTACTGTCAAATGACTGTCTCTCATCAAGAAGATAAAACAGATAGTTGTTTTCTATACATATTAATATTTCATTTTTGAATTTCAATTCCTGCAGAGTTCGGTGTATTCCACACAGATAAATCGAACTTACGGTTGCCCTACTTATACTTTGGCTCTGAGCTCTGATAGGTCTTAACAACAGCTACCCGCTAATCCGTGAAACCCACCAGTTTACTTTCAAATTGTTCCAACTCCACAAAGATACCTTGGAGCTCGCAATTCATGTCTGAGAATGTTGCAAACTATCTCGAGAACTGCTGAGACAAAATTTCGTCAAGTACTTTAGTTTCGGAGTTTGGTTAATCAAAAGAGGTTATTTGGTCAGTTCAAGTGAAACGAGTTTTTAGAGAGATAACTACTCGTATTATGATTTCAATTTTTATTTCTAAGAATAAATGCACGATATGGTAAATACATAATTGGCCAATCATTTTAGGACTCACCGCCTTCATGAAAAAATGATTCAAATAAGATTTGTTTTAAAATGATGGGCTACAAACTTCTAGAAGGTCCTGACATGATTTGTGTAACAGAAATCGAAATAATCTTATTAAACTGTTTTTTTTACGTTTGGCCTTGAATAACTTTTATGACGCAGACATGAGATTGTATGTGACTTTTGAAACTTTTAGAACGACCAAACGAAGGTGTGTACAAATTTTCAGCTTAAACTATTAGCCTATAAACGTAGATTCGATGACATTAGTTCATGTATAACAACACCTAGATTTGCACCTCTTCTACCACAGTTTTCGCTAGTGACAGTCGCAATCGTCTGTTTTCAAGTTTTGTATGGGATTTCATTGCGGCGTCTCCTGTGAATCTGAATAGTAACGTGACTGAACATTATATACAAGTCGCTGTAGAAACTTAACTTACCTATCGTAGCTTACTTGAGGTAAACTCATGGTAAGGGGAACAGATTTTGACTTAGATGAGTTTAAATACGGGCAAAACGCCCGAATCCACAAACATAAATCAAAACTGAACAGTCCTTACATGTATATAGCTGTCCCTTTCATTTCTATTGACATGTGACAGGGCAGCATCAATTTGAGGTATGCTCAACTTTTGATTACCGCTTGTAGAGACGGGGGTAAGAATATTTTTTAATTGACCACAACACCCAAGATCTTCTTCACCTATATCATAATTTGCAGTTATATATGATTGTGTCGCTAACATATCAGTATTATAAAACACTTATAATCAGATCAAAATTAGACCTGCAGTAACACGTTTGTGTAAAAATCATTACCGAATTGCTGGTCACTATAGTGCAGACGAGAATTAATCGTAATATCTATTAATTTTGCCAAAATAAATCAGAGGAGAAGATTATTGGAGCTAGGGTATACGATGCAGAAAATAATCTGCTTTGAACACGGCTGAACACAAACCTTCTCCTTAGATTGGTACGAAAAAGTCTGGGATTGGAGACCTTTTGAAAGCATTGCATTTGCATTGGATTGAAATGATGATGATGATGGCCAGTACCCACCTTGGAATCAAACGCGGTCCGTATTCACCAAAATCTTGCAACCTCCTTCAGTATTTCAATCCAATGCAAATGCAATGCTTTCAAAAGGTCTCCAATCCCAGACTTTTTCGTACCAACTGAAGATTAATCGGACGGGAACTGGGCTATATGAGGTTATATGGGAAAGCAACAAATAAATTCGGGAGTTCAATAACCGAATAACTTTTTTTGACAGCACCGCTTCGCGGCTATCATTGGGCGCCCAGCCCCGGGAGATCTATTGCCCGAATTCGCTTGACAGTGACAAAGCGACAAGTTTTTCCCTCATTCAATTACAGACCGGAAAATAGTTGCGCGACAGAACGGCTCATCTCGTAACTTTAACATTGTATTTTGGTAAGTTTTTGCGTCGTAGTACGCGTTGTCATAAAATGGTACAATAAATTCTTTTTTTTAATTTATTTTTTGATGTGTGCTTGACTTAGTGACAATAATGAAAATGCAACGAATACCAGTAACCAGATAATGGCAAGGTTGAACGCCTTTACCGAAAATCAATCATATTTTTTTAGCATCTCTGAGCTTCGAAAAGCTGCAGCTGCTCATAATAGCCCTCGCTAGATGTCAGTGCCTAGGCCTTGGGCAACTTGATATAAAACAGGTAACGGTTATGTCCCGAGAGACATTATTTATGGTAGACTTTAGTGACTAAGATAAACCATTGTTTTAAGGACATACACACAGCTGCTACAGCAGCGCGCGTGGTATACCATGACAGCTCAGCATAGCCAAGCCAAGAATAGGTATTCCACTCCATAGATATTTGTAAGGAAACCCTGAATTTGGACATCGATCAATGACCAAGTCTGTGCGCCGTTAGTTAAGTTTGTAAGATTACAAATCATCGCAAAGTTGGAGTTTCAGGGATAGAGGAAGGTTTAACCTTCATATAGTACATCTACTAATACGTTGTGGTTATGTTAAGATCTTTCTTAGATTTTCCCCAATTTGAGCAACAGTTTGCCACACCTACTGGTTCTAACAAGTCATGAATAAATCCCCAAGAAGATGACAAGAAGATTGTCAATTTGAAAGCTCTTCCAACTTTCCAACTGAGTGGATTTAGAAAGCGCCCAGCTTAATATAATGGGTACATTCATTACAACATTATTCCAAGTGTTTGATAATTATCTTTCTTTTACGCTGGGAACACAGCCAAAATAGGGCATACTTGATTCACACAACTAAGAGTAGAACATTGAGAAAACACTGATCACGAAACCTTTTCGAACAATAACCTATTATAGAGTTATTCCAGCTTATTTCATTCTCACCTTTCCACTCCCGTACCACGCGTGCTGGACTACGACGTCATCCAACAATTGAACATTTGTTGGCCCGAACTAAAAGGTTCGGTGACTCGTTTCTTTGTCGTACCATTCAGACGTGGAACGCTCTTCCAGCACATGTGTTTCCCACCTCGTATAGTCACGGGTTCTTCAAGCGGGGCGTGAAAAGGCATTTCTGCAGGCCTGCAAGGTGAGGATGGCCAGCCCAGTGATTCGTTTGAATGACTGGGCTTGTCAACCTCATATCTGAACCTCACGATCGCTTTCCATCAGGTGGAGTGAGGTCATCTTGACGGGCAATATAAAAAAAAACTAACAAACAAGCATGCAGACTGCCAGGGCACTGGCAATAACTCGCGCGTGGTATACCATGTGAGTCTAAGAGGGACCTTTTATCCTGGTTGTGATACAGCCTGCCCCCGCCTTTTTTATGTTCTTAGCCCACTTCGCACGGTCTTGTGCATCCTCAGGGGTGAGTCTGTTAGAACGCATGTCACCCTTAACTACTTCGAGCCAGCGCTTCTTGGGTCGACCTCTTCTGCCGGTACCTGGCGGGGGCGGCATGGTCAGACATTTGTGGCCCACGTGGTCAAAAGGACCCTCCATTGACAGCACCCTGATGATCTCTAGTTTCTTTAGCCGCCGTACTGTGTTTCTGCTCATTAAAACCAAAAACACTACCAAACCATTGTTATTTATCTATGTTTTATGGGTTTGGAAGTGTTTGCCTTCAGTCTGGCAGCTCAATTTTTTTATTTATGCGCCAGACAACACACTACTTGTCATGGTCTAGAAGTAAGGATAAATATCCTTGTGTTACGAGGTACCAGACCAGGATTAAGCCAGGGGTGTCTCCTAACACACCCAGACCCGAACCAATTTAGAAAGCATCGTTTCCTGAATTTACCCGACCGGGAATCGAACCCGGGACACTTCGTAAATCTAGGTGAGAAACCGTGCTTGCGCACCACGCCAATATTGTCGTCGAATTGCGGATTGATTTTTTTTGTGTCCTTTATACTTAATTTGCCAGGAGTGCCAAGTTCAGGATTTGGTACATCTATGATTTACGAAAATAGAACAATGTTTATAAATAAGCTCTCCTATGGATGTGGTACCAGAATGTGATTTGCGTCATTGTAAACCATTACAACAGCCTTTGATCTCGTCTTCAGATGTCTAACTTGACCTTTCCTGACCCCGTAATAACCTTTCAATATGTCATGTCTACACCGCAAACATTTCACCAAAACTTATTCACGAGTAAATATTCTCGGCACAAATAAATCTTGATTAAACTCAAAATAAGTGGCGCTTTACGACACACACGCAACCAGATAAGCCGTAATTAAACTGTCATATATTTAAAAGTATCGTTAAAGAGGGATTAGACGGTTTTCTCTCCGTTCCCGGAATAGCCACTCGCATACCAATAAGGATAGCAATGGGTTTCTGTGAATTGGCTTCTCTTAATTATACACTATCGTAGAAATGCTAGAATAACATTGTTCATGGAAACTAATGATGGTTATGCAGTGAGTGAACGAGTTTGTTTATTCGGAGGGCGAGATTAATGGGAGGATTATTGATTCTCTGAAATTATGAAAACTCTTTTTTATTTTCTTTTGAAGGTGGCTATATTTCATTTCCCACAACTAGCACATAATAAATAACGTTACGTCGCGTTACAAAGTATTATTATCATTGTGAAAGTATATTACATAAAAATATCATTAAATGATAAGTAATTGATCGAATATTTTTTCTATCAATGTTTGTCTTGCTGTTGCTGCACCTTACTGAATTAATTAATAAATTAGTCAGAAAATTCCTTGTTTTACGGTTATAAATAATAAATAAATAAATATCTGGGACATGATGGTTTACGTATACAGTGACACATCTTTGTCATCTCGTGATCACGACTAATGCAATCAAAAGGTCTGGTTGAAAACGTGAAAATATTATTTATCAATATCGATAGCAATCTGGGTCTCTTCAAGGCAAGAGTGAATAGGCATTTACTAGGCAGACATGTTCCATCGTAGATTGCATCGTCACTTACCTACTACCAGGTGCTACGCGACTACAAGACTGTCTACGTATAAAAAAAAATAAAGGTATGTGGCGACAAGGCAAACTTCTTGTATGCGCCTGACCACTTGTAAAACGTAAATCATATGATAAAATGTAATGTTCCATTTGATTTTGACAGATAGAAGAAATTATCTCAATTGTACTCACGCACCCTACGGGTAGCCGCTCCTACTGGCGACTGGCTAAACACGTGCAATCTAATTTCTGCGTGCCTTCGCAGCTCCCACTGAGATTCCATACACTTATTATATTGCACATTTTGTTCTGTAAATATGTATTTTAACCTCACTTTTAACAATGTTGTAAATAATTATATAATTACAAGCTGATACATGGAGGAAAATACCAGTTTTATTCTCCCCATAGGTTTGAACATAATCGCCAGTAGAATCCGTAAAGTTGATTTATTTCAATGATGTACTTCTAAAGCAAATGCTTCACAAATTATTTATGAAACCAACAGGAACAATATTCCTGACCCGCAACATTCAAGTCGTGACTCTACCAAAGCTATTCACAGTCAGCAAAGAACAAAAAATAGCAAAAATAAAACAACCTCAAGTCTAGATCGTGGAACGTGCTTTCAATACTAGGATACCTTGGTTTTCCCTTTTTCAAATTAATAGGCGATCTATGTACATTTGCTAGAGATATTTGTCATTGTTGTAACTTTCTGTGAGTGTAAGGCCAAGTTACGTGAAGGATTGGCTCGTTATTTCAGTTGATTCTGGGTCCTAAGGCCTCATTTATGGAGACGCGGGCCGTGGCGCGTCGCGTGTGGCGGCGCGACCCGCATTGAGTTCATATATATGGCGTTGTATGAGTGCTGCCACGCCGCCTAACGCAACGCGCAACGCCCCGCGTCTCCGTAAATGAGGCCTGACACAGATCTAATAACTACGAATATTTGCGTTTATGAAAAATAATAAATGCGAAACTTCAGCCTCTGAGTAAAGAATGGAGTTTGTAAATATCAGTCTATTACAGATTATTAAGATTCTGGTCAAATGGTCAGTATGCCAACCATTAGTGGACACAAATGACAGCCAAGAGCGTCCGCGTCATGAACCTACTACCCAAAGGGACTGCACGCTGCTAACAGAAAAAACGAGCTAAGCGAAAGGCACCATCTTAAGTCCTTTGTCCCTTTCTAGTGCTGCCATCATTGCTGATTACAAATTCCCCATCACTATCCTTATATATTCCATAATCGAATCACTACGAAATTAAATGTATTTAATAATAAATATCTGGGACAATTCACACCAAGATCATCTGACCCCAAACCAAGCAGAGCATGTAATATGGGCGTCAGAGACTGATAAACATACTAAAATATTTCTAAATACATACTTAAATAGATAATAACACCCAGACACACAACAAATATAAATGTTCATCACACAAATATTTGTCATGGGTGGGGATCGAACCCACGACCTCTTGATAGTATTTTCTTTTGAGAGAATGATGCTGTTAAACCATGTACGGACTACCCAAAATAATACCAAATTTACGGTTACGATATTTTTCAAACTGTGGCAACAACAATATTAATTGGTCACCGAAAAGGGTGACCATAAGATTTGTATTAGACATTCTTTACAATATGAATTGCTCGTTTTTTCTGTCAGCAGCGTGCAGTCCCTGGGTAGTAGGTTTATGGTCGGCGTAAATCGCGTTGACGTTTTTGTCTGGGACTTCGGTACAGCGCCCTAGTGATTTAAAATGGAACCAAATATGGCATACAAATTTCTGAACACAACGATTGCCGTAAACGTGGTGGAAACTTATGGTAGGCGTACTGTACCGCTTTGACCGTTTACTTCACGTTAACTACAAAAGTTCAATATAGGATTGTATATAGGATTGTTGGACTGGCCTGTTGGCGCAATGGCAGCGATCCTGCCTTTAGCGCCGGAGGTCGTGGGTTCGATCCCCACCCATGACAAATATTTGTGTGACGAACATTTGTGTTTGTTGTGTGTCTGGGTGTTATTATCTATTTAAGTATGTATTTAGAAATATTTAAGTATGTTTATCAGTCTCTGACGCCCATATTACAAGCTCTGCTTAGTTTGGGGTCAGATGATCTTGGTGTGCATTGTCCCAGATATTTATTTATTTATTTATTTATGCCGGTGAAATTCTATACAAATACTTCACTACAAACGCTTGCGATTATCGTAAGCGTAAGCTCGTGGTACCCTCCCATGACTTTACGCCTAATGCAAAAATATCCAGAGGATGCGCAAATCAAAGCCGCCACTGTCCCTATGGCCGCCATAGGGACAGTGGCGGCTTTGCTTTTATACATCACTATTATATCAGTTAAATAGGTTAGTCGGACTCACCCTTAACATTTTTATATACTGCAGAGCAAGCGACATTTTCGAAAAGAGGTCGCGTGTCTTTAAAATCGCTGAACTGAATCTTTATGTAACATTAACTGTGCGTACATAATGTTTTAGAGATGCGTCGTAAAACGCGCATCGCGAGGTCATTCGCGTTGACTGTTTTCACGACAGAATGTCTGAATTTTTGACTTAGTCACGTTTTTCGTGCACTTTATGGCAGATCGCAGCTTTTATGGGCAGCGTCTGAGGGAAATAAGTTGAGTCAAGTTAAAATATGTTGCAATAAAAAAATATAGTGATCCTAACAGCTTTAAAGTGTGACCTGTTAAATTTGACTTCTTACTTTGATTCACAGATGTTTATTCAACAAAAATTTAATTTTACTTAATTTTAATAAACCATGGCAGCAAAAGCACCAGGAGTCGCGTTTGAAATATTTATTTTCCAGGCAGTGATCAAAACTAAATTGCCGCCTAAAGCCACTTTGCTGGAGGCCTACAACAATATAATTTTGATATAAAAAGTAGAGCCACAGTATAGAGCACCTTATTAGTATTTAGACTGTGGTAGGGCCAATCTGTGAAAATTCACCTACTTTGCTTTAAGACACACGATTTCTATGAGTTAAATAAAATTGCATTTAACCTAACGTATTTCATCAAAACATTCGTCCATATGGCTCAAGTAGACGATATACTGTTTTACAGTGTGTGAAATTTGAATCTCAAAGCTTCTCTTAGGTTCGAGATGAGGTTTGAGAATACCCTCAATGATCAATACTCATACTCAATCACTTTATTGCATTTACATAATGTGTGGTAAAAAATAAATAATAAATAAATAATAAATATCCCTGGACATTATTCCACACAGCGCCATCTAGCCCCAAAGTAAGCTAATTAAAGCTTGTGTTATGGGATACTAGACAACGGATAAACATACTTAAATACATTTTTTTTTGTAAATACATACTTATTATACATAGGAAACACCCAGACCAGAACAAACAGACATGTTCATGCACACAAATGTTTGTAAAATGTAACAAAAGTTCTTAGATCATTACAGACCCTGTCGGGCACAGCAAATAGGACAGAGGAGGACGCATTAGTTAGTTAATTTCAACGCAAATATTATTTATATTTTAACATTCAGTTCAACTCTAGACTATATTTATACCCTACAGGAACATAAATAATAACTGACCAACCACTCAGAAATGGAGCCACAATATTTCTGTCATCACAGTGACTTAGATCGACGGAACCCCACTCTCATAACTCATTCTTTATGTGCGTAAGCATACGACTAAGTATCCATAGCCTGCCTTTTCCCAAGACAAAAACACAATCATTATTCATGCCCCACTATTTTCCTGTTACACCTATTTCCACATACTTATTACAAGGGATCAGATTGGCTAAAGTTTGGCGTAATCTCTGTTACATCTCAGTTTGTTAGCTAACGAAGAATCGTTTCTCTTTGTAATCTAGTGCACGAATAGTTGGGTTTTAGTTTGGGAGTAGCAGTTATTCTGTTGTGCATCAGATTATCATGACTTTATTCTAATGGGAACCATACGTACATTTTAATAGAATGATAAGATTTGAGTGAAATGTTTTAGAAACACATACACACACATACACATGTACGGTGAGGGCTTCTACTCCACAGCTGTATCCATTGAAAAGTAGTCTGGAAAAAATGACTGTAACATCGATAAGTGTGTGAAAAACCAACAGTATCATCGATAGACTTTCGACTTTGCGTTGGTGTTTGAAACCCCTTGAAAAAAATACAAAATACTGGTACAAAACCAAGAGTTTTTTTGCCTCACATAAGTCTTACACGTGCTTAATTACACCGTCACAGAACAGTTACGAAATTTCTCAAACGCGACGCTATAAATCGTGACGTAGACTCCAAACTTCGAATTACTACTCCATTTCAATCGCACGATCGCCGACTCGAGAGTTCCCAACTTCACGCGAGCAGTTTTCTTTGTCAGTTCAGTTCCACCTCGTAGGTAGTGTGAGTGGATGATAATATGCTTGAGGAGTGATTTATACTTGGAATAGAGTAGGACGTATGACGCAGTTGAATTGGAATCCGACTTCGAGCGGCTCCGTGATGGCAACGCAACTCATTTCAAGTTGAGGTATTTGGCTTGCGTAATGTATGTCAGTCTGTGGTTTTGAAATAGCTTTTTTACAGACTGAAAGTTAGCCATAATAATCAAATGGTTGTAGCTTCAAAATTTATTAGATCTTCTTTCTTCATAAACGCGTATTCGTCATAGTAACTACTCAACAAAACTCGAAGCGACATGCATTTGTTTCTAAGTTGCACGCTGGCAAAAAATTAATGCATCAAGCAAAGGATAATTCGGGGAAGCTTATGTCGAGCAGTGGATTATGAAAGGCTTATGATGGCTTATGATGGCTTATGACTGGCCTGTTGGCGCAATGGCAGCGATCCTGCCTTTAGCGCCAGAGGTCGTGGGTTCGATCCCACCCATGACAAATATTTGTGTGACAAACATTTGTATTTGTTGTGTGTCTGGGTGTTATTATCTATTTAAGTATGTATTTAGAAATATTTAAGTATGTTTATCAGTCTCTGACGCCCATATTACAAGCTCAGCTTAGTTTGGGGTCAGATGATCTTGGTGTGAATTGTCCCAGATATATATATATATATATGATGATGATGATGAGCATATATCGAAGCACACTGTAGACGGTGTCCCATGTGAGCGACAACCACGAATATGTTACATTATTTTATTTATTAATCCTCTTTCCAGTGGCATACGAACAATCCAAATCAATTAATGTGCATTAACACCTAGCTTTACCGCATCCATAACGTCAAGTTGAAATGAAATGATAATTCCCAAATCCACCTGTACAGACGCAGTAGAGTGATTATGATTGAGCTGCCTGCTTGTCACGTAGTGTTGTACTTGGATATCAATATCGGTAGCAATACGATAGCATATCGATAACAGACTAAAAGTTTGACCCAATTCCAAATCATTTATTCAAGGAACACAATTAATTAATATATCTATTATGTTTTAATAAAACATCCAGATTTTGTTAAATGGTGTTTACTGTACTCGGTAGCAGTACACGATGGACAATCTATGGGATGACCCACTTTTACTAATTAATATGAAGCTACCTACATTGAAATGATTTATTAACAAATAAACAGCATACAAGCAAATTTAGTGTCCTATATATGACAATATCATTTCACGTAAATTTAACCGTGGCTGTGATCAGCCTTACCGGGATACGACTACAAAAGTACGAAGTACAATACTATCCTAACATTCAAGAGAAGCGAAGAGCATTCAAGCAGAAATTGTGCTGTTCGAATGTATCGCGTTGATACTGTCGTTGGTGCCTTAGCCACGAACTCAGTCTAATATTATCGATATCACTGTTGAATATTAGTATTCGCGTAAACTATGCTTTCGACGATATCGAGCGGACCCCACTTTATCCATGGATATACACAATAACTTTAGTGGGTCGAAATAATTTACAAAGTAATTGTGTATATCCTCGAATAAAGTGTCGTGTACACCCCACTGAGTGCTCAGTTTTTCAAAGTTCTGAAAAACAATACTGCCAAACCGATACTCGATATAATCTATCGACAGTTCGACTATCGATATCTCCGCGAAACTACTGCCACGTTACTGATACGATGATATTCGTTTATTTTATTTTATTTACATCCTCGAATTAAATTAATTCTGAATGTATTTATTTAAATAACATGAGTTCCTATTTTCTGTTACATTAACAATTCAAACAAACTTTTTACCTTAGCAAAACTCATAAATTACTCAACGGCTTACGTTAACTTTCCAATTTGCTGCTTGATAATGCCATTTGCTGTTAATTTATCCATTCTGTTACTCCATTAATTCAAAAGGCCAATGATTTGCTAATGCATTAATTGTGAGATCCATTAAGTGAAATGATGACTGAATGGCGCAATGGTAACTTTAGCGTCCTAGATGGTGGTTTTGATCCCCACTTGTGACATAATATATTGAACTGAATGGCGCAATGGTAACTCTAGCGTCCTAGATGGTGGTGTTGATCCCCACTTGTGACATATATTGAACTGAATGCCGCAATGGTAACTTCAGCGTCCTAGATGGTGGTTTTGATCCCCACTTGTGACATATATTCAACTGAATGGCGCAATGGTAACTTTAGCGTCCTAGATGGTGGTTTTGATCCCCACTTGTGACATATATTCAAGTAACCAACATTTACTTTGTGGTTTATTTTAGCATTTTAAAATGCTAAAATAAACCACATGCCACATCGCAAGATACAAAACTAGAATTTTTTTTATTTCGGAACTTATAGAATTCTCTATTTCGGTAGACTGAGCTACCGAAATAGAGAATTTTAAAAGATCAGGGTCCAAAATTCGAATTTTTCTAGTTTCATATCTTTTGACCAACACATTTGTTGTAATATTCTGTTGTGTGTCTGGTTGGTATTGTATATTTAGAAATGTATAAGTATGTTTGTGAGTCTCTAGCACCCATTATACAGTACAAGCACTGTTTAGTTTGGTCAGATGACCTTGGTGTCATTTTCCAAATATTTAATTATTTATTTTAATTAAATCTATGCAAAAAAAAAACTTGGACTAGCATACATATGTGTCAAAAACTGACTAATTTAAGTTAAGAGTGGCAGAAAGTGTTTAATATAATGTGAATAGTTTTTAACATTCAGCTACTTGTAAGATAATTAAAAAAATCTTCAAATTATGTCTTAAAATAAATAAATAAATCGATAATTATGTATATGACGGCGCGTCTATGAAAAATTACCTGAAATAATTTTAGAGACCGATCGATTAAATTACAATCGGACAGCGAATGAGTCGCATCGAGAGTGGTTGTATGCCACTCTAGCGCAGCGTCGTGTCTGTGGTAGCGGGAGGCCATGTTGCGACACACTTTTTGAACGAACGGCCGCCAGTGCACCATTCTTGCGACGAATCGCTAACGATCGGCCCAATCACCTGATTTTGAGTGCTAATTTATGATTATTCGAAGTGTTAATACTAAAAGTGAACAGTTTGTAATTTAATTTTATAATTTTTATCAATTAAAGAAGTTTTCCTAGTTTTTGTTCGCAAAGTGACTTGTGTTAATTTCACGCCCACACGACCATGAATAATTCTGATGAGGGCCTTCAATTGCCTTCATATACATGGAGGAAAATACAAGTTTATATTTTCCGCATAAGATTATTGTAAAAATGCAAAAAAAAAAAAAACTGTTGGGTAATAGCAGTGCGGTTTCATTGCAAAATCATAATCTAATAGTTAAACACAGAGCTCTCTTCAAAAAAGGCTCACATTGTACATTATGTATCACATAATGTACAATAAGAGCCTTGTCGGCTTATCACAGCTATGTCTCTTTAGTCTTGCGGTACGGATTGATTACATGAGGCCCCTCAGTGGATATAGACAGGGCATTGCATGCAAAAAATATGTATTCGAGCCTTATCTGATTAGCTGGATAAAAGCTGAATAATCTGTAAACCTCTATTTTAACGCTTAAAAATATTGCCTTTACCCTGTCAGAACATTCTGGAACTGTGCATGTTCGTCAAGAAACACCCACATCTTTTTCCTTTACATGACAAGGTACTTGGGAAGACCATAAGCAGGGACACGTGCAAACTATATGTACCACCCCAAAGAATAAATAAAATATGCGCCAGACAACACACCTCTTGTCATGGTCTCGAAATAAGGATAAATATCCCTATGTTACGAGGTACCACACAAGGAATTCAGAATTCACCCAGACCCAGGCCAATTTAGAAAAGATCATTTCCTGAATTGACCTGACCGGGGATCGAAGCCGGGACACTACGGAATCGAAGGCGAGAAACCGTGCTACAGCGCACGACGCCAATCGAGTCGTCTAAAAAGATAAAGATTGAAAATGTACTCTAACAATGTGTACTGCAATGCCATTAGATTGTATAATAAGCTTCCTGCGAGAGGTAGAGAAATGACAGTAAACAAATTAAATATAATAATATATTTAATAATTAGCTCTTACAAGAGAGCTTCTACTCCTCTACAGAATATGTAGAGATAAAAATTAATCAATCCATGTTTGACTTCTAAATATTTTGACTATTTGTATTTAGTATTCGATAATATTTAATTTGTAATTTAATGTATACTCGTATCGTTCACTATGTTCATTATTTCTACGCCAAAAAACAATAGCAGAATATGTCAAACTTGTGTTTAGGATAAGAACCTATGTACCATATTCTTGGAAATACATTTTATTCTATTCAAGCCTCGAGTATCAGTTAATCCGTAAATGCTTTCATCCTCTTGGACGGCCGTCGAACAAAGCTCACCTGGATGGATTAAGGCAGCCTCTGATAATCCTAGGAAGTGATTAGCTGATCGATACCCAATCTTCACAGTAAAGAAACTCGAGCCCTCTAATTTTCATGCCATCGGAAAATTAGAGAGCGTCTATAAAATCTCGAACATTCTAGCAGGCTTGATGACTCGGTTGCTGGCGTGGGTACCTAGGTGAAACATTCACATGACGGTGAGTGTTACTAGTTTATCTTTCATTGTTTGAACTCCAAAAAAATATATACCATTTGTCAGAATTTATACATATGCATATCGACTAAGCGAAAGCTTGGCATTTAGAATGGTTAATATGGGAATGATAAGATCTACCCCCGCAACATCCGATGCGGTGGTAAAGTCACATTTTGTTTGGATACAGTGTATTTATGTATTCATTATTATTCAATCAATGCGTTGACCTATTTAACTGTAGTCTGAACGAATTCACAAGAGTGGCGTAATAATAATAATAATAATAAATCTTTATTTACTAGAAACACGGTACAAGAAATGATGACGTATTGTATGTGTACCTATATTATAAGTTAATTTTGAATTCTGCTCTTAATAATGCATTTAATTTGTCAACTTTTAATCATAATATTGTAACTACACTATTGCATTAGGTATTATCCTGTAATGATAGTTGTATGTGGTGAATAAATAAATAAATTATAGTAAGTCTATTATTAAAATTTTTTTTAATGATTTGACGATAAAGTACTTGCTGCAGGTCTATTTAAATAAAGATATTTTTGTTTATTTTTAATTTGTTTGATATTAAGTTTTATTTTGAATACGCGAGTTCTAATGACACATTGACAACATTTTTCAATATGATTTGACATGAAACAACGAAAGTAAGTAACGTGTTCCTCATACCTAGGTATATGTATGTTCAGCATACTCGTAGAATCAAGTTTTTATTAAAGTCTTGTCTGGTCTAGCATAAAAAGTACGCAAATTGAAAATACTTTTTTATTGACTTTCCAGTAGGCTTATAACTGGAAGTAATACACTAATTCTTCAAACTAGTAACCTGTACGTCTACCACGAGTTGCCACTGCAGTCGCAGCTCAGCGACGTGTGCGCCGGGCTCGCCCTAGCGCGCGCGCGCATCGCCTCGCTCACGGTAAGTAGCGCCCTCCGCCGCGCAGCAGCCGAGCGAGGCGCGCAGTCGCAGCTCAGCGACGTGTGCGCCGGGATTTACATAACCGTTCGCGTAAAAAAATGTATTGGTATTTGACATTGTCGTGTCATGTCATGTGTCATCCCAATACATTTTTTTACGCGACTACGATAGTGTAAACTTAAAGTGGCAACTCGTGGTAGACGTACTGATTTGTCAATAGCACGCGCTAAATTCCTGCTATTTCACATCAGAAGTCGATGCTCATTGAATATGCAGAAGTATGAGTGCCACCATCTGACAGACAGCCGCTTAACAAAGTGCCCAGTCCACTCAAAGCTTTTGACGCAATAACCCTCATTTGGCATTGACAGCTAATTTGCTTCTCTGCAAACTAATCAGGGGCAGCAATTCAAAATCGCCGATCCACAGGTATGAACTGTCTAAATAGGCACAAAGGCATTTACTGGCTATTTTCCGGCAAATGGTGTTCTGAATCCAATATTCCAAATGGTTCACTGAGGCAATGATAACAATATACAGGCTAAACACCGATCAACAAAAACATATCAGTCAAGGGATTATAAGCTAAAAAATATATTTGGAACTTTTTGACAAAAAGCCTTTCAATACTCTAAGATGTTTAGCTTTGCTTGCTGAATTGCTCATTTTTTTCTGTTGACAAAGTATACATTTATCAGGTTTTTTAAACTTCATTCTTATTTAAAAATTTAATGGGTTAATTAAAAATATTGAAACAATAATGGGCATTCAATCAAAGAACAAGTGTAAATTTATTTTGTGTGCATTCCCATACTCAAGTACCTCAAGTACTTCAAGTCAGAACAAGGTCATCCAAGACCTTAATTTAACTTTGTATAATCTGACATGTCGTCATAGTGACATTGACTTTTTTGATACAAATCTGTTTGTACCATACTTTAGGTTAACTGAAGATACTATGTATCTTCCCATTAGGACTAAGCAGAAACTAGCTACTTTGTTAGCAAATAACATTAACAATGCCGCTATTGGCAGTATTTTCTATTCTGACATTAGTACTAGTACTAATTTATCTATTTCATGTGATGCTCCTTCAGCGTCTTGTTTAAACTAGGACCTAGGACAACAGCCAAGCCCAAATACTTGAATTTATTCCACCAAAATATTCAAAGCTTGACGGGCAAAGATTTAGAAATAGAACTATTGCTGGAAAACCAAAATATTGATATTTTATGTTTTACTGAACATTGGCTGACTGATGAAAACTATCAGTCTTTTGTCCTTAATAATTTTAGATTATCAAGCGCGTTCTTTAGAAAAACCACTATTCATGGTGGTTCATTAATTTTTACTGCAAATAGTTTGAAATGTAAAGATCGCACTGACATTGTAGGCCTGTCCATAGAGCGTATTGTCGAATTGTCTTGTGTTGAGTTAGAGGGCTTTGTTGTGATAAGTGTATACCGTCCCCCAAAAACTAACTTAGATAGATTTGAGACAGTTATGGAGGAAGCTTTGGGTAGGTTAAGTGCTAAGTCTAAACCCATTATTGTGTGTGGTGATTTCAATATAGATTTGCTAGTAAACTCATCTGAAAGGAATAGGTTATTGTCGCTATTTAAATCCTTTGGTCTGGATTATCAATTCCATGAACCCACGAGGATAACAGCCACAACATCTACTTGTCTGGATAATGTATTTTGCAACTGTGTACCCATTGAAAAGGCAATAGTAACTGAATTAAAGTCTGATCATTGTGGGCAGAAGATAACATTTTTAGATTTAACTAACAATAGCGTTAATTACAGGAAAATAACATGTAGACCGAAGACGGGTAATCGCATTAATAGTTTTAAAACTAATTTAAAGCATAAAGTATCTTCCATTCCTTATAAGCAGGGTGACCCTGATGCAGTCTACAAAAGACTGTTTGATTGTGTTAAAAATGAATTTGATGCTTGTTTTCCCACCAAAGAAGTTACTTGCAGAGTTCAATCTAAGTTTTGTGAATGGGCCACGCCTGGAATTTACAGGAGCAGACGTAAGATGTATGAGTTGTACGGCATGAAAAAATACAATTTCGATCCACTTTTTGTTGAGTATGTCAAGAACTACTCCAAAATATTCAGAAAGGCCTGCACTACAGCTAAGGCATTGCACATTCGTAATAAAATATCAAAGTCTTTATTTTGTTAGTGCAAAATAAAAACCACTTGGGACGTCATAAATCACGAAACAGGTAAAGCTAAACAGCGCGATACCTCATACACTCTTAATATTAACAATAACATCTTACAATCAGAAGCATCTGTTGCTGAAGCATTTGATAAGTATTTCAGTAATATACCTATAATCACTACAGCTTCATTAAATTCCTCACCAACTAGAGCGGAACATTTGTTGAAAGATAATGTATCTTGTTGCAGTGTATTCTTTAAATTTAAACATGTTGAGTTACTAGATATAATAAAAGCATTCAGATTAATTAATTCAAAAGATACCGCTGATCTTTGAGGTATATCAGTCAAAATTGTTAGCCACATAATTGACGTGATTGCCCCTTATTTAGCCGTAATATTCAATAATTGTGTTGATGAAGGTGTTTTTCCAAACTTAATGAAACACAGTAGGGTTGTACCACTTTTTAAATCAGGCAACAAACAAGACCCAGGTAACTTTAGGCCTGTTTCAATCCTACCAGCTCTAAGTAAGATCTTTGAAAAAATCATTCAAGAACAACTATTAAGCCATTTTTATGAGAACAATCTCTTACACAGTGAACAATATGGATTCACGAGAGGCCGTTCTACTACTGATGCTGGCATTGCACTTCTAAAACACATCTTTAGGGCTTGGGAGAATTCACAGAACGCTCTTGGCGTCTTCTGTGACTTGTCCAAGGCCTTTGATTGCGTTGATCACGATACACTTATACGCAAGCTTGATTTTTACGGGGTTAGGGATAATGCTTTAGATTTGGTAATTTCGTACCTTAGTTTAAGAACTCAAAAAGTTGATGTTAACAGTGTACTGTCCACAGGATCACAAGTTAAAATGGGGGTCCCTCAAGGATCCATTCTAGGTCCATTACTATTTCTGATATATATAAATGATTTACCTTTTTACTTAAAAGATATTTGTGATGTTGTATTGCTTGCAGACGATACATCTTTAGTTTTTAAAACTGACAGAAATAAAAACCTTTTTGATGATGTTAATGACGCACTTTCAAAGGTTTTACAATGGTTCACAGTAAATAATCTACAGCTTAATGCAAAAAAGACTAAATGTATTAATTTTAAGTTGCCTAATGTTAAAGATAACCCCATTAGTCTAAAAATTGATGGTAATACTATGAAGCTTGTAGATACAACAGTTTTTCTTGGAATCACACTAGATTCAAAACTGCAATGGAACCCTCATATAACAGCTCTCTCAGGCAGACTTAGTTCGGCTGCATTTGCAGTGAGAAAAATTAGGTTATTAACAGATGTTGATACTGCTCGTTCAGTTTATTTTAGTTGTTTCCATAGTGTAATGTCTTACGGCATTGTACTTTGGGGTCAAGCGGCGGATATACAAACCATCTTTATCCTCCAGAAGCGAGCTATCAGATCCATCTATAAGCTTCGTGCATGGGCTTCACTTAGGGAGATTTTTAAGGAAATTGGTATCCTCACTGTAGCGTCACAATACATTTACAATTGCATTGTTTTGGTCAGAAAAAATATTGGTCTCTATGCTAAACACAGTGACATACATTGCAGAAATACTAGGAATAAGGATAAAATTGCACTTCCACTCTTTAGGTTACAAAAAGTTTTAGGATCCTTTATGGGGCAAGGTATACATTATTACAACAAAATTCCAAAAACCATTTGTGAGTTACCTTTACATAGATTCAAAAATCACATCAAAAAAGCTTTATTAAAAAAGGGCTATTATACTACAAAAGACTACCTTATAGATAAAAATGCCTGGGTATAAGCGCTCTGTTCGATGCGGGATTAAATAGCTCTATTGTAACAGATGTTTTATTGTAAGAGTTAATAGGTACCTAGTTTGTATGTACTGACTAACAATTTTTGTTTTTGAATTGTTTAAAATGAATTCTTGTTATTATATTCTTATAAGGTTGGTTTTTTCTCTTTGTTTTATATATTTGTTTTCTTTGTCTTATATATATATATATTTATATTCTTTTAGGTTTATTTGTATCAAAATGACACACTGCTTGTACTTTACTAACGCCTGTTGTAAACAGGGTCTTCTCAGCAAGAAACAACTCCGACGCGGTGGTAGAGTCGCATTATGTCTGTATACTGTTTATTTACATATCCATATTATTATGGTATTTATGTCTATTATTTAGTATATTTTGCTGTAAATTTGACGATTTGAAAGTACTGATACAGTCTATTTGAATAAAGTTATTTGAGTTTTGAGTTTTTTTTTGAGTTTTATTTTGTATTCTTATTTGCTAGGACGATAAAACAAAATGAAAATTATCTTAATTTATTACTTTTCAAACAAATGCGTCTCTGACAGCTAACAGTTCCGTCATGCCATTCATGGTAGTTATTTGGTTTTAAACTTAAGTTATTTTATTTTTATTTCCCTACAGTTTTGCGGCAAAATGAAAAATTTATTTGAACACAATCAACATCCCTTTACCTTTTTCTTCAGTTACTATAACGATTTCAAGATTTTATGTTTATTTTTTATTTTTGATAAGGACGCCGCCGCTGCTTGGCCTCGACGGCCTCAGCAGCTTTACCGGTCTGTTATATTTTAATGTTAAAAGATCACAGCGTATATACAGTCTTTTTCGCTGCAACAGTAAGCCAGTGCAGTTCCAAGCGCTCTCGAGAGGTGTCTCCGCCGTGCGTATTTGCACAAAAAACTTTCTCCGGCGCGTCAGTTCGACTGCGCACAAAGGGCTTTGTTGGTGCTAGTACTCAGACCGCACTCACACCGCACTTGTGTTTAATCAATAATCTGAAATGCTTAACTTTTTTATGTTTTTTTTTATTGTCGGCTCTGAACAAGATTCATAGTTTCCGGCTTCAAGTCAGAGGTGTGATATGGGCAAACTGTATTCTCAAATTTTTCGAAATGTGTGGTGATTAAGCCAGTTCCCACCAATGCTGACTTAATTTCAATGATGGAGGCCTTTGCCCAGAACTGAGAGAGTTTGTAAGCTAATTACACATACTTTGTTTTACTATGGGTCCGCTCTTGACCACAATCTATCACGAGAGAAGAAATGTTTGAAGCCAGATGGCCTAAAAGTACCTATAGTAGTATTCTTAATAGGTTTATTTCGGAAATGCCTCCTCGTTAGTTTAGAGTGAGCCTATGAACCGCGCCTAAACTCGTGGTTTTGATTTCCGTTGTGGACATCACGTATAAAAAACAGGTATTCCATGAGCAAATAAAGAGGACTGTGAGGTGTAAATAGGTTAGGCTAGAAACACATTCTGGCACCACTACTACTATTAGTGACGAAGTATCATTATGTACTCGAAAATTTTTAATACTAGCGGTCCGTCAGCAGCTTCGACCGCGTAGACTCTTTCCCGTCAAAATATAGCCTAAATTAAACAAAAATATAGTCTATGTCACTACCCGATAATGTAGTTTTATATTGGTGAGAGAATTCTTAAAATCGGTCCAGTAGTTTCGGAGCCCATTCAACACAAACAAACAAACCTTTCCTCTCTTTAATACAAGTATTAGTATATATATCAGTCTTGAATAAACTAGTACTAGCTTTGCTTGGCATTCGCATTTACTTCAAATCATTTTGGTGTCTGTGACAGTTATTTTTTTAATAAAATATTTCACCTTTATGAAAAAAGGAAACAATAGTCTGAAAACTATTGTCGACAAAATTAAAAAAATGGCATTCTGTTTAGTCCGGTTGTTAGACCGACCAAAAATACTGGACGGCGTCTACGCACCCAGACCATTAAATCAAGTCACAGAAAGAAAAAAATAGATGGAAAAAAAAAATTTTTTTAGTAGTTAATTATAAACCTAAAAGCAGACTACGCAATGTAACGCGTGCAACAGACTGCTCCTGCGTGGCTGTTACCACAGAGTAAAATAAAAACAGAAGGCGCACTTTCGACACAATAAAATTGCAATAGGCACAATGTTAACCTTCGGTGCGCGCCAGTACGGTCCATAACAACTCTGCACCTGTACTCGTACCTAAATCTTTCAACGGCCGGGACAATCGAAAGTAAATCTTCGATCTAAGACGCTACGAGCGGCTTTCACGAAATCCTGCTTGCCGACCGTGACGTAACCCGGCTGCGTGAGTTCATAGGGTTGTGCATGCAAATATTTAAAAATGAAGCGCTTGCGTGTGCCTCGTAGGTACCTATAAATACTGTGAACAAATACGCTTTTTCGTGGTTTGTTTGTTAATCACTAAATAGTATAAAACAAAGTCGCTTTCAGTCTGTCTGTCCCTATATAAGCTTAGATCTTTAAAACTACGCAACTAATTCTGATGCAGGTTTTTTTAATATATAGAGTGATTCAAGAAGAAGGTTTATATAACATACATAATGTGGCAGAGAAACACTGATAATATAATAAAAAACCTATTTGCGAACTTAAAATCTATTCATGCGTTATCGCTGACAAATTGAGTAAATTGATATCTACGAGTAACTTACAACGATAACTGCATTGAATTTGTCTACTTCTCTCATCAAAATACTTAAATCATTATTAAATTTTTATTAATTGTTTGTAAAAACTACAAGTAACTACCTACTTATTTACTTACCTTTCAGGATTCTTGGGAAGTCTGTGAAAGGTTAAATCCTTATCATTAAATTTTGTGTTAGTGCAACCGAATGCAGTAGAGTAACGCTTTTGTTTCATCATCCTGTGAACTTTCAACTAGCGAAAATAAACCGCCGCGTCGGTCGCGTCCTGCGTACTGCGCGCGTGACACTCGATTAAATTGTCCACACGGGTGGACCGAGCGTGTAGGTGAATAAGTAAACCGAATTACGTAGTGAAACAGGCCTGCTGTTACACATAATCAAGGGGTACGCACGATGAACATTGCGAGTTGAACGTTTTGAAGCAATTTTTTGTTAGGAAATACTTGAAATTTTGATGTAGTTTCTGAGGACAAAAATTAAGTAATAATGATTAGAGTTTGTTTTCAACAAAATCTTGAGATTATTTTTTGACTTTGACCTTTAATAATTTTGAAACTATTGAATTCCCAGGTATGGTATGGACAGAAAAAATAGTCCTGATGATGTGCAGAATACGTAGGTCTCGGTTTCGTTAGGGTTTTTTTACACCCTTTATGTTTTTCGCTTTATCAAATTAATAAAAAAATACAAAGATAAAGAGCATTTAAGTGCCGGAGTGGGGGCTGGTAACGTCACTTCTAAGTAAAAATTGTACCTAAGCGTGACACCACGCGAAACTTCAACACACTGTATCGTCGTCATGTTTCGTTTGTGAGAAAAAAGAAAAAATACGTGTCCAGAATTTTTGATAATCTAACTGACGGACTAAATAGTTTTTTCTATTTGTCTAGCCTATTAAAGAACCCTATTGTTTTGGTTCCCCGAGTCGGTGTGTAAGCCAGTCCGCGCTCTCCACACCACTTTATAACGCTGGCGACATGTTTATGAGAAAAGTTCCCCTGACTTACAGGAAGATCTACCAGCTGTACATCAAACAATGACAATTTATATCAATTGCACCAACATTTCTCGCAGGTACGAGAAAAGGCGAAAACGAGGTGTCAAGGAAGAAATATGGTGTGAGGGCTTTAGTGTAAGAATTGAATGTGACTTAACATTGTGACAGTGTCACTGCTATGGAAAGTGATGTTTCTACACCGGATGTGAGCTTTGTTCAATTTTGTGGTTGTTCTGCCGTAATGTAGTGTTGCCACTCGACACGATAAGAAGAACGTCAAATGACAAGCAGATTTATCTGGAAATAAATAAGTATGAACCAGTACCAGTATTATGACAATTTGTTAGTTCTGTTGTCTCAGGCAATTTGTAAATTACAACCCTATTTTTATAACTGTGCACTTCGATCTGTCAAACCGTTAGGTTGGCAGCATTGAATTTCACCCGCCTGCAAACTTCCTCACTGCTCCGCTGAGCAGAGCACGCTGGCAGGTTTAAACAGCGATTTTGACAGCTCGAAGTGCTTTATGTGACGAACATTTAATTTTGTGTTTGTTGTATGTCTGGGTGTTGTTATCTATTTAAGTCTGTATTTAGAAACATTTAAGTATATTTGTCATTGTCAGTCTCTGACACCCATAGGTTCAAAAACCACATTAAATCTGTTTTATTAAAAAAGTGGTTTTATACTACCAATGATTACCTTTTAGATAGAAATGCTTGGGATTAAAGCACCCTGCTCGATGCAGGATTAGTTAAGTTCTGTAATAGATATTTATAACCTGAATAGTATTTTTTTTGAATTGTATAAATGACCTTTTGCACATCATTTTGTTTTATATTCTACATCTGAGATGTACCTATTAGAATCGTCAGTACAAAAATGTTAGATCTTAATCAATTTTATTTTTCACAATACATAACTGTACTCTACTACCTCGCATTGTAAAACCACAACAAGTTTAAAAGAGTAACTTTTGAGTTCCTCGCCGGGTCTTCTTAGTAAGAAACAACAGCGACGCGGTGGCAGAGTCGCAATATGCTTGTATACTGTTTATTCATATTATTATAGTATTATGTCTATTATTTAGTATATTTTTGTTTTGACAATTTAAAAGTCTATTAAAATGAAGATATTGAGTTTTTTTGAGTATGAGTTTACCCTGACGATAGTCGCTAGCTTCTGTGGTATTTTTTGTATGGGATCTCAGTACAGCGCCTCTAGTGACTAGTAATGGAACTCAAAATGGCATACGAGTTGCTGTAATTACATGACCTCATGGTAGAGACACAGTATGACCAGAACCTAACGTGAAGAAATAGTGCGATTGATCATGATCATGATGTATGACATGAAATACTTTTTTAGATTTTTTTTCTGTAGCTGTATATATCTTGTATTTATTTAAGTATATGTACACATATATAGATAACGATATATGTGTACGTATATATTTTTTTTTTTTTAAAGTTTAGCTTCAGTTAGTTTTAGTAGTAAAATGTTATCTCTTGCACCGTCTGTGAATTTATCTGTTTAATCGTGTGGTTGAGTGGTAGAGAATGCCCTTTTGGCATTAAGTCCACCTATTGTACTGTGTATTTTTTTGTGCAATGAAGAATAAATAAAGATATGAAAGAAGAAGTGGAATTATGAAAATGATCCTCATTATTATTTTAACGCACTGCGAGATAATTGCATTAAAAATGACATAATTAAATACTGTTAGTAGGAAACTAGAATTAAACACGATATAATAGGGAGGTTAGACGTGGACAGTGCAATAATGCAGCACTGGACTCGCGTCCACCTAACTAAGGACACTGCTATCACGTACAATAGATACGCGGGATAGTTTTTTTTTTCATGTAATAGGGAGCAAACGAGCTAGAAGGTCACCTGATGGAGAGTGATCACCTCCGCCCAAGGACAACTGCAACACCAGAGGTGTCACCGATGCGTTTCTTGCCTTTTAGATGGGAATACGCTCTCTTCTTGAAGGCCCCGATGTCATAGTAGTGTCTTTCTTTGTGTAAACAAATTTTTCTGTTACTAACATAGTTGATAAGTTATTTGTTACTAACACTATGGATTCCGGTCCGAAATAAATGTTTTTTTTTTTTTTTTAATAATGGTAGATTCATTTACGAAGAACTAGTCAACACAAAAGCGCAGTAAAAAGAGTAAGCGACAATGCCAAAGACCATAAAGAGTGCAGTATTCATCAATTAGAAATATTTATTCACAACACAAAATGAAATTAAAAAAAACAAGTTTTCTTTGTAAAAAAAACTGATGACGATTCAAAAATTGTCAAATAAATACACACATCAAAAGTGTCTAGGGATCAAGCATTTTTATGCGGATTTCTTGAGATTGAGATGTGGCTTTGTAATAAATTTATGATTAGTTAAATTTATATGGATCCTTTTTGGTGCATTTCATAATTTGAAACAGGAACTGTCAATCAAATTCGAGTAAAAGATGAAAATCAGCTGTCAATATTTTCCCTATAAAAACATACAACGCATTGAAGAAGTTATTAGTGCTACTGTTTCCCTACTACTGATTAAAACCAACGTTATTATGGAGCGGCGACGTCATTTAAGCAGGGAAGAAATGCTCAGAGCCGTGGGAATGATAGAAGCTGGTTCCCGGCAACGTACTGTGGCTTTAGCTCTGAATACAAGTCAGAGTGTTATCAGTCGACTTTGGACACGTTACCGAAGCACTGGTACCGTGGCTGAGCGCCATGGAGGACGGTATCGCTGCACCACACGGAGACAAGACCGATACATTCAAATCACAACTCGAAGAGCTCCAACAATAACCGCCATGATGTTAGCCGTGAGGCTTCATCACTCTTCAGGGAACTTAATTAGCGACCAAACAGTCAGAAACCGCTTGCATGAAGTGAACCTTCATTCCCGAAGACCGCTAAGGGTACCACCTATAGCAATGCACAATCGTAGGATTCGATATCAATGGGCTCTTGAACACAGAAATTGGGCAGAAGAACAATGGCGTTTCGTGTGCTTTTCTGATGAGTCTCGTTTTGGTATGAGACCGGATACAAGACGTATACGACACTGGAGAACCCCTGGACGCCAACAGCGATTAAAATCCTGCCAGGAAGTCCATCCTTATAGTGGTGGAACCATCATGGTATGGGCGGGTATTTGGATCGGCGGAAGAACTGAGTTGATTTGGATCAGAGGCAACCTCAACGCTCAAATTTATGCTGAGACTATTGTATCAGACGTCATCGTTCCTCTACAAGTGCAAATCGGTCCCTTATTTCAGTTAATGCATGATAATGCACGACCGCACACCGCATGAGTTGTAAGACAGACTCTCGCCGCAGCTAACATCAATGTCCTGCCCTGGCCTGCTCAGTCGCCAGACTTGAACCCGATTGAGCATGCATGGGATATGCTACAGAGAAGAGCTCTGCCGAATATGGAGGGTATCCAGTCGCAAGAAGACCTTTTTTTGTTGTTGCAACGAACATGGGCGGCCATTCCACAGCGTGATTCGGATGAACTGATTTTGAGTATGCCAAACCGATGTTCTTGTGTTGTTAGTGTTCGCGGTAGAAACACGGATTATTAATTGTTTAAGTTACCCAATAAAATTTTAAAGAAAACTGTTATTTCAGTCTTTTTTTCGAACTTTAATGTTACTGGTTCAAATGTCAAAAATCCCTTTATTAGGAAAATGGCAAATTTCTTTATTAATGCAAAGGTGACTTGGTTTATCGTTACTGTAGACAAACGAAAACACTTTATTTGATGAATCCTTAAAGAAAATTTTAATTAATAACAATCAGGAGAAAAGTTATTGCAAAAATATATGTTGATCCCTAGACACTTTTGAAGTGTGTAGTTACTAACGTATACCTTTACATTTATTGGATACCTAGCTAAAATTCAAAGCCCTTATTTAGATTTGCAAATTAAAGTCAAGTCAAAACAAGTTTAGAATCCAAAAATTATCTTTTAATACCATCTTTTCCCTCAGTCCAACTTAGATAAGAAAAATACCGCATAAAACATTTTCCGAGGTTTTAAAAGGACTTCTGAAACCAATCCCTAAATGTAACTTTTAGCCATCCGAAAGAAGCTGCGGTCCCTAGGTGTTATCAGCTTTCAAGTTACAACATGATTTACCTTCAAAATGGCCGCCAGGGCTGACAAAAATGTAACTGGGATGATAAAATTGCCAATATTTTGGAGAGAATTCTCCAAAAAAATGTTAAATAAAACAAGTGTATTTTAGTAACTTAATGTCAATTGTTGCAGAATTCCGGTGTAAATGGAAGGCCTATGTTCGGCAATGGAAGTCTTAAGACGGTGAAAAATTATGACTGTCACACTGTAGGTAGGATTCACTTTGATTGACCACGCTTGCTTAACGATTGGCGCTCTGAAATTAAAACATAATTAAAAACAAATAAACATAGTTAAAAATTATTTTTTTAATGAATCATATTTTTTTTATAAAAAAAGAAAATATTCAATCGGTCTATTGAACACAAATTTTCATTCCTAAATTTTCGATCTACGAAGTGTTATTTAGCTTCTATATCTTTCTGATTTATCACAAAGATCAATCTCACCTACAAGTATTATCTAGCGTGTATTTACTAGCATTGAGCCAGCATCGTCAATTATTCTGTCAAAACCGAATCCCTAACGTCTAGTTTGGCATTCAAAAACAAACATTATTTGTTGGTTCACCACATCCACGAACGCACATTCATAACCAAATGAGGTATCTCTCACAATGGCCGGCCTCAGCGTCTATTGATCATGTTGTATTGACTGGGCAGCGTGTATACTGATTTTGTAAATGATAAGCAGATTTGCTGTAGAAAGGAATTTGTGTTTTATCAACACCTTGGTTTAAGGTCCGTAATTTGATTTTTCTCTAGTTTATTTATCTCGAGTTAAGAAAAACAAGCATTTTAAAATGCTTAAATAAACGAAGTAATAATAAATAGGGCTGTTAAAAAGATTATTTTGATTGCACACATGAGAGTTACAAATGAGTGCATATTAACAATACTTACAATTAACATGCACCTTATGGTTCAGGTATGGCAAAATATTAGGAGAGAGAGGTACTCGTATCTTCCAATATTGTATATTTAGTTAAATCATTTAAACGTATATAAATAGATGTATGTGAATTTATATTAGTGTAGGAATCTTCGCCTTAACCCAGTACACATGTGATTTCCCTAGGATTCCTTCCTTCGTTATACTCAGTTTTATCTTTTATTACGATTAGTATTTCTTTATTAATTTATACCTTAAAACCTCAGATATATAATATGCTGGTTAGATAGCTAGAGCTCAAAAAGCTGTAACATGGTGAGCCCTCTTCTTGTTCACTATTCTGGAGTTCCCTAAAAACGGTTATAGTTCGCTCCCTAGTGAGGGAGCTCATAGGGTCAGCAACAGACAAGTAATACCTTTAACGCTCTCGCGTTCATAGGCTGATGTGAGGTAATGAGGCGGTTCGTATGGGTGTTTCTGACCAACGTTGTTAAAAAAACATTTATTATTACAAACAAGAGTTTTTTCAGTAGAAGCTCTTCCAAAGCAACTATCCCTGTAATATGTAGGTACAGATTGACCGAAGCCGCCTTTTTGCTAAAGGTTCTGTTAGTTAATTTATCGCAACATCGCCTAATATTTGAAAATTAAGACTTATTTAAATAAATTGAAAACCCTTTTTACTTGTTTTATTTACGCCAACAATAAGTTTCAGCTACTTGATTTTTTCACATTTATAGTTTCCAATTCGATAGGGACCGATAGTAAACTATTGATAGTACCAATACTATTTGAATCTAAACTTTATGACCGGCAATATTGCCGATAGTATTGCTCAATCTGTCAAGTATTAACCGGGATATATTGTGATCTATTATATAAATAAACTAGGCTAGACAGTAATCCTCAAATAGTGTACACGGCATGGCTATTTCTTATTTCCTAGAGGACGGTTTTAAAATACAAATAAAACATAAAGAGCAGAAAAAAGAATTAAGTAGAGTCACATTATGTTTAATTATGATATTTACTATCATAGTATTATTTTATGTAAGTTTATTTTAGTATATTTTTGCTTTAATTTTTTTTTGTAACTATATGACTTGTCATAAGTACTTTTTATAAGTCTATATGAATAAAGATATTTTTTACTTTACTTTACTTTAAAAAGTAAAAAGTGGACGAGCTATGCGTTGAGTGAAGAGGATTCCTGGCTATTGAGAAAGTCAAATATAACTCTTTTATACTGAGTGAATCTGTGGTCAAATAATATGTCAACGTCAATGTCTTTGCTACTGCGAACCTGTGTACGAGTTGCCACTTTAAATTTACATTATCGGTAGCGTAAAAAATTTACTGGTATTTGACATTGTCTTGTCATGTCATGTGTCATCCCAATACAATTTTTTACGCAAACGATAACGTACATTTAAATTGGCAACTCGTGGTAGACGTACTGTTCATTGTAAGTGCGGCACATTCTAACCAGAGGGCTATTAGGCTATTAAAGGACGTGACAAAAGACGACGACATTAATAAGCTCATCATTACTTTCTTCTTTTCAGCCACATAGCAGCTTTATAGCAGTCCACTGCTGGACATAAGCCTCCCCCAGGGCGCGCCACAAAGCCCGATCTCCCGTTTTTGCCATCCAGTCCCTACCAGCCACTTTCTTTAGGTCGTCGGTCCAACCTGCCGGTGGACGTCCAACACTACGCTTGCCGAGTCGTGGTCCGTCCGTCTACTCCACTGACCATCGGTTCTGCGACAGATGTGACATCATTACTTTACTAAACTTTGAAACCTAGCTAAAAACAGCTTATTGCTGTTAATGCTGATGAAGCTAAAGCCCGAATTCTAAAACGATAATCAAAGTATAGCTGTCTCTTTCATTTGTTTTCAGACATGTGACGGTTCAGTACACATTTGAATATGCCTCAGTTTGAAACACGTTGCAGGATTCGAGGTAAGAATAATAATATAGTTTTGATCAATGTCCATCAATATACTAACAGAATCTGCACGCTGTAAACGGCACGTCAAAAGAGGTTAATGACGTCATTCTAAGCTTAATATTGCTACTCCTTTCACTCATACACGCCGGAAAGAAACAAAAAGTGAGATGTCACTGTAACACGTGTGCCTTGTTGAAGCTTTTCAATCGTATGGCGAATTTAGATTGACTTTTTGATTAACTTTTCATTCTAAACCACAACGAAACTAGGGAAGATGCAATTATTTAAGTTTTACGCCTCTGTGAATCCAGATAAAACCATGTCAGTTCACTTGACCTAGTTAAAAAGCAACTAAATTTCATTGTTGTGCCATGTTTAACAAGACAAAAGGACAAGTCGGCAAAATAAAAGCGAACTGTTCCGAACAGCCTCGGGAGACGAGGATGCGGGTGCATCTTCACAGTTATAATACTGAGAGTGCATTTGAGGGTTAGGAGTTAAAATATATTTAATTTCAGAACCTGAGTGCAGAAGTAAAACTTTTATACAATCTTGGGCGGTTACATTACACATTACAGTTTACTGGAAAAACGCCCATATTATTTAACAATTTAGATGCTGGAAGAATGCATCTCAAAACAATATGACCATGACATACGAGTGCAAGATGGCAGTTCCAGGAAGTGACTTTATGCAGAATCCCATCCGACTCCAAACTTAAAGCAAATTCTTAGAATGTAAAAAAACACCCAGAAGAGGAAAAAACATAAATGTTCGTCTTCGCCAACGATCAAACCCACAGCCTGCAAACTAGCAGATTACTACCAACCAAGCCAGCGAGACAGTCAATTAATCAACCAATTCACTATCAGGGTGAGGCCATAAAGAGGCGGGTTCCTGGTGCAGACAAACCAGGTAGGTACGTACCGGTTTGTCTGTCAGTACAGGTAAAATATTCCAATGTTATATTATGCGCTCACGCACAAAGAAACAAGGGCTAAGAAATTCGAAGTTTCGTGAAACTTTGGAAGGGTAAAACAGACACAAAAACTAGTATGTTATATGGTTTTGATGTATTTTGTACCTTCATTAAAATATGATTATTAGAATACCAAAAAATCAAACCAATTTCGACCGGTAAGTATGTTTTTTTAACGAGTGAAAATTCATCGATGAACGGGAGTGGGGGGCCAGGTTACCCTGTTACCGGTATACCCCTTTTTCTTAATGCGTGAGCGCATATGATAACATTGGAATATTTTACCCGTACCGGTTTGTCTGTACCAAGAACCCGCTTCTTTATGTCCTCGTCCTTACAAAAGTTAATTCGATACTTCCCAAAGCAATTTATCATATAACTTACACTACATAAACCTTTCCATCTCTGCTGTGTGCTGTAAAAACTATTCTCCACAATACCATTCCATATGAGCACTTCACTGAATTCCAAATGAGCACTTGAGAAATATCTAGACTCCTGACTCCTGAATGCAAAAGACATCTAGATCTTATTTCATCCCGTGTAGGTCTGTTTATAAGAACGAGTGGGCTGATTCAAAATTTATAAGACACTTTAGCTAAAGTGAGTGCAACATGGTGTTCACAATATTACGTTAGTGAGAAATAATATTTCATGCTTTTTAAGCATTGCAGTTCATGTTTTAGGTTAGGAACTTGGTGTTTTATTCAGTATGAAAATAGGACCAGCTCAGGTGTTTTTAAATTATTTTAAAATATGTTTTAGAACCCGGATAACGGCGGGAAGCTCACCGCCTACCACGTTGGGTTATAATACATTGGTGAAAAGTGGGCTTCTAAGTGTTCGGTTCACTATGACGGCAAAAATTACTTGCCTCTGACTCCCCGTTCGGGATATAGTCGTGATGGTATGTTATGTTTAGGTTTATTTTTTAAATGGCAAAAATATAGAAATTTGATGTTAAATAATTCGACTGCCTGTTGGTGCAAAGGTAGCGATCCTGCCTTTGGCACTGGAGGTCGTAGGTTCGATCCCAACCCATGACAAACACTCACGTGACAAATTGTGTGGCTAGGTGTTAGTATTTATATAGTATTTATGTCTATTATTTAATTGTGCTTTAAATTTGACGATTTAAAAGTGCTTACTGTGAAAGTCTATTGAAATAAAGTTATTTGAGTTTGAGTTTCTATAAGTATGTATTTAGCCATATTTAGGTATTTTTTTCAGTCTCTAACACCCATAGAACCAGCTATGCTTATTTTGGGGTCGGATGATCTTGTTGTAAGTGCGCCAGATAGGTATATTATTTTTCTTCTAATTGTTTTGGTCATGACATTTCTCTATTGGGTGACTAGTATGGCCAGAGATTCATTCGTCTTTCGTTGTAAATAGAAATAATATTCAAAATACCTTTAAAAATAACTAAATTATAAAATTCCTTGAATAGAAAAGTTCTAAAGCTTTTTGTACGAGCATTAATTAAAAGATTTGTCTGAAGCGACAAATGAGTTACCTCTGTGCCCAAAAATTAGGTTAGTCATTACAAAGGGGTGGAAAGCCCTTCCCAACCTTTGCGTAATCACTATTTGAGTTTGTGTATTACGTTTCCTTTTTGTTTATTCTCCATTTTGCTAACAACGTACTGTAATTTGTTTCTAAAAATACATCATAATTTTGGTATTTTTGTTCGTTCTGATCGGGGAGTAGGTCTATCCGGTCAAGGACGATAAGATGAAAATTGTAACGTTAAATCTTCTTTTCTAAAAATAATGATAAAAAAATGTACCTTTCAATCTTTTCATGCAATTTTTCACCCTTAATTCAAAGGTAAATTTCCATCAGGTGACCTTCAAGCTTGTTATTTGCTCTAAGGATTACATTTTTTTTCTATTGATGATTCATGGAAAGTATTATAGCCTTAATGATCATACTTTGATTTTTAGTACCTATTTTACAATGCTTGTTCTAATATCTAAAGATAGAAAACTAGAAAAAAAATCAGACCTTGAACCCTATTTAATATATTTAATATATTACATCATAATAATCCTGTTACCGTAACAGCAATGTTTCTAAAATTGAAAATAATTGGCAGGTCTGTTAAACTCAAATAACTTTATTCAAATAGATTGTATAAGTACTTTCAAATCGTCTAAGTTACAGCAAAATATACTAAATAATAGACGTAAATACCATAATAATATAGATATATAAATACACAGTATACAGACATAATGCGACTCTACCACCGCGTCGGAGTTGTTTCTTGCTGAGAAGACCCGGCGAGAAACTCAGCGTTTTGGGTTTTGGGTATTAATTTTTTGAGTTTACTGGTTTGGGTTATCCTATACTCTTACCAAAAGTTGAAATTAATTTAGCAGGCCTGTTAAGAGTTCTGTAGCTGGATTGGTTAGAGCAGTTGCTTGGTTAGAAGAACGTTGCAAGTTGAAATCCCAACTGATACTAAGGCCCGTATTCTAAAACGAAATCTGTACTTGAGTATAGATCTGAGTGATGTTTTTGTATGAACTGACGTTTTGAAATCTCTACTCAAGTACAGATGCTTGAGTACGATTCTAGAATACGGGCCTTAGACCAAGTTGATTCTGCTTCCATTTCTTTTTTTATCGTATCGAGAGTGTCGTGGCCTAGGGGTTAAGCACCCCAACTCAGATCGTGGATCGTGTGGTCCTGAGTTCAAATCTGGCCAGAAACAACTTTTGTGTTCATTGTTAAATTTCCGACTAACTTTCGATAAAACATCAATAAAACCCAAATCAACCCGGATAACGGCGGGAAGCTCACCGCCTACCACGTTGGGTTATAATACATTGGTGAAAAGTGGGCTTCTAAGTGTTCGGTTCACTATGACGGCAAAAATCACTTGCCTCTGACTCCCCGTTTGGGATATAGTCGTGATGGTATGTTATGTTTAGTGTTTATTTTTTTTATGACAAAAATATAGAAATTTGATGTTAAATAATTCTACTGACCTGTTAGTGCAATGACAGCGATCCTGCGTTTAGCATCGAAGGTCGTGAGTTCGATCCCCACCCATGACAAACATTTATGTGACGAACATTTGTGTTTGTTGTGAGTCTGGGTGTTATTATTCATTTAGGTATGTATTTAGAAATATTCAAGTATGTTTATCAGTCTCTGACACCCATGTACAAGCTCTGCTTAGTTTGGGGTCAGATGATATTGGTGTACTTTGTCCTGGATATTTATATTTATATAAATCAGTATCATCATATTCAAGAGCAGCAGCTACAATACAAAAAGATCGTCAGCTGCGATCGAATAATACTTTTCCCTCCCTCACGCCTACTCATTCGTCCGGTACATGACAAGTTCGTTCAATATTTTCTACGGGAGGACTCTGAAACAAACTTGCTGTTACAGTGAGAAAGTCATTTAATAAATACAAGTTCGGATAAATTTTTGCGAATTTTTTAAAGGAGTGATGGCGCACCAAGAACTAGCTCATTTGAAAGATTAAAGTTAAACCTATTTCATCGTGTTATTTCTACTTAACTGACAACAGTGTAAATATTTTGAACGGAACAAGTAAATAAATACGTCGTATTATTGTGGCTATAAATTAGGGTGAACTCAAGTGTGTTTGGGAAAATTAACAAATTACCATTCTTCAGTTTATTATTAATCATTATAATTCTGAAACGCAATTATTAACATATATACCCTTACAATTCACTCACATTATCTTATCTATGTTTTAGATGACATATTAACTAATGTAATAAATATGCGAACGTTCCTGAACGTTCCGACAACAGTTACTGCTAAGTCCTTTATACTGTGCCTTATTCTATTAAAAATGCTGTCAATGCGAGAAAGGCGGAAAAGGAAGGAATGATTGTGAGTGCAGGCAATTATCAATCTGCTGTCAAAAGAGCGAGTGTGTCCTTTGTTGTGTAGAAGGCCTAGTCTGCATCAAGTACTTAAATATTCTGTGACAATATAGACGCTCTAGTTCTAGGGCTGCGTGTACACCAGCGAGTGGTTTGGACTCCATCCAAACGAAACCGTCGCAAATCTGAAGTGCATTAAAGCGAAATTTAAAGTCAACAATGTTGATAAATTTTTATAGCAAATATTATGTTCAAATAACTCTTTAGAATGGAAACGAAAGAGGTCGTGTTGGATTTATTTAGTATGTTGAAAAGATTCGTCTTAGTTTTTATAACGCAATTGATCCAGTTGTCATAGTGTTACGAAAAATAGGAAGCAGGTCAAATGATTTTTAGAACCATTACAAAAATGGTCGCGTAATACGCCTATAAGTCCCTATAGCACAATCGGAATCCTGAACCATCGTTTTAAATTTTAAGTGGTAGCTAAATAGAATAAAATGAGGTAGTCATTAAAAGCGAAGTACCTTTAGTAAAAAGGTTGATTGGTAAAATGTGATCTCATCGGAATTTATTATTTGGTTTCAAATCACTTCTACGACACGATTAACATTTAACGTTTTGGAAATTAATTCATTGTTTATATAATCAAAGTATATTTTTTGATAAGATTCGAAGCACGAAAGTGAACAACTGGCTTAAGGTGAAAAAAAATACAAAGCCATACTAAGCACAATGATGGGAGCCACCTATTTTTCCCCCTCATTATTATTGGCCCTTCGTCTAATTCAGGTTTTTTATTCGTTATTTTTGTTATTCTGCAACGATCTCGAATACCAATTCCCTTCGATTGTTGTTTTTTTTTCATCTTGGGCCTTTCCGTTATAATTTTGAGATGAGAACGGACTTTCACGTTTCTAACGGTTATTGTAACTTTATTATTGTTTTTTCCTCTGCCGTGCGATTCCGGAATTCAGAATTAAAAAAGCAAAGGTGGCGAAGATTAAAATTCTGCCATTTTACGTTTGTATTTGGAATTTAATAATAATCTTGAATGAGGATTCTTCTTTGAGATGTTTTTAAGATTTGCAGAACCGCCGCTTTGGTACGAAACAGACAAAGTATTTGAAGGATTCTGGCTTCGAGTTTTGTACTGTATACGAATGTGATGTTTATTTTAAGGAAGGCACGTCGAGATTTAGGGTCAATTCACGCCGAGACGCGACGCGACGCTGCGCGCACTTTTAAATAGAACTACTCAAAATTTAACGTATAAATTTACTACACGAAAAGATACATATTTAATTGTGAGAATTCAGAATACGTTGCAACACGCAGCACTACGTATCAAGGCATCTCGTAAATAAAGTCGTCGTCAGCGTCGCGTCGCGTCTCGGTGTGAATTGACCATTTGACAGATCCTTATTTGTTTTATATACGTGAAATACTTTATTTTCATTAAAACTTACTAAAAAATACTCATAGTTAAAGTGTTTGGCATTATTACATAACATCGTATGTAACTGAGAGGTAAGTAACTTAACTGTTGTAGTTTCATTGAAAGAATTCAAAACATAGATGTTAACTGGCAAGCCTATTTACATTAAAATAATTTATATATTCAGCTGTAGGTTTCCAGTCATTAAATAACTGGTACACAAGCAAATGGAAACGTGTGTTAAAAATGTCCCAGATATTTCTCTACTTTTTTATTCGTAAATTTTTGCTCGTCTGCATATTTATGTTAATTTCAGTAACTCTCAATGGCTCACAGCCAAAATGCTCTAAAACTGTCATAAATCCACAAAGCGGGAAAAAGGAAAAAAAAACTTCCAACTTTAATTTCCCGCCATTAAAAACTATGGCTGACAAAAACACGATTAAAAATATACTCAAATGGAGTATTAAAACATTTTACAGCTTTAAACTAAGTTTTAATAACATTACGCGGACCCTAACCAAACTTCCTAACTTCAGAAGTGTTTCTTTTCACTCAGTCCCGTTCTTGAGTTACAACTTGGCAAAGATAACTTCTGTTTTAAACTCGACAGAACTACAGGTCGTCGCATTGCGGTCGTGGGTTTCACTTGTGCGAAGATTACTTTCGACACATGTATGAAGTGAGCAGCTGGTAAGTGAAAGAGTAAAGGCTATTGCAGACAAACATCCAGCTTTTAAGATTCGAGTGCTAATATTCAACAAGGTCAACTTTGAGAAAACCCAAGGTTGTTATCTTATAATTATGCATTTGATATCTTGTTATTCAACTTGGTTTTGGCTTTTGAAGAATGTAAACAAAGTTCGATGTAATGAAATTTTACTGTAAGCCTTATGGCTGCAACTAGGTTTATTGTTGAATATGTGGGTCATATACAGCATGGTACTTCCTATGAAGTAAAAGAGGCACTCGTGCGTTGCTCGCCGTATGAAAAGGCCTCTTTTAAGCCAGTGATATACCTAAATTCTCTAACCTACTTAGATTTACTTAGGTATTTTAAAATAAAAACTAATAACGCATGTGCCGAGTCGCAACATAGCTTGGCCTGAAATCTAGAGTTTCTGGTTTTAATCCCAAATTCATATAAGTAGTTTATTTGAGGCCTATGATCAATTTTTTTTTTGTTGACCTTTAAAAAAATATATATTACTGAAGTTTGTGGGTAGGGTGGGGTTCAAACGCATGTTCCATGGCAGGCAAATATAACTTCCAACCGAACTAAATGAAATTGAGTCTGTCCTTCCCTATCATAAAACTTAACAAAAATGGTCATAATCTCGATTTTGATATATTGATGGTTTTTGTAACTGTATCAGTAGATGTTTCGAAAGTAACAAATCCATGTTAATTAAATTACCGACCGTCGCGTCGTAATGCGGTGGTGTGGCATTCCCACTTTTGTCCGGATCACATTTTTTTCCGGCCCCTGGCGGGCCGGGCACGTGCTCGAAAACCGCATACTGCCGGCTCTCACGCGGTTTTTCATTGGATAGTTGAAAATGTTTCTAAATTCAAAAGAAAGAAAGTTCTTGATGTGTGCTATCTTATGTGCTTTTATGTTTCTTTGCAATTTGTAAGTCAAGTTTAAATAGTGATATCCTTAACAGGTAGTGGTTTTTATAACTTTATCAGTAAATGTTGCGAAAGTAACAAATACCATGGTCATTAAACTACCGGTCGCCGCGTCGCAATGGACATCACTTTTTAAACTTGACTCACATATTGAAAAGAAACAGAAGCATATGAGATAACACAATCCAAAAATTACCCGCTTTTGAATTTAGAAACGTTTTCGACAATCTAATAAAAAACCGCCCGTGAACTGGTCAGTGTCCGGTCTTCGAGACGGGCCGGATAAAAAATGAAATCCGGAAAAAGTGGGAATGCCACACCACCGCATTGTGACGCGACGACCGGTAGTTTAATGACCATGGATTTGTTGTTTTCTTATATTTACGCGAACACTACACATTGAAATGAAACAACTTTACGGATTCTACTCGCGGTATTTATATTTTTTCATTTTCTAACCCGACGTTTCGACTACTTTACAGCAGTCGTGATCACGGGATGAATCAGATATTATATGTCAAGAAAGTAAATTATTTACATAGCAACCGTCACTTAACTACCATCATTTTCACATATCATGCCCGGGAATGTTCCTATCCACGCAGAAAGAACTGTAAAGGAGTCGAAACGTCGGGTTAGAAAATGTAAAAATATAAATTCCGCGACTAGAATCTGTAAAGTTGTTTCATTTCAATGTGTAGTGTTCGCGTAAATATAAGAAAACAATAAATCCATGGTCATGAAACTACCGTTCGTCGCGTCACAATGCGGTGGTGTGGCATTCCCACTTTTTCCGGATTACATTTTTTATCCGGCCCGGCTCGGAGACCGGATACTGGACAGTTCACGCGTGGTTTTTTATTGGATTGTCGAAAACGTTTCTAAATTCAAAAGCGGGTAATTTTTGGGTTGTGTTATCTCTTAAGCTTCTATGTTTCTTTGCAATTTGTAATTCAAATTTAAAAAGTGATGTCTATAACAGGTTGAATGAAAACGAATAACTTCATAAAATGAGCGGTTTTTACTCATACCTACCCTCGATTTTGATACATTGGTGGTTTTTATAACTTTATGAGTAAATGTTTCGAAAGTAACAAATCCATGGTCATTAAACTACCGGTCGTCGCGTCGCAATGCGGTGGTGTGGCATTCCTACTTTGGTCCGGATTACATTTTTTATCCGGCCCCCGGCGGACCGGGCACGTGCTTGAGACCGCATACTGGCCGGCTCTCGCGCGGTTTTCTCACCGGCCTACTGTTCGGTTTGATGGTCAGAAATGTTTGTAAATTTAAACGAAAGAAGGTTATTATTAGTGTTTGTGATTCCTTGCCATTTGTAAGTCAAGTTTAAATTGTGATGCCCTTATTAGGATCTAAATTAAATAAATTAATACAAAAATTCAGGTGCTGGCAAAAAATATATTTGTATACCCATTTGTGTAAAAGTCTAACCACAAGGTGAAGGCAACGCACATAGGGAAGGGAAGAAAGGGCATAGTATCAGTAAAATATTTTCAGGAGCCGAGTAGGTATACCTAATATCTAGGGTTTTTTTTTTCATCAAGAGTTACAAATTAAACTTGGCAACGTCTCTTAGTGTTTTGTTTTCACAGAAAAATGTAGCCAATCTTAGGCTAAATCTACCAAAAATCATCAAAAAGCTCCAGAGGTGTAAGAATGTAACAAACAGTCAGCGTCACTTTCGCATTTATATTATTAGTTTAGATTAGATTTATTATTATAAAAATGGCTTGCAAAGGCGCCCAGCAAATGGTAGTAGCTGAATGCTAGCACTAAATCCAAAAAGGTGTTTTGTATATCTCTGGCCAGCTAAAATGTGTGTCCGAAAGCCGTATATTTATTTTGAGATAACTAAGCGCGCGACGTAATATTTTTTAGTGGTGAAAATATGATTGGAGCATCCCTTTCCTAGCTTTAAAATTTATAACTGAAATGGTACGATACTAATATTAGCGGTGCACTGCCATTTTATTTAAATACAAAAAGGTGTCTTTTACAACGCTTTTTATCTGTCTCTCTATCGGTTGATATTGAAGAGGAAAAGCAACACTATTAATAGACCAATTATTTTTTGGATTATATTCATAGATCGTGAGAGCGTCGTGCCAGGTTTTGGCCTATTTTTATGACAAGGTTACGCTCGTGCGAAGCCAGGGCGGGTCGCTAATTTGGTATAAAGAGAACAAGCGTAAAATTCTGACCTATAACTTTAGAGTAAAGAGAAATAATATCTCATTTTCTTCTATTTGAAATGTTAAACTAACCAAACAAATGCTGAAGCTGAAATTAAGAAAAATGAAATGTTTTTCGTTGCCCGTCTTTAAGCTTTAAAAAGCTGCAATCAGTATTTTTAAACGATACGGCACTCCGCCATACGAAGCGGACACAAAAATTACCCCCCTGGCAATTCAGCGCTGAAATCAGCGGTAATGACATGCAAAGCAGCTTGAAGCGCTCATCAGACCACGACACTCACGAGACATACTTTGTTTTATTTTAATGTTTGAGTTTGCAATTCAACGCTCAAAACGGACGGCTGGAAGTTTCAAATGACACGGTATGTACACGCACGTGACCTAGAGCATCGCTGATTCGCTAAGACATAAACGGCAGTTTGCAAATTGAATTTTAAATATCTTCTACCTAAAGTCCACGTTTTCCGATCGATGCTGTAAAATTTCCCTTGCTTCTAAATTGAAGGGTAGCATGAGTTTCCGCCATGTTAACTACAATTTTTTTATATATATATATATTTTATAAATACCTTTTACTATTTTATGTAACTAATTTGAATATTTTGTTGATCTAACCGGTAGTAAATTTTTTATTAATTTTTGCGAACTCATGACGTCACAAATGCACTAAGTGTTCTCACATGTGTTTTTTCCCCGATTCGTGGTAAATAAATTATGGGAAGAAAATTACTGAATTACAGCACTTACGGCTGAAACAGCGCTCGCCTTTCATCATGTAGCATCTCACGAGAATGTGAGAAGTAGACTTCAGATACAATTTATTTTGTCAAGTTCGGAAACCAAGCCCTACCTGAAAGGGTTGGGATTATAGCGTATGGCTATTTTAAGTCCTACTTAAACTAAATAAAATAATAAAAAAATATCCGCCTGGGCATTGGGCGTAAATTAATGTACGTATTATTAAAGATAACTGTGGAAAAATATTTTTCATTTGGGGGAATTTAAATCTGCTATCTGGAAACACCATTAATACCATGCAGTAGAATCACCTAGCTAAAAATCTCACGTATAATACAGATCGCGTCATTTGATTGGTTGATGGATATATTATCAACCAATCACGTGAAAAAACGTTTAAACGACCCAATGGGTTTTAATTGTGAGATGTCAATAAGAACCTTAGTGTACTCTTTGCGTACGTTGGCAATCTGGAGTCAAATGAATGACCCAGTTTGCCAACGTATTTAATTAAAAATATCCTAGATTCTTTGCTTTTTAAGATGTTTAAATATTCAAATAAGGTTAACTAAACGTATACTAAATACGAATGTTAGTTCTATTAAGAATTCTGTGACGATTCGCCATGACATTCGCACTCAGCAAACAACAGTTGCTATTATCCTGGCGTTATCGAAAAACTATAAAGCAAAACCTTTTCATTTTGCAATCGCCATAACGATCCGACTTGCTGAAACTTTGCAAATCCCGGCTGAATTAAAGAGCAGTAGAAACGGCATCGAGATTTTATACTCGAACCAGTAGAGATTTTAAACCAAACAAAACTCTTATTTTCCACTGTATCTGGCATGCTTAAGGCTGGTTTTTGAACGGCCAGAAAAGGATTTCTAACCTATCTGGGTGTAATGATTTACAAAACATCGGTTTTGTGTGTTTCGCTATTTAACGCGTTATCATCAAGTTGATGTTTAGGAACACTTTGGAGTTGGAACTTCTTGAGAGGTCACAATGAGCGAAAGGGTAGTTAATGTGGTAATTGTTTTAACGTCAGTCTTAAAATGGTGAGAATTTTTGGTCGTAAAGTTTTATTTTTATGGCAACATCTCAAGCCAGGTACTTGAGTAGTTAATTTGGCCTGTTGGCGCAGCGGCAGAGATCCTGCCTTTAGCACCGGAGGTCGTGAGTTCGATTCCCGCGCATGACAAACATTTATGAGACGAACATTTGTGTTTGTTGTATTAAGATGTTATTATCTATTTAAGTTTGTATTTAGAAATATCTGAGTATGTCTAGCAGTCTCTGACACCCATAGTAAAAGCTCTGCTAAGTTTGGTTTGGGGTCAGATAATCTTTGTGTAATATGTCCCAGATATTTATTAATGAATAAGTTTGGCAATAGTATATACATTTAATTTATTGGTTAGTTAATTCATATATTCAGTTCTGATAATAAATCTGTAAAAACACCTATGACGTATTACTGACTTTTTCGCTTGCTGATACAAAATTTTAAATATTTCTTACTGTTTAATTACTCATTCACTCTGTATGCTGATTGCTTTGTCTCATATTGTGTAACTCATTAAATATCGCAGCAGTAACTTTTGTAATGACCACCAAACCTGAAGGTTTGGTCCATCATGAAATGGCAATTACACATAGAAATTACGCTCTTTCACGCATCAATAATACTTTTCGGCAATAACCAACATCCTATTCCCGCGCTGAAAACAATCACCCGCAAAATCGGAGCTGACGAGATCCTGGGAATTTGCCGCGACCTTCGTTGAAGATAATCTGATTTGGCCAAAGGATTTCTCGGGACAGTGCCTCCCAAAATCTACTAATTAACGCATTTTACACATACGTTAGTACTTTGTGTTTCTTTAACCGTCCTTCGCACCTACTTACACGTCGTATGTAAACATTTTAAGTCTAATCTACGGTCAAATGTATTTTAAAACAAGGGGTTCAGCTGACGACAAAAGGAGTAAGGTTACTGAGTTGAAGGGCTGTTGCAACATTCTGTGTTTCGACATATTTTTGCTACCTTTTCATTATTTGAGAAAAACGTTAGCTTGAAAAATAGTCTCAAACATAAAACAAAGTAAGATCAGCTTAACCTAATTCCAGAAAGGAAAGCTCAAATTCAGCAAATTAGGGGCTGAAAACACGGCGGTTATCTCGATCTTGCAGTAGGACACAAAAGATTCATAATCTTCAATCTATCTTCATATTTCATGCAAGTGGACCGGCCTATTTAATTAAAATAAATATAAACCTTATTTGATAAAAACCGTAGCATGAAATTGAGTTACACAAATTTTAATGAAATAATATTTCGATTCGTCTTGACTGCCTAAAAACCCGACTAAGTTTATTGACAGCAAGATTTTGTCTGCGTGCTTATAGGTGAAGCTTGAGGTTAGGTACTCACCATTTTTAGCCGCCATCGCCATGTAGGTGGCTGCCAGCAGCGCCGCAGTCACCAGCAGCCGGCCAAGCGGCCCCATCATGCTTCTGTCACTCGCGCATCACAAACCCGACAGAATGTCAAAAGGTCATTGACATTCTGGAACACAACACTGCACTGACACTTCACTGCACCGTTCGGAACATTGTAGGCGATGTTGGTTTTGGTAGCCGATTATTGATCTGGAACAAAGATAATTTTTATAATTTTTTATAATTTTTGAAGGTAAGAATCGTGGCAAATGTTACAACAGTGTGTCTACTTTTTCATTTGTTTTAATTTTGTGTACTTTTTGTTTTAATTTTAATGTGCAAGGTACCGCAGAATATAAGCGTCATCGTGTGGATTTACTAGACTTGCAGTCCTAGCCCTGACATTTTGCTGAGCGGAAGCCTTTTTATTATAGGGAAAATAAAATGTATATTGTAAGCTTTTGTTTCAAAGCTCAAATAACTTTATTCAAACAGACTGTATCAGAACTTTCAAATCGTCAAATTTACAGCAAAATATACTACATAATAGACATAAATACCATAATAATATAGATAAGTAAATAAACAGTATACAGACATAATGCGACTCTACCACCGCGTCGGAGATGTTTCTTGCTGAGAAGACCCGGCGAGAAACTCAGCAGTTACTCTTTTAAACTTTTTTGGGTCAACAAGGCGAGTGAGTAGAGTACAGTTATGAATTATGAATAATAAAATTGATTAAGATCTAACATTTTTAACTTATTCTAACTTATACAGACGATTTTAATAGGTACATCTGGTACATCTCAGCTGTAGAATATAAAACAAAAAGATGTGCAAGAGGTCATATACAAATCAAGAAAATTCTAAGTCACTGAATACTGTTCAGGTTATTTAAATCTATTACAGAACTTAACTCGAGCAGGGAGCTTTAATCCCAAGCATTTCTGTCTGAAAGGTATTGGTAGTATAATACCCTTTTTTTAATAAAACAGATTTAATGTGGTTTTCGAACGGTTAAACCCATTTTTTTAACTATGAACTTCGAGCTGTCAAAATGGCTGCTCACACCTGTCTTCGTACATATTTCCTATGGCAAATAAATCTGTCCTTACTTACTTACCGTGAACTTTTGTTTCGTAAACTACTATAGTTGACTTCAGAAATGTGAATGGAATTTTAGGTTTCATTTTATTTACTAATATATACGCGCTATACCGATATCTCAACAAAAACGTCAATGTGATCAACGCGGACGCTAGCGGCTCTCACTAGTGAAATCTCATGGTAGACATACTGGTATAGTTATTGATGAGTTAGGTCCAGCTCATTGTTTGAGAATTAAATCAATTTAAATCTTAAATTTATTTCGAATTGCCATCAATTGTAGCGATATGACTTGATTGGGTAATACCACAACAAGTTTAAAAGAGTAACTACTGAGTTTCTCGCCGGGTCTTCTCCGTAAGAATCAACTTCTCCGACGCGGTGGTAGAGTCGCATTATGTTTGTATACTGTTTATTTATATATTCATATTATTATAGTATTTATGTCTATTATTTAGTATATTTTTTGACTACTTAAAAGTACTGATTAAGTCTATTTAAATAAAGATATTTGAGTTTGAGTTTGGGCCTTTCCCTGTGATAATATTTAAGCTTATTTCCTTTAAGTTCATTTTATTTTGTGTATTTTATATTACATTTTATTGTTTCGTTCAGCAATACAGAACGGGCATATAAGTAATAAGCGTATTGTGTATGAAGATTAGAAATCGCTGCTAAATTTCTAAAATAGGTTTTGTGTTACAATTCTAGTAGTTGATATTATCTATTCGAATTTCATCTGCAGACCGTAACTATCACATTTACGGTATGCGGCGAGAATATATTAATAATAAAAGTATTATTTACTGCATCTGGCGACACCACACCAATTTCTTCTATCGTAAGCAGCTTCGAAATAGAAAACCGTTACAATAATTTCGCGAAGGCGATAGCTACAATCGGAGGTTCAAAATCGAAATTGGAATTCAGGCACGAACCACATTTCATTTGACGTAGCAACGGTTGCACGTACGCGCGTTCTAAAATTGAAATTCGAAATTTCGGTCTGACGACGACACCGCCCGTTGTGTAGCTTCAACTTGTCAACTTCGGCATTTCGATAATGTTGTGACGACTAATAAATCGGAGCACGAATGTGGCAGCAGCGGAAATTGATTATTATTGTAGACACACCTACGCTTGGCGTGGTTATATAAGTGATTAAAATGTGTGTCGCAGCTGTGCTTGTATGTGTGCTAAAAATCGTCATAACTGTTAGATATTCAGGAGTTATCAGATAACTGTGCTAGGACTGATATGCGCGGCAGGGGCCGAAGCCAAGAACATTACGTGGATTTTCTTTATTTGTTAAAAAACTTGGAAATTTAACGAAATTATATTATCAGCAGACTTCAAAAAAAATTTCATGTCATTTTCATACTCTTCAAATCAGCGACAGTAACACAACTCTGTGCACATTCTCGCAAGAGACTTACCCGTGTGAATCAGTTTTGTGATTTAGTTAATTCATTCTACCTCAAGCCAGCAACTCCCTTAAAGTAGCTACTTATTAACGTTTATAAAAACTACTCTGTTTTTCCGCCTCCCGTTGTTTGATACTCATTCGCGATATGAGTTCGTTAATAGGCCTTCGTAACTACGGAACCCTGTTAATGAATTGGAGGTCGCTCTTTATGGCCCAGTAAATTATGTGAGTCGTTAAGTATAATTCAGCCTCCGAAAGGTAGGCCTTTAGAGGCCGGTTAATTTCATCTTTGATATGTGGGCAGTAATGAATGACACAGGGTTATTAATTTTTGTTTTTGTGGGGGAATAAAGCCTACTGACCTACTTTGGTGAGAATGCATTGCTTTCAATGTGCGAAAGATTGGATGGAGTGTTGCAAAATTTTATTTGTTTAAACAAAGTTAAAATTTAAGTGACCTGTTTGGACTGAGCTGTTGGTGCAATGGCAGCGATGCTGCCTTTAGCACCGGAGGTCGTGGGTTCGATCCCCACCCATGACAAACATTTATTTGACGAACATTTGTGCTTGTTGTGTGCCTGGGTGATGATATCTATTTAAGTATGTATGTAGAAATATTCAAGTATTTTTAATCAATTAGTCTCTGACACCCATAGTACAAGCTCTGCTTAGTTAGGGGTCAGATGATCTTGGTGTAATTTGACCTGATATTATTATAAAAAAAGTCTATCTAAAAACTTAAACTTGAACACATTACAAGTGATGCTGCCATTTTAGATCTCATATTCCTAAGAATATATGTTCAGTGTTAATTTTAATGTAGATACTTACTTATTGTCCAACTATTGTTGTTGTGCAATTGTCATATTTTTTTTTTTGTAAAATTTTTGAAAATGTTAAGATTACTCTTGTTATTTAATTGTTTCCTTATATTCATAAGAATCGTTGCAACGCCCTCACAACAGGGCGACACATGTACTTACGTTAAATAAATTGATAACTTTCGTCTATGTGACACGCAATAAAGATATTGAATTGAATTGAATTTGAACCTTATGGTTGACTCACTAGTAAAATGCTTCGAGAAATTAAGTCTTCCATTTGTCTTGCTGAAAATGTTATGTGCAGAAAAAAAAATGGATAAAAATCAAGTAATAGTAATTTTATCTACATTAAACGATGACTGTCCCACGTACAAGAATAAGACTACGTGATTCCTTGGGACTGTTTTTTACGTTTTTGATCCTTCAAAACCAGAAAATATGTTAAGCCCCGTTGGGCTTAGCTCAAGATTGAGAATAACTGGCACACCCTTCATTTTGTAAAAGCTCTACAAAAATCGAAAGCTATAACAATATTTCAAGTGGATAGAAAACACAAGTACTTTGCTGCATTATTTTGAGCGAACGGTTTTCGGAAACCCACCATTTTGTAATGGCGGACGGAACAAAGGGAGCTTCAGATTTGTTTCAATTAAATCACTTAAATGTTCGTCGTTGGAGTAATTCGGGGGTAGGCGTGTTTCACCATAAAACTTAGCGCCATTTATAAAAGAATATAACAATTGAAGTGTTACATAAAATGAATCGAGCTCGCGAAGTTTGAAACACTAAGAATAATAGGTGTTTTTTCTTCATTTTGCTAAATATAAATATAGGTAGCGTGATATTGTTGCCCCTTAGAATTGCAACTTGTAAGAAAAAGACCATACAATTTATTTATTACTTACTAGCTGTAACAAGGACTTTTATCCCGTGGACTCATCTTCTAATTATATTCATCCTGTATTTAACTAAAGCATCGTTTAATTCCAATACAGTTTAACATCAGTTAATAATAATAATCAGTATCTGAGACAAATTACATCAAGATCATCTGACCCCAAACTAAGCAGAGCTTGTACTATGGGTGTCAGAGATGATAAACATACTTAAATATTTGTAAATAAATACTTAAATACATAATTACACCTAGCCACACAACAAACACAAATGTTCGTCCCATGAATGTTTGTCATGGGTGGGGATCGAACCCACGACCTCCGGTGCTAAAGGCAGGATCGCTGCCATTGCACCAACAGGCCAGTCAAAGTTGCAGGTCAGTCCCAGTTTCTACTTTTATGATTTGTCTATCTTTAATTATGATATTAACTGTAATTGTATTTAACCATCCATCCGTTAGCAGTTAAGACAGCCATTTAATTGTATCGTTATTTTTTTTGGTGGTAATTTCGTCATAAACTTAAGTCCTAAGCCTCGAATTTTGCGGGCAGCGGGGCGGCAGCGGCGGCGGGCGCGCTAGACTGGAGTGCACCGCGGCGCGGGGCGGGCAACGAGCGGTGCACTCCAGTCTAGCGCGCCCGCCGCCGCTGCCGCCCCACTGCCCGCAAAATTAGAGACTGAGGCCTAAGTGGTTTTAGTATGTGACCGTATTATGGTCATGTTATTTAAGCTTTTCAATGGTAAATAATAAAAAAAAAAGTTACAGTTCTATTATTTTTATTAACCCGCACCGTGCTACTAGTACAACTGGTTTTTGCATACACCATTCAGTGGTCGCTGAAGCAGTTATAGATATGATATTTGTCTGTATCAAGATATTGTAAATATTTGACTTGAACGTCAAAGACCTTTCAATTAAACAACCCTTTTCGATATCTACCAGCATGAAATATGCCTGTTGTTGGACGAATAAATAGTTGTTATGAGTAATTAAATTCAACCTTAAATTTTAAACAAAAATAAGTACTCATTAATACAAAAAGTCCCGGCCCATCCAAAATCGCAATTCACAATAATATTCGATCCATTTGAAAAGCAAAAAAAAATATAAACTTAATTTTTTGATCCATTCACATTAATGGAGATTGCCGAAACGCTCTCTCGTCTAAGCAATAAGGGTCAAATTGCCGTGTAATCAGTTAAAATCGTCACCATCTGCAAAACGGTAGGGAGAAGGAATTGTTCGTTTACGGTTCGTTAATCCAGAATATTGGTTCATTGTTAACTCGGATTCATTATTAAGCTGAGATCACTACCTACTGGAAAATTACGCTTCAGTTTCAAAAATTGCTAAGTACACTTCTGGTATATTTAGCTGACCACCTACAGATAATGATTTAACTGCAGTAAATCTTTTACTTAGAAGTAGTTTGAACTAGACCAGTTAACCATCCTTCCTTGGGGACTCCTCAAGCACCAGGTTCTAGATTGTAATCCCCAAAACAAAACGAAAACGCCGCCGCCCATAAAAGACCTTGGAACGAACTGTTCTTGACGAATCAAAACGCATAGGGAGCGAATTGAAACGGAATCTTACGTCTTGCCAAGACAGTCCAAAAAAGGTTTACTCGTGAACGCTTTTTGCGCGATCTGGGGACAATATGCAGGCCAGGTGTACCGGCAAGCAAGTAAAATGCTTTACGTATATGCAATTACAGAACAAATTAAATTACCTAGCCCGAACTCATTGAAAACTCTTAATGTAAACGCAATTTTTAAAACAACGTTGGTAGCAAGCATATGTGCGGACCAGATGTTTTAAAAGACAACATTTACGCGTTGCTTACCCTTTGTAAAGTCGCAGTATATTATTGTAATAACCTGGCTCGCCAACACACACACCAAGGAGGACTGCACTGACACGTCCGTCTAACTCGCCGGTTGGCGTTGACTGACGCGCCAGTTCGCGGCGTGTGCGCTCGAGACTAGGTTCATACACTACATCTCTTTCTTGTTTTATTTTAAATGTACATCAACTCAATAGATTAATCGTAGAACATGTGAGTTTAATACAAACATACTCACATTAGTTGAGGAATCATCACAATTCAGTGATTTTATTATTTTAATGAGTTACAAAATCATTTTATTGAGAAGTATCTAATCGCTTTCATTATTTAATTTGTAATCTCCTTCTTCCATCTGTGGGCAAAACTTTCCATTCTCCTTCGACTTTCTTTAGGTGTACTACGTTTCTTTCAAGTTTCTGCCCGGTTTTATCGTTCCGGATCTCAATATCTCCAGCCAAGCTTTCCTCGACCGTATGTGTTGTCTCATCAAAGTTTGAGCTCAAGTTTGTTGTATTTGGTCATATTCTTCACATAATATACTTTCTCACCTGGTTCCAAGTTGTGTGCTTTCGCTTTCCGCTTTCTATCAGCGTATATCTTTCCTTTTTCTTTTATTTCTTAATCTCTGTCTCATACATCTATAACCTGATCTCTTTGTTGCTCAACATCAACTATAATTGGAATTTGCCCTTAAATTTCCTTTTGCAAAACAATTCCTTTTGTAAGGCAAGACCCCATTACCTGTAACGCTGTGTGGTGTACTATTGAACATAATCATAAATTCCTGTAGGCTTTCTTGCCAATTTCTTGCTAATTTTTTTTCAGCCTGAGAATTCTTCAGTCGCTTTAATATATCACAATTCTGACGTTCAACTTCTCCGTTTTGCTGTGGCCAATATGGAACAGTGTTGTAAAGGGTAATGTTTCTTTCGACACAAAACGATTTAAACACCTCGCTACAAAATTGCTTCTCATTATCCGAAGTTATTGATGCAGGATAACCTAAACAGCTGAAAAAATATTTTAAAAGTGATATCATATCTGTGCTTGTAATCTTGTGACTAATTTTGATTTCTTTAAATCTGCTGAAATAGTCAACCACTACAAGTAGATGATCCCCACTTGGGAGTGGACCCATCTAATCAGTGGCTATTTCAATCCATGGTTCTTGTGGCAATTCACTACGCTTTAAAGGATTTGGTGGATTCGGAGCTGAGACTGAGGTGCAACCTTTACAAGATTTCACCAATTTTTCCGCGTCTCTGTGATATTTTGGCCATCACCTTTGTTCTTAATCTATCTTTCTTAGCCACAAACCCCGGGTAACCCTCATGTGCCACATTTAATACTCGAGGCCTGAGCTTCGTGGAAATAACAGTTATTGTACCTCTCAATAGTATTCCCTCATAGAAACACAGCTCATTCTGGAAGATTTTGTACAAATTAACATCTTCGTCCCACTTGTTATTGTACAAGCCTTCTTTTATCATTTGTATTTCAGGAACCTTCAAGTGAACTCTCATTGATTTCTTTGAACGATACTGCGACCGGCCGAATATACTCCACAATATTATGTATATAATGATCTTGAACTGGAGGAAGATCTTTGGGATTTTTGAACAACCTCGATACTGGATCTGCTATATTGTTTACCCCCGGTTGGTATACGACTGTATATTTGTAGGATTGCAAGCGCAAGATTCATATTTCAATACGGGCACACGGATTAGATTTTGTTCCAAAGATCACTTTAAGATTCTTATGGTCGGGTATAAGCTCGAATTCCTTACCATACAAGAATATGTGGAAGTGCTCGACTGCCCCGACAAGAGTGAGTGCTTTTTTTTCTGTCTGGCAGTATCTACGCTCGCAACTTGTTAAAGTTTTGTGCCCGTATACAATTCTTGGACCTCTATCATTTATCTGGATAAGAACACCTCCTAGTCCCACTGGACTTGCATCAGCGATGACAACAGTTCTATCCTTTATGTCATAATATCCCGAAGTTAAAATATTTGTCAGGCTTTCTTTCAATGAGTCAAATAATGTCTGTGGATTCGAGCCCCACAAACTACTGATATTAGAGCCGTCGCTTTTATGGCTCCGCATCATTTCTCTGAGAGAGTCAGTCTGTGTTGCAAAATCCGGAATCCATTTGCTCACGAAGTTAACAAGTCTTGAAAAGCATTGAAGCTCTCCCAATGTTGTTGGAGGTCTAAACTGCTGTATGGGTGAAACATATTTTGGCAGTGGCCTTACGAAAGTACATGTCCCAGAAAATTAATTGTCTTGTTACTAAAAATGCACTCATCTTCTCTTAAAACTACGTCGTAGTTCTTTAATACGGTCAATAATACGGAATTCGCCTAAAAGACAACAGAACTTTTAATTTGTCAGCATAAGCATTTATTGAACATTCCATATGAATACATAGATACAAACAGAACATAATTCTCAAGCAAATATTAGACGATAAAGATAGATGTACGAGAACTTCTATTATCCTCGCTAACTCGCAACACTTATGTGGAATAAACTTGATTAATATTTTTTAAGAAGATATAGGTATTTTAACTAGTCATAATTATTAGTCGAAATTAATACCTTTACGGCTGCGATCAATCATGACGTTTTTAAATTTGGGGAACTCGCCAGATTGATTTATTTGCAAATTCAATACAATTTTAAGAATCCCCAGCGCCATAGCAGACATTTTCCCTAGCAAGTTTCTTGTACCGTTCTTGTTCCGTTTTATTACATAGAAAGATGTGTCTTCGGACTTATCTCCCACTTGTGAGCGTGCTTGAAAACAACCTTTCCCCTTCAGAGGAGTATTAATTCCATAAGCCATAAAATTCACGTTAGGATTTGCAATTTGATTTAACTTTACCGGTTTTCATCCTTTCCCACGTCTCTTCCGTGATAACCTGATCAATCCTGATCTTTTTATATCCTGAATCGACTAAAACCTTTGTCTTTACTCCACCAATGGTGCAGTCAAGTCCTACATCTTCGTCGATATGGAAAACTTAATGGGTATCTGCGTCCTGGTTCAGCTCTTCCACATCTTCGATTTGATTAACTGTCTCATTTCGAGCTTTCCTTACTTTGGTCACCACTACGTTGTGATTTTTCTGCTCAAACTTAGAAATTTTGCCTCGTCCAACAAAATTGGCGAAAATGCCCTTCAATTCCACATCTCAAGCACTCTTTGTCTCTAGTAGGACAGGTGAGGTTGTTTGTTTTGTGTCTACGATAACCGCACCTGCCGCATGCTAACTCCAACACCGTTGGCTCTTTCGATCTTATTTTAATTTTCGACTCAATTTTATTAATTGGTATGTCCTTATTTATAGTGTCAAAGTGATTGAGTTGGTTATTTACCACCTCTAAAGTATTCGCTTTTATTATTTTTTTCTTCTAGTAATGCTGTCCCCGATTTAGGATTCGTTTAGCAAACAGTTTGGTGGAATTGCCTTTTTCCGCAATCTGGTCGATTATATGTTCGTATTTGTCAGTGAATTTGCATTTATCGGCTTAGTTTCGTAACCTTATTAAAAAAAAACAAATTTCTCGACGGGTTCTTGTTTAAGACGCCGAAACATATGCCGCTGATATACTTTGCTCTGTTTTGGTGCAAAGTATTCGTCAAATTTTGTTACAGCCACTGTGAAAACGTCAATCACATTAGTTGGGATCACGTTAGCTCCCGGAATATTATAGAAGATCTCTTGCAATTCTAATCCGCCAAAATGTGACAAACTTGCTTTCTTCTTAACATCTGTATCGATATTGGAAAACAAATACCTTTTTCAACGCTCCCAGCGCACACCCACTGAGGTGGGGTCACCTTGGCAGTCAAATTTGTCTAATGTCAAAAACGTTGAATATAACTTTTTTTGTTTGGGCTTCCTGTGACAAGTCAATTTAATGAATTAGATTGAGCATAACAATATGCTTATCAATTTAATAGATCAGATCGATCATGATATTCTGCTTATCAATCAATTTAATGATCAGATTTTTTATCTCCTTAATATAATAAGTAATACAATTTAATGACTTAGATTGATCACACCAATCTGCTTTTTAATTTAATGATCAGGTTTTTTACCTGCAAGTCAATACAATAAGTAGTGCAATTTAATGATCAGGTTTTTTACCTGCAAGTCAATACAATAATAATGCAATTTAATGACCCAGATTGATCACACCAATCTGCTTTTCAATTTAATGATCAGGTTTTCACCTGCAAGTCAACATAATAAGTAATCCAATTTAATGATTCTGATTGATTACACCAATCTTTGTATCAATTCAATGATCAGGTTTTTTACCTGCAAGCCAATACAATGAGTAATGCAATTTAAAGGCTCAGATTGATCACACCAATCTGCTTTTCAATTCAATGCACAGATTTTTACCTGCATATCCACATAATAAGTAATTCAATTTAATGATTCAGATTGATCACACCAATCTGTGTATCAATTTAATGATCAGGTTTTTACCTGCTTATAAGCATGTTATAAATCAGGACCTGTATCATAATAAATAACATCTGACGTATTTTATTATATATAGGTACCCCTGTAGCATGGTTTTTATATACACCGGAAAACACCACATTACCCGGACCAGGGACACTGTATCATCAACATGCATTTTTTCCCGGCGCGGGAATCGAACTCGTAACCTTACGTACAAACTGCGGTATTGTTTACAGCAGTGCTATCGAATCGAAATCAATAATACTCCCACCGTACTCAAATTTAGCAATTTATTTTTCAGTTTCTGAGTAACCATAACTTCTTTATTAATGCCAAATCGGTATTGCATACTAGCTTTTAGCCGGATTCAATAAAATAACGAGTAGATTACCATTAGATGCTTCAAATTCTCACACAGAAAACATTAGTCAACATCGATGCAACAGTTTACTTTTTCAATTTTATTTTACCGTTTGTGATCAAATGTAAAGCATAATGAATGATTGATTATTTTTATGAATTTGTTTTTACTAAAAATAATCTACCTTCATATTTTGTACCTATGACTTAACAAAACATAAGAAACATCCAGCGAATGTACTTACGAACAATCGTAGGTTATGATGTGTTCTTATTTACGTACCTACCTATCTAACTTTAACTCAAGAGACAATCAGTTTCGTTGCATTAAATAATGCCGAACGTTATGTTTATGTTTCGTATCACCGCTAGTGGACAATGGGTTTAGCCTACTTATAGAATTTTCTTTTTCTTTTTCCCAAAACGGAAAAATTTACTCACTTTCACCTTTGTCGCCACATGTAAAGTCGCAGTATATTATTGTAATAACCTGGCTCGCCAACACACACACCACGGAGGATTGCACTGACACGTCCGTCTAACTCGCCGGTTGGCGTTAACTGACGCGCCAGTTCGCGGCGTGTGCGCTCGAGACTAGGTTCTTAAACACTACACCCTTCAAAGCTTAGAACAAGTTTTGTGTATTCAGCAGCAAGAACAATAGCTTACCCCAGTTTATTCGATTTGTTGGTGTACTTCAAACATATTTATTGTTAGCGCAAATTCAATGCAGCTATGCCTACAGTCAAAATCGGTGCTATATCAGACTATCGTTAACCGAAGCATGGGGCTGACCCAACAAACAACAGCTCGACTTCAATTAGTAGCCGATACTCGAGATACGGCTTGTCACAACACTAGCCGTCGAACAACAATGCGTTAGTGTTTCTAACAAATTTTGGTATAAGCTTTGGCTAACTTGAAATAACATCCGTCTCCAAATGGAGAACGTGAGTTCAACTGTGTAGTGCGGTGACCTGTACGTCTCCCATGAGTTGCCACTTTAAATTTACGTTATCGTTAGCGTAAAATATTTGTAAGACGCATGAAAGGCAAACCTTACTAACCAACAGTATGGGGTAAATTAACTTTATATATAACAATCGAATCGCCAAAAATTTCCGCGTCGATTGATCTGGGTCTCATAGCGCTGCGATGAGTTTTATTGTCGCTTAGAAAGTATGTAAATTCTTAGTATACAGACAAGTTCGGCTTACTAAGCGACAAAAAATTTCGTATTTTACTTTTATCGGTTGGTTGGACAAGTTGACTTAATATCTTTTGCGGATAGTTATTTGTTCCTCAATGGAATTTATGCTAACCATTAACTTAGATAAATTTTCTTCAATAAAAATCAGGAGTACGAAGCAGTAAGGAATTTTTACCTGGATTAGGCTTTTTCATCTAAGTCGCTTAGCAAGGTTTATCCGAGCATAAAAAAGTAAATAAATAAAAAAGTTCCCTCATGCATTTCTTCCTAATATTGTATTTCGCTTTATTTGTACTTAGATATTAGTGCTTGTTACTAAATATTAATTAGTTGTCGCTTAGATAATTTTACACTATAATTCAAAAATAATTTAGTGTCGCTTAGATAATTTTAATTGGCCAATTCGTTCGAAACTGAATGTCGTTTAGATATTATGACTGGCGTCAATATTGTATGAAGAATGTCGCATAAATATTTTTACGTGACTTGAAAAACGAACGAAGATGGCGTTTGGAAAGCACAGCATAGTGTCAGATGTCGGTTAGAAACATCGCACTGCGTACAGCATACGGATGCGCAAGCGTTCATTCAGCTGCGGCACGTCGGTTAGGGAGGTTGCTGCGCTGCGCGCTCGCCGTGCTTCCTTCGATTTTGGCATTAAGTAAATCGGAAAACTGTGAGTAAATTTCACATTCCTAGCAGGCTGTAGGTGTTTTGCTTTTAAAACTCTAAAGACATAATTGCAGAATTGAATATTTTGTGTGTTCTTACTTACATTTTTGAATAAATCAAAATTAAACATAGGCATCTATCTAAATTATTCTTAATTTTTAGGTACGGTTTTACGTTTACATCATCCAGTTCATCCAGGATTATTGATATTGCTCTAGCTAAGCTAAGCATGTCATTTTTAAACCCTTACAATAAATACGAAATGTATACCAAACTTTGTTTTTATTGATTAAACTCATACTAAATGTCGGTTAGTTTTGTAAATATTTTTTTATAATTATTATTTGGATTATTTTTCTTGAAGATTCTTACTGAGATTAGATCATTAAGAAATTTTTTTCAGTTCACTTATAATTTATTTTTATAACCTACACATTTTGACCTGTTCGCATAGACATTCGCTTGGGTTACATAAACGAATGAACTTGTTAGTAACTGAGAAAGGTCTGGAGTAAAGGTAGTTTTACCTGAATGTTTTTTTGGGGTTATTATTTTCTAACCGACAAAAAAGCATTAACTAAAAGTAACAGGTCAATTACTTCTTTAGTAAGTTATGGCATATAATAATACAATGCCTTTACTGAAACAATTATTTCTTTATGGTACAAATTGAAGAAAATATACGCGTTTTTCTGAAAAAAAAAAACTTTGATCAGCTTTACTATAAATTTAAATAAATGAAATGGAACTAAAAAATGGTCCCAAATGATGCTATTGTTACGTTATGGTACGAGTGGCGCTGTACGAAATACCATACAAATATTTTACGCAAACTATAAACAAAATTTAAAGTGCCAACTCATGGTAGACGTACGGGTAAGTAAGTACCGTGTGGATTTATGAAGATTTCTGACAGAAAAACGCCTATGGACATGTACAAAACCAAAGGTATTATTCATTCAATGAAGACTCTGTAAAGCTAGAGATGACTTGATGACTGAAGCCAGCAAGACGAATTATGAAACTGAAATAACTGTATATCCTCAACTTCAGAATTAAGAACAACATAGAGACTAGGATCAGCATCAACGAACCCAAGATAAAACGCGAAAACGCTATCCACCAACGAGTTGATCATAGTGAAATGGTTCATACAGCAATAGTCTTTTTTTTTTTACAACACACCTCTCGTAATGGTCTCGAAGTAGGGATTATTAAATCCCTGTGTTACGAGGTACCACACAAGGAAATAAGCTAGGGGCGTCTCCCAGCACACCCAGACCCGAGTCAATTCAGAATTGACCCGACCGGGAATCGAACCCGGGACACTACGGAAATCGAGGCGAGAAACCGTGCTACAGCACACTACGCCAATCGTGTCGTCAAAAATTTGAATGATGTCTAAGTTATTAGTGGTCATTGGAATATCAAACATAAAGTATATATAACGAAACAAACTTCACAATCAGAGATACTCCGTGAAATCCACCAATTACGGATGCTTACTAGTTCCGTACCACAATTTGCGTAACCTGACGTAATTTCCTATAGTGCCTTCCATGTTGGCACAAATTCAATTGCACGTCAGTAAACAAGCCAAGCCCTTACACATTTTTTTCACAAAAAAATGTTTACAATTTTTTTCTTAGTGCGAGTATGTACAGAAACAATCACCTGAGACCAGAGCATTATGTTTGAATACTTTATTTTTATATCGTCAAAGAAGATGTTGTAGACATGGCCTCTATTATTTACCTGAATTTGCATTTAAAAGAACTTGCAATCGCTTTAAATAAAGATTTCATTTTTAATTATCTGGAAATGTATAACGCGGGGCAGACTAAAGACCTAAGAAAAGTCACAGAGTTTAATTGGAACTCTTGCTTCTGTATTTCTGCCTAGGTGGATGTGGTCTTACCACGTCGAATGTGGTTGAAGCGTTACCGTAAAGCCGTGGTCTTTTTCTTCTTTTCAACGGCAATGGTAACAATATCATTTATTGAGAGAGGCACCACCTTTGCACACATTGTTCGCACTATTAGTGAATCCCTATTTACAAAGATTATCCTCGCAGCGCGCAGCGCCCAATTTACGCTTGCAAAAACAAATCTTCCTTTCAATTGGGTAACGCCTATGTCCATGATATTAAACAATAATGACTTAGCATTTGTCACTTTTTCTATTAGCTGTTATATATTTTCCCGCACAATTTCAGATCATCCGGAACTTGGCCTGAGTACTCTGTGCCGTCGGTCAGATGCAAATTTTCCTGAACACGGACGACCGCATGCTCATTCCGATTAGTTAAATTCTGGCGTATCCAACGTTTGCGGCGGTTGAAAATGTATCACTTCGTCCTACCCGGTGTTGCGTTACCGCACTATTGTTTAAATTGATTGAATACGACGAAAATGTGATCAGGCCCGCGAAGGATTAATATGACGCGATTATTGCCCAAATTCCTCCGGCGTGTCTTGTGTTCGAAATATCCGACATCTTGTTGCGTGCCAACAGACGGCGTTTTGTGGAATTCCATTTTCGAAGTAATCATTTACGCTAGGCAGATGACGGCTGGCCGCTAAGTTTTCGGTAATATCAGCAAAGTACATATAAACGATGAAACGGTCGTTGGCATTGCTGTTCATAGGATCTTAATCGTTTATTGTAAATGTTACCTCTACCATAAACTGTAGGGATTTTGTGAAAATGTGAGATAAGTAATACTTTTAATGTCCTGGTTAAGGAACAAGTACGTTAGAGTTTCGTTTTTTGTACTTCTTTTCAATATACAATACTCAATTACCGTACCACGCGTGATGGACTACGGCGTCACCCACACACAATTCAACATTTGTTGGCCCGAACCAAAAGGTTCGGTGACTCGTTTCTTTGTCGTACCATCCAGACGTGGAACGCTCTTCCAGCACATGTGTTTCCTTCCTCGTATAGTCCCGGGTTCTTCAAGCGGGGCGTGAAAAGGCATTTCTGCAGGCCTTCAAGGTGAGGATGGCCAGCCCAGTGATTCGTTTGTATGTCTGGGCTTGTCAACCTCATATCTGGACCTCACGACCGTTTTCCATCAGGTGGAGTGAGGTCATCTTGAAGGGGGATATAAAAAAAAATGTTTTCATGTAAAGCTAACTGAGAATGAGCTAGCATTCGTCAACTTGTAGTAATTCTATTTGATGACTATTTTCATCATGCCTATATCATAACACAAATGCTTAAGTTGGGTATAGACTAGAGCATTTGTTATATCATTTTGTCATAATAATATTTTTTTACGAATGGTAGGTACATAAAGAGATAGTATACTTGATGCCGTTGGCAAATTAGTTCCTGGATCAGTACTGGTTGACATCATTGTTATAATAAATAAAAATATATGAAATAAAAATCGCTTATTTCAGAAATCCATACATACTACAATTAATATGATGTTAGTAACAGTTTTTACTTATATAAGTTAGTTTTGTTAGTAGAACAATAAATTACAATATTACATTATTTTCGCTATTATTTTCAAATCATTCATTCAATTAAGTATTTATTCATTTGGTAATTTATTACATTATTTGTTTATTTATTTTTTATTTCCAAGATAAAGTACAATTGGCGGATTTAATGCCTGAAGGGAAATTTATTATTTTTATTACATACTTTAATAGTTTTATTAGTTATTCTCAGTTTATTTTGATTCGTTTTTATTAGTTTATTTTTATTATAATCCCAGTGAATTAAGTAAAAGCAAGAAAAAAATCCAGAATTAAAGCAAATACAACCAAAGATCAAACCGAACCTCATCATTTCACCATCACCCTAAATCGAGACGAGAGGCAGGATAAATAACAAAATTCTTATCTAGGTCACCTATTTCTTGTCCCCTGTTTGTTGCGTTTGTTTACCAACAATACGTTTGCCATATATTACTTAAGAGCCCTTTAACCTAAATTACGCACGTCAAAAGCGCCCGTGTGTGCACGGTGAATTATTGTAAATTTTAGGGTGTCCTCATCAGGTTCGTAGGACTAATTAACGGATTGCATTTTAAATACAACTTTGTATTTCCATTACATTAAGATCATAATTATTCTGACATTAATTTTCAATAGTAAATAGTATTTTAAAAAATCCGTTGTAAACTTGAGTTTTATATAGAAATGGTTTTTAATCATTCTAATGAGCTTTAATCAGAGACATCGCTATTTGCCGTTGGCCCGGTAAGACTTTTCCGTAAATGAGGAGGCAAAATTATTAATTCAAGAGAAAAAAAAAATTACACTAATGTGATTCCTTTTGTGTCAATACTACAGTACTATGCTTTGCATGTATTGAACAGTGAATTTTCTTTTGCAGATAATGTTGGATTATGCGCTCAAAATAGCAGCCGGCTCTTAAGTAGGTACCTACTAGGATGTATTGTGAGTTTGCGAATTTAATCTCCTGCCGCTCATGTGCCCAGGGGCTAAGGATGCCGACGTTTTGATTAAAAGTTTACTCTTGTAATGGTTCAGTGTTGGCATAATGATGATTTGTGGTGTGTGCAGCTGATTTAATGGTATTATTTCGGGTTTGGCCAACAATAGCCTGAAAATCTAAGCGCTTAGGTTCTTGACGGTGAAAACTGAGTCCACGGAGCCACTTTCATATTCGGAAGTCAGTTACGTCTTATTTCGACATAGGTATTTTGAAGAGGGAGAGTCCTTTCTTGCAATAATCTTACTATCTAATACTAATATAATAAATGTGTTTGTGAGTATTTACAGGGTTACAACAACCTCGCAAGACTAGGTAGCTACCATCATACACAACAAGATTGGTTCTACGAGTTTTATCATAACTCAATACATTAATTAAAAATTTCCAAGCTTTTATTGTACTGTCGTTACTCTATGTTACATGTGTGCTTGTTACTATTTCACGCAAAAACCACTGAACAAATTGAACTATAGGTGAAATATTACTGTAATAAAATAACACATAGGCTACAATTTTTAAATATTTTATGTAATTTAGTCATAATATGTAACGCGGTCGAAGACGCAGGCGGGAAGTTAGTTTCTGTAGAAAAAATAATTCAAGAAAAGACTTCCTAAATGTAATTTGTTAAACCTTGTGATTTATAGGTAAACATTTTGAACGAAAAAAATTAATGTCTTTTGTTTGAAAGACCCGGAAGAGATCGCTTACTAGCGCTAAGGCTGCCTTAATTGTACGAATAATTTTTAGGTTTACCAGTGTAATCAATTTAGTTGTACAATAAAGTAATTTATCTTATCTCATACCCTCTTTAGGTCATTGGTTGTTAACAGCAATTATTTTTTTTTTATCCTCAGCTTTTTTTTGTAATTGCTTTGCGCAAACTGCTTAAACCTTTTTAAGCCTTTTTCCGATCAATTCACTAGTCCGATATATTAGTCTGCTAATATTTATTATAAACTTTGACGGTGTTCTGGTTTTGTGCGGTTTATAGTTAATGGATGCGGTTTCATAGTAAATACAACGAGCTAGCTTTTGCAGGTTTGCTATTAATTTAGTTCATTAGCAATATAAACAGTTATGCAATTTATGAAATTTAAATTACAGAAATATTTGGAAATGAGCTTCCGGCATTTTTGGTCTTTGTAAAAAAAAAAATTTGGTCGCAGCATGTTATTAGATATTTCTGTGGAACTTTAATGTTTTGGTATTAGATCGGAGTGTTGCGTCAAGCAATGTTGAACATAGCACGGGAGGCGGCAGTCACCAGTACAAATTGGAAACGTCGCCGCGTCAGACACGCACACGTGTTATTTGTTTCTTACCAGCCTAAGTTAAAGGTGCCAGATTTCATTGAAAACGCACACGCTACATTAACTTAAATTGAAAATAATAAAAAAAACATTTTTCACTTCTCATGCTCTAAAAGTACGTCAATATAGCCCTACGAAGCGGGACTAAAGTGACCACTTTAGTCTCTAGGGAGTAAATAGTGATTGGTTTTTAAATTTCTTTCATGTGACATAGACAAACTCAAACAGCCAGTAAATATACTATTATCTGTGGAGTGTGGACCATCTTCATTGCGAAAATGTTGAGAGTTTTAGTCCCATGGTTTGTCCGCAAAAGAAGGTAGTGCCATGTGTTTTAAATTGTTAATCTGTGACTGGTTCAGAAGAAAAAACTGAACGCGAAAATTTCAGAACTTTTGTCGAGTGTAAATTTGTTCGATTTTAAATGTTTTTGTGCTAAATTGCCTATTTTTCTCGCACTCAAAGTGAATAATACAGTTTGCACCTCGAGACTAAACGCTAACTTAATATACCCTCGGTTTCATTGACTCCCTCGCACGCTAGGGAGTCAAACCACCTCTGGTATATTATGGCTTTGTTTAGTCCGTGGCAGAGTGGTGTCAGAGCTCGGCCCAAAACCCGGAGGTCCCGGGTTCAATTCCCAGGTCGGGTTTGGTTTGTTTTCACAGCCCGGGTTTGTGATCACCAACCCGCATTTGTATACCCATCAATTCTAGCGATGACTTGATTTCAATGATGGAGCCCTTTCCTTTCCTATATACTGTCCTTTTGCCCAGCAGTGGGACAGTATATAGGCTAATTACTTACTTTACTTACTTACACCAAGATCTCCGCCCCCAAAATAAGCCGACCTTGTATTATGGATGTCAGAAACTGATGAACATTCTTAAATAGGTACCATCCAACATTATAAAGTGTGTAAGTCTCTTCACACATTGGTAGTTTCATGAAACATTCACACTCGTCAAATACTGTGAACGGATTTTGGTAATTTAATACTTGCATTTAAATGTCTTCAAAAAGTTAGTTTACCTTAGCCTCAGATGGTCGACAACGTACAAGTTATCTCTAGTGAATCACGTGTTCATCGGATGTGGTAACAGCCACCAATGGGCTGCCAATATAATTATTGTGCCGTTAACGTTGCAAAAAAAGTTGAATAAATGGTCCCGCTCGACCCTCTCACATAGACCACATCCACGGAGTGTCGCGAGTGCTTTCAAACTGGAAAGAGTGAAAAATGTCCTTCTATTGTTTTTTCGCGACGGCGCGAATACGAAAGTCTAACAACTACGTACTCCCGGCGGAATGCACTGCATGTGCATTCTTGACAAAAGGAAAATAGGGTTACCTTGGCTTGTGTGATCCAATTTTTGCATTTACATTTAAGTATAATACGTGTGCATTTATATAAATGTGGTTAAGAAGACACAGCACGGTCGAGAAAATTGAAAAAAGGTATTTGTAAAATCTATTGCTTTCTGTTTCTAACATCGAGCCCACCCACCGCAGGGTGCAATAGAGACAACTGCAATTTAGATCGAAATTACCTATCAAAAGTACCCAAAATCGACGTTTGGTAGTTCCCTGATCCTTTTTCGAAAAGTTTACCGATTTAGTTACCTTTTTAATTAAAAATTAAACAATGCCTTTGGCCGTGTTCCTGTGTTTATCCTGCTTTTATATAAACAGTCAACTTAATTTTCTGGATGTTAGAACAAAGCGGAAAATCTGGCCAATTTGTTAGATTTTCGAAGGTTCATTTCTCTTTTAATTTAATATTGATTTGATTGTCGTTCCTAGATTCTGGCGTTAGCTACTAGAGTTGAGTTTCTTAAGAGTTATGTGGTTAACATTGCGACTAAGGCAAAGCAGCCACATAACCCACTGATATTTCAATTAGTATTCAAAAGTTAATTATCAAACCTTTTCTTGTTTTAAAAAAATCGCCAGTTTTATATTTTGAGAATTTCATAGGGCTTCTTGTAAACCAAATGAGACAAGTACGTCTACCACGAGTTGCCACTTTGAGTATATATTATCGTTTGCGTGAAAATTTGTATTGCTATTTAACATGACAAGACATGACAATGTCAAATCCCAATACAATTTTTACGCTAGTGTACGTATATTTACGCGAACGATAATGCAAATTGAAAGTGGCAACTCGTGGTACACGTAAAGAATTCTTGAATTTGCTTAGGATGTTATTGTAATGTAAGCATATTTTTAAAATGATATTGGGAAAAACAGAAGCAGTTAACTTTTGATAGCAAGGAAAAGAGAACACGTAACAGTTCCGTTAGTTAGGTCTTAGATTTTCTTTGATGGCGCTAAGGTTTGTAGGAAATAAGCGCAGTTTCCCAAATTAGTCTGTTTCGTCATTGCTTACCAACAGGCGAGACTGAGGTCAGACAAAAACCCATTTCGAAAAAAAAAAGTTTTAACACCCATAATAGGAGGTAGTAGTATGAGGTCAGATGATCTTCGCATAATATACATTATAGTAGGTAATCATGTTACACTAAATGACTTGTCAAAATAATCAGAATATAAAAATACTAAAGCTCTATTTCCAGTGTCGAGCTAATGAAGACAAAAGACAAACTTTTGCGCCCAAAACCCACGTGTGAACATTGTACAATCGTACAGAAGCTACACTTGCCTAAAAACCGGTTCGCCCAACTAGTAACTAGTTACGTTTTTCCTCGCTCCATTATATCTGCGTTAGGGCGCACGTGGAGTAAATGGTCAAATTATAACTGCGCCGGGATTCACTGACATACAACATAAGTTACGTTATAGCGTTAAGTTGTGTGCATTAGTTATGCTTGTAGATAAGGACGATTATGAATTAGTTACTGTCTCATTATCAGGCCATAAGTAGCTACTACATTGTGCGTTAATTAAATCGTCACGTTAACAACAGAGGATTTATTAATTACTAGCTGCCTCGACAGATTTCGTTCTGTCAAAAGTAATTGCACGTCACAGCTTCGGTAAAGCAGCAGATCTCGCCCGCGTTTCTCCGACTTATTTAAAAAAAATTGGTGCTATTGGCGGACTTGATTTACATATACTTTTTTTCACTGAATGTTTCGTTCAATCATAATAAAATATAGCTTATGTCACTCCCTGATAATGTTGCTTCATATATTGGTCCAGTCGTTTCAGAGCCTATTCAAAACAAACAAACAAACAAACAATTTAAAAAAATCTTTAAAATATTAGTATATACGAGTATGTGGGGTATTATACTCTACTGTGTCGCGCTAAAAACGACACCCAACATAGTCGCGTGTTGGCCCTTGAAATTGGCATTTTTACTTGTATCCATGCCGTGGTACGGCATCCGTCAATCGAGAGGACTACATGACCATTTTAAAACCATGAACTGCCATTGCTTATAAACCATCTTTTTATTATGAATCTCAATAGAGAATAAAGTTTTTAAAGATACTGGTTCAGTTCAATATGAATAGGTAACAGTATTTTCTATTAGATAGTGAGGTTCAGACTAAACATCAATAATAGCCAATAATCTTTTGTGGTAAACAAGCACAAAACATACCTATTTATTTATTAGCTAGATTTACAAATTACGTACCTGTAAGACTAGAATACAGAAAAGACCGGAACGTAAGATCAAATTTTCCAGGGAATGTTTCGTATAATGGATAAAATTTTACAAAATCAAGTAGATATTTAACCGAGACCTCGTAAATCAAGATTGAGGGAACTAGTAAATAGAACCTTAATAATTTATCGAATATTCTAGAGGGCGCAGTCGAAAATATTTCTTCGGAAAAGTCGTTTAGAAAACTCATTTTCTTTCTGGCGTGAGGAATTAATTTAGTGTTACGTCACAACTTCACTTACAGCGCTTTTACTTTGTAATAAAGTGAAGTATGAAAGTTATGAAACAGCGTAATTGTATACTTGAGTAAGCTGAAATTGTAATGATATTACACGGCAGAACGTTAAGTTATTGTACTGAATTTCAGAGAACAGTATTTCCAAGTGGGTAGAAATTAAAATATTTTCAACTTACCTTACTCAGGAGATTGATTATAAACTTTCTTATATTGGTGCCAAAAAATATTGAAAACTTATTTAACATTAAATGATCGGAATCTTGTTTATTAGGAATTGGTAAACTATTTCATTCCGGCCAAATTATACATTACTAAGCATGATTAGTTTGAGAGCAGTTATTTAACTTAAAGAGCTGAATTTTTGTAGCAATATGTTATCAAGATATCAATAATGGAAGTCTGTGTTCTGCAACTGCTGCATTAATATGAGGTATCACAATAATAATAATACGACGGGTGCAAAGTAAAAAAAAATATCTGCAAAATAGCAACTTTACAGGAGAGCGAAAAGATCGAAAAAGTTGTTTTTTTTCTAAATAACGTAACCAATTTTTCTGAAAATTTTATCATAACATCCTAATACTGTAATTAATTTTTACATAATGTTGATTTTACAAATTTATTGTTATTTCACGAGATCTTGCAGTTAGTCGCGTCTACATCGTACTAAAAATAATACTCATTGAGCCAAGTACCAGTTAGTCGTATTTACAGGGGACTTAAAGTTTGGTGTATAAATTGTATTTGCTTTAATTCACTGTAATGATTTTTTGAACAAACCTTTAATTATAATAAAACTGACTATTTTACTCATATAAATTAATAAAATAAGTACTAAAGAACGTAATAATGCAGATAGCTTCTTATACTCCGTATTTTTCAATATTGAGTTAAGTACAATGAGGTCAACTGAAATACTTTAACTTTCATTCAAACTTTTTTTTATTAGAAACAGACTTTTCAAATTATATTTAACGTAAACAATTAACTTCCGCATCATCAAAAACGTAGAAAATACAACTATTTTCTGCGTTTTTGATAATGCAGAAGTTAATTATTTACCGTGAAAATGGTCAGTTACAAAACCTTTAACTTAACAACTTTTTTTCACTATTTTGATTGGACATTTTGACTTATGTTAAACAGTCTTAAAATAATCACAGAAATAAAGTATACTCTTCATAAAATAAAAACATGATTTATCAAACATCTGAATCAACAGTATAAACTTAATAAAAAGAAAATAAAAGTAACTTTGTAAAAACAATAAGATACTTACACCCATAATATTACAACCTTTTCAATTTCACATAATTAAACTTACGTTAATCAGTCTACTAATGATCACAAAATTAAAATATTTGACTCTTTTTAAATCAAGTAATGGTTTATCAATCACCTAAATCAACTTTTTTAAACTTATGTATTTAAGGGTAAAAGACAACTTAACAATCAATCAGTCTCATTCTCTTGAGCATTAGTACTATGTTTCAAATTTTTATAAAAATCGTGATACCTAGGAGGTATTAAATTTTGCTCACAAAGGTTAATTAAGTCATTGTATTTAGAACGTGTTATCATCAAAGTATCATTATAACAAACTTTAAGTTCTGTTAAATCATCCCGACGGGATCGTGTACTTCGCTTTTGTAATAGGTCAATTCTCTTAGATTCTTCTTCATGAAAATCGTATTTATAAAATATTGTGTTAGGATGTTCCGCTTTTACTACAACCTCACGAACTTTACTCCATTTTACGTTTTCATTTTCAACGTTTTTAATCCACTTCAAATCATCCAAACATTTCTTAAAATCAAAAATCATGTCTTGTGTTATTTCTATTACTTCATAGGGATCTCCAGATATTTTACACCATTTAACAAGCGTATACCATTCTTCAGGACTATATATGAATTTTCTCTTTGACGACCTTTCTATCAGTGCATGGACACTGTCGCCTTCTTGTTGGGTATGCCCCTTTTCTAAAAAACGATGACATATGTCAATTTTGAATTTCGATGAGCAGTACACGTACATGTAAAATACGGCCCGGTTCCTATTTTGACCTCCACAGTTGTCCGACCAAAGGCGGACGTCCTTAATTCCTTTTCCAGCAGAATCAGCAATAAAATTAAGAAGACAACTAGCCACCTCGTTTGACCCCCTTTTAGCTGTAGTTTCAGGCCACATGTAACATAATCCCTTTTTAAGACCCATTTCAAACACTGTGAAATTAAACACAGAAAGTTTACGTTTATAATAAAATGAGCTTGTTTCTCCATGAGGTGTAGATAAAATTTTTTGAAAGTCAAAGGTAGCTGAAGTTATAGTTTCTGGATTTGCGGTAGCTTGAATTTTATCCTGTTTCTTTAAAGACCTTGCAACTTCTTTATTTTTTATATGTTTATTATACTCATCGGTGCTTTGAGTATCGGGGCAACTTTTGAATGCGGTACACACATCGCATTGATCCTTCTTTGGGACAAAAAAGCTTAAATTCATTTCCCTATTAACAATATCTCGATATTGGCGAACTGTGCTTACCCTTTCTGTAATATTATTTTCGTCTGCCCATGCCTGATATAATTTAAACATAATTGAGAAGTTCAAGTCACTGGATAAGTAAAGTTTATTAGTGTCTTTCCTTGTGTAATGTGACTACCGGCTGAAAAGATTTTACGTGATTGCAGACACCTTGGATTGCAGTCACTGTGTTTATCTTATTTTTGCTATCGTGATGGCCCCTTAAATCTTTAGCACAGTGCCCAGTATGATTGTCGTATTTGTCCAAAGCGCTCAATATAAATTGATTGCTGATACATAATGTGTTTTTAAACATTGTTTTACAAACTTTAATACTCCTAGGGCTAGATTTGTCGAAATTACATGGAAGTGTGTAAGTTACACTGAAATGGCGCTTTGAATCATTCTCAGTGGTTATTCTTTTTTTTGAACAACGTTTGGTAAATTTACCGATAAACGCCCATTGCTTTTCATGATTAGCAAGCCCCCAAAATCGATCAAAAATATTTTTTCTTTCTTGGTGAGAAATCTTTGAATTACATTTGAATTTACAAACATCACAAGGCGGCTTGACACATTTGGCGGGTTGCAATTTACCACTTCTTGACAAGTGTTGTTTACCAGAATTCAAGAGTAATTTTCGTCTTGTATCTATCCAATTGTCTTTGTTTCTCAACCTCTTCTTCTTAGACCTATCAATGTTAAATTGACGCCTTTTTCTCCTAATTATATTATTAGAAGGCGTCGAACATTCACTTGATGCATCAGCTGCAGAAGATGCGTCAGTGGTGGTTATTATAGGAGACTGACAATTGACTTCTGACGTAATTGCGTCACTGCCGAAATTTACTGACTGGAGTGTTTGATTTGGTATCAATAAATCATATGTAGGACTAGTAGGACTTGAAGCAAATGAATTTTATTCCGACGGCGTAGGTGTGATAGACATTGCTTCAATGTGATCATCGTTAGTATCATCAGGATGAATAACTTCAGATCGGGAGCATGGCCGCGTCAAGATAGTAAAAGAAGATAGTGTCGGTATGATTTCTGACTCATCTTTATTCAAAACTGCAACGCCTAGATCGTCCATCAGTTCATTCATTACTTTATCTTCCAATGGATGATGTTTATCGAAGAATCCCGTACTTATCTTTGGTAAGCTAACATTATTTTCTTCTTGCACACGTAAAGTTGAATTTTCTGTAAAGAAAAACCCCAAATACACATTAAACAACAGCACACAAAAAGTAAAATCCCTAATTGATTTATCAAAATCATACTTAATTTTATACAGTTAAATGTGAAAGTTTGTGAGTATGGTGTAACTATGTTTGTTACTCTTTCACGCAAAACCTACGAAAAGCTTATTCATCAAAATAACACATACATTTCATAAAAAAATTATGTAATTTAATGAAGTTTACGCGGGCGAAGCCGCGGGCTGCAAGCTAGTAAGTCAATATTAATAACCTTAAGAATATTATTTTATGAAGTCAGTTAAAGAACAAAAATCCGACCGCATTACAAAATATTTTTTACAAAATTAACTGACGTAAATCATAACATCTACGATGACAAGGAAGTAGAAAGAGTCAAATGGCAGATGATCTTTTATGCGTCGATACTATCTACGGTGACGAGGGAAGTAGAAAGAGTCAAATAGCAGATGGTCTTTTATGCGTCGGTACTTTATAAAAATAACCTTTAACACAGATTCAAACTTTTAAATAAAAAGTTACTGAATTTAGAGCATTACCAAACTATATTACATTACTACATACCAGCTTCAGTTTCACGGTTGTTAAATTTCGTGAGTTCTAATAGTTCTTCTGATTCCTTAATAGCAATTTCTTTTCTTGTTCTTCCTAATTCCACCAACAGCTTGCGTCGTTCTTTATTCATCTTAGTGGTTGTAATTACAAATACAAATGAATGTTATAATAAAACCTCGAATTTTAACCCATATCATAGATAAACACTTTTTTAACCTAAAAATGTACGCGCGTCGACGTAGCGCGTGTCAACTGCCTGATGTCATTTTGTGTACGCTCGGGGCTCCTCCCGCGCCCCGCGTCAAAGCGGTCAACGTTACTTGGCCGCATTGCATTCGTTGTATTTGAAAGTCGGTACTTAGCTGGCTTTTTATACGTACGAAAAATAATTGAAATAAAGTGAAATATGTAAAAAAATATATATCAGTTTGTGGGGCTTTGTTTAATTAGAACGATTATGCAATAAAAATAAAATCTTCAATTTGTAGATGACTTTATTTACTTTGCACCCGTCGAATAGGTCTTGAGTGAAGTTGTCCATTTATAGCCCTTGGTGGGAACTGGTGGTCAGTCGTCATTTCTCAGTCCATTTAACAAAATCGATTGTTCTCGGCTCGACGGGCCGTCATTTAGGGCCTTTCTGTTAAAATAGATTCTTCACGCACCCCCTACTTTTAATTTTGGCCTATTTTGCCTTAATTAACGAGAGCCGGAATAAACTTTGTTCAAATTTTTCGAGAACTTATTATAGGGCAAATCAGTAGTAAAAACATGTCTAAAAAACTCAACCCGGAGAAAACAGTTGGTTTACTTTATCTTTAAATGCTCGTAATCGTAAATCACTTTGTTTTTAAAAATAAAATTTTAATGATGTATTCTGAACTGGTCAAGTTTTCTTGAAGATTTCTTGAAGAAGAATGAATATATAAAGATGATCTGAACTGTTTAGATCTTTGAACTTTTCAATGTCACTAGCTTAGTGCTTTGAAATACGTAAATTAAGTGCCTACTTATATGTATAGTTTCTGTTAAATTTATTTACAACTAAGCCAATAACTTATTAAAGACAAAACTTGCCCACCACAAGCCATTGCCTCTTCAATGTTGAATTGAAATTAATAACTAAGTATTGATTAAAGAAATAGTTTGCTGATTAATTTGACGCAGTATGAGACATCTTGCTAAATCATTTTCAAGATTTCATTTTCATCTTCTGAGATTAAAATATAACATCATACCATCATCACTACATCCCAAACGGGGTAGTCAGAGGGCAAGTGACTATTTGCCGTTTTGGTGAACAGAACACTCAGAATCCCAGTTGTCACCAATGGTAGGTATTAGAACCCAGAGTGGTAGGTGGTGAGCCTTCCATCGTTATCCGGGTTGATTTGGTTTTTTATCGACGATTTCCATCACCGGAAAAACAATGAACACAAAGATGGTTATACCCAGATTTGAATTCGGGACCACACGATCCACGATCCGAGTTAACCACTGAACCACGACGCCCTAAACGACGAAGATTACATTGAATTGGAAGTAAGAATTCGTCATCCAGCGAGTGGCAAAGCTGAAGTTGCAATGGGCCAGCTGTGACGCAAGAAAGCGTCGTTCATAGTATAAAGCATTAGTGAAATGGTAACCTTGAAAAGCGACCACAAGGAAGAGTTTGCTTCGCTGATGGTGGTATACGCTTTACCAGTTAATGTCTATTCACTCTGGCGTTGACACCTAGATTGCAAGTATTCGGAAACACAGACGCAGGGAGAGCGTTCCACACCCTAGCGCTGCGGACCAGAAAAGACGCAGCAAACCTTGAGTGCGGATTGCCGAAAAGTCAACCACATGGTCCACCTCCACCTCCAGCCCTCTTGACGCGCAGTAGAAAGTAGAGGGTATTTAGTTGTCTATGGTTTTCCTATTAAAATGTTTGCACAAATATCATCTGACTGCAAACAAGCAGTGTTTTTTTGGGATTTCAGTCTGGTACATTCTTACCTTCTAATTTTGATGGTGAAGAAAGAAACTGCTTTCACTTCTAAATAAAAATTAATCCAGACAACACACCATTTGTCAAGTTCTCGAGCTAAGGGTAAATATCCGTTCGTTACGAGGTGATATACAGGAATTTAAGCCAGGGGCGTCTCAGACCCGAGTCAATTTAGAACAGTTAGTTTTTTACATTGACCCGACCGGATATCGAACCCACAACCACACAATTCTAGACGAGAAATAATGCTTAACCCGCATCACGCCAAAAGTGTCATCAAAGCCTAAATAAACTCACTTAGGTACCTTCCCTAAATTTTTTTCTAGACTGCGCGCCTTACCGTTTCGCTTACTGCAGCGTCTTCATGAACGACTCCAAAGGACCATCATTAAACATCTAATTCTTCGCCAATAAACTTTGCTTGATCTAAGTTCGTCGGCTCTTCGGATTCAGAAATTCCATTAGGGTCATCAAGTATTCAGTCGTTGACCGTTGTCCTCCCAATCAAAGTTTAAGCGGCGTTTTACTTTAGGGAAATCAATGCTGGAACAAGTGTTGGTGCAAGTTATATATTATTGAAGCAGGAAATACTAAGCTTGTAATAATTATAAATAAATTTAAAAAAAATATATACGGAAATATCCATTATTATTTTGTTTACCTTACCTTACCGGGAAGCATATAATACTTATACTAATCAGAAATACTTGAGCTGGGAATGCCTCGCTAAGCATCCGCAGGTGTAAATTTAGCATTTTTAATCTGGACGACACGATTGACGTAGTGCGTTGTAGCACGGTTTCTCGCCTCGATTTCCTTAGTGTCCCGGGTTCGATTCCCGGTCGGGTCATTTCAGGAAACGATCTTTACTGAATTGTCTCGGGTCTGGGTGTGCTGGGAGATGCTCCTGGCTGATTTACTTGTGTGGTACCTCGTAACACAGGGATATTAATCCCTACTTCGAGATCATTACAAGAGGTGTGTTGTCTGGTGCATATTTATTTATTTTAGTGTAAATCTTTAATGTGGAAATCAAATCTAATAAAGAGTTCCTTTATATGTAAGTAAGCTTACCTAACGTAAGGACAGGAAGTGTGATCCGATATGAATCATAGCCAGTGATGTGAGTGGTGTGACCCTTATGCGAGCCCTACGGTTATTACCTTGGGATCAGTTTTGGAATACCATACACACAAGAGTCACTTAGAAGAGGATTACCATTTGGTAATCCTCTTCTAAAAACCTTGAAGACCTATTTATTGATAATAGTATAGACTATTTAGTCTATACTATTATCAATAAATAGGTCTTCAACCTCATCATATGTTAGTGGCATCATCCATTTGAAATGATGAACCTAGTTTACATCATTTCAAATATGGCTAGCTGTTGAAATTTTTTTTTAAACTTATAAAATTATTAGTGTAAGTATGATTGAAAAATTTTTTAGCTTCTGATACCGTACTACTGGAACAATATTTTTTAAATTAAAATATTTGAAAACTTACTAGAAACCTAGAGAGCGTCGTAGCATTGGGGTTAAACAATCCAGCTCAGAACCCGGGTGGTCCTGAGTTCAAATCTGGCCGGAACTATCTTTGAGTTCATTGTTAAGCAACTAACTCTCCGGTGATGGAAAACACTTATAAGAGAGACCCCACACTAGAGTTCTTTGAGCGTCAGCGTCGTGCCGGCGACCCCCCAAAAGCACTGGTGTGGGGGGTCGTCGGCACGACACTGTCGCTCAAATAAAGCTAGTGTGGTGTCTCTCTAAAAGAACCAAAGCAACCCGAATACCGGCGGAAGGCTCACGGCCTCAGAAGCTGAAATGTCAGCTTCTGAATGTTCCGTTCAGCTTGAAGACATTACTGTCAGCGTGCCTCTGACCACCCAGGTTAGGATATAGTCGTGATGGTATGTATGCTTTTGATTACACAGATTTCAAAATCTGAGAACAAAGGTAATTTACTTATCACGCTGAATCCAAGTACATTTTCTGGATCTTGGTTTCAAGTTTGTTGTCTTACTGAGATGCTCGTTTTTAGCTCAGTTTTCAAACTAACTGCAGCTGGTTCTCAATGCATTTTTTTTTGAGAATCTTTTAAGAAAAAAGACCACTTTTTGAAAACATGCCTGGAGTGCTAATAAATTAATGGAATAGATAATTGTTCTGTTTATAATTTCAAAGTCAAAGTCAAAGTTGTTTATTTGTGATTCACAGGTAAAATACAGATGTCAAAACATTTATTGATAGTGCTCTGTGATCTGCCATTTGGCGTACAACTGTCTTGATCCTAATGGGTTTACAGTTTTATTAATTATTTAATATTAATCCATTAATTTATAATCACAATAATGTCGTAGCAGTTAAGAAATAAAATAGGTGGCTAGGTAATGTCAGGTGTGTGTGTGTGTGTGTGTTGGTGATATGTCAATAATTTTTAGTCTCAATAAATTCTTGAACTGAATAGAAAGCCCTTTCCGTGAGATATTCGAAAGGCATATTCTTAAATGTCTGAATATTATTATCTGTCCTAATTTTATTTGGTAAGCAGTTATAAATTTCAGTAGCCATGCCAAAGATACTGTTGCTTCAGAGTTTTGTTTTGTTCCTGACCTTATTTGTCTATCAGTTCAGTATCAGTAAGGGTATTGTCAAAAACTTAAGTTTCTTAAAAAATGGCCTGCAACTTACTCTACTTTTCAGGTTGCAAATAAATAAATAAATATCTGGGACAATTCACACCGAGATCATCTGACCCCAAACTAAGCAGAGCTTGTATTATGGGTGTCGGAGACTCATAAACATACTTAAGTATTTCTAAATACATACGTAAGTAGATAATAACACCCAGACACACAACAAACACAAATGTTCATCACATAAATGTTTGTCATCGGTGGGGATCGAACCCACGACCTCCGGCGTCAAAGGCAGGATCGCTGCCATTGCACCAACAGGCTAATGCCCTAATGCATCTCTTTTGAGCTATTAATAGGCGTCCAATATTTACGGCATTTCCCCAGAAAATAATACCGTATCCTCAGCCTAGAACCAACATAGCTATGATATTCAATGTATAGTTATTGTTTAAAATTGTGATGATGAAGAAACATGTAAAAAAGCTTAGACTAAATACTTCTGCCATTAAACTAAGCAGGCTCGTACTATGAAAAATGAAATGAAAATGAAAAAATCTTTATTGCTTTACAATTTTGTGTTTACAATATCCGAGTTTGGATTCTCCTTTTAAGTGTATGAAAACCCTTGTGCCAAGAGAAACCGCTCTCCTATATCTAGAAGTTATATAATAGCAGCAAAGAATACTACATACAACTGTTGTTGAAGTTTACATTAACCTAAGGTGAGTAGGTATGTACGTATTTATGTATTTATAAATATATGTAATGTATGTGTATACGTGTGTGTGTGTGTGTGTGTGTGTGTGTGTGTGTGTGTGTGTGTGTGTACTATGAGCGCGTCAAAAAATGAAAAACATATTTCATACATCTAAGTACGTACCTACTTAAACAGAGTTCGATCTGAATTGGTCTTCAACGTTAATGAAAGGACTTAAATAACGTCAAATCAGTAGTCTTATTCAGTGTTCAGAGATTTGTTCATAAAAAAGTGAAGTTTTGAGACTTTTTATCAGGGTGAAAACAGTTTTGCATACTGTTTTATTTTTATAAATTAAATAATTATATATAAATAAATAAATAAATAAATAAATCCCTGGACATTATTCCACACAGCGCCATCTAGCCCCAAAGTAAGCTAATTAAAGCTTGTGTTATGGGATACTAGACAACGGATAAACATACTTAAATACATTTTCTTTTGTAAATACATACTTATTATACATAGGAGACACCCAGACCAGTACAAACAGACATGTTCATGCACACAAATGTTTGTACTGTGCGGGGATCGAACCCGCGACCTCTGGTGTAGTAGCCAACTTCTTAACCATTACACCAAGTCGGTCGTCAAATAATATATAGTTCACTGCAAGACCATTAATTTTTCCCGACCATTAACAGCAGTTCTCGCGATTTCCCAAGGTGTTACAATATCGAATGCCACTCGTGTTTGTCATTCGGCGAGCGCCGCACACAAATCGACATGCGTGCCTCAATTTAATCGAGTAAAGCTCGATTCGAAACGACAATTCGTTTTTATCCGAGCACAGGGCCGTGGGAATATTAAATCGGGATAAAGCTGTGGTGCACTGCTAGCGAGAAGAGAAGTACGTAAGGGTTGAGTTACATTTGGCATCACTGAAACGCGTTTTCTTGTAATTTTCATTTTCTATCACTCAAAGTCGTCATTTATTAGAGCGAATAAGGGAGTAGGAGTGTCACCACACGTGACGTGATTGACGAGGCGTTCGTTCGAACACAATCTCTTTCTTAGAAACTAGCTGTCCGTCAGAGGCTTCACTCTTCGCTTTCTTCTAGCCAAAATATAGTCAAAAATAAATTAAAAAAATATAGCCTTTGTCACTCTCTGATAATGTAGCTTTATATTGATGAAAGAATTCTTAAAATCGGTCTAGTAGCTTCAGAGCCTATTCCATAATATAAACAAACAAACAGGAATGATCTCCCTGCGTCGGTATTTCCAAAGGAATATGAAATCGTAGCCTTCAAGAAGAGAACGTATTCCCATTTAAAAGGTAAGCAACGCATCGGTGACACCTCTGGTGGTGCAGTTGTCCATGGGCGGAGGTGATCAGTTTCCATTAGGTGACCTTCCTGCTCGTTTGCTCTATTACATAAAAAAACGATCAAAACAAACAAACAAATCATTCCTCTTTATAATATTAGTCTAGATATACGTAGATAAGCATATATGTTTAGAAAAGTGCGTTCGGTACTGGCAGATGTAGCTTAACAAGAGTTGAGCCTAAAAAGTGACCACGTTTACACGAGAAGGGAGTTAAGGTCACGCCCTTAGACAAGCACGATCTTAGTACTCCTACTCCTGATTTTCATTACAATAATTCGTCAGAATAGCAGTAACAGTAGACGAGCCTTATTTACAAAAGTTTACAGTTATTTATTTATGACTCTGTACGTAAAAATTAATTGCAATGGACGAAATTTAGGGGAGCATCATAGGTGACCTCTCTAAGGTTACCTCTCTAATCTCTTTTACATAACAACGATTTTTGCTATTTTGAAATGAAGTCTTGTCTTCAACTTGACAGGGTGAAGCAGAACCATTTCGTGAAACGATGTAACCGCGACAGACTATTATGAACAGTAGTAGGCTCAATGAGCGAAAACGTGTATAAGTACGACTTTTTTGATTTCATTTCACTTATTAAGATAACTAAGGCACAGCGTGAAAAACTGATGGTCATTGAAAAAAGAACTGCATTCTTTTAAAATCAAACGAATCAGTTGCAATCTCTCATTTTCACCAGTTCAAAAGCTGACGCAATTTTAATTAAGTTTGGCACCTGATTCTGAACGGAAAAAAAACGCGCAGCCTCCAACTTCTTGTGAGATATCCTAACTGACGCGTTATTCAAATCGGTTATGGTGCTACGAAAAATAGGGGAGTACCTTTTATGGTTCCGTATATTCAAATTATGTGAGTGAAAAAGTAGGTGCGCAAATGGCGGGGGTTCGAATAGCTTATCTTTTATGTGTTTGCAACAAAGTGTGTTTGGGCGAGCCATATTTTGTGTTTTGATAATATTACGACTTCCGTGGGGAGTTTGCGCGATGTAGATATGAGTTTTAGAACTTTGTTAAGTGTCTCTGCCTGTGAAGGATGTTTTTTATGCTGACGTAAGCGGTTATTACAACAACTTGAGCAGCGCACTTTAGTAAATTTTGACTTGCTATTGCTCTTACATATGCTTCAGTTAACAGAAAATATCCCTCGCCAAAGGTTTTACTCGTGCATTTTCTTAAAAAGAATTAAGAATGCAAAGTCCCTTCTTGCTTTGAAAAAATAACGATCTTGCACTACCAATTGTCCACGAAACAGTCCCTTAAAGAGTTCTGATGACCTAGGTAAAGGTAAACAGAGGAATTTACTCTTATGCAATCCCAAGACGCGTCTCATGAGAACGAAAACAAGTAAAACACTAAGTAGGTTAGTTAACATTTCAACAATAAAACTGGCAAAACATAGTAATATCAACATAAATAGTTGGTTTACCTACTAAAGACAACACTACAAAATAAACTGACATCAAACCATGTGCATCCCCGGAACAGTTAAAACCATCATAGTCAAATCACAAGGGTATAGTTGTAATCGCCAGGTCAATCGATTACAACTTGCCCTGGGCGATCATACTTGGCTAAACGGTTTAAAGACACGACTTCTTGGCGAAACAGTCTGCAGCTTTTAAGTGAATGAATTTAGTTTCTGTCGATCATTTGATATTCCCGCAATTATTTTATTAATTCATTTATTTTGCAATTGCATTTTTTTTATGTTTTTAATGAAATTGTGCTAAAAATTTTGCGTGATTTTGTGTATTAATAATAATGTGTTAAATGTGTTTTTATACCAGTGTCAAAAGTTTAGCTTTTAAATAAGGGACCCCTGACACCATAATTGTATGACCCCTAACTAAAGAGAGCTTGTTTAACGATTCTGTTAAACATACAATTTATTTTCATGCTTACTTATATTTTTTTAAAGTCTTATGCAAAAGAAGGCAAGACGTCTGCCCATTCCACCAACAGGCCAGTGTACAATAAACTGACTTAAAATTAGTACAAAACTTTATCCAAGTAAAGCACACTTAAATCCCACTTTGAATCCAACCAAAGTACAATAACTCATCAAATGGCAGCTGACTACAATCGGGGCCATGACACTGCCAGTTCTCGATTAACGCATCGAGTGATTACTCGGATGCGCACCGATTCGAGTCGTTCACTCGATTATAGATCGCTTAGCACAGCCAGCTCGGATGACAATGTAATTGACATTACAGCCTCGACTTCCCCATCATCACAGATCCGAGGTTATACACGAATTGAAATCAGACTTTACTGCCTCGAGATAGGGGCTAATTGGGTACAAGTGAGTTGTCAAGTAATAACTGTTTGGGTGTAGGGAGTTTCGGAACGATTATAGATATGATGCGAATGTTCTCCTAACGATAGTTGCAGATGTTCGTGATCCCTAACTTCGGGGGTAAGTTTCTGCCTTTCGGAGACCTCATAACCTTGTGGTTACCGCTGCTGCTATTTCCGTTAAGTTACGTTAAAACGTTAAGTTGAGAACAAAGTTACTGTGATCCTTGTAGTGGAATTAACTTGAGACTGAATTGGCTTGGACCTTTGCGTTCTTTGTTACTATAAATAAATATGACCAGACAACACACCTCTTGTCATGGTCTTGAAGTAGGACTAAATATGAGTGTTACGAGGTACCAGACAAGGAATTAAGCCAGGGGCGTCTCCCAGCACACCCAGACCCAAGCCAATTTAGTAAAGATCGTTTCCTGAATGGACCTGACCAGGGATCGAACCCGGGACACTGCGGAATTCAAGGCGAGAAGCCGTGCTACAGCGCACTACGCGAATCGTGTCGGCAAACTATATTGTTCACTTGAGCACCCAGTTAACTGATTTTTGTTGGCTGCTATTTGATAAGGGATACTTTCATATTTGTTATCATGTATATTTGTAAAAAAAAAAACAATTCCAAAAGTACAAAGGCAAAAAGGTAGAAATTAATAGGCAGTTTTCTAGAATATTGTTTGAAAATAAGCAACTTATTGAACCGGTGCTCAATTTGTGGTATTAAAATCCACTTAGAAACGGTCTTGCATACTGACAAAATTGTTTACCTACGATTGAATAGATGATTTGATAATCTGCTATGTGCATAAAATTCTATGACTGAAATAATGGAACTGTACTTTTACAGTTCTCCGGATCGTTTATAAATCGTTATTCTGCAAAAAAAAAATATTCTGTGCAAAATGTGTTTCCAATTCGTTGCTGTGCAAATACTGTTCCTTAATTGTGTTTTTATATAAAACATTAAATATGCAAATATTTCCAAGTAACTTTTTCATTTCGATTACATAACTATTTTAACTAACAAAATCTTCTTCTTTGTCGTTCACTCTTGTCGTTCATTCTTGCGCCACCGCTGCTTTCGCGATGCTGCGCCATGCAGCTCGATGCTTTGCAGAGTTGGAGCTATTGCTGGAGCCGTCACCGACTTGATAAAGTCTGTCCACCATGTTGGAGAGCACCCATGAGATCTTTTGCCTTCGACTTTTCCTCACACGACAAGCCGTTCCGTGGAGTCCTCGTTACGGGTGATATGCCCGAAGAACTTGAGGATTCGTATTTGCACAGTTGACGATAATCTCTCTTCGATCTTGAGTGAACTAACAAACATTTTTATAGAAATTGTGTATTTTTAAAGCAATTTTCGGTCACCTGAATGAATTCGAGTTTGAATTGATACAGAATTGCCGTACTGATAAGATTTCCAGAAAAAGGAAATAATGAAAGCAACCTCTGAACCGGTGGTAGATTCTCATTAGGATTTTCTATATTATATCTGTTAATGTAACATAACTGTGTTTAGGTTCTTTTTCTTATATTGGGTTCGTATCCGTTCTAAGTGCTTGTTAAAGCTTACATGAATCGCTTACCATCGGCCGATCCGTAGGCTTGAATGCTACCGTTGTGAATAAAAAAAACGTGATATATCTCAAAGTAAACAAGAATCTAAGAAATTGCATTTAATTAAAGTTTGCAATTGCAACTAAACATAAAAACTCCAATTCAATACAAAACAACGTCGTTGAGTGACGTCACTGACAGTGTCACTCAACGACGCGTGTCACGAACTCTTGTCGCTCCGCAGCGTTTTATCGCTGCAACAAAGTTTCAACTCGCAAGAATGTTTTCTGTTTCGCATCTAATCGGATTTTTATTTCACTTGATCATTGTAAAAGTGTTTTTGTTTGTTTTTGTTGCGTTATGTCAGTGTTTAAAGAAGTTAAAAGAACGGATAAGGCTAAATTAGGTTTTGCGATTCGACAAGAAACCTCCACGATGCAAGACATTAAAGGAAAGTGTACATTCGCCCATACATTGCCGCCTAAGAACCAACAATCATGAAAAATACCTCTCAGGGTTCATAAATACATACACTTTAGTGTCAAAACGTAATTTAGGGACAGACACTTCTAAAGCGAGCATTATCAAAAAACGGAAAAATTTTGAGGTTATATTTAATAATATATTGTGAGGTTTTATTTACGTGGGTGGGACGAATGTTCTTCAAGCACATATTTTGTTGATCTTTCAGTACCATGTAACCACTAGCAGAGCCACAATTTACAAAAAAATGTTGATTCCATTGCGATGATAGTATATCCGTTATTATTGCCGAGTTAGCGTGCGTATGTGCAGGTTACAAAGTCCGTTAATCTAGTCAGGTAGGTCACTATATAGAGCTATCAATGTCCATTTTTTAAGCTGAGTCGTAAGAATATCATTATAAGAACAATAACACACACAGCGTTGCAATTAAAAAGCGAAAAATGTACGGTGTATTTTTTTTAAGTGTTAATGTCAACCAAACGTCATTAACACTCTTTTTTTTTGCTAAAGCCCAGAACGCGCACCAAACGGGCAGCACAGGCACCAACCAATCGTACATTGCGACTGATGGGTGACATACTCGCTCGGCACGATGAAATTGACTTGTTCGCTGACAGTTTGGGAAGTCTGCTAAATAGATTCCGAACAATCATAGACGACATGCTGACTGACTAAGATTATTGTGACTTTATATTATTTTATTCTTTATGTTTTCATTTTATCCGTAGTTTTGACATTGTTTCTAATCAATTTTATGTATTTCTTTTCAACTAGACACTGTATCTAAGCAAATGTATTTCCTACTGGAGTTTATTGCTAATATTGTTGACATTGAAATTTAGTTTCTGTCGATGTCTGATATTTAGTTTAGATATTTAGTTTTAATGCAAATTTATCTTGTATGCGCATTGGTAATAATAATACTGTAAGCATGCTTTTGAGTCTAAATAAATAAATAAATAAATAAAGCTGGTTGAAGCCAATGTATAAGCCAACTTGAATTAAAGTCAATTAAACATCTATCGCATTGACAGTAATGTATTGTTACTCATTTTTAGGAGCCATTAGTAAGGTTACAACTAAACTTTCTTGCACGAACAAGGTTTCTTTTGTCGAAACGTAGTAAATTAAAATATTGTTTTGATAGCTAAACAACAGAGGGCTCAGACGAAGCCACATAATGGTATTAACAAATAAGTTTTCGTACGATAAATTTTTTGAGTAATTTAATTTTCAAAATAAAAATCAGAAGTGTCCGTGACAATCCAATATGTGATAAATATGTCTTAAATCATGCCCAGAATTATGAAAAATTTCAAATGTTTGTTGGTTCATAGGCTAACTTGGCCATCGTCCCTTGGAAAGCTGTAAATAAAAATTAAGTTAATTGACAAAAAAAATTAGAGCTCCAAAACTATCTTTTTTTTACGTCACACTTTCATATTGGATATTTTAGACGACCCGTTTATTGTAGTGGTCCGAGCGACAGTTGAGATAAAGGTCTTGAGTTCTTTTGGCATCCACAATTCAAATATCAGAATCAGATATTTGTATTAGGTCTTTGTTGTACCCACTTTAGAAGTTGCTGGTTTTCATAAAACCTTATATTGAAAGGCAAAGTATGGGATATTGTATTTTTTTCATGAAGAGAAAATATGATCACGAGGAACTTAGTGTACTAGACTTTTTGTCTCGACACGAATAGTCAAATCATCACACGCCATGCATACCCCCATTTGGGCCGGTTACATAAAAAGAGATTTATTTTATGTATAGAATTAAACTCACAATATTGAACATTGATGCTATCGATAGCAAAGCTGTTGATGTGGTAAATAATATCTATTCGTAGTCTGAAATGATTCTGGAGGTCCTGATAAGCGCATTGCTCCATCTAGAGATGCCGAAGATCGAAGCTGTTGAAGAAGAGAAATAACTCCGACGCGGTGGTAGAGTCGCATTATCTCAGTATACCTACTGTGTATTTATATATCCATATTATTATGGTATTTATGTCTATTATTTAGTATATTTTGCTGTAAATTTGACGATTTGAAAGTACTGATACAGTCTATTTGAATGAAGTTATTTGAGTTTGAGTTTGTGTTTGAACGCAAATCACACGAATCTTTCGCGAGAGTCATGATCCTCAATAGTGAGGGACCGACTGGGGACCGACTGGAGTTTAAAATCGACGCAGTCATCGATATCGATTAGTGCTATCAATATTCTAGCAAAGTCGCCAGCTCAATAGCGCTGGCCCTATGAATGGCTCGGCAACACAAGTGAAATCTTTTTCCAACTGGTCTAGCTTTTGTTTGCATTCCCTTTGCCTCGCTGCAACATTGTATTCTGAAAGGAAATTAGATTAACGAGCATGTTTTCACCTCGAAATGGCGCACTTGCACTAAAAAGCTCTAGTATTTAATAGTCTTTGAAAGAACATTCAAGAACATTACACGGAAAACTTTGTAACGGTGTTTTAGTAGGTAAATCTCCTGAGAATAAAAAAGCTAGCTGAATTACCCTATTAACCCATTTTGTAACACCAGGGCAACGACTCTATCTTTTACAGATGTAATAGCACATTCATAATAGTAGTAAAATACTCCATCGCAAGTTTGCCAATTGAAGATCAAATGCTAAATAGGCAATGGAATAGGCCTTCATGTAGATTTCCAGAGAAGGCGACCTGCAAAACATAGGAATCCTGCGACCTTTATTAGGTCATCTGTTCGATGGCAACTGGACCCCCAGTCCCCCTCGGTCACCTCGAGGTCATTTGAAAACAAACGTAGCTTGCTTTTTTTCTACATATGATCTCGAATCCAGAACTTATCTTCCCCAACAGCCACCAGATTCTAATTATCTTGACTTAATCCTATTTGTGAAACAATATATGAAAAATCCACCTTCTTTCTAAACATAGCAAAAGTAACGACTGGCCGCCAACACAGCAATAGTCATTCTTCTCCACCTGGCTTCGAGTTGGTCATCAATCTCAAGTTCCTGCAGATCTTCATTATCCAAAACTCCACCCTGTTCTCCTATTAACTTTAACAAAACAACAAAATAGATACTTCGCAGATATACCTTAGTGTGATATTATATCGGATTCAATGAACAAGAGCGGTGCCCAGCAAAAAAAACAATCACTTAGCACGATCCTTCCGAACAATAGGTAAAGATAAGTTTACTGAACCGAAGCTTACCTAGCTAAAGTAACCTCACTTATCTACATACCATTTTCCAATACCCTACGACAGGTTTGAAGAAACTTCACAAAAGAATATCTCGTGCATTGGACGTCTCTCGTACCCATTCCTCACCCGCCATTTATCCAGACCAATGGACCGTGTAAGGGCAGATAGACGTATTCAACCATCAAACCCAATCCGACCATTAAAACCGCTTTGAAACTAGATTTCAGATTTAACAACAAAATACGCGGTCGTAAATATTTAGTCCCGATTCCCGATCTGTTAGATTTGTGTGACACAGGCACGATGCCAACTGTCCCGCCATTTTTACACATTATTAAATCCTATTGCCAACTCCACAAAAACCGTCTAACTTTCGGTTTGCCATGTGTCCACTTAATGCACTCGTGCACCGTGACAGTTGCATCCCCTTTACGATTGCAGTCAAACTTTTTGCGAAGGAATATTTATGCCGGTCAATGACGGTAGCGAAGTTTGGGACACGCTGGACTTTTTGAGTTTGATGTATTTACTGCCTTGCTTTTGACTTCAAAACATGTGGATTGTGGATACATCGAAAAAAGCTAGTATAAAATGAGCACTTTTAAATGTTTTTTATTTTTATTTATTTATTCCAAAGAAAAACACTCTTAATAACTAAATACAGAAAACCTGCCAAACTACTATTGCAGTTTGTCGGCAGCAGTTCTCGTAGGACAATTTCGAGATAGTTATTAAGTGTTTCGCATAATTACATAACAGTAACTCATATAACATAACAGTAACTCTTATCACTAAACTAACCTAAGCTTGCAGTGAGCGCTATGGCATTACATGAAAAAGATAGCTTTATTATAGCTCCTTGAGATGAAAATTATATTAGTTCTAAAGCACATAACACAGTCTCACTTAACACACAATCAGATACTTTAACTATCTCTCTACACCCGTTTTGGAATAACATCATCTGCAAGTGACTACTTACCCATTTCCGTATATCGGTATATTTCTGTGTCATTAGCTGACTATCACTAATCTTTAGTGACTACCAATTTGTTTTAAGCCATAATGATACTATTGTTTTTAAAATGTGCATTCACACACAATGTATGTTGTTTAGGAATAAATGAAATGAAATGAAATGAAAAGTTATTTTCCTTCCTAATTAGGTTCCCTTCGCTTGCATGATGCACGGATTGGATGTGTAAGCACTGACAAGACAGTCTACATTGACGCATTACTAGACTGTATTCTTCAGATTCTCCTCATTGACATAAAATAAACTTTCTTGTTATAATAATAAATGTTTATTTGCACGAATACAGTACATTGAGGTGTTAACTGGTAACTATTGTCCAATGCATTCAGCCAAACAATGGCATGCAAATCTAATAAAATCTTAAATAAAAAGCAAAAGGAAGTTATTTTATTAGTTAATAGAATCCGTACATATTTTTTTTCTGTTTCAATTATCAATTTATAAATACTTTTAAAAATATACATTATTTATAATACTAAAACAAATACTAACACATCTGAAGTTATTTCAATGAACCTAAAACTAAAAACCTTAAAAAATATAATTTAATAACTAAAATATATTATTAAAAGAAGTCCCTTTAGGCAAGGTTCCGAAGATACTGGCAGCGTTCCCTCTTAGAATAGCTAGACTAATTCTTTGTCCGAGGTAGCTGCCAGCTCTTCGGTCTCCTGTGATGTCGACTAACCTTTTTGTTATTTCCTTAAAAAGCCTTATAGCGCTAGGACCCCACGGACCAAGGGTCTCGCCACCGAATGGAACAAAATCATATTCCGAGCCTAGACCCCTGTATTTGCATGCTTTACCTTTTTCAGCCGCTTCACAAGCTGCACCAGCTCTTTTGTTGGTTCCATGTAGATGGGAATGGGCCAGCGTGTCTGAACAGGTTGCATCCCATACCAGCACCGGGCCGGGTGCTGGTATGGGATGCAACCTGATGCAAATCTTCCATTTTTTTTGTTACATTACATTAATTGGCATGCCATTAACACATTACATTAATTTATTTTTGTACTCTAAGAATTCTTTGACACTATAAAAGCAATGTTTCCAGAGCCATTTCGTCAATTTATATTTAAAAATGATCTTATCGGTAACAAGTTTTATTTCATCTGGTAGGTTATTAAACAACACAATACACATATTAAATATGTATTTCTTATATATTTGTTTGCGACAAGGAGGATGATATAACTGATTCATAATCTTAGCTTGAGTTGGCCTCGGATTGACGTCCGCTCGCTTTTTCCAGTATTCCGGATGAGAGACCACCAACACACACACGTCCCTGATGTACATAGAAGGCAGAGGAAGTATCTGGAGTTTTTCAAACAAAGGCCTACAGCTGTCGTCAAACATGGCATTGCAAATAGCACGGATACACTTTTTTTGAATTTTAAATACTCTCTTCATATCAACAGAGTTTTGATAGAGTATCAACCCATAACTTAGGACTGATGAGACATAACCATGATAAGCTGTCAATGCTGCTTCAACGGAAATGGTGTGTCTCAGATTGTTTAAGGCATAAACAAATCTATTCGTCCGATTGCAGACTTGATCGATGTGCGGCTTCCAATTAAGATGCTTATCTATAGTGAGACCAAGATATTTATGAGTTTCTACTGCTTCAACACTATCACTGCCATGCTGAACTTGAAGCGGTGTTGGCACCGAATTGTAAGAAATGAATTGAATTCCCTTAGTCTTATCAATATTAATCTTGAGGTTATTATTGTTCATTCAGTCGATTGTATCTCTAAGCGCCTTGTTAACAGAATCAGAATCAGAATTCAAAGGTTTCTCTTGTATCACATTTGACAATTATTGTAGTATCATCTGCAAACAGAACCGATTCATGACCGAAAGCTTTAGGAAGGTCGTTAATATATAATAAAAAGAAGAGAGGTCCAAGTACGCTTCCTTGCGGGACTTCACTAGTATTTTTTTGAGTTCAGAGTGTTGCATTTTTTACTACAAATTTTTTGTGCATGTTAGTGTGTAAAATTCTCTTCATTGTTCTTTGAATGAAATAAATTTTTATTGCCTGCCTGCAAAATAGTATTTTTGGGTGCCAGCTAGAAGGCAGTAACTGCTGAGTTAGTTTCTTTTTTCAATTTTTTTTATTTTATCTTAATAAAGAAAACGAAAGACTCTCAAATTCCTTTCATAAATAAGTCCAGCGACTTATTTTAAAGACGTATTTGCGCATTATTCAGTATTGTTCAGACAATCTGTTTAAGAATTCTTCAAAGTCAAATGACAATGAGTTCATCAAGTATTAAAGAAGAGTCGATTAAAATCAATTGTGGAGAATCTTTTATCATTCCAAGGGTATTTTCGTAAGCTATGAAAAAAATTGTAGAGGCAGAGAAAATCCTTGAAATAATTTATCAAAATTCAACAAAACTGCAGCTTTTCTCAACGGCTTCATAGCTGAGTGGGTAAAGTGTTCGGCCCATATTCCCCGGTTTTCCAAACATGGCTCGAGTTTGGAATAAAATTACTAACCTGCATTTGGTGATTAAAGTCAATACTTTCTGTCAACTACTTAAATTTACACGATGCGTTGATTCCGATTATGGCAGCCTATTTGCCCAGCAGCGGGACAATATGCAGGCTTCTTCACTGCAGCTCTTTTCGATATGCGTTTTTAGATCGCAATTGCATACTCATACTCAGTTTTCCTTATAATGTAAAGTATTTTAATTTCGCAGTAAAAACTATTCAAGGTTCCAATCTGTTTCTATACCGAATTTCATTAAAACTGCTTTATCGGTATGAAAATGTAAAAGACAGATTAAGTTACTTTCATATGAGATAATGAAACGTTAAATATTGTTGATTTTTCCCATAATTATAATAATAAGCCTTCGCTTTTCATGTGCTTGACTTTGCTGTTAAACAATAAATGGCATGATAGCATATCAAGTGCCCTCTCGTGCGCTAAAATAAATGGCACAAATTTACTGTGCGGCCCTTGTTTAAATTGAAATTATGAAATCATAGTCAATTTACTGCAGACCACCAAATTTAAACATAAAATCATATTTCTGAAACCATCTTCGTCCACACAAACACAAAAACAGTTAGCTCCTTCACTTACGTCGCTGGATCCCACTCTATTTCACACACATAACGACGTTAAAAATAAAACTTATGATGAATACAATCAGTCAATAAAGTTTTAAAAAGCCAGAGCAAGTTTCATTGCCAACGCAATTGCACTGCACTAATAAAACTGCATTCATAAACACATAAACCCACTTCATCTTTCCAAGAAGAATTTAATACATTTATACATATCGGACGGTTTTTACGACAAAAGCACAAATTTCATGTCTAGATTTCTTACCACATTTATCACATTTTTCTAATATTCAGAATAATAACTCCTCTATACGTTATCCTATGCTACGCCTTACCAAAGAATCGGGAAAAGAAATGAAATTATTTATCAACGTCTCGCAAAATGGAAGCCAAAGATGGCTGCGGTATGACGACGTCTCAGATATAAATTGGGGGAATTATTGGGGTCCTACAGATTTTTGGACATGAGAATTTATTGTCTTATTTCGAGTCGATTAAGGTACCGAAGGTCTGTGAAGGTAGATAATAACTACTCATACGGTTATGATGGAGGAAAATATCGGAAACTTTCGTTTGGGAAAGTGATTTATTGAGAAAATAATGGAATATACAGTAATACAATCGGGCCTAGAAGTTGATGAATATAATAAAATTCTTTATTCTTTCAGGTTTTTATTTGGGCCATTTTGGTTTCTTCTCTTCTCTGGCCATTATAAACTTACTTTTCACAAAAAGAGAGAGCGGTTTTTTGATATACATAGTAAAAAGATAGTAAAATTTGACTTACATTAACGAAACACAATTTAACAAATGTATATCTGACACATCAACCACTAACATCATTGATCCTAAATGGCTGTCAAAGATTGATTCAAATATAATATTTTTAAATTCATACTTATGGAGACATTCACACTCGGACACAGAATCAACACCGAAACAAATGTTCTGCACAATAATATACTTTGTCCCAAGTAGGAATGGAATCCACGGCCTCTAGCAGTAGGCAGTGTCGGTAGAATATCTTCGACAGTCCATTCCAACAGTCAAAACTACAACAGCTGGAGCATTTCAAATGCACACACTGCATATTTCCAACAAGCTTTTTTGCACCCAATTTTAAAAACCAACTCAATTCAATAGTTCTGAATTGTTTCAACGTATAGCAAACAATGCTTTTGAAAAACGATAATTTTGAGTCCAAACTGTACAATTTATTTATAAAACATAAATATATAAACTTATGTTTTGTGAGTTCATAGTAATTAATATTTATGTTTTCAATATAAACAGGCAAATAATACGACCCCAAACAAAGCCGAGGTTCACTATCTCTGTAATAGAGGCTTATGCACAACACTGGTCATTTTGAATTAAATGGATGTAAGATAGATATTACTTTGATTATTTAGCATTTTAAAATGCTTGTTTTTTAAAGCTAAAGATTTTCTATCTAAATAAAAATTCACTAAAAAAGTTAGTGTTACTTACTAGTTTTTAGTTCGTTTGCTTAGATACAATTATTTTATTACTTTTTCAACTCGGGTAGGCAAGTCTATTTCTTAAACTGTAAAAAAACTATTTCGGACCTTGATGATCTCGAGCGGGAATCGAACCCACGTGCCCACACCCACACCCATCTTTCCAGTATATGCTTACGTTGCAAGCCAACGTTATTCCATTAATGTTTGAAGTGACCTTTAAGTACCTTTAAGTTTATCTATCTTTAGATATGAAAAACAAGCACTGTAAAATGATCAAATAGCATATTTCATCTTAACCGAAAGTTTAAATATTTGTAAAAATATTTCATTCGGATGTTTATAGGTAGGTACTTACCTTGAAACATTGATGGGATAACGTTGGCTTGCAACGTAAGCACGTACTGGAAAGATTCGTTCGTCCCTCTGAAGTTTCGGTAGCTCAGTGGTTTAGAGCAGTCACCCGGATTGCGAAGGACGCGGATTCAATTCCCGCTCGAGATCATCAAGGTCCGTAATATTTTTTTTTTAGTTTTTCTATCTTAAGTTAGATTTTTTAAATAATAAGATATAAATGTTGCAGGAAAGGTAAGGAACTTGTGTATATTGGTTGTAATAATTAATAGCAATCAAACCGTTTTGTACAACATTGTGAGAAACAGTCCTTTGTCTTAATGCGTATATTTGGCGATATTTCTCTTGAGCGCCACCTGTCTATGCAGTTCAGTAAGCACTATGACTGTCCTCGGACGTGAAACTGTATCGCACATACGTTTGCTTGCAGCTCATGCAACTTCATACAATTTACATGCAGTGAGGTTGTTGTTCCAATCACATACAGGAGACTATAAGCAACTTGATTTGGTTTACTAAATAGATGATGTAGAAACTATTTAAGTGTTATTTTTAACTCTTTGACTGCCGCTAAAGCAGACACAATAGAAAATTTATTGTTTGCGGGTCACCGGTGACCCCATGGCAGCTAATGTGTTAAATAAGTATTCGATTTTCAAAATATCTTTTAGTTCTAGGTTAACATGCAAAAAACCAATAAAATACTTTTGTACGTATACCAATGAAAATGACTACTATTCATAAAGCCAAGCTCAAATAATTGATTGGCTTAACGCCAAATGTTAAAACGCTTTAATATGATGTCATTGTGATATATATATAATTTTCCTTACGATAACCCAACATAAAAACAGTGCAAATTCGTTCGCACGGTAACGCATTTTCGTAGCAACGCCTCGTAGACAGTGGTGCTACGAGGCTACGACTAAACAACATCAAGTGGAAACTTCGTAGTTGCCGCGAAGTCACTAACAAGTAATTCCAACTGTGCTTGATTAGCATAATTTTATACGTACGAAGGCCATGATCACGCACAAGGAAGAGCTTGGCCTACATCTGACAAACAATTGTTTAATCGACACCATCATCGAATCCTAAAAAATATTTAAAATAATCAAAAAATTCACTAAAAAAGTTAGTGTTACTTACTAACTTTTAGTTCGTTTGCTTAGGTACAATTATTTTATTGCTATTTCAACTCGGGTAGGCAAGTCTATTTCTTAAAGTCTAAACTAAATAAAAATAAGTATACGATTCGATAATCCACACAATTCATAATAACTTTGGTTAAGAAACCATATTCATAACCACAAAATTTAATATAGGTAGCTGCCAAAATTGCCAAATGGCATACTGTGACGTCACCATCTTGACAGTTTGTAGGGAGAGCGACTGGGGCAAGTCCAAAAATATGATTTTTAAAAATGCTCAGGGGGAAATTTTCGTGTTTTCGAGATGTCCTTCGATAACAACTCAACAAAAAAGCCTACTTCAATGTACCTGAGGGTAAGAAGACTTCTATACTGGCTAATTATTTATATATTAAAGAAAATTATATGGCGTACTCGGCTGGTGAAGTAGAAGCTATTTGAGTAAAAAATTTTTTTGTTGCAATTTCCATTTTCTGTGAAGTCTAACCGCGTCATTGTAAGTACCTACTCTGAATGCAAAGGAGCTACCACTTTCTTCTTGGAAGCGTATCCTGCGTTACAAAAGTTTGGGTAGGTAAAGGGGGCGGGGGGGGGGGGGACGTGTCACATACAATGTGACCCGGTCATCGTTTAACAAACTGTAAACTGGGATTAAATTCATCGACAAAAAACATAAACATAAAGAGCCCGCAAATTATTATTGTAAATTTCACAAGGGTTTAATTTTTTTTTCAAATATTTCTTCAAATTTATTCAATTTAGTACTTGTCATTTTGTCATTGTACGTTCTCAAGCTATGATTATTTTTCGTTAAATACTTAAATTGTTATGCTTTGATTTAATAATACTCTTAAAATGGCTACCAATATGAAGAAGAAGCTAAGTGAAGAATCACTTAAGAAAATAATATCTACAAACTTCCCAAAAAAAATTCAGTTTTTTTTTAACTCATTTTGATTAGGGCGTAAACCTACATATTTTTAATTGTACTGTTATTCCTACAAATTACTGGAATTAATTTAGCGAATGGTTAATAAAGACATATAATATAGCAATAGGTTGCGAACTTGAATTCTGCGTGATGTCTTGACCGAATTGAATGGCGGCTGTTTAAGTAAAAATATTCCTTTACTAAAGATATTAATACTACATTCATATTTTTTTTTCATTTTAATAACTCCAGATGTGTTAGTATTTGTTTTAGTATTTTTAATGTAATAAATTGTATAAATTTCTAACTTTTATTTTGCAATTTATAAAAAAAAATAACTATGCAAATCTATTGCGTGGCACGGTGCTAATCCTTTTGTGAGTGCTCCTGTAATAGCAATAACTATTTAAAATTTACCACAAAATCACCATGTAAAATTTATATATTTAAAAAAACAGTGTTGAATATTATCAACCACACAAAACCAACTCATATGTTATAAATTTTGTATGTGCTGTTTGAACTCAATGAGGCAATTGCACATTGCATAATGCCTCAAAGTACTTGCCAGGAGTATTCTATATTTTTCATAGGAAAACATTTATCGTTACATTTTACAAAAACACGTACATGGCAGGCATACAACGACAGAACGAAATAACACCAAGACAAACAAATAACATCAGACAGCGGTGTCCCGATGCCTAAAAAATAAAAGGACCTCATTCAGCATTCAGCCTCAGCGCTGATTTTCACAGGGGGCCCAAACCTATACGACCAGACTGTCATTTGATCGCAAATTTTACAAAGAAGCACTTATGAAATGTCAAAATTCACAAAAAAATAAAATAAACGATAATAGACGTAAATAAAATAATACAATAATAGTACATATTCTAGATAAACATAATGCGAATCAACGGTTCGGAAGTTGCTTCTTATCGAGAAGACTCCGGCAAGAAACTCGATAGTTACTCTTTTGAACTTTGTTTTGTTTTACAACAAATAAATTCAGAGTACAGTCAAAAGAACAATAAAAATACATTATTTGAGCAGAGGAGCAGATTATTCCTACTATGACCACAAATTCTTGTCGTTCAAGTAATCCTCCACATTATAATAACCTTGTTTAACAACTTCGTTTTAATTGTAGACTTGAACTTGTGTGCCGTGTAGTGCCGGCACATAAAAAAGAATAGCACTACCCCCTCTCTTACCGTGGGTGTCGTAAGAGCCGACCGAGGGAAAATTGCCATAAGGAGATGGGCAGCAGCGTCTCCGGATAACAGCAGGCCATACTGCGATCGCCAACCCGCCTGCCAAGCGTGGCGATTATGGCAAACCCCCCCCAAAATGGCTGCACAACCAAATAATCGGCCCCCAGTCCCCGGCGGCCCTGCTATTCCTTGCTACAGCAGCGGCTATGGTAACGGCGGGGCAGGGGGTGCTAGGAATCCCCGGGTAAGATCCGGCAGCCAACAACGACGACTCGACCTGGCAACATATAACACGCGCACACTGAGGCTCGACGCGAAGCTCATAGAGTTGGAAGAGGTAATTAGTAAGTTACATTGGGATATCATTGGGTTATCTGAAGTCCGAAGAGAGGGGGAGGACTCGATAATCCTGCAATCCGGTAACTTACTATACCACCGGGAGGGCGACCAACAGTCCCTAGGTGGTGTCGGGTTCATCGTCCACAAATCCCTTGTCAACAACGTGATTACTATCGGAAGTGTTTCGAGCAGGGTAGCGTACCTGATACTCAGAATATCGAAACGATATTCGCTGAATGTCATTCAGGTCTACGCTCCGACCTCAAAGCACGACGATGTCGAAGTGGAGGCTATATATGAGGAGATCTCTAAAGCCATGCATAGCTATAAAACCCACTACACGGTTGTGATGGGGGATTTTAATGCAAAGTTGGGGCAACGTTGCGGTGATGAGTTGAGAGTGGGGCAATTTGGATTCGGGCAACGGAACAACAGGGGCCAGATGCTGGCAGACTTCATGGAGAGGGAGAACCTCTTTATGATGAACTCCTTCTTCAAGAAGCCCGTAAGCCGCAAATGGACCTGGATCAGTCCGGACGGTAAAGTCAAAAACGAGATCGATTTTATCATGTCGACGAAGAAGCATATATTCAATGATGTCACTGTGATCAACGCTGCTAAGACAGGAAGCGATCACCGAATGGTCAGAGGCACATTGAATATCGACCTAAAGCTTGAGAGAGCGCGACTGATAAAATCCACGCTCCGACCAGTACCGGCTAAAATTCAAAACCCCGAGTGCTTTCAGCTCGAGCTTCAAAACCGCTTCGAAGCCCTTGAGAACAGCATCGATGTGGACGATCTGTACAACATGGTGGTGGATACTGTCCGTACGGTAGGGTCCAAGCACTTTAAAACCCGCCGTCCCAAATCAAAGAAACTCTCCAGTAAGACTCTCCTACTCATGGATCAGAGAAACGAAATGAGGCTACAGAACTCAGCGGATGCCCATCGTTATCGGCAACTCAATAGACAGATATCTAAGTCTTTGACGAGCGACCTTCGCCAATTTAATACCCAGCGTATTAAAGAGGCAATTGAGCGGAATAAAGGCTCCAAAGTGTTCGCCAGAGATCTGTCTATTGGGCAAAGCCAATTGACGAGGCTAAAAACTGAGGCAGGTAGCATCATTTCGTCAACACCTGAAATCCTGAGGGAGATTGAGAGTTTCTATGGACAGTTATATTCCACGCAAACACCTGTTGAAAGCAAGGCTAAAGATCCTAGAGCCAAGCTTACCCGACACTATACCGAAGATATCCCGGACGTCAGCCTGTACGAGATTAGGATGGCTCTCAAGCAGCTTAAAAACAACAAGGCGGCGGGTGATGACGGAATCACAACCGAGCTCCTGAGAGCGGGCGGTAAGCCGATACTTAAGGTCCTCCAGACGCTCTTCAGTTCTATCATCCTCGAGGGAAAAACGCCAAAGGCATGGGGCAGAGGCGATGTGATGCTGTTCTTCAAGAAGGGTGACAAAACTCTCTTGAAGAACTACAGACCCATCTCGCTTCTGAGCCATATCTATAAGCTGTTTTCGAGAGTCATTACGAATCGTCTCGCTCGCAGGTTCGACGACTTCCAACCTCCCGAACAAGCAGGGTTCCGAAAAGGCTATAGTACCGTAGACCACATTCATACGCTGCGGCAAGTTATACAGAAGACCGAAGAGTATAACTTGCCATTTTGCTTAGCGTTCGTGGACTACGAGAAAGCCTTTGATTCGATTGAGACCTGGGCAGTACTGCAGTCTCTCCAAAGGTGCCAAATAGACTACAGGTACATTGAGGTGCTAAGGTACTTATACCAGAACGCCACCATGTCGGTCCGATTACAGAACCAGAGCTCTAATCCGATCCAACTACAGCGAGGCGTGAGACAAGGAGACGTTATTTCTCCGAAACTGTTCACGGCTGCGTTGGAGGATATTTTCAAGCTTCTGGACTGGAAAGGACGCGGCATCAACATCAATGGCGAGTACCTAACACACCTGCGATTTGCCGATGATGTAGTTCTTATGGCTGAAACCTAGGAAGACCCGAACATAATGCTCGAAGATCTCGGTAATGCTTCTCAAAGAGTGGGTCTTAAGATGAACATGGACAAAACGAAAATCATGTTAAATGCCCATATTGCACCCGCTCCAGTTAACGTTGGGAACATTACACTCGAAGTTGTTGACCACTATGTTTACCTGGGACAGACAGTCCAGCTAGGTAAGTCCAACTTCGAGAAAGAGATCTCTCGTCGAATCCAGCTCGGATGGGCAGCGTTCGGGAAGCTCCGGCATATATTTGCGTCCGAAATACCTCAGTGTCTCAAGACAAAAGTCTTTGACCAGTGTGTGTTGCCAGTAATGACCTATGGGAGTGAGACGTGGTCCCTTACTATGGGTCTCATAAGAAGGCTCAAGATCACCCAGCGAGCAATGGAGAGAGCGATGCTTGGTATTTCCCTGCTCGATCGAATCAGAAATGATGAGATCCGCAGGAGAACAAAAACAACCGACATCGCTCGAAGGATTGCATCGCTGAAGTGGCAGTGGGCGGGACACATAGCGCGGAGAACCGATGGCCGTTGGGGCGGAAAGGTTCTCGAATGGCGACCGCGTACCGGACGACGTTCCGTGGGCAGGCCCTCTACAAGGTGGACCGACGATCTGGTCAAGGTCGCGGAAAGCCGCTGGATGCGCACAGCGCAGGACCGATCGTTGTGGAGATCCTTGGGGGAGGCCTATGCCCAGCAGTGGGCGTCGTTCGGCTGAAATGATGATGATGATGATGAACTTGTGAAGAGGTAGATCAACAAGACTTTGAGGTATTTTGTTGAAGTATTTTACAGATTGACCCACAAAAGAATTTCCTACCTTATGTAGCCTAAGACTTGGAGTAATAAGTTTGTTTTTATTTCTAGTATAATAATGCAAGTGGATGGTTGAGACATTGTATTAAAATACTAAACAAGACAATGAATATTTGCATAATAAAAAAATAAATAAAAATAAAAATCATTTATTTCGGACCGGAATCCATAGTGTTAGTAACAAATAACTTATTAACTTTGTTAGTAATAGAAAAATTAGTTTACACAAAGAAAGACGTTGCTATCCCGCATATCTATTGTACGAGTACGTGATAGCAGTGTCCTTAGTTAGGTGGACACGAGTCCAGTGCTGCATTATTGCACTGTCCACGTCTAACCTGCTGCCGCGCACCCGCTGTATCAGGGACGCTATACGCTTTCTGATGATAGCAGAAAAGCTATCAACCTCAGCTGTGGCTAGCATTCCTGACGCACTGCAGTAGCGCGGAAGGCCCAACAGCGCCCTGTAGGCATTGTTAAACGGGGTACGTAGGGCCCTGTATGCTCTCTGCGTGTAATTCATCCACGCTACTTTTATTCATAATATGTAATTATAAGCGAAAATTAAATAGTGAACATAAGGATCTGTTGTCAAAAATTATACTGCAGCCTTACGTTGCCATTGTAATACTCAGTTCTTATCACGCACTGATGTACTGTCATAAATTGTTGACATTACAAAATGTGCATATAATACCGTTCCCCTCGCTCATAAAATGCTCCAATTTGAACTGTTACCAAACAGGTGTATGCAGCAAGGAAGCATCTTTAAAACATGTTTCCTCATTATTGTTGTTCATATACAACCCGCTACACAGCGGGTTCTGGTTACAAACAGAAGCCTGTCAACCCCTAGACGGTCTCAATTAAGAAGTCTAATAGTGTTTAGAAGTTACGCTGGTTGTTTGTGAGGATATGTCGCTAACGCAATTTTGGGGCCGTAACTAGGGAGAGAACCGTGTATAAAGCTTCTAGTACCCTAAAGTACTCGGAATGTAAACGTAACATCGTTTGTTTGTATTAGCTGTTTTTGCACTTATAAAGATAATATTTCTTTCTGTAGTCGTAGAGCTGTGTAGAACCTTAAAACAGACTTTTTTTTAATTTAGTGCCTACCAAAATAGATTAGACCTTGGAAAATTACAAAGCCTACCTTTTAGGGTGTTTTTCAAGGTAGTCTATGTCATTAGGTGCGGGTTTTACCACGTATGATTGCCCCTCACCGCCCGCCCCAGCTGCGTGGAGCTCAAGCGCGAGCGAGGCGGGGGCGGGGAGGGGCAATCCCGTGTGCTTAGTAAAACCCGCACCTTGTCAAAAACAACCTTATTGCGGAAAAAAAGTCTTGAAAGATTAGAATTAAGGGATGAAAGGTTGTTTGGGAGATCGTCGTTATTGAAGACAAAACCATGACACTTTCTACCTAAGCGCGTGCTGGACTACAGTGTCATCCACGCACAATTCAACATTTGTTGGCCCGAACCAAAAGATTCAGTGACTCGTTTCTTTATCGTACCATCCAGACGTGGAACGCCCTTCCAGCACATGTGTTTCCTTCCTCTTATAGTCCCCGGGTTCTTCAAGCGGGGCGTGGAAAGGCATTTCTGCAGGCCTTCAAGGTGAGGATAGCCGTCCCAGTGATTCGTTTGAATGACTGGGCTTTTCAACCTCATATCTGGACCTCACGATCGCTTTCCATCAGGTGGAGTGAGTTCATCCTGACAGGCAATATAAAAAAAGCACTTAATAAGGAATAAATGAATATGTGCACTAGCGTTTTTGAAAGTCTCACTTAAGTGGAGATGAAACAGAGGATAAAAAAAGGCCTAGGAAAAAGCTAATTACAAATAAACAAAAGAACAATATCTTTGAATGTGAAGCTTCAGAAATTTCAAAATATATGGAAAAAATAAAGTTGAGTAATTATATGACGAGAGTAGTAAGGTTTCTATGTATGTGAGCATGAAAGGTATTATATTCAACGAACTAAAGCAGTGGTAGCTAACGCAGATAAGAGTAACAAGGAACTATAACACAGGAGAATTTCTTAGATAGTTATTTACATTGACAAATATGCTCATAATAAGCTATGCTCTGACAGTATCACATTATATTCTTACACATAACGCGCCAGTCAATTAACTTTACAGGAACTTGCAGCTGTAATACAACTGTTCGAAAGATTGAAACAGAACAAAGCAATTCGCTCAAATCTGCATCAAAAATGTTCAAAAGCGTTTATTCTCGAAAGAAACAATCAAATTCTCTAACTTCACTCAGTAAACTTGCTTCGCGAGTTATAAATTCAGAAACTAAAGAACAGCATTGTTTCGAGCCGGTTTATTTTACGAGCGAACATTTATATGAGACGATTTAAACTGTTTGTTTTCTGCCCAATGGTACGGAATAGTGCAGATGTATTGAACACTTCTATGTGATGCAGGTGCATACAAATTCCAAAGTTTTCTTTGTTTACTTCATTTATTTTTCATTTATTACACATAAAAACAAAGATGGTTGACATCCATGGTTGGATGGTTAACCCTGCAAAAACACAAGCAATAATTGTCGGCAGTTCGTGAATGATTTCCAGAGTTGATTGGAGGGAACTGCCATCAATTTTATTTGACGGTGTTCAAATACCTTTCAGTAAGGTTGTCAAAAATCGAGGCATTCATATTGATAATTCTCTAACTTGGGCAACGCAGGTTGGCGAGGTCAGCAAAATAATGTTTGCATCAGCAAGCTGTTTAAGCAGACTTCGTAATTTCTTGCCGATACCCACCAAAATTGCGCTTGTACAGGCATTGCTTTTGCCTTTACTTGATTATGCAGACTGCTGTTACTTGGATTTAAATGTGAATCTCCTGAATAAGCTTGAGCGACTTCAGAACTTCTGCATTAGCAACATTTTCGGTCTACGAAAGTATGACCATATCTCCGAGTACCGAGCTCAGCTTAACTGGCTCCCTATACGTCTTCGTCGCAATTTACATGTCCTATCTCTTCTCTACACCATCTTGTTTAACCCATTGTCCCCGCCCTACCTCAAAGAGCGCTTTGAGTTTCTGCAACCGACCCGGGATCATGGTATGGTGCGATCAGATAGAAAACTCCATCTTAAATTTCCTCCTCATTCCTCTCACACCTATACAAACTTCTTTACTGTGCAATCCATACGTTTATGGAACTCCTTACCTTTGTCCATCAGACAGTCACAGTGCCTTCCTGTCTTTAAAACTAGAGTGAAAACACATTTTCTTACTCTTACTTAAATTATCTCTTCCTCTTCTTGTTTCTTTCTTTTTTTTCCTCTTTTTGTTAGTTCTATCCTGTGTCTACTTTGGTTATTTTGTTGTTATTATTACAATGTCCTGTCCTGTATTATATGTATATATTATATAGTGATAAAATCTTTTGTATTTATTATACAATAAAATTATGTAATTTATTTATTAGTTAAAATATATATTTTTTTAATTCTTTTTTTTATCTCTGCACTTGCTGACCCTTTTTGTCATCTTTCCTCTACCTGTAGTAGGTTGTCTGGAAGATTGCTTTAAGCAATAAGACCGCCTAAATTGTACATCAACTTTCTTTGTAATTCTTGATTTTTCCTGTTTTTGTGCAATAAAGAGTATCTTATCTTATCTCATCTTATCCCCTTATTAGGCACCTGCACTCCTTGTTAGTCGTAATGTGTAAATAGTCTCAGAAATTGATCAAGCATTTTGCTTAGCAGTAGGTTAGCCCACTTCAAATAAACAGATGCTTATTTTATCTCAATTTCATCAGCCGGTCAAAAAGAAATAAGCTATTAGAGCACTATCTTACACATACCATAATAAAGATAGGTAACGCACTTGCGTGAACACACTACACTTGCAGCGTTTCCAAAAGATCATTAGTCCACGCTCAACGTTTTCAAAATGAAGTAAATCCACGCTTATCATTCCTCTTTCATGAAATTAAAAATCGATTGAGAAATGGCGGATACCAATAACAGAAAATGCCATTTTCGGTTGGTTTACATAAAAACGGAATGCTTTGCGTTATCTATTTATTAGATAAATGCACGAGTCAGACTGCTGTAACACAGCTTTTTCGTATTGTATTCTGCTCCTCTGCCGATACCACCGGGAGCTAGCAGACCAAAACGGAGCAATATTCATTGCATAAATCATAATAATTAGTCCAACTTTCACGTGTGGATTATTCGTGGTGCTAAGGGATGCGCTGTTGCAGTAAAATATACGTAGATGTCGATAAAATGGTGACGCCTCTTTATCCAACTGAATAAAAAGGCGAATTAATTAAGCAAAATATTTTTTTCAATAAATACAAAATAAAAGCACTTCCCTTCCTGGGATTTGAGCTCAGGGGGCTCCATCCGTTTGTCCGAACTCGTAGTAGCGTAGATTAGACGTTAAAAATAATATTCCAGTGTGAACTTGATGTACGTTGTATTCCATTTGACGACACGATTGGCGTAGTGCGCTGTAGCACGGTTTCTCGCCTCGATTTCCGTAGTGTCCCGGGTTCGATTCCCGGTCGGGTCAATTCAGGAAACGATCTTTTCTGAATTTACTCGGGTCTGGTTGTGCTGGGAGACGCCCCTGGCTTATTTCCTTGTGTGGTACCTCGTAACACAGGGATATTTATCCCTACTTCGAGACCATTACAAGAGGTGTGTTGTCTGGCGCATATTTATATTTATTCCAATCATCAATTTTTTGTTCAAAATATATAAAACCTGTCCATTAGTCTAAGAATATAAAAACAATTGTGAAATGCTAAAATAATAAAAGTAATAATCTGTTCATCAGTGTTCTTATCACACTAATTTTGTGTGCTTTTTAGCCTTCCAAAGATACACGGAACTTTGTGAATTATATATTATATTCACTGAACAAACTTTGACAACTCAACACGGCTGGACCAATTGTTTTATTTTTTTTTCGTCCGGAATAGGATAATAACTAATAATTATGATATTAATAAAACAAAATTACATGAAATACATTTCATTGACTGCTAGGCGGAACGAAGTTAGTTAGTAATTAATAAACGGTAAGACAATGTTACCTAAGAGTTATTTAAGTCACATTCGATCAATCACATTTCAAGTGAAGCGAAGTTAATTAAATTATCATGAACCAATTACTCTGTGTTACACAAGATTGGACGAGTAATTAGACTGAGTAGCACGTAAATAGTAACGCTTACATCTCTGGATTCTAAATAAAGTTGTGCCATTTTTCGTTTACAAGTGTGAGCGTGATTGGTTTCACTTCGTCTATTTCTTCTTTACGATATTTTGATAATTCTTTTTATTGTTTTATTAATCCTCCATCTCTATAGCTTATTTTCTTTACTGCTAGCCAGGAAAATATTTTTAAGTACAAAACCCGAATTTGTGATTACTTATTTATTGATATTTGTTTTGAATCAATTCAATGAAAAGGAAAACCAAACATTTGTAATTTCGGATTCACATAGTATCGACATTCGATGTTTTGCTGCGACCCATCCCTGCCAACGATGTGTGCTACCGATTATTGCAAATTCGGCCCAAGTTATTAATGCATGCTGTTTGATTTACACGCGCGCTAATAAGAGCGTAGAACTTGGCCGGTGCACTGGCGTGCATGAATTTATGTAATTTGCAAATCAGATATCTTTAGTCCATGTTGGGGCGAATTTAGTCATGTGTATGAATGATTATTAGTTGTCAATTAAATATTTCAGTGAAGCATACTTTGAACGCATCAGAGGTTTAAATGTCAATTATGCATTAATTGCAAATTGCAAACGCAGAAAATGCAGGGAATCTGAGATGCAGAACCTCAAAATTTCCCGCAGGACAGGCTGCGCCTAGTTCAAGGTTTATTTGCTAGAAGTTAACAGGGTGTCTACTTGAGCTGCATTTTCTTCATTTTGTAAGTTTTTCTATTCGTATATTGTTTTAAACTTTCATGGTCACTGTTTACTGATATATTTTTTTTTAAAACAAAAAACGTTTATGTAAATTGTCATGTAAATAAACAATTTTATTTATAATTAAAATATGCACTTTTCACATCAAACCATAGAATAAAATGAAAATCAAACCTAACTTAAGTGTTGAAAAATAACCTAATTGTATAATCCTAATATTTTTTATGCGAATGTTGATGTTCAAAAGATAAATTCTCGTACAGACGAGATATTCAATTTTTATGGTCCTGCTCATAACTGTTACCACCTTCTCGACTATCCCGAAGTGCATGTAAAATAAACTTTTTATAGCCACTTCTGACATGTCCGTCATGTATTGTCGTAAAAGACAACTCTAGCCACCGTTAATAGGTTGGGTATAAATAAACTATCTACTAAATAAAAAATATCTGGGACAAATTACACCACGATCGTCTGACCCCAAACTAAGCTTATACTGTCAGTGAATCAATGAACCTTCTTAAATATTTCTAAATACATACTTTAAAAACAAAACAATCACAAAATATGTTCATCACATGAAAGTTTGTCATGGGTGTGAAACGAACCTACGACATTCGGTGCTGAAGGCCTCAAACTACTTTCAAATACTTGCAACAGAATAAATTATAATATAACTGACCTATAGGGATGTAACTAACCTATTCATTACCTAAATGTATTACATTTATATAAATATTGTAATAAATAAATGCATAAGGATGTAATATCCTACTTGTATTTAAATCAAAGCGATTTTGTGGTTCATAAACTGTAGTTATTTAACCTGTGCAGACGCTCTCATTTCATTTTGTGTAATTACTTACAACTTTTATTTTTATTTAAATATGTAAGATAACGCAGAATATCAGCGTCATCGCGGGAACTTGCAGTCCTAGCCCTGACATTAAGCTGAGCGGAAACCTGTTTTGTGTAGTAGGGAATTATGATGTACCTATATTGTAAACTAATTTTTTTCTCATGTATTATGTATTTACCTATGCCAAATAAATATTTACTTTACTTTACTTTACATACAGTTACAAAAATACGTATAATGTACAATACTAATTCGAAACACATCACTACGTCTACCATAAGGTGCAATTAACACAGACCGAGTCGCGCGTCAGAGCGCAATATATAATTTTAGGAAAACCGAAGCGTCAACAAAGAAAATAAGGTGTAAATCTACAAGAAATTGATATCGTTTCATGGAATGCGCTCGGAGCCGATCGGCTTCCGAAGTCCCATCTCAATATGGACCTAAACTACAGTTGATATGTTTTTAAATAAATAAAATAATATTAAAAAAGTTTTTATTGCCAAATTCAAAACATAGTAAACGGAAAATTAATAAATGACTACAAGTTACAAAATATAAAAATGAATAGAGAGAAAAAAATAAAGTCATTCAAATACTGGTTCGGCAATGGGTACCAGTCTCAGCGTATGCTTGGCACGGAGGCCCAGCGCTGGTTTTCAGACTGGCCCTTATGGCAAATCGGCAATGGAGGAAAAATATGTTAGGTAGAACGAACTGGATGTAAATATAATATTATGTGTTATAATATGTAGTATGTTGTGGAAGAAACAAAAAATAAGTTTTTGTGTAATATATATATATAATATATATTTAAAATTTCATACCATATTTATAAAATGCGCTCCGACGCGCGCCGTTCAGGAATCGCGCCTTTGTGTACACCAATGACGGCCGCTAGCGTCCGCGTAAAAGAGATTACGGTACAGCGCCCTTATTAATTAAAAATGGAACTAAAAGTGGCATAAAAATTTCTGAAGTCAACTATAGTAGCTCACGTAACAGAAACTCATGGCAGGCATACAGTATTCAAATGACAGTCGCAATAAAAGGTATAAATCCCAAAGAACCAAGGTTCAAATCCTGGGTTCTAATTCTAAACGTGTGTTCTCAGGTTTGTCGGAACCTAAGCCGAGTTTGCGATCACCAAACAGCATTTGGCAAGCCTGGTTACTAAGGCAGTAACCATCACTGCAGTACCCAGTGGGACAAAAAGGTGGGTTTAGACCAAACGAGCGAATGCTCGTTCTATCCCCACTCTATCAAATTATATTTGTGTAAACAGAGACAGAGCATTATTTCGTTGTTCCATCTTTGTTCGCAGAGACCTTAGAGGACGAGCTCTTGATTCCTCGTCGTAAGTATTCGCTCGAATTCTTTTGGTATACTTAGATATAAAATCATTTATAATATACACTAAAAGATCACTAAAGAACTGTTTAGCTCTAGCTCTTTGTTAGTTTCGTTTAAGCCCACCTTAAAGCTAATTGCCTACTATTGAAATTAAAAATCACACGGTCCTCGCCATTGTTTTAAAGCCACCAATTGAAAAGCCAAAATGCGATACAAAATATTGTGCATATCGCAAAAGCTTATCGCCGTGAGGCCTGCAGTCGCTTTGAGTGAATCATTAACATTAATAATAGTTTGTGCCGGCTCATTAAAAAATTTGCAAACGCTTTAGCTTCTGCTGTGTATGGTATTATTGATTTACGATAACTGGTGGTCGGTATTATTTCAAAAGGATCGACCCCCCTTTTAACGGTTTCTTATTTTATACGTATCTATAGGCCATGTATATGCATAAAAAATATATATAGGCCATGTCACTCCCTGTTAATGTAGCTCTTTAATGGTGAAACATTTTTAAACTCAGTTTTTAACTTCAAGCGGGGCGTGAAAAGGCATTTCTGCAGGCCTTCAAGGTGAGGATGGCCAGCCCAGTGATTAGTTTGAATGACTGGGCTTGTCAACCTCATATCTGGACCTCACGACCGCTTTCCATCAGGTGGAGTGAGGTCATCTTGACGGGCAATATAAAAAAAAATCCAGTTCCTCTTTATAGTTTTATCAGCCGTAAAATGTAGTCCAGTACGTCTACCACAAGTAGCAATTTTACATTTACCTTATCGTTCGCGTGAAAAAATTGTATTGGGATGACACATGACATGACAATGTCAAATCACAATACATTTTTTTACGCGACGATAATGTAAATTGAAAGTGGCAACTCGTGGTCTAAGATGTTGGTTTATTATATTTCACTATTTTCATAAGATTTCCATAAATGTGTACATTTCAAGAATACTGGTCTTATATATGAAGTGCTTTTTTGCATACTAGTCATCTAGTAACGGTATCTAGTACTATATCATCTTTATGCATAAATAAACATATTTTATATTATTTTCTGTGCTGTAAGTATGGCCGAGTGATAATTAAACAATCATTTTTGGATAAGAACCCTGCTTATCGAATGAAACCATTTGTTCAGTTTTAACTTACCTATCAATTATTCATATTTACCTTGTAATAGTCTATTTTATGACCTTCATTTTTAAATGCTAACGTCCACTGTTCATGAACTATTACTGCCGTATCATTAACTAAATTATTGGAAAACCAAATTATTAATCTATGGTATGTAATTGTAGACAACAATTACATACCATAGATTGTTAAATGCGGTTAATGCTGTCATATCAATAAAGAACTATGAACTATGTTTATTTACATAGCTATTGAATAATTACGTGTTATGTTTCAAATGTGGTAGCTTTTGCCCGTGGGCTTATTCATACTGGTTGACGTAGGCACCTTAGGGTAGGTAGGTAATTAAGGCTACTTTTAGATCAGACTTGCGAATTTGGCTATTTGACAATTGTAACGATAAATTATGGAATATGTTATTTATGATAGCTTATAGGTTAACATTAACTTTACAACGTTTTTTATATTAAAATAAATTGTAAATATTTTATATTTTGAAAAATAAACAATAGTTTTTTTGTCTGTACATAAAAAAGAACCGAAACGCGGGCGGCCATTGTGTAACGTCACATTTCAATAAACAAATTAAAAGGCGTGTGTTGTATCGTTTGCTGTATGCTGAGATTTTAGAGCAGCGTCGTAGACAGTTTCGTTTGTTTATTGAAATGTGACGTCACAGCTAGCAAATGTCACGTGACTGGCTGTTTAAGCGCGAATTTTAAATAAATTAAAAATATATTTTTACTAGAAAATAAAAGGCTTCTTCAAGAAAAAGATAGTTGTAAAATGTATAATATAAACTTAAGAAATTTTTACATTAACCTTCCGAAAACTGTCAAGTAGCCAATTCAGTTAAATTGTCAAAAAGTTTGATAATCAACTGGAAATTCCTGTACTTATAAATGCAATCATGATGAATTTGTTTTCTAATGTATTTCAGTTATACGAACTGTTATAACTCTGTCCCAACACTTCTTTACTATCCTTATTCTAGAAACCAACTATCAATAAAAATAACTGTTTACGATTTTCAGCTGCAATAAAATAATATACAGCCAATAAAGTATTTCAAAAAATCATATTATGTATATTCATGTGAGTGTTGTATTGTATGAAAGGACTAAGAGAACTAGTGAGTATATTCTGAAGAAATAACGGTTTTGGGTACATTATTTAAGAAACAACCCCCATTATCCACAGGACATCCAGGGCACAGAATCTCATATCTATTTCGAATACGAATCAAAACTTCCATCATCTAAACACATTTATTCACCACTAAACTTCTTTTACATGCCCCAAATCGAAATATCAATCACATCGATATAAAATTTTGTTGACAGATCTTTCGAATACAATTTGCTTGCGGTATCGAAAATCACATTCAGCGTTCGCCTGGAGCGCTCGCATCGAAATTCAACGCATTCTCTATTAGCTATCAAATTTGTGGACTGTCTGTTTTGATCTGATAGCTCGGAAACACCATTTTAAATCTTACTCGCTTGTAGTTTTGTGCTGTTTAGTATGTTCAAGTTTGGTTTTGGCAATATCATCGTTTTCAATGTAATAACGCTTCAAGCGAATTGTTTTTGTTTTGCTAAAATTGTGTGGATAGCTGCAAAGTTTATTTTTGAAACCTGCCTTTAAAGCCCATGCTAAGCAAAGAATGTTTCCAGATTTTTCAGAGCATTGTTTGCAATCACTCGGTGACTGCATGGATGCATAAGGGAAGCGTGGTGTATAACAGCTCGCGTACATTTAATCCGTTTTCGGCCGAACTATGCTCAGCCGTCATCAGCCGAGCAAAGTCAAACGAGTAGTCCTAGTAGATCTATCCGTCATTGGCCAACAAAATTAGTTTTGGTATACGCGTACCGTTCATTTACAATCGCTTGATCTGATCGGCCGATATTGGATTAGGTGTACGCGAGCCGTAAGCGTTATGAATCACCTAGCAGTTGGAGCAATGACTGGATTTTAATGATGTGGGACTTTTGCTATTATTTGGACAGTATAAATGTAAAGGATAATTACTTTATTACTAAATATCAGTCAGTAGAGGTATCCCACGGCTTTTTTCTCTTCCGCTCGTCACACAACCTAAACAGCCGTACTCAAAATTAAAGACTCTGAATCCAAGACGGCCGCAGTAAGGAGAACATGTCCGGGTAGGATTTCATCTTTGATAATACACGACCATGTGCCCCTTCTCGGCTATTGTCTATTCCGGTCTGTCCTACGACCTACACACTGGAGGACCTCTATAATGCCATAGAGAATGCAATACGCGTGGCAGTATACTGGCCAGAAAAAACATGACTTGCCGGTATCAACGATAGTTGTAAAATATTCGCTCGCAAAGAAATAAAATGCTTCTCTAGTTGCACTTCTGTGCCCAATTATGGTTGCGCTTCCAAAATATGTAATTAACTTACGAGTAATTTTCCGTAACCATTAATTACAGATCGTCTAAAATTCCGTTGTTAAAATTTATATGTGATACTGGTACAGAACTTTGTTCGAGTTATTGGAAGCAGGAACTTCGTTCAAAAATCTCGCTCGCGCTAAAAAGTTCCACCTCCCAATTTAAAATCTTCGTGTAGGGAATTTTATTGAATTTGTAATGTTAAACTCATCTTTAATTCGGAAATTTCACGTCCAGTACTGATATTGGGAAATGCATTAGATTAGGTGCTGCATATTGTGAATTTCTAGACGTCGCCTTCGTTAAACGTGATCGAGGTGTCTGGTCTGTACTGAAGCTAGAAGCATGTAACTGAACGCTATAAGGTGCTTTCTCACTAGGGGCATTTGTATGGTAATGTTACATTAAATATAACGTAAAGATTCTCTTTTTGAAGACCTATTCCTAATATTAGTATTTTACTTGTTTTATATAGAATTCCCGTCAAGACGACCTCACCTCACCTTAAAAAGCGGTCGTGAAATCCAGATGACAAGCACAGTAATGTGAAGCATCCACTGAGCATCCTCATCTTGAAGGCCTGTAAAAATACCTTTGTTTTTTTTTTGTGTAATAGGGAGCAAACGAGCTAGAAGGTCACCTGATGGAGAGTGATCACCTCCGCCCAAGGACAACTGCAACACCAGAGGTGTCACCGATGCGTTGCTTGCCTTTTAGATGGTTGGGGCTACCGGGGCTCATGCTGACCTGAACGAAACACAGAGAGTAATCTCTGCTTCACGCTGGTATTGTGTGTGGATGACGTCGTAATCCAGCACGCGTAGTACAGGAGTGGAAGGGTGAGGATGGAACAAGTTGAAATAACTCTTCAGAGCATTCCCCATTCTAGAAGTGATAGAGAACACTCAACCTGGCAATGTCCCTACGCAATTGGAGAGGCTCAAGGGTCAAAGATGCCTCTGGGTTTCCAATAATACGGATAGCACGCCGCTACAACCAGTCGAGGGCCTAGAGCAAGTTCTTGTTCTGGCTTGTAGCCTTTGTTGTATTAAATTTTAAATAGATTTGTTTTTTTCTTTTGCACCGTCTTTAATTTATATGTTAGAGAATGCCTTTTGGCAGTAAATCAGCCAATTTTGCTTTTTAGCTCATTGCATTAAATAATTAATTAATAATGTGAAAATTAAAGATTGTCTTTTAAACATTGTGTCCTCATGTTGAGCATAGTATGTATTGCTCGGTTTTCCTCTCTCACTGATATAATGTAGGAAATTATTATCATAGATAATAATTTTCGCACTGTGAAAATCGGTTCTACTCGCTTACTAATGTAATGCTCGAATCTGAACCATTACATTACAAGCGAACGATCTCAGTGAGGGAGCGCCTTTATAGCGTGGATGAAATAGAAATAGTCGGATCACCTGCTGGCGAATACCTCGTAAAATATTTTTATCGGCTCGAAAGTTGGAAGATGGCAGCAAGACGCTGTATTCAATAGGACGAAATCTTGTTACGGCAGCGGCGAGATGTTTTATTCGTCTCGTTTATACAATTGTGGATACCCGCAGAGTTTTATTATGCCATTTTCTATAAGGAATCTTCAGGTATGATTAACTTTTATCTTTTCCATTATTATTTTTTAAAAATCCAAAAATTTAGAATCTGCAATTCAGGATGGCCTAAAACTCGCTAAATGTGTCAGATTATCAATAAGCATTCAATTCATTCAATTCATTCAAGCAGCATTCAAATTCAAAACCAAACCAGCCCATGCCCAATGCCCATGTCCCTCTGCAGGACAGAAGCCTCCTCTCTTAATCTTCATCTCTCTTACTAATGTGTTTTATTTCCTTCCTTCCCAAGCAGTGGTGTTTTTTGGTAAAGAAATACGCTTTTTGTTACCCTAATTAATTATTTTTTTCTAGCCTTTCCATTTCATTAATATACTTTTTCAATAAAAATACCTATGAGAACACCTGATGTATTTAGAGGCCTAAAGCCTTTGAAAATAAAGAGAAGTTTACTGATTGAGGGCTTCAATAAATCACAACATCACCAGCATAATTTTCCCTGAAAATGCTTCTATTACGTATGGCTTCTGATTAAAATAAAATTGTCACCCAAATATCAAAGCCTAAAAATAGTTCTAAAAAACCGAGATGAATTTTTTAATGAAATCCAATGAGCAAAGTTCAAATGTTAACGAGTAACCGACCTTTGGCCTTTTTTCGCGATACCCATCAAAGTCCCAAATTATAACAGGCCAGTGGCATCGATCAAAGGTAGGGCCGTATTAATCATTTTTATTGGACAGCCAATTGGCTATTGGCTGTTCTTTAAATTAAAGCATCGTTATCTCCCTGATGCGTGGTCATTAACGGTTTCAAAAGGATTCCACAACGTATAAAAACGCAATGAGTCTGTTTATAGAGTTACAAAAGATAATTTACTCTCTTTATCTCCGGTAAAATGAAGAACGTCGTTAAGCAACCCAACTTGGATCGTGGATATAGTGTGGTCCTGAGTTTAAATCTGGCAAGAACTATTTATGTGTTCGTTGTTGAATTTCCGACTAAACCTCCGGAAAATCTCGATAAAAAACCAAATCAACCCGGAAGGCTCACCACCGTTACCTTCACGTTATATCTATATTAATATTATAAAGAGGAAAGATTTTATAGTTTGTTTGTATTGCATTGGCTCTGAAACTACTGGACCGATATTAAAAATCTTTAACCAATATAAAGTTACATTATCAGTTAGTGATAGGCTATATTTTATTATGATTGAACAAATCATTTAGTGAAAATATTATGTAAATCAAGTTCGAGAAACGCAGGCGAGAGATGCTGCTTCAACTCAATAAAAACGATTATTATTAAAATAACAACCTTGATCCACTTATTGAAGAGCTGGCAGCCGAACCTCGTTGTCTTTTGTCTTTTTTCTAACCATTTTTGCGAAAACTCTTCAAAAATTCAGCGATGCGAGTTTTGATGAAGTAATTTTACAAAAAGAAGAGGAATCCGTGTCGAATTTTAATACTTTTCATTGTAGCTAATCTAACTACGCTGGCACTTTTTGGCACTAAAACCACCTTATTTGTACATTAATACTTAAATGCAGGGTTATTAATAAGTCATCAATAACTTCGCAAGACTATGTAGCTACCACCATACACAAAAACATTTCTTCTACGAGTTTTATCATAACTCAATACATTAATTTAAAATGATTTTCCAAGCTTTTATTGCACTGTCGTGACATTTGTAAGTCTATGTTCCATTCATATACGAAAAGGCAACGATTCTGCTGATAGTGATATGAAGTACGTAGTGAGTGATTCGGATTCATACCCCGTGATTCAGAAGGGTTTGTTTTGTTTACCTTATTTTTTCGATGCCATTCGCACAGAGATAAGAACATTCAGACGTAAAATTAAATTGATATTTATTTTTGTATGAAAGTAAAATGTGTCAAATTATCAAAGTCGTAGAACAAATTCATGTTGTTGTGTATGATGGTGGCTACCTAGTCTTGCGAGGTTGTTGATGTTTTATTAATAACCCTGTTTATCAAGCAGATGGAAATAATTTTGTTTGATGTGCACTTAAGTATTTCTAATCTTATTTTATGGGAGAGACCTATGATCGGCAGTGGTCTCATCAAATTCGACTTACTTGAAATGACATCCGTTAGAGTTGCATTTGTCATCATCCGTGTGTTTACCTGAAACAAAAAATAACAAAAATTAATATCAGACGTACAGATGCAAAAAACACTAAGGCGTCGCTTCCAGGAGCAGCGAACTGCAACGAGTTGACGTTTTTCTATTCATCGTACTATCGTTGCGATAACATGGCATGATGATAATTATCGCCGCAATATACACGCTCGAAGAGGTGACGCTTTAGCCTTAGGCTGCTTTTCTACCAGAGATGTGCTGCTATGCTAAGTTGCTGTGGATGCTTTTGATATCCACCAATCAAATTCATTTCTCTTTGTTGTGTGTCTGGGTGTATATATTTAAGTATTAGAAATATTCAAGTATGTTCATTAGTCTCTGACACCTAAAGCAAGCTCTGCTTACTTTAGCGTCAGGTGATCTCGGTGTAAATTGTCCCCGATATTTATTTATTTATTTTATTGGTACACATAGCATAGCACTGGCAGAAACGGGTTCTACTATGCTAAGTTTTCAAATGACACCTGACACATGAATGCGTGCTGTGGATGCTTTCCTTACTGTCGATACATCGCATAGCTAGAGCTGAGCATCTTACTCGCAACTTGCGCCGGCGCATCTTCGTAGCACATCTTACTCGTTACGTTACATAGCATAGCATCAGCTGGAAAGGTCTAAAAGTTTAGTTTTAATTTCAATCGTTTATTGCGTATCACATTACAATTTTAAGATTTTAAATATATTAAGGTGTACATGTGACGCCCTGTAAGGGCATGGCAAACATAACTTATACTAAGTAAATAATACATTTACAATTTGTTGAATACAGTAATGACTTCGAAGTATTATGACAACTTGATTACATACGAGTAAGTCTTCGTTGAAACTTTCAGCAAAAAATTCTGTTGAGCTATTGTTTGTTAGTGAAGAGTGAAGGCTTTTGTATGTTTTTTAGTGTATTAGGTAAGTGATTATAAATTTTGATTAGCATGGTGGGTGGACTCTAGTCCGTGACTAATTTTAATTTGGAAAAGGTTGTCTTTAGTTTATTTAGGTTCTTGTTATTTCTTTTCATTATTTTTATTGGAGAATATAGATTAGGGTTTTTTTTACAAATTTACATGACTCAAGAATGTAGATAGACGTTAGAGTTAGAATTTGGTTATTGATGAAGTGTGGTTTGCAGGATTCAAGTCGATCTATGTTTGTCAAAATTCTTACGCATTTCTTTTGTGATATAAAGACTTTGTCTGTGTCGCACGTGTTTCCCCACAATATTATACCATATGATAGTCGTGAATAGGCATATGCATAATAAGCTGAGAGGGCAGTTTTAAAATCCGTCACGCGTTTTAGATGCTGGAGAGCATAAATGAAGGATGACAATTTCGCTAAAAGTGCTTGGATGTGCTGCTTCCAGCTCAGATGCATGTCTAGATGTATTGCTAATAAACTAGCCGAGTTTACAGTTTCTAATTTTGCATCTTTACAGCTGTAAGATAGTTGCAATGCAGTTTTTTGATAGGGTTTAAATTGTATGAGATTAGTTTTACGTAGGTTGAGTAGTCAATAATAAATAAATATCCCTGGACATTATTCCACACAGCGCTATCTAGCCCCAAAGCAAGCTAATTAAAGCTTGTGTTATGGGATACTAGACAACGGATAAACATACTTAAATACATTTTCTTTTGTAAATACATACTTATTATACATAGGAGACACCCAGACCAGTACAAACAGACATGTTCATGCACACAAATGTTTGTACTGTGCGGGGATCGAACCCGCGACCTCTGGTGTAGTAGCCAACTTCTTAACCATTACACCAAGTCGGTCGTCAAAGTAAGTCAGTAGTAAGTTATGTGAGCTAAGCCAGTCACAAATTTCATCTAGTTCTACATTCAATTTAGATTTCAATTCAGCAACTTCGGAGCAGGGAAACAAGACGGAGACATCGTCGGCAAAAAGAATGTAGTTTTCATCCGATATGTTGGGTAGATTAATAATGTAAATTAGGAACAGAAGACATCCCAACACGCTGCCTTGAGGGATGGAGCCAGTAACTGTTTTTTTTTTTCAGAAGTATAATATGTTATATCTCCTGTTTCATAGTTCGTGTTTTCGATTTCAACGTATTGAAATCGGTGGTTGAGGTATAATTTGAACCAGTCATGTGCCGTTCCTCTGACTCCTGTTCTGTATAGTTCCTCTAATAGGTATATGTGGCAAACTCTATCATAGGCTTTACTAATATCGAGTAAGAGGCCAACAGCGATTTTTTTGTTATTAATTATGTTCACAATATTACTAACATATTTATAGAGTGCAAGTGTGGTAGAACGATTCCTTCTAAACCCCACTTGGTTATAGTGAAAGATTTTAAATTTTTCATGGAAGGTGTAGAGACGATTTGACATAGCGGTCTCCAGTATTTTGGATGACGTCGGAAGCAAGGCAATAGGTCGGTAATTATTTATGTCAGTGGTTTCTCCCTTTTGTGGATAGGTTTAATTTTAGATATTTTTAAGGCATCTGGTACAATCCCTTCTGAGAAAGATTGATTCACTAATTTGGTATATGGGTAGGTTAACAAGAGAGCACATTTTTTGATCAGAATAGGAGGAATTTCATCAATGCCAAATGATGTTTTATTTTTGAGGTTGGATATAATTGTACTGGTTTCTTTTTCGTTGCTTATATCGCACATCCTCGCAGTATAGCTACATATCACTCTTTGATGCAATAGCAGCGGATTTCTCGAGGGGCGCATAATTTGAGTCCTTTGTGATGGACGGGAATCGCACTTATTCCACATACACGCCAGATTGTCACAGGGCTCCGTCACAAAATAAAAAGCGCCGCGCATGTCTAATTTGTGGCTCCGTCTTGTCGCCGACGTTTTTTCTTCTGCATATCAATGACATGATATCACTTGGTAATATTCAATGCTATGCGGATGGTAGCACGGTCCACGAGCGTAATTTCGAGTGCCCTGGGCACAGCAGACTGAGGAAAATAGGCGAAGACTTGTTGCTGAGCTCGACAGAGTGTTGGACCGAATTTCAGAATAGGGTGCATTCAACCTCGTCGAGTTTAAAGCCAAGAAAACACAGGTGTGTGCCTTCACGGCCGAAGCGTCACCATTCCTTCCCCATCCCACTCTTCAGGGCACCTCACGACCGGTAAAGGATAGCCTAAACATCCTCGGCATGGATGTTCGTAACAATCCTATTTCGAGACCATCACAAGAGGAGTGTTTAAAAAAAAAAAAACTATCTCAACAGTACCACATTGAGAGCGTTATTAAAACAGCATCCCGTGAACTCGGAATCCTGAACAGAGTGAGACGATTCTTCAAGCCTGGGCAGCTCTGTCTTTTGTACAAGACCTAAGTTCGCTAGTGTGTGGAATACTGCTCTCATCTCTGGGACGGTTCTGCCAAGTACTCCCGACAGGTTGCAGTGGCGTGTTATCCATATTATCGGAAACGCAAAGGCATCTATAACCCTTAAACCTCTCCAATTGCGTAGAGACATTGCCAAGTTAAGTGTTATCTATCGCTTCTACAATGGGGAATTCTCTGAAGAGTTATTCCAACTTGTTCCATCCTCACCCTTCCACTCCCGTACCACGGTTAAGTAGGTAACACAGCTACATGTATTGAAAAAGACGTATCCCAAAATCTCATCATAATCGCATAGAATTACCAAAAAATATCTCCTATCAGATCGGATCTTCCAACGCTGATCGATCACACGATTGCTACCACTATCATGTGGCCTGTCACCCCCCTCCAATCGGTTTTGAGAAGGGTGTGACGGAGGACCGTGATTAGATTATGGGGGGTCCAGCTAATTTGGTTACGGGAGGGTTTCATTTTTGCGCCGTATGCTGCCCTCTAGTTGGGCTTTGGACGTGGATTTGATTTTAATTGACAGGACGCAGGACATTGTTGAATGAATTAATCAAAAACGAATGTCTATGAACCGCTTCTAGAAAAATTCGCTTGGTCAAGGAATCAGGTGAGAGTCTAACTTGCAAACTTTCGCTAACCGGAGGATACTCTAGCCATTGAGCAACCGAGACCTTATCAGACCAGAGAGAATCAATTGATCCCAGCTCGAGTTGAATATTCTAATATTTCTGTCTTTAGATAGCATTTGCGAATGCAAAAAGACCAGAAATCCCACAATTTTTTTGAAGAAACACACTTGTGTTTGTTCACGCCTTACGTTACTGGAGCTAGTTGTATTACTCACTCACTCGTGTTTCTTCAGGTCTACTAGTAGAAATATAAAGCTACTGAAAATCACAAAAATATAAATTTAGTATGATGCCATAATTGATAAGTTCACTTGAGACGGTATGGTTGGCTCAGTTGTTGGTGACAGCTAATTTTGAGCGATACAATAGAAAAAACATCAGTAATAGTTCCTGTGACGGATTGTTTGTATGTTTAGTACATCTACCACGAGTTGCCACTTTAAATTTACGTTATCGTTCACGTAAAAAAAATGTATTGGGATGACACATGACATGACATGACAAAGTCAAATCCTAATACATTTTCGGACGCGAACGATATTGTAAATTCAAAGTTGCAAGACGTGGTAGACGTACTGAATGATATATTTCAAAACTCCTAAGTATCTTCACAAATCAGTCTCATTAAATCATTTGATCATTGTTTTCAACAAATAATAGTAATATTATTACAAGCTTTGTTGGAAACAAATGGTCAAATATTAAGAAAAAAAGCATTTAAATTTCATTACTTAATGCTTGGGAAATAAATCTATGGAGTATATATCCATCTATATTTGTGTGTATAATAAAATTCGTAGTCAATTTAAATGAGGTGTTTACCCAAAAACCCGCTCCTTCTCTAATAAATGATTCCCCCCCCCCCTTCACCTTCTTAATATCCAGTTTTATTGTAATGAATATGATAACGCATTCTGTGTTAATTAAAATCACTTTTTTAACGTTTCATTAAGCTGAATACACAAAGTAAAAATGAAAGCAAAGCTTCATTGAATGTTTTGCAAAACTGTGAAAACAGCAAACGGCATTTTTGTTATAATATTTTGACGATTATCAAAATATTAAGCTCTATTTAACTGATATCTTAAAAGAAACAAAAGTTATTGAAAGGGCAAACATACGAGTATTGAACAAACAAAATACTAACAAAAAGTATAACATTTAGCATTCTCAGAAAGTGGTGGTCCTAGTTCCTAAGTCAGTGAAAATTTGTTTTTTTTTTATTTTACTTCAAAGTTAAGGTTTTCTTGCAATAATACTGAGACTGTTTGACTGATTTTTTTAAGGTGACCTTAAAATGAAAGTTTATTAATGGTTTGAGTAACATTGTATGGACCCGTGGCGTCATTTATTTTAGAGGCGGCCAGCAATAATTTTATCACTGTTTTAAAGCACCCTAATTAAAGAACATAACTGAGTGATCAGAATTGTTCTAAGTCATATCGGAGCCGAGATAATTATGATTTCTTAAAGTGTTATTATTTGCCCTAGTTTCACCAGTTGTTTTCCTCAATATGTTCTTTCACAATTAAAAGGTTTGGTGAGTGGCCGCGAAATTTCAAAAAAGATACTAACATTACCCATACCCCTTTAATTTTACTTAGGTAGTTCCTACATCATCTACTGAGTATGCTATTTAATTTTTGTAAGTGTTTTGATAATCACCCGGTAGGTACAAATGATTTTCGAGTCGGTAAGTTTTCTTCTGCCAGTACTTTTTCAAAAAGCTAGAAAGGCCATTCAGTACAAAGACAAATTTCATTCCTTCACAGTAATTACATCATGAGTCCTCCCAACTAACTGTGAACGTGTGAAAATCTCCCACACTCGCCACCAATTAATGAATTTCCACAAAGTAATTTCAACCCTTATAATCATATCCTAAGTTTATGCGGCCGGTTATTTACTGAGCCCGGGCCATGTAATAGGGGCCTGATATTGTCCCATCGATTTAGGGATAAGTCTAATTAAGCCGGGACACCTGCTCCTTAACACGACAAGGACAGATAACGTACGTTCGAGATATTTACGACTTGTGGGTCGACATTTGTACATACTCTAATAATAAATTGGCAGGATACAGGCTGTGCGACATTCGCTGATATTCAACGATGTTGATTTACAACATGTGATTTTTTTCAAGTTAATCTTTTTTATTTTGAACATATTTTACCCAAATTAACCCGTCGCGTGTTTCTATTGTTCCGGTTTTTGCATTGTGAGTCATGTTTGCCATTTTTTTCTTAGGGTTTTCTTGCGAACACCCGTGTGTTCGGCTGACACTCAAGGGGTTGAGAGAAACATCACTTCATTATTAATTAACCAGTCTTAATCAACTTAACCAGTCGCCTCGCTAGTGTGCAATGACGACGGTACTTAGCGAACTTTAAATTTGCTCGTACTTACAACTGAGTAGTTATTTGTTTCATATAATATCACTGTGTTTTAAATAGTAAGGCTGGTTGATGTTGGTGTAAACGTTAACCGTTAGGTCGCTGCTATATTCAATTGATAAATGCATAATATTATGGGTTGCGATGACATTAATGTTAACTGGTATTTTAGTTTATTAGTGATTATAATTTAGCATGTTATCAATACTTGTATAGGCGTAGTCAGCCTCAAAGTAATGTAATAATTACATAAAACATGCCAAACTAATAGCGCAGTTTGTCGGCAGCAGTTCTCGTAGGACAATTCCGTGATAGGTAGTCATTAAATAGGTACTTCACATAACAGTACAGTGTATCAGTTCACTGATATGAGTGAGGACTGTTAAGTAATATGAGCACCTAACTCATATCAGTAAACTAAGCTAAGCTTGCTAATTAGGCAAAAGGAACCATTAAAAACTATATCTAACAACAAGTAATTGATTACACACAAAAGGCACAACGGATGACGGATGACAAGCTACAGTAGGTGTTCAGTTATTAAACAGTAAACGTCACGGACACAGCGACAGGTAGTACGTTTTGCGTCTGCATTTTAGACTGTTCCTAGAAGCAGATCTTCTTTATTCTTCTTATTATTGTTCTTGCCTACAGATGTATTTCTCCACAAGAGGCGTTAAAATAATTCAGCCTACAAGTTTCTGATACTAAAAGCCACATTACTGTTCACGCCGGTTCCGCCCTGTCGTAAATATCCCACCGCTATCCGTCTTAGTCTCAAGCACAGGAGCAGGTGTGGGCGGCCTAATTAGTCTTATCCAGCCTACGGACATGCGTTAACGCGTATATAATACTATTATAATGACGCGTAACACGTCCAGTGAGGGCGCAGTGAGAATGTTAGACACAATAAAATAATATTTGAATAATATTGACTTTTCCGTGCGATGGTACTAATTTTAAAAAAAACATTGACGTATGTACCACGTTAACCTTGACTACCTGTCACTTTTACCGGAACTCTAACAACATTAAGTTATTTTATCAAAACAAGGAACCAATTTTATTCAAATAAAATGTAAATTCTTACATAAAGAACTAAATCTTTAAACAACGCCCATTATTCTCATTAAAAACCACACCGTGAAATTGGGAATACACATGGCAAAATAAATATTTCTTATAGAACCCTAAATCTGACTTTACACACGAATAAATTCTTCTGAAAGAGTTACAAACAGCACCGGTTTTCTTGTTCCTCGTTTGTTCGGAAGCCCGTTCTTCTTAGGCCGTTAGGTTAATTTACAGTGAAACTTCAGACTTGTGGGATGTTCTTGGTTGAATTTTTAACTTGAACAGGTGAGTTAGGGTTAACTTTGTTGGCGTAATTATTTGTTGTTTGTTCAACGGTTATCTTGCAGCTGTTGTTTTGACAGTTGACCGATTTAAAAGGCAAAATGTTAACCGTTGTAGTTTTACCATCAGCGCTCGGTGGTTTTGAAGGTGGCTAAGAAGGTATCGGTGGTATAAAAGGTGGTTAAGAAAGGTAGGGATCAGCGGATTATTTTATCCATAGTTGAGCCACCCTTGCAATACCTTCACTTAACGGAACACCACAGCAGTGTGGTGTTTCTGCTAGTGATTCAGGGCTTATCCGTGAGCGGTTGTTGCGACATACTTGCAACTTCTTTTTGCTGACTATGATATGTATACTTACAAAAGTTCCACTTGACATAGCCTTGCAGGATCGGCACACTATGAGTAAAATCGCACGTTCAAACAGGGCACGGTAACTGCTCACTATCAGTCGGTAAATGCTTACCGACTTGCTTGCTGAAGTTTTAAAAAAATCGCTGATTTTTAGGCCCCACGTTGGGCGCCAGTTTAGAAGAGGATTGTTATACTTCGAGTTCTTTATCTGTTATTATTTAATCTTTACTGAAATTCAAAATATTTGTAAAATACTCGTAGTTCTTTCGATTGTTTGAAGGTACTTGCCTTACAAAACAAAATAACGGAATAAAGTGAATGGAATAACGTAAACATATACTTGAAAGTTCGTTCAGTTCACTGAGATTTTCATAGCTTAGTATTTAGAGCAGCCTTCCTGTTTGCGGAAGACGCGGGTTTAAACCCCATTCGATATCGTCAAGGGACGAAATTTGTTTTTTTCCAGTTCTCTATTTGAAATTCTATGTAAGAAAAATGCTTAAAAAAAAGTGGCGTGAGTGTTATAGGGCTATCTAGTTTTGTATTAGAATAATAAATTAACAAAAGAAAGAAAAATGTTCTCAATCAGCGTAAGATTCATAATCCGGTCCGATTCGATAACACCTTTTAGATCGATTAATTTAACTCCTAAATTCTCCGGATCAAGCTTTCCAAGTTTTTATCCGAACCGGAAGTTCCTCGCGTAATTTATTATGTATTTTTTGCTATTAATAATTACGAGAATAATCCCGTTGCTAGGACAGGATCTCTGCTACAGGATGTAAATGTATTTAAAATTGTACAATCTATACATACCTACACAGATTTGATGTAACTGGTGTATCGATGTTTTATGAAAGTAGCGCTATAGGTTAAACTCATATTTCATTACCAGATGACCATGATGAAAAAAATATGTAGTGACCAAAACAATAACTTTCATTAATTCTAATGAAAACGGGCTTTTGCAACAGAACAAAAATGTATGATATATCCCAAAAAGAGATCAGTGAACACATATTAGCTGCCACAGAATTGTTAAAGATGTCAACTTACAATGCAGAGAGGTTTGATTCGCTTATAAGTAAACAAATCACTTGCAATAATTGTTATCAACAAGTAGTGGAGATGGATACTGAATTGTCACGTGTTGAGGCCACGCCAACTGACTTATCAGAGCCTGCTAAGGTGGATAAATGTAATACTCCACAGGCTGCTCCAAATAATACTTTTATATTTTCTGACGAGCTAGGCCAAGGATTAGGCATATTGTTGTCTAAAAAATCGAATCAACAAGTAATAAATTTATGCCATCCAGGTATGTTCTATTCTGACCTGGTTAGTAACATCTCAAAAGAGAAGCTAGGGGTAAACTCCACTGTGGTTGTCTTTCATGGAGACTGCCGATCATTGACAAAAAAAGGGTTAATTAAAAATATTGAAACAATAATGGGCATTCAATCAAAGAACAAGTGTAAATTTATTTTGTGTGCATTCCCATACTCAAGTACCTCAAGTACTTCAAGTCAGAACAAGGTCATCCAAGACCTTAATTTAACTTTGTATAATCTGACATGTCGTCATAGTGACATTGACTTTTTTGATACAAATCTGTTTGTACCATACTTTAGGTTAACTGAAGATACTATGTATCTTCCCATTAGGACTAAGCAGAAACTAGCTACTTTGTTAGCAAATAACATTAACAATGCCGCTATTGGCAGTATTTTCTATTCTGACATTAGTACTAGTACTAATTTATCTATTTCATGTGATGCTCCTTCAGCGTCTTGTTTAAACTAGGACCTAGGACAACAGCCAAGCCCAAATACTTGAATTTATTCCACCAAAATATTCAAAGCTTGACGGGCAAAGATTTAGAAATAGAACTATTGCTGGAAAACCAAAATATTGATATTTTATGTTTTACTGAACATTGGCTGACTGATGAAAACTATCAGTCTTTTGTCCTTAATAATTTTAGATTATCAAGCGCGTTCTTTAGAAAAACCACTATTCATGGTGGTTCATTAATTTTTACTGCAAATAGTTTGAAATGTAAAGATCGCACTGACATTGTAGGCCTGTCCATAGAGCGTATTGTCGAATTGTCTTGTGTTGAGTTAGAGGGCTTTGTTGTGATAAGTGTATACCGTCCCCCAAAAACTAACTTAAATAGATTTGAGACAGTTATGGAGGAAGCTTTGGGTAGGTTAAGTGCTAAGTCTAAACCCATTATTGTGTGTGGTGATTTCAATATAGATTTGCTAGTAAACTCATCTGAAAGCAATAGGTTATTGTCGCTATTTAAATCCTTTGGTCTGGATTATCAATTCCATGAACCCACGAGGATAACAGCCACAACATCTACTTGTCTGGATAATGTATTTTGCAACTGTGTACCCATTGAAAAGGCAATAGTAACTGAATTAAAGTCTGATCATTGTGGGCAGAAGATAACATTTTTAGATTTAACTAACAATAGCGTTAATTACAGGAAAATAACATGTAGACCGAAGACGGGTAATCGCATTAATAGTTTTAAAACTAATTTAAAGCATAAAGTATCTTCCATTCCTTATAAGCAGGGTGACCCTGATGCAGTCTACAAAAGACTGTTTGATTGTGTTAAAAATGAATTTGATGCTTGTTTTCCCACCAAACAAGTTACTTGCAGAGTTTAATCTAAGTTTTGTGAATGGGCCACGCCTGGAATTTACAGGAGCAGACGTAAGATGTATGAGTTGTACGGCATGAAAAAATACAATTTCGATCCACTTTTTGTTGAGTATGTCAAGAACTACTCCAAAATATTCAGAAAAGCCTGCACTACAGCTAAGGCATTGCACATTCGTGATAAAATATCAAAGTCCACTAACAAAATAAAAACCACTTGGGACGTCATAAATCACGAAACAGGTAAAGCTAAACAGCGCGATACCTCATACAATCTTAATATTAACAATAACATCTTACAATCAGAAGCATCTGTTGCTGAAGCATTTGATAAGTATTTCAGTAATATACCTATAATCACTACAGCTTCATTAAATTCCTCACCAACTAGAGCGGAACATTTGTTGAAAGATAATGTATCTTGTTGCAGTGTATTCTTTAAATTTAAACATGTTGAGTCACTAGATATAATAAAAGCATTCAGATTAATTAATTCAAAAGATACCGCTGATCTTTGGGGTATATCAGTCAAAATTGTTAGCTACATAATTGACGTGATTGCCCCTTATTTAGCCGTAATATTCAATGATTGTGTTGATGAAGGTGTTTTTCCAAACTCAATGAAACACAGTAGGGTTGTACCACTTTTTAAATCAGGCAACAAACAAGACCCAGGTAACTTTAGGCCTGTTTCAATCCTACCAGCTCTAAGTAAGATCTTTGAAAAAATCATTCAAGAACAACTATTAAGCCATTTTTATGAGAACAATCTCTTACACAGTGAACAATATGGATTCACGAGAGGCCGTTCTACTACTGATGCTGGCATTGCACTTCTAAAACACATCTTTAGGGCTTGGGAGAATTCACAGAACGCTCTTGGCGTCTTCTGTGACTTGTCCAAGGCCTTTGATTGCGTTGATCACGATACACTTATACGCAAGCTTGATTTTTACGGGGTTAGGGATAATGCTTTAGATTTGGTAATTTCGTACCTTAGTTTAAGAACTCAAAAAGTTGATGTTAACAGTGTACTCTCTACAGGATCACAAGTTAAAATGGGGGTCCCTCAAGGATCCATTCTAGGTCCATTACTATTTCTGATATATATAAATGATTTACCTTTTTACTTAAAAGATATTTGTGATGTTGTATTGTTTGCAGACGATACATCTTTAGTTTTTAAAACTGACAGAAATAAAAACCTTTTTGATGATGTTAATGACGCACTTTCAAAGGTTTTACAATGGTTCACAGTAAATAATCTACAGCTTAATGCAAAAAATACTAAATGTATTAATTTTAAGTTGCCTAATGTTAAAGATAACCCCATTAGTCTAAAAATTGATGGTAATACTATGAAGCTTGTAGATACAACAGTTTTTCTTGGAATCACACTAGATTCAAAACTGCAATGGAACCCTCATATAACAGCTCTCTCAGGCAGACTTAGTTCGGCTGCATTTGCAGTGAGAAAAATTAGGTTATTAACAGATGTTGATACTGCTTGTTCAGTTTATTTTAGTTATTTCCATAGTGTAATGTCTTACGGCATTGTACTTTGGGGTCAAGCGGCGGATATACAAACCATCTTTATCCTCCAGAAGCGAGCTATCAGATCCATCTATAAGCTTCGTGCACGGGCTTCACTTAGGGAGATTTTTAAGGAAATTGGTATCCTCACTGTAGCGTCACAATACATTTACAATTGCATTGTTTTGGTGAGAAAAAATATTGGTCTCTATGCTAAACACAGTGACATACATTGCAGAAATACTAGGAATAAGGATAAAATTGCACTTCCACTTATAGATAAAAATGCCTGGGTATAAGCGCTCTGCTCGATGCGGGATTAAATAGCTCTATTGTAACAGATGTTTTATTGTAAGAGTTAATAGGTACCTAGTTTGTATGTACTGACTAACAATTTTTGTTTTTGAATTGTTTAAAATGAATTCTTGTTATTATATTCTTATAAGGTTGGTTTTTTCTCTTTGTTTTATATTCTTTTAGGTTTATTTGTATCAAAATGACACACTGCTTGTACTTTACTAACGCCTGTTGTAAACCCAAAACAAGTTTAAAAAAGTAACTGCTGAGTTTCTCGCCGGGTCTTCTCAGCAAGAAACAACTCCGACGCGGTGGTAGAGTCGCATTATGTCTGTATACTGTTTATTTACATATCCATATTATTATGGTATTTATGTCTATTATTTAGTATATTTTGCTGTAAATTTGACGATTTGAAAGTACTGATACAGTCTATTTGAATAAAATTATTTGAGTTTGAGTTTGAGTTTCAAACAGAGTTCAGTCCGCTCGTGACCACCGAGAAAAAATAGGTAAAATAATTTACCGAAATTTTGTTTCGTTGCAAAAAACCGTTTTTATTAGAATTAGTTAAAATGCAACAAAAGTTTAAAATGACTTTAATTGTTTTATTTCAATAACACTCAATTAAAGATGTGAAAACAAAGGAGATAGGATAGGATAGGAGAGAGGAGGCTATTTATAAGATCACCCAGCATTGCAAAACAATCTCGATTATTTTTATCTAAATCTTCGCTAATAAGGGGTAGGTGACTATTTTTTCTGAGGAGGTGTTGTCGACTGACCTCTCAATAATAGAAACATTGGTAGAATAAATATTTCGAAAACACGAAAACTCCCCGAGATATGGCAATTTTAAAAATCATATTTTTGGACTTGCCCAAAACGCTCCCTACAAACTGTCGCAAGATGGTGACGTCACAGGTCGCCTATTTCTATGCGTTCTGCAAGACACGTGTTCGGCAACTAGATTAAATTTGGCGTATATGAATATGGTTTCGTAGAAAAAGTTTACTATAAGTGGTGTTAAACTTATTATATTTATTTTACACTTTTAAAAATAGACTTTGAACCGGAGTTAGAAGAGCCATAAGATTAGTTTTCCCTAAGTAAACAAACTTATAGTTTTCATATGCCTCTTTTTTTAATGTTTTTTTTCAATTATTTTGAATATTTTTTAGAATTCGATGAAGTTGTCAACTACTTTTAATTTACTGTAATTTTCCCAAAACTAAAAACAGAAAGCTTAAGCGACCTGGATAGCGGCGGAGCAGCCGTCTTTATGTTTATTTCGTTACTACCAATTAAGATTTATTATTACATATTTGTCTACTGTCATTTTCTGTTTATTATTGTTTGCTTTTGCTTATCGTATTTTTGTAATTTCACATTTACAACCGTTTCGTACGTCCTTAAATACACGACGGGTTCGAAAAATTCGCGTACGAATGTTGTTGATAACCAACTGCCAAATGGGTTTTCAAAGACCCGGCGGGTGGCTGGTAGGTAGGTAATTATAGCTCGCAAGTACATGGAGTGACAGTGGCCTGGCATTAGATGTCTAAGTGATCTATCACCAACCAGAATTTGGAAAAATAGATGGATAATATACTTTATTTTAATTTAAACAAAGGAAGTTACAGCTAAGTATTACATTCAAAACAATGACTATTGCGGCTGTAAGGTTTCCGATAGCTCAAGAAGAAAATGAACAGAAAGCTGGTCAGTAGGGTGAAGCCATTTTGATTTTATTTCATAGTACTTTTGGAATACCTGTGCATAGTTGCTCTTATAGCTTATAAATAATGGGGTTACCTGTACCTAGGACAGTTCTTCACCCATTGAATGTCATCTACGGTGCGAATGTCGCAGCCCTCCCAGCTGGTTGACCTACATCTGCACTGTGGAGTGCATTCGGCAGGCCAGTCGACCGTCAAATGTATCGCTTACGAGTGCAGACGCACAATGTAATGTGGGAGTAGCAATTGCACACACTGTTTAAGAAGTAATCAATTCGAAATGATGTTTATTTAGAAGCACTACCACAACTGTTTTTTGCCAAAGTTAGGAAAATAAGATCAAAAAAATAATACATTTTTTTTAGCTGTTTTAGTGACGCTTATGCTCCGTGGCGTTAGTTTATTATTTGTGACATAAATTTTGATTTTTTAAAGTTAGCAAACAAGTATGTTGAAGCGATAATTTTTATAACTTGAAATTACAGGAAAAATGAAACACCGATAAATTGGAAAAAAAAATAGTAAAAAATGGCACTCTACTGAAGACAACTCCCTGCTTCTGAATTATCAACTTAGTGAATTCTTTTTTCTCAGAATTGTTTGCTCACAAATTAGAAATTTCTGCGAAGCCAAAGTCAATTGACAGATCAAACGACGAATAAATAAGCGCCGCTGTCCACGAAGGCGTAGCTATAAAGACGCGTACTCGTCATAATGGTACGCTTGTTCTACAGCCTGCTGGTGAGATACAAAATTAACTCAACTCTTCGTCGATCAACGGTAGAGACGCTACATTTTATCAAACCTGGTAATAGCTGTCTGCCAAGAGATATCTCTTCATAGTATAAAACAAAGTCACTTGCCGTCGTCTGTACGCTAAACCTTTCTAACTACGCAACGGATTTGAATGCGGTTTTCATCAATACATTAAATGATTCAAGAGGGAGAAACAAAATTTATTAATTTCTACGTCGTATCAGTGCAAAGCCGGGGCAGTTAGCTAGTAAGCTATAAGAACAGGCTAAAATATAGTCGACATATTACTAATTCTATGAAAAACACGTAGACCTGTCATACAAATAAACAGTCGTCTCTCACTTTTCCTCAAACTGCCTTGACGTATATTACTCGTTATACATACGTCACAGTGGCAATTCATCTTAATTCGTACGAAATTGTACCTTATGCTCTACGTGGTGTTCCTTCAGAGAGAAATAATGGCTTTCTGGAACCGTCTTTGTTTTATCTCTCCGTCTTTATGAAGTTAAATGTGACAGCTTTAGTCAATTTCTTTTTTATTTCAAGAATTTCTGTTTTCTCTTTCGGACTTTATTGAATCTGACATTGATGCCAGAAAGGTGTACTATAATTTTCTAATGTGATAATTCAATTTCGGATTAAAAAGAAAATTATTCGAATGGTGTGTCGTATTCTTCTTCTTCGAATTATGACTGGACGTAACTGTCTATATAAGTTTGTAGTTACATACTGATATTTGCAGTATTACTGTGCATAGTTTGTGTCAGAAAATCTTGATGTATGTTGTCAGTTATTATTATTTTAAGTAATTTGAGTGTCTATTTGTACCAATTTGTTGTATGTTGTACAGAGAAATATTTTTAAAGTCACCATTTAACTACTGCAATGGTTAAACGCCGCTGAGCATATAATTTATATACAAGGAACTATCTGCTCGATGTCACCGGGACAACAAAAAGAGAGCTATTCTTGACTTCATTCTAAGCTCACTATTTACTTCGTTACAATTCCTATCATTGAATAAAAATTTATAACAAATTACCAGTAGACTGGAAGAATCTATCTCTAAATAATATAAATGTAAATTCGAAATTTGGTTTGTTTTTTTTTTTTTTTTTAAAAACCTAGCCAAATATTTTGACTGCAGAACAATCTGATTTGTTTTGTTTTTAATATTGTTTTGTGCTTGTGAATTACATTTAATTTATTTTCATAGATATTTAATTTTAATATTGATAATTGACATTATTTAATTGCTAACACTGGCATTGTATTGCTTGCCCCAATAGGTGAATGTGTCTGTCCTGCTTTTTTGTAATTTGTATAAGTATCAACCTATATGTGTACCACATTCTTGCGAAATACATATTCTTATTCCTATTTGCTTCACTCGTTATTAAAAGCGAAAATGAAATCTTTGCATATTTAGTTGCCCTCACCTTGAGATCTTAATACAGTCCGTGATTTACACTCCAGCCACTTCCAGAGATGTAATTTACCGTCAACGTATGACACGCTTGAGTCAGTTCAAAGAGAGATATTAAATAATTCTGGTACGCACAGGTGTGGAAGTCACACTGCGTGGCTAACTCGCGGGTGGTGGGCCGGTTATTATGTAAAACCACCCTTACTTGATGCGAATTGTTTGTGAAAGTACAGCTAAGTGTAGACCGAGTCAAGTTCATGCATGAGAGTTTGAGGAAACGTAATTATTCGTAATTATTATTCAGATATAACAATTGGTGTGTTCCAACTGGTATCCTTAAAAATCGTGCTAAGGTATTTTAGTCGTGTGATCAATCGAGGTTGCAAGATTTTCAAATTAAAGGCAAATCTTTCTTCTTCGTGGAATTTATCACTCTTGCATTCTGAACTTCTTACCGTACCGTAAAAAAAATCAATTATTTCAAAATGTTGGATCGAGACGCGTATTCAATCATCCACTCTAAAAATTTACGCAGGTCTATGTGCAGTGGATTATGTAGATGCTACGGCTGGAATATGATCACGATAAATTCTCGTATTACAAAATATTTGATCATTTTGAATATAGATTCCAGGTCAATGAACCCCTTATCCTCCTAGAGCGTGGGTTCAGCCTACTATTGACTGTACAGAGTTACATGTTAGGTGTGAAGGGTGTGACCTTTTAGTTTGACCGGTCGTAACAAGCAAGTTGAGTAGTGGACGAGCTTTTACATACCTGTAAAAAGGAAAAACTGTGTTACAAACATAAATGCTTTTATAAACATGTTTGTCAAATTAAACCCTAATCTTTTTAAAAAAGCTAGAGATTTATATCCCCGAAATACTAGAAATTGTAATAGACTGGTCCTTGAGTTCATCCTAAAAAGTATATTATGTCCATAGTTTTAATCCATAGTTTTGCATGTGTGTATTAATTTATAATAAGATTCCACAATATATAAAAGACATGTCCTTTAATTTGAAAGTTGTATCTGTTATTGTTGTCCAAGTACTAAGAGTATAAACGGTCTTTAAAGTTATTCGCAAAATTAAATATTCATTATCGTCAATTTTGTTGAATCACTATCATGAAAACACTCTTATTGCAAAATCTTTTCACACATATACATAAACATTTAGGTAGCTTTCGAATATATTTTTTATTAATAATAATTCCCTAGGTGTAAGATCCAGTTCGCCGGTAGACTAAAAAAACACCCCAAATTATTAAACACTAACAGTCTTACTACAAAAAAGTTAAACATCTGTTGAGCACGTGTTTAAAAAAAGTGTTACCACCTAACTGCGTATTACGATTGTTTAGAGATAGACACGCTTTAAACATGGTTTAAATTTAAACACCCGAACACTCTTGTTTTGCATGTGTCTAACCCCAAAATTAGAATTCTGTTTTTATAAACTCTCGACTCGTGAGACTTCATAGACGAAATGGATGTTGAATACATGGAAACTGTTCGTGAGAATACTATAAACCGTGTGAGAACTAATCCGTTCGAACAATATGACGATGTGAAATTTAAAAATAAATACAGATTCAGCAAAGCTTTTGCTAATAAAATATTGGATCTAGTTTTGGAACGATCTTCCTAGCGAAAAAAGCCCATTTATTTCTTAACATGCCAACAACACTAGAGGAACAACAGGAAACCATGATAGGATTCAGAAGCATAATTATGTAATTTCCCCACAGTGATTGGATCCATGGACTGTACTCACATAAGGATAAGAGATTGGGTGGAGATATGAGTGAAGCATATGTTAATCGAAAGGGTTATTTCTCCATCAATGTCCAAGTTCTGTACGAGAGATTGCTTTTAGCAATAAGACCGAATTTAGGCGGTCAAATTGTACATCAACTTTCTCTGTAATCCTTGATTTTGCCTCTGTGTTTTGTGCAATAAAGAGTATCTTATCTTATCTTATCTTATGATTTGGCTGTTTCTAGACTGCTTTACACCAAAATAGTAAAATTGACAATTCATTTACACGAATTACAAAAAATACCTTTTTTCATTATATTCATGTGTTAAAAACAATAATTAGAAATAATAAATCACCAAAAACTATGCACTTATTTGTAAGCGATCTGCATAGAATGGAACGGATGAACAAATGTCTCGCTGTGTTACCAAGAGCAAAATAAATTGAATTAGATCGACGTTGTCTAAGAAGGCACGCTCTAAACTTGGTTTTGTGGTAACGAAAATAAACAGCCGCTAAACACGTGTTTACCGCTTTGACAAGTGTTTAGATAAACACGTGTTAGACCATTGCTTAAATCCTTTTTTGTAGTAAGACTGTATTTGTCCATCAGCGGCGCCGCCCACGTAGACTATTTCTCTCTTTTAAATACAGCCTAAGTCATTCGCTCATAGCATGTAGCATTATAATGGTCTAGGAACTGTTGTTGCGGAGCCTATTTAATACAAACAATCAAATCTTTTTTCTTTATAATTTATGTATGATATTGATATTGTTTGTGGTGTGTAGGAAGATGTTGTTAGTACAATTAATAAATAAATATGCGCCAGACAACACACCTCTTGTAATGGTCTCGAAGTAGGGATTTATATCCCTGTGTTACGAGGTACCACACAAGGAAATAAGCCAGGGGCGTCTCCCAGCACACCCAGACCCGAGTCAATTCAGAAAAGATCGTTTCCTGAATTGACCCGACCGGGAATCGAACCCGGGACACTAAGGAAATCGAGGCGAGAAACCGTGTTGAAAAAGTTGACTTGTACACTAAACATGCATATTAAATTTACATACACGTTCGATCTCCAATTCTTGATAACTGGTTACCCCTTACCCTGTTCGGTACGATTAATTAGTAGAGACATGTCGAGAGCATCGAGAGTTCTTCAGTGGAGGGCACTGAAGACGCGTTGACTAGAAAAACTACTTGATCTGTTTGAGTGGAAGTTGCAATGTCATCATTATGAAATAACATTCCTTATAGACTGGCCAGGTGCAGTGGTAGAGTCCTGACTTGAGCAGTGCAGGATGTTGGCTCGATCTCAGGACAAACATCCATTTAAGGGGCATTCTAGTTTGTGATTCAACATAACGTACCATTACGACTTTATCCGAAACGGGGTAGTCAGAAGCAACTGACTGCTGCCGTCATGGTGAACGGAACACTCATAAGCCCACTTTTCACCAATGGTAATAAAACCCAACGTGGTAGGTGGTGAACCTTCCGCCGTTATCCGGGTTGATTTGGTTTTTCATCAATGTTTTCCATCAGCGGAGAGTTAGTCGGCAATTAAACAATGAACAAAAAGATTTTGGTTCTGGCCAGATTTGAACTCGGGACCACAGGATCCGCGATCCGATTTGGGGTGCTCAACCACTGCTACGACGCCAATGCCACAACACAGAAGCTGTAGTGAATGTCAGTCTAAATATTTAGTGTTTTTAGGTAGATTGAGTCTGCAAGAAGTACAATAGCACTTACAGTAACATCGACATATTTCATGGAAGAATAGAACGATTCCATGGCTTATTGAAAAGACCAGCGAATCTTATCTGGAAATAAATAGTAAATCTTGCTTCACTAGTAATAGCATGCAAACTAACATACTTAGTTGATATCTTTAGGTGTTGTTTTGATAGCCTTTTTCTCTTTGATCGCAATGTTGTCTAGATCATTACTTCATGTATTGCCCAACAGTGAGAACATTAAATGCCAATGTATTAGAAATAGCTGTTTGTTTTCCTTAATAAAGAAAATAAAAATAAGGAGGACAGAAAGAGCAAGTTTTGAACATTTAAGAAAGTATTACTTAGCTTTTTAAAAGGTAAGACCGATCATCGTCAAATTCAATTATTTTATCTTAGTAATTATTTATTTATTTAAGTTTAAATTAGCGTAAATTTATTAACAGTGAAACCTTATTAAAATCTAAAAGTCTAGGAAATATTTAAAATGGCATGGCTTTTTTTCTAGACTTTCTTACAAATTGTCTCCAAAATATTTCCCAAACAAATACTTTTACCGTACCAGAGATTTACCTAAAATGAACGCCTTAAAAATCCAAACCTGATGAGATGACGTCTTTGATGACGTAAACGAAATGCCTTCCAGCGAACAACTGAATTGAGGCATACAATATTCAGGAACCTTAGCCGTTTTAGCAACAAAGGAGCATATGACGTAATAACAAATACGTGTTCATGTTCAAGACGAAAGAAATTTACTGCCGCGACATTAATAATTTCACTCCAAAAGGAACCTTCAGTTTGATTTTACGCGAATTCGTTTTGCAAAAGGTGAAAAGGAATCTTCACATGCTGACATTTGTACTTAAGCAAATGTAACCTTTAACGTGAGACTTGAAGGTGCAGTTTTGAATATTCTAATGACATCGTAGGGATGTTTGAAATACGTCGCCTTGTAAATTGATACCGAGTGAACTGTGTCATTACCGGTAGAAGACAATATGTATTTCATCTATATAGCAAACGCAAGCAAATGAGTTATGTTGGTATGAGTAAAACGTTACAAAATGGCGAAAGTAATGCTAATGGTGAAGGAATATACATATTTGCAGATATAAATAATTTTAAACAGAGCTGATGAGAAAAGGAAAGTTGTTTTGTTAATCTGAGAATAAGAATATTCATTTCGCACGAATGTAGTACAGAAAATAGTGAGAGTGAACAAGACACATTCACCCATTGAGGCATGCAAAGACAATTTTAGTTAGCAATTAAATAATGTCAACTTTTAAAATTATAAATAAAAGTATTCATTCATTATCTCACAAGCACAAACACAATTAAAATCAAAACATGCAGCTCGGTTGTAAAAACGTACGTAACGTGTAGGTGAGTTTCAGTCACTTAAACTACAAAAGTTGACTTCAGAAGTATGAAATTGTTGGTTCCATAACTAAACACTAGGGGCGCTGTGGCGAATACCCATACAAAAACATCAACGTGGTTAACGAGCCATCATTGGTGTAAACTCATGGTAGACATACTAGACTTATCTTGCTGCTCTACCACTCGTAATGCTAGTATTATTTGGCTCGTTTGGTGCAGGTTGTATTGTACCAGTAAATATTTTTTTAAAGCAGTCTGTTAGTCTTTCTACACGTGCAGCCTATGGGTTAGTTTCACGCGGCGGACGTACAGTGACCCACGCGTGCAATAGCATTTTGTTTTGGGGGAGAAGCTGTGAGTATAACTCTTTAGAAAGCTTTCGTGCTTCAGAAGAGAGCAATAAGAACTATAGTCCGCATTCGGCAGCAAGACTCTTGTCGGGAGCATTTTAAAACTCTCGGTAGAATCACTGTTCCTTGTTTGTACTCGTACATCCTAGTTTTACTTACAAATTGCTAAGCACAAAAACAAGTATGAGTCCTCGGAACAAAAAACTTAGAGAGAGGGCACAAGAAGGGTACAAGAAGGAAAGATTTCCCTAATAGGAAGTTGCCGGCTAGACTTGTGGTTATGCATTGCTCTGAATATCAGGCACCTCTTCTATTCAACAAACTACCTAGTGAATTAAAAGGTTTAATATACCATAGTAGCTTTAAAGCAGAATTGAGGTATTTTTTGTTGAACAACTGCTTTTACTCAGTAGAGGAGTATATTGAAAGAAATCGAACGTAAATTCTGCAGACTAATTTGTAATTTATGAATTTTGACCCAAATAATATTTTGTTTTTGCACGTGTTATTATTTTACTTTTATTGAATCGTTTTATTTTAATTTGTAAGAATTTTGATATTAGTATTTAATTGTTTATTGTATTTTCGTTCAATCAGATAATTATATTGTAATATTCAACGCAATGTATATTGTTTATGAATAAATGAATTTAATTGAATTGTATTGAATACAACAATGCGTTCAGGTTCTGATAGGGCTGCCGCGATATTGCAGCGCATCTGGGATGTTTGCAGATGCGCAGGTTGATGGCTTTGCAGCCATCATCCGCAAGCGGTGGGTTTCTCTGACATGCTTCTGAACGTATTTGCAGGCCGGTGGGACTCTCCTCTCTTAGCAACGTGGATGCAAGTTTACACTGATGTAAGTAAATAATGCTTATTAACTGTATTTTTATGTGTAATGTACTTACAAATTGGTATAAGAATTGTTACTGACACTATATGAGTCATTCTTGTAACTCGAAATAAATTATTTGAATTGAATTGAATTGAATTGAATTATTGGAACGCTGTCATTACGATAGAGCATATACGACCAGTTTCCAGCTACTATGCCTCTTTGCTTAATATATCACGAAATTAATCCATCTCTACATTTTGTGGCTAAAATGAGGACTATGTATCGTAAAGTCCAAACATTTATAATTTTTGATTCTTTTATAATGCAAACAGTTTTTATGCGATCTGCTGTTAGCGCTTGTGTTTCAAACTATTCTTACATGGGTCTCTTCGAGACAGGAGTGAAAATGTGCCAAATAAACAACACTGAAATAACGATACTGAATCTACAAAGAACATTGAGCAAGTGAAATTAAATAGTTTCTAATTACGAACTAGTAAGAAGGCTACCATCTGTACTTTTATATACTTACTTATATTATGAAGAGGAAAGATTTGTTTGTTTGTATTGAATTAGCTCCGAAACTACTAGTTCGATTTAAAAAAATATTTCAACGATATAAAGCTACATTATCAGGGAGTGACATAAGCTACATATTTTTTTTAATTTACGATATATTTTGACTGGAAAGACAGTTTACGCGGACGGAGCCTGTCTGAAATAAATGTAATGCAAATTTTAATACGTACGTTATACGTCATGCCACTATGCGTAAAAAGGTAGCCTCCCTCATGAACCGAGTGTGCAGCAGCCACAATAGCATCCTGAGAGCTGTCGGGGGTGGCTGCGAGTGTCCTATCAGCCACCACTGGACGACTGTGCAAGTAATTACTCATTAAATTTTATAATTTTATTTGTTAATGTTAATTTTTGTTTTTGTAATTATTTATTATATTACTTAGTATTTTTTCACATAAATTCAATTGAATGTAATGTGTAGATCTTGTATGTTAATTTAATGATTTATGTTATGTAATATGGGTGAAATGCCTGAAACAAATGAATTTCATTTCATTTCATTTGATAGAACATTTATGTAAGCGACGTCATTGCAACTTTGTATAATCTGAACAAGCTGTGGAAAGAACAGTATATATGATAGCCGTATGTCTACCACAAGGTGACAGCATTGACTGCGCTGATGTTTTTGTATGAAATTTCGGTACAGCGCCCCTAGTGGGAATAATTGGAACCAAAATTCAACTATCATAGTTGTTTATGACAGAAACTTAACATAACATACCATCACGACTTTATCCCAAACGGGGTAAACAGAGGCAAGTGAACAGTCACTTGCCTCTGTTCACGCCGTCATGGTGAACGGAACACTCAGAAGCCCACTTTTCACCAATGGTATTAGGACTCAACGTGGTAGTTGGTGAGCCTTCCACCGCTATCCGGCTTGATTTGGTTTTTATCGATGTTTTCCATCACCGGAGCGTTAGTCGGAAATTAAGTTTTGACCAAATTTGAACTCGGGACCACACGATCCGCGATCCGAGTTGGAGTGCTTCACCACTAGGCCACGACGCTCTCCAACACGCGACGCAACAGAAACTTATGGAAGACATACTGAACAAGCAGTGGAAAGAACAGATAACAGTTTTAAAATAACCGGCCAAAGCAAAACTGGCCTTCAAACGCTGTTTTTCATTAGTTTTCAGCTGACTCCTATACCAAGTCAACTGCAATATCAGCAGTACGCGTACTAAAGTCGCCGTAATCTCGTTATCTATTCATATTTCATGTTACACTCGCAAGTACTGTGATATATCCCATGTGACATATCGAGATTGGGTCTGTCGCTCATTTCGAAAGCCCGAGCTCATCCCTAGCGGAGAGGGTAATTTTTCCCTACCTTTGGGGAAATGGGAAAATGTAAAAATGTTCTTTTTACGTCAGCACTGATATTCGTTTGCTTATGTGATTATTAGGTGAACACAGATACATTGTAGGCGTTGAGTTGTTTATTCCAAACCAGATGACGCGCGTGATGTGTTAGAGGATTTTGCGAGCGTTTCGTTCTTGCTAGCGTATTGTAAATCGCTTTGATAAATAAATAATATGAAAAAGTGCCATACTTAAGTTTCCTCCTAAGTAGGTACTTTGAACATATAATTTCCTACCTGACCAATCAATAGCTGCCAGATGAGCTCTGTACGTCTAAAAATTTGTATTGGGATTTAACATGACATGACATGACAATGTCAAATCCCAATACATTTTTTTAAGTGAGCGATAACGTAAATTTAAATTTGCAACTCGCGGTAGACGTACTGTAAGGTTTCATGCGACTAAACGACAGCTAGCCTTTCGGTGAAGTTTGCAACCTTATTCAAAGCAGGAACACATCACTGTCAAAGCAGTGTTACGTACTTGACAGAACCGGCTAAAAAAACAAAATTTCATCATGACGTGAAAAATTTTACCAAGTTCGACAAAAACAAAAACACTCGCGACAGTACGACTGGCCGTTTGAGCGATTCAGACCGGTATCCCGTGTAAACTCCCTGTGTCTGTGTGCGTGATCAAAATGGCGGTTTGTTCTAAGCGGAATATCTGTCCAGGCCGCCGCTCCGCATGCGTAATTTGTATTAATAGTAAGTCTGCTTTTCCACTAGAAATGTGCTAAGCTACGTTGCTGTGGATATGTTTGATAAACACTAATCACATTTATTGATCTACATAGCATAAAACACTTGTGGAAATGGGTTCTACTAAGCTATCTTTTTAATATGAGATATGACATGATACATGGATGCGTGCTGTGGAGGCGTGGCATGGATGCGTGCTCTGCGTGCCTTGTCTACTGTCGATACCATGTCACATAGCTCAAGCTACGCATCTACCTCGCACAGCTACCTTGCGGCGCGCATCTTCGTAGCACATCTTAGGCCCGCCGCACCCACATACACGTATTGCTTGAAGCAGCTAGTATCGACAGCTTCAAGCTGCGACTTCATATGAAAAAATACAGTATTCTACGTACACACATACACGGAACCGCCCGAGCAGTTGTGACTGCTTTTGATGTTAGCCAGTGATCAACATACACGGACCGTTCTTGCTGTCAAAGTCACCAGCTCGAAGCTGCCATTGAACTGCTGAAGCAGTAATGATATTAACTGCGCGCCCATTTTGCTCCAGAAACAAAACAAGACGTACGGGCAGGAAGCGCGCGCGACGTGGAATGAAGAGCGCGGGCGGTAGTAACTGTGCGAGAGTAGTCGACAGCTCGAGCAGTCATTGTATGCCTGGCGACTGCTTATGCTGCCAACCACCCAAAGCAGTCACAACTGTTCGAGCGGTTCCGTGTCTGGCGGGCCTTACCAGCTCCGTACTACGATAGTTCACTACGGCAACTTGTCTGCCATGGTGCGCTGTTCTGAAATCGCATACAAAATGTCACCACGGACGCTAGCGACTGTCATCTGTGTGGACAGATGGAAGAGGTACTGCTGGTAATGGAACCAAACCTTCGTTTTTAAATTGGTTTTGATCTGGGTGTGCCCGCGTATGGCGGGCCTTACTCGTTCCGTTTGACCGTAACCGTAACCGTAACCGTAATATTTATTATAGATAAATAAATAAATATGCGCCAGACAACACACCACTTGTCATGGTCTCGAAGTAAGGATAAATATCCTTGCGTTACGAGGTACCAGACAGGGAAATAAGCCAGGGGCGTCTCCCAGCACATCCAGACCCGAGCCAATTTAGAAAAAGTCATTTTTCTGAATTGACCCGACCGGGAATCGAACCCGGGACACCACGGAAGCCAAAGCGAGAAACCATGCTTTAGCACACTGCGCCAATCGTGTCCGTTGGATAGCATATCATCAGTAGAAACGGTCAATTAGTATCGTAGCTTAGCTTGCACATCCACGCAGCATAGCATAGCATTTCTGGTGGAAAATCAGCCTAAATAGGGGAAACTCCTCCCGCTCGCTAAATGCGCACTACGTTACATAATCCAAAAACTTACTTGGATTTAGAATCACTGGTTTCTAGTTAGATATAGATGCGAAAATATAAAAGAATTAGCTTTAAAAATATTTCTTATTTATTACGCGCAACAAAGTGAACACTTTGTAGGCAAAATGTAAACAAAACTTGTGTTTTCATATCAAAATGAAACATCGGATAGATTAGAAAATAATATTTATGCTTTTAACATGGATCGCCACGAATCGACGCACGGGCGTAGGTACAGCCAGTGTTTAGAGCGGAGCACACTATTAACTTGAACCCGCATTACATGAGATGTTGTAGTAACGAGAGTTCACCTTATGCTGGCGTTACGATATGGCTATGGTTGATTGTACTTATAAAAAATCAATTACGATCATCTCTACCAGCCGTTATTAATCTGTGACCGAATTCAATTTAGCCTGGGTGACTACGTTTCGGATACAGGATAAATTAAAAAATAAAATGAAATATTGTAAGTTTGTTTAAGCCCTGACCGGCCTATGTTATCTTTCTTGACTAGATTATGAAAATATCACCATGTACGAGTATTATACGAATTGATTAGGGTACTAAGGTTAATGTACCCTAAACATGAACTGAGATTTTCGCGTGTTTTTGAACCATGATCACGCAAAAATTTGCTGCCAAGAATACATTATTTTGATAATTTCTCGTTATTTCATGTATTGTCTCTGTAAGTAGAGCAATAAAAGCCATTCATCTTGGGCAGGCACATTTGGCAGAAACATTTTCCTGAAACAGAATTTGGTTTGTTTCGTAACTGATGTTTTATATGAAATATTTTCATCTTTTAGTCAACACTTATAGTCGATAAGTGTTGGTGTTTTCTGAAATATGCCAAAAATTAACTAATAAGATGCTTGAACTTAATCTATACCAACAGATAAATACCGCAACAAGAGTAACAGCCACTAGTTCTACTTGTATTGATCTGTTATTCACCAATATGTGTAAACCCACCGCTTCAGTAAAAGAGTTTGGTTTGTCCGACCACAGAGGCCTTATTTATAAAGTAACAAAAAAGATTGAAAGTAACAGAAAAATAATATTTACTAAACGCTTATACAACCAAAAAATATTAATTCATTTAAAGAAGCTTTAAAAGAAATCAATTGGAACGATATTATAACCCAAAATGATGTTAATGGAAATTACAATGTATTACAGAAAACTATGTGACATTTTGAACACAAGAATACCAAAAAAAGAATATATTATTAAACTACATAGTAAAAGTTCATGGTTAACACAAGGTATCAAGACCTCATGATTGTGATACTATACTAAACACAAAAGTGTTATTATGAGGTAAGATTTAAGTGAGGTTGATTATGCAATAAAGATGATAATGTGAAGACTGATTGTAATATCATATGAAACACAAGACAGTATTATTATTAGGAAGAAGTAAGATTTAACTAAGGTTGACTGTCCAATAAAGATGATATTGTGAAGACTAATTGTGACATTGTATTAAAAATAAGAAAGTGTTATTATGAAGACTGATAATTCGTATGTATGTACGTAATATACGTTAAAGTGATTTTATCGATATCTTTTATTTGATAACTTCCTGACTGACAAATACATTACAGCCAGCACTAGGCCTGAGTTGTAGGTGCTCAATGTGGACATAAAAATACTAATAAATTTGTGTCCATTTTGAGCACCTCCAGATCATAGGTGCTCAATGTGGACTAGGCCAGGTGCGCAACGCTCAGGTGCGCAACCGGCGGGTGCTCAATGTGGACTACGTCAAACAAAAGAGCCCTAAATAGATTGACTACTGAATATAAAAGTAAAATCCTTAAAAACTACTACAGAAAGTATTCAGCTACCCTAAAAAAGTGTATTAAATCATCTAAAAATAAAACTCATGTAAAAAAGCTTAATAAATCGAGTAACAAAACAAAAACAATGTGGCATACTATTAATAACATCACCAAACCAAATTCTGTGTACTCAAATACTAAAAATATATCTCTCAAATTTTAAAGGGAAGAACACAATTGTCCCGAGAGTGTGGCAAATTTATTTAATAAATACTTTGTTTCTGTAGGTGTTAGTAATAATGATCAGTCAACGCAGAATAATCAATACGGTGGTCCGTTAGTCCTTGAACAATCTATCCCACCAAAAATATTCTGTAAAAAACTGACCAAGTCTCGATGGAGCTGCTTGTTTATCTCTAAAAGTAATGAAATCTAGACAAAGTCGTGCCAAGTCTAAGGTTCCTTACTGCGATTTCTTTATTATTATAGTTAATGTTGTGTGACTTGGCCGTTGAAGGGTACATCATCATCATCATCATCCGTGCGGTCTATCCCGGTTGTAAACCCATACTTTTGTGTGAGGTCCTAGGGTTGGCTCCTAAGTCAGAATTTAGAAATAAATATAAAAAAACCAAATTAATACAATTCCATCCATACCAAAAACCACCCACAAACCTATCAGTTGCAAATAACTCTCTCAAATTAGAAGAAGTTCATAATTTTAAATTACTAGGCATTCATATAGATACGCATTTAAATTGTAAATTCATGTTATTGAGATAAATAACAAACTCTCTAAATTCATTTACGCCTTACATATAATCAAAAGAAATACAAACATCGCATGTGCGCTAAATGTTTACTTCGCTTACGCCTATGCATGAATGCGATATGGAATTATCCTATGGGGCCATAGCACAGACGCACATGACATATTTATAAAACAAAAACAATGTGTACGAATACTTGCCATTCATCAGCCTACTAACTAAATCTTTTAACTTTTCCGTGTATTTATATCTTAGAAGCAGTATTATTCGTAATGAAACACCACAACCTCTTTGAATTTAATAAAAACCCTAGACAGCAACATGACATTGTTCTCCCTGAACCAAAAATTGAAATGTTTAAACGTGGCCCGTACTACTGATGCATAAAAAATATATAATAAACTACCAAAGTATGTAAAAAATTAAAAAAACGATGATAAACTTAAAAATATACTTAAACAATTTCTTATAAAAAAGTGTTACTACACAGTCCAAGAATTTTGACGACACGATTGGCGTAGTGTGCTGTAGCACGGTTTCTCGCCTCGATTTCCGTAGTGTCCCGGGTTCGATTCCCTGAATTGACGGAAACGATCTTTTCTGAATTGACTCGGATCTGGGTGTGCTGGGAGACGCCCCTAGCTTATTTCCTTGTGTGGTACCTCGTAACACAGGGATTTAATAATCCCTACTTCGAGACCATTACAAGAGGTGTGTTGTCTGGCGCATATTTATATTTATATTTAAGAATACCTGAGTGAAAAAAGTAATCATCGATATTTATTATCCATTAAGTTCAATCCTCGGAATGCCCATTTTAATGATTTCTATTGTTATAATATTTAGATTGAATATTTAGATTGTAAGTAGCCACACCCTAACAGGGTATGTATTCAGTCCATCACATTTATGTAAGATCTTTATGCTGTGAAAGTGATCCTGTACATGTGCTGTATTTAAATAAATAAATACCTCGGTACCCGGGGGATGACGGGAGATAAAACCCCCATTGTACTCGACAACGGTATGCACCCCTAACTAAAGGTTGCGGTAACCGCTAAAAAAATGGGGTAGGGTGTGCTTGTTATTATTTATTACAGATATTATTTAAAAAACCCTTGGAGTGGCAAGGTATTCTCAGTACAACATGCGCCGATTTTCAAGGTCTCGAAATGAGGATAAATATTCTTATGTTATGTATGAGGAACCAGACGAGAATTTGAAAAAGAAGCTAGGTCTCCTCCCACACTCAGACTTGAGCCAACTTAGCAAAGTTCGTTTCCTGAATCGACTCGACCGGGATCGAACCAGGGACACCAGGCAAGTCATGGCGAGAAACCGTGCTACAGCGCCCTACGTCAATCGTAGGAATAGTTAACGTGTTTATTTTAATTATCTTTAACGCATAGTAGATATAAGTTGATATCGTGATTACGAGAATGAGAAAACGTCGTAGCCTCGAGCCTCATTTACGGAGACGCGGGGCGTTGCACGTTGCGTTGGCCGGCGCGGCCCGCACACTGAATTCAAACGGTAAAAATTTTATTCGCATAATTTTATTTGACTATTTTTTTAAGCATATTGAATGTTGCATGATTGTTAATGTCATATTAAAACTTTGGCATAATCGTATTTTGGCAGTTTTAAGCATAACGATCTGTTGGGCTATTGAGAAGACGCATAATAGTCTTTAGCCATTTTTATTATTGATAGTGTTTTGCCATAGAGGTTAATAAGGATGGATTAATAGGTGCGAGGAGCGAAGCGACGAGCGTGTTAGGTGTACATGAACCTATCGCACGAAGCAGAATGAGCAAAGCGAGCGTGCCGCGGCTGCGGCCGGCGAATGCAAGGGGCCAAAAAACCCCATTATTCTAGATTTTGATGATTTTACTCAGGAATGTTATGCGTTAGAATATTATGCTAAGTTATCTTTATGCCATATCTGATTATGCTTTAAAAAAATATGCGAATACATTTATGCGTACCTATAGTTGCTATGCCAGAATATCATTACGCCTAAAAACTATATGCCTGAATAAATTATGACAAAAGTTATAATGCGAGTAAATATAGACCCAATTCAAACATATGGCGCTGTATGAGTAGGTACTTTTATGGAGAAGCGATTTTACACGCGTTTGTTTGATCAAAACGCTTTAGTTAAGCACTTTGTCCCGGATCCCGTGGTCCCGAGTTTAAATCTGGGTAGAACCATCTTTTGTGATTAATTTTTGAAAGCAACTAAACTGATGAAAAACATCGAGACAAAACTGGAGCAACCCGGATTACATTGGAAGGCTCAGCACATACAATTGGGTTATACTTAATACACTTTGACGCCACGATTGGCGTAGTACGCTGTAGCACGGTTTGTCGCCTCGATTCCCGTAGTGTCCCGGGTTCGATTCCCGGTCCGGTCAATTCAGGAAACGATCTTTTCTGAATTGACTCGGGTCTAGGTGTGCTACAAGACGCCCCTAGCCTATTTCCTTGTTTGGTACCTCGTAACACAGGGATATTAATCCCTACTTTGAGACCATTACAAGAGGTGTGTTGTCTGGCACTATAAAAAAATACACTCGGTGAAAAGTGGACTTCTGAGTGTTCCGTTCATCATGGAAAAAGTAAATTTGCCTCTGACTAGTAGTGAGAGTATGTTTATAAGCCATTATATGTTGATAGCGTATTATTATTATGTGTTAGGCCACATATAGGCCACAACGGCATGGTCCACCGAGCCCAATTAGCGCCGCAAATTAAATGCATTATGCATAACCATACTTATTGCATGCCCTCTATACGGCAAGGATATTGAATCTCTATTTGGCCTAGTTCAACTAAGGGATGTTATATCCGTTAAAACTTAGACTGCATTCGCGAAGGTGACCATTTATAAATAAATAAATCCCTGGACATTATTCCACACAGCGCCATCTAGCCCCAAAGTAAGCTAATTAAAGCTTGTGTTATGGGATACTAGACAACGGATAAACATACTTAAATACATTTTCTTTTGTAAATACATACTTATTATACATAGGAGACACCCAGACCAGTACAAACAGACATGTTCATGCACACAAATGTTTGTACTGTGCGGGGATCGAACCCGCGACCTCTGGTGTAGTAGCCAACTTCTTAACCATTACACCAAGTCGGTCGTCGGTCGTCAATTATTTAGTCGGATAATACTATACACACTCCATTCATTATAGCATTAGACAGAAGTAAAAAAATATATTATTATTTACACATTTATGTGTCGTTCTCGGCTAGCCCCGAGAACGACACGCTTATTTTGTTACGACTTGTCAAATAAAAATTCGATAGAAATCAAAGAAATCGAAATGACATCAAATGTCATTTCGATTAGACGAGTACAAATGTCATTCCCGTACATTTTTCACATTTGACATGTCGAAACGTAAGTAGCGTGTTGGTCTTGTCTAGGGCCCCTTAATAGTTTTTTATCTGAGACTGGTTGAGACTACTTATTGTTTCTGCGAATTAAAAAAAAACTTACTTAAACGGTCAGTTCAAACATGTTTTCGGCTTTGTATAACGCCCAACTCTTAAAATAAAAATCGGAAGTTTGTTCCAAACTGGAATGTTTCAACTTACAGACCTAACCTCAAATATGTAAAATTGTTCGTATCACAACGGTTATAGCATCCCTAAGCTTGTGAAAATCCCAAACGAGAATCCACCTTTTTATTTCATTGAAAAAGTTTATCGTTTTCAATTAAAATGGGAGAGGTTCAAAATAATCCACGTATAGAATCCGATCCAAATCGGAGTGCGTGTTTTATCCTGGCACCATGTTCAATGGAGCATCCTTTTTATTAATCTTTAGGGTTAACTGTCTGCTCTGTAAATCAAATATTGTATTTTATTCGACAAAATCAAAAACACTCGCGACAGTGCGACTTTCCGACTCACCGTAGCCACAAATTAGACATGCGCGGCGCTCTGACAGATAGCCCGCTTAGAACAACACGCCATTTTTGACGCACGCACATAGAGAATGAGTTTACAAGCGAAGTCAGTGAGCTTCGGTGAGTCGGAAAGTCGCACTGTCGCGAGTGTTTTTGATTTTGTCGAACTTGGTGCAATTTTTCACATGATGAATTTTGTTTTTGGCCAGTTCTGTCAAGTAGGTATAACTTACTTACTTCATTTTAAAAATTCAGAGTGAATATAGTAGTAACCCTAGGCGGTTCACGCAAGTTTTGGAAAAAGGTGCGAGCGGTCCTTTTGTAAACTCTTTATTTTGTGCCGAAGCTCACTGACTTCGCTTGTAAACTCATGTCTCTGTGTGCGTGCGTCAAAAATGGAGTGTTTTTCAAAGCGGGCTATCTGTCAGAGCAGGCGCATGTATAATTTGTGTCAGTAGGCAGTAACTAAAGTACGTCATCGCGTCCGTTGAACCGCAAGATTCGCATACAAATGCCCGAATGCTCTACGCGGCTGTTGACAATCAACTGCCACATGGGAGTTCCATGTCCCGGCAGCTGGTAGGTAATTTTCACGTGCAAGTTCGTAAAGTGACAGAGGCCTGGTATATGGAATTCCAGATTACCCCACCGTGGTGTCAAACTGGTTTTTCCCGGTTTATTTATTATGGGGCGGTTAGGGCATGGTGTATCTAAGGTGACAGTGTGAATTTTATTAATTTACATGTTCTATAAGGTGATAATCATGGGAGATTGGGATGCTGTCTTCAGATAGCCTGGGATGTGGATCCTCCGCAATCCACAATCCCGTTTGAGTATCTTTACGGTTTCTTCGGTGACTAGAGATGGCAAAAACATCCAGCCTGTGGTCACACCCAATATTACCTAAGGAGAGAACCATGAGATGCAGTCCCATATGTCGCGACTTTATCAGAGGTTGTGATTTTGTCATCTGATAGTATGTCGAACCTCCGCTGTCCACACTCTCATTAATTTATATCACAGCGCTAGTAGTCTAAACAGTTGACTAGCAATAATGGTGGGAGAATCCAGCATTTTGAGAACGCCATCATATCACAGGTGGAAGCAGTATTTTCTTTGTAATCCGTTTTTTTTTTTAAGCTTTGATCGAAGATTCGATCGCGCCAGCTCCATCGTATCCTAATCTTAGTAACTAAACCAACTTAAGACTAGGAATTACAAAATTGATGATAAATTTAAAAAAAAACCGATTTCTTATATTTCCGAATACTCTCTCAGCCAGTATTGCCGAGTTCTCGTCTATATAGGAGGCACCAAGTTGAGATTAGTTTAGATGCAAATGAATTAAGTCGCAGAAAGTCCCGATGAGTTTGACACTACCAAGTTACTCCCACGAGCACTTAAAAACTATAAAAAAACGTGCTGCTCCTACCCGAACCATCTGTCAAAGTATGTTTGTAGACTGGCTTGATGGCGCATTGGCAGCAATCCTGCCTTTGGCGCCAAAGATCGTAGGTTCGACGTGACAAACATTCATGTGACGAACATTTACGTTTGTTGTGTCTGGGTGTTATTATCTATTTAAGCATGTATTTAGAAATATAAGTATGTTGGTCAGTCTCTGATACCCATATTACAAACTCTGCTTAGTTTGAGGTCCGATGAAGAAATAAATTTGGCCAGAGCCATATTAAACAACAAAACAACTCCGGGAGGTTTCAATAAGTTTTATGTAAAAATCAAAATATTCACGTGCTTTTAATTGAAATCATGGAAATCAGTTTTAATTCTCTTTACAAAGAAGTTTCATTGTTTTTTTTTAGCTGATACAGCTTTTTAAATTATTTTAACGAACTACGCAGTATTCCATTCACCTGAATGGAAAACAATGATCTCGGCACACTCATCATTTGAATTTAAATGTACACGGTTATTCTTTTTCATTTGTGTGATATGAATCCCGTACATCAGCAGTTATTACTAAGAGTTAATTATTCAAAAATCTCACCGGTTTAAAATACGGTAGCAGGATGCATAAATATAGGGTACTGCATGCAAATAAATATTATGTAGAGTCAACAGAATAGGTATTTCTATTATTATTATTATAAAATAATCTTTAATGACAGATGTTAAAATGTGTGCAGTATAACAATGCATTCAGGGTGCTGGTGGGGCTCCCGCGCTACTGCAGTGCGTCTGCAATGTTTGCGCATGCGCACACTGACGGCTTCCACGCCGTGCTGAGGCGCCGAATCGGCTCGCTGATGCTGCGTGCGCGCTTGAGCGCCAACACCATCGTGAATGTGCTGAGCGATAAGCCCGACTGTCCCCTTCTGCGGCACTGGGTACAAGCGCAAACGCGTGTTCCCGGTGCCGCAGAGGGTGGAAGATACCTAAACTGATTATTTTTATTATTATTGTTTTTGTTTTTATTTTAAACTTACATTTATTATTTTTATTATTATTTTTTTATATCAATCTGACATTTAATTTTAATTATATGTAATCGAATTTGTGTGTAATTTGTATGGACTTCGTCTGAAATAAATTGATTTTATTTTTTTTTTATTTTTTAAAAACTGACACCTTCAACATGTTTTTTTTATAACAAGATTTAATTCTAGTTTTGCGCCCGCGGCTTCGCCGGCGTGAACTTCATTCCTGTAACATGTATACATAAAATCATAATAAATTGTAGCCTATGTGTTATTCTGATGTATAAGGTGTATTACTGTAAAGTTTTATCTAAATCTGGTCAGTAGTTTTAGCGGGAAAGAGTAACAAACATACATCCTCAAAAACTTGCGCCTTCATAATATTATTATAAATATATTAGGTTGGGGAAAAAGTTTCTTAGCATTTTTTCCATACCAAGGAAAAGTGAAAAAAGCGGCATTATTCATAAACCTCAAAACTGGTTATAAACATGCGACGCAATTAGGATTTAAGAAGTCTAGTTTTCAATGGCCAGGTGCAATATCAGCCCAATATTGTTCTTCTATTGTAGTTAAAAAAAACTATCAGGTGTTTTTAACATGTAATGTCTCTAATAATCGTGGCCTGATTGTTAAGCTCTTTAACTCGGCTCGCGGATCGTGTGGTCCCGAGTTCAAATCTGGCCAGAACCAAAATCTTTGTGTTCATTGTTTAATTTCCGACTAACTCTCCGGTGATGGAAAACATCGATAAAAAATCAAATCAACACGGCAGAAGGCTCACCACCTACCATGTTGGGTTCTAATACCATTGGTGAAAAGTGGGCTTCTGAGTGTTCCGTTCACCATGACGGCAACAGTCACTTGCTTCTGACTAACCCGTTTGGGAAGTCGTGATGGTATGTTATTTATTTATTTATTCATAAAATTTACATGCAGGTTAACAGTTTACACCAAAACACCAGCAAGTCAACAATAAAAGAACATGATTATTTTACAATATTTGAAAAAAAAACAGAAAAAGAAATTAACAATAACAAAATGTCAAACAATAAAAAATATCAAATTAAATGTCAAAAAATAGAGAAAACAAATCAAATAATAGTAAATACAGTTATGTGTTGTGTGTTATGTAAATATATTTATGATGTCTCTAATAACGATGTTAAGAATCAATACCTCCTATTTACATATTGACAATTAGAAAATGTCTTTTTGATGTCATTGACGTTAAGGTGGTTTTTCGTGATAGCTCGTGCTCCACTTCCTAATGCCAAATACTTAACATCTACTGTTTTGTAAACAATATTATCACAATGGATATCTAACTTGATCATCATGTCCCTACCTACAAGATGGCAAAAAGTAATCGAACAAGATGGCACCCTAAGATAAGTTTTAAATGTGCGTATATGTTCCCAGCCCATAAGAAAGCACTGAGTCTGCGAGAGCGTAGTATATGGTATAAAGCGTCGCCGTGTCTGTGAAAAATTTCAAGTGGTGGAACTTAGCAAGTAAAGATCTGAGCTTTTCACACACTATATCTACATGTCTAGTCCAGGAAAATCTTGTATCCACGCTTAACCCTATATACCTGTAGTCCGCCACCACTTCAACCTCCCCACAGTCACAGTGGGACTGGCCCATGAGTAAGCAACAATACTCGTGACCGTGACTTTAGGTTGCCTAGTTAAACATTTTTAGTTTAAGCTATATTTATTATGATACCGTTATCATGCGCCCATTTGATAATATTATCAAAATCTTTTTGTATACAATTTTCTATTATAGATAGATAGATATCTTTACCAGAGTAGACCAGGCAGGTGTCATCCGCGTACATGTAAACACGACAATTTTCTACTGCATTACTCATGCTATTCACGTGCATTATGTACTTGACGGGTCCTAATAACAGAACCAGTCGGCACACCGCAAGATTTTGATGCACTCTGCCCGACGACGCCGCAGACGGCTGTCCTTAGGGTCCGGTCTGAAAGGTATGCTTTCAGCCAGTTATTCACCTCTGATGCCACATTACTTGCTGTTACTTGACTGGCCAGTTCATACAGACGCGTTCACATCAACCTGTACAAAAACAATGCGAAATGGGTCTTATGTCAGCTGCATGAGCACCACCTCTGTACAATCGTTGACACTACCACCATAATGGTGAATAAATGGTGAACCTAGAATAATTCGACCTAATCCTAGGGCTCAACGGTACCTTATCTTATAACGAAAAAAAATCAATCGCCCCTCTTTGGTTTAGAACTTATTGTGTGTATCGGTATAAGTTACTCACATCCACCGTAGCGTTGAGCCCTAGGATTAGGTCGAATTATTCTAGTTTCTATCTTTGTGTTAAAAAAATAGTGCACTGTTAAATGTTAAATATGAAAATTCGCTCCTTTAATTTTCGCGTAAATATTACTTTCAGGTGTTGAAAGGCGTTGCCTTTAAAAACTTACACTATCGTTCGTGTAAAAATTTGTACTGAAATTTGACATGACATCGCAATACATTTTTTTACGCGAACGATAACATAAATATATATTGGCAACTCGTGGTAGCAGGGCCACTCAAAACCATACGAAAGTGAACCTGACCAATTCACAAATACGAGTACAACCTAGTTTAAAATATTGGCCATTGAGAATGATATTAAATATATATAACATTTATTATAATTTGATCCCAAACTAACCAGAGATTATACCATGCCCGAGGCCTTATCCACACCCTTGTCCGTCTTGCTAGCAACAAAAAGGTTCCCTCTAGCTTCGCATGGTTGGCAACGCGCAAGCAATGGACGTGTCACTGGTGTTACACGTGAAAAGGTTTTTAAAAAAAACTAAGGATAAGTAAGTGGTCATTTACGCAAAAACGCAGTGTCAAAAAACATTATCCGGAATACACTTAATTTTCTGCCCACTGTACGGCCACTACCGACGCGCCGGAAATTATTGCTAATGGATTTTAACCCGGTGCAATATTGGTGCATAATTGCATCACGCCAGCGACCAACCAAAAAGGGCGCGTGCATCAAATTTTAATATAATTCCGATGTGCAGCAGATTTCCGATAGGCCGGCTCGATATCTCATTATAGTAATTAGGCCTCGTTAGGTTAGCTGGAACTGGGAATAAGTGTTCACCATTAAAAGGATTCTGGTGATTTCTAACGGTCAGTTTTTAATGATAACTAGCAGTGTTTCGTGTGTGCTGTGATTTCGTGCGACATTGCTTTTGAAACTTTGCTTTTTCTCAGTATATGGATCAACGAAGTACTTCAACTTAACAGCTCCGTACAAAGATTCTCTAAAATTCATCATTTTTGCAATTATTTTTCAAAAAAAAATATACGATTGAACACCGCTTCCTGTTTTATCATGACATGCTCAGGAATGGAGACCATTTAAAAACAACATCACTTGCGTCCACGTTGCGTCTTAATTTTGTCCACAAGCAATCTTAAAAGCAAAATAATTGCCTTTTAGCAATAAAGCTTTTATCAGCTGGCCTAACTCAGATCAGAACTAGTCTTAATGGTAAAATAAAGTCACTGATGTTGCTCAGTGAATACGCAAGTTTAGGTGTCAGGGGGCACGGTCAGAAAAGAGTAATCAAGTAAGGCAATTAGGCTTGAAAAGTTCTAATTTGATGGGAAACACACTGCATAACGATGATCCGCAACTAAGCCGAGTGGAAGAGGCGAAGTCTTGTAGTTGAGCTCGACGGAGTGTTAGACCGCATTTCAGAATGGGGTGCATGCAACCCCGTCGAGTTCAACGCCAAGAAAACGCAGGTGTGTGCTTTCACGGCCAAGGCGTCACCATTCCTCCCCCATCCCACTCTTCAGGGCACCTCACTACCAGTAAAGGATAGCCGAAACATCCTCGGCATGGATGTTCATAGCAACCTAAGCCAACGGGACTACATTGAAAGCGTCATCAAAACTGCATCCCGTAAACTCGGAATCCTGAACAGAGTGAGACGATTCTTTACGCCTGAGCTGTCTTTTGTACAAGACTCAAGTTCGCTCGTGTGTGGAATACTGCTCACATCTCTGGGACGGTTCCGCCAAGGACTTACTCGAAGCTCTCGACGAGTTGCAGCGGCGTGCTATCCGAATTAGCGGAAACCCAGAGGCATCTATGACCCTTCAGCCTCTCCATTGCGTAGAGACATTTCCAGGTTGAGTGTTCTCTATCGCTTCTACAATGGGGAATGCTCTGAAGAGATATTCCAACTTGTCCCATCCTCACCCTTACACTCCCGTACCTCGCGTGCTGGATTGCGGCGTCATCCACACACAGCCCAGCATTTGTTCCCACGTAAAAAAAGGTTCGGTGACTGCTTTCTTTGTTGAACCATCGAGACGTGGAACGCTATCCCAGCGCATGTGTTTCCTTAGTCTTATAGTCCCAATGTCTGCGGGGCGGGAAATGGCATTTTAGCTGACCTTCAAGTTGAGTATGACCAGCTCAGTAATTTCTCTGCATTACTGTGCTTTTTAGTCTCATGTCTGGACCTCACGACAGTTTTCCATCAGGTCGAGTGAGGTCATCTTGACAGGAACTATAAAAAAAACGCAGGATTTTGGTGCCAATTTTGATTCAGCCAATACAATTGTACCGATGGTTCGATTCAATGATATCAACCTTTGCACAGCAATAGTACGGTATACAATAGGCGAATTACTTATGAAGACATAACTTGATCCCAAGGCTCTGTAAGGAATGATGGACAATTATTGCTTTCATCGATATTGCACATTTGAGTATTTTTTGGTTTTAGTTTATTGGGAAGAAGCTCAATAGAATTCAGATACAAAATATATTAAAGTCTTGTTATCTCTTCTAAATCTGCGTCTATTACGGACCCAAAACCACATACATGAATCTAAACAGATAACGCAAGCCACGCCTTTTGGAAGTTCAAGAAAACCAAGCGACCATCCCTTAAGCATTATAGTAATAGAAATCCGTTCTGTATTCATTGATTTGGATAGGTTCCTGAGAAAGGAGGATATCCATTTCATTTTAAAAAGATCTCGTGGGTGCTCTCCGACATGGTGGACAGACCTCAGCAAGTTGACGTACTCCGACATTAGCGATTGCTCCCACCAAACTTCGAGCTGCATCTCGAAAGCAGCGGCAGCGCATGACTACTCTGTCAAGAAGCATGAACGGCTAAAAGTGCTGACAGATGAGAGCACTTACTAGTAACAGAACATCGAGCATACGTCTTTTTGAATAAACTCTAACCACATTGCGAACATGATGTGAGGTGTTGTGTTACAACTTTAAAAAAAACGCAAAAACGTCACACTAAATGGAAAAGTTTCAAGAAAATTGAGCATTTGTTACCATCCGCAAAAACATTACAGTACAATGTGATGCTCTAGAAATGCTCTAGTCTATACCTACCTTAAGGCCGTGTCCCCATTAGGCTCACAATGAGCGGCTGACTGACCGCCGACTAACTCAGAGCGTCGTATCGGTAGCAAACTCAATTCCATGAGAGCGGCGAACTGTAGCGTACCGCGAGCTTCGTTCGCTGCGACTCAGCTGCTCCCTGGATGTTTCGGCAAGCAAAACGCTTCAAAATGCGTACAGTGTATGGACGCGTTATTGAAAATATATAGGGATCCGAACTAGAGGCAAACAGTTAGCCGTTCACTGTGACTGTGACTATTTGACATCTATTCGCCATAACGTTGGAGCGCAGACAAACGAAGCAGTGCCAAAAAAGGCACTGCACTCTCACTTGAAGTACGAACACGCATTTTCTATTTCAAAATATGTCTTTGCCTGAAATCTCGCCACGCAATGTACACAAAACAATCCGCAGAACGCAAACGAACGTCTTCATGATTAAAATCATACATATGTGAGCAAACAAGAAGTTTGTGTGCGCACAATTACAGAGCAGCAAGATAAACATGACAGGCTGTATGTGATGAAATAAACGTATTAAAACTTCCCCCGCCTTAAAAGTAATTGCTGGTACCTTTGTACTATGCCACTTTAATTACGATTCTCTATGTAATGCGGCTATTCGGGCTCTCCGAGTTAAAAGTCGCACGGTTTTGTCGCAAAGTTTAAAATTACATACGAGCTCGTTTCATTTAGATGAGACTGCGCGGAAAGAACGGTAGGTATTATTTCGTTGAGTAGCTTTGATCTCACTGATATAAGGCTGGTGAGGGCATAACTGTGAGAGAATGTCCGTTTAGCGAAATGAGATACCAGCTTTAATACTTAGGAGACGCGTCCTGTTTTGGAAGTCAAATTTTCCAGTTCAAAATTCTAGTAAGTTCAAAAATAAAAGAAGTTTGTTTTCAAAATTAAATAGAGAATGATTTCAAAAGAATAAGCATAAAAAAAAATTGACAGACTTAAGCCCCGATCCAGAAACGTCAATCAAAACTGAGGAGTCCTTACATGTATAGCTGTCCCTTTCATTCCTATTGACATGAGACAGTTAGCATTACATTACATTACAGCATCAATTTGAGGTGTCCTCAACTTTATATTATCGTTTGTGGATACGGGGGTTACTCTGTAATCTTTTAATCCTGGGGTTAGGTTCGGAGAAGCCGCTATTGAGCAAGTCACAGAAGCCTGGAATCTTGGAGTACTCATGGACGATCGGCTGAAGTTTCACTCACGTCTTGGAGGCTGTCAGAAATTGTTTCTATCGACTTAAGGTGTTGCGTAGGGTACGCAATTATTTGGATGTTGATAAACGAGTTCACCAAAGTGAAACGTTAATTCTATCCAAACTAAACTACGCGGATACTGTTATCGGCGACTGTTTGTACGGTTATACATATTTATATTTATATTTATTGTTCTCTCATCGCCAGGTCAGGATAGCCTCGAGACTCGTTTGTCCAAGACACAGCTCCGCAGCGTTTCGTGGCAGTTTTCGTTACTCAGCCACCAAATGCTGGAATAATATTCCGCCGCCTTTGAGAAAATGCTCAACGTTGGGATCCTTCCGTTTCCAATTTAAAAGATACTAATTAGAAATTCAAAAATCCAATGGTTAATTAGCTGTGCCATGTTTTGTCTGTATATTTGCATGTTTATTCAATAAGTTATAGTACCTAGTTGTATAACTCTTAAGTGTTTTGTTAATGTTAATGCCGTGTTACTAGTTTAGTACCTGCGTTTGTAATTTTGTAAAGAGTATTGTTAAAAAAACTGTGTGCGTGATTTGCGAATCAAGTCATTGCTGCTTTTTGCTTTTTGTACTTTTGGTGCGCATAGTGTCTTCTCTAAGGCATCTACGGAAGACCAGCGTCGCGGTGTCTTTATGATACCCCGACATATGCTGAGTACATGCCTTTTTGGTGTCAAAATGGGTCACCCTATTTTATCTGCACACTTTTGTTTTTTCTGTTTGTACTGTTTTGTCACTAAATAAATGTTTATATTTCTTTTCTTTCTTTCAATCTTAAAAAGTCTGGTTGTAGGCGGTCTACAGCTACAAATTCTACGTACGTGACTTTATTTAAATTAATTTGATAAAATGGTCTTTTCAGAAATATCGCCTAGCAGAACTTCAAAAGCAAGTAGACCGATTGGACAACAGTACTCCACGTGTGGCCTGACTTGCGCTTTATACAGCAGCAGGTTGTCCCTAGAAGTGAAGATTTATTCTCTATTCATAATGTTCATTAAAAATAGATCCTTTTAGAAAGTCCATTTAGATATAATTCGGAAAGCTAGTTAATTCACTCTTTTGAGATGTTACTTTTTGACCACCTACAACGTAGGGATTGCTGTAACTGGCATCTTTAATAACACGCTAAGACACCTTATATACCATTAAACATCTATGTCTAAAATGGACCTTTGATCTCTTGATCGTAACACACAACGCTGCGGTAATCGGCATGCAGTGCCGAACATAATTTATCGTTTATAAAACATCGAGAATGGTCTTTTGTTCCATCGCGAAACGAATTATCATTTACACATAAAGATCACGTAAGAACATTCTTGCTCTAGCTCTAGCTCTATGTTCGTTTGGTTTAAATGCACCTTTGGAAAGTATCAACCATTTGCATTGCTAGTCTATACTAATATTATAAAGAGGAAAGATTTGATTGTTTTTTTGTTTGTTTGTTTGTACACAACAAAACTACTGATCACAGTAAGCTAAATTATTCAGGAGTGTTTTAGGCCATATTTTATTATGATTAAACAAACAATTCAGTGAAAAAAAATTGAAAATGTAAATCAAGTCGGAGAAAAGCGGGCAAAATGGACACCAGCTGTCATTTTGACAGAAGGAAGTCTGTCTGGGCAGCTCGTTAGAGAATAAAGGCCTGCGCAGACGACGTACACTAAGAAAAAAATACGCTCCGCGAATACAAAATCCCCCGCGGATTCACCGCGGACTCAACGCACACGGTGTGCGATCATTTGTTGTCCGAGAGTATTTAAATATTCTGAGATTACGTTTTGCTGTAATTTACGTGAAGTTCAGGCAAAAGAGAAAACGTTTTAAAAGAGAATACTGGAGGATCCATTTATTTCGAATCGATTTTAACACGGAGTAAAATCCGCCGTGTGCGTTGGCTGCTTTAGACGCCCGCGCACTTTAATCCGCGACGCTACGCTCCTCGGGTGTCTGCGGTGTTTCGGCAATTTTTGGTTCGGCGCACTATTAGTCGTTCGTGTGCGTTGCTCGCTACAGTTTGTAAGGGATCAATTTTTACGGAGAAAAAAGTACGCCGCGGATAATCCCTCGTCTGCGCAAGCCTTGAAGCGGCCGGCGGAGCCGGAATCTCTGCGTACGCGACGAGGCCGCCAGTACTCACGCGCACTCGCGTTGTAGTGTCACTTCACTTGTCACAACGTGGTTATGGAAGCTTTATCTCTCGCCCTTTTATTTACTCGTGTACTTATTACAACGACTCGATCATAGAGGCCATGATTTATATTTAAAAAAAAGAATTATACAGTCTGAACCATGTCGTAGCAAAGAGGTTGTGGCGCGGCACCTTGAATCAACCGCGAACTCCCTCAGCACATCAAGGAGCTCGTTCAGGGACTAACTTCGGCTGCAAGTGCGACTAAGTTCGCTTGTTAATGCTTACACGTCATGTAACCTCAACGTTATTTTGTATTGCAAGGCTTTACGTGTGACTGAATAGAAGTTTCAAACTGCAGAAAATTTAATATTATTAGTGGGATACTGAGCCATATCTTTTTTTAATAACATAAAAAAGGTTCTCATACCTTTAGTGAAAAGTGGGCTTCTGAGTGTTTCGTTCACCATGATGGCAACAGTCACTTGGCTCTGACTACCGCGTTTGGGATATAGTCGTGATGGTATGTTATGTAAAAAAAGGTATCGTTTTGACACAACGCGATCACTATATCCTTGAAAGGATAGTCAAAACTAAGTTGCCTCTTGCCGTCCTTGTTCAGAGAACTCTTAGAAGCCCATATTTTGCTAAGTGTATCAGAACCCAACTTGTCACGGTGCGTTCACAACAAGCGAGCAAATGTTTATTCTATCCCCTCTCTTTCAAATTATCTTTGTGTAAACAGAGACAGACAAATTAAATTTCAGATAGTAAGTTGGGATAGAATGAGCATTCGCTCGCTTAGTGTAAACGCACCGTAAGGTGACGAACCTTCTGTCGTTGTCCTAGCTAGTTTTTTTTTCATTACTGTAGTGGTTGCCGCAAATCTAACTAAATGTTAAATCAATGTGGTTCTGGTTACATTCGAACTGAAAATACTTACAGAATACGACTATTATATGTTATTAAATTTAAAAAAAAAAATTTGGAGTTCGCTTTAAAAAATTTAACATGCATTCTGTTCTCAAAGCATCGTATTGTGGAAGAATGTGCTTCCCAAAGTAACTACTCCATGCCGACGACGCGAAGTCACCGGCAAAATCTTGAAATAAATAAATCTTTGTAAGTTCCACTGTGATGATAAACTTTATTTTCGTTAATAGGAACACTGTTCATAATTTACATGATTTGTTAAGTGGTAGTGTGTATAATCATCATTAGATTAAAACTAATTCGCCTCGCACCACTACAAAATTGTTTCATTCAATTGCGTCAGAATAATTAAACTATGTTATATTTAAAACGACCATTAACAAGCAATTTCCCTGTTTAAGGCTGTGGTTACAAGCGTCGTGGGTTCGATTCCAGCACCGTTATCGTTTTTTGGTGGGTTGTTATACCTTCGTTTTTTGGCTGAGGTCAAGCCAGTTATCCTAATAATTAATTATGAGACCATTGCTATCTACCTTTAGAAGACCATACATTTACCATATTTTTATATTACAAGTATGACCTAAAGCACAGATAAGGGGATGTGCTCAATCAACAAAAAAATGTTACAAAGAGATGGTTCTTGACTGATAAGCTACAATCTATTGTATTCAAAAACAGCTTCAGCGTGCGCTGAGGGCAGATTGGCAAAGTCGCATTTTTGAAAGATTTGCGTCGGTAGGTAAATAATTATTTTGTATTCAAATTGAAGAAATAGAATCCAATATTAGTAATATTTGGTATACAAAATGTACTTTGTAAGCGTGTTATTCTATAATTATGTTACTATAAAGGTTCTAAAACTTACCGCGTTTCATTATGCCTTTACATCAAACACTGTTTTTTGCTTTATCAAGTTATACATTGGCAAGTAGGTACCTACTACCATTTGATATTTCGTCGAATAACTGTCCAGTGATATGCCGAACATAACAGAGGAATTGATTATACTTGTGAATTTTATTTCAACTAAGTAATCACATAATCTTCCAAATATGCAACTTTGCATATATACGCTGATAAAGTAAGCAAGAAACAAAATCGGGAAGTTTATCCTTTCACCTGTAACAGGAACTGACGTAACACATGTATTATTTTTCAGAAAAATAATTCGTGATAGCTAAAGATACTGGGATTGATAGAGAATTTGAATCTGCTCTATATTTTAACTGAAAACGAGTTAATAAATTTTAATGAAACTTTGTACTATTTTAATACATATTGAGGTGCCCGTGGCTAAGTGACGGCAGCGGATCGGCAACGATCCGATGTTAAGCAACGCCAGTCAGGTCGGGTTATGGATGGGTGACCATCCCGACCGAAATTAAGTGATGTGTTTTTCGGGCATCTCCGTGCTTCGGAAGGCACGTTAAACAGGTGGTCCCGGCTGACGTCGCAAGATATTAGTCGTAAAGCCTAGTCAGAGGCTAAAAAGGCGGCTTGATAACGTCTGACGGTAAGGTTTATCACTGGCCTTACATTCACCTCTCCAACAATCCGCACTGAGCCCGCGTGTTGGAGTATGGCTCGTACCACCTCATAGTTGAGGTGAGGCCTGTGCCCAGCAGTGGGACGTATAAGGCTGTATCCATAATACATATTACGTTGGATTAAAATAATGCGCATTTTCGATTTAAAAATACAATAAATATTTTAATAAGCTTAGTCCATTCGGACGAAGTAGCAACAGCTAGCCTAGACACAAGATACACGCAAGCCACGCCTTTTGGAAGTTCAAGAAAACCAAGCGACCATCCCTTAAGCATTATAGTAATAGAAATCCGTTCTGTATTCATTGATTTGGATAGGTTCCTGAGAAAGGAGGATATCCATTTCATTTTAAAAAGATCTCGTGGGTGCTCTCCGACATGGTGGACAGACCTCAGCAAGTTGACGTACTCCGACATTAGCGATTGCTCCCACCAAACTTCGAGCTGCATCTCGAAAGCAGCGGCAGCGCATGACTACTCTGTCAAGAAGCATGAACGGCTAAAAGTGCTGACAGATGAGAGCACTTACTAGTAACAGAACATCGAGCATACGTCTTTTTGAATAAACTCTAACCACATTGCGAACATGATGTGAGGTGTTGTGTTACAACTTTAAAAAAAACGCAAAAACGTCACACTAAATGGAAAAGTTTCAAGAAAATTGAGCATTTGTTACCATCCGCAAAAACATTACAGTACAATGTGATGCTCTAGAAATGCTCTAGTCTATACCTACCTTAAGGCCGTGTCCCCATTAGGCTCACAATGAGCGGCTGACTGACCGCCGACTAACTCAGAGCGTCGTATCGGTAGCAAACTCAATTCCATGAGAGCGGCGAACTGTAGCGTACCGCGAGCTTCGTTCGCTGCGACTCAGCTGCTCCCTGGATGTTTCGGCAAGCAAAACGCTTCAAAATGCGTACAGTGTATGGACGCGTTATTGAAAATATATAGGGATCCGAACTAGAGGCAAACAGTTAGCCGTTCACTGTGACTGTGACTATTTGACATCTATTCGCCATAACGTTGGAGCGCAGACAAACGAAGCAGTGCCAAAAAAGGCACTGCACTCTCACTTGAAGTACGAACACGCATTTTCTATTTCAAAATATGTCTTTGCCTGAAATCTCGCCACGCAATGTACACAAAACAATCCGCAGAACGCAAACGAACGTCTTCATGATTAAAATCATACATATGTGAGCAAACAAGAAGTTTGTGTGCGCACAATTACAGAGCAGCAAGATAAACATGACAGGCTGTATGTGATGAAATAAACGTATTAAAACTTCCCCCGCCTTAAAAGTAATTGCTGGTACCTTTGTACTATGCCACTTTAATTACGATTCTCTATGTAATGCGGCTATTCGGGCTCTCCGAGTTAAAAGTCGCACGGTTTTGTCGCAAAGTTTAAAATTACATACGAGCTCGTTTCATTTAGATGAGACTGCGCGGAAAGAACGGTAGGTATTATTTCGTTGAGTAGCTTTGATCTCACTGATATAAGGCTGGTGAGGGCATAACTGTGAGAGAATGTCCGTTTAGCGAAATGAGATACCAGCTTTAATACTTAGGAGACGCGTCCTGTTTTGGAAGTCAAATTTTCCAGTTCAAAATTCTAGTAAGTTCAAAAATAAAAGAAGTTTGTTTTCAAAATTAAATAGAGAATGATTTCAAAAGAATAAGCATAAAAAAAAATTGACAGACTTAAGCCCCGATCCAGAAACGTCAATCAAAACTGAGGAGTCCTTACATGTATAGCTGTCCCTTTCATTCCTATTGACATGAGACAGTTAGCATTACATTACATTACAGCATCAATTTGAGGTGTCCTCAACTTTATATTATCGTTTGTGGATACGGGGGTTACTCTGTAATCTTTTAATCCTGGGGTTAGGTTCGGAGAAGCCGCTATTGAGCAAGTCACAGAAGCCTGGAATCTTGGAGTACTCATGGACGATCGGCTGAAGTTTCACTCACGTCTTGGAGGCTGTCAGAAATTGTTTCTATCGACTTAAGGTGTTGCGTAGGGTACGCAATTATTTGGATGTTGATAAACGAGTTCACCAAAGTGAAACGTTAATTCTATCCAAACTAAACTACGCGGATACTGTTATCGGCGACTGTTTGTACGGTTATACATATTTATATTTATATTTATTGTTCTCTCATCGCCAGGTCAGGATAGCCTCGAGACTCGTTTGTCCAAGACACAGCTCCGCAGCGTTTCGTGGCAGTTTTCGTTACTCAGCCACCAAATGCTGGAATAATATTCCGCCGCCTTTGAGAAAATGCTCAACGTTGGGATCCTTCCGTTTCCAATTTAAAAGATACTAATTAGAAATTCAAAAATCCAATGGTTAATTAGCTGTGCCATGTTTTGTCTGTATATTTGCATGTTTATTCAATAAGTTATAGTACCTAGTTGTATAACTCTTAAGTGTTTTGTTAATGTTAATGCCGTGTTACTAGTTTAGTACCTGCGTTTGTAATTTTGTAAAGAGTATTGTTAAAAAAACTGTGTGCGTGATTTGCGAATCAAGTCATTGCTGCTTTTTGCTTTTTGTACTTTTGGTGCGCATAGTGTCTTCTCTAAGGCATCTACGGAAGACCAGCGTCGCGGTGTCTTTATGATACCCCGACATATGCTGAGTACATGCCTTTTTGGTGTCAAAATGGGTCACCCTATTTTATCTGCACACTTTTGTTTTTTCTGTTTGTACTGTTTTGTCACTAAATAAATGTTTATATTTCTTTTCTTTCTTTCAATCTTAAAAAGTCTGGTTGTAGGCGGTCTACAGCTACAAATTCTACGTACGTGACTTTATTTAAATTAATTTGATAAAATGGTCTTTTCAGAAATATCGCCTAGCAGAACTTCAAAAGCAAGTAGACCGATTGGACAACAGTACTCCACGTGTGGCCTGACTTGCGCTTTATACAGCAGCAGGTTGTCCCTAGAAGTGAAGATTTATTCTCTATTCATAATGTTCATTAAAAATAGATCCTTTTAGAAAGTCCATTTAGATATAATTCGGAAAGCTAGTTAATTCACTCTTTTGAGATGTTACTTTTTGACCACCTACAACGTAGGGATTGCTGTAACTGGCATCTTTAATAACACGCTAAGACACCTTATATACCATTAAACATCTATGTCTAAAATGGACCTTTGATCTCTTGATCGTAACACACAACGCTGCGGTAATCGGCATGCAGTGCCGAACATAATTTATCGTTTATAAAACATCGAGAATGGTCTTTTGTTCCATCGCGAAACGAATTATCATTTACACATAAAGATCACGTAAGAACATTCTTGCTCTAGCTCTAGCTCTATGTTCGTTTGGTTTAAATGCACCTTTGGAAAGTATCAACCATTTGCATTGCTAGTCTATACTAATATTATAAAGAGGAAAGATTTGATTGTTTTTTTGTTTGTTTGTTTGTACACAACAAAACTACTGATCACAGTAAGCTAAATTATTCAGGAGTGTTTTAGGCCATATTTTATTATGATTAAACAAACAATTCAGTGAAAAAAAATTGAAAATGTAAATCAAGTCGGAGAAAAGCGGGCAAAATGGACACCAGCTGTCATTTTGACAGAAGGAAGTCTGTCTGGGCAGCTCGTTAGAGAATAAAGGCCTGCGCAGACGACGTACACTAAGAAAAAAATACGCTCCGCGAATACAAAATCCCCCGCGGATTCACCGCGGACTCAACGCACACGGTGTGCGATCATTTGTTGTCCGAGAGTATTTAAATATTCTGAGATTACGTTTTGCTGTAATTTACGTGAAGTTCAGGCAAAAGAGAAAACGTTTTAAAAGAGAATACTGGAGGATCCATTTATTTCGAATCGATTTTAACACGGAGTAAAATCCGCCGTGTGCGTTGGCTGCTTTAGACGCCCGCGCACTTTAATCCGCGACGCTACGCTCCTCGGGTGTCTGCGGTGTTTCGGCAATTTTTGGTTCGGCGCACTATTAGTCGTTCGTGTGCGTTGCTCGCTACAGTTTGTAAGGGATCAATTTTTACGGAGAAAAAAGTACGCCGCGGATAATCCCTCGTCTGCGCAAGCCTTGAAGCGGCCGGCGGAGCCGGAATCTCTGCGTACGCGACGAGGCCGCCAGTACTCACGCGCACTCGCGTTGTAGTGTCACTTCACTTGTCACAACGTGGTTATGGAAGCTTTATCTCTCGCCCTTTTATTTACTCGTGTACTTATTACAACGACTCGATCATAGAGGCCATGATTTATATTTAAAAAAAAGAATTATACAGTCTGAACCATGTCGTAGCAAAGAGGTTGTGGCGCGGCACCTTGAATCAACCGCGAACTCCCTCAGCACATCAAGGAGCTCGTTCAGGGACTAACTTCGGCTGCAAGTGCGACTAAGTTCGCTTGTTAATGCTTACACGTCATGTAACCTCAACGTTATTTTGTATTGCAAGGCTTTACGTGTGACTGAATAGAAGTTTCAAACTGCAGAAAATTTAATATTATTAGTGGGATACTGAGCCATATCTTTTTTTAATAACATAAAAAAGGTTCTCATACCTTTAGTGAAAAGTGGGCTTCTGAGTGTTTCGTTCACCATGATGGCAACAGTCACTTGGCTCTGACTACCGCGTTTGGGATATAGTCGTGATGGTATGTTATGTAAAAAAAGGTATCGTTTTGACACAACGCGATCACTATATCCTTGAAAGGATAGTCAAAACTAAGTTGCCTCTTGCCGTCCTTGTTCAGAGAACTCTTAGAAGCCCATATTTTGCTAAGTGTATCAGAACCCAACTTGTCACGGTGCGTTCACAACAAGCGAGCAAATGTTTATTCTATCCCCTCTCTTTCAAATTATCTTTGTGTAAACAGAGACAGACAAATTAAATTTCAGATAGTAAGTTGGGATAGAATGAGCATTCGCTCGCTTAGTGTAAACGCACCGTAAGGTGACGAACCTTCTGTCGTTGTCCTAGCTAGTTTTTTTTTCATTACTGTAGTGGTTGCCGCAAATCTAACTAAATGTTAAATCAATGTGGTTCTGGTTACATTCGAACTGAAAATACTTACAGAATACGACTATTATATGTTATTAAATTTAAAAAAAAAAATTTGGAGTTCGCTTTAAAAAATTTAACATGCATTCTGTTCTCAAAGCATCGTATTGTGGAAGAATGTGCTTCCCAAAGTAACTACTCCATGCCGACGACGCGAAGTCACCGGCAAAATCTTGAAATAAATAAATCTTTGTAAGTTCCACTGTGATGATAAACTTTATTTTCGTTAATAGGAACACTGTTCATAATTTACATGATTTGTTAAGTGGTAGTGTGTATAATCATCATTAGATTAAAACTAATTCGCCTCGCACCACTACAAAATTGTTTCATTCAATTGCGTCAGAATAATTAAACTATGTTATATTTAAAACGACCATTAACAAGCAATTTCCCTGTTTAAGGCTGTGGTTACAAGCGTCGTGGGTTCGATTCCAGCACCGTTATCGTTTTTTGGTGGGTTGTTATACCTTCGTTTTTTGGCTGAGGTCAAGCCAGTTATCCTAATAATTAATTATGAGACCATTGCTATCTACCTTTAGAAGACCATACATTTACCATATTTTTATATTACAAGTATGACCTAAAGCACAGATAAGGGGATGTGCTCAATCAACAAAAAAATGTTACAAAGAGATGGTTCTTGACTGATAAGCTACAATCTATTGTATTCAAAAACAGCTTCAGCGTGCGCTGAGGGCAGATTGGCAAAGTCGCATTTTTGAAAGATTTGCGTCGGTAGGTAAATAATTATTTTGTATTCAAATTGAAGAAATAGAATCCAATATTAGTAATATTTGGTATACAAAATGTACTTTGTAAGCGTGTTATTCTATAATTATGTTACTATAAAGGTTCTAAAACTTACCGCGTTTCATTATGCCTTTACATCAAACACTGTTTTTTGCTTTATCAAGTTATACATTGGCAAGTAGGTACCTACTACCATTTGATATTTCGTCGAATAACTGTCCAGTGATATGCCGAACATAACAGAGGAATTGATTATACTTGTGAATTTTATTTCAACTAAGTAATCACATAATCTTCCAAATATGCAACTTTGCATATATACGCTGATAAAGTAAGCAAGAAACAAAATCGGGAAGTTTATCCTTTCACCTGTAACAGGAACTGACGTAACACATGTATTATTTTTCAGAAAAATAATTCGTGATAGCTAAAGATACTGGGATTGATAGAGAATTTGAATCTGCTCTATATTTTAACTGAAAACGAGTTAATAAATTTTAATGAAACTTTGTACTATTTTAATACATATTGAGGTGCCCGTGGCTAAGTGACGGCAGCGGATCGGCAACGATCCGATGTTAAGCAACGCCAGTCAGGTCGGGTTATGGATGGGTGACCATCCCGACCGAAATTAAGTGATGTGTTTTTCGGGCATCTCCGTGCTTCGGAAGGCACGTTAAACAGGTGGTCCCGGCTGACGTCGCAAGATATTAGTCGTAAAGCCTAGTCAGAGGCTAAAAAGGCGGCTTGATAACGTCTGACGGTAAGGTTTATCACTGGCCTTACATTCACCTCTCCAACAATCCGCACTGAGCCCGCGTGTTGGAGTATGGCTCGTACCACCTCATAGTTGAGGTGAGGCCTGTGCCCAGCAGTGGGACGTATAAGGCTGTATCCATAATACATATTACGTTGGATTAAAATAATGCGCATTTTCGATTTAAAAATACAATAAATATTTTAATAAGCTTAGTCCATTCGGACGAAGTAGCAACAGCTAGCCTAGACACAAGATACACGTTATGTTAATTTTTGATAAATGTTCAGTAAATATCATAAATTAACATAACATTAAAGTAATATTTTCTTTATTTCTACTATTATTTATTGTACTTTGTTGACATGTCATGAGTGTTTTCTAGGAGCTTAAACGAATAAATAATGTTTTTACTGTACTTCTACTTAACAGGCGAAGAGGGACAAAAGCCCCCGTTGCGCGTTGGCCAAGGCAGTACGTGATATAATACACACATCAAAAGTGTCTAGGGATCAACATATATTTTTGCAATAACTTTTCTCCTGATTGATATTAATTAAAATTTTCTTTAAGGATTCATCAAATAAAGTGTTTTCGTTTGTCTACAGTAACGATAAACCAAGTCACCTTTGCATTAATAAAGAAATTTGCCATTTTCCTAATAAAGGGATTTTTGACATTTGAACCACTAACATTAAAGTTCGAAAAAAAGACTAAATTAACAGTTTTCTTTAAAATTTTATTAGGTAACTTAAACAATTAATAATCCGTGTTTCTACCGCGAACACTAACAACACAATAACATCGGTTTGGCATACTCAAAATGAGTTCATCCAAATCACGCTGTGGAATGGCCGCCCATGTTCGTTGCAACAACAAAAAAAGGTCTTCTTGCGACTGGATACCCTCCATATTCGGCAGAGCTCTTCTCTGTAGCATATCCCATGCATGCTCAATCGGGTTCAAGTCTGGCGACTGAGCAGGCCAGGGCAGGACATTGATGTTAGCTGCGGCGAGAGTCTGTCTTACAACTCTTGCGGTGTGCGGTCGTGCATTATCATGCATTAACTGAAATAAGGGACCGATTTGCACTTGTAGAGGAACGATGACGTCTGATACAATCGTCTCAGCATAAATTTGAGCGTTGAGGTTGCCTCTGATCCAAATCAACTCAGTTCTTCCGCCGATCCAAATACCCGCTCATACCATGATGGTTCCACCACTATAAGGATGGACTTCCTGGCAGGATTTTAATCGCTGTTGGGGTCCAGGGGTTCTCCAGTGTCGTATACGTCTTGTATCCGGTCTCATACCAAAACGAGACTCATCAGAAAAGCACACGAAACGCCATTGTTCTTCTGCCCAATTTCTGTGTTCAAGAGCCCATTGATATCGAATCCTACGATTGTGCATTGCTATAGGTGGTACCCTTAGCGGTCTTCGGGAATGAAGGTTCACTTCATGCAAGCGGTTTCTGACTGTTTGGTCGCTAATTAAGTTCCCTGAAGAGTGATGAAGCCTCACGGCTAACATCATGGCGGTTATTGTTGGAGCTCTTCGAGTTGTGATTTGAATGTATCGGTCTTGTCTCCGTGTGGTGCAGCGATACCGTCCTTCATGGCGCTCAGCCACGGTACCAGTACTTCGGTAACGTGTCCAAAGTCGACTGATAACACTCTGACTTGTATTCAGAGCTAAAGCCACAGTACGTTGCCGGGAACCAGCTTCTATCATTCCCACGGCTCTGAGCATTTCTTCCCTGCTTAAATGACGTCGCCGCTCCATAATAACGTTGGTTTTAATCAGTAGTAGGGAAACAGTAGCACTAATAATGTCTTCAATGCGTTGTATGTTTTTATAGGGAAAATATTGACAGCTGATTTTCATCTTTTACTCGAATTTGATTGACAGTTCCTGTTTCAAATTATGAAATGCACCAAAAAGGATCCATATAAATTTATAAAATCATAAATTTATTACAAAGCCACATCTCAATCTCAAGAAATCCGCATAAAAATGCTTGATCCCTAGACACTTTTGATGTGTGTATAAAGGTGTTGAAAAAAGGCCAATTTCGGTTCGAAATTGATGTTGTTTTTTTTGGTTTTCCTCATATTTATATCTACTTGTGATATCTGTCTGTTGTTGGTCCTGTTTCATCTATGTATATATAACCACAGACGGGATGGCAGTGAAATGAGACAACAGTTGGTAATAGTCTGGTTTATTATAATTCTATAAAAGCTTATATACGAATTCATACACGTACACTGTGTGTGTCTAAGCTTCCTACGTGACCATCCGGCACATATGTATACTAAGTTTAATGCGGGGTCAAAATTATTTAACAGAATATTCATATTTGTGAAGAAAGTTAATTTTATTTGTGTTATTAAATTTACTTATTTCTCCTTCTTAATAGTTTCTGTAATAATAATAATAAATAAATAAATATCCCTGGACATTATTCCACACAGCGCCATCTAGCCCCAAAGTAAGCTAATTAAAGCTTGTGTTATGGGATACTAGACAACGGATGAACATACTTAACAACATTTTCTTTTGTAAATATATACTTATTATACATAGGAGACACCCAGACCAGTACAAACAGACATGTTCATGCACACAAATGTTTGTACTGTGCGGGGATCGAACCCGCGACCTCTGGTGTGGTAGCCAACTTCTTGACCATTACACCAAGTCGGTCGTCAGAGTATTCTGTATTCCTATTTATGCACACACTAGCCTCGCTTTTTCCATATTTCCTCTACCCGTAAGTTTCCTGGAAAAGATCGATATTAGCGATAGGGCCGCCTAAATTGTGCATTGTTTTAAATATATTACTCAGCTTTAAGTTTCTTTGTTTTGTACAATAAATCATATTTTCTATCTATCTATCTATTTTATTCTACAGAATACATGAAACCTATTTAAGTTACTCATACACTGCTATATGTGTGCTTTTTAGCCTTCCGAAGTTTCACGTAACTATTTAATACATATTTGCACTGGAATAGGCCCCTAGGATATAAATACGTTAAGTTATAAGTTGTGCCTATTAACTATATTCTGTTTGTGGTCGTGAAAATCGAATTTCCCTTTGTCGGCCAATTCCTGTGGGTTGCCCTCTTAGCAACTTGGCGTATTGTTCTGTACACTCCTGAAGTTTCATATTTATTGCCTTCGACTGCTGGCTCTAAATGAAAGGTCTTTGCCCCTGACTGACCGGACTCTGACTTGTTGTTTGTTTTTTGTGTATTCATTTTACAAAAGAAGCTCGGACGTGAAATAAATTAAGTTTGGCACAAATGCTTTTTAGTCCTAAAAGGTTACTTTTTTAATATAAAATTGTCATCGTCTGTTTTGAATTGAAGTCTTGATTTTAATGCCTACAGATATTTAAAGAGTTTTTTTTTGTAAGGAACCTAGAATAGACACTTCAAATTTCAGGTTGCCATGCTATCAAATAAATGGACGTTGGGTTCAAGAGTTTTATTTATTTATTTATTCAATAACTTGCACACTAACAGATCAAAATCCAAGTCGTCTACAAGCTAGAAATACAATAATAATAAATGTCGAAATTACACAAAATAAATTACGAGCAATTACAATGTTACAATCAATCAAAACAAAATTAATACGAAGTCCAATAAGATACATTTAATATACCATCACTATGTTAACGTCAGGTTCGTTACGTCTAAGATTCATCAAATAATAATAATAATTACACAAAAGTACACAAAATGAATTACAATAGAAAATAGAAAATAGAAAATATTTATTAACATAAACAAAGAGGGTTTACAATAGTCAGAGGTTGACATACTCCTATTAAGTGTAAAAACACTTGTGCCAGGAGCAGCCACTCTCCCATAACAAATCACGGGTACATTTGTGGCATAAGTAGGCTAATTACAATTTTATAAAACTTATAAGTATTTATTAGTTTATCTAATGTACTACTACTGTATCTTAAACTATAATAATCTAAAAGATAGATCCTAAGGTTCACACTTATGCAAGTTAGCCATGCTTACTAAGTAGGTACAAATCAACAAATTAAATTTAAATTTAGTATTATCAACCGTTCTACTTACTCTATTTACAATCAATTACAATTTAACAAAATTAATACGATGTCAAATAAGATACATTTACTATTAATAGGTATGTCAACATCAGGTATCATCCAAATATAAACGAAATTTATTTAAAACACAACCAAATTGGTCAAAGAAAATTTCAATATCATTGTGCTGAGCGAGCAAGTCTCCCAAGCAGCGCAGTGCGCGGTTGGTTGGCGCGTAGGCGGCACGCTTAGTGCGCGTTGCTGGCCGGGCCAGTAACCGCGGCCTGCGGCGCGGCGCAACCAATCCATCTTCACCCCTTTGTACAGTCCTTGGGACTAGAAGGCACAGTTTTTCTACTTTTTCTGGCCAATCTATTTTGTTGTGAATAATATACAAATAATGTTTCAAAAGCAAGACAACTCTCCTAAATTTGAGGGTGTCCATATCCACCATGCCATCGACGGATATAGGTATGGGTAATAACCATAACGCTTTTCGTACTGCCAGCGCGCAAACTTACGCTGTATCCTTTCTATCAGAAGCGCATATATCTTAGTAAGGATCCCAGATCACAGCACAGTATTCCAGTTTGCTGCGGACGTATGCATTGAACAACACTAATGCAACCTTTGGATCGTCAAACTGAGCCGCAGTTCTAATAACAAAGCCCAGCATTCTACTAGCGATCTTGCAGACTATTACATGTGTATGGAAGTCAAATTCTTTGTCTATTTCTAATCCTAAATCTCGTATGTCACTTACTCTTACCAAAGGCGCGTCAGATAAATGATAAATTGTATGTACCGGATGTCGTTTGCGAGAACAAGTGATAACTTTACTTTTGTAACTATTGAGGGGAAGGTGATTGTCACGACTCCATTCCCAAACAGAATGTATGTCCTCTTGCAACGTCAGAGTATCACCGACGTCAGTAATACTAAGACTCAGCTTGGCTGGAACCCATGTTGGCTGTCATGCAATAAGTGACCGATTTGTTGGCTGATATGATTATTCAAAATAAATTCAAATAGTTTCACAAAAACTGATAGCACTGCTATTGGTGTAAAGGATGAGACATCCATACCTCCCTCAGCTTTTGGCACTGGAGTAACTCTAGATAGTTTCCATTTCTCGGGGTATTGAGAGAGAGGTTAAATATGTAGGGCAGAACATCCTTCAGTATAACCCAACAATCTTTAGCCAAAAACATAGGAATGCGATCAGATCCTTCAGTAGTTCATGGTTTGAGGTGTTTTACTGCTAATTCAAGGTCTGCTTCGTCTACTGACGAGATTGAGATGTTAGTGGCATCAGCTTTAGCGTTAGCAACGGCAGCATTAGCGTGATCGAGTCGCGGGACGTCGGCACGAAATACAGACCCGAAATACTGTGCAAAAGAATTTTAAATTAAGTACAAGTAGGTACTTCCTTGTTTGACTTAATTTCAATGATGGAGGCCTTTGCTCTGCAGTAGGACAGTATATAGGCTAATTACTTTACTTTACTTCCTCGTAAATAAAAATAAACTTAAGCACCTTAGAAATAATTTTATTCTCCTCGTATATTTGTGGAATTACTGCAATAGGTCAGTCACAAAATACTTTTAAAAACAATAACTGCAAACTAGCGTGCAAACACAATAGCATTCATATTTTTATTTCCCCTTGTAATTTTGCTGCATTCTTTTATCATAGAAATATCTAAGTACCACCACCATTACGAAAACAATTAGCACGAATTGCATGTTATTCTATAATACTGTGTAATTGAAACAGTAAATTTAATAACGTTTTTATCAGACATTAATCACTAACTTTATCGGCGCTTTTGCGCGGTTTTTAAGAAAATTATGACTGTTCAACCGTTTTTTAAATTAGACTTTATCGCTTACAAAACAGGATACAGAATGTGGTGAATGTGGGTACATTAATATGTAAATATTCCACTACAATCTGACGGTAATGTGAATCTAGTGCCTTCGCCCTTCCGCATATCACACGCGCGTGTGGACAATGTGAACATCCTGTAGAAAGGTATACGTGTGAGGTAGCAGCCATTTCTCATTCGTTTGTTTAGAATGTTTGGAACATTATCTAGCTAGCTTGTGTTGGTTAAACTGAGTTTCAGGCGAGGAAAACTGAAAGCTTTGAGCGTGGCAGTTGTGTGCTGTACATTAATGACTAGACTGCATGTTTTGAATTAAACAAACGTGTTTTTGGATAAGAATGGAGAAATAAAAGTATTTTGTTGGGCAATACAACTACCGCTTTATTCTAGTTTTATTAGAGCGTCGTGGCCTTGTGGTTCAGCACCCGAACTGAGATCGTCTGGTCTCGAGTTTAAATCTGGCCAGATTCATTGTTAAATATACTACTTATTCTCCGGTGATGGAAAACATCGATAAAAACCATATCAACCCGGATAACGGCGGTAGGCTCACCACCTACCACGTTGGGTTCTAATACCATTGGTAAAAAGTGGGCTTCTGAGTATTTTGTTCACCATCACGACACAGTCACTCGCCTCTGACCACCCCGTTTGGGATAAAGTCGTGATGGTATGTATGTGTGTAAAGAAGAATCTATTTTAAATAAAAACACAATAAAATATGACATCTTGGCGCAATGGGTGAAAAATGGTTGCCTGCGCTGACGGGCGTAGGTTCGATCACGGACCGAACATTATCCATCACCTATGCATTGTTTTCAATGAACAGTCAACGCGAAACCAAATATTAGTGTGCAAGTTCAACGTAATATTCATGATGAATTTCATTGAAATGTAATCAATCAAAATGTAATCAGCTTCAATTTCGGTTACTAGTTCAAATTCGTGGCCGCTATGCAACCACAAATACAACTACCAAAGTTAGAGCAGGTGTCATGATATCATCAAACTTTATTAGTAATTTAAAAAGCGATCTCATCATTTTAATATTCAATTCAATTCAATCCAAAGATATTTATTACCCTTCACAATCATAGGTAAATAAGGCTAATCTTAGGTCTAGACAATCTTTTCATTATAAAAACTTTCATAATATATATATTTATATATATATATATATATATATATATATATATATATATATATATATATATAATAAATTTCATTATATTTATATATATAAATATTAGACTTTCATTATATATATAAATATTAGACTAACTTTGTGCATTCTTAGCTATATTTTTCGGAGTGTCTGTCAATTCTTTACACTGATCAATAGTAAGCGGTAGCCGAATCTTATGATCACCTACTTACCGACTTCATAAAAACTTTTTTCATGGAACTCTTATTCTTCATAGTTTAGCTCATTGTACAAACCTTGTCAAATATGGGAAACATTTCAGAAACGTAACTGTGAACGACCTGTGCCAGTATGAAGCCCCTTAGAAGGGCTGGTTGTGCAAGGAAAAGTAGGAGGCCAATCACCTATGCGCTTGACTGAAGTCGAATCAGCGGTGGGATACCGTTTGTCAGACTGCGCCTACAGTCTGCAAATAGAGAGAAATGGCGGGAGATCGTGCAGTACGCTGTGTTCGCCCCTGAGACAAATGTGGACGCCTTAACGTGACCATGACCGCTGTTATAAGCGAAACGGTTGAGAAGAAGAAGCTAAACCCCTCTGTACATGACAGGTGCGATGACATAACGTACTGAGGGCATGTTTTCCTACGGCTCTTCAGAACAAAGCTCACGCTGTTCAGAACAAAACCCGTTGTAGGTATACAGGGTGGCAGGGAAAATAGACTTATTCCTTGAAAATCGTAAGAGAAGACGTTATTTGCAACAAATTAAGTTACATCAACTAGTAGTCCAATATTAATAATTAACGAGATATTGGCGTTTTAATATTTTTTCAAAATTTTTGACTTGCTTCTGAAAACCAATTGCTTGAAAATACTATTGAAGTTTGAGCACTGAATTGATACTTTTTAGAAAGCTAATTAGCTAGAAAATGTTTTAAAACAATGGTCAAGCTTTAAATCTTAATAGTTTCAAAAATAAACGGCATTACATGGTAACATTTACTAAATTTTGTTATTTCTACCTGAAAACTACATCAATTACGCGAAAAAAAAAGTGTGAAAACAAGCGTAACAAAATATTAAAAAAACTACTAAGTTATTATGGCCTTTCTAAAATGGTATTTTTGTTATCAGATCCTATAATGGTTTGCTAGAAAATCAAAACGATAGAGATTTTCATGGGATCCGCAACGCGCGGAAGTTAGGTTTGGGTTTGTAACCTTAACCCAAACGGACCTAAAGCAGGCAGTAGGGAGATATAATTTACTTAAAAAATCAATAGAATTCACACTTTGAGATCGATTTTCACTTAAAAATTTCCAATAAAATCGAAAGAAATTTTCGTTTCGGGCGTAAAAGTGTTCTATTACCCTTTTCAAGGAATAGGTCTATTTCCCCTGTCACCCTGTATATTAGCAGCCATTCATTTTAACAACCCTCACATAAGCAGTAATAAAGTGGAAGTTAATTTACTTTATGTGTTTTATCTTTAATGGCCTTTCTTATAAACCATGATAGTGTTACCAAAAATAGCTCGAAAATATGACCTCATTTGGTAAAATCGTTATTCTATTGAAATCCCCGACCCTTTACGACTGAATGAAGGTGGGATCTATTAGTTAAAGTATCAACATGTATACAAATGTGGACAGATACAAGGTGTGTCGGGGATACAGGCTGTTCAATGTTCATTTTATCCGCTCGAGCGTGCGCGTGAAAGGGTGTCGCGCCTCATTCCTACAGCTGCTGGCTAGTCGCAAGTAGGTTAGGTTATATAACGCTTTTATCGAGGCTTCTACATTATCCTAGGTAGTGAATGCAACGTGGAGAAAAGTTCTTACTTATTACAGATATCAGCCAATTCATATTTGAATTTGCGGTGAAACACCGCAGTTAACCAAACTAAACGTTAGTTAATAAATTGAAGTGAATAATTGGGACAGCGTACATTTTCTTAAACATTAAGACAGAAACAAGAGTCCTACGATTTAAGCGTAAATATAAAGTGTCTTCTTTACAGTACTCAAAATAAAATGGACCTGAGACCAAAGAAGACCACTTCCCGAAAGTGGCACCTGTTTACAAGTTGACGTGTGATCCAGCCATCGTTCTACTTAACCATATTTAAGGGTTTAAAATGGTCCATCACCAGTGTAGCTTTGTGTTCAATGGCCCAACTATTACTCAGGTATCGAAACCAGGCTTTTTCAATGTCAATTGCACACCGCCGCAAAGACAGGTAATTGCCAAATTTATCACGTTTTAAGAATACAAACTTTTTATAATTTATCTCCATTTTGCCACGTCACAAACTCCGTTCAAATTACCCTTTAGCACTTTTTAATGTCACTCCAAATGGCAACACACACGCTCCCAATTTTCGTACGTGACGCAAAACTCGGAACGAGCGTCACGTCACACGACAAGTCTGGGCCCGCCGCGTGACGGGATAAGTTGGGACAGTGCCTAATTAACGGCAATTAAAATTGAGATTTGAATTTAGAACACACATTACTGGACTTTGCTGGACTGTTTATATTAAGAGGTGCATTTCTAAGTATTTGTACTCACTGACAGAAAAAGTAATAAATAGCCAGTGCTGTAGAATTATCAGAAAAAATAATTGAGAGCTTCGTGGCCTAAGCAATCCACCTCGAAACCTGTGTGGTCCGGAGTTCAAATATAGCCAGAACCATCTTTGTGTTCATTGTTGAATTTCTGACTAACTCTCAGGTGATGAAAAACACTGTTATAAAACCAAAGTAACCCGGGCAACAGCGGAAGGCTCACCATCTACCACCATGGGTTCCAATACGCTAGGTGAAAAAATGGGCTTCTGAGTTCAAAGTCAGTCAGTTATTCGTTTTTTTTATGAAAACCCCAAAATTTTTGTTTATTTAATTTTTTTAATTTTAATAATATTGGTAGTTACTGAGCATGCTATATGATTTTCACTGCTAATTATAATAAATCGATATTTTATAACATTGTTATTACATAGACCTGAGCTTAGAGCTCTTTTCCTCAATATTTTGAATATTTGTTGTGTGTATCAACATACTTGCATATTTCCAAATAGTTATATAATTAAATAAATAACCACACTGTTTTGCTGACATAGCAAAAAAACACCAAATTTTCACATTTTAATTCGATCGTGATTGAATACACGCCTTAGAAAAGTTAATGAACAATTACTGAGCTGCTTTTAAGTTTTGATTCGTATTGTTATTTTCTTACTTTCTTTTTGTAAAATAATATTAGGACAGTAAATTATTTTTTTACATTATTATTTCTTCCACATAAATGAAAATTCTTATATTTCAAGCTTCCTAAGAAAACAATCCTCTAATCTTCGCCGACCGATGTAGAAAATTATATTTTTTCAGTTGCATCTAATGCCACTTTTCTTTCTATTTTTCGGGCATTTAGTTCATGCTTCCATGCAAGTTTTCAAAACATCTCCTTTGCTAACGCAATATCTACGTACGTGACACGAGTATGTGACGCGAAGGAGTGACGTGACACTAGTTGGAACACGTCCTAATGGTAACTCAAGGGCAGACAATGAGATCGACTAACCTGAGGTTAATTGGGTTAGTTCTTTGCTTTTTGGAGTAAGAGTAGATACTGTGATGAATTTCTGATCAGTTGATAAGAAAGTTGAATGAGTTCAGTTCATGTTAGGGTGAAGTGTGTGTATACTCTTATATGTTGTGGTTATTGAACCCATCGACTATTATGTTATTATTGAAAAAAAATATTATTTTTAGGTGTAAATGATTGTGATTTATTAATCACATATTTCAACTGGACAAAAATCCCGACGTATAATAATAATAACGAGTAATATAGTAATATTATCACATCTAATGGTCTATACAGTCCTCACATGGAACAAAGATCCCGAAGCATTGAAAACCTCCTCTTTTTTTAAGTCTGTTTAAAACAAGTCGAATTGGGCCATGTGATCAATAATCAAAATTCTATCTTCACGATTACGAGTATATACCGTACCCAACGGTTTGCTGCGTCTTTTCTGGTACGCACCGCTAGGGAGTGGAACGCTCTCACTGCGTCTGTGTTTCCGGATACTTACAACCTTGGTGTCTTCAAGGCCAGAGTGAATAGGCATTTTCTGGGTAAGCGTGTACCACCATCGGCCTCGTCATTGCTTACCACCAGGCGAGACTGAGGCCAAACGCAAACCCATTTTAAATTATATCTGAAAGACTAGAATCATTTAATTATGGGTGGGTTAAAAATCGTACACGTTTTGTAACATTAAAAATAAAAGTATATATGTGGGTAATTTTTTAAAATTCTATAGATTTCTTGTTTTGTATCTCCAAAATCTATCAATACCAAATAAATAATAGATATCATTGTCTGGTTATTACGAAAGTTCTACGCAATGTGATAATTTGAGTAGGTAAAATTTGCCAAAAAATGAGAGCTCGCTTCAAATAAAGAAGCTCTTTACTGTGTGTACTTAAATCGCTTATGTTATAATAGTATCACGCCGCACGAGCCGAGTAAGCGAAGCGAGCGTTCCGTGGCACCAGCATGCACGTGCTATAACAGTCAACGTTTCATCAAGCCAGAAAATTATTGAACTGTAAATATTCTGGAAAAATGAATAATATAAAGACGAAAATTAGTATTCGCCAAAAGAAAAAGAACATTATGATCCCGTCACACTAGTTAAGTTTCAAAATGTCTGTTTACTCACTAGTAAGCCAAGTAATGCAATGTTGAAATACAAAAACAATTTACTGCCAGCAGCGATGAAAAGTTTTGTACCTCATTACAATTTACAACTTGACTTACAGTTAAAATGAAGAGTTAATAAAATATTTACAATACCTAAAATAATAACATAGTGGCAAACAGACAAAGTTTATTCACTTTATTAGGTTAAAGTTTTAAAGATCAAGTTCTGCCACTTCCGATAATAGTCGGCGATACTTTGAAACTGAACTGTTGTTATGTAGTTGTTAGCGATGTATTATCGACAGTTAATAAACTGGTAGAACAGAAGGTATTAAAACTTTGAGCAGACGTTCTCGCTTTCTATTAGAAAAAACAACTCTGACACACTGGGAATAGAACACTCCTCTGTGGCAATTTATCACGTAAACCAACTTCGTATTTTCACAGTTTGTGGCTATAGCACTAATTTATTTTTATGGCTCCTAACAGGTTTTTACATTCATATCTTACTAAAGGGACAACATTTACAATTATCTAGTTTATATTAATTTATATAATCATTTATAATAAATATATAAAAATATTATGAAGAGGACAGATTTGAATGTTTGTTTGTTTTTTTGTATTGAATAGTCTCCGAAACTATTGGGCCGCTTTCAAAAATTCTTTAAAGATATTTACTTTGATTTTTTCATTCTTTGACCCAGTCCTACCTGGTAGAAAGGCGGGCGAGAGTTCCAAATATGAGGTTAATGAGTAAAGTAATTTAGTGACAACTTACTAGGTTAAGCTCCTCCAGAAGGCTCGTAAAATTCAAACAATTGTAGGTGTTTTATTTATTTATTTAAAGAAAAAAAATCCACAATATTACAGTAACACCAGGGCATTGTACAGTTTAAATTTAAAAATTCACACTTCTTCTTCTTCTTCTCTTCTTTTCAGCCTATAGCAGTCCACTGCTGGACATAAGCCTCCCCCAGGGCGCGCCACAAAGCCCGATCTCCCGTTTTTGCCATCCAGTCCCTACCAGCCACTTTCTATAGGTCGTCGGTCCAACGTGCCGGTGGACGTCCAACGCTACGCTTGCCGAGTCGTGGTCTCCACTCGAGAACCCGTCTACTCCACTGACCATCGGTTCTGCGACAGATGTGACCAGCCCACTGCCACTTCAGTTTGCTACACTTCTGGACTACGTCGGTCACTCTGGTTCTTAGCCGGATTATCTCGTTCCGGACCTTGTCCCTTAACGAGATTCCTAGCATGCACCTTTCCATAGCTCTCTGAGTGACGTGTAATCGGTGGGCTAGTTTCACTGTCAGGTTCCACGTCTCGGCTCCGTATGTCATGACCGGTAGGACGCACTGATCAAACACCTTGGTCTTCAGGCATTGTGGCAAAGGTGACTCGAAGATGTGACGCAACTTTCCAAATGCTACCCATCCAAGCTGAACTCTTCTGGTGATTCACCCCTTAAAGTTGTCTCTACCCAGCTGTAATTTTTGACCCAGGTATATGTACTCCTGGACAACTTCAAGGGCTACACCTTCGACGGAAGCGGGTTCAGGAACAATGTGTTCGTTAAACATGACCTTAGTCTTGTCCAAATTCATCACAAGCCCAACGCGTCTCGAGGCAGCATTGAGACTGGTCAGCATTTTCTGCAGGTCTTGCAGTAATTCTGCCATTATCACTACGTCGTCAGCAAAGCGGAGGTGTGTGAGATATTCACCATTGATGTTAAGGCCGAGTCCGTCCCAGTGCAGTGTCTTGAAGTTAAAAATTCACGCAATTGACAGTAAAAGATAACGGCCCTTTTTTTTACCGGGTGTTAAAAATGCGTTACGCACTGTCCAACTGCCCTGGGTAAGACAGTGGGAGGGTGTGGGACTCTCCGCCTCATCTTCTCGGGCCCTCTCCGCTGTCTCCTTCTGCGTAATCACGTCCTTGCAGAAGGAGACCATCACCGGCCAAGCCTCCTTTCTCCCCAACATGACCAGTATGAGGGTCGGGAGCGAGAGGTCATTTCCAACAACGGCCACCAACTCGCGATGCTGATCCACCCAAGCAGCGCACTCCTCCAGCGTGTGCTGTGCGGTGTCGACCTCAGCGTCACAGTGGTGGCACCTCGGAAAGGATAACGGCCCTCACAAAACTGAAGGCATACATTGACAATGACGTTTTACAAAATCATAGTAATCTTTAAAAGTAAAAATGATATCGCGCAAACGGCACTTGTGCCAAACAACAAAAATGCGATTTAAACTTTAATCTTTCAGTAAAAACTCAAGCTTGCAATTACTTTTATAAAACAAGAAGACAAGAAGATAAGTAACTGAACCGGATACATATTATGTGGTTGACAGTATCAAGTAAATTTTCCCAAGTTGTAAACCATCTCCTTTTGAAACTGAACCATGTACATTTTATAAATGACACAAAGAACCCCCTTATATCTCCCTAAACACCCTCTTTCAAGTAACGCTCTTGTAAGATGATTCACACATAATCTTCAAGTACGGGGTCGTTCAAAGAGGGCATAAGTTACACGGTAATTATAAATACAACTCTAGCAAAATACTAATTGGATGCTTGTTAGCTGGTAACACACTAATTAACGTTAAGTCGTTCCATATATTTTGACAATTTAATCAAAATTATTTTAAATTGTTCAAACAATTTGAAAATATGTAGTTCCAAATGTTATAATGTTCAACACTGTTGTTATAAATTATTTTTAAATGCAATAAGATATAAAAAATATTAGTTATTAGATAAATAAAACTAGAAAGACCTTTCGGGACCATCTCTCTTTTGACCCATCTAAAGTAGTTTAACGTTGTTTAATATATTTTACAAGTATAATTTTTTTGGACACTATTGAAAAAGTTCGTTTTTCATTGTAGTTTAATCGTTAACCCTATAATGTATATTAAAGTTATGTGACATTTTTGGGGGCTTATGAGCACTGTTCGTAGCTATAGAAGTATTGTTAAAACATTCAATATGTCTTTATATTTCTCTATTAGCGGCTGTTTAACTATTCATCTACTAAAAACTTAATCACACTTAATCAACAACGTATAATTATGATGAAATCCTATGATTATATACTATACTGTTTTTAATTCAAATAAAAGTTTTTTCATCCTGTTAGTTCAGCTTTTGCGAGAATCCTCGTAGTTATCAATTCAGGGATTGCCGATTTTATGTTCAAAATTACGCCGCTGTTTATCTTAGCTGTCTAAAATTTTAGCACAGTTAATAAACTTGTTTTTCGTCTCGTCTCATCTCGGCGGATGAGTAAGAGATATCGGGGAAATGAGATCTCAATTTGGTTTTATACAGTTACTTTAATCTGAAACTCAATACCTTAACTCAAACTTTTTTGGAAATTTGAAGTTTGACTTTGCTTGAATATGATCATAACAAAATACTAGTAACAATGACATTTCCCTTGATTTATTCAGTTTTCTTTTTACATTTAAAACAGCTTCTTCTCGGACAGCTTCTGTCTCCATTAAGATATTATAATACATAACATCACCTTACAGTAATACAACTTGATAATATAGTTCACGTAACTACGCTCTATGAATTGAACTTGTAAAACATTAAAAGCGATCATAATTGGAGCAAAGGAATAACCTGTTATCACAAAAATAAATGTTTTAATAAAAACAAGTAAATTAATGAAATGGGGTTCCATTTTCACCAAACGCTCGCTCCGCTCGCTCGACCTGCTCTTTATTTTGGTTGAGGGTCTTACTTTATCTAATCGAACTCATTGTTATTTATTTTTTGCAGCAGTTCTCTAAATATTGTTATTAATTTAAATTCAAGATAACAATGTTTTTGGTGTCGATAATTCCGTTATTGATGGATTATTATAGCCTAGTTCTTCGACTCTACCGAAAAAGCCCTAAACTGGGTGATTATTTATAAGGTTGGGAAAATAATAGCAGTTACTTACTTACTAGGTAATTTTGATAGTGTTTTTAGAGCGTCGTGGCCTAGTGGTTAAGCACTCCAACTCGGATCGCAGATCGTGTGGTCCCGAGTTAAAATCTGGCCAGAACCAAAATCTTTGTATTCATCGTTTAATTTCTGACTTACTCTCCGTTGATAGAAAACGAAAACATCGTTAAAAAACCAAATCAACCCGGACAGCGGCGGAAGGCTCACCAGCTACCACGTTGGGTTCTAATACCATTGGTGAAAAGTGGGCTTCTCAGTGTTTCGTTCAAAGTCAAAGTCAAAGTCAAAGTATTTATTTAGGAGAATACATGTCATAAAGGTCTTAAAATATAGCATAAATTGTCCATTGTATTCGGTCTGCATGCAGACGTGTAAATGTTTAATAAACTAGCTGGTTTTGACATAATTTTGAACAAAACTATATATTCCATAACACTATAAAAACATTATTCTAATAGCCATATCGTTAATTGTTTCTTAAATACATTAGGTTTTAATATTTTCAATTCGTTCGGCAAGCTGTTGTTAATAGAAATGCACATATTGTATATATTTTTTTATATATGTATTTGTGACACGCAGGTTAATATAACATGTTGATAAATTTATCTCTCTTCTGTCGTTTGATAATGTCACTACGTTTCAGAAAATATTCTGGGTGGAATTTTGTAAAGACACACACATCTCTAATGTACAAACATGGGAGTGGGAGAACGTTACATTTTTTAAAAAGTGGTCGGCAGCTATCTAAGAACCAGGCCTTATTAATGGCACAGATACAACGTTTTTGAATTTTAAAAATCATATCAAATTCAACAGAGTTAGTAGTCAAATTCACCACGACGGCACCGTCACTTGCCTCTGACTACCCCGTTTGCGATATAGTCGTGATGGTAGGTTATGTTGTTTTTTAGTCAACGAAAAAAAAATATGCAACTTACCCAAAAACTAAAAAAAGCAATCATATGTATATTACACCGCCTATTGATTCCTTACGGTATAAATTATCACCCGGTATAGATCTAGAAGTGAGCAGTTCGCTTGCACTGGGGGCTGAATATGGACAGCAAATGTTGGAAGGGTTATTCCGAAAGTTCCACTGTGTACATTGTGCCTTGTCAGAGCTGTGATGATAAAAATAAAATAAATAACTTATAAACTTACACTGACACAGTAGGTGAGTTACTTCAGTAAATAACTGTGTGAACAATTTATTCTTGTTCCTTTTTAGCTCATTTTCCAAAACAAAAGACTAACGACTGTTATTATTTCTATTACGATGTCATTTTTTGCATATTACCCAGTTCATTCTAATATATTGAATTCGAAAGTTACTCTGTTTGTTTTATATTTTATCACGCCTAAACCGCTGTACATAGTTATGGGTGAATTTTGCTATAGAGAAAATTTGCTGGTAATATCTAGTCCCACATATATGTTAAACATGTATAGGTAAACACAGTAACAGTGTATTTTATTACGCCTCCCACCCCCAGTCACCTGTAATCCTCTTCGCAATTAACACGTCGCATGCAATCGAAGACGCGGCTCACACACCGAACTCGGTTACGATTAAATTCCTTTTGTCCCATCGCACGTCTTGCTTACAAATTAAGCTGAGTTACGGGAACCTGTTTACTGCGTTACTTCCGTTTGCGAGTTTCGTGTTACCGGAGGGTTAAGTCAGTTTTGAGTCGTTATTAACGTGTTCGTTGTTTCGTGCAATGTGTGCGGTTGTAATTGTTTTATTGCTGTTCTTGAGTTACAACTTTAATAGCTTGAGCATGTGGAGATAAGGTATTAAAGCAGAGGTTGAAGTATGGGTTGGATATTTGGAAGTTCGTTTTTGATGAGAAATTAGTTTTGCTATTTTTGTCTGCATAAAAACTTGTGAGAACATACTTACAGTAAATTTCATCCTGTAACTCATTTGAAAATATTTATTCTAAAATTGATTGTTGTGGGCAATAAATAAATAATATAAATAGGGTTATAAAATGCATGATTTAGAATTCCGGAAAAAGTTGGTTTGATTTTCACTTATCAGTATAATTGTTGTGAGTTCCCGCCCTAGGTTGATTAAACACAACAAGCCTTAACTCACAAATTACGATACGCACAAAAGTTTGACTAATTTTAGATGGTGAAAGGTTGGCTTTTTTAACTACACCATTGAAGTCTTATCCCAATGGACCACAAAATTAAATCATCAGTCACCACCACGACATATCGAACTATTTCCTAAAATTGCCGCATTTTGATAATTTTTCGATGGATTCAGGAAGTTTGTTAGAGCATTAGTCATAGATTAACTGCTGAGCTGCCACCCAAACTCGACAGGTTAACGGTCGTAATTAACCCTCCGCTACTCGCCGGAATCGAACCCTATTGACGAATTGCCCAGAAACTCATTCATAACGGTATAAGCCACGCCTGCATAAATACATGGAGGGAAATGTGATATTCTTCCCCTGACATTTTGACATCACAGCATCAATTTGAAGTGTGCTTAACTTGGATTCTCGTTTCTGGGCTCGAGGGTTAATCTACATATGAGTAAAATAAAAGCCAGTCTTCATAAATTCGCTTTAAAATTTTCAGTAACAACACCCACGCACAAATGAAAACGGAATTCATACGAAATGACAAGGATCCTGTTAACTGCTTTCGGGTTCAATCCTATAAATAAATTTTGGAAAGTTTATACAAGTTTACACTTCAAATTGATGCTGTGATGTCAAAATGTCAGGGGAAGACTTAACTTTGATTACAGTTTCAGTATGTCTACCATGAGTTTCTGTCACGTAAACGATTGTTGGCCTCATAAATGTGAATGCCATTTTTGGTTTCGTCTCTAATCGCTAGGGGCGCGGACGCCAGCAACTGTCATTGGTGTAAACTCGTACAAAACATACACTGGATTCGGGCGGATTGTACAATCATTTTACAAGCGCACGTGCCGACGCACTTAATACGGTACAATAAAGTTTAATTTCGTTACATTCACGCGCGCTCGTGATTGGCAAGAACTATAATATTTAGCTTGTCTCTGTTAAAAAGTTATATGATGCTATGTTGCAACAAAACAAACGACAATGTTTGTGTACTAATTAGTAGGAACCAAGTACCCATTGCAATTCAGCATTTAGTTGTGCAGTGAGTGAGTGTTAGTTGTGCGAATGACAGTTGTGTTGAACTTTCAGCGGCTCTCGGAAGACAACGCCTTTGTTTGTTAATACTATTAAGGAAAAATATAGATTTAGGTTAGCTCTTAACTAAATCTAGCTTTTAGTAATGATGGGGCACGAAAGTTCTAGAATGGACACAAGTTGTAGGCGCTTTGCAAAGAAGAACGCCCACCTGGAGTATACGACAATATAGTTTGACGAATAACTTAAAGGGGTATGGTTGAAGACAAATGGGTCAATTGGTCATGCCATAGTTTCATCTAGATACTTTGAGACAACCGATTGCAAGCACTAATTCAATAAAAACCGACGCAGTTGTTATTGAATAAGTGCTAACAATCGGTTGTTATCGAAGTTTATAGTGTTTTTCTGCTTCGTCAAGAATTTCGATGTAAGTTTATTTTGTGGTACGACTTTACGCAATGTGCTAACTAGTACATAACGTACATTAAAACTATATAGGTAGTTCATTATGGCACATGAAAGGTTAAAGTGTTAAGTGTTGTACTTATGTTCCTAATGGTACGAGAACTATGTTGACCACAGTGAATGAGGCATGGTTGCAATTAAGTTATCATAATGTCGACATCCTGTTAGTAAAAATAAAATCAGCAATAGACTAATAATAAGTTTTCCTCTGATCAATCTCTATTAGCGCCATTGTAAGAACGACTTGGATCGAAATACTTCAAACACAAACCTTGGAACTACGGTACTTGAGTAGTTGGCAATCGCATTGTGTAATCTGAACGAATTAACACAGTAAGCTTACAAATTTGACTGAAGAATTGCTATTTCTGACAAAAACAGACTAAACTACACAGAAAAATTAGCATTTACCAGTAACATTGTTTTACAACGCACTATTGTTGTATACAGATTGCACCAAGATAGAAAAATTCGAATCGTACTGTGATAATCAACTTGCCAGTGACGAAAACACTAAATCAGTGGTGTGTTTATTTAGGGTATACATTTTATTATTTATTTAACTACAATGAATAAATAAATAAATATGCGCCAGACAACACACCTCTTGTCATGGTCTCGAAGGAGGGATGAATATCCCTGTATTACGAGGTACCAGACAAGGAATTAGGCCAGGGGCGTCTCCCAGCACACCCAGACCTGAGGCAATTTAGAAAAGATCGTTTCCTGAATTGACCAGACCGGGAATCGAACCCGGGGCACTGCGGGATTCGAGGCGAGAAACCGTGCTACAGCGCACTACGCCAATCGTGCCGTCACAATACTCTTTATATTACGGGTTGTTCTTATCATTGGAATAAACGGAGCATGTCGAACTAATGAACTAACACAACTTAATGTCAAAAACATTGAGAAACATTCAGATGACTTACTGTTAATTAATTTACCTAATACAAAGACAAAAATAGACCGCAACATCGTCATTCGCAAGGAATACGTGACAATTATTGAGAAACATCAAGCCGTACGTCCGCCTAACACTCCAATCGATCGATTTATTCCAGAATATAGTATATTAGTGTACCCATAACCACACATGCACACATTTTCACTTTTTTTGTCATTGCCAACATTTTTGTATCTATAGTTCGTAGTTTTTTTTTACCATAGTGTAACAACCTCGAACAAAAACTGAATAAAACCTGTGTAATGTGAACCATTATGTCAAAATTTGATAAGATAAGATAAATAATCTTTATTGCACAAACAAATACTTACAGCACGTAAAAACAAAAAAGTAAATAAACTACAGAGCGATCTCTTTCAGACAACCTTCGCTTCGGCAGAGAGATTTAAAACAGAGGACTAGTTAGGCTGCGCAAAAGCTATGGAAAAAAAATAGTAATTACATTTGAATATTATGCTAATATAAAAATAAATAAATAAATACATTTATGTATACACACATATATCGTTTTAGATTACCTAGCACCAGTTTCCTTGTGTAACGAACTGAATTAGGAGAGCAACATGTAAGAGGAAGGTAAACAAAAAAAAAACACGAAGTTACTGCGATACAGGCCTTGAGCTTAGTGCAGTAATCATTGAAAAATATGAATTTGTTAAAATCCACGTTGGTAAATAAATAGCTGTAAGTTTACCATTAACATACTCGTAGCAATCAAGATTCACTAAGTATACATTTTGTAATGACCGGCATAAAGCAGTAAGCACGGCGCTGTTTAAAATGCAAATCGAATGAAATTGTATCACGCGAAGTTTGTATCGTTTATGGGTCGTGAACGACGCGCTAAAGTTACTGAGAGTGCTCTTGTGGTGAAAACGATGCATTTTATAGTCCATTATTAAAAAAACATTACTGAGCCTGACCATAACGTTGCTGGTGTACCGATTTGCGTGAATTCTGTTAAGTAGAAAATGGTATTTATTCATGACTATTGAATTTTTTGATATATTTATTTAATGGATATATTTATTGCATGGGTGTACCTTAGACAATAAATGAGTGAACTTAAGAGGGATTGATTCGGAGATGTCCCGATTTTGTGAGGATTTTTATAGTAGTTTATAATGTTTATAATAAAGGTATCCACACAACTAAAGATGCCGATTTTTTCTGATTTTTAGTTAGCTTCTTCCTCAATCTGGTATACCACATGAAAAAGCGTTGTTTACGAGTAACGAACTTTACAAAGTCGCGTGCAGTAATTTAAATCGATTTAAACTTTAGACGTGACCGCGAGTGGCGTGTGTTTAGCGGTCGCTTGATCGTGTGTGGTTTACGATCGCGTTTCTAGGCTAGGTCATCACCTAGTGCTTGCAAAAATGGTAGGTAGCAGCTTTAGTAGGCAATGTAATCTAACAAGGTAAAAAATGTTTTACTTAGGACGAGATGACGTGTTAAAATGAAAAGAAACATTTGAGTTATTTAGAACAAAATCTTTGGAAATCTACGAAATAATGGCAAATCTAGTTAGAGTTGTTTTGCTGTTAGATTAAGATACTGTAGCTAACATCAAATATCTAGGCCAATTATAAATTGATCGGTCCACGACTGCGAAGCCGGTTATTAACGATTTTAACCAAGCGGTTAAAAATGCAATTTCGTTATTTACGGTTATTTAACCGCATTATATGCTTGTTACGGTCAAAATCGACCACTAGATGGCGCTGGCGGCAGGAGTTGACAAAATATAAAAAGACTGATTATTTACAGTACTTCAAGACGAAAAATGGGCATCGGAAAACATCGGAATTTCGGAAACAATCGTAAAACATTCCAAAAACAATTTAAAAAAAGTAATTATTTTGAAAAAACACTTCTAATTTCAACTTTTTCGCAAATAAATAAATGTCAGTGTCATAGCCGACTCGCTATTTCACTATAGCGCTGTCATCCAGTTGCATAATTTCGATCGGTCATCTTCGGGAACACGAAGTTAGTCGATGCCCATTATTTACCTTGAAGAACTGTAGTCTTTTCTCGGTTGCAGTCGGATAATTAACCGTTAATAGCCGCATTTTATCGGGAGTTAACCATAAATTTGGTTAAGTAACTGTAGCTAACGGGTTTTTCACAACTTACTCTTACCACGACTTACTCTTAAACGAATGTCAAGAGATCCCTTGCCATCCATGACTTTCTACTGATTTTGGTTTATGAAAAATATCTATCCCTGGTTATATTATGTCACAAATAAGTCATAAATGTTAAAAATGGGCAACCATTTTAATTAGACCATCAAATTTGAGACCTAATTCCTCATGAGAGGAGTAAAAGTTAAAACATTTACTAAAGAGACATCCAGTGCGTCAAAGGGAAAATTTAGGAAATGCGACCTCAAAGCGTAGAAATAGAGTATTTTTTGCCTATAAGTCAATTACCACTTAAACTTCACCCTAACTAATGTCGCACTAATTGCGCCAACTCTGTGGATTTAAAACGCGTTAAGCTATTTGCTAACGACTTGAAGCTGAGGGTCAAAGGACTTTACTGTGAGGATATTATAGAGTTTTGCGGCAACTAAGCTCTCAAAAATAAACCTATAAATCTATAGAGAGCGTCGTGGCCTAGTAGTTAAGCAAATCTGGCCAGATCCAAAATCTTCGTGTTCATTGTTTTCCAACTAACTCTCCGGTGATGGAAAACATCGATAAAAAACCAAATCAACCCAGATAGCGACGGAAGGCGCACTACCTACCACGTTGGGTTCTAATACTATTGGTGAAAAGTGGGCTTCTGAGTGTTCCGTTCACCATGACAGCAAGTCACTTGCCTCTGACTACCCCGTTTGGAATAAAGTCGTGATGGTATGTTATGTTATAAATCTACATACATATATAAAACTGAAAGGTCACATGTCACGAAATCTTAGATAAAACAAGTGCTGGGAGGAGGTGCTCCAATGTTGCTTTTTAGGACGCAGGAGTTTTTTTATTAGGTGCTAACTAAGACGGGATTTTGCGAATCAAGTATCATCCTGGATAGTACGAGTAAGTCGGTATGTCATAAAAATTAAGTACACGCGGACGAAGCCGCGGGCGAAAAGCTAGTTAGTAAAATAAATACCAGGGACATCTTAAACCAGGATGATCTGAATCCAAACTAATCAAAGCCTATAGCAGAGGCTGATAAACTTCAGTTTATACATACGTAAATATCTAGAATTATCCTGTTCATAAATGTATTCTCTGTGCTGGTATCACACTTACCACCTTTGGCGCTAAAGACAAGTTTTCTACCATGCCAATAGACGAGCCACTTACATCTACCAATAAGAAGTTTCAAGTGTAAGTATACATCACGCTGATACAAGAAACTCGTCGGTAATGTTAGACCAAACTTCTTGGCATAAGGATTTTACTGCGTCGATTTTTTTTCAATTTTGTTAGCCTATTTTAAATGTGTTTTTCATTAAAAAAACAATCTTGACTAGAGAATATTGTTGTGATTATTGTCTAGAGTAGTTCAACGTAAATACAGAGCTATAAAACGTATTACTTACCTTAAAAAAACTCAATTTCTCCAGAACGTGTAAAATTCAAGGTTTTTTTAACCTTTCCTTTTATTCATCTTTCAACATTGTGAGTATTGTCCAAATTGGTGTGAATACCACAAAGAGCGTTCCTCACAGGAAATTTATTATTTAAGTGAAAATGAAGAGGGACCAAGTTTTCTGTCGGTCGGTTGGCTCCTTTGAAGCCTAAATCTCCGAAACGGTCCCCAAAAATTATGTGGCACAAACTTGTTGGTAATTTTGCTAATGGTGTCTATTTAACTACGACGGGTAGCCATTGGTTAAGGTGCTTGGCCCGAAATCTAAAAGTTCTACGTTCCAATCCTACGCCGTGGGGTTGCCCTTTTTGCGATTCGTGTTGATTGAGAAATTGAGATTCCTAATTTTACATCACTCCCTGATAACGTAGCTTTATATTGGTGAAATAATGTTTAAAATCGGTCAAATAGTTTCGGAGCCTATTCAATACAAACAATCAAACAAGTTTACCCTCTTTTAAATATTAGTATAGATAAGTTAACCTCCTATGTGTGAATGTGTAATTTACCATTTTACGTTACCTTTTGAACCTATCATCTAAAATGTGTAAAATTTTATATAACGACCCAACGGGCTTTATTAAAAAAATATTATATTGACGTGAATTCGAACCCCATCCATAACAAACATTTAAGTGATGAACATTTTGTGTTTGTTGTGTGACTGGGTGTTATTATCTATTCAAGTATGTATTTAGAAATATTTAAGTATGTTTATCAGTCTCTGACACCCATTTAACAAGCTCTGTTTAGTTTGGGGTCAGATGGTTTTGGTGTAAATTGTCCCAGATTTTTATTCCGAGAAACATAAAAACATAAATTGGCCTGGGATTTGAACCCAGGACCTTCGGCTTTCGGGGATATCATAACATAACATAACATTGCTACGTCTAGAGGGTTACGCTTGAGTTGTAGTTGATTGAACAATGAAATCGATGCGGAATGCTGTCTAAAGACTACGCTGAAGTTCCTGTAAGTCAGACTTGGAACTTCGACACTATTCTATAGTTATTTCGACTTATTCACCGCATTAAAGTTACTTCAAATGGAAAGCATTGTAATGTGCAAATGAATAGTCAGTTGCCAGTGCTGTCAAAAAGTAGATAGGTACTTGCTAGTATTCATTTACACCACAAAATGGTTAAATACTTCAGAGGAGGCACAGATTAGCCGGAATTTCTCTATCTTTCTGTATCCTGAGTATCCCATATATTCACTAATTATATTTTAGGAAAATAAATAATAAATAAATATCCCTGGACATTATTCCACACAGCGCCATCTAGCCCCAAAGTAAGCTAATTAAAGCTTGTGTTATGGGATACTAGACAACGGATAAACATACTTAAATACATTTTCTTTTGTAAATACATACTTATTATACATAGGAAACACCCAGACCAGTACAAACAGACATGTTCATGCACACAAATGTTTGTACTGTGCGGGGATCGAACCCGCGACCTCTGGTGTAGTAGCCAACTTCTTAACCATTACACCAAGTCGGTCGTCAAAATATCAATATAATAGCTATGGCTAAACAGAATCTTTATTTATCAATAAAACCATGCAGTCACATAGATACATGATGAATTGTTAATGTGAAAAGTGATGAAGAAGTACTTATAGAATGAAACTGCAAACGTAATCATGCACAAAGGGAGATTGGAATAAGCAGATCGAATGGTAATAATAGTACGAGTACTTTGTAAAATTGGAGAACGCACATAACCAAACACTATTTTTTTATTCAATTGAATGGAGTGCATTGGTTAGCAAACAAACTACATATCTATTGAATTCATATTTCAGGTAATCGACATTATCATCTTTATAACTATCAATTAAAACAAAACAAATGAAAATCGTAAAAAGGGGTTTACACAGGTCTTCATCGTAAGAAAGTTATTGACAGGACATTTTCAATTACACATGCCTATCTAACACTTCATTTTATTAATGTCGTATTAGCTTCCCTATTGTATAAATACCATGTTCGTAACCCAATAAGAACATTTTAATTTAGCGCTCAAAAAAGACTTGCGCGTATTTTTGCACAATTGATAAGCAGGATTTTTTTAATTGTGTTGAAACTACGCGCAAGGGTTTTTTTTTTTGCCCGTCAAGATGACCTCACTCCACCTGATGGAAAGCGGTCGTGAGGTCCAAATATGAGGTTGACAAGCCCAGTCATTCAACGAGTCCTGGGCTGGCCATCCTCACCTTGAAGGCCTGCAGAAATGCCTTTTCACGCCCCGCTTGAAGAACCCGGGACTATACGAGGAAGGAAACACATGTGCTAGAAGAGCTTTCCACGTCTGGATGGTACGGTACATACGACAAAGAAACGCGAGTCTTCTTTGAGCGTTGATTTAAAATGTTGTAATTGGGTTACGAACATGGTATTTATACAATATGCAAGCTAAATAGGACGTTTAAATAATAGGGTAAAAGTAGCAAGTATATAGAAATTTTATAATTATTGTAAAAAAATACGTAAAATAATAATCATTTTCTGCAAGAATATTTTATTTACAAATCTATGGTATGTTTCTTTTTTTTTCTTTTTTTTAATTTTATGAGCATGGCCTGATAAGAGTGATTTTTTTTGCGATAAGACATTTAGTTTAAAAGTATTAACATTATTTCTGCATAGAGTACCCAACAACAAAGGCTTTTTTTTAATGTCCATTAAAATTTTGAAAAAACATCTGATTTTTTTTTATAATTTTTTCGCCGGTAAAATCTACTATAGATTCCTACTTTTTAATATGTTCACTTTATAGAGACTCACACTGTACAAATTGGTAGAACAGCCATATAAATAACAAGCACATAAGATTATCCCGCGTGAAGATTAACCTCACGAGTCTACTACCCGCTGCAGAGCAGATAGGATTACTCCTACCACGTTTTTGTTCTCAAAGTAAAACCCAAACAGTTAACTGAACGAAAGGCCAATACAAAAACCTGACAACAATCTGTAAGCCAAAAAGTACTTAACAACTATCTAAAACTGACTAGCGAGACAAATGAAAAAGCAGAAGAGATAAGATAATTTGAGCCTACGCTTTGTATTGGTCTAGACAAATAAAAAGATCTTACACCCTATCAGAAAACGTTTGGAAACAATCTATCGTGTAATCCAGGCTTAACTTCTAAGACCTGAATATACAGCGACACTTACTTAGCCTGAAAGATTGTTTTGTTCATTGCCATTGTTTGTTCATTGTGGGTACATACCCAAAGCAATGCGGATATACACTTAGCTAATATAAAAGTAATAACTAATTATTCTAATAAAAACGGCCACGGTCCGCTCGTTACCACGGTGACATGCAATTGTCGCCGAAACGTCGAGAATAGGTAAAGCTACATAAAATTTGTTTCATTGCAAAAACCCGTTTTTATTAAAATAAGTTAGTTAAAATGCAGCAAGAAAGTCTAAAATGATAAATACTTAAAATCCCGTTTTTCCGTTCCCGTAAGAAAAATGGGAAATAAATATAAATATAAATAATATGCGCCAGACAATACACCTCTTGTCATGGTCTCGAAGTAGGGATAAATATCCCTGTGTTACGAGGTACCAGACAAGGAATTAAGCCAGGGGCGACTCCCAGCACACCCAGACCCAAGCCAATTTAGAAAAGATCATTTCCTGAATTGACCTGACCGTGACCTGAATTGACCGTGCTCCAGCGCACCACGCCAATCGTGTCGTCAAAATACTCTCTCAGGGCGCCTTTACACCTGCATGCCCAGCTACCCACGCCCAGCAGTTTAGTGCCTTGTCGTCAGTCACTCACCGAGTATCGGGAGAGTTTATATACTGGTGACACAGTTGGCGTAGTGCGCTGTAGCATGGTTTCTCGACTTCACTTCCATGGTGTCCCGGTTGCGATTCCCGGTCGAGTTAATTTAGGAAACGATCTTTTCCAAATTGGCTCGCGCCTGGGTGTGTTGGGTGAGGCCCTGGCTTTAATCCTTGCCTGCGACCTCGTAACACAAGGATATTTTATCCATAATAGACAACGACTCCCGTGATTGTTTTTTACAAATAGTGTTGAATATGAAAAGAGTTACACACTTCTTCGATGTATAATGAAATGTAAATGAATAAGTTGCTGTATTTTTTATACATTTGTGAAATTATATTTTGCCTACATTTTATGTGTAGAAGTGCCTATACTAATGTATGTGTGTGTAAACAAGTGCGCTGATTGTTTAGATTGGCAAGCTTTTTTGCAATTGCATAAGCTGTGGTTGAAAGAGAACGGCGAGCTCCAGGGTCCTGTATTTGGAGGACTAGCTCTTCTATTTATTCTGTGCTTCTTTACTGCCTCATTCGTGGCTAATCTACTTACCTGTCAATTAAGTGACCCAGTAAAAAAAATACTTAAAACGATGTTTTATGCGTTATAAGTTGACACTTATAACAAACTAAGCCACGCATTTATCATCCCTTATTCTGAAGTATTCAAAAATGATTTTTTATATTTATTGTATATGATATGTGTGTATCTCGTTGTGGAACGTTATTTTCAAATATTTGTGATTGCAAAATGTCGTTGTTAGCATGCCATCTTAGTCGCCGAGATGCCGTCTGTCGTTAGTTAGCTTACATAAATTCAAGCCCACTCAAATCACAATTTGCTTTTTTTTGTTTGCTGTCAGCAGCAAAATCTTCATGTTAAGTCATTTCATAACTTGGAAATTTTATTTCATATGATCATGAATTATTCCAATCTAAATTTCAACTGATATAAATCCTTTATTTTAGGGTTGACTTCTACTGAACGTATTTTAAAAAGTAATCATGTGTTTCCAGCTGTGTTCCTGAAAAACATAAGGCCCACTCTCGTCGTCGTTCTTTAGGCATTATAATTTATGAATTTTTACGTTGGGACGTTTATAACCAGCACTGCAGCATTAGTGGCAGTTTTCGTTACTCGGCCACGGAGTACTGGAATAATATTCCAGTTTCATTAAGAACTCGCGCACCAGCTTATTTAAAACCAATTATGAAAGTATCCTTTACTGGGATAAAAAAACATTAAAACTGCTGTCTTTTATCATTAGTTTTATAACGTTTATTAGATATATATTGAGAAAGGCTTAAATAAGAGATACCTACATAAAATATTAACTGATATTTTTTGTGAAAAGTCGTATTTCATGAAGGTGATCACGTAACCTTAGTTTTATAAAACCTTAAGCTTGACATCATGTGGAGTGAGTGTGCATCTTTTTAAATTTGCGTTATAATAATTAAAAAATAGTTTAATTGAGGGTGTTATACATATTTTTGTTCAAGTTAATGCGGGGCAAAAATTAAGTTCTCACTAAAATTTCCGTATATAATGCATAACAAGAGTCAGCTACGCATTGCCTTTGGAAGGCACTTTTGTCTCAGGGTCGCTAAATTTACTGATACCTGTGTGTCTTGACTTCTAGGAGTGACTTTTGACTTTGGGCAGGACTCGTTGACAACGTTTGAAAACCCATTTAGCGAAGTACTTAGTTGCAACGTCTGTTGAGACGAAATGGATGGCGGGATTTAAAATCCAACACTTACACAAATGTCGATATTAAAACTAGTTGTTTATATTTACTAAACATAAAAGACGAATCAACGTTAAACACGCCAATCATTTTTTGTTTTTAAATACTTGTTATGGTCTCGGAGTAACGAAAAATCCCTGTTACGAGATACCAGACAAGGAATTAAGTGGAGTTTCCCAGCACACCACCATCCCCGAGTCATTTTAGAAAAGATGTCCTGAATTGAGCCGACCGGGAATCGAACCCGGGATAACACGCAAGTCAAAGCGAGAACCCGTGCTACAGCGCGCTACGCGAATCGTTTCGTCGCGTTGTTAATGAGCTCGTTCTTGCAAATTATCGGCAATTATTTCAATTATTATCTAAATATATTTAGTGAGGTCAACATGTACTTTCACATAGTACATTTCAGATTTTATATCGACTAATTAAACGTGAAAGTATCACATTGACCAAAGACTGAATAAGGATTCCGAGAATCTGGAACAGCCCCGTAGGGGGACTTTTTCCTCAGCACAAATAGTTTTTTTTTATCAAACCTTCGGTTGGAGTTTTTCTAGTCGCCTTGGGGATGGTGTTAATTGGTGATTTCGTGAGCCATTCAGTAATTTTTTTAGCTGAATAGTTAGGGTAATCGTTTCAGACGATGTTTCAACCAATGCAAACTATAATTATATTCTTAGATGGGGGATTCTCATCTGATAAGAACAGGTAAATATAGTGGGTGTGTGAATTAGGCATCTGTTATGCTGTTCGGAAGAGTTGTTTTTTTTTGAAATATGCTACAATCCGCAACGAGAGACCATGCTCAAACCAATCTTGGATTTTACATTGAAAATCCAAGATTCGTGTATGAGGTTTTTTTGTTATGTTACTGACGATTACCTGCGAAGCAGAGATACGAGTATATGTCTGTTTTCTATTATTATTTTTCAAGTTCACAGGTAGATTATAGAAGCCAGTAACAACGATTCCACGAAACCCCAGATCTAACACAAATATTTTTGTCACCAACAGCCATTCTGTGCTCGTGTAGTTCAACATAAAAAGGATTAAGATTCAGCATCGCACATATCATTCAGTCTAGGTCAAATGTAGTGATTTCTTTTCATACGTCAGAGAATAGTGGTGACCTTTTACCCACTCGGGTTATTACGTCATAAGACCTTAATTCCAACCGGGATAAGGGATGGTATCCCAAGAAATGATCCGTCACTGTCGCAACAATTTTCAGACGAAATCATAACTACACATGTAACATTATTATGGCCCGAACGTGTATAACCAGGTTAGGAATTAATGCCGAAACTGTAGTCAAGTGCTGACACAAAACTAGGCAGTCATTTCAACCGCGTGGACTTAGCTTTGAAAACTTTTTAACCTCTTTATTAATTTAAAATACCCTATATTTTAAAAGATTCACTAAATCTGTTCAGCAATTGTCACGTGCCGCTGTAACAGCGAAACAGACGGACAGAAATACAATATTAACACACTTGAAATAAAATATTCGTTACTTAAAAATAGCCGAATCAAGCCGGATAACGGCAGAAGGCGCGCACCACCTACCAGATTGGGTTATAATACCATTGGTGAAAAGTGGGCTTCTGAGTGTACCGTTCACCATGACAGCAACAGTCACTTTGTCTTTGACTACCCCGTTTGAGATATGTATCTATGTTAAGTAAATAATAGCAGATTATTAAAAATAAGCTAAAAAATTGTGTAGTATATATCTGTGCAGTAAATTAATTAAACCATAAATAAATTGATAATGCATAGTAGCAACAAAATAATTTACTGTTAAACTATCATATTGTATTAACATTTATACGTTAAAATTTGTTTACCTAAAAGAAATGTTTATTTGTTTTTTTTATTTATACTACTTATTAATAGCTCCGACCTATATAGCATACTATGGTATGGTTTGGTGGTTTTCCACCATTGATCGGCCGACCTTAAACTGTTATAACGAGTTATAACAAGTGTTTTAAATGATAACAGTGTATATGTCAATCACACACATTAGGTAAGGTACAGGATCAGGCCACCTTAGCACAGCATCATATTTGATTATTTAAATCTGTTTTTTTTAATTTATGTAAAATGGGTTTGCGTTTGGACTCAGTCTCGCCTGGTGGTAAGCGATGACGAGGCCGATGGTGGTACACGCTTACCCAGAAAATGCCTATTCACTCTGGCGTTGAAGATACTAAGGTTGTATATCTGTAATGTTTGTTTGTGAAATAAAGTTTATCTTATCTTATCTTAGTTTGGGGACAAAAGGGTCTCTGTTAAGATATTTAAAATTTTAAAGCACATGCTATAGATTTCAACCCAGGGCCTTAGACATCGGAACGAACTGAATGTCCATTTGTTTATCCGCGCATTATATTGTAGAACAGTAAGTTATAGATATATTATACGTTATATTATCCCTGAGATGACTTCTATATTGCATAAATACTTAAAAGCCGAAAAATCTAAAACACATAAAATGAACCGTTTTTGTGAGGATCCATTATATTTAATGAAATGTTTAAAAACCAATCAGCTGGTATGAATATTTAAATTCGAATACATAAAATTCGACATGGTATTGTGAACACACGAATAAGGTTTGCTCTTCTACAAAACGTAATAATACTCGTACTTTATCCTACTTTTTTGTCACAGTCATAATACCTATTTAATAATTTCTCATTTCTGAAATAGGTAACAAGATATTTTCGTGCAATTTACACGCTAGTTACGCCCTCCTTTCTTTTGTAATATTTATTGCCTTTAAGAAAGAACCTTTTTTCTTTATGAAAATTCATTGCCAAGAACACGACCAGCTATTTACCCAAAAATTGTTCCATTCAAGACCAAATTCGACCTTCAAAACCGAGGGCTCTCGAACGCAAACTCAATCAATTACCAAACAACATCTTAACATCGAGTCATTTAGAGGAAAACATTTTACCTTAAAAAGCTGTAATCATCCACAAGTTTAGTAATCACTCACACACCACTGGTTCTTGCACTAGAAAACACGTTTGTGACCAATCACAGCGCGATTACAGTTATAATACGGTTCATTTGGGCACGGGCACGGTTGTAATATCCGTAGCTGTCCGCAGCGTGTGCTACGGACTACGCGCGCGCTACGACTGCCGTAGCACCCCGCCCCGCGCCGCCTCGGTCTGTTTAGGTTCAACATTACAATAAGTAGTTTGTATTCTTTTTATGATATAGCTTCGTACAATTGGATGCAATTTTCTTTGTATATTAGAGCAGCTTTTACTGTACTCTTGAAATAACACGAGTTATACTGTGTTAGAAAATTGTCTAGATAAAATAAAACCTATAAAACTAAAGGAATACATCATTTTGATGCTAATTACTATAAGGTATAGGTTTTTAAAACTGTTAAAAATCGAATCAAATATTGAAGCCGACATTAGTGCTTAAAGTAGGGCTATATTGTTATTTTTGATCTTCGTAGGTATATTTAAAATAGAAAAATGAAAAACGTTTTGTAATTTTTAGTAAAAACTAGTAATATTTTTGATAAACGCACCCCTTGTTGCTTCTGTTAGTGAAAGTTTTTAGCCAACACTGCCTCCAATTCCTGAGGCAGTAAAGTTGAAAGTGGCACTAGATTTGGAGGCTGTGGTACTTCAAAACAGACAGATACTAACGTGAAACCCATAAAGTTCCACCAATAAACCTAATGGAGGGGTTGTTACCTAACATGAATTCAGTCTTCTTAGTTTTACGACTGAAACAATAATATCCATTGTATGTGGAGTTCAAATTTACTTACGACCCCAGAGAATACTACAAATTATCAAGGATCGCTTTAGGATTCGTATTCTGATTCACTTAATTTAGAAAAAGTAACTATGCAAAGTAAACTTACCACCACACCACTTAAAGTAAAGCCACCAGACTCTAATATCAAAGAATTTCTAGACACATATTCTAAACAACTGGTAAAAAGGAAGAGATCTGTGATCTTTGGTGATTTCAACATCGATATACTAGAAAATAATAATAATTCTAAACAATATTTGCATATCTTAAGACACTCTGGCTATTCGATGTTAAATAAAGTAACCAAAACATTTGGCACACGGATAACTCCAACCACAAATACTGTTTTGGACCACATAAGTACCAACGTCAAAAACCAGAGCTTCTGGTTTTCATTGGCCGACTCATCACTCTCCGATCATAGACATTTGTTCCTGGATATTTCAAAACTAAATGCATCAAAAATCAAGCGCACTGAATACTCAGCCCTAGACTACAAAGGACTGTGCAAAAATGCGTCACAAATAAACAACATAGGTGAAAACAACAGTTACGAAGAATTTGAAGAGAAAATTATCCAGACCATAAGTGAACATAAAATTACCCGAACGAAAGTATCAAATACACCTCAAAGTGACTGGATAAATGGTAATATTTTAGCTGCAATAAACAAGCGTAATCAAATGTGGCAAAATTTGAAAAGGAATCCAGATAACTTTGAGTTGAAGAAAACTTTCAATGATATGCAGAAGAATGTTAAAGAGAGCATAAAATCAGCGAAAAAAGTGTATTATTATGCATTATTCAAAAAATGCTCTAGCAATTCTAAGAAAATGTGGGAGCTCCTAAATACTTTAGCAAGGAATAAATCTCGTCCCGAAATAACTGTTCCTAAACTAATAATTGGTACCGCCTCTATTACGGAAGGCCAAGAGGTCTGTGAAATCTTTAACGAGTTCTTTTCAACAGTCGGGTGTACCCTAGCCCACAATATACCTAATAAGTTCCATACAAGTACTCAGCACACTCTAATGTACAGCAACGTCTACGTACATGACATAACGCTGTCACAGCTCAGCATATGTAATGAGGAAGAGGTCTCAAAAATCATTGACCAAATGGACGGTAATGCGAGTACCGGACTTGATGGCACCAGCACCAAAGCAATAAAGTGTATGAAAGAAAACATTATAGAAGGCTTGACACGTTGTATAAATGCTTGTTTGATAAATGGTATCTTCCCAGATTCTCTTAAAATCGCAAAGGTCAGCCCCATCTATAAATCGGGTCAAAAAACCGATCCAGGAAATTACCGACCTATATCAGTGCTTCCAGTTCTTTCTAAGGTATTCGAACGGGTCCTTTACAGTCGGTTATTCGACTATCTTTCTCAAAAGGGTTTTTTATGTGATCAGCAGTATGGATTCAGGCCAAAGTCTAATACTCTGACAGCTACAGTAGACATGATAACTAAAATAAGATCAAATATTGATAAAAAACAAGTAGCTTTGGGTGTTTTCATTGACCTTAAAAAGGCTTTTGATACGATAAGTCATACTAAGATGATACAAAAGTTAGAAAACATAGGCCTAACTGGTTCTGCTTTAAAAATATTTGAATCGTATCTCGAGAACCGTTCACAAGTGGTGAAAATAGGAAAATTTCAAAGTAGTCCAAACAAAATCTCCTTTGGCATACCACAGGGATCAATTATTGGACCGTTACTTTTTCTCATTTATATTAATAATATTGGCAATATAGGCCTTACCGGAAATCTGACTTTGTATGCTGACGACACTAGTCTCTTCTATTTTGGCCAGTCCATTCATCAAATCATTGTTGATGCTCAGAGAGACCTTGATGCACTCAACGTTTGGTTCTTGCATAACTTACTTACTATAAATATATCAAAAACATCCTACATGATATTTAGTGCAAAAAACAAAAAAATACCTGAGTTCAATCAACTTACAATTAACGAAGAAATAATTCATCGTTCAGATCATGAAAAATATCTGGGTCTCTGGCTGGACGATAAACTTACGTGGCAAACTCATGTGGAACATGTGAATGACAAACTAATGGCTATTCTGTCATCCTTGAGAAAATCTTCCAATTGTATACCACATAGAGTACGTAGTGTTTTGTACAACGCATTGATTAAGTTTGGGGGTCTGCAGCTAAGACTACCTTAAAAGATTTGCAAATCACCCAAAATAAAATCATCAAAGTCCTATTTAATTTAGATTTTTCCACTCACACTGAAATAGTATATAAAAAAACAAAATTATTTAATTTAGAAAAATTGTATAAATATAATATGTGCATATTAATTAAAAGAATCATATCTAACACTTTACATACAAATATAACAATAAATGCAAGAACATATACTCATAATTTACGTAACAAAAACAAACTTTGTCTAACATTTCCTAGAACCCTAAATTATGGCAAAAAGAACCTAACCTATGATGGCGTGCAACTGTACAATTCATTGCCCAATGAAATCAAAGAATGTGTATCCCTTAATTCTTTTAAAAAAAATCTGAAAAAGTATATTGAAGAGCTACCGAATTGATAATACTTTTGTAATGTTCATACCGTTATAACGGGATTCATGCAAATGGACCAACGTGTGGATTGAATAAATTTATAACCTTTCCAAAGTCAGCGAATAATAAAATGCTATTAAAAAAAAAACAATTATAATATACACAATGCAGTGCGTCTCCACCGACCGCTCTGTCCGGTCTTAAACATTATCTCTGCGCCGTCTGCTGTGCAAGCAAACGCAGGAACGGGAAGTTGGCGGTATTTTTATAATTCGTTGACCCACCTAGTTGGCCTATGCCTATCATTAAGAATTAGTGTCACACCCCAGTGTTTTGTTCGGTTCTGTTGGTTTGTTTTGCAATTTTGTACCTATCATAGATGCAGTTTCGTTTAGATTCGGATCGAACGAACAAGTGTGTGTTATACCTAATGGGAAAAATTGTTTTAGTGAGAATTGTAGGAAGATGGATTAACATTTTGTAGTGTAAAAAAGTGCTGCGCGATGTTGTTTTATAATGTAAGTAGTTTTAAGTTAATTTAATCTCATTTTAAGTGAACCATGTAGTTCTTATGAGAAATAAATGTCTTTAAACCTAAACCTAAACCTAAACTTCCGAGACAGCCCTAAAATTTATTTATCGGTATTAAGGGACCACTAACACTATCACAGGTCAAATTATGTTAATATACCATTTTTATCAAAAGTAACAGTCAGTAACTTTTATCCACAATGAAACAGTATCATTAGGATTGTACTTTGATTAAATAAATATTCTGAAAATAAATTTCTACTTGACAATTGACAGTTATGAACGTACAAAAAAACAGCGTCATATCTATTATCTTCCTTTGTATTTTGCACTAAATGATAAAAAATACAATTCCGTACCCATGAGTTAATCCAACGACGATAGTCGCTGTCGGCTGTAGTGAAGTACTTGTATGAGATTTCATACCAATGCCATTTTAAGTTCAATTTTTATTCACTCTCTAGTAGATAGAAATGGCTAAAATTGGAATACTTACAAGTTGCGTTGTAGTTAACTATCGTAGTTAACATGACCAAAACGAATGATAGGGGTACTGTACTGTGTCTGTTGTTCACTTGTTAATATTACATCGATTCTCTATCTACCAAAATCTTGTTGTCGATTGTCGATTCTCTATCTTGTTTTTTTATCGATGTTTTCCATCACCGGAGAGTAAGTCGGATATTTTACAATGAACACAAAGATTTTGGTTCTGGCCAGATTTGAACTCGGGACCACACGATCCACGATCTGAGTTCGGTAGGCCACGATACTATTTATATATGATTGAAGTATTCTTAAATGCTAAAATAATAAAAAATAAAAAAAATATCAAAGTAATAAGCAGAAATGATTATTAGTATACTCCCGTTTTTAAGATGTATTACAACATCTGCTAAACCAGTGTTACTTGTGACCACATATGGATATGAAACTTGAAAATATAGGGGAGGCCAGTAATCAGAAGTGCATATTTACGTGAAAATGTTATATAATTTGTTATAAATCTTTTCGATGTCTAGAAATCAGAGATTAAGTTTTTGTACAATGTGTTGATTCTCTGTAAGTTATTGTTATTTTGCCATGAAGAATTTTAGTTCTTTAACTTTAGTTCACAAAATTATTTTCATTAAGTTGCTGGTGATGAAATTGACATTCATGGCAGCTTTGTTATAAACAAATCGCTTCTACACTTAGCCCAATAAACAATTCAAGCTTCAAGAAATATTAAATCCTTGTTGAATATTAAGTAAGTAGTTTGTTTTAGACGTGAATGGTTCGTAAAAACTTGAAATTCCATCCATTATTCTATTCCATTGCCGAAGTTATTACTCAAACTTCCATTTTAATTTGTGCTAAGAGATTTTAATAATGATTCATGTTATTGTCTACGGCACTAAAGAAGATATCTTCCCGGCACTTTTTGCATTTCTTTGTTCTATTTAAAAAGGTTTCATCAAACCTCTTTTGTTACAATAAGGTAAACTAGGGACTTTGTTAGTTTTGAGTGTAAGTTTCATATCCAAACTCAAATTTAATAAAATAGAGGATTAAAATTATTACTCTAGCCTTTCTTCCTCCATGCGTCATATTTCCTCGTTAGTAAAGGTCTGGATTCCCCTGGCATGTCAACCTGTGCTTGTCAATGTTTTGCCATATGTGCCTATTCTTGGCAAAGTAAAGCGCGTCGGTGAGTTTTGTGTCCAGCAATGACCGAATCTATTGCACCATCTCAGTGGATTTTGCCTTCCGGATGCCTAAGAGCGACCTTACCTTTAACTATCAGCTATTCTAGATAATTCCCATTTTTCCTTTCAATATGATCGAAAAAGAAACCTCCATGCTACTAAAACCTAACTGGTAACACCGTTATCAAAGAACATTTACTATTTTCCAACAGAAAATCTGGCTACAAATGATGACAAATAAACGTCATCACACAGTTTACATTGAGCAGACCCGAAACAGTTTACCCTAAATTCTGGCCACGCTAGTTTTCATTTGACTTACTTACACTTAACGTAGTCCAGAAGTAAGAATGCAAATCCACTGAGCGTGACGATTGAGTGCTTAGCCTTAATATTAATTATTACTTAAGAAGCATAGAGCGTGTCTCAAAATCTGATTGAAGGTCACTGATAGCGACAGATACATGAAAGAAGAAATATAAACCTAATTACCACAACCTACTTTCTATCAGGCGAAGAGAGATCAATTCGAGTGTCAAAAAAATAGTATTTTTGTTGCAATACTTCCATAGACCTACAACAGTATATCAAAATACCACAAACTGTGCAATATCCTAAAGCAATTTTGATCTCTTATTCAAATTATAGGGACTTGAACTAAGGGGTGCAACGCCAAGTTACCTCCTCGCGTGTGCAGGGTTTGTTTGTCCGTGGTAATATATTACTGCGAAGCGGCATGCTTCTGTTCCGGTGCACCCTGGGCAACGTGGAATAACTTCTGCTAACGCGGTTCCTGTTCTCCGTTGGCGAAATACTTTGCTTGAGGGGGGCCGCTCTCATAGTCCTCCCGCAGGAGGAATATGGGACCGCTACCATATTACTCCCCCGTTAGGAATTACGGAATGTGGTCCTGTTGAGGGACCTTCGGGTCTGGCGGTGGATGGCGAGCCTTCTAGGCACGCGGTGAGGGGTATTTACTGACGCGCGTTGGTCGTGGCTCTGCACCGTACCTACCCGTAGTGGACGCTCTGCATCCTCGTCGCAGGTTAGTGAATCCGGCGGCTGCCTTTTTCAAGGCAGTGGGGTTTCCAGCGCTCGTTGGTCGTGGCTGTACCAGCACAGATTTGTCAGTGTAGTGGGCGCTCTGCACCCTCGCCGCGGGTTTGGAACCATGACCTGTGGCCACTTTGGTGGCGTGGGATGGCGAAAAGTGTCTCGCGGAGAGAGTCCGCTTCGGTGGACTATTATATCACCGGCAGGGGTAGTGCGCCGCCGCGCACTTCCTTAGCGGAGCCAGCGGGTAGCAGGTCGGGGTGGCCTACTACTTGCACATATATTAACATGGCTCTGCCTGTCGGGGAGGCGTATTGGGTATTCTAAGCCTCCCTTTATTGAGGGAACCGGAAATGGCCATTCGCAGGGGGTTCGCGGTGAATGCATCGGCTATCCCGCGTTCTACCACTTAATGCGAAATGAGGGTACCACCAAGCAAGAGAGTCCAAGACTCGAACGGTGCTCGGGCAACGTGTAGTCTATAAATGATTTTGTATACACTGGCTAATAAAAAAAAAGGTCTTGAACTACGATTTCCGGAATCACTAACAATGATGATGATTATGTCATCAGGTTACTGAATAAAGTAATAAAGTTACCGCAAGACCGGCTAATAATTGAAATTTCAAACGAGCGAAGCCCTACTCCATTATTTATTAATTCCTATGCTATTACCTTATCACGTAACATTCGAACTGAAATACAAATTTATACACCTCTACAGTTAGTAAAGGTCTAGCAAAATCCAATTTGCTTAGCAACTGAGTCATTAAACGAACCCGAACAACAAGATAAAAGCGAAACTAAACTAAATGTATCCTAGAACACCTCAAGAAACATTCAATAGAATGTTCAAGCATAAAAGAAGTGCACTAGTTTTTGTTTCGGAAAGCTCGACCATTTAGCAAATTACGCCGTAATAAAGAGTTGTGTGTTCCAAAGATGGAGTTCACACGTTTTTCCGCGCTAAAGTTATTGCACATCCGCCGATTAACACTGCAATAATTCTGGCAACGGAGCTGCCGAGGTGATGCTGTCTCGCTCAGTTCACCTTCTTTAGGAGTTGAGTCTAAGGGACAGGCGCAAGCAATTTTTTGATTGCGGTGAGGCTTCGCTTTTGCTCTCCCGAACAAAGTGTTTTGCACCCATATTTGGCCGTCGTCGTTTAAAATTTCTTGCAATGCATACTAACTATATATTAAAAAAGGGCTAGTACAAAAGACTACCTTATAGATAAAAATGCCTGGGTGTAAGCTGTCTGCTCGATGCGGGATTAAATAGCTTCATTGTAACAGATTTTTTATTGTAATAGTTAATAGTAGGTACCTAGTTTGTATGTACTGACTAACAATTTTTGTTTTTGAATTGTTTAAATGAATTCTTGTTATTATATTATTTTATGGTTGGTTTTTTCTCTTTGTTTTATATTCTTTTAGGTTTATTTGTATCAAAATGACACACTGCTTGTACTTTACTAACGCCTGTTGTAAACCCAAAACGAGTTTAAAAGAGTAACTGCTGAGTTTCTCGCCGGGTCTTCTCAGCAAGAAACAACTCCGACGCGGTGGTAGAGTCGCATTATGTCTGTATACTGTTTATTTACATATCCATATTATTATGGTATTTATGTCTATTATTTAGTATATTTTGCTGTAAATTTGACGATTTGAAAGTACTGATACAGTCTATTTGAATAAAGTTATTTGAGTTTGAGTTTTGAGTTTGAGTTTAGTATGTACTGACTAACAATTTTCGTTTTTTAATTGTTTAAATGAACTTTTGTTTTATATTCTTCTATGGTTGTTTTTTTTTCTCTTTGTTTTATATTTTGTTAGGTCTAATTGTATCAAAATGACACACTGCTTGTACTTTACTAACGCCTGTTGTAAACCAAAACCGGTTTAAAAGAGTAACTGCTGAGTTTCTCGCCGGGTCTTCTCAGCAAGAAACAACTCCGACGCGGTGGTAGAGTCGCATTATGTCTGTATAATGTTTTTTTTTATATTGCCAGTCAAGATGACCTCACTCCACCTGATGGAAAGCGGTCGTGAGGTCCAGATATGAGGTTGACAAGCCCAGTCATTCAAACGAATCACTGGGCTGGCCATCCTCACCATGAAGGCCTGCAGAAATGCCTTGTCAAGCCCCGCTTGAAGAACCCGGGACTATTCGAGGAAGGAAACACATGTACTGGAAGAGCGTTCCACGTCTGGATGGTACGACAAAGAAACGAGTCACCGAACCTTTTAGTTCGGGCCAACAAATGTTGAATTGTGTGTGGGTGACGCCGTAGTCCAGCACGCGTGGTACGGGAGTGGAAAGGTGAGGGTGGAATGAGCTGGAATAACTCGTCAGAGCATTCCCCATTGTAGAAGCGATAGAGAACACTTAGCCTGGCATTGTCTCTACGCAATTGGAGAGGCTCAAGGGTCAAAGTTGCCTCTGGGTTTCCAATAATACGGATAGCACGGCGCTGCAACCTGTCAAGACCTTCGAGTAGGTGCTTGGCGGAACCGTCCCAGAGATGAGAGCAGTATTCCACACACGAGTGAACTTGTGTCTTATACAAGAGACAGAGCTGCTCAGGCGTGAAGAATCGTCTCACTCTGTTCAGGACTCCGAGTTTACGGGATGCAGTTCTAATGACGCTCTCAATGTAGTCCCGCTGGTTTAGGTTGCTACGAACATCCATGCCAAGGATGTTTAGGCTATCCTTAATCGGTAGCGGGGTGCTCTGAAGAGTGGGATGGGAAAGGAACGGCGACGCCTTTGCTGTGAATGCACACACCTGCGTTTTCTTGGCATTGAACTCGACAAGATTGCATGCACCCCATTCTGAAATGCGGTCCAACACTCCGTCATGCTCAACAACAAGACTGTATATTTATGTATCCATATTATTATGGTATTCATGTCTATTATTTAGTATATTTTGCTGTAAATTTGATGTTTTGAAAGTACTGATACAGTCTATTTGAATAAAGTTATTTGATTTTGAGTTTCACAAGTCATTATCCGTCGTACTAAAAGGCACCCCACACTAACGTTGGCCAAAACCGGAGCACATTACCCAATGTTATTTCGGTTCCACGGTATGAATGGCCATTTTAGCTTGCCAATTCAAAGAAACATGTCTATTACCTTGGTACTCAGTCAGATAACCAAGATGCGAAGTTCATCCAACAGAGAAACGCCGAACGTAGCGTTTTTCATAGGCAGAGTGAACGTCCGCGTTTTGGCAATATATCCAGATGGCTTGGTACGGTGCAACATTTACGAAGATTCCTGAAACTTTAAGGACTATCCAATTGCTAAAGACTTAGAATACTTAGAATGAGTGAACAGCAGTAGACCTCCAGGCAAAATCCAACACCTCACAACTTGAACCACACCCAAATACTAGGCTCCGCGCCTGCGCGTTCCCTCGATCCCGGGAAGCAAAAACCCTGACTTGCGTATTAACAATTTTTTCTCCAGTTAATTACGCACCGAGCAAAGTTCCGTCTCACTTTCCAATAATAACTAGTGTTTGTTTTAGCGAGAGTCATGTGTCTTCCTAGGACTTAGTTACTCGTAGAGCTGGGTCTGCGAGAAAATGGTTTACTTTTATGTAATCTAGACTACAAACATTCGAAGTGGCTCAAGTGATTGAAGTGGAGAGCGGAGGCGTACTGTGGGCACTTTGTTTGAATTTGAATAAAACCTGCGAGAGGTCGATTGCAATGGAGAATAATAACGGTTTTGTTTAGTAACTGACTCAAAGTTTGTTTACGTAATGACGTAATGGTGAACAGAGCTTGTATTTATGTATGTCAAAGACTGCTCATCATTATCCACAGTCTTTAGAAGTCCATTGCTGGACATAGGCCTCCCCCATAGAACGCCACAGCGAGCGGTTTAGGACTATACTACTTGCATTCAGCAGGTTCCTACGACTTGCACCAAGTTATCGGTCCACCACGTGGGTGGCCTACCTACGCTGCGTTTTCCCGTTCGTGGTCACCATTCGAGCGTCAAGGTCAAAGTCTGATCTAACTTAGATAGATAATAACAGCCAGATTCCTTATAAAGATAGGGGATGCTTTGCACCTATAGGTGGTGGAAATTACAGGGAGGCTAGCCAAGAGCAACACGCCACGACGATTTTACGGCGTCCTGCTCTTGGCTAGACTCATAGTATTCTCATGTGATGTAAAAGTAAGTAAGTAATTTTGGAAATTGATTCCAGGACCTCCGGGTTCAATTCCCAGGCTCTAGCCGAGCTCTGTAACCACTCGGGCACGGAGGAGTTAAGAACACTTGACCACGGAGGCGGTTGAAACCACTCTACCACGGAGGAGTTAAGAACACTTGACCACGGAGGCGGTTGAAACCACTCTACCACGGAGGCGGTAATATACGGAAGTTCAAGTTTTCATTCAGTACATTTTACTTTCATACAAAAATAAATATCAGTTTAATTTTACGTCTGAATGTTCCTATCTCTGTGCGCATCGCATCGCAGAAATAAGGTGAACAAACCCTTCCGAATCACGGGGTGTGAATGCGAATCACTTACTAGGTATGTACTTCATATCACTATCTGCAGAATCGCGTCACTTTTTCGTATGTGAATGGAACATAGACTTACAAATGTATCATCATCACTTTTAATTAATGTATAAAGTTATGATAAAAGTCGTGGAATAAAATGTTGTTGTTCATGATTTTAGCTATCTACTCGTGCGAGTTTGTTGCTGTTTTACATATAACCTTGTATAATAAGTAAGTTCAAATATAATCACTTTCAAAATTTTTTTATAGGTATCAGATAATATCGGATTTAATATTTATAAGAATTCGTTATACCCACAAACTATTAATAAATAGAAATATATAAATGAATATGCGCCAGACAACACACCTTTTGTAATAGTCTCGAAGTAGGGATTAATATACCTGTGTAACGCGTTACCACAGAAGGAAATAAACCAGGGGCGTCTCCCAGCACACCCAGACCCGAGTCAATTCAGAAAAGATCGTTTCCTGAATTGACCCCTCCGGGGATCGAACCCGGGACACCACGGAAATCGAGGCGAGAAACCATGCTACAGCGCACTACGCCAATCGTGTCATCAAACTACTATTACTTAACTATTAATCAAAACAAAAGGGAGAATCTTCCTCTAGCGTTAGCCCATTTCACCCTAGTCAGTGCGGCCAACGGCCTCGCCTACACAGTTCGGTTTTCGGCCCTGCAGTTGATACTCTTGGGGTTGGACCACACTAAAACTTAAAAGTTAACATAGGACAGAAACTATCGGCGATGTTCCGTTTGTGTCCTAAATCAACAGTCTGCAAGTGAGTAGTAAAATGTACCCTTGTCCTAAATAAATATCCGGGACTTTTTTCGGATCAATTAATTTGACTAACGTTATTTAAACATACACAGCTAATAACAATAACAATGCCGTTGTCATGACCTACTCTTTCTCTGGCATTATTACCCTATCTGATGTTCTGTGCGTTAGTGACTTTATTTGAGTAATTATTAATAGACTAGCACGTGCATTGCTCACATCAGCATTATTTCGACCTAGTTTTGTAAACGCCCTTTAGTTATTTTACCAAATGTACAAATCAGTTCGTTCGCATCCGCCAATCAATTAAGTCGCGCGTTCTCACCTTACCATTAAAATCCATCTAGCTTAAACAAGTTCATAATACAAGTTTCTCCTATTTTACAAACAATTTCTATCATTTTACATCAACCTTATCATATAGTTGCGGCATCCCCGTACAATATTTATGATAATTTAACTACTAAAAGTATTAAATTAAAAAATCAGAAGGAAGGAACACGGTGCGAATTGGTGATAATTATTAGCACTATGACGACAAGATGGAGACCATTGGCCAGCAGTGGGAAGGCGTAATGAAAGTTATTAAGTACCTACTGCTTTATTATTAATTAATGCTATTCCTTAGATCTAATTTCACTCTCCAAGGCTTTCGTGTCTAGTGGAAGACGAAATGAACACAAACAGCGGGCCGGTCGTTGCCCTCTTTTGAATTTATAACGAACGCCCTTTGCCCAAATTGAAAAAGAAACTACCGTGCATAAATACGGCTCGTAGGGCGGATTCTCGGGTCCGCGCTGGATTAGAGAACTGATTTCTTGCACCTTTTTGGGCGGTTTAGCTTTTTCAACAGCGCAACAGATGGCATTGTTTTCTGATAATTGTACATAAATTAAAATGTTAATATACCTACAGAGTTATGAAAAAAAAGTCAAGTAAGGTTATTTAGTCCAGTTCAGTTTTAGTTTATGTACAATAAAATTAACACTTATCCCTAAAAAATATTCAGTACTGTTTTCGCAATCCATTTTACGTAAAATGAAATCAATTTAACTAATTGTATTTGCAAAAGAATAACTGCATTTTTTGTTATTACTCATCAAGATGACCCCACTCCACCTGATGGAAAGCGGCCGTGAGTCCAGATATGAGGCTGACAAGCACAGCAATGAAATGGCATCACTGAGCTGGCCATCTTCATGTTGAAGGTCTGCAGGCCTGTGAGAGTAGTGATACCTACACATGTGCTGGAAAAGCGTTCCACGTACAGGCGCATTCACACCAACTTTTACAAAATCATTGCAAAATGGGTCTTATGTTAGCATCATAAGGTGTCACTATGTAAAGATTGAAGTGAACGCCTCAACGACAAAGAAACGAGTCACCGAACCTTTAGTTGTGGCCAACCATATTATTTAGAAACTATTATTTGCAATCCACTTCATAATTAACGGTCCGATTTCGACTAAATGGTATAAATACCGTTAAAGTTCCCACTAAAACAAAAGCCAAAACGTTTTGTCCTTGGCAGAAACTTTTGTGGATTTTTCTCTCTTTTCAAAACAAACTTTATTCCGGATGTTCGTTTTGTTTTACTTTGAAGTTCTAAATTGGGCCGCTTTGACAAATTACTTGATTGTAATTACGTCTCATTAACGAAGTTCCTAGAGTTAATAAGTGACTAACTCATTTATTCGGCTTGCCGATGTGTTACAACAAAAAAAAAGTAAAAGAATAAGTATGTGATGTAAAATAATAAAATGAATAAGCTTGAGCTGAGCAACTTTCATGAATAACGAATGCTTAAAGTTGAGCATCCTTTCATCTGATGATATCCTGTAACATGTAGAAATTCAAGAGTTGGTTAACTTTAAGTAGCATTTTAAAAATCGGATTACGATCAAATCAACTGTAAAGTTAGATAATTATGGGTAGGATAAACTGATATTTAACAACTGTTTTAGTTACCATAGTTAAACAATTTGATCAGTGAGTGTTCGAGTAAATATCAGTTAACGATAAATATTGTTGTTCATTATTAACCATGCACCACCTCATCTTTTTTTATCTTTTTTCAAATCTCTAGCTTAAGCATAACATAACATAACATACCATCACGACTTTATCCCAAACGGGGTAGTCAGAGGTAAGTGACTGTTGCCGTCATGGTGAACGGAACACTCAGAAGCCCTTTTCACCAATGCTGTTAGAACCCAACGTGGTAGGTGGTGAGCCTTCCGCCGTTATCCAGGATAATTTAGTTTTTTATCGATGGGCAACGACGCTTGGAAAATATTTCTGTAGCCTTAAGAGAGCGTAACTAAAAGTAAAAGTTTTCTAAAAACAGTTTCTGTAATTATTTTGGTGAATTAAGTAATAATATATTATGTTAACGCGGTGACAGTAGGCTAGGTAAACTAAGAAATATAAAATCCCAACAAGTTTTTCAACGCCTTTAAGCTCGTTTTTACATTTAATTTTATTTCCCTCATTTTCAAAAAATATGTTGTCCGATTTATACGTCAATCTAAAAAGCTAAAAATGTCATAACAAGAACGCGATTACTCCAGGCCCTGATCCCGCCGCCCGGTGCGCGTCCGGTCCGCGTCCGGCGCGGTGACAGTGACACGCGTCCATCACGATTAGCGGATCGACGATTGACACTGAGGGACAATCGGGGAGTCTTCGATAATCGTTTTAACTAGCAGACACATGGTAAAAAACCATTGGTGTTATTGGTGGTACTTTTTATCAAGATTGATGAGCAGTATTCCAAAACAATGTTAACAATAAATAAATAAATAAATATCCCTGGACATTATTTCACACAGCGCCATCTAGCCCTAAAGTAAGCTAATTAAAGCTTGTGTTATGGGATACTAGACAACGGATAAACATACTTAAATACATTTTCTTTTGTAAATACATACTTATTATACATAGGAGACACCCAGACCAGTACAAACAGACATGTTCATGCACACAAATGTTTGTACTGTGCGGGGATCGAACCCGCGACCTCTGGTGTAGTAGCCAACTTCTTAACCATTACACCAAGTCGGTCGTCAAATTAAATTAAATATCTAAATAGACCACATTATAAACCTAGTACCTACTTATGAACTGTCTAATCGAATTAACTCGAAATATGAATATATTTCCAAAAATGTTAAGTTCATATTAAATTACCAAAACTTAAACATAATGTGTCTCTACCCCCGGAATCGAAAAGTAGGGGTTTCTGGACTGAGGAGACCCGACAAGAAAATCAGCAGTTAAACTATGCTCAATAAAGATTTCTCTGGGTACATGTCTCTTAGAGTCGGCTTCACTGATAATGTCGGCAGTTGGCGTTTTATGGCTGTTTATCAAGATTAAAAAAAAAACATTTAGACATAGGTACATAACATCGCAGTTATATTCTCAGGGTAGACATAGACCATATCTTTCTCAATTTGCTAAGTTCCTGAGTCAAATCCTGCACTTTATTTCCACTGGCTGTCCGTCAGCGGCTTCGCCTGCGTAGACCGTCTTTCCCGTCAAAATATAGCCTGAATTAAAAAAATAGTATATGTCACCCCCTGTTTTTTTTTATATTGCCTGTCAAAATGACCTCACTCCACCTGATGGAGAGCGGTCGTGAGGTCCAGATGTGAGGTTGACAAGCCCAGTCATTCAAACGAAACACTGGGCTGGCCATCCTCACCTTGAAGGCCTGCAGAAATGCCTTTTCACGCCCCGCTTGAAGAACCCGGGACTATAAGAGGAAGGAAACACATGTGCAGGAAGAGCGTTCCACGTCTGGATGGTACGACAAAGAAACGAGTCACCGAACCTTTTAGTTCTATATTTTAGTTAATATAGCTTTATACTGCTGAAAGGTTTTCAAAATCGGTCCAGTAGTTTTGGAACCTAATTAATATAAACAAACTAACACACAAATCTTTTGATTTGCTTCTTTTGTTTCGCGTGCTGCATGTGCAATAAAGATTATTTATCTTATCTTATCTTTCCTATTTATAATATTAGTATAGATTAAGTTGGCGAAACAGACAAAATAAACTAAATTAAATCAACAATCTCACGCCATCAATAACTATTGCAATCACCAGGATCTCAACACAAACCTAAAACAACTTAGTTAGCTTTACTTCGCAAAAATGTGAGTCACGTTCCATGATTCAACTAGAAAATAACACCCGAAACTGTAATAGAAAGGCCGACGTACAGCCTACCTCGGCTACCTAAACCTGTTATTTATACTGGCCCCGCCTAGTGTGTCATTTAATAGCACAGAGAGCTCAGCTTTACCTGGTAACGTGTAACGTAAGTTGTGATTACTGTACTTCAAAATTACTTGCCTCCATTTTTAGTAACTTTCGTTCGTTGTGTTGAACTAACAACAACGAGATTTTCGGCTGTTACTCAGAATTAATCACTGAAAAGGTTACTTGCTAACATTGATGGTAACTATATAGTTCCATTTTAGCATATGAAATACACGCACAAACAAAACCTACTGATTAAAGGTGCAGTTAATCAGTATATGTACCTTATCTAACAACCTCAAAAGCTTGGGGCAAATGGAGAACAGAGGTAGACTTTAAAACTGTGACAACACGATAAACCTTACCAAAATAAAAAAAAATTACATAAAAAATACTTACTTCTGAGTTTCGGGATTAACACAAAACAATCCGCATTAAAAAGGAGAATAAATCAAATAAATGATCAAAATAGAACACCTGCGAGTCACTTTATAACGGTTACTGTCTTTGATTTCTGAAGTGTACAATTTAGGAGTCTTCAAATCAAGAGTAAACAGGTACTTTCTAAACAGCAACGCTCGGTGAAGAGCATCTCACTTGAAGGAGAAGGTGAAATCGCGTTAAAAAAAACAATCCTATTAATTTATATCTTTACTACGTTTGTTCGTTTCTAATGAATAAGCTACAAAACAGCATTTCTAACTGTAGTCAGTTCTAGTTATTCTAGGCGTTTTGGATTTAAATTCTTCAGAATCATCTAGCGCTATTATTCATCTAATGAACAAAAAAAATCAGGCATTTATCTCAACAGATCGCGCTACAGTGGCTCAAGCCAGAAATTTCCAAAAATTCGTGAATAAAAACATAACTCGAAAACTACAAAAAATCGGGTAATACACATAGGGTATTTTCGGATACCCCTGAGTGTGAAAAACTTAAAAAAAATTTGGAAGGCACCTTTCTGGCCTTTCTGTATGACTTCAGTTACTTCCCGATAATGTGTAGCTTTATATCGATGAAAGAGTTTTCAAAATCGGTTCAGTAGTTTCGGAGCCTCTTCAATACAAACAAATCTTTACTTTTTATATTATTTATATATTAGTATACATTTGCGCAGTTGTGCAACATAAAGGCTACACTAACCCGATAAATTGGTATTTATATTGATATACAATAACCCGATAAATTCATTTACATTCTTTTAGATCATTACACATGACATTTACGCCCTTTTATTAAAAATTAATAAAATCTAAAGAATACATCTTTTAACAGTATCGTACTCGAAAAAACACAATTTCAAACACTAAAATGAAATGAAAATATTGTCATAGACGATATTTCCAGTGATCAGTCTATTTCAAACTCGCGTGCAGAAGCTAGTGCCAGATAAATTCGTGTTCGTCCAATATCGCACGGCTTGGTAATATGTACCCTATCAGTAACTGGATGAAAACATCGACTTTTATCGTAATGGAGCTGTCAAAAGCGATCGTTTCGCAACTGTTAAACTGTTTTTTTTTCTTTTGCTGTAATCCCGCTTCAATCAAGTTTTCCTGTAACCCATTTTTTCCTTATCAAATATTTCTATCAGAAAAGTAAACGGTTGTATTGAATGGCCGTATTACCAGGGTCTCTAACGCCGAGTTTCACTAACCACACAGAGTAGATGAAATGTTAATATTATAGACCACAATTCCTTTGTGTTATAAAATCCAAAATAATATTATGTTGTGCTAAGTATTTCTAATCTAAACTTATATTATAAAGAGGTAAGATTTTTTTGTTTGTTTGTTTTGAATAGGCTCCGAAACTACTGGACCGATACCTTTTCACCACCAATACGATACTCAACCATTTTGTTTCTTTTGTTATTTAGTTAAATGGACACGACTAAAGCCCCATTATCTATTTTCGCAGGCAAAACAGGCTTTTTGGTGTTTCGAAATGGATAAAAACAAGAACGCCTCAAATATTTTTGATGTCCCAGACGCCAACGACTTCGATATCAAGTAAGCCAGTGAAGTGACGCGAAATTTGCAATTATTACAATCCTTATATTTACTTCGTTTTATTCTCCAAAGATTCATAAACTCTATGATTTAATAGTACATTATTGCAAAGGCAGCGAAATAGGCAATTGCAGGTCGAGTATGAGTATGAAGGCCGAGCCGCAGGCGAGGACTTCAATGATACGAGACAGGCAATTGCCATTTCGGCCGAGGCATTTAAAGTGCTTTTCTTAAAAAAATGCAAGGAAATAAAAAGGGCCTTTTACATAATAAATTTAATTAATATTTTTAACAAAATAACAACTCCGCTTTACCGCCAATTAGTTTTTTTTTATTTTACAATTTGTGCCGAAAGGTAAACGCATCTGTGGCTATACAGCCACGAGAACGCAATGTGTACGATAGATGAAAGAGTTCTAAATTCAAACAGCACACCTTTTCATACAACATTGCCGGCGCGCTCTTCGTTCGAAATTCAAAGAACGCGCCGGGAAGTGATTTTGGGTTTTCAGTCTACGTAAATATGATACTTCTTGTGTTCTTTATTCAAAAGTAATGACAATATTTCCGAGCATGTTTAAGAAAAATAAATTCCGGTCAGTAAATAACGCAATATATATGTAATACATTTTCAAAATTAGTGAACGTAGCAAATCACTTCATTAAAATTAATCAAGTTCACCGAGGTTTTGGATATTGCAACTCCCATCTCTACGTAATTAATGGCAAGATGTCAATGCCACCAGCGCCACCAACTTCAATGTAAGTAAACCCGTGACATCAGAAGGGAAAAGTACGTAAATCGGGTGCTACACGGTCGCCAACAACACCACCGATAGAGGTGATCTTGGTCAAGCCGACCGTCAATCCATTGTTATTTGGTTGCCAATGGCCGTCTACACGGTCGGTCCGACCAAAGTTCTCTTCCGATGTAGGTACTACTGTTTTCCGTTTCATAATCAAAGCCTGAATTAGGTTCCACACCTACTAAAATTGGCAACAACTTATTAGAATCACATTCACTGTCACTCATTTTGCTCTGTCAACACATGTGCGCACGTCGCCCAACAATATGACAGATTGACTTTGACACCTGTACGTCTATCACGAGTTCCCACTTTAAATTTACGTTATCGTTCGTGTAAAAAATTGTATTGGGATTTAATGTTGTCATGTCAAATTTTTGGCAAGGCCAATGGCAACCAAATAACCGTGTAGCACCCGTTTACGTTACAAGTCAGACTTTTACGACTACAAAACAATAACTTTCATCAATTGCGCGTTCAAAAGCACGCATCTAGTGCCAGCAACGAGAGTGGCGCAGTCACTACATTTTCTGGTGGCACCTGAAAAATTAACTTGAAAACTTTGAACGTATAAATATTACATGAAACGTTCAATGAGGTTATATTTAGTATAGACCAACAACGTGACATTGCGTACAGTACGTCTGCCACGATTTGCCACTTTGAATTTACATTATTGTTCGGTAAAAAAATTGTACTATGATTTGACATTTATCATGTCATGTGTCATCCCAATACAATTTTTTTACCGAACGATAATGTCAATTTAAAGTGGTTACTCGTGGTAGACGTACAGGATAGCTGTTCTGGGAAAAGGTTAAAAAATTATATTATATCACTAATATAAAGCTATATGGCGAAATCCTCGTTGCAGGCCAGCAATACAGGACCCGGAGCGCCGGGATTCGTCACACAATATTTAGGAGTAGATGTAGTTGTTGGATAGTTAATAAAAGATCAGCCGATCCAGTGACTTGTTTATTAAATAGGGTAAAAGTATAGGTAGGAAAGAAGAACTGTAACAAAATAACAATAAATGAATACAAAGAGTCCTAGGTAATAGATTATCTAATAGTAATAGGTAAGTAAATAGGTATGTATTGCTTACCCCGATACACGGGTTCCTGTTACTTATAACTGTTTACAATAATTGGTTATTTAAAGTATTTAAAAATACACCATCACGTAAGTTAAACTTAAACTGTTAATCTGGTAAAATGCTCGCAAGCTCTGTTCAGTACGATAGTTTTGGTAGGACTGACTCAAAATGCTGAACAACGAACGTGGAACGATAAATTAAATTTTGCAAAGACAGGTACAGAATACTTTGATGGCCAGTAAGTTAAACTGTCAAGTTTTCAGCCATCGTGGAGGTTCTAACGTCCACGAGACTGGAACGAAACGGTATCGTTATAGCTACATCATCAGGGAGTGACATAGGCTATATTTATCTTTCAATTTAAGCTCAAATATGACGGGAAAGACAGTCTACGCGGGCGAAGCTGCCGACGGATAGCTAGTCTATACTAATATTATAAAGAGGAAAGATTTGTTTGTTTGTTTGTATTGAATAGGCTCCGAAACTACTGAACTGATTTTTGAAATTCTATCAGCAATATAAAGCTACATTACCAGGGAGTAACATAAGCTATATTTCATTGTGATTAAACATAACATTCAGTATAAAATAACAGTATATGTAAATCAAGTCAGAGAAACGCGGGTGAGATGTGCTGCCTTACCGACGCCGCGACGTGCAATTACTTTTGACAGAATGAAGTCTGTCGAGGCAGCTCGTAGTTTATCTTCTTTAAAATTTAAACTTTTAATGATACCAAAACCAGCCAGATACAAATAGTATAGCCAAAGAGTATGTATTACAAGTTCATACATACTATATGCGAAAAGACTTTTTCCCCAACCTAATATATAAGTAATAATATACATATAAGTATAGATAGTATAGATTAATGCAAGTTTTTACCTGAGTTCGTAAACTCGAAACAAGGCAGCATGACAGTTCTGCAGTGGGCAGCTGAATCTCATCGGTGACGTCACTGAGCCGTGCGATAAATTGATTACGTCCCGCGGGCGCGCTGTCCGTCCGTACATCAATTATCCGTCTGAGGCGCTGTATGTAGGTACTACATATTTAGTGTTCATAGACACACAGTAGACTTATTGATGTTAATCGACAAGATTTAACAAGACAAACCATTATGAAAGGCCAAATAAAAAGCAGCAGTCGTTTTTCACTGGATACTGGACATAGGTCCAGTCGAAACATCGGTCTCGTGTTCTCCAACAGTTTTTCTGAGTGCTCTGGGCCAGTGAAGGCCGCCCAGCTCCCAGCAAGTCAAAAAAGATCATTCTTGAATTAATTTTCTTGTGGATCCCTGAATAGCAAATGTAGCAGAAGATTCGCCCTTCGTTTAGACCTGCATAATTTCCGTAACATCTGTTAAGCCAATAGTTTTTTTTAAGGCTTCGTATCGAAATGGATAAAACCTCGACACGTCGTCAGTGGATATAGTAGACATAATAGAAACAACATTTCAATTTACCTCATCACGTGCATGTTAATACGGTAACAAATAAACTTACTTAGCAAAATAAAACGGTGAAATAATTTTGGGAATCATTGGGACGGCTGGGATTGGGATTAGAAAGGTGATAAGATAAATATGTAGATTGCGACTTCTGTAATGCGATAGTATTAAAGAACTATCTTTAATCACAGACGCAGTAGTAACTATTAGTGGGAGTTATATGACGCGAAACACAAAGCCGTTGAGGAAGAAAGGTCTTGAAATTATATGGGTATCGCTTAGAATAATAACGTAAAGAAGGATAGTCTCTATACAACCGGCCAGTCTGAAATGAAGCACTAATCCGATCCTCACATGCGTGACTATAACTTGCTTACGTGCGGCGCGCTTTGACATTGAACATTGCGGAGCTGTAATGAACCCTGCAAAGCGGTCCGTTTGGAGCCATTTATGGCTCCAATTAAGGTGCTTCAAAACGGGCGCGCGGACTTGGTTTCTATATGTTATTATTCTATTGACACATTTTTCACCTGTTACTAACAATGAAACCACCATGCAGAAAGTTTGCAAAGAGACTAGCCTGGTGGATTGTAATAATATTATTTATAGCATATCACTAAATATAATTTATACGAAGGATTCTACTCAGATTGAAGTCAAATTATTCTGTACATACGATGACGGTAGGTACTCAAGGTACGCTCACAATTAAATCGGCTCCACGTCAAATTAAACAGGTCAAAGCAAAGTCTAGAGTATTATCTAGAATAAACTTGTCCCAAATATTACTTAAATACGTACCAGTGAAGGATTTACCCAACAAGGCTAGGGTTGATTACCTAAATACCTAATTAACAAAGTCAACACGTGCGGTCAACTTCTTTTGAATGAAGCGACCATTTTAAGCTGATATTGAGATTTTTATTACAATATATTGATTGCTTAATGGTTTCTTTTTGTATAAATTAACTAATCCAATGTCAAATTTCAATTATTTTAACGAAATTATTGTGGGATTATGGTCACGAGGTCAGGCCTTTGTCACTCCCATGTACTTCCCCGGATATTATTCCCATTAAACACGTTTGGGGCTTGCTGAAGAGGCGTGTCAAATCAAGAATGCCACCTCCCGACAATCTGGGCGAGTTGCGAAACGCATTACTCGAAGAACGGCAGAGGTTGCTCCAAGAAATAATTGACAGCATCATCCGCAGCATGCCCAGACGGATGGAAACCTTGATCAGAGCACGGGGGGGAAACACTCTATTAAACAGTAATTATTTAATTTTTAATAGTCCCAGAATCTCAAATTTCAACTTTTTCTCTGTCATTACGAACTCTAAGAAAAATGCATTTTGTTGAGTTTTTGTTTCATTTACCATTAAACGTGGTGTTGCAATGCGAATTAATGTAAAAACATGTTAATTGAATTGTTGTTTCATGTTTTTTATGTTCCGCTAATTCTGCCAGTGTGTGTAGCAAGCATAATAGTGAAAGCAAACGCGATTGTCAGTTAAATAGGTTATAATAGTATATCTTATATCGAGGGACTAAACGAAGCCATAATATACCAGAGGTGGTTTGACTCCCAAGCGTGCGAGGGAGTCAATGAAAACGAGGGTATATTAAGTTGGCGTTTAGTCTCGAGGTGCAAACTGTACTTTTCACTTTAAGTGCGAGGAAAATAGTCAATTTAAAACAAAAACATTTAAAACCGAACTTTACACTTGACAAAAGTTCAGAAATTTTCGTGGTCAGTTTTTTCTCCTGACCACAGATTAACAATTTAAAACACTCTTTGCGAACAAACCATGGAACTAAAACTCTCAACATTTCGCAATGAAGATGGTCCGTCTAAACTCCACAGATAATAGTATATTTACTGGCTGTTTGAGTTTGTCTATGTCAGATGAAGGAAATTAAAAAACTAATTACTTTTTGCTCCCTAGGGGCTAAAGTGGTCACTTTAGGCCCGCTTCGTAGGGGTATATTGGCATACTTTTAGAGCATGAGAAGTGAAAAGATGGTAAAGCATTTAATTTTTTAGGCCTGCTGCTTACTTTGCATCAATCCGATGGTGTAAATCCATACATTTAAAAAAAAAGTTGTGAGCAAATTTATTTTAATATCCTTCTAAGTTTGGAACCGTTAGTGCACGAGTGCAAAACTCCTTGTTTATGGAAGCATTCCCTGCTGAATCAACTACATAATCTTTTTTTTACTTTGCCATTTGAAAGTTACAGTTTCACGTTAAATTGAATTTTCATCGTCGAGAACGTTTGGTTTATTGTTAGTTTGCATTTACAACACTTTGTAGTTTTATCTCGTGAACCATAAGACCATTAACTTTACTGCCACTATAGCTGAACCCGTAAAACGTGTTTTAAGTAAGGTAAAATAAGTTTTAATTTGTCTCATCATTTCATTCAATTCATTGCAAGCCTGGGCATATGTTTTGTTTCATACTAAATAAACAATTAAACCTTAGTAACTAAAAAGCGAATGCGTGACGTCACAAACAAGCATAAAACTTTTCCAATCCCACGTATTGATCAAGCCACAGATTAAATTGGTAGATCCCTAAAGAAATGCATCCGAATGGCGGGGTACCCCGTAACACATGGATATTTATCCTTACTTCGAGGCCGTATGAAGTGGTGTGTTGTCTGGCGCATTTTTATTTATTTACGAAGACGCGGGGCGTCGCGCGTTGCGTTGGGCGGCGGATTACATTTTACTAACATAGATTTTTTTGACAATTTTTTTTAGGCATAATGAATCTTGCAAAATCTTTACTGTCATAATGAAACTTTGGCATAATCGTATTTTGCCATTATGAGTTTTAGGCATAACGATCTCTTGTGCTATAGTCAAACATGTCTATTTAATTTGGATCATTTTATGCGTTGGCACAAAGATGCCATATCTGATTAAGCTTTAAAAAAATATCCGAATACAATTATGCGTATAGTTGTTATGCCATAATATGATTATTCCTAAAAACACTTTGCCTGTATTAATTATGACAAAAGTTTTCATGCGAGTAAATTTAGACCCTTAATTTATAACTATATTTTGAAACTATATATATATTTTGATATTTTCCGACTTTCATTTCTTCCGGATTACGATACTTATCCCATAATATATTACGATACGATATGGCCATAATATATTACGATACTTATCGTAATATATCATGGCCGAATTACAAAAAAAACTACAAATTGTGGTCGATGTGTTATTCTAATGTGTAAGCTGTATAATTGTTTCCTCTAAATCCGTTCAGTAGTTTTTGCGTGAAAGAGTAACCAACATTCAAACATACCTACATACTCACAGACGTTGGAATTCATAATATTACTAAGAAGTAGTAAGGTAAAAGCTCCTATTACAGAAGCAAATGGCAACATTTGAAAGTGAGAAAGGAAAATAAGCATTTACAAATAACATAAATAATAAAAAAAAATGGTTTCGACAAAAAGATAGATTATATTTTACATTGCTTCTGACACTGTATGTTTCTGAAGTGATTAAATACATAAAAAAATATATTTAAGTGCTCAGGTCGATGTTCCCTATTACGGAAGTATAACTAAGGTTCGAGCTAATTACACTACCGAGTCGGCTCCTACAACAGAGGGTCAGAATCAGAACGTTAAATGTACTGAGGTTCCCTACATTAACATTATACTACTTTTTTGTTTTATGTTTAGGCTCTGAACTATTTTTCCTATTAGATCGGGAACTACGGTAATGAAACCTGGTCACTGAATATCACAGAATATAAATGTCACATTTATAGGATATTTTAAGTTTATATTATTATTATAAAAACAAATCGTCGTCTATATTTTATTTTATCAGGTGAGCTTACCTTTCTTTAGAGATAAGCTCACCTGTACTTTAGCTATCCTTATTTTTCTTTGTAAAAAACTGTAATTTGTGTACCAACTAATAAATTAATTAATTAATTAAATAAATATTTTACCCTTAGTGATTTGGCAACTCCAATAGCACAGTTCTGTCATGATTTTTTTAATCCCCGTGGGTTCCATAGTTACAATAGTCTCGTCAAACACTAACCGTTGGCTTTGCACTATTTATTTTCACAGTCTCTCTCTACTTACGTTTACTTCTACTTAGTACGTTTTTGGTTTCAGAATTATCAGAAGAACGATCGAAGAATAAAAATAGAAGTTTATTTCTTATTTTCATTAAACCTACGTAACAATTTTTCCTGAACCCTAAAATACGAATTACTGTATACATTTTAGGTCCGTAATAGGTTCTATGAAGTTCCTTTTATGGAGGTATGTACTCGCAATCACAGTTTTCACTTTTAAATAGGATTTTTAGAGGATAAAACATACCACAGAAAAAGGTTTTAAGTTGGTTTTATTAAACATAATTTCAACTAAACTCTTAAACAATTGAATAACTTATTATATTGAAAGATATAAGCAAATACTTCTGACGCTCTATTTTCCCTAATACGGATGAAACCAACGTATTAGGATTGACCTTTAACATTCGTTTCCTATTACAGCTTTATTTTGTTTTTCTTGGGTACAATATATTCTATTACAAATATGGAAAAGCACTAAATATATGGTTATAACAACAATAAAACTATCATATAAATAACATACTGATGAAATTGAACAGTTTATTCCTATGAAAAACTCAATTGCATTAATATGAGTGTACTTACCTGAGTCGCTCCGCGTTTATATAGGAACGTGCTTTTACATCGCCGCCGTGGCAGAGACTGACTTATTCTGAAGAGTACGTCTACGTTATATTCGCAAATGTCAGATATGTAATAAAGCAAAAGACTTCGAACTAGTAAATTCCATTTTCGTGTACCTAAACTAATTTCACTGAGAATAAATCATGTAAATAAAAATACCACCGTAATTAGAGAGGATTTTGGTTACCGCCGTAATAGGAGGTTTTACCTTATATCAGTTTAGTATGTAATTATAAAATAATCTACTACTCAAAGTGATGCTATGATTGCAAAGTCCTAAAGAAAACTCACTAGAAGTATCCAATTAACACAATAGTTAGGCTCTTCTGTAAAAGAACTTTGCAGTATTGAACGTCAAAGTTAATCTCATTGAAGGTTTTCTTCGCAAGATAATTCCCAGTCAGTTACAATGAGGACTAATTAGAGTCCGGGCTAATGAACCAATCGCTCGATAATTAAGACTTATATGAGTTTTCAGACTTCCATACTCGTATACTTAGAATTTAGAATTTATTTGTTTTACGGTTTCTAGAAGGCATTTTCTCGTCCAACATACCTCAGTCCCTTAATACGATGTTTAAAAAAAAAAGTTTTTTTCGTTAACAAAGTTATTGCCTTAATAGCTAGTACATTCGAGCCTCAATTTAAGCAAAAAAATCCTGTGTTTGGAGGGTCCGCTCTTCCATCAATATATTCATGGTTTTACAAGGCAGTATAGGCAGTATCTTTACTACTGGTATGTGTTACTGAAGATAAATAAATCTTCAGTAACACATACCTGTACCTGTGTTACTATATCGTGTGATTAAATCAGAAATCAGGAAATGATTATGATTGCTTCGTACTGTTAAATGCCTGCTAAAATAGCAATCCATTCGTCGAATTTGCAAGTAAGACTGTAAGGCATTTTTTTCTAACCTACCGAATAGTCCAGAAACACGATAGGAATCAAAGTGACTACCTGCAGCTATGACAAATCTATCTTCATAGAGGTGAGACAAACTTATTCAAATAACCAATTATCATGTAGGATTTCATAGGTAAACAAACAGAATGTCAAAGTCAAACGTGTAACTTTAGTTTACTTTAGCTAACTTGGGCCGAGTTGACTGGCGGTGACTTCATGTGTGTTTTAAACTTTACCAACAAGTTGATGTAATATAATTTGCCGAAGCACGAGTTGGTTCATTTTTAACAAAACTTGCGTGTTTCTTTGCCAAATGCTAAAGGACATCGTCGAAATCGGCGCTAGTATGCACTAACGAATGTCCTTCATTTTTTTTTATTGGCAATTATTCACAGTAACCGGACATTCTGTGGTTAGAAACGGAAAATAAAAAGTTCTGTAACTACTACACAATTTGATATGGTTAGTGGTAGATATTATTGGTGGACGGTTTGTCAAAAGTGATAACAAATTAGTTTCAAGTAATACCAACAGATGGAGTTAAACTCCTTTAGATCGCGCTCTAATAGTGTTTCGTCTCAGGGATATAAGAACTTAAATTCGGAACGACTGTATTTTGATATTTCATTAGTAAATGTATTACTAGGTATGCAAGGCAGTAGACTCTTGCAATATTGAGCTCAGTGAACATGTTTACAATGAAAAAAAAATATATATAATATTTTTAAGTTTTTATTTTTCTAAACCATCCTCATGGTAACCCTGGGTTTAGGCGCAGGAGCTTGCGCTCGACTTCGTCTCACTCAGCTCAATAAAGGTGCCATCTGCCAACACTCTAATAACAAAATCAATATGAGATTTATTGATTTGAAGTTGTAATAAATAATCGTATTTTATGTTCATTTAATTCATATCACTTAAGTTCTTACGTAGAGGTAAACAATATATCTATCAGCACATAACATCGTTTACGATTAAGTATAACCTCAAAATCTAATACATTCTGTAGTAGGCCAAGTAGGTTCCTCAAGTTGTCCGTGTTTCAGCAAATGCCTGATGAGAATTTGTGAATGATTCCGAACACAAATAGTGTTTTCTCATTACTGTGCGTTCCTGGGCATTCAATGTACGGGGAACGAGCGATGTCCTTTTATATCAGTTACTTGAAGCCATGAATTACTCCAGAGACTGTTGTTAAAGATCTTTAAGCTTTTAGATGAGGCTTAACCACATAATAGGTAATGGCAATTCGTATGTTTGATGGCTTACAAATATTCGTCCAAAGAAGATTATGCCGCACGTGTTATACCAAATAAGTTTCAGAGCATAAACTTTTTGCCAAAAAAGTGGACCGGCTTAACAAAATTCTTTAAATCATCGTTTTAACCACAAAATAATCAGTTATAAGTAAAAAGATAAATATTGTAAGTGAATAGTAAACAGATAATTTGTCCTGGGGATAGATCCAACAACCTTCAGCAACTTCAGCACATGCTTACTCGAAGACATTAAGATAAATGTGCATAATACACGGGCTGAAATAAATTAGTACCTACTTAAATAAATTGCAATTATATTATTTTTTTGTGATAAATCTAATTATCTCCTTGGAATAATGAGAGACATTTTATTATCCAACATTTATTGTTGATTTAAGAAGTTAATTAATCTCTTCCAGGAATTATCGTCATTTATTGAAGTGACTACTTTTTACCTTGTCGGTACCTACATTCGCAGTGTTTGTACTCAGTAGTGTTCGATAATTGTAATTGAAGATGCTATTGCTACAAATGAAATTATTGAAATTTAATTATTTGTGGCATTTAGATTAGGTGAATTAAGAAAAATATTTATTGTTATACTTGTGTTCAATGGTTAGTAAAATATGTGTATAGCAGTTTAAATTACACAAAAATGTTCATTAATATGTCTTTTGGAACAAGGTAACCTAAAAATAAATAAATATCTTGGACACCTTGTGGCGAGACCATCATTCTCACCCCAAACTAAACAGATCTTGTATCTACTAATATTGTCAGAGACTAATATACGACTCATAGTTGTATATTTTTAAAAACATACATAAATACACTAAGGGACTCATACAACAATACTCAGACGCAGAATAAACAAGCCATATTAATGTTTTTTCCTGGATGGATAATATGAATTATGGATTTCAATACTACGACTCCTGGCGCTAAAGGCAGGGTGGATACCACTGCGCCAACAGGCTGGTCAACAATAACATCGATCTTCGTGAGTACCCAGAAAGAAAACATATTAATGAATAGAAAAATTGTTGATATCTTCAATATCGAAATACATTCTTAGACATCAATGAAGTGATTTCCTGTTTTTGCGTCTAAGCTTAGAATATGTAGGTAAAGGAATATTTATAAAATGTAATATTATTTTTAAAAACATATTCGGTCACCCATTGAACAGAGGCGTTCACATCAACCTTTACATTGGGGTACCTTCTGCTGTTGACATGAGACCCATTTTGCAATGGTTTTGTAAAGGTTGATGCGAACGTGTCTGTACAAGCTTTACTCGTACTTAGTCTGGGACGTTTGTGAAGTTGTCCTAGAGAAAACAATTTTACTTACATTGATTTTGCTATGTAAGACTATATCTCCTCACACCTAACATGATGATTTGAACTTTATGGCGATGAAATGTCAGCTGAGAAAAGTATTAGTGTATTATTAATTTAGGCAAGCGAAAACAACGTCAAATTAATGTCAGTTCCATTTCGTTTTTGTACGTGAAATACTCGAATTTGCCTTCTCTGTTATAGGGTCACATCCACGACTCCGTCTACCGCGTGACCGGAATACAATGTCTTAGAAGTGAACGTAAATATAACAGCCGACGTGGCTCGAAATACTACCTGTTCCTACCATGAGTTTACAACAATGACAGTAGCTAACGTCTGTGGTGACATTTTTGTATGGAATTTCGCTTTAGAGCGCCTTTACAGGAAGAGGCAACTCTGGTTCGAAAATTGAGTTTGCAAGGTTTAACAAAGGATAGAAAAAAACAGTGATACGAGTATGTGACAGGTTTGATGTATTTTGCAGACTAAGTATGACGACTGGATTACCAAAAAATCAACATCAATTTCAAGCTGTATTTTTTTAGCCCCAAAGATTCACGCTACGTATTCGGACGAACAGGAGTAGGACCCCTGAGATGGAAAATAAGCCCGCATTTTACTGGGAATTATTTGTTTTCATACGTCTGTATCTAGTTTCTAAATATATTGCCTTGCGATAAGAACAGGGCGGTTCTAAGGCGGTTATCCTGAAAGCAAGCGTGTAATCTGTAACTTGCAATTGTACTGTAGTATATACAAACAACAGAAGATAGAGGCACACGTTATAAATGAAGGCGCAGAAGCATCACAAAATTAGTAAAGATAAAATTATAAATCACGAATTTACCTTGGCCAGTGGTAACCCTATGACTTTAGCGCCACAATAACTATTGCTCCGTATAGCAAGTTCTCACTATGCGTAACATTTTTTTTTGTTGGACAGCAATTTCAAAAAAGGCCCAAAAAATGATCTCCGGAACTGAATTGTTTAACAAAGAAGTTATGAATCGGGGCCCGGTCCGGGAGTTGTCCGTACAAATTTACGAAGTGTCGTGAAACTTTGGGAGGTGATTAATACGTTTCATGTATTTCGTACATTCAAATATGAATAAGATAAGATAAGATAAATATTATTTATTGCACATCAAACAAAACATTGCAGCTTAGTATTACAAGGTTATGATTAAACAATTATGCGGTCTTATTGCTTAAAAGCAATCTCTTCCAGACAACCCAAGTAGAGGAAAGTGTCAGGAAGGGTAAGCAAGTGCACAAAAAACTAAAAAAAAATGATTCACTTAAAAAATAACAATAAAAAGACAAATAAATAACAATAAAATATAGAATCCGTAACTAACAGCCCACGAATAACAAAAAGTGATCAGGGAAAGGAAAAAAAGAATATAAGTAAAAAAAAAGGAAAGGGAGAAGTAAAAAGAAGGAAAGAGATTAGGAGACTAAGCAGGAGCATTAAAGGGCGAGGAAATGTGCTTTGATCCTTGTTTTAAAAATAGACAATGATTCTGACTCTCTAATAAATAAGGGAAGGGTATTCCAGAGACGAATAGATTTAACAGTGAACGACTGTGTGTAGGAGTGCGACGAATGAGGAGGGAACGCAAGGCGAAGCTTCTTAGATGACCGCATCGGCTGGACCTACTGGTTGCAGAAATCGGAACCGCTCCTTAAGATAACGTGGCGACAATGGGTTAAACAAAATGTTATACAGGAGAAAAAGAACGTGAGAATCTCGACGAAGCCGCATAGGAAGCCAGTTGATCTGAGACCTGTACTCAGAGACATGATCGTAGTTTCGCAGTCCAAAAATAATGCAGATGCAGAAATTCTGGAGCCGCTCAAGTTTATCAAGAAGATTCTCAGTAAGATCTAGAAAGCAGCAGTCTGCGTAGTCGAGAATGGGAAAGAGCGCTGGTGCAGGCCTTGGACCAGCGCAATTTTGGTAGGTATTGGCAAAAATTACGAAGCCTACTTAGTGAACTTGCAGCAGCAAACATTCTCCGGCTAACCTGACCAACCTGGGTTGTCCAAGTTAATGTATTGTCAATACAAACACCTAGATTTTTGACAGTTTTACTCAAAGGAACTACCACACCGTCAAATACAACTGAAGGCAGAACATCCCAGTCAACCCTAGAGATCAGCCACGAACTGCCCAGGGTTAACAGTGAGCCCAAAAGACTTGCTCCAGTTAAAAATAAGATTCAAGTCTGCATTAATGGGATAAATAACTCTGGGCAGATCAACAAGACTTCCTTGGAAGTAAATTTGGAGATCGTCTGCCTAAAGGTGATATGAAGAAGATAGATTTTGGGAAATAGAATTAATGAAAGTAGCAAAAAGAAGAGGAGACAAGACGCCACCTTGCGGTACGCCGGCACTAAGGTCGCACCATGACGAGAATACATTCTCAGCACGAATGCATTGCCGGCGCCCATGCAAGTAACTATGAAACCAGTCAATTAAAATTGGGGATATGTTGAGAGAACGCAACACGCCAAGTAGGAGGTCGTAATCAACTGTGTTGAAGGCATTACTGTAATCCAAAAGCGCCAACACAGTAAGACTTTTTTGGTCCATACCAAGACGAATGTCATCTGTAATTTTGACAAGTGCAGTAGTCGTACTATGACCAGGGCGAAAACCGGATTGGAAGCTATTGAAGATGGAGGTTTTTGGCGAGGAAAGCACTGAGCTGCTAATGGACAACGCTTTCAAGTACTTTGGACAGGAACGGTAAGATGGATATAGGACGGTAATCAGAGTATGCAGAAGGATTTGCTTTTTTAGGGAGAGGAATTATTTGAGCATCTTTCCACGCTTTAGGAAATGCTCCTGAGAGGAGAGAAAGATTGAGTATGCGGGTAATGACAGGTGAAAGGATATCAAGGATAGGTATGATCATATTACGACTAATGCTATCACTACCCACCGCATTAGATGCGATGGAGCGAACGTTCTTCTCAACATCACAATCAGATATTTGACTAAAATTAAAAGAGGTGTAGTCAGGAACTGGTAAAGATAAAAGTCGATGAAGTGTATTCGATTTAACAGTACTATTAGTAGGAGTAGAGGAAGAGAAGTGCTTATTCAAAAGGTCAATGTTCACATGATTTGGGATAGAATCTTTTCGTGTTTTTCCAATTACAAGAGACTTGAGAAACTTCCAGACTTTAGCTGAATCTCCAGTTTCAACAGATTTATGAATATGGCGTCTTTGAGCGTCTCTACACAACCTATTGCAGCGATTCCGAATGATCTTGTAATGTTCACGAGTTCTGTCGTTCGGGTCTAATTTGAACTTACGCTTAGCAGAGTTCTTCTTGTCCCGCAGAGCCTTAAGCTCCTCAGTCAGCCAGGATGCCGGCGAATGTTTGAATATCAACGGGCGACTGTTGAAAGGGCACGTGTGTATCGTAGAGTTGCATGACGAGCGAGTTAAAAACAGCGACTCTTTCGTCCAGGTCACCAGCACTATCTACCAACGACCAGTCGGTACCTAAAGCATCGCGTCTTAAAAGCTCAACATTCATACCACCAAAATTTCGTTGCAGGAGAATTTTCGCCTTTGGCTTTGGCGGACGGATTTTGTACGAGGGATAAATGAGGTCATGAAAGGAAAAGGCATCAGCTTGATGCTGGCCGTGCTTAGCAACGTGATCTAAGGAAGAAAAAAATATTAGCTCAAGAAGAGAAGGTGCACAGTATAGAAAAAAATGAGAAGCATTCAAGGGGAGAATATTAAGGTTAGACGTATTAATAATTGATTTGAGACGGGAGGAACATGTATCACGTTTTAGGAGACAAGTGTTAAGATCTCCCAATATAACAGTGTGATTTTAAACAGGAGTCAGGTCCTCTAACAGTTTCTCAAGCGTAGAAAAGTAGTCCACTCTAAGAGAAGGGCTTTAAAAGACACCAAGGAGCAGTTTTGAGCAATTTAGAGATAACTCAACAAAAAGGTATTGTGGCGAATCAGAAGAGGACGAGGGCGGTGACACATTGAGAACAGAGTATGTATGTTGGATCGAATGTACATTGCAACACCACCGCCGTTCATGAATATTAGAACACTAAAAAAATAAGTTCAATTTCGAACGCTAACTATGTTTTTTCACGACTACAAATTCACGCTACTGCGAGTTTGACGAACGGGAGTAGGATCCCTGTTCTTCAACAGATTTTGGTTAGATCTCGAAGTAAAATTCCAATCGTAAATTTGCCAATTGCAATTCTCGCAGTCATAAAAACATGCAAAGCGCAATATGAATTAAAAACCGTTTTCAATTACATTGCTCAACTTTTTTTTACTGCTCAGATCTGACTCAGGCTCTGCACCAGACTACTAGGTCAATTTAAGAATCTACCTATAGTATATTTTAGGGTCAGGGCTATCTACTTTCTTACGCCGATTACTTAGATTTAATGGAACGTAATAATACTTTATACTTAGAAGCATTATGTTTCAGTAAGTAAGTAACATACTCCGACACATATTGACCCAGTGGTTATACACATAGAGAAGTTACACATGTTACATTTTGAGCCACAGTCGTTTAAAATAGGAGTCTCTTCTTATTTTTTAAACACGCCACTTATCATGATCATGGTCTCGAAGTAGGGATAAATATCCCTGTGTTACGAGGTACAGACAGGGAATTAAACCGGGGCGTCTCCTCTTGTTTGACTATATAACGTCTTTTTAAGATTAAAAAGCCGTCGCATTTAATTTTGTGAACATGCCGGTTGATTAAATACAATCGCTATCAAAAGGCTATATCATTTTGAAACCAAATGCGTACACTCGCCGTCATCGTACAAATTTAAAATACGTACTTAAACACGAGTCCTGCCGAACCGTTTAACGCCATCAAAGGGTCGTTTTTCCAGCTGAATAGTTTTGTTATAATTGAATCAGCGCTATTTCGAAGGCACAAAGCCCACAATAAACACGTCTCAGGCACAGACCCATTCGGAGCTGCAGTTACTTCCATCGACGAGGCATTTTTACTTTCAACTCTTTGAGGCGACGTGGGAAGAGCAACCAACCGAAAACTTTGGGGAAATAGCGCGTGGATTTTGTTATTGGTAAAGTTTGGGAGATGATTTCCCTGAAACTGTAGCGCACAATTACGCCTACGCATGCAGGCTTTAACTCTTGAAATGGCATCATGTTATTTAAACGTATGTATAATCCGTTAGCTTTTTATTATATACAATTTGCCATTGGACTATGGACATAGGACAAATCAAAGAAACTCTCCAATAAGACTCTCCTACTCATGGATCAGAGAAACGAAATGAGGCTACAGAACTCAGCGGATGCCCATCGTTATCGGCAACTCAATAGACAGATATCTAAGTCTTTGACGAGCGACCTTCGCCAATTTAATACCCAGCGTATTAAAGAGGCAATTGAGCGGAATAAAGGCTCCAAAGTGTTCGCCAGAGATCTGTCTATTGGGCAAAGCCAATTGACGAGGCTAAAAACTGAGGCAGGTAGCATCATTTCGTCAACACCTGAAATCCTGAGGGAGATTGAGAGTTTCTATGGACAGTTATATTCCACGCAAACACCTGTTGAAAGCAAGGCTAAAGATCCTAGAGCCAAGCTTACCCGACACTATACCGAAGATATCCCGGACGTCAGCCTGTACGAGATTAGGATGGCTCTCAAGCAGCTTAAAAACAACAAGGCGGCGGGTGATGACGGAATCACAACCGAGCTCCTGAGAGCGGGCGGTAAGCCGATACTTAAGGTCCTCCAGACGCTCTTCAGTTCTGTCATCCTCGAGGGAAAAACGCCAAAGGCATGGGGCAGAGGCGATGTGATGCTGTTCTTCAAGAAGGGTGACAAAACTCTCTTGAAGAACTACAGACCCATCTCGCTTCTGAGCCATATCTATAAGCTGTTTTCGAGAGTCATTACGAATCGTCTCGCTCGCAGGTTCGACGACTTCCAACCTCCCGAACAAGCAGGGTTCCGAAAAGGCTATAGTACCGTAGACCACATTCATACGCTGCGGCAAGTTATACAGAAGACCGAAGAGTATAACTTGCCACTTTGCTTAGCGTTCGTGGACTACGAGAAAGCCTTTGATTCGATTGAGACCTGGGCAGTACTGCAGTCTCTCCAAAGGTGCCAAATAGACTACAGGTACATTGAGGTGCTAAGGTACTTATACCAGAACGCCACCATGTCGGTCCGATTACAGAACCAGAGCTCTAATCCGATCCAACTACAGCGAGGCGTGAGACAAGGAGACGTTATTTCTCCGAAACTGTTCACGGCTGCGTTGGAGGATATTTTCAAGCTTCTGGACTGGAAAGGACGCGGCATCAACATCAATGGCGAGTACCTAACACACCTGCGATTTGCCGATGATGTAGTTCTTATGGCTGAGACCTTGGAAGACCTGAACATAATGCTCGAAGATCTCGGTAATGCTTCTCAAAGAGTGGGTCTTAAGATGAACATGGACAAAACGAAAATCATGTTAAATGCCCATATTGCACCCGCTCCAGTTAACGTTGGGAACATTACACTCGAAGTTGTTGACCACTATGTTTACCTGGGACAGACAGTCCAGCTAGGTAAGTCCAACTTCGAGAAAGAGATCTCTCGTCGAATCCAGCTCGGATGGGCAGCGTTCGGGAAGCTCCGGCATATATTTGCGTCCGAAATACCTCAGTGTCTCAAGGCAAAAGTCTTTGACCAGTGTGTGTTGCCAGTAATGACCTATGGGAGTGAGACGTGGTCCCTTACTATGGGTCTCATAAGAAGGCTCAAGATCACCCAGCGAGCAATGGAGAGAGCGATGCTTGGTATTTCCCTGCTCGATCGAATCAGAAATGATGAGATCCGCAGGAGAACAAAAACAACCGACATCGCTCGAAGGATTGCATCGCTGAAGTGGCAGTGGGCGGGACACATAGCGCGAAGAACCGATGGCCGTTGGGGCGGAAAGGTTCTCGAATGGCGACCGCGTACCGGACGACGTTCCGTGGGCAGGCCCTCTACAAGGTGGACCGACGATCTGGTCAAGGTCGCGGGAAGCCGCTGGATGCGCACAGCGCAGGACCGATCGTTGTGGAGATCCTTGGGGGAGGCCTATGCCCAGCAGTGGGCGTCGTTCGGCTGAAATGATGATTGGACTATGCAGTTCATCAATATCAAAATGTATAATTATAAATTAGAAACTGTGTTACAGCTTTATGTCATTTTGCAAAAACTGTAATGCGAGGCGATAGTGGTTTGTTATATAAATGTTTGGAACAATTTACACCTAGCCATACCACCATGGGTGACACCGTGTCAGCAACTGTTAAACATACTTCAACTACAACTTTAAATAGGTACACACATAAAGATAAAAACACTAATAGACAAAACCTGCACGAACATTTGTCTTGGATGAGATTGTAACAACCATCTTAGCCTATCGCGTTGCATAAACGGGTCAGCCAAATGAGCAGCATACTTTGGTTGATTGTGTGAGGTGAGGGAGGGATGCATTGCACAAGTGGCGTGCACGCCTTGATATCGACGCGATTTTTTATAGCCGACAAATCGCCAGTGTAAAATGGCTTTGTGTGCTATTTCTGAAGTTGTCAAATAAGGCCCAGTTTGTTACCGCAGTTGCTACGTTTCACCCTCACACAGAACTCTCGCAGCCGACAAAGCAGTTTGTTAGTACTGCGCCGCTTTACGCGCCCCGACCAAGTGCTTTTTCATTTCCTGCCACCAGGGGGCGGTGGAATGCCTATTTTATTTTTGCTAATGCCTCCCGGTTGGCGTCATGCAATTAAATTGTGTTTTAGAAGGTACAAGGAATTATTAAGGTTATTGGAGTTATTTACGGAGGAGGTAATGTAGCTGAAGTGACGATATTTTGATAATAAGCTGGTGTTTCATGTTTTTGCTGTAACTAATGATCCTATTCCACGGACGGTACAGGGTAGGAGAGAGAAGGAAAGCAGAACAATAGAAATAGTAGAGTGGAAGGGGGGAGAAGCCAAGGGATGAGGTGGAAATTTGGTACCTGAATTAGGTTTACTACCCAGTCTTGAATCATTACTTATAGTTGAAAAAGCCAAAGTCACACCTCTCCTCACCTCTGCCTAATGGCAGCATTACAAATAGGGCAGTTGCGTCCACTGCTAAATAAATAAATAATAAATAAATATAAATATGCGCCAGACAACACACCTCTTGTAATGGTCTCGAAGTAGGGATTATTATATCCCTGTGTTACGAGGTACCACACAAGGAAATAAGCTAGGGGCGTCTCCTAGCACACCCAGACCCGAGTCAATTCAGAAAAGATCGTTTCCTGAATTGACCCGACTGGGAATCGAACCCGGGACACTACGGAAGTCGAGCCGAGAAACCGTGCTACAGCACACTGCGCCAATCGTGTCGTCGTAAATAAATAAAGACTACGTATTGTCTTCAAAAAGTCTATGGGTTCGATTCGCGGTCGGGTCAATTCAGAAAAGATCGTTTCCTGAATTGACCCGACCGGGAATCGAACCCGGGACACTACGGAAGTCGAGGCGAGAAACCGTGCTACAGCACACTGCGCCGATCGTGTCGTCGTAAATAAATAAAGACTACGTATTGTCTTCAAAAAGTCGAAAACTTTTGAATCCTTTTTTTGCTCAGTCAAATTCATTTTTGCTCTTTCCACACTGTCATTAAATTTTAATTAACTTGCAGGCAATAACGGCTGCCGAAGCATGGGTCTGGACTTCTAGAGACTGTCTAATGTATTGCAGTTATTTTTTTAAAAATAACTAACTAAAGCCCCTCTTATTTAATTACAATAAAACTTTTTACCTAATTAGAGACACCAGACGAGATAAGTCCAGATTTACTCCGAAACACACAAAAGCTTAATCCTTAGTGTTCTTACAACGTAGAACTAATTGCTCGAATTAGAGTAATGACGTCACAGTGCGGCGTCAGCTGACACCAGAGCATCCGAGCCAAAAATCCTAGGTTAAAATTAAAGCAGAGTAAGTTTAAATTAATTAATTTTATACCTACCCGCAGTATTTTGATAGTCTTACCGAGTTCAAAGACTAAGTACGCGTCTTAAAAAGGGTTAGAAGTTTTAACTCGTCCGCATGATACGAACTCGTACTGTCTAAATGAATTATGTATTCAACTTTTCGCTTGATATCAGGCGGAATAATTAGATTTGTCTTGAGTTTTACTATATAAGGATAACGTTAAGACAGGAATCATTATCAAGAGACATAGTAATTTATTTAAGCCTGCGTGACTCTTGAATAACATTTACAAACTTTTCATTTTTTTCTGTCACTATTAGAAAACAGGGATGACATACATTTGAACGATTTCTACGTCGAAATGGTCGTGGCATGTTGCTCTTGGCCAGCCCCCCAGATCCACTAGAACTATTTTGAATAAATCACTCTGTTTTGACCTTAAATTTTACTCACCTTTATTCTGAACGTCCATCCCGTTGGGCCAGAAATAGCGGATCCGTCGGAGCAGCTATTATTTCACGTAATATTTTTAAATGACGTCACTACTTTTGACAGGCATGGTGGGTACAAAGTTTTCTCACACTTTTTGTCACGCCAAGCCATACAAATCGAGTTACAGAAATGACTCGCGGCCGCGCTCTGAGACGCATTTACTCGCTTCAGCTTGTACGTGAGGACAATTGGGAACTGTGAAACGCAGTAATCTTATGTCTTTGACCATTAACATAACTTAGGAACGAAAGGCCTAGCAAAAATACACCTAAACCTAACCTAGCAGGGTCCAGTCTGAAAAACGACGTCGGGCTTTGCTCAGCACCATGCTGAGACTGGTACCCATCGCCAACATACTTCAGATGCAATAATTTATTAGTTATGAATAAGATTCGTTGTAGCCGACAATTTTTTTAGATTTTATCTCTGTGATGCGTTCGATTACATATTTAATTACTTGGCAATAAAGTGTTTTTTTCCATTTTCAAAAAACTACGATAGTTGACTGACTACAGCAATTTGTATGCCATCGTCAAGGGATCCTGCCGTTTTGCCAAAATTTCATTAGCCAAAACAAATTCTAGAAACCTCTTATTATGACTATGCAACATTTAGAATGATTTTAGTACGCAAATTTTATTTTGGACCAAATTTTTACTCGGCTGAATATTATTATGGATAATGTCATTACGGCATTTGGTCTTCTAGCGTATGATTTACTACAGCAAACCATCTTAAGACAAAAGACATTTAGTCAAATGATTTGTTAAGAAAAAAAATATAAAGAAACAACAAATGTGTCGCAGAATTGGAAACCGCTAGGTTAGGTTAAATCTGCGCCCAATCAAAGTACGAGCTGAGCCAGCGAAAAGAGCGTGCTGCGGCAGCGGCCGGCGAGTACCAGACACAAACATTTTTTAAAGTAAAACAAAAATTTTAACAAAAAAAACACCAACTTCAAAAAAAAATATTCCAAAACAAAGCACTAAAAAGTAAAGAAATAATTGCGTATTCTTCTAAAACTTATACGATAATATAGTGTAGGTACAGTTATTGTTATTGTTGGAGTCGGTGTCAGCCAAGGAAACACTAAAATATACCTAGCAATATACCTATTTCTTACATGTCACGTTTACGTATGTATGAATTTGACATTAGATACTGTGACTTTTCATAACAGTAAATTATTGAATGTAATTGACATCAACAGATTAATTAATATGAATAATTTGCATGTGACATATAATAATTTTTATATTTCTAATTATTTTAAGCGACAAATAGCACATTCGCTATCCTCTTTTTTTATTTCTCCAGCCAATATTTTGGCTACTCAACCTGCTTTTATTGAGCAGACAGACTTGTCGACTTTGGAACATGTTCCAAATCATTTAAATTAGATATTAAGACAACAGAGGAAACCTCTAGCAAACCTCCATCTATGACAAAAGAAAAGCCCAACAGTAATTACCTCAATTTTGTTCATCAGAATATACAGAGCTTTTCTGGCAAAGATTTAGAGGTAGGTTTGTTCCTTGACAGTATGAATATAGATGTTTTATGTTTAACAGAACACTGGCTTAAGGAACACAACTGTCTGTTAAGTTTTGATAATTATAGCATCGCTAGTATGTTCATGAGAGTTTCTGCTATTCGGGGTGGGTCACTAATATTATTGCACAATAAGTTAAAGTATAAAGAACGCAAAGATGTGGTAGCACTCTCAATTGAGCAAACTATTGAAATTTCATGTGCAGAGTTAGAGCGGATTATTATTGTTTGTGTGTATAAACCACCATCTGCGGATTATTCACTGTTTGAAGAAACTCTGGAAGAAGTGTTAAAGAGAGTATGTAAATCAAACAAGAAGGTGGTTGTTTGTGGTGATTTTAATGTAGATATTCTAGACTCTTCTCAAACTTCACTTAGATTTTTGAATCTTTTTAAATCATTCAATTTATTTAATATTTTTGATCAACCAACTAGAATCACTGCGTCATCAGCTACCTGCTTGAATAATATTTTTTGTGAAAATTTTTATAAGGAGAAATCAATAATTAATTGTTTAAAATCAGACCATTGTTAACCAAATTTGAGCACCGTCATGTCCCTCAATCGGTGGATATTATTTTTAGACCAGTTACTCAGAAACGTATAGAAAAATTTAAACACAATATAAACAGTCAACTTCCTTACTTATCACACCAAGACCAGAACATAAATGATCAGTATGAGGATTTGTTCAATCTATTAATGTATGAACATAACACCATTTTTTCAAAAAAGAAAGTGACAGTTGATAAATTTAAATTTAAATTCAGTGACTGGGCTACTCCAGGTATTCATAAAAGTAGGATTAAATTATACGAATTATATGATTTAAAAGCGAACTTTCATAGTCCCAAACTAGTAGACTATGTTAAATCTTACTCTAAGATATTTAAAAAATCTTGCAATGTTGCCAAGTCCATGTTTTTGCGAGACAAAATAAATCAAGCAAAAAACAAAATCAAAGCGACTTGGAACATTATAAACAAAGAAACTTGTAAGTCCATACCACGCAATAACTCTTTCTCACTTAAAATTAAAGATAATATTATTAAGTCTGACGTTGATATAGCTAATACATTTGAATCATTTTTCTCTGAGATACCTTTTATTACTACCAGTAAACTAAATTCTAGTTCACTGCTAGCTAGTTATCTCCTCAAATCAAGTGTTAATGAGTGCGCCACTAGTTTTTGCTTTGATCATATATCTCCTCATACCATCCTCAAATCGTTTAAAGAACTTAACATAAAAAAAACGGAGGATTTATGGGGTATTTCTGTTGATATACTTAAATCAGTCATAGATGCCATCTCCCCTAGTTTAGCGTTACTTTTTAATAACTGTGTAGACAAGGGTCAGTTCCCTAATTTAATGAAATTTAGTAAAGTCATACCCCTTTATAAGTCAGGTGAGAAAAGTGACCCATCCAATTATAGACCTATTTCTATTCTACCAGCTATAAGTAAAATTTTTGAAAAAATAATATTGAATCAATTACATTCTCACTTTGCTTTGAATAAATTATTACATAGTAATCAATTTGGATTCACTAAAAATAGGAATACAACCGATGCAGGTGTTGCGCTCATCAAACACATATTTGATGCGTGGGAAGGCAAGCAAGATGCAATAGGGGTTTTTTGTGATTTATCAAAAGCATTTGACTGCGTAGATCATGAAATCTTACTGATTAAGCTGAGGCATTACGGTGTTTCAAATATTTCACTTAGCCTTATAGAATCTTACCTCACTGAAAGAATACAAAAAGTGAGTATCAATGGTACGAACTCTTCCGGTGCCACCATACGTATGCCACCATACGTGCCCCAGGGATCAATATTGGGTCCTCTGCTGTTTTTAATCTATATAAATGACCTGCCTTATTTTGTCAAAGACCTATGTGGGATTGTATTATTTGCTGATGACACTTCTCTAATTTTTAACGTAGATAGAAGTAACAAAGCACTTGACGACGTAAATAATACTCTTTCTAAGGTACTGCATTGGTTCACGAGTAACAATTTACTGCTTAATGCTAAGAAGACCAAATGTATCAAATTTTCTATGCCCAATGTAAGACAGGTCGATACCATTATAAACATGAATAACGAGCCATTAGAGATTGCGAATTCCACTGTATTTCTGGGAATTACTCTCGATTCCAAGTTACAGTGGGGTCCGCATATTTCTGCCCTGGCAGGAAGACTTAGTTCGGCAGCTTATGCTGTTAGAAAAATAAGGCTCCTGACTGATATCGCAACAGCAAGATTAGTGTACTTCAGTTATTTTCACAGTGTTATGTCGTATGGTCTTCAGTTGTGGGGCTCGGCAGCGGATCTCAACACCATCCTTGTTCTTCAAAAAAGAGCCATCCGCTCCATTTACAACCTTAGACCCCGCGACTCGCTTCGTGAAGTATTCAAAGAGATAGATATTTTAACTGTGTACTCTCAATTTATTTATGATAATGTAGTATATGTCCGTAAAAACTTGCATCTCTTCAAGAAAAACAGTGATGTTCATAAACTCAATACCAGAAATAAAAATAAGCTCGTAACTCCCAGTCTAAGACTGCATAAGGTAGGAAAATCATTTGTTGGTCAATGTGTAAAATATTTTAATAAGATTCCGCAAACTCTTGTTGAACTGCCTCTTCACAAGTTTAAGTCACAAATTAAAGCTAAGTTAATGAAGCGGGGTTATTATAGTGTTGAGGATTTCTTAAATGATAAGAATTTGTGGTCATCTTAGGTATAATCTGCTCCTCTGCACACTTTTTTGTTATGACTTTACTCTGTCAATTCCATTTTTGTGTATAAAAACAAGATTGAAAAGAGTAACCATCGAGTTTCTTGCCGGAGTCTTCTCGATCGGAAACAACCTCCGAACCGGTGGTAGAGTCACATTATATTTAATTATGATATGAACTATCATAGTATCAGTATATTTTTGCTACAATTTTTTTTTTGTTACATGACATGTCATAAGTACTTTTTATAAGTCTATATGAATAAAGATATTTTTTACTTTACTTTTACTTTTAGTTACAAACCTACATTGGCTGACACCGACTCCAACAATAACAATAACTGTACCTACATTATATTATCGTATAAGTTTTAGAAGAATACGCAATTATTTCTTTACTTTTTAGTGCTTTGTTTTGGAATAGTTTTTTTTGAAGTTGGTTTTTTTTTGTTAAAATTTTTGTTTATTTCTTGATTTTCAGTGAATAGTTCTTATTTATTTTATACATCGAAAAAGTATCGTCCAATTGCTCCTAAGAATTGAAGAGTTCCGTTACTTTGTCATGGATTCCATAGTCAGAACCTAACACTCATCAAACTACCCTTGAAGTACTCGTATATCCTTTCCAATAAAAAAAGAAGCATTCAAATCGGTTGGCGTGATAATGAGTTATTTGTCCATTTGTCGCGCATATGGTTTATCTAGATTTAAGACTTATATGGATTTCCCATGGATGCCACTGTCAGAACTTGACCAAATTGAATTGGGACCACACGGGCAGCATCAGCTTTCAAATAAAAAAGAATTATCAAAATCGGTTGGCGTAATATTGAGTTACCCGTCCATTTGTCGCGCATTTTGTCTTTCTAGATTTAAGACTTTATGGATTTCCCATGGATGCCACTGTCAGAACTGGACCAAATTAAAATGGGACTACACGGGCACCATCAGCTTTCAAATAAAAAAAGAACGATCAAAATCGGTTCACCCTTCACCCAGTCGAAAGTTATGAGGTAACTAACATTAAAAAAAAAACATACAGTCGAATTGCGAACCTCCTCCTTTTTTGAAGTCGGTTGAAAACTTGCCATGTATAGCTCATAATTTTCTTAGAGTTGAGTGAAATTTGTAACGTAACACGCTTAAATATTTTGTTAAATCGAAACAGCCAGGTTAGGTTAGGTTAGAACTGTGACCACAGAATGCACTAGACGAGCGAGCGAGCGTCGCGAGCGTGCCGCGGCAGCAGCCGGCGAGTGCTAGAAACATATTTTGGAATGTAAAACCACAAATTACTACCAGTATAGTACGGAATTATTAGTATTCATTCGTGTATTCTGTGCAAATAATTTGTCATTGACTAAGCAATTGACATAATAGAAACGGTAAATTGAAAACTTAAGATACTTAGTAAATATTTGGATTATTAAATTTTGCGTAAAATATGTTTTACTAACTGAAATATTTGGACAAATGATAATTGGTAAAAGTACTGTGTGGTAAGCGAGTTATTGTTCAAACGTACACTTGCCAAACATTATGTTTGCGTTACATTTATTTGCGAAGAGTTAATTTGCTAAACAAGTACTCGTAATAATTTGGGAAATTTGATTTTGCAAAAAAATTATTGGAAAGTGATGATTTGGTATTTTTTTATTTTGATGAAACTTAGGTAACCCCATCGTCAACGCTGAAGCTAACAACTGTCACTGTAAACTCATGGTTGGGGCAGGTATCTGTCACTTCATATACTTGCGCGCGATAAATACCTACCAGCCGCCGGCCTACAGCCGCGTAGAGCATTTGTACGCGAATCTTGCGGTTGGACTGACGAGTTGACTACTGACATTCATATCGAAAGAGGTAGCCCTGTCAATATATGCCTGTCACATGACAGCACGCATTTACAAATGTCAAAATTGACAATTTTCTATGAAGTGATTTATCTGTTACGTGATAACTATTAATTAATCTGTGGTGGGGGTACAGAAGAGCCTAGACCAATTTTCTTTTGCCAAGATATAGGGCTAAGGGGCATGATAGGACCCTCAAAGCGGCGCACCCTGGAAATAGCTAGATCCGGTAACGCAGGGTCTAGGCTAACCAATCCGGTGACCACAATGGCAACTTCAACAAACAAGGCGAGATCTTAACGGCTAGGAAGCTTTAACACCCAGATGGTGTTAGGCAGCAAACTTAGCCGGCGCGCACAAACTCTTTGCCTGTCTGAGCCTTCGCAAAGTGTCCGCATTACTCTTTAAGTAAGCCCGCAAGGATAAGTGCTCAACATTCACTATTCAGCAAATAAAGGAGCCATTTTCCTTGGATCTGACCGGGTAATGGAAAAACAGAGGACGTCGTTTTACCCCCGCGAAAACTTTGGAAACGGCTGGAAACATTTTTGTTAAGAGCCAGTCAATTAGAAATAAAATGAATTACTCCGAGTTTATCAATGAAATATTTCATCGATATCAATTGTAAGAAAAAACTATTAAGGATAAGTAGTAATAGTATTTAACAATTGGATTGCTTAAAAATCAAGTAAAAATCAAAATCTTTTTAAATAAAAATTAAATATTATTAACAGCATTGTAGAAACAGTGGCTCAGCGTTATTGTTCGCCTTTCTTGAAGCACTTTGTCGGTGTACTAGTCGATAAAGATCTGCTGGTATACGATTAGGGTACCGTTAGGGTGCTCAAGTTATCTGTATTATTTTATTTTATTTTATTTAAATTCTGTTTACTAACCTCATTATTTGTGCAACTTACTAACACTCTATGGATTTTTTAAAAAAATATCTGAAATAAATGATTTATTATTATTATTATTATTAAATTTGACGACACGATTAGCGTAGTGCGCTGTAGCACGGTTTCTCGCCTCGATTTCCTTAGTGTCCCGGGTTCGATTCCCGGTCGGGTCAATTCAGGAAACGATCTTTTCTGAATTGACTCGGGTCTGGGTGTGCTGGGAGACGCCCCTGGCTGATTTCCTTGTGTGGTACCTCGTGACACAGGGATATTAATCCCTACTTCGAGACCATTACAAGAGGTGTGTCTGGCGCATATTTATATTTATATTATATTTATATTTTTTAAAAAAAATATCTATGAAAATTACCTATGAACGCGCATAACTTCTGAACGACTGCATCGAATAAGATATTTCTTTTTTTGCCGTGATCGTTATTGTAAGGACAAGAAGCAAATATTTTTAATATACTGGTCCGATTTAAATAAATCCTTCGGTGTTAAATAGCCCATTTATCGTGGAAGGTTATAGGCTATATCATCATTCCACGCGGACGAAGTCGCGGGCAGAAGCTAGTTGTGAAATAAATCAATAGCAACGAACATTGTGCTACTTATTTGTCTTCAAAACAAAGTTACATCACTCACATTGACCATTACTTGAGGTAAATTCTCTAGGGTAAATTACCCCATTTCCATTTTCCGAACCGCTCTTTCTCATAGTTCATCATAGTGTCGAAAATAGATGCATGGAATATAAACTCGTATTAATTGCCGGCCTCGCCCCCAATGACCGTCGCGGGGCTTCGACAAGGGACCCCTAAATAGGTTTATTATACTGTTGGTAAATAGATTATGTACGGGAGGGTAAATGCGCTTAGGATACGTAGGTACTAAGCATAATTCAGGAATGTAAAGGCATATTTGAAACAATGGCTACTCAATTTTCGAGTCTCTCGGACGTTCTGAGATGGAGCGACTTGTAAACTGACAGCTGGCAAGAAGTCGCAGTGACAAACTGAGGATAGATATGTCATTAGGGAAGGCCTATGCTAGCAAATTGAAATATGTGTTAAAACTTTGGCGAGATGTAATATCTCGGCCATGAACGCCCTAACAAAATATGTAACAGTAAAATGAATTAAATTTGCATTTTATAATTTCAACTGATCCACACAGACACAGTTTTTGCAGATCATTGCAATTGGTTTAAAATAAAAAGCAAATGCATCCATAATTAAAAAAGGCATGACCTTGCTTGCTAAATGCTGGTTACACAACACACAAATACTCACACACACACTTTGCCCGCTCTGTGTTTTAAACCGCCTACTTATTAAAACTACTCGTGATACTGTATCCCGTGAAATTCCAGACTTAGCGTAGCCAATTACACTGTGTTTTACAAAAGAAAAGATAAAGGTTAGATAGCCTTTAACTTTTTCAAACCTTTGCATGTACAAAAACAGCTACTAACAACTTTTTAACATGTTAAATCCGGAAGCTACTGCGAAACTTTATTCTTGTTTTGTAAAGAAAAACCGAGCAAATAGGATACGTGATACTCTGCATCGAAGGGCCCTCTTCGAAACAATACCTCTGTTACAGAATAACGTTTTACAAGTTATCCGAATGAAGATTATCTGACGAAAAATGTTTGAGTTGAGAATGTTCAAACCAACAAAAGTTAACCTGTATTATACACACATCAAAAGTGTCTAGGGATCAACATATATTTTTGCAATAACTTTTCTCCTGATTGATATTAATTAAAATTTTCTTTAAGGATTCATAAAAAAAGTGTTTTCGTTTGTCTACAGTAACGATAAACCAAGTCACCTTTGCATTAATAAAGAAATTTGCCATTTTCCTAATAAAGGGATTTTTGACATTTGAACCACTAACATTAAAGTTCGAAAAAAAGACTGAAATAACAGTTTTCTTTAAAATTTTATTGGGTAACTTAAACAATTAATAATCCGTGTTTCTACCGCGAACACTAACAACACAAGAACATCGGTTTGGCATACTCAAAATGAGTTCATCCAAATCACGCTGTGGAATGGCCGCCCATGTTCGTTGCAACAACAAAAAAAGGTCTTCTTGCGACTGGATACCCTCCATATTCGGCAGAGCTCTTCTCTGTAGCATATCCCATGCATGCTCAATCGGGTTCAAGTCTGGCGACTGAGCAGGCCAGGGCAGGACATTGATGTTAGCTGCGGCGAGAGTCTGTCTTACAACTCTTGCGGTGTGCGGTCGTGCATTATCATGCATTAACTGAAATAAGGGACCGATTTGCACTTGTAGAGGAACGATGACGTCTGATACAATCGTCTCAGCATAAATTTGAGCGTTGAGGTTGCCTCTGATCCAAATCAACTCAGTTCTTCCGCCGATCCAAATACCCGCCCATACCATGATGGTTCCACCACTATAAGGATGGACTTTCTGGCAGGATTTTAATCGCTGTTGGCGTCCAGGGGTTCTCCAGTGTCGTATACGTCTTGTATCCGGTCTCATACCAAAACGAGACTCATCAGAAAAGCACACGAAACGCCATTGTTCTTCTGCCCAATTTCTGTGTTCAAGAGCCCATTGATATCGAATCCTACGATTGTGCATTGCTATAGGTGGTACCCTTAGTGGTCTTCGGGAATGAAGGTTCACTTCATGCAAGCGGTTTCTGACTGTTTGGTCGCTAATTAAGTTCCCTGAAGAGTGATGAAGCCTCACGGCTAACATCATGGCGGTTATTGTTGGAGCTCTTCGAGTTGTGATTTGAATGTATCGGTCTTGTCTCCGTGTGGTGCAGCGATACCGTCCTCCATGGCGCTCAGCCACGGTACCAGTGCTTCGGTAACGTGTCCAAAGTCGACTGATAACACTCTGACTTGTATTCAGAGCTAAAGCCACAGTACGTTGCCGGGAACCAGCTTCTATCATTCCCACGGCTCTGAGCATTTCTTCCCTGCTTAAATGACGTCGCCGCTCCATAATAACGTTGGTTTTAATCAGTAGTAGGGAAACAGTAGCACTAATAATGTCTTCAATGCGTTGTATGTTTTGATAGGGAAAATATTGACAGCTGATTTTCATCTTTTACTCGAATTTGATTGACAGTTCCTGTTTCAAATTATGAAATGCACCAAAAAGGATCCATATAAATTTATAAAATCATAAATTTATTACAAAAGCCACATCTCAATCTCAAGAAATCCGCATAAAAATGCTTGATCCCTAGACACTTTTGATATGTGTAGCTAGGTGGGTACCACTTGAGACCATAACTTTTTTTCATTACACTATTGTACTCATTGACCAGTCAGATTTTGTTTTTTCGAAATAAATTATCCGTGGTCATAGACAAAACAAAAAATAAATTAACAAATTCTTCGTCTAGATGCGGAATTAAGGTACAGAAAACCGCTATAGGTACTTCTCATTTAGGCTTTGTATGAGGTGTGTCTGCGGAAATATTTTTCGATTTCTCTTTCCGCAAAAGGCTTTGACCAATAAAAACCTTTTAAAACCAGAAAAAGTCAAATCGGTACAGCCGTTATCAAGTGATGACGAACGCGCTGAGTCATTTTTTGTTATCTCAACTATGTATTTGGAAAACGGTTTTCAAGGCTCGTTGCTTAAGACTACTGACCAAGGTATTCTCAAATGGCACGAATGTCCTTTGATCAGAGCCACATTTATTACTCATGTTCGCAGCAACCGTGGTCGCCGGAGCGCGGTCTCGAGTGTTCAGTCGAGATAAATGTGGTTTGACGTAAAATTTGTATTAATATTTCATTATTTATTTGCGAATGAGCAATTATTCGGCCACTCGCCTCGACTCACTTTTGTTCCCTTAATCGATTCGGCTAACAAGCATTATTCCAATTTATAACGGCTATAGGTAATAATCGTCGGCTTAATGTTTGCAAGGGTGTATTAAGCTATCATTTAATGTTTCCTCCTGAAATTTAACAGTGAAATAATTAATTTTAATAACTATTGGCCTCGTAGGTATGTTCAATAAATAGGAGCCCGTGAAATTTCATTTTGCAAACATTAGTTTTATTTTTGGGTGAACTATAAACTGTTGATTAGCTTTAAAAGATTTTAATTTTTTGATTCTTTGATTTGATCTTTTGAATTCCAAAAAATATGATCGTTTTAATTATAATTGAAATTACTTTAATACGTGTTAATGTCACAAAGTATTGTCACTAACTGCAGGATACATAAAGTTGATTTTTTAATAAATATAAAACCAATATAATATTGTTTTATCTAATTAGATATGGTAGATTTCTATTTCACTAAGCTTAATCAAGTAATATATTTATAACACTGAACTTAATCTAGTAATATAAGTATATCACTAAACTTGGACCGTTTTATAACTATATTTCTAGTGAGATAGTGATGAATCGCTTTCGTATAACTATTTTACGGTATATAATTATATCCCTAGGGATTTATATCCCTAGGGATATAATTACATACCGTAAAAATAAACTTATGTATATGTCGCGGTAAGATAGATAAAGCCGTAATATAGATAACTATGTAATATAGATGTTTATTTTTCAGAAAGAAAAGCACCCTAGGAGGTAAATTTATTGATCTGCCTCTAGATAAATATAAATAATTTAAAAAATATGTAAATATTATTTATATAACTAAATGTGACCCAACCTACACAGAAATTTGGGAATAATTATACTTTTCATAGCGCAAGATTGATTCGCCGTTGATATTGTGACATATAAAAGCAATGTTTGACCATTCATATTGTATCTCAAGTAATCTCAACTAACTGGATTGGCTGAAGGAAAACTGAAACCAATCACATCACTTGATGTACGTTTGAAAACTGAATGAATTGTTGCTTACGGACCAAGGGGTAGAGGATCTATAGTAGCAAAGTCTGTGATTTTACGACCTCCCAAAAAAAAAATCTTTTAGCACAGGAGGTCGTGGGATCGATCACCACATGTGATGACAAACACTCATGTGATGAAAAGATGTGTTTGTTGTGTGTTTGCGTGTTGATAACTCTTCAAGTATGTATTGAGAAATGTGTATGTTTATCAACAAGTATGTTTATCAGTCTCTGACACCCATAGTACAAGCTCTGCTTAGTTTGGGGTCAGATGATCTTGGTGTAATTTTTCAAAGATATTTAATTTGTGATTGTACGTTGTCTAGGTGCTATACGGACACATTTTGAAACAAAGATAAGCAGCCTTCACAGGTATAGCCGTCACCTTCGTTTTCACTGACTCGTGACGGGACAGCGTTCCAGCGTTCTACCTCAGCGTTTTGAGGGGTGCTCATCTTCAATCAACGTTTCTAAATTTGGGGATATATATTTTACTAAAGTATATTTTTGTAAATATTTCAGGAGACTAATGCAGAATCCAGAAACATCCTTCAAAATTGAGCACCCTTAAAATTGATGCTGTCCTATCACATGTTAGTAGATGTAAAAGGGACAGGTATACATTTGAGGTTTGCTCAACTTTGACTACAGTTTCTGTATTTGGGCGTTTACAACAAGCTTTGCTTAAAATCTTTTGTGAAGTCAGATAATCTAGACGTACGAGTAAGTTTTCTAAGAATATCATTTATTAATATATTGTTCAAGACACAAGCAGTGGGTTGCATAAAGGGTTTGATCGATAAATCTGAAAACCAATTACACACGTAAGGCGTCCTGTACATCTACCACGAGTTGCCACTTTAAATTTTAAGTCATCGTTCGCGTAAAGTATTTGTAAGGGATTACGCCTTGTATGCCTCTGTTGAGTCGAAACGGTACATTGTGTTGCTGTTGTTACGTTATGGTACCGTTTTTAGTTACATTTCGACTCAACAGAGGCGCTGTACGAAATCCCATACAAATATTGTACGAGAACGATAACGTAAATTTAAAGTGGCAACTCGTGGTAGACGTACTGCAGTGAGTTCTAATGGCATCTTCAACCTATCTTTTATTTATCTGTATCTTAAAGAAACCAATTCAGCTTTTAATTACACGGACAACGTATGACCTAGATTTGGTGCAAGCTATCAATAAAACAGCTTCGCTTTATTTATACTAATCGCGGTTCGACGGGGAGCTCTTGAGTCAAGCATTTTGTGAGGACCAGCCCTCAGTGTAAGAACCGTCTCAGAGTTGAGCCTCGTACATAATGCACACATGATATCCTAAAATAAAGTATACCAATCAAAATAAATGCGCTACATACCTAGGAATCTTCCTCACCGGCTCAGTGCGTTTTCGATTCGGTACAGCCTGTGCACCGAATCTGTACAGATTTTCTGCTGAAAAACATTTCCTGACAGGCTCCGGATGATTTCGGTACGGTAATGTTCATTCGTTATGACAGGTGTCAGTTAGGCACGCGGCGCGGTCGGGGTAAGACAGGGGAGGCCTGCTGCTATGTAGGTACAGTACAGATTCTATGCAGAGGCGCGCGTGTGCGCTCAGCAAAAAATCTGTACCGAAATGAGTCGGTCTGAAAACTCTCATTTGATTATATGCGCTCGGTAAACAATCTGTACAGATTTGGTGCAGATGCAGAGCCAGAACGAAAACGCAACGATCCGGTGAGGAAGATGCCTCAGCCTCGAATTTTGCGGGCAGCGGCGGCGGGCGCGCTAGACTGGAGTGCACCGCTCGTTGCCCGCCCCCGCGCCGCGGTGTACTCCAGTCTAGCGCGCCCGCCGCCGCTGCCGCCCCGCTGCCCGTAGAATTCGAGGCTGAGGCCTTAGTGGTTGAGTGACTGACTACAGACAACGCAAAACCGAACCTACTGAGCGTAGAAAGCTGAAGTTATGTGTGTAGGTTCTTTGAACAGTCTAGATATGCACAAAGAGAGGATTTTTCGAGATGCCTGTTCCGCCCGTACCTCAACCCGGTACGCGTTTCAAACAATTCAAATAATCTACTAGTACATGCAGAAATAATTGCCAATGTGACGTCTACCTTACCCCACCTTCATTTTGATGGAATGCCGATTACATAGCAAAAACCTTTCTCGGACAGCGCGGAATGTATTACGACATTTTACTTATAGATAACATTGAAATATGGGCCGCTTGTTCTGAGGGTCCAGATTCCATGCCACAGAATATCCGATGGAATATTTCACTCTTTTTGTGCGAATATATTCGCATGCATTCGCAAGTGTCGTAAAGCGTTCGCACACTTAGTTTTTTTTAATGGCCAGTGTTTTGCATCTTAAGGAGTCGTTATTGAGTTTCTGTTTAACTCGGAGTAGGTGCTTACTTTTTTTGGGGGTCTCTTGATGCAATGCAAATCTGACATGATTGAGAATAAAAATACGTGAAGTGGGCAAAATGTATTGAAACAGGGAACATAACAAAATAGATAATTTTCGCATTCAAATATTAGAAAAATCTAGTTGTGCTATCGATCTTTATGGATAGCTACGAATGCCAACTACATAACGAACTTTAAAAAAGAATAAAATTCGAACTTCCAAAAAATGTCTGTTAAGAACCAGTTGAATTAAAACGCTGAGCCAGTGCCAACATGCCAACCAAGTGCACACAACGCAAACACGCAGCCAGCACGTGACGTAAACGCTACGTGCGCGCTACGTCCACGCTGATCAAACCTTGAAAAACACATATGTATACATACATCACGACTACATCCCAAACGGGGTAGTCAGAGGCAAGGGAATGTTGCTGTCATGGTGAACGGAACAAGGGTCGCGGGTTCGAATCCCGCACAATACAAACATTTGTGTGCATGAACATGTCTGTTTGTATTGGTCTGGGTGTTTTATGTGTAGAATAAGTATGTATTTACAAATAAAAAGGTATATAAGTATGTTTATCGGTAGTCTAGTACCCATAGTACAAGCTACGGCTTAGTTTGGGACTAGGTGGCTCTGTGTGGCCCTGTATGGTATGTCTTGAAATATTTATTTATTTATTTATTTATGTTTCTGGGCAGATTCGAACTCGAGACCACACTGGGTACTTAACCAGTGAAGTTCTCTGGCGATCAGTCGATCCACGATCCAAGCTGGGGGCTTAACCTCTAGGCCACGACGCTCACTTGAAAAACACACGCTCCTGAAACGCTAATATGACTGAACCCACGTTTCATTTTGCGGATTTCAGTAGCCCTTGACTGCTTTTAGGGCGACATTGTAAAACCTGATGCTAAAAACTGCAAATTAAAAAGTCAATTTCCTTAATATGAAAGTTAATTAAAAATATGCCCCAAAAGCTCAAGTTTATAGCGAGCTTACGGACAATTAATATCTCTCACAAAAGAGTGGGTAAAATGGCAACGTTATTAGACCCTCGATAAATATTCATGAGGTCATCGCCTGCGACCTTTGAAGTATTGCGATTAGGCATGGCCTAGGTATCAAAAAGGGCGGATACGTCTTAATAGAGTACAGTCTAGGTAACTAGTCTAAGGTCCGCGCTTAGTATAATAGTCCATAGCAATGCGATCTCAGCTTATACCAGTCGCGTCCCAGCTAGCTAAACTGTACCCGTTTTTGACTATAAAAGACCTAATTTCGGACCCGTAGGCCGGAAAAGTGAAGAAAATGGCAAATAACATGCATTCAATATTCGCCCTTAACCGTGGCAACATAAGTGCTGTTTTTTGCAGGGGTGTTGGTCGTGTTGTTTCGTCTGAATGTGCTACTCTGTGTCAACAATCTTTATGTTATGTTTTTCCCTATTTGACGTGTAGACTTTTAGGGTTAAATATTTCATTTTTTTAGTCTAGTCAATGTTTGGTTATTGTTAAGTGTTCACGTTTAGAGCTTAATCCTGTTTGGTTTCCTATGTTGAAGTGGCCGTGGTCAGGTGACATAACGCCAAGAACAGAAAGCGGTTGGGGCAGACAATCGTGAATTCGATGGCAAATGCAGCATAGGTTGCTTAACAGCCAAATAGATCACACTTTCAGTTAAAATGAAAACAAACAAATTAAATGTATAAGACAATAACACTTTGCTTAAAGTAAATGAAAAACCTGGCATACAATTAAATGAAGATAAACGTTTTATAAATCACATGTTATTCTTAGCATCTCAAATTCTGTTTCATAAAGTAATTCATGATAAACTCAGTTCAATTTTCTTCAGAAGTAATCCAACAAAGTTTTAATTTAAGGAAAATACGTTAAAATCACCTTCGGAAAACCATTTTGTATCGTTCCGCGGGAGAGAAGGCCTGTTCGATCAGGGGCTAATAGGCTAGACGGATCCATCTTATATCTAAACTAATATTATAAACGACCGACTTGGTGTAATGGTTAAGAAGTTGGCTACTACACCAGAGGTCGCGGGTTCGATCCCCGCACAGTACAAACATTTGTGTGCATGAACATGTCTGTTTGTACTGGTCTGGGTGTCTCCTATGTATAATAAGTATGTATTTACAAAAGAAAATGTATTTAAGTATGTTTATCCGTTGTCTAGTATCCCATAACACAAGCTTTAATTAGCTTACTTTGGGGCTAGATGAAGTTGTGTGGAATAATCTCCAGGGATATTTATTTATTTTATTTATTTATTTAATATTATAAAGAGGAAAGCTAGTTATTCACTATTGTAAAATAACCACTTTTTAAGTAAAAATACTTCCACCTAGTATTATAACTATGTAGATTTACGAAATTACGCTGTTACCACTAAAATATTTATAAAAACATCAAAAAGCCATATTTTGTAAAAGAAAAATGTGCTTCGTCTGCCGGTTGGTATCAAGGAGGGAAATCGCTGATTCGCTGAGAGCTGATTAGCCCGCCAATTTGAACCACCCCGCTTGAACCACAGACTAATAACGCGCAGGTAGGTTAACACACAATTTTGACATTTTGATGATTTTAGGCAACTCCATTTAGTTTTAACTGAAATAAACTAGCTCAAACTGCAGTAAGGTTCAGCAGAATATCACTTTTATCTTACTCTCTTTAAATAATGGGAATGACATCTAAGTAGGTTCGCATACACGCACCATTTAGGTATTTACTTTTCCATACTAATGTTATAAACAGGAAAGATTTGCTGGTGTGTTTTTTTTGTATTGAATATGCTCCGAAACTACTATACCGATTTTTAAAATGATTTCACCGATATAAAGCTACATTATCTGGGAGTGACATAGGCTATATTTTGACAGGAAATATAGTATACAGCTAGTACTTATTTATAACTATTGTTAAAAGTATACCTAATTTAGAACATTAACTTAGATTCAATAAGAAAGGTTCTTTGGTATTGTACTATGCAATTACAAATTTACTGACCGATTTTAGTCAGGTTCCGGAATCGTTTTTATTTTGTTGGTGGGTGTTTTGCACGACTTACGTTTGCTTATCGGCTGTATGTATAGTGGTATATCAGGTTGAATTCTTGACTTTTTTACACTAAGCGTAGGTAAAAAAAGTGACCTTCTGTGAGTTTATGCTATAGATTTGAGGGGACCAACGCTACCTTTGGCATTTTTAGTAAACACTGTTTTCACAAGCTGTCGCTTTGTTCAGCTTTTTGTTAATTAAGAGTACGACTTTTGACACATAATAAACAAGATCAGGATAAACTAATTGGGTCCTTGAACTTCAAAGTTTAATCTGATGTGAAGGTATGCCAAAAGTTCTTTGAGGCGTTTAAATCAAGGTGAATAATATAATTACTATTATGTTTTGATTATCTTTATTTACCTTTTGCTGAGTGCGCCAAAAAATGCCAAAAAGTCAATGGGCCGTCAGTGTCCACTAACATCAACGTGGCGATATCGCCAGATTATATTTTTTCAACTTAAAGGTGAATGCCCATTGTGTGTGTTTTCTTCTCTATTTTGAATACAGCGTTTTAATACTCCTGCATACAGAATTTGTTTTTTGAACCTCTATTTAATACAATATGCCATAGTATGATGTACAGTCGACAGCAGAAGTAATTGATAATTTAACGTGCTAAAATTGATGATTTTACAAAAACTATAAAGCTTAATATGGATATGGATGTATTGTTTCTGAAATAAACTTTATTATTATTATTATATTAAACTAAGAATATAAATGAGTCATTTCATTCATTATGGACGACACGATTGGCGCAGTGCGCTGTGTCCCGGGTTCGATTCCCGGTCGTGTCAATTTAGGAAACGACGGGAGACGCTCCTGGCTTATTTTCTTGTGTGGTACCTCGTAACACAGGGATATTAATCCCTACTTCGAGACCATTACAAGAGGTGTGTTTTCTGGCGCATATTTATTTATTTATGTATTGTGATGGAAATAATTATGCTTGTGATCATTTTTTTTCGTATTTTTCCTTATCAAAAACAAATTTGAAGTTTGTTCAATCATCATTTAGTTTTGCTGCTGACTGTACTTGTAAAGAGTTTAAGTAACTAAAGTATGTAAGTACTAAGGTTTTTCGAAGATAACGAACAAACCTCGCAGTTTAAAAACATTTTCAGACAAATTGGCATTTATTCACGGTACCCAGGGAAAGTTGACAAAAAGGCATTTTTGTTTGCCGTATACGCTCGGCGTTGATTGGTCAAAGTGCTGTCGAACTGACGACGTATGGCGCAGGCCGGGTGACGTCACAATAATGTTCAGTTGAGAGTTTTTAAACTTCTAACTGTTAGGTTAACGTCTACCACGAGCTGCCACGTTAAATTTACAATATAGTTCGCGTAAAAACAGTATTGGGATTTGACGTGGTCATGTCATGTCATGTCAAATCCCAATACAATTTTTTACGCGAACGATAATATAAATTTAAAGTGGCAACTCGTGGTAGACGTACAGGCTAATTAATAAAAATACAAAACACAGTTATGATACATGTTTCACTAACGTGAACAACATTTGTCAGTAAATAAAGTTAAATAACATGTTATATTTCTTAAGTTATTTAACCTTTATTTCTGAGTTTACTTGTTCATTTATTATTTAGTTTTTTTAAAACATACTTTACTAGTAACAACATTCAGTAGAGCAATAGTACAGTAAGCTCATTTTTAAAATGAGATCTCTTTCAGCAGATTATGGTAACAGGATCCAAAACAAAGCGTGACGAAGGAAGACAGATAGCTCATTATAAATATCCCTGTACCCCTGTACATTATTCCACACAGCGCCATCTAGCCCCAAAGTAAGCTAATTGAAGCTTGTGTTATGGGATACTAGACAACGGATAAACATACTTAAATACATTTTCTTTTGTAAATACATACTTATTATACATAGGAGACACCCAGACCAGTACAAACAGACATGTTCATGCACACAAATTTTTGTACTGTGCGGGGATCGAACCCGCGACCTCTGGTGTAGTAGCCAACTTCTTAACCATTACACCAAGTCGGTCGTCATTATTTACTTTTGTGCTTGGGCACAGTTGTCAGTTTGATTTCTAACAACAAACAAGAGCCAAAATTCATATTTTTTTACCACACAACCTTAAATATAAACAACATCTGCATATATATCAAGAGTATCTATATTTTCAAGTGTGTTGACTCGTGTTTAATTCAAGATTTTTTTCTAACGATCCAAAATAATGCTTTCATCTTACCTTTTTAGAAATATGAATAGATAGACTTTCCATAACTTTTTATATGTTTGAAAAACATTCTCGTTATTGCAAGTAGCTAAGACCTCGATATCTAAACATAAATTGTAAAATCTAAAGCCGATTCCAACAAGGTTAATAATTACCGTGCAAACAATATCTAAAGCTTATTTTACCTTTGAGGGGTTTCATTTAATTCCTTCACAACGTGTTAATTAGCGAATGATGTATTTTGTTACAAAATCAATCTTGTTTACGAAGCGGCACTGTTGTTCTAATATAATATATAAAATGTTAATGCCTATATCTAGCACAACTTACACTAAGATCATTGAACTCAAACGAAGCTGTCGAAAATATTCATCATCATGCGTGCGGTCTATCCCGGTTGTGAACCCACACTAGTGTGTGGCGTCCCAGGATCCGCCTTTCTTATTTTCTTAGCCCACTTCGCGCGGTCTAATGCATCCTCAGTGGTGAGTATGTTGGCACGCATGTCACCCTTGACGACGTCGAGCCACCGCTTCTTGGGTCGACCTCTTCTACCGGTACCTGGCGGGGCGGCATGGCCAGACATTTTGTTACCCACGTAGTTTGAACTCAAACAAAACTGTCAGAAAATAATGAACGTAGATAAATATTTATAGCCACACAGAAAAACTTTTTAGCACCATATGCAGGTCTTCTATTCATTACGAGTATAAGTCCTGCTCAGTCCCGCGAAGCTAAATCGTTTCATTTATCTAGCTTCGCGATTACAATCTCAGCCTCACAATCTGATGGTGAAAAACGAAATAAGAAAAGTATTTTTTTAAGAAACAATTAGACATTTTGAAGTAAATATATCGCACTATAGCGTCACATATGCAAATGGTGTATGTAATATTTCAGGGCAGGGCTTTTAAAAATCATTATCCTATTACAATGTATAGTTGTACCGACTAAACAAATAAAATGATAATAATTAAACTACATACAACTTTGAACTTCATTTTAAAGTAAAAACAAACATCCCACTTTTTACTATTAATAAAATATGAACGTTTAAATATTACTTTTCTCGCAGAAGTGGCGTTATGGCACTAGAAAACATTTAAACGGTTAATTATGTCTAAACAAATAAACACGAAATCATACATTTCTATCTAAGTGACCTAATTGCTCCAAAAACATGAAAATAAATTGACATAATCACACACAAGTAGCCTTTTTTTAGCTCCGGGAGACTACATCTTGTGCGTATGTTTTATTGGCCGCCTGCAATTGACTAATATAACGTTGTTTCTCTTAGTGGCGTCCAGATTCGCGTCAAAACCATAACGACACTAATGCCCTCATGCGGAAGGTATGCGCACTAAACAAGTGACAATAACGCACCAAGTAAAGAGGTAGATTTGGTGTATTTTCTCATATGAGTATAAGAAAATACACCAGATCAGTTTAGACAAAAAACATATAAGTGAGTTATAGCACCGTATGTGCGATATTACTCTTTCGTTACTACCCTAATATTTGAGTGACCGACAGACAACTCACAGCCGTAACAAGTGGGCGTAGAAAGCCAGATCTTGGCTGGTTGGTTCCTTGGGAGTAAGAAAGAACTCTGAGAGATGATTTCCCCAAAAACCTACAGGAACAGGCTCACGTAATCGGTGGCAAAAGTTAAAGTATGCATAAAATTGTATTGTAGTATTGCTATATTATCAGTATCAACAAGAAACCCCTAACCTAACCAACGTACAGTCTCTAACAAACTATTTTTTAGAACACGAATGGTAAATTTGAAATCTGTCATGTTCCATATTCCATGCACTGGTACAAATGGTAAAATTGTTTTATTCCGCCCACGAAAACTCATCGCTGGAGGCTGTAGCAGGCTCACGTAAAACCAACATGGTGGAATAGAAAAATTACAATACGCCGCCCGGGACGACAACTTTGTCGTTGTTTTGGTATACCAGCAGACATAGATTAAAATAGATCAGGCGAGTATACGTAGCTACTTGCCTTATCAATTAATGAGTGCACCTATTTGGACGCTGCTTCGTTTGGTCCACGCTCAACCTTAATGGCTTTGGATGTCAAAGTTCCCCATCATCATCAACAGCCTTTAGGAGTCAATTGCTGGACGTAGACCTTCCCCCCCACAGAAGACCACGGCTCTGGGCTTTTTGCATCCAGCGGCTTTCTGCAACTTGCACCAAGTCATCGGTTCACGGGGTGGCCTACCTACGCTGCGCCTTGCAGTTCGTGGTCGCCATTCGAGGACCCTTACCCCCAGCGGTTATCAGAACTGCGGGCAGTTTGAAGCCCGCCCATTGCCTTGGTTCACTTTAGCTTGGTTATCCGAACAACTATGTCGGTCTCATTACGAAAGTGAAGTAGATTCACAATGATAAATGTTCTTACTATGAGCTACATTATAATGTATTGTGAGACGGCAGATTTGTACCACTGAAACGCTATCGTGTCGTCCTAATAAGGGTCAAAAAAAAGCGCCTCGTGTTATCTATTTATTTATTTCATGTCTGTGTTGTCTGGTATACCGACATAATTAAACGGAAGAAAAATTTCCAAAAAGGTAATGAAATATTTATATAAAATAAATATCTGGGACCTCAAACTAAGCAAAGCAGGCACTGGCAGATGTGTCAGAGACCATCAAAGATAGGTACTGAAATATTTCTAAATACATACTACAATAGATAATTATATTGCGGATCGACTCACGACAGTCGATCCGCAATACAAGTGGCTGAATTCTGGGCTGCTACGATGTAATTATTTTTCGTGTTCCATCGACACGCTAAGAAGAAGATAGATAATCACTACCAAGACAAACACAAATGTTGGACCTAGATGGGAATTAAACCCCACAACCTTCACCATTTTATGTGGAACCTTTACAATGTTAAGGTTATCTACTCATTCATCTCTTTTTATTGTCCTTTAACGATTAAAATTAGTCTGACTATCCAAAAGAACTGCTAACCAATGTTCATAATCTGCCTCACTCTTTGATATCTTTCATGTTGTGGAGAGCTGAAATCGTCGTGACCTGTAGATTCAGCAGTGTATTTTCGAGCCTGTATAGTTTACTTTGGTCCAGAACACCTGCCGTGTGTTAGCAATTATTTAGCAATGAATAAAGTTAACTGTGCACTGATTGTACACCAAAACCTAGATAACGGCGGTTACTGCTTCCTGAACCACGTTGGATTCAAATACGCTTAGCAAAGTGATGGTTTCTAAGTGTACCGTTCACCACTATCAAGTTTTTATGATAATACCGATTTCACCATGCACGTGGGATTGCCAAGCATACGTGCAACCCGTAAAAGCCTTTTTTATGCAAGTATTTATTGTAATGCGTGCAACCGCTTGCATTAATCGTATTTAAAAGTAAGCAGTTTATTCTTGAATGAATTAATATGTAGCATTTATTGTTCTCATTACTTATAGTGTGGCGTCAAAATAGATAACAATATTGAATATTGTTTTCACTTTAAGTTTCACTTTGCAATGGAGGGTGAATCTCCCTTACCAGTCATATTATTAAATCTCTACCCATTACCCACCGTCCAGGAAAACTTTAACACCCTTCTCTGCGTTATTTCCGATACGTGCAACAATGACCCCTATTGTATGCTTAAAGGTACTCCCGTCTGCACATATATGCGGGAAGCGCCGATTAGCGTCCAATCTTATTGTCGGGAAAGGGCAAAAGCGAATACCGTGTTTGCGCGTCAGGGAGTTCTTCACGGTGGGCCTTTGTTGTGGAGGGTGCACACTGCAGACGACAATAGTATTTATTTTGAATTAACGCAGCCTTTGGAAAAAGTTATTTAGGGGGGGTTTCAGATCAGCGGTTTATACCCTCGTGTAAGCTCGTTTTTGGAAGCGCATTTTGCGCCTGTAGGCGTGCCTTTTGCCACACGTTAACTGGTACGAGCGTTGAAGCGCTTCTAAGCTCGTATAGTCAATGTAGATAATGACTGTCCCCTACAGGTTCGTTAGTTGTTGGCTCACAACGTAAAATACACAAGACAAATTCACCAGGTCTGTTAACTGCCTCGATAGTACAGTACAAGAGCGGCTGCTCTTCCAACTGCTACCCGGGTGGCTACCCGGGCTGTGAGAGGTCGCGGGTTCAAATCCTGCTTGAGTCCCTAGGATGAGGTAATCTTTTTCTAGTTTCTAACTTTATTTATAAAATAGCAATCACGAAGTAATTGATTATGGCACTTGCAACAGTGCCAAAATATCGGAAAATCCAAAACAAAAAAACATGGCAAAATCCCTTAACTAATAACTATTCTAATAGTAAAACTTAGGCCTGCGGGTCATTCTAGCAGTGTACGTATACCATTACCGCATGTATTTTTATAGAGCAGCAAGAAGTGGTCGGCGTGTTGCGGCCTAATGCCCAATTAATGTAGGCCGCAAATTAGATCGGCGGGCCTACTGCAGCGGGGCCGAACCACTTTAGGCCTATAGCCATCTATAGACGAGTTGCCTTGACTTAATGACATCAACTTCATTATCGGTGGAACTGCTTAAAACTAGGTAGAATGTGAAGTTTTGGTTTGCAAAAACGATGTATGTGCTTTAATTTGAAAATCGAAGCTGTAACTTAATTTTTTACTTTTCTTCATTTTTTCTCGGCATATGTGGAGTGCTTGTTCTATGAAGTGTTTTTTTTTGCATTTTTATTATGCACAATTTTTCATCTAAATATAGAAACTAGAAAAAATAGGCCTGATCCTATGAGGCACGAACCCGCGCTCTTCCACAATCCGGGTGGCTGCTCTTTCAACTGGGCTATCAAGGCCATTAACAGACCTGGCGAATTTGTCTAATACAAATACAAATTCTTTATTCAGTATCAAGTACGTACGTCAATTATGTACTAAACGTAATATTACAGGTTCTTAAATAAACAAATAAGTCTGAGACCAATATCTAATACATATAATTATGAGCTTGTATCTCTTAACATTGTTTTTTATTTGAAATAAACTATAGTGGAAGACTTTTAAAGAAATGAAGATTTATTCCTAACAGTTTTTTTTATTCATCGAGTTCAATTTATTCTTTATCCTTATTCTTTATCTAATTTCGCATAACACAGTTTTACGTTACAAGTTTCTTGATGGGAAAAAGAAAAGTTCATTCTAGTAATTTACTAACACTACTGTCGACTACAGTCTTTTCACTAAATTATATATATATATATATATATATATATATATATATCCCTGGACATTATTCCACACAGCGCCATCTAGCCCCAAAGTAAGCTAATTAAAGCTTGTGTTATGGGATACTAGACAACGGATAAACATACTTAAATACATTTTCTTTTGTAAATACATACTTATTATACATAGGAGACACCCAGACCAGTACAAACAGACATGTTCATGCACACAAATGTTTGTACTGTGCGGGGATCGAACCCGCGACCTCTGGTGTAGTAGCCAACTTCTTAACCATTACACCAAGTCGGTCGTCAAAAATATAATTATCACTGAATTCTAGTTTTAAAATGTATACGAATTTAACAGCTATAACAATGGTTCTGCATATAGCTATCAACTTTACTAGCTGAATAAAAAATGCTGTTATTTAAAAAAAGGAAAATTAAAACGTAGTAGATTGTGATATGTGTTTTTCCAACTATTTCAGGCAGGCCAGATTTTGTAATTTCGATTTCAGGGGGGCTAGGCAAAAGCAACCCACTATTTCTTATTCTCCTTAATCACTTATAAGTTGGAAGAAAGAAAGTAATCAATATAAGCAACGGCATTTATATATTATTTATTTTGTTGTTATGTTATTATATAATAATTAACATCTGTTTTTGTTTTCAAAAGTAATTTATTTAGTTTAATCTCGTGCACCGTGTTTAATTTATCTGTTTAATCGTGTGGTTGACTGGTAATGCCCTTTGGCATTAAGTCCGCCAATTGTATCATTAATTTTGTGCAATTAAGAATAGATAAATAAATAAATAAACGGTCCAAATCATGATCTGGACATTCTCTACTAACTTGACATTGGCGAAATCAATATGCTGTTTAAGCAAGATGGCTCGGGTCATTTAAAAAAACCCGTAAATTTTTCAATAGAAATTTTGAAACGAAAGTATCGTGTTGCTCTTGGCTGCCCTGTGCCTACACGTCGAAATGTTTGCTTATCACCGTTCTATAAAAATACGAACGAAACAGTCTTGATCAAACCTTGATCAAGAAATGGTAAATTCCAACATCCATCCATAAATCACACTTCTTGAGCACCATAGACCATCGTAAAAGTTATCTGTGGCTCGCGATTCGGTGCATCCATTGTTGAGAAGCCGTAAAATCTTTTTATAGGCTCTCGAGGTCGGGTGGCCATGTTAGAGTATAATGACTGGACAGAAACACTGTGATTAACGATTCATTATACCTACCTAACTCTCCGTTCGCCCTGTGGGAAAGGGCAAGAATCAGGCCTTGGTGGTTGCCACACAGAACATTTCAAGTTTTCTAGTGAGTATCAGTGAATTTGTAGAGTTTCAAAATGTTTCATCTTTTGAATAAAACCTTTTGAAACTCTAAGGGGTATGGGTAATGTTGGCGTTATTTTTGAGAATCGCGGCCACTCACCTAACCTTATTATTATGAAAGAACATCAAGGGGAACAAACTTTATATGGAGCACATATAGCTAAAGTATATCTGAGCTGAGATATTAGGTATTGTATATTTAACTAACTACTTAATCGAACTTGATCCATACCAAGGAAAAGGTAAAAAAGCGACATTATTTATAATCCTTAATACTGATTGTAAACATGCGACGCAATTAGGATTTCAGCAGACTAGTTTTCAATGGCCAGGTGCAATATTAGGCCATTATTGTTCTTGAACTGTGGGTAAAAAGACTTTCAGATGTATTACCCATGAAATGTCTCTAATTTCAACGGATTTATGGATCAATACCTTTTATTTACATATTGACTATTAGAAAATCTATTTTTGATGTCATTGACGTTAGGATCGTTTTTCGTGATTACTCGTGTTCCACTTCCTAATACCAAATACTTAACATCTACTGTTTTGTAAACAATATTATCATTATGGATATCCAATTTTACGTATTTCTGTACTTTTAATTAAAATTCTTTCTGCTGTTTCTGCATCCTTTTTAACAACTCTTAGGTGAGATTCGCTCCATAAAGTAACATTTCAGAACTATTATTTCAGTGGAACTTTGGCATAAAAGAGAAATTTTAATATATATCTCGGCTCCGGTAGCACTTAGAACATTTCTGACCACTCATATTATATGTTTTTTTTAATATGGTGCTATAAAACAGTGATAAATATGGCTGGCCGCTAATAAAAAAAAATTTTTTTACTAGTTTACACTTCCTTACAAAGTTTCTCAAACCCCTTTTACTTGACGTTTTCAAAGTACCGTTACTTAGAAAATTATGTCTAGAGAAATTGCTTCGCTGGATGTATTTCAAACTCGTATTGATGTAACTCAAAAATTTAAATATTGTTCTGCTAAAAACATACATAGTATGCGCCTTAAAATAGTAGATTGGCGTTAATAGCATATTTTATATCGAGGGACTAAACGAAGCCATAATATACCAGAGCTCGGGAGTCAATGAAACCGAGGGTATATTAAGTTGGCGTTTAGTCTCGAGGTGCAAACTGTACTTTTCACTTGTAAGTGCGAGAAAAATAGTCAATTTAGTTCAAAAACATTTAAAACCGAACAAATTTACACTTGACAAAAGTTCTGAAATTTTTGTGATCAGTTTTTTCTTCTGAACTGAACCACAGATTAACAATTTAAAACACATGGCGCCACCTTCTTTGCGGACAAACCATGGAACTAAAACTCTCAACATTTTCGCAATGAAGACTGTCCAACTCCACAGATAATAGTATATTTTTACTGGCTGTTTGAGTTTGTCTATGTCACATGAAGTAAATTAAAAAACTAATTACTTTTTACTCCCTAGGGCCTAAAGTGGTCACTTAGGCCCGCTTCGTAGGGCTATATTGGCGTACTTTTAGAGCATGAGAAGTGAAAAATCGTTACTTTACTGTATCTTCGATAAGACGAATCTTATCTAAGCTTTGTTGTGTTGTCACCTTATGAGAGTGTGTAGCACATCGCCAAGCCGGATAGAATAAAGGGTTTTCGTGATCGGTGTTATAGACAAAGCGCTCGTTTCATTCGCTATTACGATCCATACGTTGGTTTGGAGTGATATCTTGGAGTTGATATGACTGTTGATTTGTGACTCTATCTACTTCTTCTCTGTGTTTTAATCGCTTAACTGCCGCGACTTAGGCCCACGTTTTCGATCAGATTGTTTATTTTTATTTTTGATGTCTTATAATTATCACTTGACCTGAAATTAAAAAGCTTTTGTTATTGCTGCTGTTTTAATGCTACTGGTTACATTGAAACAGATGTAAATAAACAACTTATAATTACAAAATCAATACATAAGTACAGGCTAAGTGTTCTCTATCGCTTCTACAATGGGGAATGCTCTGACGAGTTATTCCAGCTTATCCCACCCTCACCTTTCCACTCCCGTACCACGCGTGCTGGACTACGGCGTCACCCACACACAATTCAACATTTGTTGGCCCGAACTAAAAGGTTCGGTGACTCGTTTCTTTGTCGTACCATCCAGACGTGGAACGGTCTTCCAGCACATGTGTTTCCTTCATCGTATAGTCCCGGGGTCTTCAAGCGGGGCGTGAAAAGGCATTTCTGCAGGCCTTCAAGGTTAGGATGGCCAGCCCAGTGATTCGTTTGAATGACTGGGCTTGTCAACCTCATATCTGGACCTCACGACCGCTTTCCATCAGGTGGAGTGAGGTCATCTGGACGGGCAATATAAAAAAAAAATATGAAAGAGTCAACCTCCACCCAGTAGATAGTTATAATAAATATTATTAGACATAAATAAAACGAAAGTTTAATAGTAAATATCATAAATAAACATAATGCTGCAATAATCTACAACCGTTTCGAGCACTCCACCGTTTCTACTAAGAATTATCTGGCAAGAAACTCAACTGTTAACATAATAAAAATATCCCTGGACATTATTCCACACAGCGCCATCTAGCCCCAAAGTAAGCTAACTAAAGCTTGTGTTATGGGATACTAGACAACGGATAAACATACTTAAATATTATTTTTTTTTGTAAATACATACTTATTATACATAGGAGACACCCAGACCAGTACAAACAGACATGTTCATGCACACAAATGTTTGTACTGTGCGGGGATCGAACCCGCGACCTCTGGTGTAGTAGCCAACTTCTTAACCATTACACCAAGTCGGTCGTCATAATATTATTATGTTTAACATATTATGTGAACAGTTCGTACGTCGATTCTACTGAAAAGAAACTCGATAGTTACTCTTTTCTATATTTGTTGGATACCATCGACATTACAGAAGGCATTACAAATAATAATATTTTAATGTCAAGTACCGACCGCAATTTGCCTACAGTTCATCAATACGTATGAAATTACGTAATTTCCCCCGCCACGTAGGGCAGAATTATCTCCGGGGCGGGCTTCCTTTATCGTTATGTGGCGATCATCGTGAAATATTCAGTAAATCGGCTGAACATGTAAGAGATACCATCGAACCTGGCATTACAGATTAATTAATGAATTATTTTGTTGCCCTAACTTTTGGTGATTCATTTCGTTACCTACGGCCAAACCTGCATCTGTCTCACTTAAATATAGTACCTCATGCAAACGTGCAACGTCTCCCTTTACAGACTATGACCTCTCGCACCATGAGAAGTTTTTGCAGACTAGCTTGAAAGTGGAAATTCTGTGCGTTAGAACTTTCGATTTTCCTACCTGTTCGGATAGTTCGGTTCTGTACAAGCCATGATCATCTACTTAAATTGTATGTAAACCAGAGTGGCCCAAGTGCACCTTTTTCGGATTTTTGGCCACTTTACCTACCTATTGAAATCAACCTGTTTTTAACATCAAGTTTTATTAATTATTTCAAAATCCGAAAAATGCATCAGTGCCACTCTGGTTCTCGTGGCCTCATTTTCTGTTACACTGTTAAATAAGTAGGTTTTCGAACCACCAGAAGCCCCATCGTCACCGAGGAAGCACTCGGGGAAGCCGTTCTCCTCCGAATTCCGAAACGTAACATTTCGTAGGATAATAGGAAGAGATATACGAGTATATATAGGATATCTTGAAAATTCTAGGACGATCGTGAAATGTCGGATAATAGGAATCTGACATTTAATATTGCTAGCATATTCCAGTCCTTACATACTTTCAAGTCCCGAGTAAAAGCATATTTCTCTCTCTGTAACCTGTATTGTATCTATCTAGTGCGTGGATAAGCCAAACCAAATATTTTTGTTCTCCTTATTACTATTTCGTTGTGTATGTTCATATTTATCTCTAACACGTATGTTATATGTTTATATTATATTATTATTATCCATTATAAATTCACGACCTGTGTATGGGATACTCACACAATATGTTTTAATTTATCTCATGATCTCTCATTACCTTACCCACTTCTCTTAATTTGTTAGTAAATTCCTTACACGTGGGTTGCCTGGAAGAGATCGCTTCCTAGCGATAAGGCCGCCTAAATTGTACTAGACTAAGTTTTTATTCGTTTTTAAGCACTGTTGTAATTATTTTCTTTGCAGTTGTACAATAAAGTATATTTATCTTATCTTATCGCTTTTATCCTGGAAAGTTTCAAGATGATCGCGAATATTCAGCGCGTCCTAGGAAGAATGACATCTCTTTTCTTAATGGTCCAAATAACACAGCCGATTAGACAGAATTCATACATCAACTCTCATTATACAATTTCAACAACTTTTAAATTGATGCTCTCCTACAAATGTCAGTAAAAAGAAAAGGAAAAGCTATACATTTAAGGGTTGCTCGACTTTGATTGACGCCTCAGATTTCTGGCATCTGAGTGGTTCGTTAATTATGACAACAGATGCAAGGTGCAAGATGAATTCGCATAGGTCTATCTGCTCGGATCTTGACGTAAAAGTAAAACATAAGCGGTTATGAAACTGCAGTAAATAAACAGAAATAAATTAAAAAACCTTTTCGAAGTTATTTTATCTGTTTGTTGGAATTAGATCTTTATACTATCTGTCTGTTTGTTGTTATCAGATCTCTAAACTAGAAACAGTGATAAACGAGTATATTGCAAAAATTACAAACTCTTTCGGATCCTAGTTTTAGGATCCTTTGTGGGGCAAGGTATACATTATTACAACAAAATCTCAAAAGCCATTTGTGAGTTACCATAGATTAAATTAGATTAAAAATTAATTAAAATAAAGTTATTTGAGTTTGAGTTATAATTTTTGTTCACTTATGATTCATACAGGCTGTCTTTAGGGTTCCGTACCTCGAAAGGAAAAAACGGAACCCTTATAGGATCACTTTGTTGTCCGTCCGTCCGTCTGTCTGTCTGTCAAGACCCTCTTTCTCAGGAACGCGTGGAGAAATCAAGCTGGAATTTATATCAAATACTCAATCAAGTCTGTCCCTTGGAGCTGTAAAAAATCAAATTTAAAGCCAACGCAATCAAAGATACAGCCGTTAATGCCGCAAATTTCCGCAAATTGTCGACACTCGCAAGGGAATCAAAACCTACAGGGTACTTCCCGTGAACTCAGAATCTTGAAACTTGGTACGAAGCAACGCCTTATAGTACAGATAAAGGAAAAATTGCGAAAACCGTTAATTTTTAGTTACATCATAGAATAAAAATATTTTTAATAATTTTAAATGACTCGATTGTCGTGATGGGTGAACTTTTTTTTTAAATATAATATTCTAATAAATCAAAGGTGAAAATGATTTATTTAAAATAAGACACTGAATAACCTAACCTAAAAGATTTATTCCAACCACCAAAATTAATAATTAACGCGGGTAGACACGAATCAACTTAAAGCACTAGAAGGCACGTCCGTCGCATCATCATCACCATCATCATCACCATCTGACGTCACTGCGTAGAGGGGCCGGGTTGGGGAGAAATCTCTAAGACGGCTTCTCCTGACAGCTGAACGTCCTCGTCAGCTTGATTCCCCTCAGCATTCGCCTCATTTCCGAGTTCCTCAACTTTGTCCCTCTGCTCCTCTCCGTCCTGAGCTTCAAGGGCTTGAACTTCATTGGCACCAATTATTTCAGTATCGTCTAAAACAAAACAAATCTATTAGTAGTCGTTTCATATCTTCTTCGTCATCACTTGCAACCTTCCACGGCAAAATGATCACTAGAGTGCACTTCCAGCGACCAAATTACAGCAGTTGGCAACAAATAATGTCCAAATATGATAGCCACATACAGAATACATAGCTTTGAAACTGATTGTCTCACCAATGAACAAGTCCGGATTCTTGGACATTAATGAAACAAACACGGGCATTTTTAACGTCAGATAAGTCTTTATAACCTTTCTAGTGTCAATATTCTAGAAAGTAATATGCACTGTTTCGGGGCTAGTAAAATTACCTCAGTGTCGTGGTAAGAAATCGCCACGATGTCAGCCACAGTACTCGTAGCGGGGCGAACTATAGCCACAATAGCGGGGCAATCTACAGCCACAATAGCGGGGCTAACACGGCCACAATAGCGGGGCAAACTACAGCCACAATAGCGGGGCTAACACGGCCACAATAGCGGGGCAAACTACAGCCACAATAGCGGGGCTAACACGGCCACAATAGCGGGGCAAACTACAGCCACAATGTCGGGGCTAAGTGTTAACAGGCACTTGACGCTGCCAAAGAATGCTTCACATGCGTCGGGAGTCCACTCGCCGCGCCACGGAACCATAAGTTCTGCGGCCGTTTGAGTTTTCTTGCCGTATGATCCGGCAAGCAACTCAAGTTCAAGTTCAAGTTCAAGTTATTTATTTGCTAAGAATAGGTACACAATGGTGTTAATATATTTTACAGTTCTCTATTCAGTTAACAATACATTAACATGCAAAAATATGCGCTTATTAATATTAATTCCCTTATATTGTATTTAATTATTACATCACATCATAAATCATTAATTAGTCAAAAATTCTCTTACACTATAATAACACTTTTCTATGAGCCACATGCGCAGTTTCCTCGTCATTAATTTCAAGCTCGTACCGGTGATGCGGCAGTGCTCGAACTATCTTGTATGGACCTCGCATTCCTGAGTCCAGCTTCCCGGTACTCTGTGAACCCTTGTTAACAAAAGCAAAACTGCCAACTTCAAAGGTGCGAGGTTGTCGACGACCTTCGTTGACATAAGTATCCTGCTTCCGCTGATTAGCAGCTAGCAGTTCTGCCGTTCTCTGTCTTCGCAATGTCATTAGGGCTTCTCGGTTTAAATGGGAGTTTTCTAGCGCAACATCTCGCACAAGAGACCTTAAGACAGGAGTGGTCCCCTCGATTCCGCTTAATAGCTGAAGAGGTGAGGCACGAGTCGTAGATAGCCTAGTTATGTTCAAGGTCAGCTGCATCTTCCATGATACATCAGACCAGGAGGCTCCTTTATTGTTGACCTCAATCCGCAGTATGTTGAGGACTGTTCTACAGTACCGCTCGACTTGGCCGTTTTCGCGATGCATTTCTGGGGTTATGAAATGTAAGGCGGAGCTCCAAACGGCCACCCAATCTTGAAATGATGCACTTTCAAACATCCTGGCCCGGTCACAGACAATTGTAGATGGGGTGCCAAATAGAGAGACAGCATTGGTGAAAACACGTTTTAATTCTTCAGTGTCTTGTCTGTATAATGGGTACAATAGGCAGTACTTAGAAAATGGGTCGACGACTATGAGAATATACTTGAAACCGTTCGACTCCGTTAGCGGTCCGAGAACGTCAACGTGAACTACTGAGAAGGGTGTATCGGGTTTGGTCCACGACTCAATGGGTTGATTAGGTGCTTTGGGTACCTTCTCATGTGCCAGGCATATAATACAGTGACCAATATACTTTTTTATGAAGGCTCTTATTCCGGGGAACCAAAAATGACGCAATATCATTTCGGTGGTTTTATCAATCCCAATGTGGTCATGATCATCGTGAAATACTCTAAGGAGACTAAGTCTGTGTCCTTTTGGAATAAAACAGAGAAGACGAGAGTCTTCACCTTTCGACGCATACTGATAGTACAACAAAACATTACGTAAAACAAACCGGGTAGTATCTAATTGACCCTCTCTGAGTTTTTTTATTAGACTATGGGTCTCTAAATCAGCCGTTTGATCAATTTTCGCCCAATTACGTGGACTTTGAATGGTTAGGACGTTTACGGGCTGTTGGCTGAAGAAGTCAGCATGTTGCATAAGGCAACCCTTCCGATACTCAAGCGTGAACTGAAAATCTTGCATGTAAATCCACCAGCGCGCCACGCGTGGTACCAAATCCCGCTTATGCTCTGTGAATTTTAGTGAGTTACAGTCGGTAACAATTTTACATTTAATGCCAATTAAATACTGTCGAAGATGCTGTAACGCGCGTCAAGTCAAGCTCATAGCTGTGATAACGCGATTCAGCACCCTGCGTGGATTTGCTAAAATAGCCGACAACTCGCTTCCGTTTCCCTTCATGCTCTTGTAGCAGTATCGCGTTATAGCCTAAAGCACTGGCGTCGGTATGAAGCTCAGTGGGTAACTTAGGATCGAAGATTGCTAAGACAGGTTCCTCTGTCAGACACTTGATGACATAATAACGAGCTTCGTCCTGTTCTGTACCCCAAATGAAAGGCTGGCCTTTTCTAAGCAGTTTTGCAATACATGCGGTCCTAGAGGCATAATTTGCAATGTATCGACGGAAATAGCCTGCTAGACCCAGAAATTGGCGAACCTCTCTTACATTGGTTGGTTTTGGGGATTTAACTAAAGCTTCGGTCTTGCTTGGGCTCGGCCGTACCTGACCATGTCCAATCAGTCTACCCAAATATTCGAGTTGAGTGTCCAAAAATGTACACTTCTTAAGGTTAACTGAAAATCCTGCTTCTGTAAGCGTTGTCAGCACTTCACGTAAAGTCTTTAAGCCATCTTCGATATATAGTAATGCTTAGATCTTACTTGAAGTAATGAGGAAAGCGCGCCAACAATCTTGTCCGCTGTGCCGACGCTCTCGTCGCGAAGCGCCTCAGAAGGTTGTCCCGTGGCTTGCGACTCCGCGAAAGCAACAGACACCTCGTTGGCTCCTGGTGCCATCGTCGGAGTGCAACCTCCGGCGCTAGGATGTGGTGACGGAGTTGACGTTATTGGCGCCGTGATAGGCAGTCGGCCTTCCAGTGCATCTAACCGCTCAAGTATTTGATTTAACGGATCACATCTAACACTATCACGACGGCCAAATGAACTGTCGCGGCGCCTACGCCGTGCGTCTACACTGGGAGATTTACTGCGCACGTTACGGGAACGGTGTTGTCTACCCACACGATCGTTATCATTATTCCGCGAATTGTTGCGTCGTTCACGAGAACCCCTTCTTTTAGGTGGAGTATAGCGACCCGCAGATCTAGACTCGCGATCAGGCATATTATTTAGCTCAAGCACGACACTTTTCACAACTAATAACGAACAAGTTACTTAAACACAAAGAAATTTCAATTACTGTTTTAGATTTTTAAACACTGGCGTACGGTCAAAAGCACGTGTATCATCCGACTTCTGATCTAATAAATCAAAGGTGAAAATGATTTATTTAAAATAAGACACTGAATAACCTAACCTAAAAGATTTATTCCAACCACCAAAATTAATAATTAACGCGGGTAGACACGAATCAACTTAAAGCACTAGAAGGCACGTCCGTCGCATCCGAGCGCTCGAGGCAAAGTGAACGATCGCCGCGCCAGCCGGTGTGGCGTGACTACTCGCCCTACTACGCCCCACCATCTGACGTCACTGCGTAGAGGGGCCGGGTTGGGGAGAAATCTCTAAGAATATATTAAATATGCGCCAGACAACACACCTCTTGTAATGGTCTCGAAGTAGGGATTAATATCCCTGTGTTACGAGGTACCACACTAGGAAATAAGCCAGGGGCGTCTCCCAGCACACCCAGACCCGAGTCAATTCAGAAAATATCGTTTCCTGAATTGACCCGACCGGGAATCGAACCCGGGACACTACGGAAATCGGGGCGAGAAACCGTGCTACAGCGCACTGCGCCAATCGTGTCATCAAACTTTTACTTATATACCACCTACAGATTTGTACGGAACCCTCGGTGCGCGAGTCCGACTCTCACTTGGCCGGATTCGTTGGTTCATAAAACCTCTCCTCTATGGTGCTGGCGCTAACAAGCATAACTGATGAAGTATCAATTTGCACCCCGACTGCTCTCGCTGAAGGCAATACTTCAAAAAACAATTTCTCCCCGGAGTCACAGCGCCGGTCGCCGGCGCTCAACCGGACAAAAGTTATTGTCTCCCAACACTTTAAAATGGTCTATACTTTAAATTTATTGTTGTGATAAATTTCAATTACATGTGACTAACTAGGTTGGTGTAGCTAGCCGTGTATAAGCCAGCAAACAGCAGACATCTAACAATGATTCGAACAAAAATGGAAACTCACCACATTTCGCCGTTACTAAACCAAAATCAGCAGTTGAGCTAAGATCTGAGTGACGTTTTTAGAACTGATTTTGTCAAATCTTTATTCGAGCACTGTACATTTACCACGAGTTGCCACTTTAAATTTACATATCGTTCGCGTAAAAATAAAATATTCGGGTTTTATTTATAAAAAAATATTATATAAAAATTGTATCGGGATTTGACATTGCCATGTCATGTCATGTGTCATACCAAGACAATTTTTTCACGCGGACGATAACGTAAAATTAAAGTGGCAACTCGTGGTTGACGTTCAGGTTCTTAATTTAGTAACATTCTGAGTACCTATACGTACATTCCAGACGAGGAACGCTCTTCCAGCACATGTGTTTCCGTCCTCTTATAGTCCCGGCTTCTTCAAGCGGGGCGTGAAAAGGCATTTCTGCAGGCCTTCAAGGTGAGGATGGCCAGCCCAGTGTTTCGTTTGAATGACTGGGCTTGTCAACCTCATATCTGGACCTCACGACCGCTTGCCATCAGGTGGAGTGAGGTCATCTTGACGGGCATTATAAAAAAAACTACTGATTAACATATTTTTTTAAATAGTTGCAGATTATTTTTATATCTGTTTGAAGCTACTGTAAGCAAATATAGCACACTAAAACTACTTGAATAAGCGCCTACTTCATTCATGCGCCAATATAACCCGTGCATCAATTAACTACTCATCACTCATACGAATAAAACCATGAGGGTAGTCATCTCAGGAAATTCCCCAACAGTTTAAAGTCCCAGTCCCCTGTCTCAAGTCAGGCAGCACTTAGCCTAACCTCACGACGGTACTTACTCGAAGACGCAAACACGAGGGATGTTGGCAAGTTTGTGCATAAGGTGCTTAATTAGAACTTACAACTTCCTCCGTCGCTGGCTGAGTGAAAGCAGCATCTTTGTGCGATCGAAGGTGATCAAAGGTAGGAATTTGAGGAGTAAGTTTCAACTTGTTTGAAGCTTTTCTATTGACCTGAATTGAACAACAGTTTCCCCAATATAACAATGCGTTCAGGGCGCTGATGAGGCTGCTTTGGTGCTGTAGCGCGTCGGGAATGTTCGTGGAGGAGCGCACAGATGATGTCTAGGCGCTAATGCGCAAAAAAGGCGCATGCTTATGGCTGCGGGTTCACGCTAGCCGCGACGCCATTGTGAGCGCTGTTGCGGACAGATTCGCAGGGCCGTTTTTAGAAAACTCAACGAACATCCACGTAACCCCATCGAAAATTACCGCAAAATAAAGATATAAGTGTGTTTTGTTTAGATGTTTTAGATTTACAACACAATATGGAAATCATATAAATATTTTTTCTCCATTGTAATACTAAAAGCATTCTCTACCAGTCAACCATTGGCGTCAACTATGTGTGTCTTTTTGATTAGCTTAATCATGAAAAAAAATAGAAAAATTGTATTTCAATGTAGTACGAGTAGTTTGTATCTTGCACCTGACTTTTGACTGGCCTGAGTGTTGGCGCAATGGCAGCTATCCTGTCTTTAGCGCCGGAGGTCGAGGGTTTGATGCCCACCCATGACAAACATTTATGTGACGAACATTTTTGTGTTTGTTATGTGTCTGGGTGTTATTATCTATTTAAGTATGTATTTAGAAATATTAAAGTATGTTTATCAGTCTGTGGCGCCCAGACTACCTACAAGCTCTGCTTAGTTTGGGGTTCAGATGATCTTGGTGTAAATTGTCCCGGATATTTATTTACCTTACCTTAAAGTAATTACTCAACTAAAACCCGGCTTTGAAAGGCATAATATCTTCTCTACGGATTGAAAACCTACCATAAAGTATGTGCTAAGCAAACCTTACTGTTAATTTCCCCCATCAGGTGTGAATTCTCAAGCATGATACCGACATGTACCCTCCGCAATATCGGCCAAAGCAAACTTGATCTACGCAATGTTTGGGAGCTAATAACTCAAAGGGGTTCTGAAAACTCGCTTTTGTTCGCTGCGTTTGAGCAATTACATGTGACCTTTGTGCAGACTCCACGCACAGGACAAGGGTAGGATCATGTTGAAGGTTGAAACTTCGGACTAGTGGCGATGCCGTCGGCGGTCAGTTTGTTTGAGGATGCTTAAGTACGTCTCATGATGAAAGGAAATGCACTGCAAGGTAGAAGTAAGCGGGAACACAGACGCAGGAAGAGCGTTCCACCCCCTTGCCGTGCGGACCAGAAAAGACGCAGCAAACCGTTGAGTGCGGATTGCTGGAAAGTCAACCACATGGAGGTGGAAAGAACGTATAAAGGAAGCTTTCTTTTGAGACTATCGTTCCAAACCCTGTCTAATGCTTTCAAGATGTCAAGAGAGCTTATTTAGTGCCGCCACACATTAGGCTACTTAGGGCTGCCGCTGAACACGGCGACAAGGCTTATCATTCCGGCTCCCTCGGGAAAAGCCAAAGACTGACTGAGTGAAGCCGGGCCACTACTGACAGCTTTAGGCTCGTACAAGGCCAATTAAAAAAGGCTTACGGCTCGCGTACACCTAATCCGTTATCGGCCGAGTTCGGCCTATGACGATTAAATGAACGATAAGCGTACACCAAAACCGATTTTGTCGGCCAATGGCGGACAGTACTACAGAGTTTTGATCGGCCGAGATCGGCTGATGACGGCCGAGCATAGTTCGGCCGATAACGGATTAGGTGTACGCGAGCCGTTACACTGATTTTATGAAAATTCCCGTCCGAAATGGCGTGCTCTAACATTATGATGGCAACGGATATCAAAATCTATTAGATTTACAGTTTTCTTCCCTATGCTTATGAAAACGAATAATCAATTGATAAGAGAAGAAGAATCAACGAACAACCTGACGCTTTGTATCCTGACCTGTGATCTAATCTGAATCAGCCGTAAGGATGACACTTCTGGGCGAAGCGCTCTCTTTACAGTTTCTATGCCAGTCCATCTAGGGACTCTTTAAGCCAGTTCTCCTCGTCTTCGACATATACGTCGTGGTCTGTAATACAAACTCATACAATAAACATTTTGCAACTTAGGGAGATCATAAGAAGTGATTGTATCACTCGGCCACCACTCTATGCTTGTTCGAATAAAAACAAGTTACTAAACTTTCACTGTTAATCTTTTGCAGGTTCTAATTAAAACTTGTGTGCTCTGCTTAGGTTATTTTAACCTTATGAGATACTCGGGTTTGGTTTGTTTAGCCGTGGAATGTTTGCATGAGATAAAATATTAGTTGGAATCAATGCATTGCCACATTTGATTGTACAGACGCGTTCCGTTCACATCAACTTTTTCAAAACCATTGCAATATGGGTCTGTAGCATAACGTATCCCTAATTGTAGGTTGATTTGAACGCCTCTATACGTGTTGTGATTACAAAAAGCTAACTAACTAAAAAATGTTGCATATTTTAATTTTGAACTAAAAATATAAAGAGATATTAACGTTTAGTTCATCATCTTTCGCAGCCATAAGGCGTTTACAGAACATAGGCTTCCCAAAGTGAGACGAGTATATGTCAAACCCCTACGAACTAAAGCCGAGAGGACCCGAAAACGCAGGCGCTGCCGCGGATCCGTGCTACGAGAGTACATCCGTGCTACGAGAGTACCTCCTTACTACGATACAAGCGTAAGCGGACCCTTCTCCGGAGCTACAACTACGAGCCACCAAAATAGCGGGCCCCCGAAACTTAGCGGCGCTCGCGAGCGGTCCACCTGTAAGCATCCTTCTGGGCTGGCTTTAGTGAACATCACAACCGGCGAGTCCACTGCACCGCAACGCCTCAGCTCTTTTGGTTTCCCGATGGGCTCTGTGGGAACTAGTTGCAAGCGCCAACGGCATGACCAGGCGAGAGTAGTAAGTTGGTAGAAAAAGTAAAAGTAAAAAATATCTTTATTCATATAGACTTATAAAAAGTACTTATGACAAGTCATATACAAAAAAATATACAGCAAAAATATACTAAAAATAAACTTACATAAAATAATACTATGGTAGTAGTATGATAATTAAACATAATGTGATTCTACCACCGGTTCGGTTGTTTCCGATCGAGAAGACTCCGGCAAGAAAATGGTTACTCTTTTCAATCTTGTTTTTATACACAAAAATTGAATTGACAGAGTAAAGTCATAACAAAAAAAAATGTGCGGAGGAGCAGATTATACCTAAGATGACCACAAATTCTTATCATTTAAGTAATCCTCAACACTATAATAACCTCGCTTTAATTTCTGACTTAAACTGGTGAAGAGGCGGTTCAACAAGAGTTTGCGGAATCTTATTGAAATATTTAAGGTAGCCGGTATAAACCAAAATTCTGCACTGCAGCCCTTCATATCGTCCGTCCACTTTTTGCCACGCTAAAGCTACATAGATCCACGTTCCAGAACTCCTTCATCATTGTTAAACTTCTAGTCATGATTTAGGACAAAGGATTAAAATCTGGATGCCAACTCAGTCTGTCCGTGTTTATAAGTAATATATCAAATTGGTGCTGCTGCGAAATACGACCACTTTTCCTCGTATCGTTCGACTGCCGGTTTTCTTATTCGCTTCTTTCTTTATTACAGCTCTGTGCTCTAAATAATACTGTTTTCCAAAGTAATGAACCTTTTATGGTCTACTTGCATCGGTTTGAAGTAGAAAACTCAGATTTTTAGGACTGTAAAAAGATTTATTTCTTGTGTTTGATGTTAATAATTATGAAAAAAATATTACTTTCTTCCAGTTTTTTGTTCTGTAAATCCATATAGGTACTCATAAAAAAAAAAGAATCCTTAACTGTTCGGTTGTCTCACTAAAACTCGAGAATAGCTGAATCAATTTGGCCATTTTTAAAATAAGGTATTAATAAACGTTTATGTATCGTAAGTTTTCAGTTATTGGATTAATTTTGACTCACTTATTTTGCCTGCTTTTATTTTAACTCTTCTCAGTTTCCAGCTAACTGGGAGAATTAGGGTCAATCAGAGAAATCCGGGCGCTACCTATACCTACTCGAACTAATGCTCAGGCTAATTCCCTATTCCATGAGCCTAAGTGTCTATTAAGTGTGATTATGCAATATTCAGGCTATTCGGGACTAAGTCACGTCAGACTATGATTATTTATCAGCTGAATCAGAAATAACCGAAGGGCTTTCTAGTTATCTTTGACATAATTTATCAAAGTTTTGACTACGCTTTTGGAGGCTTTTTTGCATTTTACTTAACATTTTCCTAATCGGTGTAGTCAGAGGCAAGTGACTGTGCCGTCATGGTGAACGAAACACTCAGAAGCCCACTTTTCACCAATGGTATTAGAACCCAACGTGGTAGGTGGTGAGCCTTCCGCGGTTATCCGGGTTGATTTGGTTTTTTCCATCACCGGAGGGTTAGTCGGATATTATCAATGAACACAAAGATTTTAGTTCTGGCCAGATTTAGACTTGGGACCACACGATCCACGATCTGAGTTCGGGTGCTTAACCACTAGGCCACGACGCGCTTATTTTACTATCATTTTAAATTAAAACCTTAAATAGCTACGACCTCTTAGGGCCCTACACCACCTTAGGGACCTTTTAGGGTAATACAGGCAAGCGCTCTAACAACTCGGTCACCGAAATATAAGTAAATCATTGAACAATAAATAAAATTCTACAGTTAAATTTAGTTAATTTTATTCACTGTTATGCTTTTCTTTAAATTTTATCTACGAGTAACGTATTCGTAATCAAAACTCACATTCAAAACATTCCAGTCCGCAAAAACGATTATTTTCCGACGCAAAGACACAACAAGCACACACTCACGCCTCAATAAACGCCTTCAAAATAAATACTACGGGACTTTGTTTAGAAAAACCGCAAAATGTGCGCTTGGAAAAACAGCGGGTGTAAAATTGTCGGCCTTTCAGTGCAGAAAGCTCAACAAATGTACAACGGTATCGAAAATATGTTACAACTACAGACTGTTTTACAAGGGTGCCTTGTAAGCACGGGCTTGACTTTACTTTATAGTGTAAGTATGTGATTAATCATTATTGGATAATATTATGAGACAGAGAGCCTTACACAAAAATATAACTGTCTGTTAATTTTATAGGTACCTACTAGCTTTATCAGAAGACTTAAACGATATGGTATACTCAGTAAAGTGTTATGGTAACTACCTATGTTTGATTTTTTCAATCGACTTTAATTTAAAGGTTTTCATTTGAATAAATTAATGAATAAATAAATAAATAAATAAATACGAACAATACTGACTGTTCGACTGATTTATGTCAGACCTTGAAATATAAATTAATTGATTAAACCTAATTTTAACTTAGATATTGCTTGCCATAATATAATATTTATGAAATAACTTTGGCTTAAATTTACTTAACAAAGTCACCAGGTCTGTTAATAGCCTCGATATCCTTCTGTAAATAGAATTTAAGTAGTTTTCTTTTCTAAACAAACAAATTGTACTTTACTAACTCGCATTGTAAAACCACAACAAGTTTGAAAGAGTAACTACTGAGTTTCTCGCCGGGTCTTCTCAGTGAGAATCAACTTCTCCGACGCGGTGGTAGAGTCGCATGTTTTTATACTGTTTATTTATACATTCATATTATTAAAACATTTATGTCAATTATTTAGTATATTTTTTGACTATTCAAAAGTACTGATTAAGTCTATTTAAATAAAGATGTTTGAGTTCGATAGCGCAGTTGAAAGAGCACCCGGAACAGTCCCGCTTGTGCCCTAGGATCAGGTTGAATTTCTAGTTTCTATCCTTGTACTGCTCGTTTATTCCATACCAATATTATAAAGAGAAAAGATTTGTTTGTTTGTATTGAATAGGCTCGGAAACTACTGAACTCATTTTAAAAATCCTTTCACTAATATAAAGCTACATTATCAGGCTATGACATAGACATTTTTTTATATAGGCTTCATTTTGACAGAGAAGACAGTCTACGCGCGCGAAGCCGCTGACGGACGGCTAGTATACACTATTAATTCAACAAAGCCACAAGATTATAATAAGGAAACACCGGCAAGTTTACTTTTTACTATTGGCTGACTGTGCTTGCAACGTGGTTGTCGCTCACGCTACTACTTAGAAACGGCAATGGATGAACGTCTATTTTTAATAAAGATAAAGCCAATATAATATTGTTTTATTTAATAATATATGGTAGATTTATATTTCACTAAGCTTAATCAAGTAATATATTTATAAGACTGAACTCAATCTAGTATATAAGTAAATCACTAAACTTGGACCGTTTTATAACTATATTCCTAGTGAGATAGTAATACAATCGCTTTCGTTTAACTATGTTACTATCTATCTTACTGCGACATATACAGTACTCAATTGCGGTAGTGCGTTCCTCGGATTACGTCGCATCGGCACGTAACAATAATCTGTATTGATGCGGGTTACAGAAGCAGGTATAGTAGTCTCCAGCATTTCAATAGCTAAACATAACTGATAGCGAGGAATGTGTATGAGAGATGCATGTAACAAGAACAAGGAATGAGTAGTAATTAGCATTTAACAATGCTCTATTTTCTACACAGAGATAGAAACTTGAAGAATTCGACCTGATTATAGGGACTCAAGCGGAATTCGACCTGCGGATTATCGAGGATTGTGGAAGGTCACGGGTTTGAATCCCGCTTGAATCCCTAGGATCAGGTCGAATTTTTCTAGTTTCGATCATTGTGAAGAACAAAAAATGCATAAAATGCATTTTTGTTCTTTGTTAATTTGTTGGATTTCGAATCCAGGTTTTAATAAACTTGGCATATAATAGTATTAAAATATTTTAAAATTTACCAGAGCGCATTTAAAGAGAGTGTTTACCTTCAATTAAAGGTAATCATGATAATTATTTGAAATAATAGTCATAACACACCGACTTTCTTGTATTTATCGGTATAGTTGTATTGATTAATCATGTAGGTGACATGACGTATAATCGGTAGATGGCTAAATATCAAGTATTAAATATCAAAAAATATGCATCACCACAAATTACGCATGCGGCGCCTCTGACAGATAGTCCGCTTGGATCCCACCCGCCATTTTGATCACGCACACAGACATAGTGAGTTTACAGGCGACACCAGTGATTTTCAGAGTCGCGGCAAGTCGCACTGTCGCGAGTGTTTTCGTTTTTATCGAACTCGGTTCAATCTTTCACATGATGAATTTTGTTTTTGGCCGGTTATGTCAAGTACTTATTAGTACTTATATTTTAAACGCGAACTTAGGAAAAAGGCGCGAGCGGTCATTCTTTAAACTCTTTATTTTTGTGACATCACACAAAGTACATTTCAGTTAATAAATGATGTTCAGCAAGGCACATCTGGAATTTCATAATAACACGTAAGTCACCTCGATAGTCAAAAGTAATATTGCAACGCCTTTGTGTTTTGATGATGTATCTTCTTGATAGTAATTATGACCTATAATCTTCTACTTTTTGATCTTATTTCATATCAAAATTAATATAGAAGATCAGTTTGTGCTTCCAGACTGATTTAACCTCTTTCACATTTTTTGAAAACAGACATCAATATTTAATTGAAGTCTTTTAATTTATTTCTGGAATCCTAAATATTCCTTAGTGGTTCTTAAATATTCCAAAAGGTTGTTGCTCAAAATGGACTAAACGAGGATATCTATTTTCACGCGCTAAAGTCCGCGTTTGCACATAGCTTTATTCAATTCAATTTCAATTTAAACTTATTTTTTGTGCCGTGCTGGTGGCGGCACTTTAAAAGAATTCTTTCCACCGCCACATCTCCTTCCCGTGGATGTCGTAAGAGGCGACTGAGGGAGCTCTGTAGCAGATCATCTGCTCTTCAGGTGGGAGACATATTATGTCGGCCGGTTGATGTTACCACCATGCAGTTGCGTAAATCCCGCCAAGTGACTCTGACCTATCTCGGTCAGGTCGCGTTCCGGGATCAGCACTGCACTCACTAACCGGTGCCAGGGCAGGCCATCAAGATGAGTATGGCCAGCTCAGTTATTACTTTGCATTATTGTGCTTGTCATCCTCATATCTGGACCTCACGACTGCTTTCCATCAGGTGGCGTAAGGTCATCTTGACGGCACTAGTAAAAAAAAATCTCTTCACAATGTAACTTATAAGTACTTAAGCTATGGTACAGATGAAAGACAGGAACATTGTAAGAGACTGGTGCCTGAAGTAGGTTTTACAAAACCTGTAATATCAGGTCACCAGTGCCCTCTGCGGTTTTAACAGCACTTTTGTTTTTTAGTGTCTGTCTTATTATCAAAAGCATAAGATGCCAGGAAGAAGGGGTAGAAGGAGAACATAAATTATTGACACATAACTGTTATTCATTTCACTTATTTTTTGCGTTTATTTATCATGATTGGCCGCAGAGGTAAATAAATGCAGTCAAATGTGTTTGATAGCTCGGTAATAACACAACCCTTGCAATGTATACTCGCCCTTCAAGCTGGGTCCCATAAATTCCAAGAAATCACCCTTTTTGTCAACTGGACGTGTTTAGGTTTGGGCTCCGTATGATTTATAATTTCGACGCGCGACCCGTTCGGCCCTATTTTTTATTTCGCTCTGGAAATCGGACCCTACGAGTGACATGCGATGATTTGAGATACAAATGTACATACGGTCCATACATAATAAAGAAGGCGCATGTTTATTTTTCACAAATACCTAGTGGATATGAATAATAATACTCGTAAATATCTAGGACATCTAACACCGATCATGTGACCTTATACTAAGCAGAGTTTAGATAACCAAACACACATTTACTCATAAACAAGTAGATGCCAGCATCTAAGGCAACACTCACGGAGTTCTCATCGGTGGTAAGCGATGACGAGGCCGATGGTGGCACACGTTTTTTTTTATAGTCCCTGTCAAGATGACCTCACTCCACCTAGTGGAAAGCATTCGTAAGGTCCAGATATGAGGATGACAAGCACAATAATGCAAAGCAATTACTGAGCTGGCCATACTCATCTAGAAGGCCTGCCCTGGCGCCGGTTAGTGCAGTGTTGATCCCGGAACGCGACCTGATCGAGATAGGTCAGAGTCACTTGGCGGGTTTTACTAACCTGCAGCTTACCCAGAAAATGCCTTTTAACTCTCACCTTGAAGATACCAAGGTTATATGTATTCGGAAACACAGACGCAGGGTGAGCGTTCCACTCCCTAGGAGTTCCTAGCAGTGCGGACCAGCAGAAAGAACGCAGCAAACCGTATAGTGCGGATTGCTGGAAAGTCAACCACATGGATGTGGAAACCCTCTCACGTTTACTATTATATAAAAACTTTAATTAGGTACTTACTGTACTAATTGACTGGTAGTTTTCTGAAATCCTAGACATACTTTACCTAAACTGGAATTAAATCAAGTACCCCGAGGATGCGATCACATTTTAAAAAAAGTGATAAGTCGATATTCAAAAAGATGTTTTTGTTTAAATTACTCCATTATATCGAAACCCAAAGCGCCGTTACATTTATTTGGCAGCCGCAAACTCCGGTTTTTGCGAATAGACATTCGACCGAAGCAAATGTGAGCACGACTGTACATTTTCGCCAATCGGGTAAAACCTCGCTTTTTGATAACCCGCGCGCGCTAATGCCCACTGTCGTTTGGTTCCGTACGTAAAACGGCAAACAACAGTAGTATGTAGATATCTGACTTTTAAAAGCTGCTTAAATCCTTAAAGTTCAAAATAAATGAATGCTGATTAGATTAGGAGAGAATCCTTTTAAATATTTGCATTCAAGAGGATTCTGTTTGAAAATTTAGGCTGTGAATCAATATTGATTACACATACTTACGACTACTAAGTAGGTTGATTTTCTTTTCAGTTAAATGGTATGGCCAAAATCATCACAGTAGTTTAATATTAATAAAAGTAATATTGCTGTTACCAACATAATTTAGTTGATATGATAACTTGACAACAAAAGTGATCGAGTTAAATTACATTAGTGTTGACCAACCATGAAGCTTTAACGTACGGGTGCAAAGTTTGAATTGTTCTTAATTTATAATTCTTGACGATTCAGTATTTTAAAAAATATTTAGAAAATATTGTTATTTTCATTGTAAAACTATCGGAGCATAATTAAATACCTATGTCATTTTTTTGTTAGTTATAATATAAATTGAACCTAGATTATCTATCTATATCAATTCACTAACTTTGTCTGACCTAGTGGTTGATGCCAGATGATTTGGAAAAGTCTTTATTCTATTGTGGGCTGGTTGATTAAGACAAAAAGGTTTTAAAGCTGAACCCTAAAACGTAGCTGATATTAGTACAACTCAATATATTATATATGTTTGTGAAAAGGTAAAATTTTTCACCGAAGATTTATAGGTTAAAGAGTTTATTTGGGCTTTTGTTTGTATTTTTTAAATAATTTATGTTCACGCGCCAGAATAAAAGACCGTGTAGAGGGTTAAAAGCGGGTTTTCAATAAATGTTTAGTATTTTTGTTTGGATATTATTTTCCACCCAAATAGAGGAGTAAGACGTTTAATAGACAGCACAGTGTAAATGATACATTTGAAGTAAAAAATAAAATCTGAGATGGCCAGATCATCCAAATCCAATGCGAGCCGAGCTTCAGGCGCATCATACTCACACTGTCTTCATAAGTTTATTAGGTTAGTAATTGAAATACCAGTTACAATTTATATTTATATAAGAATAGAGCTCAATGTTCGCCATAAGGGCCGGGCCATTGCAGACATGCTTCTTTAAGCACCGACGATCGGCGTTTTAGCCGCTTTTTTAGAAACTAAATTCCGCGACCACTTATTCCTCGCCGCACGCTAAAAAACGCGAAACGCAGCGATTGAGTCGCTTTTCGCTCAACACAGCGTCTAAAGTAAACGCTACACTCCGCACACATTCGAATGCAGGTTGCGTCGAGTTGTCATTTGCGGATTGTCAGCGGCAACACTAGTTAGGCAGCCATTATACGATCAATCCATCGCGATCCTTGGTCATGATTGACAGATCGCGATATCAGATCACAAAATAACTAGACATTTTGAAATCTTGATCGCAATCCCATGATCACGATCAACATTGAAAGTGTAAACGCAGAATCGCGACAGTCTACGCTACGCGCTATGCAAGATGGACGTCGATGACTAATAAATAAATTACTGCAAATTTTTCTTTATGTGTTAAGTAAGTATACTTTTCCTCAAACAAGTAATATCTTGTTCTTTTATATTTGGAGTTAACATTTGTAGTAACTCTTTAAAAGATTTTTCATTCATCCTGAAGTAGTTTTTGTAATCATCATCTTCAGCAGTTAGTTGAAGATGATGATTACAAAAACTACTTCTACTATAAGTATTTCTTTAGGAAGATTTAAATGAGAATACATTTCTCTTAACTGTAACCACTTAACCGAGTGCCTTTTTCGAATCCTTTTCTTCAAAGTTATGGCTAAGACAAGCAATAATATACATAGTTGTAACTTCATGTTTTAACCTTTTCTTCATTTTTAGGTTCATAAAAACACGTGTTCACGCGGCGAAAGATACACGGACTGACGAAATCAAGAATGAATATGTAATGTTGTAGAGCAATCCATAAATCTGTGATCGCCATCAGAGCTACACGATCGTGATCTAAATTGACTGCTGCCTTTCAACCGACATGATCCAGCATCGGAGCAGTCGCTGAAACTTGCGTCCAAACGCAAGAGATCGCGAAATCGGATTGAATAGACGAACAACGAAATTATATAAAAAAAAAATATATGCAGTTAATATAATCTAGTCTTACAATCTACAATTTATATTTTATCATGTTATGTTGGCAATGAGCCTCCTTTTCATCCTGTCTGACATAAAATCAGATAACACCAAAATGAGAATGAAATAGGCAATTGTAGATATAGCTTCACCATGTCTCAACATATCCATAGAAAAAAGTTATCGCGACAACGTCGCTCCTAGAAGGTTTTCCTTGAATAAAATACCCTTATTTTCTACTTTCTTATGTTATCGAGAAATATGTCCTTTCTATACAGGATTGTCTCTAAAGGCGAATTGTCGTCCCCATTCTCTGGAACATTCGAAGCCAATGATAAATATAGAATTGGAATTGAAGAGAAAGAAGAAATTACTCGTATGACTTCTCTGCGTCAAAATTGTTCAAAGTCATGATTAAATATGGAGAAAAATAGATTTATTTGCCTTGCATGTGTTATAATCATTTTGGTGCTTATTTATATGGTGCTACAATACTGTTTTAGTTTTTTTATGTGACATTCACCTATTTTCCACGTATACCTGTCTAAAATACCCTACTTAGTACTCCTAGTGACGTCACGATATCTTTTTAGTGTAAGAAATCTGCCATTTCTTGATCGATTCAATTTAATTCATAATAATAACAAGAAAATTTATCAACATCCTTTGAAATAGCGATTGAAGACGGACGACACGATTGGCGTAGTGCGCTGTAGCACGGTTTCTCGCCTCGATTTCCTTAGTGTCCGTGATTGAATCCCGGTCGGATCAATTCAGGAAACGATCTTTTCTGAATTGACTCGGGTCTGGGTGTGCTGGGAGACGCCCCTGGCTGATTGCCTTGTGCGGTACCTCGTCACAGAGGGATGTTAATCCCTACTTCGAGACCATTACAAGAGGTGTGTTGACTAGCGCAAAAAAAACAAAAAAAAAAAAAAAAGAGGCCGCAACGGCATTTGGGTGCTTTTTGGCACATAGTGCCTTTCACGCATAGTAAACCTAGTATCAGGTCGGGGTATACGCTCACAGATGTGAGGAACTATGCAATTGGAAGCAACCCTTTTTAGCGACCGAGAAGGTCGAGGTTGAGGTCTTTAAATCGATGCCGGAGCGAATATCTTGGTTAATGTAACCCCTCATTGTTACCGACCGAAAAGGTGGTATGAGGTATTTTAACGATACCCTAACAAATATCTCCGAAGTGTAAGCTACATCTAGGCCGCAGATGGTTCAAAAATTAACCCATGGAGATTATGTTCGAAAAATTGTACAAAAATGGGTTAATTAATTGGTTAATTAATTCCTCCAGAGCGAGTTTGATTTCTTAGGTTATCGTGTAACGAAACGTGCCAAGGGATACGCCAGGAAGAAGAAACATTATAAAGCATCAACAAGTTCCCCAAGCCGAGGACAACAAAGGTGCTAAGAAGATTTTATTTCACAATATTGCACACATAAGTGGCCGTGACAATATTGTCGTAAAAGTGCATAGGCATACAAAATCACCTATGAGAAGGTATTTGCCTGCAAAGCGTTTATTATAAATAATGGTTCGAGAACGTGATGGTTTGGAAAAAAACAAGAGCACGTACATGATAAGATCAGGTAGATTGTTCAAACCAGTGCTCAGATTCCGTTGAAGTGATATAATTAACATCCTCTGTCATTGCTATTTTTCAGGACTTCAATTTAGCAAGAGGGTAAATTATGTTTTTTTTTTAAAGTGGGGAGTACTGTGCCGGATGGTCACGTAGTAAGATTAGGCACACACAGTGTACGTGTATGAGTTCGTATATAAGCTTTAGTAGAATTATAATAAACCAGACTATTACCAACTGTTGTCGCATTTCACTGCCATCCCGTCTATGGTTATATAGTAACTCTTAGGGTCCAACTGTGTCTTATTGCGTCTCCTCGACAGCACTGCAACAGTGGTGGACACCGACGTGATACCACGTCGGGGTCCGCAACACCTAGCTTGCAGCCTGAACATTCTAGTCTTAAATAAAGGAATTCTGAATGAAATGTCCAGTAGAAGTCCATCCCAGTAGAAGATAATTAAATATTTACCTTTATACTTCACATTAAGGCTGATTTTCCACCAGAAATAGAAATAATTTATTTGCTCAAAACTGTGTACATACGAGTATATAGCGATAGTCTGCAATATTACTTGGAATCAACAGTCTTCTGCCTTTAAACAGGTAGGCATGCAAATATTAATTAATAATATAATCATAAATTCATGAAATGATAATTAAAAAAATACTGATTTAAACATTATATAAGGCAGTATTTACACCATTAATTATTGAGAAAGAAAAAATGTGAAGTCCATATTTGAAGCATTAATTAAGTTATAGAAATTATTTATATATCGCTAAATGTCAGTTCGATTAATATTTAAAATTACGAATGTAAAATGTCAGTAAATTAAAACAAAAGTGTCAATATTTTAGTGTTTAAATAGTAGTCAGCAATGAAAGGAAGTTATTACTACTATTTCTCATCAAGTCAATTTATGCTCCATATATTCATTGATTGAATAGAAACATTTCTCCATAAGCCACTTAAACAAAAACCTTTTAAATATGTTTTTATCTAAAGGCAAATCCATGAGACAGGGTGGTAATTTATTAAATATTTTTATGGCCATGTAAAATACGTTTTTTTGAAATAAAGTAAGATTAGATTTTGGTACTATAATTTTATTTCTTCTAGAGTCTCGTGGATTTGGCTTCATTTCTTTATTTTTCATGAAGTACTCAGGGTTTTTTCTGACAAACAAGCAAATCTCTAATATGTACAAACAGGGCATAAGGAGAATGTTCAGTTTTTTAAAAACAGGTTTGCATGATTCTCGTATGCCTATTCCACACAGTGCCCGAACGCACTTCTTTTGGGCTATGAAAGCCCTCTTTGAGTCAACACTATAACCCATATTATTATGCCGTAGCGTAATATGGAAGCTATATATCCGTGGTATGCTTGCAATGCTACCTTCTCGCTAATGCATAGACGAATTTATTTATTTTTGTACATAAATTATTGATGTGATTTTTCCAGTGACAATGTTCATCAATAGTTATGCCTAGAAATGATGTAGCATTTACTATGTCAATTTTGTTATTGTCGTGATGTATATTTATATTTATTCTTTGAGATTTGTATGTACGAAATTGTATTGCTTATTTTTATTTATTTATTTATTATTTCGTACACACAGAGACAAATTACAGAGAAAACAATAAGGAGTACAAAAGTACAGGTTAGCTTATCTCTAGAAAGAGATTTCTTCCAGCAGACCATGGCGACAGGAAAACTCATTTAAAATTGTTATGGATAGACAAACGTGTACAAATGGAAATGTAAATGAGAGTTACATATTCAAAAATCGTAACAAACTAAAAACCCCTAAGTACATGTTTTACTTACAATCAAGTAAATTAATATTCTACAATAAGTACATAAACATATAGATAAACATAATAATACATACAATTAACAAAATATGAATAAATATATGTATACATGTAAACATAATGATGCAATGTAATTTAAGTAAAACTCAAAAGATGTTCTTTTAGCAGTCTTTTGAAAGAACCTACAGTGCCGCATTCGCGAAGGGATACAGGCAACTTGTTCCACAATTGAACAGCATGAACAGTAAAAGATTCACCATACATGCACGTGTTACAGGGAGGAGTAGTTAAATAAAAGTTATAGGCTGAGCGATGAGCTCGGCCAGAAGACGAAAGATATGTAAAACGTTCACGGAGATAGCTTGGAGAAGCGGGATAAAACAGTACATTGAAGAGGATGACCAGTATATGATAATTCCGCCGCAAACGTATAGGAAGCCATTTCAATTGTTTTCTGTAGTCAGATATATGATCATACTTACGTAGGCCGTATATGAAGCGAATGCAAACATTTTGAAGACGTTCGAGCCTATTTAAAAGTTCCTCCGTAGCGTCAAGATAACAACTACTAGCATAATCAATAAAAGGGAGCATAAGTGATTGAGCTAGTGTTATCCTGGTTCGAATGGGGAGGAAATTCTGTAGACGCTTCAGTGAGTGGAAAGCTGCAAAAACTTTTCGGCCTACCTGATTGACATGGTGGTCCCATGCAAGGTAACAGTCAAAAAAGACTCCCAGGTTCTTAACGGAAACAGCGTAATCAATTATTGTCCCATTGTACACCAACGGTGACAGGGGTGATGCACAGGCCTTTTTGTGCATAGCTTTACTACCAATGATAATGGCCTGAGATTTGACAGGATTAACAAGAAGGCCATAAGATTCAGCCCAAGTGCAAATCCGATCTAGATTTATATTCATATCAGATATGGCCAATTCAACATCGTCAGGTTTGAAGTGGATGTAGAGTTGCAGGTCGTCAGCATATAGGTGATAGTGAGCGGACAATTCCGAAGTAATGGCATTAATGAAGATGGAAAAAAGAAGAGGAGAAAGGACACCACCCTGAGGAACACCAGAAACAAGTTCACACCAGCTCGATGAAACACCGTCAGCACGAACACACTGTACGCGGCCTCTAAGATAAGAGTTAAACCAATCAATTGCATATGGTGATACGTTAAGCGACTGGAGGATAGCTAGGAGCACGTCAAAGTCAACCGAGTTAAATGCACTGCTGAAGTCTAATAGGGTAAGGAGTGTGAGTTGCTTATGCTCCATTGCATATCTAATGTCATCGGTAACTTTCAGCAATGCAGTAACAGTACTGTGTCCAGAACGAAACCCAGATTGGTAAGGGCTTAACAAATTGTTTCGGTTCAAGAACGCAGTCAGTTGACCATGGATAATGCTTTCTAGGACTTTGGAAAGGACCGGTAAGATGGAAATAGGGCGATACTGGGCGGGAGAGGAAGGGTGTAAAGTTTTCGGTAAAGGAATAACTAGTGCTTCCTTCCAAGCTGAAGGAAAGACATTAGTTGTGATGGAAAAATTTAGGATATGGGTAATGATAGGCAGCACAGAGTCAAGAGTAAGCTTGATCATCTTTAGACAGATCGCATCATTACCCACGGCATTTGAGGAAATGGAAAGTATAGCCTTCTTAACATCACACACTGAAACAGGAACAAAAATTAAAGGATCGCAAATAGGTCTAGAAGTACTACGATTTCGAAGCATTTCAAGAGTTGAGGATTTGGTATGAGCATGCAAACGAACGGGTGGCTCGGAAAAATGAGAATTTAACGATTCAAGATCTGTCACGATGGAAGAAGACTCAACAGACTTTCCGATACCCAGCGATCGTAGGAACTTCCATACATTAGCAGGATTAGAATCTTGTACGGTAGTATGAATGTGGCGCCTTTTTGCATCCCTACACATCCTGTTACAGCGATTTCGCAACTTTTTGTATTGATGTTAATTAAGCTCAGATTGACATTTCTTAAATTTACATTTAGCCCTATCGCGGAGTAGCATAGCCTGCCTTAAATCTGGAGTCAGCCAAGGAGCCGGTAGGTGTTTTACCTTGACTCGTCGAATAGGAGCATGCTTATCAAATATGTCAAGAACAACTTTATTAAAAGCAGATACTTTTTCGTCAATCGAGGGACATTGTTCCACTCGCGACCACTCAGCCCCAGCAGCATCCATGCTAAGAGCCTCAGAATTAATGTTCTTAAAACTTCGTAAGAAGAGATATTTTGGTTTGGTTTTAGGAGGACGCAAACGGTAAGAAAGGAAAATGAGATCATGATATGAGAAAGGAGCATTAAGTTGACCATGAGTAGAAACTTTAGAAACATCAGACACAATCATAAGGTCAAGAAGAGAATGAGTACTATGCGGAGCATAATGAGTAGCAGAGAGAGGTAAGATATGTAAATTTACAGAAGTTAGAATACTGGTTAGCTTAAAGGAATGCGAGTCTTTCTTTAAGAGACAAGTGTTGAAGTCACCAAGTAGTAGAGTATGATCATATTCTGGACAGAAACTATGAAGGAGTAGTTCGAGTGATGAGAAGTAATCAATTTCGCGTGACGGACTGTACAGTAGTCCTAGGAGCACTTTATTGTGGTGAATAATTACTTCAATAAAAAGATGTTCTGCTGACTTAGAGTAATCACCAGGGGACTTGCTTAAGATTTTGAAGGGAATACCTACCCTTAAATATATCGCCACTCCTCCACCGCCTTTACCAACACGGTCATTACGAATTAGTTTAAATGATGGTATGTTACACATGATTGATGGCAAGGAAGGTTTGAGGAAAGTTTCGGATACCAATATGGCATCAATGCGTTGGTCACTAAAGGAAGACAATAGATCTGCATAATGACTTATCAAGCTTTGGGCATTGATGTGGACGATATTGAAGTTGGGAACATGATTTTGAAAAGTTACAGATAGTTGATTAGGCAGTGATAGCGAATCAAAAGACCCGTCACTTGCACTGAGATATTCTTCATCAGAAGAACAGGAGATAAAGCTACTATTTAAATTGCACAGTGAATCCATAATACTACAATATAATAAAATAATATATAATTATAGTAATAACAAAAATATAAACTATCCCGCTATAGTTCAATAGCGCATAACCTGTTCGGTTACAAATACAGCTTAATTACACTCTGTCAGCCATACTAGTGTCAGAAATCCTGTGTAATTAAGAATCAGAAAGAATACTTTGTATCTCAAAGACACTATAGCTTTCATTAAAACCACACTTAAAAACAAAGCAATTAAAAATAAAAGAAAATTAAACAATAAAAGAAAAAACAAAATACTACGTTACTGCAGTAAACAATCATTTTCGAACGCACCCATGCTGAACTAGCCTAGTGCAGAAACTTTTTAGTAGGCAAAAGAACAGAGAAAAAAAACAAAATGTCACTGAGACTGTGAGACATTGACGTGACATTGACAAGGTAAAAATTTGACAACAGATAATTACTAAAATCAACACACACCGGCATTAATTTTATTACACAAAGTGCGGGTTAGTAAAAGCTAAAAAGGGATAGGTAATCACGGTTTTTATGAAAAGATTGTACTACCTACCATTGTTCGAAAATACGTAAAACACGGATAAATAAAGTAGGCACCTAGCTATCATTTCTTCATAGAACTTCCTTGTTGTTGTTGTTGCTTTCGCCGAGTCTGCATCTGCGGCTGAGCTTTGATGGTATTCTGGACCTCAGATACCTTTTTATTCAGCTTGCCGGAACCGCCAGCGAGTGCCTTCTGTGGAGACTTGCTCGACGGACTTGTGGAAGGCTTGGGCAACTTGCTAAAAAGCGGGGTCAGATCACGAAGACATTCAATCTTACGGCGAGAGTTGTCGGGGAGAAGAAGAATGATTTGGCCATCCATAGTCCAACAATTTCCTATCCCGAAGTGGTCCCGTGCTTTCATGAAGGCATCATGTCCGGCTTTAGTAAGGAACTCTGAGATTGTGATGCCAGTACCTTTCAAAGAGGTCTTCTGGTTCCACACTTCCCTGCGTGCTTCATATTTGGCTAGCCGCACGAGGATAGGCCTTGCCTTATCGCCTATTTTAGCCCCCAAACGATGACATACAGAGATCTGATTGGAAACATCCGGGGACAATTCCATTTTGCCGGTTAAGATGCCTGCGATAACTTCTGCCACATTCTCATTACTTGCCTCAGCTACTCCATGGAACAGTAGCACCTTTCTACGTGCAGCCATCTCATGTCGATCCAGCGCAACAGTCAGCAGCTCCATTTGGGCCTTGAGAACAGATAGAGACTTCCACATGAGAGTTTTAAAACCTTTTAACTCCTGTGTCAGTGTATCCATAGTATGAGTTGTAATTGGAGAACTTGACTGTGCCTGCTGCAACTTTTGCTTGTGTTCCTCCATTTGTGTAGTGAATAATTCACCAAGATCCGGCATGTTTTTGGACAGCTTACTATAGAGGTCCATGTTGCATGCACAGTTTCACTTTAAGGATGTTTGAGGTAAGGAAAATTAGTGTACTAATTAGGAGACAGAGTGTACTTGGGTAATTGCCTAATTATAACATTAGTTTAGGACTGTAAATATTTTATCTTTATAAAAATGTAAGAGTGAGTTTTTTTTTACTTGTTTACTTCTGTCTACCCGAAATTTTTTTTTGCTTTTGTTTTTGTTATATTAATATGTAAATTATTTTTAGTCATCCAGTTAATTATGTCAATAATAGTGCTATTTATGTCAGTCTCAAGGTGGGCAATATTTTTATTTTGAAAAAGTAAGGTGCAGTCATCAGCAAATAGAAAGCAGTCATGAAGAGTAGTGTCAGGAAGGTCATTTACATATAAAATAAAAAGTGGTGGGCCTAATACGCTTCCCTGAGGTACCCCATTATGTACTTGTCGGTATTTTGACGTAGTTGTTATTTTTATCAAGATGTGTTATTACTGTACATTGTTGCCTGTTTGTTAAGTAGCTCTCAAACCATTTATGTGCCATACCTCTGATGCCGTAGTCAAAGAGTTTTTTTAGCAAGATCATATGGTTAACATAGTCAAAAGCCTTTGACATGTCTAGGAATAAGGCTGTGGTCGGCATTTTATTATTTAGAGCTTCTGACACTTTTTTTATTAATGAAAAACAAGCCAGGGTTGTCGATTTTCCTGCTTGAAAACCGAACTGTTGTTTGTGTATCATGTTATGTTCTCCTATAAATGCGTATACACGTTTAGCTATTATTTTTTCAAATATTTTAGCCAATATAGGAATTAGCGTGATAGGTCGGTAGTTACCCAAATCATTATCATCACCTTTTTTTAACACTGGCTTAACGACTGAGAGCTTAAGCTTTTCAGGGAATGTTCCTGTTTCCATTGATAGATTAATAATATGAGATAAAGGGGTTTTAATTTTAGCAGAGCAAAGTTTAAGTATGTCAGTATTCACGCCGTCGTACCCCACTGATCTCGTATTTTTCAATTGCATGATAATTCGTTCAACTTCGCTGTCAGTAGTCGAGTATAATGTACAGAGATGTACTATGCAGCTATGCTGCGAGGATGGGCAAGCTAAGCTATAACGAAACTATTAAACCGGTTGCAATGATGCTATGCTATGAAACGGAGCAAGTAAGATGTGCTGCGAAGATGCGCCACCGCAAGGTAGCTGGGTGATGAAGATGCGCAACTTGGGTTATGCATTGACAGTTAAGAAGGCACGCGCAGCATGCGTCCATAGCACGCATCCACAGCACGCATCCATTTATGTGTCATATTAAAAACGTAGCTTAGTAGAAACCGTTTGCGCCAGACAACCACTTGTCATGGTCTTGAAGTAAGGATAAATATATCCCTGTATTACAAGGTACCAGACGAAATTAACCGGGGGCATCTCAGACCAGACCCGAACCAATTTAGAAAAGATCGTTCCCTAAATTGACTGGTAACCGAACCCAGGACTCTACGGAAGTCAAGGCGAGAAACCGTGCTACAGCGCACTATGCCAATCATGTGGTCGTTTCCACATGCTATGTGGACCAATGAATGTGATTGGTGGATTAAAAAAGGCATTCTCAGCAACGCAGCACATCTCTGGTGGAAAAGCAGCTAAGGTCGTAAAGCGCACTAACAGGTAGTCCAGGACAACGTACATTTCCTAGGTCAATCACAAAGTTCTCAGTTACATAATATTCTTCGCTAGCTTAACTATAACTTTACGTGTCTGTTCTGGTCCTTCCGTATAAAAAACTGGCAAGGTGTGAGTCGGACTCGCGCACCGAGGGTTCCGTACAAACCTGTAGGTATATTTATTAAAAATATTTTTATTGTATGATGTTACTAAAAATTTACGGTTTTAGCTATTCTTCCTTTATCTGTGCTATAAGACGTTGCTTCGTACCAATTTTCAAAATTCTGAGTTTACGGCAAGTACCCTGTAGGCTTTGATTCCCTTTCGAGTGTCGAAAATTTGCGGCATAAACGGCTGTATCTTTTGATTGCGTTGGCTTAGAAGTTTGATTTTTTCACAGCTCCAAGGGACAGTAAACTTGAGATCTTGATACAAATTCCAGCTTGATACCTCCACGAGTTCCTGACAAAAGGGTCTCGACAGACATACAGACGGGCGGACGGACAACAAAGTGATCCTATAAGGGTTCTGTTTTTTCCTTTCGAGGTACAAAACCCTAAAAATAGAAAAGATATAAATATAAATATGCGACGGACACAATTACTAGTCATGGTCTCGGAATAAGGATAAATATTAAGTATATGTGTTACGAGGTACCTGACAAGGAATTGAGCCAGGGGCGTCTTTCACCACACCCAGCCCCAAGCCAATTTAGAAAAGATCATTTCCTGAATAGATTCGACCAGGAATCGAACACGGGACACTGAAAGTCTAGGCGAGAAACAGCGCTACAGCGCACTACATCAATCGTGTCGTCTAAAAAGTCCCAGGGGATCCTGAAGTTCTAGAACATTCTTCACTAGCTCAACGGTTAGAGTTACCGTGTCTGTTCCGGTCCTCATAATAAGAAGGAATGAGTAATGGAAGCCGCGCGTAATCTATTTGATGTTGCCATTTATTCCGACTCGGTTTGTTATCTTGTGATTATGAATTTCGCCTGCACTCGGTTGCTTTGAGATGGTTGCTTTGACGGCGGTGTGGGGCGCCGCTAGCAGCGATTTTCTATCAGAATTTATTAACTTTTATCAAACCATCCTCCCGTTACCTCCAGTACATTGACACAATGCGCGGCACGAACCAGATAATTTAGCTACAGTTCTAAGCTACCGAGGTCATTAACATACCTGACGGCATTTTGTCTAGTTTATTTTTCGTTATAAACCAACGTTGTTTCATCAATATTTAAGAAAAGCGGCTTTCAAAAATTTGGCTTAAAAAAATGTTGGTGTGAAATTTAAGCCCCAGGTTTGACTCCCCTCTCGCACTGAGACCACCCCGCCCAAAGGTTCCGCCCGCCCAAACTCCGACTGAGGTCAAGTCTGTGATTAAATAGTTGAAATGCCCGCTGTTTTCCCTTTACAATTATCGTGTCTTTGTTTTTAGGAAACAGCAGTCGAGTCGGTGCTTTCAAATTGTATGTAGGCTTTGTAACGAGTCTTTAATCAAAAACATAAGATCTTCGTGTTCACATCTGGGCACTAGGATTATGTGAACTCAAACTGAGCTAGGCCTTAAGACTAGTGTCAAAAACTGATATTATATATCCGCAGATATTTTTAAATACATACGTATAATGATATTATCACCTAAATATGTATGCAAATGTTTAAAGTTCTCTTAAGTGGATTTTTTGCACCAGGGCCTATACCTCTGTGATTTCATAACATGTCATTTGGCCTGAATTAAAATTACAAAGAAGCACACCAAATTTAAATACCCTACGTGTATCCAATCTGAAATCCAGGTCTTATATACAATTTTGGGTAACAAGAAAAATGGAATGGTTTAGGTTAGTTTGGCTAAATGGGGTCAATTCCAAACAAATAATATATGATAAAGTGGATGAGGAATAATTTACACGACGAAAGGAATGTTTCAATCGGATCTGCGTATGGTGGAAAATTTTATCATCATTCAAATATCTTACTAATATTATAAATGCGAAAGTATGTGAGGATGTATGTATGTATGTGTGTGTGTATGTTTGTTACTCTTTCACGCAAAAACTACTGAACGGGTTTAGATGAAACTTTACAATAATACAGCTTATACATCAGAATAACACATAGGCTACAATTTATAAAGATTTTATGTTACAGAAATGAAGTTTATGCGGGCGAAGCCGCGGACGTGAAGCTAGTAAATTAATAAGCTTAAGAAATATATAATTATATTCGCTTCTTGGCTGAGATCAAAGTGTAGTACCTGTTCTTTACTGCTTAAATACAACGAATTGCTATTAATTTTCATCATGTCTAATAAAGCGTCGTGCAAAGCACCCCAAACTCGGATCGCGGATCGTATTTCCGACGCAGTGGTAGAGTCACATTATGTTTGTATACTGTTTATTTATCTATAATCATATTATTATAGTATTTATGTCTATCATTTAGTATATTTTTTTACTTTATAAAATTACTGCATAAGTCTATTTAAATAAAGATATTCGAGTTTGAGTATTATCTCGAGTTCAAATATGGCCAGAACCATCTTTGCATTCATTGTTGAATTTCCGACTAACTCTCCGATGATGGATAACATCGATAGAAACCAAATCCTCAATCATCCCGGATAATGGTGGTAGGCTCACCACCTGCCACGTGGGGCTCTGATACCATTGGTAAAAAGTGGGCTTCTGAGTGTTTCGTTCACCATGATGGCAACATCTGCTTGTTACCTACCTACTTTACGTACCTACGTTTGCGATCTCGTCGTGATGGTATGTTATGTTATCTTATCTCTATTACTTATAGCAAATTTGTTACCAAATATCAAATAAGTGGTGTTAATTTTAACAGTATTTACATATTGCAAGCGTGTTGATCAAGTTCAAACATGTAGGTATAATAAATTATTTCATTGAGACCCTGTGCTCTGGAAGGCACATATTAAATTTTTTGTCTCAGTTAATATCATACGTACATGGTAATCGTTAAAACAAGCCTTGTCAGAGTTCTGAATTTAGTGGCTTAATTAATCTTACACACCGAAAGATATGTGATATTTTTTTTATATAACCTTTTGCCTGTAATATTGTTACTGCGACTCGAAACCAACAAACTAGAAAGTTTTTTTTCTAAATTTTAAAAATGCGTTACCTTCAGGTCTCTCTTAAGTCGTAAAGGGTAATCCTTCCCCCAGCAGCATAACCTTCGTCATTTTCAAAAGTATTACTAACCTAAAGTGAACTCGGTCGCAATGATTAGTGTAGTATTACATTCCGAGTTAAAAAATTACATTAATTTACATTAAAACGCTCCATTATTTTAGTTCACAGCAGCAGCTTTAATCCACCCTGGGGTAAATGTATTGCTCTCAAGGTGCTCGATCGCACTGAGTGCAGTTTATTTTTTTAAACTTCACGGCTTTGGACTCGCTTCTTTTACCCAGACTAGTGGTGGGTTATGATGTTACTACGAGTATATCGATAATAGTTAAGGTAACATCTATATCCGCAAATTCTAAAATGCAACTCTAAGTAAGGCACCCTTGAAACTGATATCCTCACTTATACTCTACCCGTACTATGAATTTCCACCGATGTTAGTCGCTAGAGTTAGCGGTGACGTTTTTGTATAGGATATTATACGGTGCCTATAACGAATACGGATTCCTTACATGATCGAAAGTTGCTACGTCAGATGTCACGACAGCGAAAATGGGCCTTTCAATGTTAATGACATTAGATGTGTTAACCATTCGATGCAGTAACAGTTTGACATCGAGACATCCGCAGACGCGACATTCGATGTGGCGTACTATCGGTTTGAGAAACGTTTGACACAGCGTTTTTGTTGTCGCGACATACGACGGAGCAATTTTCATATTCATGTAGGGTACACCAAAAATAACATACGGTTTTCTACAGTTAACTATTATGGTTTACGTAAGGCTAACTTATGATAGAGACCATAAATTCAAAATGGTGTAATGCGCTAGTGCTTCTCCGCGGGTTTAAGGAACCGAGTGACAAAATTTATGAAATCATAATCATCATAATCATAAATCTTTATTGCTTCATGTAGTTTAACAAGTTATAAATTCTAAAAAGTAAAAACACATGACCCTGTTAGGGCACTGCAAAATTGAACAATCATATGACACAAAATTTTACACTATGCGAGAACAAACAACGATTTAAAATATTATCTTATCCAAATCTACTAATCTGAATAAATTTATACATCTTTATCATAATTATCTATCAAGTATTTGGAAATTACTCTTTATGACTATAATAGCATTTACATATTAGAAAACCCTTCAATTTTTTTTTATTTCTACTACACTTTTTTCTATTTCTTCCAAATGATTAGGTAAATACTATTGTACATTTTTGTGGACATATTAAGTGGTCCTTTTTTTTCAGTCAGGAAATGCATTTAGGCATTCCCAAGGCCCTGGGTTCGGGACACCTGGGATATGTGGCACTCGGAACTCCTGGGAAAACAGAGACCCCTACCCACTAAAACCTGACGGTGGTCATCTTCGGCGCAGACTGGAAGGGACCCGGGATCCCCAACGAGGGAGAGACTCCTCGCAGGACCCTTCGGCGCGCAAGGCCGCCTGGCAGCCAGCCTCGGGAGGAGCAAGCTCAACTCCAGTGCACAATAACACAGACCACTGTTTCCGAAGACACGCGTTACCGTCTTCCTCGGGATCGCAAACCGAAACACACGCAGGCCCCCCCGCGTGCGCATTGCGACCCCAAGGGCCCTTTTAGTCGCCTCTTACGACAGGCAGGGATACCTCGGTAGTATTCTCTTCCCCTAACCGCAGGGAACATATTAAGTGGTCCTTTTTTTTTAATTAACGTGGGGAAATCCTCATGGATACCTCGCCGCCCGGGGGAACGACGAGGTTATGTCGGACTTTTACCGACTAAAATCCCACGGTACTCGACCTCAACACTTCAGCGGCGAGGCGGGGTCCCTAAAAAGTTTCGCAACGCCCCGCCGCCAGTGCTTCCCCGTATTGGGGCCCCCTCCAGCCGACCCCCCAATGAAGGGTGGAGGCTACGGAAGTACCTGGAGCACACAGGTACTTCCGCCGTCGCGGTGAAAGCCGTGCATTGCGGGCAAAAGCACCCCCGTACTCAAGCCCGCTGGCTCTCACCGTACGCGGACCCTACTTAGTCCGCAACCACGATCCACCTAAAAGGTGGATCCGCTGCCGCATCTGGCGGTGCGGCCCCGCCGAGCCGCAGTGCACAGGGAGGGCCAGCCGCGGATCACTGACCCCCACCAAACGGTTGTGCACCGCGGCTCCCACCTCGCGCCCTAAGGCGCTGCGCCCGTGGGCGCCCCTTTAGGCGGGCAGTGGTAGGCACCATACCACCACCACGCCCGGCGGCAGGCAATGGGTGGGTGGGAAGTCCACCGCACTGCCATGACTGAGCCCTCTTAGCTTCCCGGTGGTTCCACCTGCCACCAGGCCCCCCCGCCACGACAAGGCGAAGGCTCATGGGGGGGATATTAAGTGGTCCTGAGCTAACTAATTGCAAGCTTATTAAATAGTGTTGCTAATCTGTTTTTATGTCTTAGGTATCATTCAATTTACTTGACTGTACAATTAACAACTACTTGAAACTAACGCCCGAATCCAGAAACGATACTCAAAGTTGGGCAAACCTCAAATACCTACCTGTCCCTTTCACATCTACTGACATGTGACATAGGACAGCATCAATTTGAAAGGTGCTCAACGTTTGATTGCCGTTTCTGGATTCGGGCGTACGTCAATAGAACAAGGGCGAAGATGTTGCCGATAGGTAAATTATACACATCACTAGTCTTCGTTAATACCACAGATGAAAAAGCTTTGTTATTATTCCTTGCGTTTGTCTTCGGGAGACATCCTTTGATCTTCTAGAAGATATCCTTTGCACCCGACTTAAAATAATAAGAGATAGTTTTTATTTACATTTTCTTACATCTAAATTTAATACAGAACTTCTTAATTTTTCAATGTTAAAAGAACATCGCTTATACTAACACACTTGATTAAACATTTTTTGAAATGGAAAACACACATCATACATTTTTACTTTATTTGCAACGAAGAAATGAAAATCAACATTTTTCATAGGACAAAAATTAATTGTTGATGTCAAATCCACACGCAACGTAAAACTTTCTTGTCTAATTTTCTATATTCCGGTTCTCTTCTGTATTATCTTTAGAGAATGAGGAATGGGAAACAATCCGCCGCGCTGTTAGAAGACCGCTTCAAAAAGATCAACGTCTTTTGAAAGCGGTCTTCTTAGCGGCCCTTAAAAGGCCCAAAAAGATGCAAATTTACAAACATACAAATACAATTTACATAATATACAAAAGTAAACAAATAATGTATACATTGTTTGCAATGTTACTAATTTTCACAAAGATCTTTTCACAGCTTAGGATATCAAAACTACGTACAGTACAGTACATGAGTTTAATGAATGGATTTCTCTATTTTAAAGTAACAATGACTAATAGTTGTTAGTAGTGCTTATACACTATGTTAGTAATAAAAATAAAGGAAAAACATGAAAAACAACCCCCCTTTTGTGGCCATTCCTGCAGCACTCCCCCCGAGATGGCACAAGAATGTTTCACATATGCAGTCCAATCTTCTCCATCCTCTTGACCGTATACAGCGGAGAGCCACTCGAATTGTCAGCGACCCTGTGATTTCCGACCGCTTAGATCCTTTGGCCCTACGGAGAGACGTTGTATCACTCTGCGTTTTCTACCGTCCTTACAATGGGAAGTGTTCAGAAGAATTGCATGATCTTATACCTGCCTCTGAATTTCATCATCGCACGACACGTCATAAGTCGAAATTCCATGCCCATCACCTGGATACATCCAAGATATGGAATGATCTTCCTGCGTCGGTATTTAAAAAGGATTAAGACATCGGAGCCTTCAAGAAGAGAGCGTATTCCTATTTAAAAGGCAAGCAACGCATCGGTGACACCTTAGGTGTTGCTGTTGTCCATAGGCGGAGGTGATCACTTTCCTTCAGGTGACCTTCCAGCTCGTTTGCTACCTATTACATAAAAAAAACAGCTAGCAATCAAATTCAAATGAAATATATTTTGGTTATTAATGTTTACGCAATGTTAGTACTGTCTGCTAAATGGAATTCACCAAGCTTCCTCCTAGTACAAGCAATGAGAATTCATGTTTTAGTTGGGGATATGGTTTTCAACAAATAAAAAGCTCCATTGAGGTTAGCTGGTTCATTTAACTTCTCGGATTAGTCATAGGTACTCGTACTTAGCGCTACGTAAATATTGCTAATAGCCGCTGCTTTGCAGGAATTATTATGAAATTTAATGTGAAATGGAGATGTTGACACTACACTCTTTATTAACTTTCTCGTTTTCGAAAAGTTAATACCTAAAGAGTTTTCTCGGTGTATTTTCCGTTTTCTTACCTAAACAGCTGAACTACCCACCCAAATTATGATTCTTGAAAAGTATAAATTACAGCTAGGATATTGCGGCTTGGAGGATGTGAAATAAAATGAATTCCAGGTTGAGTCATAGAATAAAGATTTACATCAATTTGATTTGATATCTGTGGCTAAAACGGGTAAGCCAAATCAAGCAGTTTTATTCTTGACAAAGTATTTACCATAGTGTCATATATTTCAATTTCTGAGTTCCCCCCATCGATTTCCAAAATTCTTGTTGAAGGGGAAAACCTCTGATCTTCATCTAGTTGTATAGTTACATTTTCCACATTTCATTTTAAAATGCCTTTAATTTAATTAAGTATAAACCATAACTATAAACGCAAGAGCTTCAACGTTGAAATGAAAACCGATTCGTTCCCAACTTCGAAAGAGCCATGAAAATGTAAGATAACACCGAAGGATTTTTTATGAGTTATTTTTTTAATTTACGGCTAATTTACATCCTTAGGGAAAGTTTCATTTGTAAGGTAAATTGCTTTAACGATTACGCTAACTCGAGTCGCGGGGGAGGAAATTAAATGTGGTCGTTTTAACAATTTATTTAGTGAGGCCCCGAATTTGTTTTTGTTAATTAGGCCGCTGTTTGAACCTGCGACCGGACAGATCCTCTATTTGAGGACAATATTGAAGCTTTGAAGTTTGTAATTGGTAATTTCCTTGAAATTATTCCGCGCCCAATCTTTGAAGTTATTGTCTTGTGGGTAAAAGTAACTGTTAAGAACAAAGGTCAAGAATTTTATATTGTATTTAGAAATGTTTTTTGGTGGGAGAAATTAGAATTAAATGTCACAACATTATGAAAAACTCATACTTACCTAATTGTTTGTCATGGATGGGGATTGAACCCACGACAATCAACGCCACATGTATATGTATTATTATTTATCATATTCAAACCATAACTAAAGTTTAAATATTGAATGTCGATCCGATTCTACTGCAATAAAGCAATATTGAATTTATTTTTTACAATCTGTCGCTACCATTGCACCAACAGGCCAGTCAAAATGAGGTGTTTAGGCCCGGATTAAACCTATCCTTCTTTATTCCATCTTTAAATCAAAATAAGTCAGGATTAGGGCAGCAATTTATAATGTTTAATAAATTAAAGTAAAGTTACATCCGCATTCATAAATTAGCTTTTAGAAATACCTAGCCTGGGATACTTCCTAGCTTTACCTTTATTGGGGAAAGAATTTTAAAAATCGGTCCAGAAGTTTCGGAGCCTATTCAATACAAACAAACAAGCAAATCGTTCCTCTTCATAATATTAGTACAGAAGTATGGCTTAACAAAACCTCTAAAATCTGAAATCTCTGATACGAATCTAACATGACAATACCTACCTATAATACCTGCAAACTCCCGATACGCTCCCAGAAGCACTTTTGTGGCGAATTTTCCCGTTCAGTGAATATTATTCAAAAGTGCAACGTGAGAAAACAAATATATTGGGGCAGAGGATTGTTGTCGCAAAGGATAGGCGATAGACGCATGCGCAGAACAGTGTACACTATTATACGCCTTAGTGGGCAAAGAATCATACATCAGAACGAACAGAACAAAACAATATCGTTAATATCTAATTTGGACCATGTACTGTACGTCTACCACGGGTTGCCACTTTAATTATACGTTATCGTTCGCGTAAAAAAATGTTTTGGGATTTGACATGACTAACCGTCGGGCGTAAACCTCGTCCGTTTGATTTCTCCTATTGTTCTTATATTTACGCGAACAATCTACACAGTACCTATTATAATACTTAACATTTAAGTGCTACGTTAATCCCGCTGGGGATCACCGCTACTACCTTGACCCGGCTAACGCTTGGGCTAGGAAGAATCCCTGCCTACCCGCAGCTGCGTTCAGACAGTGACTGAAGACCCTCACTTCCTTCGAGTGGAGCAACTCGTCCCAGAAGACCCTCGTCAGGCCAGTGTTCTAAATGTTATATCTCACCAGTGCTCGCGGAAACAGACGGTGTATTACACGCTAGTATTAGTACACAAGTGGTTTCATTGAACCCCACCCTGAATTCTGTGGTAAGGAGGGTATACATCCTACACCGAACCCTAGCCGCCGCAGTGGCTTAGTGCCGGCGTACCCCAAGGTGGCGTCTTGTCTCCTCTTCTTTTTGCTACTTTCATTAATTATATTTCCCAAAATCTATCTTCTTATACAAACGATTATATTCACCTTTATGCAGACGATCTCCAAATTTACTCCCAAGGAAGTCTTGTTGATCTGCCCAGAGTTATTAATACCATTAATGCTGACTTGAATCTTATTTCCAACTGGAGCAAGTCTTTTGGGCTCACTGTTAACCCTGCTAAAACGCAAGTAGTAATTGTGGGCAGTTCGTGGCTGATCTCTAGGGTTGACTGGGATGTTCTGCCTTCAGTTGTATTTGACGGTGTGGTAGTTCCTTTGAGTAAAACTGTCAAAAATCTAGGTGTTTGTATTGACAATACATTAACTTGGACAACCCAGGTTGGTCAGGTTAGCCGGAGAATCTTTGCTGCTGCAAGTTCACTAAGTAGGCTTCGTAATTTTTTGCCAATACCTACCAAAATTGCACTTGTCCAGGCCTTACTCCTTCCCATTTTCGACTACGCAGACTGCTGCTTTCTAGATCTTACTGAGAATCTTCTTGATAAACTTGAGCGGCTCCAGAATTTCTGCATCCGCATTATTTTTGGACTGCGAAAGTACGATCATGTCTCTGAGTACAGGTCTCAGCTCAACTGGCTTCCTATGCGTCTTCGTCGAGATTCTCACGTTCTTTTTCTCCTGTATAACATTTTATTTAACCTATTGTCGCCGCGTTATCTTAAGGAGCGGTTCCGATTTCTGCAACCACTACGAGGTCAGCCGATGCGGTCATCTAAGAAGCTTCGCCTTGCATTCCCTCCTCATTCGTCGCACTCCTACACACAGTCGTTCACTGTTAAATCTATTCGTCTCTGGAATACCCTACCTTTATTTATTAGAGAGTCAGAATCATTGTCTATTTTCAAAACAAGGATCAAAGCACATTTCCTCGCCCTTTAACGCTCCTGCTTAGTCTCCTAATCTCTCTCCTTCTTTTTACTTCTCTCTTTCTGTTTACTTATAATCTTTTTTTTCTTTTCCTGATCACTTTTTGTTATTCGTGGGCTGTTAGTTACGGATTCTATATTTTATTGTTATTTATTTGTCTTTTTATTGTTATTTTTTAAGTGAATCAATTGTTTTATTTTTATTTTTTCAGTTTCTTGTGCACTTGCTTACCCTTCCTGACATTTTCCTCTACTTGGGTTGTCTGGAAGAGATTGCTTTTAAGCAATAAGACCGCCTAATTGCTTCATCATAATCTTGTAATCCTAAGCTGTATTGTTTTATTTGATGTGCAATAAAGAATATTTATTTTATCTTATGACATGATAATGTCCAATCCCATATACAATTTTTCACGCGAATGATAACGTAAATTTAAAGTGGCAACTCGTGGTAGACGTACTGATGTATTAGTGTGAGAGTAGTTTGTTTAGATAATGTATACTTAGGTATGGGTAGACAGACAAGTTATTGGTAAAACCGCACCAATATTTTGGAAATATATAGATAAATAAAAGCAGGGCAAAAATGCTGAATATGCTTACACATTGCTCATGTAAACACAAAACAGCTAAACACGTAATCTGGTAAGAAATTTGGCACAACTACCAAGTATTTTGTCTTGAAAGTATGTAATGGAAATACATGACAACTGTCATGGTCCCTAACATCGGAATAGATATTAGTTAAGACTTCGAAACAGGGCAGACCGATATGTCTGCCAATAACATCTCACCCGCAAGTTAGTCCGCGATCATGGCAGTTACAACAGTGCCGAAATATCAAAAACCCGAAAACAAAAAGGTACATGGGAGAAATCCCGTAACTAATAACTACACTCGGTTCCAAAAATTAGGGGTCAGTCACAAAAATTAAAATACCTTCAGAACTGTAAAAGTTAGATCAATGAAATAAAAAACAGAATAAAGACTTATTATTTGCGCTTCTAATAACATATTATTTAAACTGGTTAATGAAAAAAAATTCATTAGAAAAACAAAATTTAAAAAATTGAAATTTTTGTTTCATGTCATTATGGATGCTTTCCATTTCTATTCCCTCACAAAAAAAATATCGTGAACGTCTTTCACGTGCATAATTATTATTCTGTGAGATAAAACATGGCAGTCACGCTAGAGGAATGTACCAGAATCCTAACTTTTTTGGAACTTGGGCGGAGCCAGCGTGAAACAGCCAGAAACCTTGGTGTATCTTTGTTGACTGTTCAGCGGGTAGTCCAGCGGTACCAAGAGACCGGATCACACCTTAGGAGACCAGGAAATGGCAGACCAAGATGCACAACGGCCAGGGAAGACAGACAACTGGTGGCCACAATGCCCAGAAATCGTTTTCAAACTGCTGTTGGTCTTAAGACTCACTTATTCGCTTTTGAGGTGGCAATTTAAGCGCTCAAACAGTAAGAAGAATCTTGCTGAAGAAAATTTGAAACCATTGAGGCCCGCAAATGGCCCCAAACTGGAACGGGGACATCGAATTGCAAGGCAGAGATACGTGCGCGAGCACCTAAACTAAATGCAGAGAGATCCTCAATGAACATGTAGGACCTTTCATGGACAGGATGGACCGGCATGGCATTTTAATGCATGATAATGCGCGTCCCCATACCGCCAGAATTGTACATGACTACCTTGAAGAGGTCGGCATCGAACTCATGCAGTGGCCTGCGCAAAGCCCGGACTTAAACCCCATCGAGCACGCCTGGAACGAGCTTCAAAGGCGTGAAAGGTCGAAACCCCCCACCAATCACGCTTCCCGAGCTCAAACAAACACTGGTGGAGGAATAGGAAGGTATGACCTCAGCACCGGCTCCGAAATTTGGTGTACAGCATGCCTAATCGCCTGGAAGCTGTCAGAAGAGCTCGTGGAGGCAATACAAAGTATTAAATGAAGAAAGTGATGAAAAACAGCAAAAAAACAATCTTAAAAAAATATTAATCTTAAGAAAAATAGATTAAAGTAGCGCCTTAAATTAGCCATGTTTAAGAAATGAAAACAAAACATCAGACGCACGTAACTTGTTTAAATAAAAAATAACTCGCACTCAACAGAATCAAACTCTGCAACCAAGTCGGTGACGAAGCTGGTCGAAATCAAAAGTTTAGTCAGTTTGGCAATTACGAAGGTCTCGTAACTTCAGGATACAACTTCAGCAAATTATATCTACAGTGGGAAGTTTCTTATTAACAACTTTGCATTGTAAACTAGGAACTTTTGGGGACAGCCTGCCCGAAAACCAACAATTACGCATCTTTCTCGACGAACGATTTAAGTCGGGCTGAGTTTGTAACTCGAATTACAGTAGCAATTTGTGCATTCTGATCACGATTATGTAGCGGAGTTTAGCCCTGGGGACTTGTGACACCATTCCATTACATTGTTACTGCTGTCAATCAATACCTCCTCGGCTTAGTACTGATTAGTATTATTAAGTCTTATAATGTGCCATCATCTTTAGCAACTGCAAAGGACGTCACAACTGGATCTCGTGCTTCCCTCGTGATCTTTTTAAAAAGCGACCTGTAACTTTATCCAAATACTATATATAACCCCCCAGCGCTCTTGCATCGCCGTCGGCAACATCTGGGGTGGGATGAACACTGACAGCCAGAGACACCGCAGGGCGACCTACCCGCAGGCGGGCCCCGTCGCTACCCGGACAATGTGCCTCCTGACTCAGGACTTAAGTTAAAAAACATATAGGTAGAAAACGACGTTCTGCATCAGAGGGCTTTTGTCGACATTTTAAAGGCTAATCAACAAGCGACACTCAAAGTCGGGCAAACTTCAAATTTATTTGTGACATGTGAATTTTAAGGTGCTATACTTTGACTGTCATTTCTGGATTCGGGCGCAAAAGTAACTTTCCAAACATTCAGCTTTGTGTAATGAAATCATGGTATTATCTTACTACAAAAGCTTGTAAACCCACACAAGTTTAAAAGAGTAACTACTGCGTTTCCCGCCGGGTCTGTAAGAATCAACTTCTACGACGCGGTAGTAGAGTCGCATTATGTTTGTATACTGTTAATTTATATATTCATATTATTATAGTATTTATGTCTATTTATTTATATATTTTTTGATTATTTAAAAGTACAGATTAAGTCTATTTAAATAAAGATATTTGAGTTTGAGTTTACACAATTTACTGATCCAAAGAACAACGAAGTTCTGAACTCGTGGATATTTGTAAGTACTTATATAAGTAGGTGTTTTAAAACATTACACAAAGCTTTTGCTACGGAAATGCATCTAGGCAGACCACGAACCCCTTCCCCCACGCACTCTATGACATCAGTTATGAATTTTTCATAGTGCGGCCTCAGCCCATGTGCTCGCTCGCGGTAATGCACGTTGTTTCGGCCCCGTCGGGGAATCGCGGTACGGCCGCCGCGTTCGACGCTAATGCGTTGCGGATTTTATTGACAATTATCCTCCCGTCGGGATACGCTCTCATTCCGTAAATGCACCCGTCGGCTTGGGAAGCGTTAGTTTGTTTATGAATCTGGATTAGGCGGATACGTAAAATACTGTTAGATATTGTATCGACTTAAATGCCGGTGCAGATTGTTCTATGTGGTTTTATTTATTGGTAATGTACTGTTTTCTGGTGTTCACGGGGACATTACTCTTCCGTTTAGGGCTACGACAGATAATATAATTTTGGCTACAACTGGCATATTTTTAAACAATTAAAAATTATTTTAAGGAATGATCAATAGACATTGTTTCAAAAACTCAATAAACTAGTTTCAAGATCCTGTACGTCTACCCCGAGTTGCCACTTTACATTTACGCAAACGATAACGTAAATTTTAAGTAGCAGGCAACTCGTGGTAGACGTACTGAGTAACCTTGTAAATATTATAATACGAGTAAGACGTTTTTTTTCCTGAACATAATAAAGGTAATAATAAATATTTTAGAGGGGTATATTAATATCTGAAGGGTACTGTCTTTTTATTTTAAGGGTAGGTTAATAAATCTAAAATCAAACAATATATTTGACACTAACGATAAATCATGTGGACGCTATGCATGTGACACTTCTAGTGTAAATTTTTCATTGTCAGTGTCCACATGCATAAAACTATTTGCAATATCCAATCTGATGTCAATATCGAGACTGCACCTCCCCAGGCAAGACTACCAGTGGTAGTATGAAGTTTTTAATTGCGGGGTTTGGCTTCGTCGATTCTCTCCATTTTCGGCCATGGCACAATGTTTCCGACAATTTAATTAATATACAGCTTCCTTTGTTTCAATAAACAGAAACACCTTAATAGCTTTATTAATTGAGATAGCAATTATGAAAAAGAACATTCAGGTAGAGTGCATGTTTTTTTAAACACAAATTAGTATGATCTCAAAGACCGAATGAATATCCTTGTGTTGCGATATATACCAGGTAAGGATTTAAGCCAGAGGCGTCTCCCAGCACATCCTATTATGTTCATGTAAATACTCGTACCTAATTTAAAAAAATAAGTTGTTACTGTTTGAGGTCGATTCTCGCTGTTACAAAACATGCTTTTTATTTTGACACCATTTTTTATTTTTATTTTTATTTTTATGCAAGTAAGTAATTCTTCTTTCTTTGCCCTCGCCTTATCCCGTTACGCGGGGTCGGCTTTCTTGATCTTGGGGCGCCATTTGCTTCGTTGGTAAGCAAGTAAGTAATTCTTGATTTTCATAAAATTCAGAAAATCCACATCCGAATCCGGATTCTCCAGATCTGTGACGAAATTAGTTCAGGAAATCCGGATTTTAACTAGGGCACGGATTTGCATTCCCTAATCATAGTGTCTCTGGAGCTATTGCGGTTATGAAATATGAAACAAATTCCAGACTTTATTTCAAAATGAACAACAGACAAAATTCAATCAACCAACACAAAGGTGAGTGAAACGAAGCTAACTAAAACTGTTTTTATCAATCGCCACACGCCCCGTTCAATTAACCGGAATGTAAATGAGCTATCAGCCAGCGAGCGCGTCTCCGTGAAGATACAATACAGCCTTATCGGGCCCACACACCCTTGTAGCCGGGAACAAAGGGGATTAGAGTGCGCTAGTGCTGCCACTTGAAGGGAAACTACGGGACAAAGATAGGGACAGCATTAATGATGAATAAACATACGAGTGAAGTAATTAGCCAATGTATTGTCTCGCTGGCAAAACCTTTCATCATTAAAAAATCATCGCAACACTTAATGAGTATTGGTTTATTAACCACGCTTCCAAAATGCGGGATAGGGACATCATTAATCTATAGTAATATTATAAAGAGAAAAGATTTTACTTTGATTATTTTAGCATTTTACAATGCTTGTTCTTCATATCTAAAGATAGAAAAACTGGAATCGAACCCGCTTTTTTTATGATCCGGGTGACTGCTCTAAACCACTGAGCTACGGAAACCTCAAGCGAACGAACGAGTCTTTCGCTTACGTTGCAAGCCATTAATGTTTTATTCCATCAATGTTTCAAGGCAGGTACCTTCCTATCTTTCTATCTTTAGATATGAGAAAAGATTTGTTTGTTTGTTTGTATTAAATAGGCTAAGAAACTACTGGACCGATTTAAAAACCGATTTAAAGACGACCGACTTGGTGTAATGGTTAAGAAGTTGGCTACTACACCAGAGGTCGCGGGTTCGATCCCCGCACAGTACAAACATTTGTGTGCATGAACATGTCTGTTTGTACTGGTCTGGGTGTCTCCTATGTATAATAAGTATGTATTTACAAAAGAAAATGTATTTAAGTATGTTTATCCGTTGTCTAGTATCCCATAATACAAGCTTTAATTAGCTTACTTTGGGGCTAGATGGCGCTGTGTGGAATAATGTCCAGGGATATTTATTATTTATTATTATTTATTTATTATAAAAACTCCTTCACCAATAAAAAGCTACATTATCAAGGAGTGACATTGACGTACAGCCGTTGACGGACAGCCAGTAATAAATAAAGAGATATTTAAAGTAATTAGCAATGAACTGTTCCACTGGCAGTGATGGCAATTGATGGGTTATGGCTTAAAAACTATGTTGGTCGAATAGTGGCCATAAAACCAAGGCTTTATAAAGAAAAATACGAACATACACTTGCCTGGTTAGGGATTGGAGCCTGAGACACATGGTTATCTGATCAAAAGCTTATCACACCACCACTAAGGCACTCATAAATGGCTATTAATATGTCTCAGACAGTTTGTTTTCACTTTACGTGACTGAGACGTAGAAATCTAACCAACAAAGCACGCGAACAAAATCTTTAACCATTGCGGCAACTGGCCAGTAAACAAAATAACAGTTATATATTTATGAACATTTTTTTCCATACAAAAACACATACAAACATTTGGTTAGTCTGAAATCCTATGTTAGGTTTATCTAGATGGTAAGTTTGAATTAATGAATGCATTTTTTTTTACTGTCCCTCAGCTGTCCCTGTATGTTGGGCCATCCTAACATAATCCTCATTCTTCCCTGCCCGATAGTTGACGCTATGTACAACAACCTTGATAAGTGTTGACACCGTTGGGCAAGGTGCGCCGCACAAACAGGGTTAGGAATCCGGGGCCCGAGCGGTTACGGGTTAATTATAATTATGAATCGTTGTGGGGATGAAATTGGTATCATTTGGATCAGGGCTTGAGGACTTGTTTATTACGAAGATAATATAATGCGCAGTGCTTATTTTTTTCAGTAATTATTGGGGTTTAACGCTGCATTGTAATAAAAAAAAGAAATCATGTTGGCAAGAGGTTACTGCTGAGTTTATTCCTTTTTCCATCAGAAACAACTGTCTGATTTTGGGTCAGATTATATTTAGGCAGGTAATTTCATTATGGTTTTAATATGATCACCTTTAAATCTGTAACGTCACTATATGGTTCACATAATATAGCTCAAAATCACTCAACAAACCATGTTGAAGGCTTTTGCTAGGTGTTTCACTACGTGACTGAATAAGAAATAAGTCTTTCTATTCCTAATATTATAAATTCGAAAGCTTGTGAGTATGTATGTGTGTTTGTTACTCTTTCACGCAAAAACGACTAAACGGATTAAGATGAAACCTTACAGTAATACAGCTTATACATCAGAATAACACGAGCTACAATTTATAAAGATTCTATGTAATTTGATGAAAATCACGCGGGCGAAGCCGCGGGCGAAAAGCTAGTTAAAAATTAATCAACCGACATATCCCACGAGGTAGGTTGAAGTGAGTAATGGACAGTTTTTTTTTAATAACAGAGATCAATTAAAACATACACAGCGCGGGACGCCCACCAATGCGAGGTGGACAAAGCTGATCATGAGCGCATTATGGTGTCTTAAAAATTAATACAACTAAACGGCCCCCCTTCCACACCGAATCAGTGCGTTTTCGTTTCGGTACCGCCTCTGCACCGAATTTGTACAGTATGTTCACCGAGCGCATGTAATCAAATGAGAGTTTTCAGACCTAGGCGTGTCTGTACAGTTTTTTTGAGAGGCCGGCCTCCCCCGTCTTACCCCTCTACCAGCGCAGCCGCGCGCCTCCCTCGCACCAATCACAACACCAGAACAATGTCGTACCGAAAACATCCAAAGTTAGTCAGGAAATGTTTTTTAGCAGAAAATCTGTACAGATTCGGTGCAGAGGCGGTATCGTAATGAAAACACACCGATCCTGTTAGCAAAAGGTCTACAGCGTAAACTATAAATAAATTGGTTTCTTTCTTATACGCTTAACAAAACGAAAGATTGATTGTTCCGTTCAAGAGAACAGGAATCGCCACCATGCCTCTGAAAACTCATGTCTGTTATAGTCGTGAGTGTATGCCATGTTAAGTGAATAATGTAAATTATTTTAGATCCGATTAGTCTACCAAAGTAGTTTAGATCCGAATCCTCTCTGCTGTAACAGACTGTTTATAGAGACCATATTGGTTTTCTAACAAACTAATTGAACCGCAACCGGAAATTCCGGCTTTTGAAAAATCTATCACGAGTTTAAAAACTTTTTCTAAAGCATTTGCTTGTTACATAATACCGAGCAAAAACTGTCTGCGTTAAAAAAACGTTTCGTTCGAGTCAAAAGGCGGTTGTTTTTACGAGAGACGAAGATTAATGCGGGAATCGGCACAGGTACCACCGCCTTGTGTCTTCTGACACACCGGGACACCCAAGAAACAAGAAAAAACAGTTTATGAAAGAGTATTGTTAAAACTATTACAGCACGAAACTAGTATTCCAAGAAAAAAATAGATATTAGTTTATCTATAAACCAACTAAATGTCTTTTGTTTTATAATAGATTTTAGGCATGTATGATCCGTAGTATTGTATTTTAAGTGGTTATCTAACTTGTTGTATAAAAATAATTAAATTATTTTGTTGCTAATGTATTTATACTGAGTCTTCTACTCGTCAGGAAGACATCGCTCTGTAGCCGTAAGACAGTCCAAAATTTAAATAAACCTGAGTGATAAATCGCTGTACTAACATAACATGAGATAAATAACACATAATGTACACTAAGAGAAAATATTTACAGGTAAGATATCTTTTGTTGCAAATTAAAATTGAAGTGGTCCTATTTATAAAAGCAATCTTTTCCAGGCAACCTAAAGGTAAAAATAACATTATGTTTCTTGGGCTAGGCGAACAGAAAGAGTTTCTGTCACTTAAATTACGATAGTTGAATTCAAATTGTTTTTTTTTTTTTTTTATACTACGTCGGTGACAATCAAGCACGCGGACCGCCTGATGGTAAGCGGTTATCGCGGCCTATGGACGCGTGCAACACCAGGGGTATCACTCGCGCGTTGTGGACCCTGTAAAAACCTTTTCAAACCCCTCTTGAAGAACTCCATACTATAACTCATCGGGAAAACCTCGGCAGGGAGTTCATTCCACAATTTAAGCGTCCTCGGAAGGAAACATCTCTGAAACCGAATTGTACGAGATCATTGCGGATTCAGAGTGTGAGGATGAATGCCCTGTCGGTGGCGAGCGGTGCGGTGATGAAATGTAGCCGTGGGCATCATATCAAACAGTTCTTCAGAACAAAACCCGTTGTACAAGCGGTAGAACACGCATAAGGAGGCGAAGTCTCTCCTCAGACTTAACGGCTCTAAACCCCTTGTCAGTTTGGGATCGTCGACATTTCAGGCTCCATTTATAATCACTAGGAGCGCTGTACTAACATCCCATACAAAAACGTGAAGGTCTCTCTCATGGTAGACATACAGCACTTCGGCTTGCAGCCCGTGTGATCCCAAGTTTAGCCTTACCGTTGGGTCCTTATACGTTAACCGAAGCGTGATCTTCCGAGTGTTTCGTTCACAAGCGAAGCAGTCATTTGCCTCTGTCTACCGGTTTCGAATACTCGTGAGTTTATGTTATTATTAGTGTATGTTCTAACAATTTAAAACTTGAGAACAAACTCTAAGGCTCGTATTCTAGAATCGTACTCAAGCACTGATCTGTACTTGACTAGAGATCTCAAAACGTCAGTTCATACAAAAACGTCACTCAGATCTATACTCAAGTACAGATTTTATTATAGAATACGGGCCTAAGTGTGGACAGACCTTGTCTTCCTAAGTGACGTGCTAGCTTGTAGAATTGCACGGCGCCGCTCACAAAGGATCGGCAGCTGCTGTTTACTGAGGTAAGGAGGTGGTATGATGCACATGGCACGAATTTTAATAAGAACAGCGTGCAAGCTAACGGTATTGGCACGAAACCTTCAATACGGATTAAACAATAACTCGATCAACGATTATAAGTTTTTGTGAGTGACCGTCGTGGCCTAGTGGTTAAGCAGTCCAACTCAGATTGCGGATTGTGTGGTCCCGAGTTCAAATCTGGCCATAACCAAAATCTTTGTGTTCGTTGTTTAATTTCCGACTCTCCGGTGATGGAAAACATCGATAAGAAACCCAATCAACCCGGATAGCGGCGGAAGGCTCACCAGCTACTACGTTGGGTTCTAATATCATTGGTGAAAAGTGGGCTTCTGAGTGTTCCGTTCTCCATGACGGCAACAGTCACTCGCCTCTGACTACCACGTTTGGGATAAAGTCGTGATTGTATGTATGTATGTTGAGTGATAGCGGGCTACTGCTTTATTTTAACGACATATCTCGGGAGCAAGAACGTCTCACCCCAAAATAAACAAAACTGGATTGTTAGTTCTCAGAGGCTGAAACAGGTAGGTGGAGTATTCAGCTTTAATTTATGCGTCGCGTAGGATGATAACAAAAGACGGATTTTCGCGAAAATCCTAGGACGTTCGCGAAACGCCGGATAATAGGAATCTGACAACTATTATTGCTAGTATCCTGGTTATTTTCAGGATAATCGCGAGAATCCGGCTCCTTCCAGGACGATTAGAAACTTAAGCTCTGATTGCCTAATCAAACAGTCTCATGACTGAAGTATCTTTTCTGATTGGTGCAAATAACGCAGCCACTTCAGCCGATTCACTCATTGCATTGGTACATAAAAATACCTATTGAACAACCTTAAGACGTTGTAGTTTTAGTTCACGCAAAAATAACGTTTTGATGTTAATAAAAGACCGCAGCAAATTTTGAAAGCAACAAAAGACGAAGCAAATGTGTACGTAACTTTTGAACAATCAAAGGGGAGGGAATCGTGAACGTAACTTTTGACCAATCAACGCATTCGTCAGTCCATGACATCTCTATCAGCTTTCAGAACGTGATTGCTTATTCTCGATCATCCTAGGAAGCGCCAGATTTTCGCGATCATCGTGAAAATTATCAGGATAAAAGCGATATTAAATGTCAGATTCCTATTATCCGGCATTTGCAATCGCTCTAGGATTTTCGCGTAAATCCGGCTCTCCCTATTATCCTACGACATATTATAAGCAATGACTAGCAATAGTTTCCTTGATAAATACCTGTACTGAGAACGAACTTTGATGTAATCCTATGCCTATTGACATCTACCACACATACATACAAGTTTGGATTTTTATATTTTTATCCAAATGGAATAACCAGAAAGAGTAAAAATGTACCCTTAACAAAAATTTATGATAGAAATATAAACCCATGACCATTTTCATACATTGTTGGTGGCATACATACAAGCCTGCTAAGCGCCTGACGGCGTCATTTGTAGCTGTCACCAGGCTAGGAAGTGATGGATTTATTGGTAGGTTTTAAAAATACTATTGTCAAATAACGATAGCCAACTGGAGGAAAACAGTACGTCTACCACGAGTTGCTACTTTAAGTTTACATTATCGGTCGCGTAAAAAAATGTATTGGGGTTTGACATTGTCATGTCATAGCATGTGTCCAACCAGTACAATTTTTTCACGCGAACGATAACGTAAATTTAAATTTGCAACTCGTGGTAGACGTACTGGTCAGCATCGCTTTACCTAATTTTGAGTGACACATACCTTGAACTATGTGCAAATTATCTGTCGGCTTGTCCTGTAGGCATCCGTTTAGACCACTGTTTACGGACCATTGATTGCAAACGCTATGAATAGTTAGAGAGGCTTATGATTATGACAATTACGCATTGCCTGCGGCAAATGACAAGATCGAAACAAACCACAGGGTCGGACTCGACATTTTCTGGCAACTCCGAAAACATAGAATTGAATATTGTAGTAGTATTTGTGGACAACTAACACTGATATATTTATACCAATAGTGTTAAAAGGAAGGATTTGTATCCAACAAATAAACTCAAAAACGACTGTACTGATATTAAAAATCGTTCACCAATATAACGCTACATTATCAGCGAATAAAAGGCTATGTTTTTATTTTTAGGCTTTATTTTGACAGTATTTTTCCTGATTAAATTAAATATACTGTAAATTAAATTTAAATTTAATATATATGCGTAAAGCTAGTGTTGTATAAACTTTCGTTAATTCTAGGGTCTGGGTGTTATTATCTATTATCTATAATCAATGTCTGACACCGACAACACACTAAGTGCTTAGTTTGCGGCCGGATGATCTTGGCGTAACCTATCCCAAGTTTTTATTTATTTCTGAGGACTTGAATAAAACAGGGGTATGAGTCCAACCCTGCGTGGCGACGAATCGAGAGATGTTATTAATGTGTGTCCATTACCCGCGGGCGTTTATACTAGATACATTAATGTGGACCGTCGGCAGCTGCAGGTAGCTGTCCAAGAAGTGTAGAGAAATGTAAACCTTGCTACTTGTATATAACGTGGAGATATAGTGACATCGTGGCATACTAGCCGCCATCGCCATGGGTCGTAACAGAATTAATTGGGGTTTTGATTTTATTTTGGTTCTATTACAATACTGTAGGAAAAAGGCTGGCCAAAAGCCTCTTCTCTATCATAGGAATCAAGTCAACCCAACCGGAGTCAAGTCGAGCCGAGCTCTCTTTCAGCCACAGGAGCGTACGCTGCCACTCAAAATGTGAAACACTAGACCAAATTGTTACTACTTATTTATACCACCTAGTAGTCTTTTCAACGCAAAAGGTAAGAGAACTCTAAACTCATTTGGTTGGTGTATAGCCCGTTAAGTGTCAGCGATTTGATTTGATTTGATTTAATAAAGTGTAATGGAAATTTAGAATGTTTAATGTATGTGTTTGAGTAAATTCGTTTTGTGTGTCACTGTATGTTGAATTTGATTAAAATGAAATGACATATTTTGTAATTTATTTATTAATTAATATGATTATAATAACACACAAGATAATATGTATTGTATTTTATAAGAACTTATGAATTTTATATGTAACATTTGCATGCCTGTTTTGGTGAATTGTGCGGAATTTGCTATTTATACCAACTATTGTACCACTTTTCGAGCGAATAAATGAATTTGAATTTGAATTTGAAACACACGGGTGTTCCTAAGAAAACCCCTAAGAAAAAAATTGGCAAACAATGGCACACAATGCAAAAACCAGAACAATAGAAACACGAGACGGGATAATCAACCTTTTGCGCGGCCTGCTACACTGGGCCAATGTAATTACGGCCACTAGACGCAGCGACTAGTCGTTGAGCTGGGCCACTGGATACAGACACCAAACGGGACGGCTAGTGGCTGAGGTTAAGCCACTAAGCCGCCACTAAACGCAGGCTCGGTGACGTTGGCCAACGTGTGTGGGAAACGGACTACTTACTAAACAAGTCAAAGGCAAAAAGCAAGTACCCTCCAGGCTCAGTATTGAGGAAGCGGTTTTCACCCGCGCCCTCCCTCACCGCACCTCTACCGTAGCTTGTGGTGGTCACGCTTGTTGCCGCGACTGTGACCCAATGTGCGGCAGCAATTCAAAAACAAAAGCTGCTAAATGCACGTTCTCAAGAGCGAGTCACGTTACGCCGGAACAATAAATATAATAAGCAGACAGTTTTATGCGCGAAACAAATTGCCTAAACACGGTCCAAATTAAAACTTGCCTTCATTACCTATAAATCACCACCTAAATCAGCCCTTAGTATTACAACGGTAATTTTTAATGTTCGGCGAAGCAACTGGGGGCTCGTTAATGGGGTCTGTAAAACATTTCAGTTTTATGGAAACCCCTCGATGTCGAACCTATGTCGGTGAAGGCGAAGGCGTTGCGTTTAGCTAGGACTTCGAAATTAGGTATTTTCGCGGACGCTGGCGGCTGTCATAAGTGTAAATCTTGACTTTATGTTTTTTACTAGAGTCGACATTGTGATTGATGCAGTATAAACATTATCATCAAAAATTATAGAACAAGCCATGTCCAAAAAACTATACTCTTTTACTGAAAAATATAAAATCTTGAATGAAAACCAAAATGGCTCCAGGAAGAATAGATCTACTTCTCTCGCAGTAGACAAAGAAAAAATTTGAAGTCTTCTACTTTTTAAAAAACAAAAAAAATAAATTTTTAGGTCCGAAATTCTCAGAAATTCAGAAAAAAAATCATAACTCGAAAACTATGAACAATCGCAGAAAATACATGGGGATGATTCGGGTATCCCATGGGGTGCTCTTTCTGTGCGCTTCCGCTTGACACTTCTTTTTGGGACACCCTGTATAAATATGTACAAAATATACTTAATACCTTAAACAATAAACAATAAGCAATTGGACTGTTACTTGATCTCAATAAAGTATATAGAGTGCGTTTTGATATGTTGCTGGATAAACTATATAAAATAGGAGTAAGAGGTACAATACATAATTGGTTTCGATCTTATCTTGTGAACCGTTACCAGTTACTTGAAGAAGAACATACTTATTTCACTACCGGGAAAATCAAATGTACAAGATCTGAAGGAAATAAAATAAAAAAAAATCTGAAAAGTACCACGTTATTAGGCATAGAAATAGACAATAATCTAAACTGGAAGTCGCACGTACAAATAGTAACTAAAAAAAACCTCTTTTATTTATGCCCTACCGGCATATTATGCATATGGCCACTCTTGGCTCACGTATGGCATAATTTTGTGGGGTAATAGTACTGCTATACATGAAGTGTGCATACAGCAAAAATATGTATTAGAATTATCAGTAATATAAATCAAATGACTTCGTGTAGACCGTACTTCAGAGAACTGTCAATTTTAACAATAACATGTTTATATATATATTAGAATCTATTATATATATAAACATGTTATTATTATATTATGTTTGCATCAAATACCTTCAACTCTGTTGAATAATTATTGTACGCCCATAGAGGTAGGTCACAGTTGAACAATTAAGACACTTTTGTTAACATCTGTAATCTGTATATACCTGTGTTCCACAATAAAGCATGATTTGATTTGATTTGATTTGATTTGATTTGATTTTAGAATCGTGTAAATTTGTCAAAACTCACATGTATTTATACTCACCAAACACTTATATAAAACGCAATGACAGGTATAAAAACCAACTACATCTTCCCCCAGGTGAAACTCTCCAATTAGTAAGATCAGGCCCCCACTGGATGTCCATACGCATATATAACCATATTCCGAACTTCATCAAGGATATAGATAAGCCTAAATATTTCATCAATAGACTAAAGGCATAACTGGACTGGCCTGTTGGCGCAATGGCAGCGATCCTGTCTTTAGCGCCGGAAGTCGTGGGTTCGACCCCCACCCATGACAAATATTTGTGTGACGAACATGTGTATTTGTTGTGTGTCTGGGTGTTATTATCTATTTAAGTATGTATTTAGAAATATTTAAGTATGTTTATCAGTCTCTGACGCCCATAATACAAGCTCTGCTTAGTTTGGGGTCAGATGATCTTGGTGTAAATTGTCCCAGATATTTATTTATTTATTTATCTTCTGCAAAAGGCATATTACGGGCTATGCGAATTTTTCGCAGACGAATAGCTTATTTGTGAATCTCTTTTTTAGTTTTTTAGTTTTAACATAGTGGCGTCAACTATGCGTATATTGGCAGTGCCCTTACAGGGTGCCATATAAACATGTTATTGTTAAAATTTTGCCATACGTGAGCCAAGAGTGGCCATATGCATAATATGCCGTAAGGGCATAAATATGTTGGGTACTTTCCTTTACGTTCCTTTGAGGCTTGCGTGGGGCCGAAGCCAACACGCAGAGGCCTTTTTGGTACCATTTAATCTACTTTGTTATGTGTACATCTGCTGAGTTTTGTCTTTAGAAAAATATTGATAATCTACCTAAAGACAACACCCAGATGCAAGGACTATTGCAAAAATATTAAAAAGTAAAAACTGAGCTATGGAGGTGAATTGTTTGGTGGACTTGTATACGGGCTATTGCTTGAGACAACGGACGTCTCAATGTATTTATCCTGGAAGACGGTGACTAGCCACCCACTAAATAGGCCACTCAAACGTGCTGACGCATAGGGTCAGCAAAAGCAGCAACATGGTCGTGAGCGGCTCAGGGTGTCGAGAGGTGTACACCGCTTTTTACGGGGTGGATAAACTACCCCACCAACTCGCGACTTATGCATCTTTCACTTCCACCCTGCGAGCATTTCGCTCTAACACCCTACTCTGGACGGCCAGTGAAGGCAAGCCAGAGGTGAGAGTCCTGCGGGCCCCGCTGGGGTCCACAAGACTGGCTAAGGCAAGCGGATGCGGAGGGAGGGCCTGACCGACTCTCGGGGGAACTCGGGTCCGTGGTGTCACCACACACACACACACCAACAGCGCTACACACCAACAGCTCGCCACACCACAAGCTGCCCTATTATAAGTATCCCATGCCCTACCACGAGTTAACCTCAAGTAAAATCAAAATCAAAATCAAAATATCTTTATTGGATAATGTAGGTAGGTATGTTTACAAAGTTGATAAGTGGTTGATGTTGTTCAGCTACATTGAGCCAATTTGGCATGCAACATTGTTTTAATTTAGGTATGAAATATATATTATTACATCAAGTTCCATTCAATAATAATTAAATAACAATAATAATACATTAATTGAGGATCATTACAATACAATAAAAATTAAACACTTAATGATATTACTATGGTAAACTACGGTAGTTAACTTAAGTAACTTATACAAGTACGACATACGCCATACGCCATTGAAGTAGCTATACTATTCACTAGAGAAATAAATCCTGTATAAAACTTGACAACAGACGCTAGGAACTGTCATCGACGTAAACTCATGGTAGAGTACCTACAGGCCGCCTGCAAGAAGCTGCTATAGAGATCTACTGGAGCGAGGAGAAAGACTTAACATAACATACCTACACGACTATATTCATAACGGGGTAGTAAGAGGCAAGTTGCCGTCATGGTGAACGGGACACTCTTCTTCTTATCGTGTCGAGTGGCAACACTACACTACGTGCGACCAGAATTCCGCCACATGCACGGTATTGTTGCTGGCACTCATGAGTTCCTCATATGTGCAACTAGCCAGGCACGCAGGGCACAGTAAAAGGTGACTCATGTTTTCTGGGGAAACGCCACACTCGCATTCATTGTTAGCGCTGTCGATGGAGCCCCATCTACACAGGCTGTCCTTGCAGCGGCTGACCTGGGTCCGCAGTCTGTTTAAGGATTTCCAGGTCGACCATGGCAGCTTATAGCCAGAAGGGAGGCTCTCAGCAGGTGCGACGAATGAGGTGAAAGGTTTTTGCTTCTGCCACAAGTCTAGTCTGGCTTGAGGTGGGTTGCCAGAAACTGGGCAGGCGGAAGTAAAAAAGCTGTTCTGGCTCCTTAGTCACTGTGGTACGTCGGAGTAGCCATGCAGGGGGTGACCAGGGTCCTGATCAGATTTAGCTCTCTCAGTAGAACTAGCAACTGCTCGGCGGACTGCGGGTAGAGCAATTCCAGCCAGCGGATACAGCATATTTACCGGGATCGGCTTGAGGCAGCCTGTGATTATTCGGCAAGTTTCATTCAATGAGATTTGTCTTATACAACACCCAGGTACTCAGGCTTACTACAGTGATCGATTGGCTCTACCCAAGTAATTTTGAGGGTCCGGTTTGCTTGGTGATTTTGCAGATGGAAGGCGCAAAATGGTGTCTTGGAGGCATTCCGTCTTAACGCGTTTTCCTCGTAGTACCTTTGGAAATCCCGCAGCGCCAGCGTCAGACATTTCTCTACTTAATCGAAGGAAGGGAACTGTGAGGGCAAGGCAAAGTCATATATATAAATGGATAGAAAGGTATTTGGAGCAGAAGGCTGGTCGTTCGTGTATATAAACTCAAACTCAAACTCAAATAACTTTATTCAAATAGACTGTATCAGTACTTTCAAATCGTCAAATTTACAGCAAAATATACTAAATAATAGACATAAATACCATAATAATATGGATATGTAAATAAACAGTATACAGACATAATGTGACTCTACCACCGCGTCGGAGTTGTTTCTTGCTGAGAAGACCCGGCGAGAAACTCAGCAGTTACTCTTTTAAACTTGTTTTGGGTTTACAACAGGCGTTAGTAAAGTACAAGCAGTGTGTCATTTTGATACAAATAAACCTAAAAGAATATAAAACAAGGAGAAAAAACCAACCATGAAAGAATATAATATCAAAAATTCATTAAAACAATTCAAAAAGAAAAATTGTTAGTCAGTACATACTAGGTACCTATTAACTCTTACAATAAAACATCTGTTACAATAGAGCTATTTAATCCCGCATCGAGCAGAGCGCTTGTACCCAGGCATTTTTATCTATAAGGACAAAAGACTATTTTTGTAATATAATAGACCTTTTTTAATAAAGCTGTTATGATGTGATTTTTGAATCTATGTAAAGGTAACTCACAAATGGTTTTTGGAATTTTGTTGTAATAATGTATACCTTGCCCCATAAAGGATCCTAAAACTTTTTGTAACCTAAAGAGTGGAAGTGCAATTTTATCCTTATTCCTAGTGTTTCTGCAATGTATGTCACTGTGTTTACCATCGAGACCAATATTTTTTCTGACCAAAACAATGCAATTGTAAATGTATTGTGACGCTACAGTGAGGATACCAATTTCCTTAAAAATCTCCCTAAGTGAAGCCCGTGCACGAAGCTTATAGATGGATCTGATAGCTCGCTTCTGGAGGATAAAGATGGTTTGTATATCCGCCGCTTGACCCCAAAGTACAATGCCGTAAGACATTACACTATGGAAATAACTAAAATAAACTGAACGAGCAGTATCAACATCTGTTAATAACCTAATTTTTCTCACTGCAAATGCAGCCGAACTAAGTCTGCCTGAGAGAGCTATTATATGAGGGTTCCATTGCAGTTTTGAATGTAGTGTGATTCCAAGAAAAACTGTTGTATCTACAAGCTTTATAGTATTACCATACATTTTTAGACTAATGGGGTTATCTTTAACATTAGGCAACTTAAAATTAATACATTTAGTATTTTTTGCATTAAGCTGTAGATTATTTACTGTGAACCATTGTAAAACCTTTGAAAGTGCGTCATTAACATCATCAAAAAGGTTTTTATTTCTGTCAGTTTTAAAAACTAAAGATGTATCGTCAGCAAACAATACAACATCACAAATATCTTTTAAGTAAAAAGGTAAATCATTTATATTAGAACGGCCTCTCGTGAATCCATATTGTTCACTGTGTAAGAGATTATTCTCATAAAAATGGCTTCATAGTTGTTCTTGAATGATTTTTTCAAAGATCTTACTTAGAGCTGGTAGGATTGAAACAGGCCTAAAGTTACCTGGGTCTTGTTTGTTGCCTGATTTAAAAAGTGGTACAACCCTACTGTGTTTCATTAAGTTTGGAAAAACACCTTCATCAACACAATCATTGAATATTACGGCTAAAATCACGTCAATAATTATGTGGCTAACAATTTTGACTGATATACCCCAAAGATCAGCGGTATCTTTTGAATTAATTAATCTGAATGCTTTTAATATATCTAGTGACTCAACATGTTTAAATTTAAAGAATACACTGCATATATTGAATAGTATAGGTGCAAGCACGCTTCCTTGGGGCAATCCATTTTTTTGCGATCACCATCTGCTCTTTTCCGATAGGAGGTGAACTTGGAAACGACGGTCGCTCAGTAGCTCCCTTAGTATGTTGACGAGGTTTTGGTCTGCCATACCCACCCACCTTCCCAAGGAGCCTATTGATGTTCACGGTGTCATAAGCTGCCGACAAATCGACAAACACCACTCCAGTCCCCAGACCAGCTTCATATCTGTCTTCAAAATTGCTTGAGGATTTGGCTACAGCAAAACTTTCCCGGTCTAAAGTGTGCTTGATCTAGAGTCAATTCTGGGTCTATAAGATGTGTAAGACGGTTCAGGAGCGTTCGTTTGAACAGTTTAAGGCTGTGGCACAGGAGAGAGATGGGCCTATAACTCTTAGGGTCGTCTGCTGATTTACCAGGCTTTAACGGAACACTCAGAAGCCCACATTTCACTAATATGGTATTAGAACCCAACGTAGTAGGTGGTGATCCTCCCGCCGCTTTCCGGGTTGATTTGGTTCTTTATTGATGTTGTTTACCATCACCGGAGAGTAAGTCGGAAATTTTACAATGAACACAAATATGGTTATGGCCAGATTTGAACTGGGGCCACACGAATCACGATCTATGATCCGAGTTGGGATGGTTAACCACTTGGCCACAACGCTCTCCCTAGGCCACGACGAGTAGATGAAAGTTAATATTTTAATTTTACCTTTCACTTACAAAATATAAAAGTTCATCATGATGTTGGGACTTCTTAAACAAATCTTAAACATAATTTCAATCGCTTTTCCGCGACAAAAGGACAATCAGCAAAATAAAATTGCGCAAAAGTAGGCTGTCGGCAAATACATTCCGTAAATAAGAGGCCGACTTATTTAAATGACAATCAATGTAATTTACCATAACAAAGGAACTGCTGTTGGAAGTGCCAAGTGCTTCCGTAAATGAGGATAAGGATGTTCGTGCTGTTGATTATTAACTAGCCACTGCCCGCGACTTCGCTGGTCTCTGAACCAAAACGTATCGCTCATTCATTCATTAGTGTTTCCGGCGTAGTTAGAGCATTTGTACTATTCAAGAGCTGGTGAGATTATGCTTGTCCACTTAGGTTGTCTGAAAGAGATCGCTTGGTAGCGATAACACCACCTAAATGTCATATTTTAGCAGACACTTAAATTATATTTATAAGCTTTTATTCCTTATGAGATGAAAGGTATTTTGATATCTTTATCTTTTTAGGTATATAGAATCAATGTACTAAAATTTATGTTAATGCAGGCGTTTATTTAACTTAGAATTCATTATTGTTTTATTTTATTTGAGGAGCCTTTAATTTTGCCATTTAATTTATTTATTTAATCTTCAATGCAAAAATTTACATTAGGCGGACTTAATGCTAAAAGCATTCTCTACCAGTCAACCATCGGATGAGAAGGAAATGCTGTTGGCGGTGCAAAATGTTCATTTAGAATAGGAAATTAATACGAAGATTTTAATGTTTTTTTTTGATAGATAATTCATTGTACTTATGAAACTTATAAGAATCGTCTATATACAAGTATTATGTTTAAAGCAATACACCATTTAGGCGGCCTCACTGCTAAAAGCGATAACTTCCATGTAACCTACAACCAGAGCAAAAAAAAACGATGTCATCTTATCCCAAAACCTCAGTCAACTTTTTGCTCCAACGGGATTATTTACTTAAACACTTGCCATTGACTAAGTAAAATACCCAAACAAGCAAAAGCGCATAGTCGCAGCGCAGCCTCATCACTAGCCCAAAGGCCACCCACCACAATGATTTCAAACATTCGCGATACAAAGTTATCGTCAAACCGCCGCAAAGGCGCCGTGGAATAAGTGGATTCCACTCGGCGCCTTAACAATTTACAAAGACATTTCTCCACTTTGTACCTACCTTGCTCTGATAAGAGCTAATGAACCTGACGACATAGGCTTCATGGAAGGCTGAAACTATATAAGAAGCATTTCATAATATGAATAAACTAAACTGTGTGTCTGTGAAAGGAAATATTCATTTGAAGTCGGTCCAGTAGCTTTGGAGACTATCCAAACGAACAAATGATCGAATCTTTCCTCTTTATTATATTATAGCCGACCGTCAGCGGCTTCACCCGCGTAGGCTGTTTTTCCCGTCAAAATATAGCCCAAAAAAAAAATATAGCCTAGGCACTCCCTAATAGAGTAGCTTTAACCCCTTGGGTGTCAGCGGAACACACGGGTGTTCCTAAGAAAACCCTAAGAAAAAAATGGCAAACAATGGCACACCATGCAAAAACCGAAACAATAGAAACACGAGACGGGATTGCTGAAAGAATTATTAAAATCAATCCAAACAAACAAACAAATCTTTCCTCTTTATAATATAAGTATAAATACGAGTACTCGCATAGATAAGTATTGATCTATAGGTTGGTACAAGATGGCCAAGGACATCAGTCAATTTGGTTCATGACATGCAACATGAAAAGAACATAATCTTGCTCGACCTGAGGAGATAAAAGCGGAAAGGTGATAAGATTACAAGACCGTTTCTAAAACCACTTTAAAACTAAAAGTTCGCGCTAGAATGAGTACTAGTGAGCGCTCATGTGATAGATATTCTTCTATTTATGCGTTCGTCATTAGTTAATGACGAATGCTGCGTGGCAATGGTAAGAACGCTCGGCCCCTTAATCCAGAGGTCCTGAGGTGGAATCCCGGGTCGGGCGAAATGTGTATTGAGTATTTGTCAAAACATAGCCCGGGTTCGTGAAGACCAACCCATAATTTGGCAAGCGTGGTGATGAACTAAAACCCATCAAATGCAGAGGTGCCTTGATTTCAATGGTTAAGGAAGTAATGGTGTGATGGTTATTAGGCTAATTACATTCTTTTTTACAAAAACAAATGACGTCATAAAATTTCAACCATACACAAACGCCGTAACCAAAAATATCAATAGCTTCTACGATAACCTACGAAAGGTCGCATTTAAGCGAACGTTCGCGAACGCTTAGCACTACCGTACACGAGCAAGAATTAAAAGTGATTACACAGTGCTCGAAGTGTATCTTGGTAAATTGGATTTTATTTTGGGATAAACATCTTGTCAACATCACTCTGTCGCAGAAATATGTCTTGTTTGGTGAGATGTTAGGGTTAGCTAAGGTACTTTTTGCGTCACAAATTAAAAATTTAAATAGATAGGTAAACACAATAAAGCATGGAGCCTGTATTACCGGCGATTACACAACTTTTGCTTTATAAACTTAAACAGCATTTGTAAATTGTAAATTACACGTAAAGCCAATTTTGAACCAAAACTTAACGAGACAAAATCATCTTATCAGGTGATGTGAAGTGCGTTGTAGCAAAAAACATTCTCAAATGAAATGAAAGCTTATAAAATTCTGTATAACTCTGATCTCAACACTATTTCCATATTCCCAACCGTTTTCGAACTTCGCTCTCCAGAAATTAAGAAAATTTCGAAGAAAAGGTTTTTTTTTAAATTCAGTATGTTACCGAAATAATTATCTAGCATAATGTTATACTGGCGGAAACTGTCAATTACTACGTTTAGAGGCATAATCCAATGTAAGCGAAAAGGTTGGACGGGGTAGCCGAAGGTCAATTAGATTAAGTAACAGAAGTTAAGTAAAAGAAGAAGATGAAAGTTGGTTAATTTTAATGATGCCAGTCTTTGTTTTGAATGTTTGATGAAATAACTTCCACCAAAAAACTCAAAGGCATGTTGCCAAGCGCATTCACAATAGAAATATAAATATCTGCAACCCCTTTCACAGATCATCTATTAAACCTTAACTACGAGTTTACAGTGATATAGTCTAGCAACTGTGGTGTTTTTGTATGGGATTTCGGCACAGCGCATATAAATTAAATATTGCTTGAACTAGAAATAGGTGATCTCTTGTTTCACAGACAGAACTTTCATAGAATTTCGTTTCGCAGAAAATGTTTCATAGAATATTCAGTCCATATATTTTCATTTCGAATATTATTGTTTCAACGACTATTTACTTTATCAAAACATATTTCACAGAAAAGTGTAATACTGTGACCACTGTGCCAGAACCGAATTGTCGGCGAATGCACATAAGTGGCAAAAAATATATTGATATTAAGTATACAATGTAATAGTAAATTGTCCCTCGATATCATAATTTTCTAAGTAATTAGTTTTATAATACTTCACTAAAAATTATAATCAATAATATTATTTTAATCGTTATTGTATGAAATGAATACTTTATTATATATTTTTTAAATAATAATCTATGATTTAAATTTATTTTGTGTAACTATTTTGCATATTGATTATTCTATGAAATGATGACATGAAAAACAATTTCTGTGAAACGAAATTCTTTGTAACCATTTCTATAAAACACCGTACAACCCTAGAAATGGCTCACAAGTGAATGTATTTAAACTATCACACTAAACGTCTCTGAATTCAATGAACTTAGTAGATTCTCTACTCGTTGAAACAATGATATTCGAAATGAAAATATATGGACTGAATATTCTATGAAACATTTTCTGTGAAATGAAAATCGATGAATTTTCTGTCTGCAAAACAAGTAATCACCTATAAAAACATATAAACATACATAAATAGATAATAGCAGACAGTCACAAAACATAGGTACACAGATTTTCTTCCACGATAGTTACACAGATGTCTTTCACCTACCACTACGCCAACTAGCTTTACCTACTAGACAGTTCTTTTATCACAGATTACTTAATAGTAACTAACGTAACAGATAAATCACATCAATAGAAAAATGAGAATTTTCTTAACCCTGAATGCGTGCTGTCAGGTGTCATTGAACCGCAAGATTCGCATACAAATGCTCTACGCGGCTGTTGACAATCAACTGCCAAATGGTAATTCCAGTTCCCGACAGCTGGTAGGTAACTTTCACGCGCAAGTTCGTGAAGTGACAGGGGCCAGCTTTTATGAAAATGTAACCTTGTTCTGTATTCAATAAATTACGTTAACAAAAAAGGACAAAATAACTTTACTTGAATTTGTAAAAACCTTAGAGAACTATACCGACACAGCTACATATCGGGTCCATTTCTCCCAAAGCCAAATAATTGATTTGGACACGAACATTCTTCGTGAAGTTGGCTCTCAGGCTTATTTATGTGAGTCGTGCACGAGACAGCGTCCATAGGAGTAGTGTGTCGCCTTTGTAGTTCTAATAATGCCTTTATAATGCCAAAACAGGCGATGAAAAAACTCTTAAGTCGATATCTTACGAACTGCCGAACTCAAAAAATATTTGTCTGATAATGTTAGTTTGGTTACACGAAGATATATTCAAAAAAGATCTTAATTTCTAAAGTGTTTTGTTAATGGTCTTCAATTAACTGGTTACTTAGAGGTAATCTAATTTTTAAATAATCCTATAGTGACACAGTCCAAAGTAATTGTGATTAACTTTATTTTCTTCATATTTTATCTATACTAATAATCTATATCTATACTGATATTAAAAAAAATAAAGATTTGTTTGTTCGTTTGTATTGAATAGACTCTGAAACTACTGGACCTATTTTAAAAATTATTTCAACAATATGAAGCTACATCTGGGAGTGACATAGGCAAAATTTTATTATGATTGAACAAAACATTCAGTAAAAAATAATAGAATATGCACATCAAGTTGGAGAAACGCGGGCTAAATGTGCTGCTTTACCGACGCGCGTGCAATTACTTTTGACAGAACGAAGTCTGTCGAGGCAGCTAGTAATATTATAAAGAGGAAAGATTAAATTTGAATGTTTGTTTGTATTAAATAGGCTCTAATGAAACTACTGGACCGATTTTAAAGATTCTTTCACCAATATAAAGCTACATAATCAGGGAGTGACATAGGCTATCTATTATTATTAATTTAGGCTATATTTTGACCGGAAAAATACTCGTAGTTATTAGTTATTAGCTATTAGTTACGAGGGCGAACTTGTGTGGTAAAAAAGTTTAAGAGTAAACATAAAAAAACAAAGTTGTAACGTACGTGCGAACGTAAGATCTAAGTGATCATCAAATAGTAGAGCAGTTATAAATATGAACCATAGAATAGTAATTATTGTAAAAAATAAGCATTACTAACATATGTTTTACAAACTTTTCACGTGGATTTGGCATTTTATACAGACAAATAAGTAACAAGAAACGCAGAAAAAAACGGTAATGGTCGCATTACCGGTGAAAGCTTCAACGGTGACAAAAAAAATAAGGAAAATACTTTCTGCGACAATCCTGCGATTCCAAAGTCACATAAACCAAAAGATACCTACAATACATTTCGACACGGCCGTAAATCGACTTGGAGCGATATTAAATATTCGTTAAGTCGACCCAGTATTTCAATGTGCCATTAATAATAATGTTGGATACATTCGCCGTTTCTGGGGACTGCTTTTTACCTATGCGAGGTTTTCGTGTTACACTGCTTAATATTCGGCGAACGAGCAAGAACTGTTTATTTTTAACAGCCAGTCTCTGTATTTATCAATTGACTTCCTACGCTCCGACTTATGTGGCGGGAAAATCATCAGAAAGCGTTCACAAATCCACAACTCGTGAAAGGCATCAGCGTCACGGTTCAAGAAGTTGCATAGGTACTTCATTAGATAACTTGCCTTTCCCAATGTGGTCAGTAGGTATAGGCACCTGGTTTTGTGGTTCCGAATGCCGAAGTTGAACTGAGAGTTCTATAGAACCAGAGTTTTGCAGACATATCTTTTAATGTCTATATTCTCTGTTTTGATTTTAGGCTCTCAAGCAATTTTTTTTCCGAATCCTCATTAAAACTGAAATCCTGAACAAACAACTCACTTATCTGTAGCGCAATGTTACATGGTTTGATTCCTTTTCATTTAGCTGGTTCTACTGCTGTTTTTAATCTAAGTAAATACATTTTTGAATGCTACTTGATTTACAGGTCGATTAAGAAAAAAAAACAATTCAGGTGGTCGTTACATCGGCCTATGCTTAAGTCATAATGTAAATATTATGACTGTCAATATTGTGCAATTATTTTGCCCACATATTTGCTCATCCCAGGCTCAGCGTATCGCCATCTTCAAGTTAAAGGTCAGCCGCTGACCTATCGCAATTATTTAAAAAATAAAAGCAAGCAAACATTCGCTCGCTCGCTCGCTCGCTCTCGCCCACAGATATTAAGTGGCCATAAATTCTGCAGCCGTCGGTCGGGATGAGTCCGCCCGTTTCACTTTTGGCCTATTACGTATTATTTTCAGGTTTCACCGTCTTGCTGAAACGCTGAATATATTGCCCCGTTTGCCGATTACACTGTTTTGCATAAAGGTGGAGTTAGTTGCTAAATGGGATGGGTATTTGAATGTGCCAAAATTCATGAGGAAATTTGGATAAACTGCAAATAAACTTTTTGGAATTACTAGTTTGGTTTGATTGTATTGAATTTAAAAATATTTTAATTTTCAAATAAGATAGAGTGCAATCACCAACTCAAAATATTTACTTCGTGTTCATTCTACATAGTTGCAGCTAGTTTTCAGGTTATAGAAAATGCTTTTCCAAGCAATTCAATACTTCAGCAGCCTTTACAAGGGTTACATATTAGGCCTTGTCTATGAAATTGCCGTTTTGTATAAAAAAAATTAAACGAATTTTTTTCATGTATTTTTTATTTGTACTCGTATTAATCGTAGTAATCACCCATACAGTCAATGCATCTTTGCCAACGCAGTGGCATTTTATTGATGCCCTTCTTAAAGAAATCAGCATTCTTCAAAGGCATTTTGTACTGCCTCTCGGGTATTGAATTTTTTTCCCGCCAAAAAGTTACCCAAATTCTGGAAAAAGTAGTAGTCTGTAGGCGCAAGGTCTGGTGAGTGGGGCGGATGACGGAGAGCTTCCAATCCCAGTTCTTGCAACTTGGAGACCGTCTGCTGTGCATTATGAGGTCGCGCGTTGTCGTGCAGGTGCAGCGTAGTCGAGCGATTGACCAATGCTGGTTGGAGATGTGCCAGCTTCTCCATCATTGTTTTCAGTTCTTCACAGTACACATCTGCAGTAATGCTCATCCCGTTGGGTAAGAAGCTGTGATGAATCACACCGGCGCTAGACTACCAAACAGTGACCATCACTTTACTAGGGGTAAGTTTTCGTTTAGGGCATTGTTTAGGTGCTGAACCAGGATCCAACCAACTTGCTGAGCGCTTGCGGTTATCAAACATAATTCATTTTTCATCGCAGGTAACGATGCGGTTCAAAATTCCTTCAGATGTGTGTCTGTTGTGCAGTGCAAGGCACGTCTCGACGCGTACTTCGCGCTGGCGATCATTGAGTTCGTGGGGCACCCATTTGTCAAGCTTTTTTATTGTTTTGACGCTAACGTCGAAAGCTGCTGCTAATTCAGCCGTAGACTGTGTATCATCAGCTTCCACAATCGCCTTTAATTCGTCATTTTCGACCAAAGTCTTCGGACGACCGCGAGGTTCATTTTTCAGGTCGAAATTTCCAGAACGGAAGCGAGCAAACCAATAACAGGTGGTGCGTTGGTTTGTAGTGTTAGCTCCGTAAACGTCGTTGATGTTGCGTGCCGCTTGTGCCGCGTTGCTGCCATGACGGTACTCATATTCCATAATTACTCGATATTTTAACGTATCCATCATGACGAAAAAGATTGAAATGCGATGAAAATGTTACACTAATCAATAAACAAATGACTATTTTTGGAAAAGGAATTCCATGTTTTTAAAATAAAATTAATTTGAAATTAGCCTTTACAGCTTTCTTAGCCAAACAAAAAATATTTTGATTTGAAATGGCCGCCAGTATTGCAGAACGGCAATTTTATAGGTAAAGACCTATTATCGGAAAATCAAAACTTCATTGAGCAAATTTCGAAAGAACAACCAACGAAATACCAAAAACTAAAGGACCAAATGTTTTATTTGGCAAAATTGTATAATCCAAATGTATGTGTCATCAAATGGACGACTGACAAAAACTTGAAAGATGTGAATTTAAAATGACAAATCATTCCTTATCAAATTTTATAATCCAAATATAAATGCCTTCAGATGGACGACTGACCAAAAGTTGATAGATGTAAATTTAAAGTGCCAAAATATTCAATCAAATTTTATAATCGCAAATGATTTCTTAATCAGTGTTTTGTTTACCTTCCTCAGGCCTCAGTTTAATAGTTAGTTAGATTCTTAATCCAGAGGTCGCGGGTTCGATCCCCATGGGACAACCTCTTTGTGTGTTTTCCAAAATAGTGAACAGTAGGTACAACGGGGTTTGAAATGCAATAAAATAGATTTTTGTTACCTACTACTAATAAAATGTATATCAAATAATATTATTTCTCATAATTTTTATTTAATATAAAACTTATCTTACTATTAATACAAATATTCTATGGAGGGACAATTTATTATTACATTATGTACCCTCCGACCGTATACTTAATATCAATATATTTTTTGTGCCACTTATGTTCATTCGTAATAACAACATAACAATTCGGTTCTGGCACTCGCCGGCCGCTGCCGCGGCACGTTTCGCTCGACTCGTGCGATGTGGTCACAATTCTAACCTTTTTTTATTATTCACGTGGGGAAATCCTCATGGATACCTCGACGCCCGGGAGAACGACGAGGTTATGTCGGACTTCTACCGACTAAAACCCCACGGTAATCGACCTCAACACTTTAGCGGCGAGGCCGGGTCCCTAAAAAGTTTCGCAACGCCCCGTCGCCAGTGCTTCTCCGTATTGGGGCCCCATCCAGCCGACCCCCCAATGAAGGGGGGAGGCCACGGAAGTACCTAGAGCACACAGGTACTTCCTCCGTCACGGTGCCTTGTGGGCGAAAGCACCACCGTACTCAAGCCTGCTGGCCCCCACCGTACGCGGACCCTACTAGGTCCGCAACCACGATCCACCTAAAAGGTGGATCCGCTGCCGCTTGAGATCCGGCACAGATAACTCCCGAAGCAGCCGTGCCCCGTGAGTATCTGCGTCAGACGGTACGTTACGGCGCCGTGACGCCGATTCAGCCACTGCGTGAGAACTGGGCGGATCGCCTGGATCGTGCGATGGCCCGATCCGGGATCCGCGAGACGCACATCCTAGAGCTCCACAGCAAGTGTGGGACAGTTCTAACCTAACCTTACCGACAGATTTTTCTGTGAAACATGTTAGTTTAAACAATAATATTCGATAAGAGAATATATCGACTGAATATTCTAAGTGAAGTGAAGTAATTTATTTATTAAAAACGAAAATTATATTTACCTTTTTCAGTTAATGCAGTTGTTGATAAGTATTTTTTCCAATAATCCTTTTGACCTTTGAACGATTTGACCAATAGTGTATGTAATAGATAATTTAAACGTCGATATTCCAGACTTTGCTCTGTTGAACTTTCGATCAAATGACCATTGTTATTATTTATTTATTTATTTATTTACCACATACAACTATCATTACAGGATAATACCTAATGCAATAGTGTAGTTATATTAAGATTAAAAGTTGACAAATTAAATTATTTTAAAATTTCTGGAGTTTTTCGTTGTTCTTTTGAAATTTGCTCAATGTAGTTTTGATTTTCTAATATGTAACCTTCACAAGCACAATTAGCTGACCTATCAGTACCACATGAAGACTTTTCACCAAAAAATTGCGTTTAAGATCTCTTAAGTAAGTTGCCTATTGTATATCTGAAGTGACGACGGCGGCCTGAGTCCACCCATCAGGGGCCATATTTTTAATTTTTTTTGTATGTAGAACTAGACAGTCATTTAATCGCTATCGCACCTGATGGTAAGTGACGAGGCGATCTATGATGGTACATGTCTGCCTAGTAAATGCCTATTCACTCTTGTCTTGAAGAGACCCAGATTGTATTGGTTCGGAAACACATGCGCGGGCAGCGAGTTGCACTCCTTTGCTGTTCGCGCGAACACGCGGCGAGTCGCACTGGTCGCGAGTTGCACACTCGCGACCAGTGCGACTCGCCGCGTGACCGATTCTCACCGGTATCGCCTGTAAACTTATTTTGTCTGTGTGCGTGATCAAAATGGCGGTTTGTTCTAAGCGGAATATCTGTCTGCGCGCCACGCCGCATGCGTAATTTGTGTCGCTACTCTCTGTTTAAGGAATTAAGCTGACTGATATAAGGGATTGTAATAAAGTCTTGTTTATTGCGACCTCGTGCGTCTGTCAACCATGCTTGTGGTTACTAGCCCCTGAAGCTAAGCGAATGAAAATTTCAATAATGATTTGTGTAAATATTGTACTAAATATCAAAAGGGGAAAAGCATCTTTTTTAAGGTTTCATCATAACTTAATTAATATGGAATTTAAAAAGTCGGACAAATCCTTACATTGCTATCCTAGGTGGATATATTTTTCTCTGAATTCAATCTAGCAACTAACCTAGTTTTTATTCAACCAGTCTGCACTATGCTATCTACAATTCTCACGTACTATACGATTACAGACGAGCCCTCAAGCTCAAGTTAAGCAGAACAGATCCTCTTAACGAATAACATCGAAGTCTCAACTGAACGTAACCAAGAAAATAAAACAAAATGCCATCCGAAAAATACCCCGCTTGTCAAAACGGGCCCAAAACAATCCATCTCTGTAGCGCATATAGTACTAAATTTTATTTGTCCAATTTGTATCCACGAGGGTAAGAGGGGTAAACGGAACGCACGTAGCGACCGTCGTGCGTTCCGAATATAAACAACAAAACTATTACGGGTGTCGCGAAAAAATAAAGAATGCGAAGATTAATAGTTTGTGAGCACACCTTTGCGCTGCGACCGGAGTCGGCGTTTGAGCGTGTTGGAAGCTGCAGGGCATTCTAAAATAAATAATTATTTGGCTCCGTAGCTATACTTGGCGTTTGGTCGTTGCAACGTTCAAAAGTAAGCTCAAAAAGCACTGTATCATAATTTTCCATGAAAATGTCAATAGTTTTTTTTCAAACGGCGGTAGAGTTATGCATTGTTAATATTATTCTAATCTAATCTAAATCACCCTAGTCCGCCCCACTGCAGGACAAAGTCCTCCCTTCCCAATTTCCAGGCTTTGAATGGTTATGTTATTATTTTTATAAAAAAAAAATGAACTACTACAATGGTATTTATTCAAATAAGGTTCAATACTAATATTAGAAGCCCCAGAGGTAAATAACGACGGTTAAGAACCAATAAGTCCTATCCAACATTTTGTTTTCGAGAATTGATCACCAGCTGAATTCGTTGAACGCTACCCTTTGTATTTTTAACACAATATTTAGGAGTGGCCGCTCTGAATGCGTGATGTGGGTTAAAATTTTCCAACACGTTGTCTGTCATATCAATATGTATTTAATTACAAGTAAATACCACGTTTTATGTTTGTACTAATTCCAAGCGTGTTATTTTTTTTTCTGCGAATTAAATACACTTTTTTTCTGCCGGCTGTAAAAGCGAATAAGACTTCATTAAATAATTCATTTCCTATTTCGGTGTGAAGAAAAACGCAATATAATTGAAATTCCATCCAACCCGTATTAGGGATGATGACAGATTGTAAGATTGCGTGATGACGTGAGCGAATGGCTAAATAAACTGACCTAAAACGGTTTAATGATTTATTTCATGCGACGAATGACTGGTCTCTTTGTGCCATGGTTAGGTTAGAAGTAATGTTATAGCGCTGAGGGTAGTATCCTTAAATTCTTTGCGCGGGACCAACATGCATGTGATAAACAAGGAATATTTCTTATAATAATAACCAAGTCGCCCATTTTGAAACACCTTAATTGGAGCCATAAATGGCTCCAAACGACCGCTTTGCAGGGTTCATTACAGCTCCGCAATGTTCAATGTCAAAGCGCGCCGCACGTAAGCAAGTAATAGTCACGCATGTGTGGTTCGGATTAGTGCTTCATTTTTGACGGGGCGGTTGTATGCAGACTATCCTTCTATACGTTATTATTCTCAGGAATTTTTCTTAGTTATATTGTCTGGGTTTTAGTATCCATTTCCTTATGTATTTGAGTATATGCAATGATATTTTTCAGTCGTTCCCTTCCCAAAATACAGCTCTGCATAGTTGCGGTCAAAGCCACCGTCATCAGGATTACTAGGGGTATTTATGAAGTTTTTTTTTATTACAAGTAGTGTAATAACTTAGGTAGAACCAGTGATCACACAGGTTTCCTGCGAGGAGTCTCTCCCTCGTTGGGGATCCCGGGTCCCTTCCATTCTGTGCTGAAGATGACCACCGTCAGGTTTTAGTGGGTAGGGGTCTCTGTTTTCCCAGGAGTTCCGAGTCCCACATATCCCAGGTGTCCCGAACCCAGGGCCTTGGGAATGCCTAAATCCATTTCCTGACGCAAAAAAAAAGGGATCACACAGGATCTGAGCTAAACCTTACTTAGTACCGTACTTCTATTTAAGAACAAGATTTATATTAGACTCCCGAATGAAATTAGAGAAAATCAAGATATCAAACCATTTATTCTTAGTTTTAAAAAAACTTAAAGACGATCGAATTGAGAAACCTCCTCCTTCTTGAAGTCGGTGTAAAAAAGATCTCATTACTAAAGCCTACTACGACTTAAAAGAGCTCTTTGTTGATGAATGAGGAAAAACAACTTGTTCTTTTTGTTTTTTTATTTATGTTAATTTTTGTTTTTGTTTTATTCAATTTCAAGGGCGCACTCAATAAAAATTGTACCCTCCAAATATTGCAATGCCCTAACAGGGCGTCACAAGCACAGTCACTGTTCTTGGTTTAAGATCTATTTTTTATATTTGTGGCAAGCAATAAACAATCTGAATCTGAAACGGAATATTTTTTTAACCAATTAACTAAACCAATCTCAAACATTACATTGATTCTAATTACTTTCATCACCGTATTCTATAATATGCCTCTCAGTCAACGTTTAAGATTACCTGTATCTCAAGCTTTCTCGTTCATCGCTTAAATTGGATAATAAACATGTATTTCTTCCCAAACCCTCATTACTAACTCCTCACAAACTCCATGACAATATTTCCCGAGCGGGATGATAAACGGTGGTTTATTAACAAAGTTGCCGCTTACTTAACGATAGTTTAAAATCTTCGACGTTCCCGGACAGACGGGAAGTTGCGGCTCTCTTGATCGAGCTGCCGTGGTTCGCTGCTCTGTGATAGTTTCATTAGGACGATGAGTCGCGGTAAATTTTGTGGATATGTTTGCAGTAGCTGTTCATAATTGTGATAGTTTTTTTTTAACACATTAGCACCTCATCGTAAGTGACGATGCGATCTCTTGCCTAGAAGAGACCCAGATTGTATTGGTTTGGAAACACATGCGCGGGCAGCGAGTTCCACTCGTTTGCTGTTCACATTATGAAGTAGTCCGCGAAACGTTTTTAGTTCATGAAAATAATTACAGTCAGACTATTGGAAAAGTAGGTTATATCAATCACATATGTTGAAAAATTTACTCGGTTTTAGGCATGAAAAAGTAAAATACTTTCTTAAACGAAATTGTTGATCAATGTTTGTAGTTTTATTGACACACACAGAAGCACAATAATAAAATCTTTGGGGTTAAGGTCGCTTGTGACTTCCTCGCCAATTTCAAAATTTATGGAAGTCTCAACATGTAGGCATGGTCAGTAACTACGTACATAATACATTACTAAGTACCAACCTTGAAATAAGGTTAGGCGGTGCATGCAAGCAATGTCGAACATCTAACTAAGAGATAAGAGAGGTTAGAGGTAATTACATTTCATTTTAACAAATCGGCTTTCAATTCTGTAACTTAGATGAAATGCCGCTTAAGTTAATTAAGTCGTTTGTTATTTTCTCGCAGTGTCGATCCATCATTCAAAGTTTGCAATTTCTATGTTTCAATTAATTTCATTTTCTAAACATAATTACTAAATATTCGCGACAAGCCTAATTTGACAAGGCGTATGCAAACTTTTTATCGTGCGCCTGGCCACTTACAAAAGAAACAACTATTTCTAATTCTATTTCTATTTCTTATTTCAATCCCTCTGTATTCCTTTTCCCTCTTCTATTAACTCTTTACTTTTTTTTGTAATCCTGATATTTATAATATTTTATCAATATACATTACCCAAAATAATATCCGTTTATAATAACTTACCTGGTCCGATCCAAATTTCCAGTTTAAAATCCAAATTTTTAATGTCGCTTGTTTCTCTACCTTTTAATTAAGAACTCCAACACCCTTGTCAGTGGCGAATGCACAAACCGTGCATTCGCCACTGACACGGGTGAGAAAAATTTAAAAAACTCTTTTTTTATTATTTAATCAATTTTATTGCAAATAATTTATTGAGTTCGTCGCGAAGAGCAACAAGCTACTAAGTTCCTACATGAAGCAAACTCTTAAAAAAATTAGAAGTGATATTATTAGCACTAGCTTTGTAGCGAAATTCAAAGTGACATTTAATTTACAGTACCACTCTATTATTCCTATGGATGTTGCTGTCTACGGCATATTGGTATTATTAATGTTAGCAATCGGAGCCTCGTGTACCGACGGCGAGCTAAGGAACAAAGGCCACCTTGTCTTCAGCTGGGCATCAGCGTTTAGACGTTCTGATATGAGTGACAATAACGGTGTTTCTCCTTGTTCAGTTTAAGCACATTGAAGATATGGCGTATTGTGTTTAGGTTCTAGCATTACCTTTGTAATGAGCTGGGTGGCTGGGGCTGGGGAGTTTGTTTAAATAGAATACACGATTATGTATGTGGAACTTAGACGGGACTTGATTTAGCTTTTGTAACGAATAGACGTACGAGTCATATTAAATTGTAATACACATCTTTGAGTCTTTGATAGTTTACATTAATATGAGAAGAAGTTTTTAACTGAAGAAGGAAAATAAAGGTTAGTTCTTCCGATAAATAATATTCCCCGTTTCAGCAGACGTGTTTGCTTAGACCGAATGTTTGGCAGAGCAAACAAACAGGGTACGTTAATGTAAGAGCAATCTGCAACTAATAGTACAAGCTACCTACGAGTAGCGAAGTTCCGAGGGCACTTGTTGTCTCCGATTGTTATTAGTACTCGTAGTGTTATTGCTCCAGGAGTGGGCAACTTCTAGAGGACACTACAAGGACTTGTGCTAACTTGAAGCCTGATATTTACTTTCGTGTTCGGGATAATTGTTGGAAATCAGTACGTGTAACATGAGTTGCCACTTTAAATTTACGTTATCGTTCGCGTGAAATATTTGGATTGGGATTTCGTACAGCGAAAATTTTTACGCGAACGATTACGTGAATTTGAAGTGGCAACTCATGGGAGACGTACAGTATGTCTACCATGAGTTTCTGTCACGTACTACGTAACTACGATAGTTGACTTCAGAAAGTACTGGCATGCCATTTTAAGTTCCACTTTTAATCACTAGGGAGGGGTGCTGTCATTGGTATAAGGTCCAACCCCACCAAACGGCCCGCATCGTGTCAAATAGGAACGGATTTTACAATCTTTAAACGAAATTAAATATTGTTTGCAGTGTTTGAAGTCGAAATAGAACCAAAAAACGTTACCATAACGTAACAATGGCATCTTATTACCGTTTTTAGGTTCCATTTCGACTCAACTGAGGCGCTGTACGAAATCCCAAAACAAATATTTTACGCGAACGATAACGTAAATTCAAAGTGGCAACTCATGGTAGACGTACTGTATGTCTACCATGAGTTGCTGTCACTTTATAAAAGTATGCCATTTTTGGTTCCACTTTTAATCACTAGGGGTGCTGTATCGAAAAACGTCGTTGCGGTTTACGCGGACGCTAGCGGCAGTCATTGGTGTAATCTTATGGTGGACATACTGTCCAGCGCAGTAGCACATATTTCTACGTAACAGATAAATCACATCATAGAAAATTCTCAATTTTGTCAATTGTAAATGCGTGCTGTCATATGACAGGCAGAAATAGGGATGTTGACTATTCTTTGCAATTGATTTTGTTTCATAGATAGACCCTATTTAAACACGAAAATAATAATTTCATCACAAAATGCGTTAAATTTCAATTAAAAAATAATAAATTAAAATTAGTTTTTAGATTTCTCGCCAAGATTCGCGTTCCTATATACAAATGCTCTACGCGGCTTTTGACAAACAACTGCCAAATCGGTCAAGGAAGACCCGGCGACTCGTAGGTGATTATCGCACGCAATTACATGAAGTGACAGAAGCTTGGCTGTAGCTTATAATAGTAGCACGGTTTCCCGCCTCGATTTCCGTAGTGTCCCAGGTTCAATTCCCGGTCGGGTCAATTCAGGAAACGATTTTTTCTGAATTGTCTCGGGTCTGGGTGTGCTGGGAGACTCCCCTGGCTTATTTCCTTGTGTTGTGCCTCGTAACACAGGAATATTAATCCCTACTTCGAGACTATTACAAGAGGTGTGTTGTCTGGCGCATATTAAAAAAAACCCTCAAGTGTGATGTTTAAATTGTTGTTTATTCACATGTTACCGAATTGTTTCCGTGGTAATGTGGATACAAACATTTACTGCATAGCACAGTTAACAGTTGCCTAAATCAGTCTTCAAAAGGTATTTTACTGGCCTGTTGGCGCAATGGCAGCGATCCTGCCTTTAGCGCCGGAGGTCGTGGGTTCGATCCCCACCCATGACAAATATTTGTGTGACGAACATTTGTATTTGTTGTGTGTCTGGGTGTTATTATCTATTTAAGTATGTATTTAGAAATATTTAAGTATGTTTATCAGTCTCTGACGCCCATATTACAAGCTCTGCTTAGTTTGGGGTCAGATGATCTTGGTGTGAATTGTCCCAGGTATTTATTTATTATTCTAACGAAAAAGACCTACCTACCAACGACTCGGTGGCTGAGTATCAAGAGCGGTCTACCCAAAACCTGGAGTTTCTCAGTTCAACCACTACCCAGTTTTGTGAATTGTGCCCAGAAAGCGGAAGGCAACAGTCAAGTTGCTGTGAAAACCCTACATTGGAATAAAGTCTTGCTCGTGTGTTTTATTAAAAGCAATAAAGCAAAAAATATGTACCAAGCTCATAAGCTAAGCAAACAAATGGTATAGCGGAATACAAAAACAAAACGTTCCCATCAGAGAGGTGAAAGATGGGATTTATCACAGTCCACGCGGTACATTTGTATCGCTCTTACCCTATCGCGCCGTCTGTCGCGGGGGGCCATAAATCTGACCTATCACTCGTATAAATATATGTGCCTATTTATAAATAGCTTTAGGCTTAGCCGGGCATTCCACTGAAGCAGAAAAAGCGCTGCAGTTCCTTATAATTTCAGCCGCTTCAATTATGTCCTTCGAACGTAGACCTTATTCAAATTCAAAACTTTTCGGTACCCACTGGTAGTTCTTCGCCCTGATAACCCAAAAAATAACAAGTGAAAGGGTTTCTTAATAAGCGCCATTTATTTTTCATGTAATTCGTAATCTAGTAGAAAAGCGATGGAATAAGTCTGTGTAGTTATTTTTTTTACATCTGGTCTACTAAATTTTTGCTGTATTTTATTACGATTATTACCACAAATGTTTATCGTTACAGATTAATCATTATATTAAAAACGATAGATGTCAGATTCGATTTCAATAGCGATATGCAGGATTTTTCCTTTCAATTGACAAACAGAACACCGAGGTCCTTTACCTGATACACTCGAGATATGATATCAGGACCTAATTTATAATCAAAATGCATTGGCTCATTAGAACGAGAGAACGTCATCACACAACACTTAGATTGATTAAAAAGTAGTTTATTAGCTAGAAACCACTTATAAACGGACTCGATATCTTCTTGCAGCCTTCCGTGATCAGACTGCGTCTCAATATTAAGAACAATTTTTAAGTCATCTGCATAAAAAAGACATGAGGAATGCTTGAGAACATGCTCGCGATCATTTATCATGAGTATAAACAAAAGTGGACCCAAAATAGAACCCTCTAACACCTGAAAGTGTAGGGTACTCATGAGACTCGTAGCATCCATGTTGGACAAATTGTCTACGATCACGCAGGTAATCCGCAAAGAACTTTAGTAGTTTTGGAGTAAACCCGAACATGCAAAGCTTATCCAGCAGGATATCATTTTCAACGCGGTCGAATGCTTTATTAAAGTCGAAGTAAATAACATCAACTTTGCAGCCTCTGTCCATATGGCATGAGATGGTATCAACAAGCGATAGAAGATTAGAGTCAACAGACCGTCCACCCCTAAAACCATGCTGGGAATCCGTCAAAAATGGTTTGACTTGCAATGCGTTTTTTGTGGAGCACAGACTCCATGTGCTTAGGAAGTGATGACAAGATGCAATGGGACGATAATTTTTCACATCAAAGGTGTCGTTACTTTTTGGGATTGGCTTTACACGAGACAATTTCCATGTGAGAGGGTACACGCCAGACGAAACAGCTAAATTGAAAAGGTGGCAGATCGGCTCCAGTAAGTGGTCTTTGCAAGCTTTTAAAATAAAAGCTGGTACACCATCAGGGCCAATCCCCGACGGCTTCAATTTGCGCAAGTCACCTAAAATGTCCTCACTTGTAATCTCTCGAATATTTATGCAAGAGGAGGATGCAAGTGTTGTCCTAGATTTTGTGTAATCTAAGATGGGCGCGTTTGGTAAGAAGACACTTGCGAAAAAATTGGCAAACATGTCCGCGGCTTCCTGTCCCTCATACTCGACGTCTAAATACTTGACACGTGGCTCGAAACCACCCTTGCACCTAAGGTTATGAACATGTTGCCAAAAGCCTTTTGGATCATTTCGAATTGAATTTTCAATACGGAGTTTGTACTCATCGTATGCCAAAGTTATTCGTTTTTGAATATTTGCTCGAAGGTTGCTAAACGTTCTATAAGCAGATGAGTCGTGCCTATGCTTCCATTGTTTGTGATAGTGATGATTTTGTCTCAAATCATTTATTATTTCAGGAGTAAACCAAACTGGATAACGTCTACATACCCTTGAAGACCTTATCTTTTTAGGTATACAGACGTCAAATATTCCGTACAAAACTCTATAAAATGCGTCTGATGCTTCATTCATATCAGAGGCCACTAATACCGGAGACCATGAAGCCTCAGCGACATTTTTGTACAGTTGATCGTTATCACCCCTAGCAATTTCCCAATCACGAGATGGGTCAATATTACTTGGGAGAGTACTGTGAAGCACTGAACCATTTGTATCAGCAAGGGGAAATGCCAATAAGAGAGGTGGATGATAAGCATCAGGGTGTGGTACTAAACCAACATCATCATTAATAGTAACCGATGCTGATATGAACCGCTCAGGCAACAGCACCACGTCCAATTTACCCCCATGCGAGTTGAAAACATTATTTTTCTCGCACATACCACACACACTTAAAAAATAACAATAATAACTGTTGACATTAAAAGAGGCACTGTTAAGATTTAGGTCACCAGTCACAATGACTATTCCCTTAAGATTTTGCATCTTTATCTCGACAGTATGAAACCAGTCCATATAATCTTCACCCTTTGCTCTGGGAGGTATATAGATGACACAATTATAGAAGGTGACACTATGCACAGCAAATGTAACCCACAAATCCTCACAGCTTTATATATATTTTCCTTGGGTACGCGCATATAAAACGCGCTATGAAGCTGGATCAGTGTAAACTCTACTAGTATAATGGGCTCACAAATGGTAAATTCTACCAAGGCTGTTCATTCTACAAATCGATGTGCTACACTACAAGTGATCTATAGCAGATAAGCGAAGTACTTAGCTTGACCGCCCCCGGTAATTCCATCCTCAGCACGCGAACTCCACACGCAAACCATACGCTGCTTACGCTTACTATCTTATGCTCATAACTCTTCGGATTGAACCTTGTGGTTCAATCAGTTTATTTAATTTTACCAATAACTATTTTTTTACGCTCAGAACCTCACCTTACGTGATTGTCATTGGGAGTAGTTACGTATTCCTGTACAATTTAAACTATTGAATCGGTGATGCCAACAGAGTCTGATAAATTGACTGGCCTGTTGGCGCAATGGCAGCATTCCTGCCTTTAGCGCCGGAGGTCGTGGGTACGATCCCCACCCATGACAAACATTTGTGTGACGAACATTAGTGTTTGTTGTGTGTCTGGCTGTTATTATCTATATATGTATGTATTTAGAAATATTTAAGTTCATCAGTCTCTGACGCCCACAGTACAAGCTCTGCTTCGTTTGGGGTCAGATGATCTTCGTGTAAATTGTCCCTGATATGTATTTATTATTTATTTATAAATATTTGTATAAAGTCATCTGCGGTAAACAGTTTGTTCAATATGCGAAGTTAAAAGAACTAACAGCTATATCACTGTGGTTCGAATTGTTCGAGTTGTTGAATATAAAACTTATTACTTTTACGTTATACTTAAGAAATGATCAGCTTTAATTATGAAATATTCTCGATCAATAGATTGGATTCAAATCAAATCAAATACAGCCTTTATACGTCCCACTGCTGGGCACAGGCCTCACCTCAACTATGAGGTGGTACGACCCATACTCCAACAGGCGGGCTCAGTGCGGAGTTTGAGAGAGGTGAATATAAGGCCAGTGATAAACCTCACCGTCAGATGTTATCAAGCCGCCTTTTTAGGCCTCTGACTAGGCTTTACGACTGAAATATAGATTATAGATAATAATATAGATTGGATTCAAATGCCTAAAATCATTCATTTAAGTCGTTCAAATAACGTTGTTAATCAAAAAACAGTGAAACTGAAGAGATGTACATAGTTTTGTATGAAATTCAAAACTCGTTACAAAAATCGTAATGCTAGCTGTCGCACAGTGGTGGTGGATGGCAAGCTTTCACTATGCGACCCGGCCATGCCAAGGGTTTAATCGCGCTTGCTTGTCCGCAGGGTTAAATTAATACACGTTCTATTGGGGCTTACTCCAATTAACATGTTTCTTGACTCAATTGTATTGTTTTTAAAGGAAAACATTTTTGGGCGGGAAGGATGTCTTGTGTACTTACGCCAAAATTACCACTTGCTGCCTTGCTTCGATGGTCATTTATGAAATACTAACTTCATACGCTATTTGTAAACAAAATATACTTCGGTAGGTGATATTATGCACGTAAACAGTAACCTGACTTTTAGTATAATTCATGTAGTTGACCTCTGATTTGATTTCGATAACTGCATTCCGTCGTTAACCGAGTTAGTTAGTGACGGTTTAGTAGCATTTTTTTTTATTCCTCTGGCTCTTTTGTGTGTTTTTCTTTCACACAAATTCTGCCGTTTAGTAGCATTTAACTTGGATTAAATGCGGTACTTATTTAAATGGGCTTTATTGTGACATCAGCATGACGGTCAAGACAATAACCGAAAATGACGGTCCAGATTATAGTTGTGAATCCTGTGCCTACAGAGGATTGGCATTGTTAAAATTGGATATTGTACAGTAAAGTTGATAGTTTCTTTTCGACCACGCAGTGAAACGCCGCACATATCTTCTCATGGGGCCGAAAGTCAGAGACTGTTTAGAATGAGTTTGCGGACTATGCTTCATCAAAAACTCCCTAAAATCTAATTTTATTTCTGGTGTAGCGGTCGCGGGGGTAAGCCGTGCTCAAGCGATTGCTAATCCGCGGCTTACCCGCTGCAGCGACTGTTTGCGCTAGCATTAACTTTAACCCAGTTACAATGTCACCGAGAAACACTTTGCAAACAGTTTTTGTGTCTCTCAAGATTTTGCGCTTGGTCATCACAAGGAACAGTTTAAGAATGAACGTAAATAAATATGATAAAATGCTCTTGTACTCGTAGAGTTGGTACCGCCTGAATTGTACACAAGAAAAAACACCAACCTCAACATAGGGGCCTAAGCTGCTGACATATTGCAATAGTTTCATAAAGGTAGCCCCGTCGTCTACATACATTCCCTGCCAGAATACCAGCGTCTCTGCAGTTTTGCGCTGCAGCGACACATGCTGAGGCAGTGGCCTGATTAGCCTATTGGACATTTTATAAAAACTGTTGTATCTTACAACTTACTTTATCTTGTACTGGTTTACTGTATTTAATCGTTTGTATTTGTTTACGTTGGGTTAATTTTTTTTTTCTACATTTGCAAACGACGTCATCGCCCCCCTACTAACAAAAGCGAATAGGGTATTTAACTATTTATTGGGTTGAGGTGTTATCAAAAGTCCTCAACAACAACAACAACAACAACAAATACAGCCATATACGTCCCACTGCTGGGCACAGGCCTCACCTCAACTATGAGGTGGTACAAGCCATACTCCAACACGCGGGCTCAGTGCGGATTGTTGGAGGAAAGTCCTCACACTAGGAGAAACATTTGTAAAAAATATTTCTAAAGCTCCATCACCCCGAGATATAGTCATTTTAAAAATCATGTTTTAGGACATGCCCAAAACGCTCCCTACAAACTGTCGCTCGCAAGTGACGTCATTTGCTATCTATTTATTTGCGTTCTGCAAAACATTTGTTCGGCAGCTATATTATATTTAAAATTCAACGTTTATGGATATGGTTTCTTAACAAAAGTTGCTAGGAATTGTGTTGATTATCAAATGTTGGTATAGTTTTACTTACTTCACTCTTTCAAAAATGGATTTGCTTACCCAAGTTCAATAAACTGAATTGTACTCACGTGAACAGACTTAAAGTTTTTATGTATTTTTTGATTTAAAACCATATTTTCAGATTCGATGATGATATCAAATACCCTATTGGCGCGTGCTGGGACATCGATGGCCAACTTGTCTAATAATCAACTCGCGTTAATATAACATGTTACGCTTCCGCGGCTATATCCCCAATGTTTAGTTTGAAGTAAAGGCCGGTATTCACTATTTTTAGTGCGAGTGCAGGTGACTAGTAGGAGCGATTGAATAGTGCAGATGTGTAGTGCAAGTAGTGTCCAATTCTGTTTAGTGAATGTGTTTAGTTGCTGTGTTTAGTTTATCTCGGACACCTTTAATTTTGTACCTAATTTCTTTACAATTTAAAAGACATACATTTTTACTTACTCCTGCACACATTTTTATGGTAAATCTTCCGTCTACTTTGCCATTTTATGCAAGTTTTGCAAAACGATAACACTAACACCTGCAGCTGTCCAGACGTGTTTAGTGGGGCGCGGGACAAGGCCACTCGCAAAAAAATAGAACACGCTTCTAATCGCTTTACTACGCAGGTTACTAATCACTTGCAGTAATCTATCGGTGTCCACACGTGTTTTCTACTAACACTAAGCACCTGCACTAATCACCTACACTAACTACTAAGCAGAGTGAAATTATAGTTCAAATTTTCGGATAGTAAGCGAGCCTAACGCATTGTTTGGGTGCTTAGGTTTTTATACTTTGTTTTCAGTTAGTCACTTTTTGAATAGCTTCAGGCGACTTTGAGTGGTTCCGAGCTAGAAAACTTGCCTCTCTCGATGGTGTCAAGTATCTATTTTACAAAACAAACAAATTTAAGACTTTTAAGGTTTACTCATGGATTCCACTCTCTGAACTGAGCCAAATTAAAATGGAACCACACGGGAAGCACCAGCTTTCAAAAAAAAAATAGGTAGTTAACAAAATCGGTTCACCCAGTCGAAAGTTCTGGAGTAACAAACCAAAAAAAAACACTCGAATTGATAACCTCCTCCTTTTTTAAAGTCGGTTAAAATACTTTTTTCCGCCAAAAGCTACGTCCCAAAATCCTCTCATAAAGAGAAACTGACACATTTCAAGAGTTATTCCAGAACAGAAACCTCACGGCACATTACTGGTGAGCGATGAAAGCACCGAAGTGCGTCCATCTCGGGCCCAATAGGCGCGAGTGTCGCTCCGCTGAGTGGAGTGCCGTTTTACGCAGCCGTTTTAGGGCGAGTGAAGTCTGCGCTGCTAAAATGACGCCGTTTGCGATCTGTTTTTTTAAAGTGCCCATCCAGATGGCGACACTTCACCTGAAGGAATGTAGACGTGGGATGCAGAAAGGTTGATAAGCACAGCAATGCAAAGCAACCACTGCGCCTTTCGATCTTGGAGGCCTTTTCACAAATGCCTTATCACGCGTTACGGTACATTCGTTTAATCACAAATATTAGGTATTGTTTTAACTAATAAACCACTTTTATTATTTTAGTTCTGGATAATAATAAATATCACAAAAGTAAGTTTTAGTTAGGTGAATTATTACGTGAATTCGTTTTGAATTACTGACAGGAGAGTAAATAAGGGTTACTGATAGTGATGAAAAATCACCATAAAACCCAATGAAAAACTAAGGGGAAAGGGGCCTTAGAATTGAACAAATCAACATAATAAAAGCGCCTTCTAAAATCCTACTCATAATATTTTTATTCGAGTAGCCTGTGGCCTAGTTCCGTGCTAAATCATGCAAAACCCTGTCAAGTTACATTTTGGGGCTGTATCTAAAGCTGGCTTGCTTATGTGGTGCGTCTGACAGCTATTGTTAAAACCATAGATTTATTTTCACTGTTGTAGCATGCACCTCGCAAACGGTACAAAGTAAGTTTTTGTGTTACGGAAGTGTGGTAGTAAATTAAGTTGGTCTATAATATTGCGATCTTTAACTTTGGCTCAATGGCTAGCTATTATGGCAAAGAAATATTTTTTAACTTTTTGAAAACCAGGACCAAACTAATTCAGATTGCACACAGTTTGGAAATAAGTAGCTGATTATGAAAAACCTATACGGTGTGCTATCCCAAACCACTTTGTGCTACGTGATTGCCATGCACGGCAGCATTTTAGCTGTCGGCCCCATAAGTCGGTCTCTTGAAACGGTTCTGGATTAATGGCACTTGTTTAGTTCAGAAATGTTTGTCATTGACCAGGTGGGTCGCTCTTTGATTTACTGAACAACTAGGCCAAGGAAATATGAATCAAGCTTTCACGAAAAAGCCTAGTGAATAGGCATCTTCCAGTCAACAAACATTGTAAAGTCATGTTGAAAGGAGCAATATTTTTGCTAAGCGGTAGGTAAGTGGTATCTCTGCCTCTTTTTTTTAGTGCTGTTTACTTTTCTAGTCAAGGCAGCCATTGGATGAATTTCTGACCTGCAACATAATTTTCCTTGACGCAACCGTAGCTTGTCGTATTTTGAATTTAGGTTTAAAGATATGTATTTCTCCAAGGATTTACAAATTCACTTAATAAGAAATAGAACAATAGTTATAAATTAATTTAAATATCCCTGGAATATCCCTGGACATTATTCCACACAGCGCCATCTAGCCCCAAAGTAAGCTAATTAAAGCTTGTGTTATGGGATACTAGACAACGGATAAACATACTTAAATACATTTTCTTTTGTAAATACATACTTATTATACATATTAGACACCCAGACCAGTACAAACAGACATGTTCATGCACACAAAAGTTTGTACTGTGCGGGGATCGAACCCGCGACCTCTGGTGTAGTAGCCAACTTCTTAACCATTACACCAAGTCAGTCGTCAAAATTATAATATTTATACAATATATATAAGATTTGTCCAGCTATTTTTAATAAACCTGAGAAGTAGGTAGTTCTAAAAATAACTTTATGGTATACATATAGATGCTCTTGCCCTGGGGAACTCTAGCGCGATCTGGATTATGCCTTATTGCCGCTGGGCGAGTGTGACTCTATTTCCATTCCGAAGTTGATCTTCTGTGCATTAGTACTATTAAGTGCTCAGTGACACAATCAGAACATAGGCGAAATACCTTCGTTACCAATACCGCTCAGCCCGAAGTTTATACCTATAGGTCCTGTGTTAGAATCCATTTCAGGCAGTGAGTTTTTGGATTTTTCGGAATTTAGCCTAGGTTTATAATCACTAACCCGTCTTGATAAGTGTGTTGATAAAAACATTGAGGCATTTAGCACAGTATACCCTTATTAGCCAATTTTTCACATAAATTACTTGGTAGGAAAAGGGGATACGTGTTCTTTAAAATATGATACACGTAGGTATACCCTGAGTCCTGAAAGACACCACCAAAACGGAAAAAAATGCCTCAATTGTGAAACGCAACTCAATATTTTTTATAATTGACGTCACAATTATCCCCCGTCGCATTCGCTGACCAATTACAGCTGAACCCGAATCTCACAGTTAAAACAGCAATGCGTATGAGTTCCGACCATTAACTGGGTACAAAGCGGATCGCGTGTTGCTCAAATTGGCACTTTGAAAAAAGGTGTAACAATATCGAATTACTTTGAAGGTAAATTCGCGTACTTCTTGACAGGAAAGTAGAATAGAAAAGCGTGTATAAATTGGTAGTAGCATTCTTAAGCACTAGGTTTTAGCTTTGTTAAAATATGACAGGGATATTAAGGGAGTACGAAGGACGTCGGCAGTCAGGAGTAATATTATGTTACTCCGTAATTAGAGAGTTTTCCCAATCGTTATATTTCGCGTCCACTCTGAAGTTTTCCCGAAGCCCGCTTTCTTTTTACTAAATTAGGTTCTGCGCATGCGTGAAACAACTTCAGAGTGGTCTAACAGTTTAACGCGAACTACACACATCAAAAGTGTCTAGGGATCAACATATATTTTTGCAATAACTTTTCTCCTGATTGATATTAATTAAAATTTTCTTTAAGGATTCATCAAATAAAGTGTTTTCGTTTGTCTACCGATAAACCAAGTCACCTTTGCATTAATAAAGAAATTTGCCATTTTCCTAATAAAGGGATTTTTGACATTTGAACCACTAACATTAAAGTTCGAAAAAAAGACTGAAATAACAGTTTTCTTTAAAATTTTATTGGGTAACTTAAACAATTAATAATCCGTGTTTCTACCCCGAACACTAACAACACAAGAACATCGGTTTGGCATACTCAAAATGAGTTCATCCAAATCACGCTGTGGAATGGCCGCCCATGTTCGTTGCAACAACAAAAAAAGGTCTTCTTGCGACTGGATACCCTCCATATTCGGCAGAGCTCTTCTCTGTAGCATATCCCATGCATGCTCAATCGGGTTCAAGTCTGGCGACTGAGCAGGCCAGGGCAGGACATTGATGTTAGCTGCGGCGAGAGTCTGTCTTACAACTCTTGCGGTGTGCGGTCGTGCATTATCATGCATTAACTGAAATAAGGGACCGATTTGCACTTGTAGAGGAACGATGACGTCTGATACAATCGTCTCAGCATAAATTTGAGCGTTGAGGTTGCCTCTGATCCAAATCAACTCAGTTCTTCCGCCGATCCAAATACCCGCCCATACCATGATGGTTCCACCACTATAAGGATGAGTCCATCCTCAAAAAGTCAGGAAGTCTCCTGGCAGGATTTTAATCGCTGTTGGCGTCCAGGGGTTCTCCAGTGTCGTATACGTCTTGTATCCGGTCTCATACCAAAACGAGACTCATCAGAAAAGCACACGAAACGCCATTGTTCTTCTGCCCAATTTCTGTGTTCAAGAGCCCATTGATATCGAATCCTACGATTGTGCATTGCTATAGGTGGTACCCTTAGCGGTCTTCGGGAATGAAGGTTCACTTCATGCAAGCGGTTTCTGACTGTTTGGTCGCTAATTAAGTTCCCTGAAGAGTGATGAAGCCTCACGGCTAACATCATGGCGGTTATTGTTGGAGCTCTTCGAGTTGTGATTTGAATGTATCGGTCTTGTCTCCGTGTGGTGCAGCGATACCGTCCTCCATGGCGCTCAGCCACGGTTCCAGTGCTTCGGTAACGTGTCCAAAGTCGACTGATAACACTCTGACTTGTATTCAGAGCTAAAGCCACAGTACGTTGCCGGGAACCAGCTTCTATCATTCCCACGGCTCTGAGCATTTCTTCCCTGCTTAAATGACGTCGCCGCTCCATAATAACGTTGGTTTTAATCAGTAGTAGGGAAACAGTAGCACTAATAATGTCTTCAATGCGTTGTATGTTTTTATAGGGAAAATATTGACAGCTGATTTTCATCTTTTACTCGAATTTGATTGACAGTTCCTGCTTCAAATTATGAAATGCGCCAAAAAGGATCCATATAAATTTATAAAATCATAAATTTATTACAAAGCCACATCTCAATCTCAAGAAATCCGCATAAAAATGCTTGATCCCTAGACACTTTTGATGTGTGTATATGTACCTACATGTTTGCAATTTGTGGATGGGACTTTTAGAGCTGTCATTTTTTTTTCAATATTTTAACGTCTTTACGCATCGTACCCGATAAAATGAACCAACAAGCAACTAAAATCGAGTCATTTAACAATTTCAAAAGCCAGACTCACCTGCTTCTCTAATCTTTTGGCTTATAATATCATAAGTTCTTGGAAATCAACCAAGAACGGCTTTGAATTGAAGTAAGTAAGTCTTCTTATTGTAAATTATTAGTATCAAATTGACAACGTATTGTTACAGTACCGAGAATCTTTGAAAGAGATCTTGGCCTTTAATTTCATAAGAATAATTAACCTATCATGGCATATACAAGGAAAAAATAATTCCCAGAGGTTTGTCTGAGCTTGAAGGTTCAAAGCAAAGGGTTGGGAGACATCCCAGAGCAATAACCGGTTGTGGCGGTGTCACCCCTGACGATCAAAGGCGGACCCGCGGATTCATTTTTCTCCTGGTATCGACTGATATTTACTAGCCGTATGGCTATCATCTGCTTCTATTGGATAAACAAAACTTATTCTTTTTTTTTGCGAAATATAGACTCCAATGGCACCAGTGCAGCAGGCCTCTTGTTTTGAAACGAAGTCTTCGTAGATTCCTTTTTTTTTAGTTACAACTCGTATCCTGGTAGCATTTTTTTTTATTATTATATGTTAAAGTCAAAAGCTTTTAATTTTAATTATCAAAAGAGACTTCATACTTAGAAATAAAAACAAAAATAAAAGATATTGACAAAATAATTTCGTTATGAATTATAATAGGGGGCCGATAATTAGTAATGGTGTTACCTAAGGTGTTAGCTGCAGACCTAGACAATGCTTGATACAATATGCTTTAATGTTTTGGTAGGATATGTGCTTTTTCACTCCTTTGATGTTGACACTATGCATAATGCTCTCGATCATCGCGAAAAACCCAAATGGTTACCCACTATGGTAACCCCTTCGCTGCTCATCCATATTGGCATGCCCTGTGATTTTCGGAACGTCCATTCATGACGGCTGAGGGTAACCTTTGCATTGATTTCAAGCGTAGGCCGTAAGTCACCAAGTCCGAAACTACCACAGTTCTCCCCCGGGCGCCTTGGATAGACAAAAGATTCTAAAGCCATCATATGCTTTACTTAGGTATCTTGAAAGTTCCCAGAAATAATTACTCGCTCAGCTACCAAGCTCTAAAAGTAATTTCAAGATATTATCAGCTTTATAGTTCAAAGTAAATGATTGAATGGCAGGCCGGAGCAATAACCGCCTGTGTGGGACACTATGGTGACGATCAAAGGCGGTCCGTTCACTTATTTTTATGTCAGTACCAACCGATATCTGCTATACTTAATAGTGTTGCAGAACTGTCGATTAGTTTTCCTTGGAATTCAATTACACTATCGATTGTTTCAGCCAGTTAGTACTTTTGGTAGTCGAACTCAAAACTGAGAAAACCAGGCAATAAGCTCAGCAATTTTTTCCTTCCTGCTTCCTCTTTTGTAATATGCATTTAAGGTATTTGTTACAATGCCTTTATACACGGTGTCGGGTTTCATGTGGTCCAAACGAAAACTATCGATAGAGGGGTCCAGGGGCTACTCTAAGGACCCCCATGTATGTTCCGCGAAAATTTATAGTTTTCGAGAAAACAGCATTTTTCTAAATTTTTTCGGTACTAACCCAAAATGACGCATTTTTTTAATGATTTCTCCTAAAGCATTATTACTAGAACCTTGATTTTTTTGTTGAATGAACAAATAATAGGCCTTTCATTACACCACTACAGTTGTAACTCAGGCTAATTATTTTCTGCAAAAAAAAATAAACAGTGAACTTTTTTTATTTGGATGATTTTTTACTTCTTTCTTTAAGGTGGTGTAACTCCAAAAAAGCACGTAACATAAAACTTCAGCACCCATTTCGAAAACTTGCCTACTATGTGGACCCACTACTTGTAAAATTTTAATCAGCTACGGCAAGAGCTTCATGTCGAAAAAAAAATATTCTGAAATGTTTCAGAGTTTGTTCAAGTTTACAAACTGTTTTGTTAGTCTTCCCTTGGCTGCTCTCGCGTTCGTACATTGTTCATACTATCCCTTTTTAACTACTGGCGTGTTAACGGACTTTTCGATTGCTATTTACTTTATTCTGACGACTCTGGAACGAAGACTTGGCACGATTACTGGACTAGATTTTGCCCTTAATACGTACTGTGTGTTTGTGTTTGTGGGTTCATTCAAAGCATAATGCCTTACACGGCACGAGAATATGCAGAAATGCATTATTATTATGGATATGCCAGAGGAAACGGTCGACTTGCGGCACGTCTGTATCAACAGCGGCTGTTACAACGAGGTGGACCACAACCTGAAACATATCCAGATCATCGTGTTTTCATCCGTGTGCATAATGCATTCATTGAAGGCCGCCGTCCAGGAGCACCGTATAATGAAGGTGTCTTAGGAGAAGATCCCTATTTGGTGGAAAACTTTTGGAAGAAATTGCTAGGGAACCTGCAGCTAGTACGCGGTCAATCGGTCGGTGTCTCGGTGTTCCCCATCAAAGAGTTCACAGAATTTTGCGCAAGGAAAGCTACCATCCATTCCACCTACGAAAAGTCCAAGACTTGCTACCTACAGACTATGACCGACGTGTGGCTTTCTGTCAAGAGATGATTAGGAGAGATAGCCATGATCCAGGTTTTTTTGACTCGATTTTGTGGACTGACGAATTAAAATTCACTAGGAGTGGTGTTTTTGACATGCATAACACTCACGTATGGTCGCGAACAAATCCAAGGCTGGTGTGCCGCCACAGCTTCCAGCACCAATTTTCTGTTAATTTGTGGACTGGAGTTTTTAACCGACAACTAATCGGCCCATTTGTTCTATCAAAAATGGGTTTGCGTTTGGCCTCTGTCTCGCCTCGTGGGAAGCGATGACGAAGCTGATCGTGGTACACGCATACCCAGAAAGTGCCTATTCCCTCTGACCTTGAAGACACCAAGGTTGTAAGTATCCGGTAACACAGACGCAGGGAGAGCGTTCCACTCCCTAGCGGTGCGGACCAGAAAAAACGCAGCAAACCGTTGAGTGCGTAAATAAATAAATAAATATGCGCCAGACAACACCCCTCTTGTCATGGTATCGAAGTAGGGATAAATATCTCTGTTACGAGCGTATGTAGCAATACTATCCATAAGTTAGATAGTAAAGCACCGTAGCAATAATATAATTGCTTTCCATAGCATTGTTAAGGTTACTAGTAAGAAACTGTAGATGATATTTATAGTATTGGTTTTTAGATGTGGTTTTTGCTATACAAAATAGCAAATTAGCAGATAGTATAGATACTATCGCTAGTGAACCATCGTGAATATTCAATTAATACTCTTGCTGATATCCAATAAACGATTGTATTCATACACATTGTATTTTTCGATACTATCGATACTCCTATCGAAAGCTCAGCTTTTTTCGACATATCGATAATACATTGAACCGCAACACTATCGCGGTCTGTGCACTTATTTTTCTGTCGGTACCGGCCGATATCTGCTATACGTAATTGATGGATGTTTTGCGGCAGCGTGACAAATTGTGCTGACCGAAGCCGACCCATGTCAGACCGTGACTCGAATCCTGGCCGATGCTGACGGTACTCTTTTATTTGTAAAACTTTTTAGCGCAAGAAAATGTGTAAGTGGACTGGCTCGCTTGGATTAGGGAAGAACAGAGCTTGCCCTGAGATTTAGTGATGGATTCAATAGAAAACATAAATATGTTACATGCATTCGTCGCTGTATTCGTTGCACCCATTAATCAGCTGACATTCGTTGGAGATGCACATACGCGATACATTTAATGCATTTAATTAAAAATCACTTTCCCCAACTTAAATGAGAGGCCATCATATAAATAAATACCTGGGACAAATGAATACCTGGGACAATTCGTACCAAGATCATCTGACCCCAAACTAAGCAGAGCTTGTAATATGGGCGTCAGAGACTGATAAACATACTTAAATATTTCTAAATACATACATAAATAGATAATAACACCCAGACACACAACAAATACAAATGTTCGTCACACAAATATTTGTCATGGGTGGGGATCGAACCCACGACCTCCGGCGCTAAAGGCAGGATCGCTGCCATTGCGCCAACAGGCCAGTCAAAATAAATAAAAGAAATATAAATCATTTTAAATACTTTCAGGTTAAGTAATTATAATTTCGCGGTCTATCTTATTATCAGTGTGAACTCAATACGCCAATAGCATCGTTAAGGTAAAATAATCATGAGACTTAGGTAAATTGAATGCGCCACAGATTATGCAGTAAAAAAGTACAGAACAAATAGAAGGAATAGTCCACAATACTTGTACTCTGGGCCTAGAGCGCGAACAATAATTAACTTAAATATTTTTCCGCTGGCGAACATTTTATGATTGTAAGGCCGAGTGAGGCTCGGTGCGTTTTCGTTTCGGTATCGCATCTGCACTGAATCTGTACAGATCTTCTGCTGAGAAACATTCCCTGGCAGGCTCTGGATGTTTTCGGTATGGTGATGTTCTTTCGATGTAACTAGTGAGTGAGTAGCGTTGCCAGGCGTCTGGATAAAGCCGGACATAGGTAGGCTTTTTGATTGCGTATTCGGCCAAAATAAACGGTGTCCGGCTTGTCCGGCTTTTGTTAGGCTTTTTACATTTCGCAAACGAGCAAGGATCGAATGCAGTTAATAGTCATAAACAATACAAAAAAGGGACTATACCCTATTATTTTAATCTAAATACTAAAAAAGTTACCAATCTAAGCGAACTCGGGGGCTCAAATAATAATAAAAAAATGCAAGGAACCATCCCCTTTTATTTTCCGGTTCGAATGAAAGAAAAAAACACGTTTTTTTGTGCCTAATCAAGAGAGTTATACTCACTATCCTGTATCGTCAGACTATGAAAAAAACCTATCAAACATTGCAGTCCTTCATCAGAACACTCAGGGGTTGCTGAGTAAATTGGAGGTATTGGAAGTTTGCATTGATGAATTCCAGAATAAGAAAACAAATCTGGATGTATTATGTTTTTCTGAAACCTTTCTAAAATTAGGAACTGAAACTAACGCTAAATTAAAAAATTACAATATGGCTTCGTCTTTTTGCCGAACTAACAAGGGTCGAGGAGGTGTCTGTATCTTAGTGAGAAAACACATGGATTTTAAACCTCTTCCCATTTGTAAGGGCTTTGCAATCGAAAAATGCTTCGAGGTTTGTGGAGTGGAACTGTTGACTCACAAATGCGTTGTGTTGTGGCTTTATAGGATACCTAATAGAGGTAATCTTAATATGTTTTTTAATCATATGGAACTACTTCTGCATAAATTGGCAATAAAAAACAAAAAACTGGTCATTACTGGAGATTTAAACATAAACACCTTAAAAAAAGACGAAAAATCTGAATGCCTTGCGAATCTACTACATGGTTTTGATTTGGAATTGCACATCAATGAGCCTACGCGTGCGCCTTCGTGCATTGATCATATAGCCAGCAATATAAAAGATGCTAAAAGTAACATTCATAAAGTGTATCATTCTGACAATGAAACCTGCTAAACCCTAACATTCCAAACTAGTTTACATAAGCCTAAGCCACGTTTCTGGTACAGGCGTCGAAGAGACATTAACAATGATAACATAGGCAAATTCATAGATTGTATAAAAGCTTCATCTTGGCAGGACGTCCTTGACGACAATAACCTCGATGCGGCATTTACAAAGTTTCATGGTGAACTATGTCTATTTTACGACTTATGCTTTCCGGAGAAACGTATTAAAATTAATGCAAATAACTTGAGACCAAAGTGGATCACTAAAGGCATTCGACTTTCTTGCACTGTTAAACGCAAACTGAACTGCCGAATACTTAGCACCTATTCTTGCACATTTTATAAATCTATCATTTACGCAAGGTGTATTTCCCGAGTCACTTGAACATTTTATTGTGAAACCACTATATAAGAAAAACAACAGACAAGACTTAAGTAACTACCGGCCTATAACACTCGTCCCCATTATCTCAAAAATCTTGGAACGGGCTATGAAGACAAGAATCTTACAGTTTCTGGAAAAACATAATATTATAGCCGTTGAACAGAACGGATTCCAAAAAAATAAATCAACTACTCTTGTGGGATACAGATTGATGTGTAATGTTACTAATAATATAGATAATAGAGTCCCAATTACAGTTATATTTTTCGATCTTAGTAAGGCATTTGATCTCGTCGATCATAAAATTCTCCTCAACAAATGTGAAATTTACGGTAATAGAGGACCTGCCCATGACTGGATCAGGAGATACCTAACCAACAGAAACAAAGTGTTCAAATAGCAAAAACAGACAAAAGTAACGAGGTTGTATCATACAGTTCGTCATTTCAACAAAACAAAGTAGGTGTTCCTCAGGGAAGCGTAATGGGACGACACGATTGGCACAGTGTGCTGTAGCACGGTTTCCCGCCTTGGCTATCGTGGTGTCCCGGGTTCGATTCCCGGTCGGGTCAATTCAGAAAAAATACTTTTTCTAAATTGGCTCGGGTCTGGGTGTGCTGGGAGACGCCCCTGGCTAATTTCCCTGTCTAGTACCTCGTAACACAAGGATATTTATCCTTACTTCGAGACCATGACAAGTGGTCTGTTGTCAGGCGCATATTTATATTCATATTTATATTGTTTCTGTTGTATGTCAATGATTTACCCAAGGCCACTAATTATGAAACCGTAATTTTTGCAGACGACATCTCACTTGTAGTGCCAAATAATAATAAAACAGTGCCCTATGAAACCCCCATAAATGAAACGATAGAAAACATTTACATTTGGTTACAAAGAAATAATCTCTCTATTAACCCTTCAAAAACCAAACATATACAATTTTTCAATTATAAATCTAAAAGTCTCGATAAAAAAATACAATGCCAAGGACATGATTTGAATGAAGTTAATGATACAATTTTTTTGGGTATTGCAGTGGATCGTCATTGTAATTGGAAGATTCATGTACGGAGAATTTGTGACAAGTTGAGCCGTTTCGTGTTCGCTCTTTATCGTTTAAGAAACACAGCCAATGAAAAGACTGCCCTTCTAGCATATAATGGTTATGTATCGTCAGTACTAAGATACGGAATAATCATATGGGGTAACTCCACTGATGTATGTAAAGCATTCATTGTTCAAAAGAAATGTATTCGAGCTATAAGTGGTATTGGGCCACGCGATAGTTGTAAACCCATATTCAGGAAATACAATTTACTCACAGTGACTTGCATGTATATCCTCGAAATAGGAAGTTTTATAAGACAGAACGTACATTTCTTTAAAACACAAACTCATGCACAGAGGTTGCGTCCTAGAGACCCTTATAAGTTGGTAGTGCCGCAACATAATAGTACGCTTCACGGAAACAACTGCTCCATAATGCCCATCCGTGTATATAACAGAATTCCTATAGAAATCAGACAGTTGCCCACACCTTTGTTTTTACGTAAGCTAAGAAGATGGCTCATTGAAAAATGTTTTTGAAAGAATATTTTGACACAAACACGTAGGCGAAGTAATCATTATATTCTGAACATTCCAATGTACCTACTTATTTATTTAATAATTTTAATTTTCTATGTTTTTGCCTGACATTGTATAATATATATAATACTAATTTAATGATAATTTTTATACTAACATTAAAATAGAATCTGTTATCTGTCATAAAGTAATTACCTATATGTATAAAGTAGAAAAGTTTGCATGCTGACATTTCGGCAGAGCACGTATGGACTTATCTATAACACATTATGTCCAACAATATTTACCGTGTCTCTTAAGCAAATAAAAAATTTCATTTCATTTCAAGCGCCGAGCGTGGCCGAGCGCAGGCGATTTATTTATTATTTTTGATTTTGATTATTATTTCATTAGAATTTAACAAGATTTATGTCAATAATCAAAAAAGCTTGATTTTACATCCAATTTTTTTGTCGTAACTTTTAATACTGAGGCACAAAATCCTCAATAATGTATGGTAAGGGGGGCCGCTCTGTACAGATTCTAAGCAGAGGCGCGCGAATGTGCTCGGTGAAAAACTGTACCGAAACGAGTCGGTCTGAAAACTCTCATTTGATTACAAGCGCTCGGTAAACAATCCGTACAGATTCGGTGCAGCCAGCAGCGGCAACGGAACGAAAACACACCGATCCGGTGAGGAAGAGGCCTAACCGTAGTGGATACCATGTCAGCAGTGAGTTTCTAATAGGGAAAAAAAGTTCCCTAGAAAAAGCTAAGGCCTTTAATTAAGCCAATGCACGAGTCATACTTCTGGGTTTACACGTGTTCACAGGCTGCGGTTACCGCAAAACTATGAGGCGGTCCGTATACCTGTTTGTCACGAGCGTTATATTCATTTGGATGGGTAGTAAACTAAATTAAGAGTAAACCCAGATCAGACTTTTGTATTTGCTAGTATATCAGACTGCCGTAAAGAAAACTATAATTTATGACAGCCATTAAGTCTACCCGGACGTCATTATTACTCATTAGGTGGCCAATCATTAATCCTAATCGTGCAGTGTATTGCGTCAGCGCTTGCTATGGCAATCGGCTAAGTAACGACAAGCACAAAAATCTTATATTAAGGATATGGTACCATTTTTAGGGTTCCGTACGAAAGGCAAAAACGGAACCCTTATAGGATCACTTTGTTGTCCGTCTGTCTGTCTGTCTGTCTGTCCAGACTCTTTTTCTCAGGAATGCGTGGAGGTATCAAGCTGGAATTTATATCAATTATTATTATTTTTATTATTATTATAACGCAATCAAAAGATACAGCCGTGTATGCCGCAAATTTTCGCTAATTTTCGACACTCGCAAGGGAATCAAAACCTACAGGGTACTTTCCGTGAACTCATAATCTTTAAATTTGATACGAAGCAACGTCCTAAAGCACAGATGAAGGGAAAATTGCGAAAACCGCATATTTTTAGGTATATCATATAATAAAAATATTTTTAATAAATATACCTATAGGTTTGTACGGAACCCTCGGTGCGCGAGTACGACTCGCACTTGGCCGGTTTTTTTCTATTGCAATTTGTGTGCAGCTATAAAGGTATAAGTAAATACTACTACTTTCTACCACCGAAAGCCTTATGGACTTGCGGCCCCATGTGGATGACTTTCCAGCAATCTGCACTCAGCGGTTTGCTGCGTCGTTTCTGGTCCGCTAAGGAGTGAAACGCGCTCCTTGCGTCTGTGTTTCCGGGTGCCTTCAACCTTGGTGTCTTCAGGGCAAGCGTTCATATGCAGCTTCTGGGTAAGCGTGTACCACCATCGGCCTAGTCATCGCTTGACACCAGGCGACACTCAGGCAAAACTCAAAACCATAGTTAATTTAAAAAAAATCGAATCAGTTGAAAATGTTGTTGACAATGTTGTTCTTAAAGAAAATCCAAATCCAAATCCCTGTTTTAAATGTAATTTCATTCATGTGTTTTTTGTTTTTAGAATGTATTTTCATTGATTTTCTTGGAGATTTTACAAATGTCTCTTTATAGCATGTGTGATTAAGTTATTTAGGTACAGAAAGCAAGAAAAAAAGAAGTATAAAAGCCACTGCATAGGTACGTGACGGGTCTTTATTTGGACGGGACGGCACGGGAAGTTCGTTTCATCCGTGAAACCGTGACATATTTTGTCCTATTCATTCTCTAATGTTGCTGTTAAATATGAAACTCGTTCGGTCTTAATTTTACCGATTTCAGTCTGATCTGTTAATTTTTGCTCCCCAAATTGTGTACATGATAAACAGTGACTTCTAATTACAACAACAGACGTGATTCAAAGTGAACCTGCTGTAATAAAGTTAGTTCCACGTCGATTAGTTAGGCATTCATCTGACAGAAAACGGTCGGAGATAGTTCCTCTGGATAGTTCGCGACTGCCTGACCTGGAGGTCTACTCCAGAGCAAATATCGCGTAGTTTCGTTAAGGGCCCCTTTTCCGAAATAAATGTTCCCTAGATAGAGTTGTTTTCAGAGAAATCATCATATAAAAATTGTAAAAAAATATATAGTACAAATACACGACGTTTGATCAAATGAGTTTTTTGGATAAAAACACAATAATTAGCATTTTACTCGATAAAAAAAATCAGAAGTTACGTCGATTTTGAAACCATTTTAGGTTGTATGAGACTTGCAGGCATGCAATTTTTATAAAAATTTAACATTTCAGTTACTAAACGGGTTTGACAGGGCTACTCGTATTATTGGATAGATTTATAATCTGGGTGTCTCCTATGTATAATAAGTATGTATTTACAAAATAAAATGTATTTAAGTATGTTTATCCGTTGTCTAGTATCCCATAACACAAGCTTTAATTAGCTTACTTTGGGGCTAGATGGCGCTGTGTGGAATAATGTCCAGGGATATTTATTTATTATTATTTATTTATTTATAATATAGCACTTATATTTTTTTAATTAACACCGCGCCTACTGTGCCGCCAGTTTCCGGTACTTTCCAGCCGGACGGAAAATGGGCCCTTAAGCTTTGTAAGACTAAAAGAAAAATAAAATGAGTGAGATCTTTATATGTGATGTATTTTATCCGAAATAATATGATACTTACGATTCCTAAAAACAAGACTTTTTGACTGGTACAATAGGTCTAAGCTATCGCACGGGACTTAAATTTGAAATCTTGAACGGTTCACTGAAGGCACTGGTTCAACTTCCGCTCGACACCGTGGACTAGCTGAATTTTTCTAGTGTTCCTATACGTACTCGTAGATATAAGATCGTCATCATCATCGGCCTTTGCGTCTGTCACAGACTATTTATGCAGTGCCGCTTGAGCAGCTGATGGCTAAAAAGGTATATCAGCGAACGGCATAACCTTCCACACAAAGGTATATGAAATAGCATTGTTAAACATACTATAACATACTCGTAATAGTAGTATTAGTATTGTTTTGTGTCGAAGAAGGTTGTATAGAGATACATGTGTAGTTTTTTTTCTGGTTTTTTGTCTGTTTACTTTGCCCGCCATTCCCGACTGGTTCATAAGCCTATCTGTACAGTCCTTCATGATTAACAACAATAATGACAGAATGTTTTGAATGCCTTACGATTTACGATACTTCGTATTCGGGCGAACGAGAGTAGAACCCCTGAATAAGTCTCTCTTCGCTAGAACCTCGGCTAGGACTCAAGTTTACGCAGGTCTTGCAACTAGATCAATCAAACTGACTTAAGTATCCATAACTTCTTTGATAGGTCATTTGAAATGAAGTTCAAGTGGTTTCCTTTGTAGTTTTTTAACTACATAGTAATGCCATGCTACAAGTTTTGGTAATGCTGACGACAATCTTGTATGATAAATATATGCAGCAAAAAAACATGGTATCTCAAACTACGCCTTATTTGTACATACTATAAGTGTGCTAACCCCTTACATACTATAAGTGTGCTAACCCCGTACATACTATAAGTGTGCTAACCTCCGAATCCTGTGATGTAACCTTAGAATAATTACATACAAAAACGAAGTCCGCGCGCGAATTTTTAAAGCACCTTAATTGGAGCCATAAATGGCTCCAAACGGATCGCTTTGCAGTGTTCATTACAGGTCCGCAATGATTAATGTCAACGCGCGCCCCACGTAAGCAAGCAATAGTCACGCATGTGTGGATCGGATTCGTGCTTCATTTTTGACGGGGCGGTTGTAAGAAGACTATCCTTCTATATGTTATTATTCTAAGGATGTAACCCAAAGTTGCATCTGAGCATCCTTTAAATTGATGTTGTTCTGTAACATGTCAATAGAAACGAAAACAACAGCTATAAATGTAAGAGTTTTTTTTTGCGTCAGGAAATGCATTTAGGCATTCCCAGCGCCCTGGGTTCGGGGCACCTGGGATATGTGGGACTGAGAACTCCTGGGAAAACAGAGACCCCTACCCACTAAAACCTGACGGTGGTCATCTTCGGCGCAGAATGGAAGGGACCCGGGATCCCCAACAAGGGAGAGACTCCTCGCAGGACCCTTCGGCGCGCAAGGCCGCCTGGCAGCTAGCCTCAGAAACACACGCAGGCGCCGCTTTTCGACCCCAAGGACCCTTTTAGTCACCTCTTACGATAGGCAGGGATACCTCGATAGTATTCTATTCCCCAACTCGTAACCGCAGGGAGCGTAAATGTAAGAGTTGCTCAACTTAAACTGTCTTTTCAACCGACTTCAAAAAAAGGAGGAGGTTCTCAATTCGACTGTATGTTTTTTTATTTTATTTTTATGTTTGTTACCTCATAACTTTCGACTGGGTGAACCGATTTTGATCGTTCTTTTTTTATTTGAAAGCTGGTGCTTCCCGAATGGTTTTATTTTAATTTGGTCTAGTTCTGACATTGTCATCCATGAGAAAATCATATAAGTCTTAAATCTAGAAAGACAAAATGCGCGACAAATGGACGACAAATGGACGAATAACTCAATATTACGCCAACCGATTTTGATAATTCTTTTTTTATTTGAAAGCTGATGCTGCCCGTGTGGTCCCAATTCAATTTGGTCAAGTTCTGACAGTGGCATCCATGGGAAATCCATATAAGTCTTAAATCTAGATAAACCATATGCGCGACAAATGGACAAATAACTCATTATCACGCCAACCGATTTGAATGCTTCTTTTTTTATTGGAAAGGATATACGAGTACTTCAAGGGTAGTTTGATGAGTGTTAGGTTCTGACTATGGAATCCATGACAAAGTAACGGAACTCTTCAATTCTTAGGAGCAATTGGACGATACTTTTTGATGTATAAAATAAATAAGAACTATTCACTGAAAATCAAGAAATAAACAAAAATTTTAACAAAAAAAAACCAACTTCAAAAAAAACTATTCCAAAACAAAGCACTAAAAAGTAAAGAAATAATTGCGTATTCTTCTAAAACTTATACGATAATATAATGTAGGTACAGTTATTGTTATTGTTGGAGTCGGTGTCAGCCAATGTAGGTTTGTAACTACCTACATACATACGTAAACGTGATATGTAAGAAATAGGTATATTGCTAGGTATATTGTAGTGTTTCCTTGACTGACACCGACTCCAACAATAACAATAACTGTACCTACATTATATTATCGTATAAGTTTTAGAAGAATAAGCAATTATTTCTTTACTTTTTAGTGCTTTGTTTTGGAATAGTTTTTCTGAATAAACAAACATAAATACTGTTGGTGTCGTGTGTCGAGAACAAATGCGAGTGAATAGTAAGTTAGCAAACAGTGGTACTGGCGGCGAGCGTAATAAAAGACTTCGAAAGAGTGTAGACCGATATGTCTGCCAATAACCACTCACTCGCAAGATCTTCAGTTACTCCGTGATCATGGCACTTGCAACAGTGCCGAAATGTCGGAAACTCGAAAGTAAAAAACATGGTAAAAATCCCGTAACTAATAACTATGCTAATGTTAGTGACCATGAAAGTTTAAAACAAGCATAAATAATTCTAAATACACATTTTGATTCATAGTAACTAACACCAAGACGCAAAACACTACCTGGGCACTTGAATGTTGGTCATGGATGGGGATCAAACCTCAGAATTTCATCATATGAGACCCCTAGCCAATGCTCTAAGAGGTTAGGGAGAAACATATGTTGTCCAATTATAACCCTCGTCACAGTTTACTAACAGATAAATCACTCCACAGAAAATTGACAATTTTGTCATTTGTAAATGCGTGCCGTCATGTGACAGTCATTTATTGCCAGGGCTACCTCTTTCGAAATAGATGTCAACAGTCAGTACTTACAGTATACGTTGTTAATTGAAATAATAAAACCTTTTATTACTTTGATTTTGAGCATTTTACAATTTTCATATCTAAAATTAGAAAACTAAAGGTTGTGTTTATTTTGTTAACTACTTTTTAATTATTTATTTTTTTATTTGTCTACGGTCATTATCCTTTTATTATTGTTTGCTATTGCTTTTCGTATTTTCGTAATTTCACAAGTACTTACAACAGTTTCGTATATCTTTGGGTACACGCTGGGTTTGAAACCGTTGCTTAGCAACATAGTTGCTCAATGCGGCTGTTGACAACCAACTGCCAAATAGGTCTTGGAAGACCCGGCGGCTGGTAGGTGATTATCGCGCGCAGGTACATGGGAGTGACAGAGGTCTGACATCGTGACCATAATCCTACAATAATTTGGTTAAAATGATCCATTCTTAGATTTATATAGTTTATCTACTTCAAATTTGATATTAGCTAAGTTAATTTATACAAAAAAAAACCATCAATATGAATTAAAATTCTTACTATCATCTCAAAATAATCACTTCATTCAAAAGCAGATGACCGCACGTGTTGACTTTGTTTATTAGGTACCTATTTAGGTGAACAACCCTAGCCTTATTGGGTAAATCCTTCACTGGTACCTATTTAGGGAATATTTGGGACAAGTTCTTTCTAGAAAATATTATATTCTAGCTAGACGTTTGTTTTGGCCTGTTTAATCTGACTTGTAATCGATTCTATTGTAAGCGTACCTTGAGTACCGTCATGGTACGAGTATGTGAAGAATTAAGTAATGATTTGACTTCAATCGTAGTAAAATCCTTTGTAAAAAATATACGAGTTGATGATATGCGATGAGGAATATTTTCGCAGTCCACCTGGCTAGTCTATTTGCAACCTTGCTGTGGTCGTTTTTTGTAAGTAACGCGTAGAAAAATGCGTCTTAACACTTATATTTATTTGTTTAAGCAATGAAGCTGTTATTTCACCTTACTGTGGTAATCTCATCGTTGGGCACTCTTTCAAGGACCTCTCACGACCAGAGTCGGGAATATCTTAGCCTTCCTTTACGCCTGCAGAACAAAGTGACAACTTTGATAGTCGATTTTAAATTTGCTGTAGTTACTGTCATATTCAATTTCAGTATAATATCCTTAAAACCTTAGCCCCTGCCTGTTCTCCGCAAATCTCGGTGCTCCGGCGTGCCGTCAGAAGACAATCACCGCGTTTGATCTAGGTAAAGGTGCCCGCGACCGCCCACCGCAATTATTGGATTTCGGCTTTAATCATACATTCAAATTGTTCAACGGTTTTACTACTAGAGCCAGTGATCAGTGCCTATAGTGGCCAGTCTTACAGCCGATCACACTGAAAAGGGCTCAGGGCATTAATCCATTCCTTTGACGCATTATTTGACGACCGACTTGGTGTAATGGTTAAGAAGTTGGCTACTACACCAGAGGTCGCGGGTTCGATCCCCGCACAGTACAAACATTTGTGTGCATGAACATGTCTGTTTGTACTGGTCTGGGTGTCTCCTATGTATAATAAGTATGTATTTACAAAAGAAAATGTATTTAAGTATGTTTATCCGTTGTCTAGTATCCCATAACACAAGCTTTAATTAGCTTACTTTGGGCTAGATGGCGCTGTGTCCAGGGATATTTATTTATTTATTTATTATCATCATACTAATATTATGCTTAAGGAATGATTTGTATTTTGTGAACAAATAAACACAAGAGTTTGAACCGATTTAAAAAAAACACCATTATAATGGTACGTTAACATGTCACAGTATCACTGACATGTGCTATATTAAAGGAGAAATTAGTCCACGCTGGCAAAGCCGAAGGCAAACAGCTAGTTTTCGAATAATTAGATATATAATCTTTTCTTTAAGAAAAGGCAATAAACTAGAACTTTTAGATTTGCCTTACTTGGTATTTAGACTTAGTTATTGCGATTTACTTTTATGTAGTGATTTTGCAATCGCGTTTTCTTAGTATTGTGTCCTGTATACTTATAATTGATGACTTTCATCGTTCTAAAGGTGGCCTTTAATTTATACTTTGGGTAATAAAGATGCACGCTGTCGCGCGGTTATTGTCAGGGCACTCATATTAATAGTATTTATTTTAAAATTAGGAAAACAAAAAATAATATCAATATTCCCTACACTCTACACTGTAAAGTATAAAAAAAATTGTTATTTGACACAGTAGAGTCTACAGTGTCAAATAACAATTTGTGATAATTTTATTATCTTTCATTAGATAAATTTTAAAGCTGCTCGTCTGGACCTAAATCTTCTGGAAAACCACCGCTTAATAACAAAGCTTAGGCAGTTACTCATACGTATATGTTTCTACTGTTGCTAACAGCACTGTTTCTCGCCTTGACTTGCGTGGTGTCCAGGGTTCGATTCCCGGCCGGGTTAATTGCGAAAACGAGACTTTTCTATATTGACTCGGGGTCCGGATGTGCTGGGAGACGTCCCTGGCTTAAATCCTTGTCTGGAACCTTGTAGCACAAGGATATTTAGCCTTACTTCGCGAGCATGACAATAAAATTGGAGACAACACACCGGACATTTACCTCTTTTTATTTTTTTTATCAATAAAGCACAAGCTCCTATGATAATAGCCTCACAGTGACGATAACGCTAAAATGATAGGCTCCGGCACCACATTATATCAGACAGCCTGCATGCTTGCCACTGACATAATAAAAAACATACAGTTATTTAAATAGTTTTCATAGCACGGCAATTTATCTCCATTTCGTTCCAGCCACTAAGCAGGGGCATGCGTTAATGTAACAAGTTCCACGAAACAAGGAAACACATTATGCAGGAGCCTGGGGCATATGTAAATACGCAGGACCAGAATACATACGACCGCACGCGGAGATTTACGTTTCGGCACCTTATTCTACCAACATAAGAAACATTTTGCAATGGTCCAGTAAAAGTGGACCTGCTGTCAACCTGAACACTCTTCAACGGCGCGAGCCTAACACTTCTGGCAATTACCACCTTATACTAATGCAGTAGAGTTCATTTCTCAACTGCTGGTGTGGCTGCTGTTGTACCTATGCGACTGATGTTCAGCTTTTGTGTTCTCATGCTAATTGCTTTTATGGACCTTGAATGGTAAAAGGTAAACTCCTTAATGTAGTGCAATGTACTATTCTAAAGTAACGATAAGTTGTTATCACAACAGTGTTCAAATTTGTGGTAAAGGTAGATATATAATTCGCTTTTAATTCCGTCCCAATAATGACGAAAGGCCTCCATCATTCCAAATTCCAATCAATTTTACGCTTCAATTGACAAATTTGTGTTGGTGATTTTGATATGAGAAATCCGTAACACTTAATGCGTTGTTCCGAAACATTATTTTATCACGGTACATAATGTTATGATGAGGAATTAAATGCTGAACTGTCTCGTTGAATTGTAATAACCATTGTGTCATAAAGATCAAAGTGAGATGTCGATGTTTGATAGTCTGTATAGACCAGTAAATGATCGCGCAATGAAACCCGTCCTCACATCCGCACACAGCTGCACGCTCGCGTTCTGTCGATTCAAACAAAAATTTTAATTACAACTTGCCGCTAAAAGAACCGCAAAAACTCGGTGGTTCCCGCCGAAAAAAGCGGCAATATTGTGTAACCGCTCCGATGACTGACACAATCGGTGGCGCCGTAATTTTCCTGCCATGTTTTATCTAGGCAGAGGACAATAGAACTCATTTCGGGCACAATGAATTTCGTTCGGCCGCGATCCCCGAAACACAACGCCATTAAGCCTTCGCTGGATGAACTGGGAGACAACTCTTTAACATTCTAGCCTGTGGCTGGAGATTTAAAGAATATTTGATTGTTATTTTTAAGGAAATTTATTTAATCTGAACTGTAACTGTTAAATTTCTGACTAACTCTTCGGTGATGTGAAACAGCTTCTGCAGGCCTTCAAGGTGATGGCCAGCCCAGTGATTCGTTTGGATGACTGGGCTTGTCAACCTCATATCTGGACCTCACGACCGCTTTCCATCAGGTGGAGTGAGGTCATCTTGACGGGCAATATAAAAAAAAACCATCGTTAAAAAACCAAATTAACCCGGATAACCGCGGAAGGCTCACCTCCTACCACCTACCCCACTTGGGATATAGTCGTGATGGTATGTATGTATGTACTAAATATGTGTCAGTATCATTGCAAGCGGATATATGAAGCTACGCCTAACCCGTTGGAGAGAGTACGATAGTTTGTATGTACATATTTTGACATAGTTTCCTCCAGAGGTATTAAACTGTGTTTTTTTTGTATGGTTAAGCACTGCATGTCTCAATTTAGACTGTCTATTTAGCCCTTTGACCTATGCAGCCGTCACCAATAGCTTGCGTGTATTCCGAAAAAGCGATACTCTGATGTTGTAATTAAGCTACAAAGCCAGGTTTGATAATCAGTCTTGCTGGATCCATATTCGTCCTGGAAATTGGAACTTACTCCTGTGATCGTGATCCTGGAAACGCCATAAAGCCTTAGCCATGCCCGCTGCATGAACTGGTAGACAACTCTTCAACATTCTAGCCTATTTAAGAAAAATATTTAAAACACTTCACTCGTTCACGAGCTATGCTCGGGGTTTCACTACGTGATCGAATTGTCAATTAGGTAATCCGTAGAAGAACTAAAGTGACCGACGGGTAGTAAGTTCAAGTGGCAGTGAGCAGGGCAGATAAGGCGAAGACCTGATAGAGGTTTGGACAAAAAAAACTGGATTTAAGACCCTTAGAAAGCACATGCAGCGGGACACTCCAAGATGGAGCGCCGACCTGATGAAGGTTGCATGATTCCGATGGATACAGGCTGTCTGCAACCGGCCAATCTGAAAATCTGTAGAGGTTGCCTTTTTTCGGCAGTGGTCCTGTCATGGCAACGAATGATGATTGATTTCAACGTACTTTGGACAAGTTAAACGTTAGTAGGTACGTAGAAAGGACCAGGGTAAATGTACTGATAGCGAAAAGCGTGTATAAAAGGATTATTTTGATTGTGAGTCTCATAATGTAGCGATTAGAAAGTTTTGGTTTGAGCCTATGTCGTCGGTATAATGGCATGATTGTATGTATGAGATTAACTGAAATTTCTTCACAACTGATAACTTGTCTTTTTCTTTTGTGCAGTTGAATGTATACTAGATGATACTGGTTAAATTTCAAGCCACCTATTCAGACCCAGGTTCAATACCATTGAGTGTTTACAGAGCCTCCATCGTAGAAATCATGCTACAATGGCTTATCTCTACGCTCACTGATTACGGTTTGGTGGTCCCGGTATACTAATAACCCAGAACATTTCTTACTTGATCAATAAATCGATCCTTGGACATCCAGCCGAAGTACGAGTAATAACTAAAATCTAATTTCTTATCGTGACTCTACTCTTACTCTATCGAACATCCTATTAAGAGAAGAGAGAGCGCCACCTTGCGCACATAAGTTAACGCTCCATATACTTTAACGATTTAATATAATATTAAGCAAAAACTAATAAAAAGCAAATAACCATAAAGGAACAGCGTCAAGACAGTGAATTGAAGTGTAGTTCGTCAGTAACAATTTACGGATAAGCGAAATAGTGTCAATTACAATTACCGCCAACTCAACATGAAGAAAGTATATCTTGCAGGACCATTTTAGTGTTGTGAATATGCGTTGTACCTGAATATTGTTGGTTTGAACTGAGTAAAACATTCAAAAGAGGTAGGAAAAGTTTGCCACTATTTCTCTAACCTGAAATATGAACAAAAAATCACGGCAAGTCATTGTACCGATTAGTGCCACCACTGCGCAAATAGATGGCGCACGTATCATGAGCATACCGAACTTCATTTGATAGACTCACAGACAACAATCACATCTTGCTAAAGGGCGCTACATGTTGAATACCTCCTTGTATTATTCGCCGCGGTTGTCACTGACTAACGCAAATCGTGATAAATCAAATCAAAAAACTAACTAGATGGCGTTACTATGCGCTGGATGCCGCCAGAAAATCCCTGGCCGAGAATACCTAACTTGCGTTCTTTGCAATAAACCATACGACTTGGATTGCGCTAATGTATCGATCCAGCGTTACTTAAATACAATGTCACCTAACCGCAAAAAGAATTTGAACTATCCCGCATGTGTATGTAAGGCACCGAAAGGTAACAACACCAATTCGCCGTTACGTCCACGAGATAATGACATCTGCACACTATCACCTGGCACTGCCATAAGTAATGTCACTATTAGGAAAAAACCATCAAGCTCCAATGAAACCCTGAACTCAACACAACTGGACTTGCTGGGTGATACAGCCTGTACTCAAAATCACAATACATCTGCAAATTCTTCACCCCAGTCGGAACTAACTCTGCATAATCTGAGCGAATTAATAACTGCACGTCTAAAAGAGAATAACACATCCATTATTCATGATCTACAAAACTCAATACAAAAGGAAATCAACGAAGCAATCCTAAAACTTAAAGAGGATATTACAATACAAACTAGCACCCTGTGCCAACAAAACGAAAAACTGAACAGCGACATAGAACACATAAATACTCAAATAAAAAAACCTTAAAAAAGAGAATAGAATTCTAAAAAATGAAATGCAAGACCATGATCTGAAAATTACAACACCGGAAAAATACACAAAATCTGAAGAAAACAATAGAAAAATAGTAATTTATGGATTTGGAGAACGTTACAGAGAAACTGAAAATGACTTGCACAACAGGCTTATTAATATGTTCAACGAAATATATAATATAAATATACTCGGTTCTATTGAGGACGCTTACTGGATAGGAAAATAAAATAACAAGAACAGGCCATTAGTAATAGAATTGCTAAATAAAATAATGATTAAATTCATAATAAAAAATACCCACTTTTTACATGGCACGAGACAGTCAATCTCTAAATACCTAGATAAGACAGAGTTGAAAGACAAAAGAGCAATGCAAGAACAAATGATGGATGCACGCAGAAATGAACTACACGCTGTGATACGCAATAATCAGCTGTTCATTGAAGGCAAGCTAATACACTGGAAACACAATATGACAAATGTAACCCTTAACTACTCAGCAAACAACACCACGGCAGCCAGCGAAGCACCCTGCAAGGAAATTGGCTCTACTACCAACCATCATCAACTATCACAAAGAAATAACCATCCCTTTCGGGGTAAAGAAAATAGCATTTCAAATAATGTACCAAAACCTTCAGAGTCTTTATAATAAACAGCATGTATTAGAGGCATTTATCGACTCAGATCCATCTTACCAAGCTTTCTGTAAATCAGAAACTTAGTTAACATCAGATAAATTCGAACTAATCAAGATTAGCAGATATAAAATCGCAGCTTCTTACTGCCGAAAAACCAGATGTGGTGGTGGAGTCTGCATACTATTACAAGAAAATGTTGAATGCGTCAACCGAACTGAGATAGCAGATATGTCTGTAGAATACGTATTGGAAGTGTGCGCAACTGAATTACCAAAGATAAATGTTTTGTTGATTGTTATGTATTGGAATAAGAAAGAGGAAGACTTATTTTACATACGAATCCAAAAAATACTTACTTATATAAACCAAAAATATTCTAAATATAAGATTGTCTTGGGTGGAGACTTCAATATAAATATTCTAAAAAATAATCCAAAAACTTACAGACTTTTAGATGTGATGTCAGAATATAACCTAACTCAAAACATAAAAGACCCAACTCATATAACACCAACGTCGTCAACATGTTTAGATCTTATTTTCACTAAGATAAACGGAGAACAATTTACTACAAAAGTTGAAGAATTAGGCTTTTCCGATCACGCCGCTACAATAATTATTCTTGAGTCAAATCCATTAAATAATTTTATAACCTGGAATTCTGAAAAAAGATTTTACAAGCCTGCTACCGTTCACAAGTTCAAGTCAAATTTAAAAATTTACCGTGGCATAACATACTATCTCAAAATAAAAATCTTAACGAGAATAATGAAATATTCTGTAATATAATATTAGATATTATATATGAGATAATTTAAATAAATGTATACCAAAAAAAAAAAAAAGTTAACAACGAATATCAACAAATATCGGTTGACGGTTGGTATAAAAATTTCATCCCAAAATAAGCGATTGTTGAAAATGCTTACATTAAAATCTAAAAACCCGATCCTATTAGAACACTATCAAAAATACGAAAAATGGTTCAAAAAAGTTGTAAATATTTCGAAAAAAAATTACTTTATAAATAAACTTAAAATGTCATCAAATAAATATAAAACAATGTGGAGTATAATAAAAGAGCGGACGAACCAAAATACCAGAAAAGAAAAAAATTACATAAAATTAGTAATTGATAATAATACAATAACAGAACCCTTACAAATTGCAAACACATTTAATGATTTCTTTTCATCAGGCGAGAACCCTTCTCCTTCAGCTGTCGGACATTCTGTTATCTCTCTCACTAAAAATACGATGTTCCTTTGGCCAGTAGACTGTAAAGAAATAAATAAAACCATAAAACAATTAAAAAATAAAAACAGTTGTAGTATAGACGAATTCCCCTCTAGCCTGATTAAACAATGTGCCGCTGAACTCACCTTGCCACTTAGCCTACTCATCAATCAATCCTTCGACGAAGGACGTTTCCCCAACCAATTAAAAGTCACATAAAAAAAATAGCAAATCAGATCCGAATAACTATCGGCCGATAGCCCTCTTGCCATCGATTACTAAAGTTTTTGAAAAAATTGTGTGTAATCGCATCTTTAGTTTCTGTGAAAGGTACCAAATATTTGACGATAGCCAGAATGGTTTTCGTAAAAAACGATCAACCGTTTTGGCAGTCTTTAAATACATTCAAGAAATCCTCAAAATAGTAAATAATAAAGAATATGCAATTGGTGTCTTGTTAGACATGACTAAAGCATACGATAAAGTTCAATACAGTATATTACTTAAAAAATTATATGGAATAGGTATCCGAGGTAAAACATACGTTTGGCTCGCATCATATTTACAAAATCGAGAACAATTTGTCGATATTGAATATTATAACCATGATTTAAGAGAGATAATAATAACAAGATCCAAAGGAAAAATTGTAAACGCGTCGATCCCTCAGGGGAGTGTCTTTGGTTATTTATTGTTTCTCATTTATATAAATGATCTTCCAAAGAGCATGCATGAACCTTGTGTCCTTTTCGCAGATGATGTCTCCCTACCGACTTCATGTAATGATGAAAATAAAGATATACAAACTAAGCTATCTTCAATGTTAGACAGAACAATAAACTGGATGAAAGATTATAATCTCGAAATAAACTTCACCAAAACTAAAATCATTAGCTTTCATCCATATCAAAAAGCCCCCTTAGACATAAATTTCAAATACAATAATATACAATTAGAACAAGTTAACAACATTACTCTCCTAGGCATAGAGATAGATACTAATTTGAACTGGAAATCCCACATACAAAAAATAAAAACTCGGCTATCTTCCTTTGCATACGCACTCCGTGTAGTGAAAAAAACCACATCCATAGAAGCGGCCCTAGCTACTTATTACGCATATGCACACTCGTGGCTCAGCTATGGGGTCATCATGTGGGGAAACAGCACAAACGCCCCTAACCTCTTCACTATGCAAAAAAAACTGATCCGTATATTATTTAATTTCTAAAATACAGAAAGTGGTAAACCATTTTTTGAAAAATATAAAATACTACCTTTGCCTTGTATATATATTCTAGAAATTTGCAAATTTGTCAAAAAATACCCTGAATTCTATAAAAAAAGAGAAGAATTGCAATTAAAATATACACTAAAAAAATTAATTAATACTTCCAACCTCAAATCTCAAACTTCACGCATCAGGCCCTCTAGTAATGTCCATAAAAATATACAATAAATTACCAGACTCAATAAAAAATATCAATATAGAAAAACCTTTTGCAAATCAAGTAAAAAATTATAAAATAACAAAAATTATTACTCCTTACAGGAATTTTTGGAGGATAGATTTAAATAATATGTAACTACGGTGAAGACATTAAATTAAATATGCATGTACAATATTCAAAACATATGCTAATATAATACCTTTATATTTAAGAACCAATAAGTATCATAACTTTTTCTGTAAGTACCTACTTACAAACATAGGATTTATTAATATTTTAAATAACATTCTTATACAAGTACAATAAAATAATATATTTTTAAAACTAACATCATATTAAAATATAATAGGTCTTGTAAATACGAGCGTAGGGTGACTCCTCCCCTCTCTTATATTTGCCGTGCCCGACCGGGTCCATAATGTCCTGTATTATGTTATTTACCAACTTTGTAACTTATGGAGTGCAATAAAGAATATGAATATTATCACTGTACTTCGTATGCTCATTAGTGCCTTTAATATAAAATAATTTGAGAGAAGATAATAATCAAATTTCAATAAAAAAAGCCAATAAAAACATCTTCATGGTGAACATTCAAGAGTTACTCTACCGTTTCCCGTGTCAACAGTTTTAAGAAGCAAGAACAAACAGAGCAGAAATCAAAAGGCCTAAATAAAATGTAATCAAAACCAACGGCAAAAAAAATATAAGAATAAAGAGAAAGAGACTCGATGAAATATTTATGGGGTCAAGCAAGAATGAGCCATAAATAAGCAAAGAACTCTGAGCCACGTTTTAAATGCTGAAGCCAAATTTGCGGGGTTTTAATTTTCTCTTAACAGCAAACACTAAGAACGAGGAGAAAATACGAAATTTGGAGTTATCTTACTGCAGCTGGATGGGTACGTCGTTATATTTTACACTGCAGGCATTAAGTATTCCGACCGCAGCTGAATTAACTTTATTGTATGAAAAACAGAGGGTAAACCAGCAACTAAGCATGTACAGACCGTCCGCAGCCTACAATGAATGTAGGTAGAAACCCAACACAGAATGAGAAATACATCGGACGGACATCGAGGCATAAATGCAGATAAACAGTAAAGAGTTAACTACCACGCTGCACCGACAGTTTCAGTCGGCAGCTCGTTTCTACATAGTACCTTAAAAGGCTCCCCATTCTAGAGATCTGACCGCCCTAATTTTACCAGGGTTCTACTTGTACTACTGGTTCTACTCTTACTCAGGGCAATGGCACCACAGTGAGAGCGCGTTCTCGACGTGTGGCCTGCAAGGAAACTATTCAAATGTGCAACTGGTCTTAAAGCAAATAAAGGTTTACTATGATATCTTGGATATGTGCGTCCTATACTAAGTGAAGCAAGTCAACTTCTCGAAAATTCAGTTTTTTGATCAATAAAACATAAATTAAACAGTCGGTATGTACCTTTAACTAGCCACTAAATGTAAATTTACAAAAGCTGACTTAAAAATAGATAAGTATCAATGGGTTGATCTGGTTTTTAACATAGCTTTTACTGTATAGCTTAGTTTTTTTAAGCATAGCTTTTATAAGTATTTGACGCCTATCACACCCAGACCTGAAATTGGCCGTCTTTTATTTCGCTTAACTTTACTTCGATTCAAACCGACAAAGAATAGGCAAAATATTTCTACATCAGCCGCAATCACTTTCTGTAAATTCTGATTCTGTGCCAAAGTACTGTTTATTGTTTGCTAAAGGCGAAATTCAAAAAGTAACCGAACAAATCGACAAGTTTGTTTCCTGAACGCTTAAGATTCAACCCTCGCGCGGTTTGCCGACAAAAACAATCGACACGCAACAAATCCGACCCGGGCCAGTAGTAGCCGGTTGTAGCCGGTACGAACCGGCTCGCTCCGGATTATACTAACGGCTACTAATTGCTACGTGACCGGAATCCGGAGAGAAACACCTCACTAATAGGTGACGGTTAATTAACAATGAAATACGCGAATTGTACGCATTAATATTCGTCTTGAATCCGATTTTTCAATTAGCCATTTTTTGTGAATGTATTTTTTGCTACGCCAATTTTCTGTTTGTTGAAGTTATAACAAAGAAAAGAAATCAGACGGAATGCTAAGTATTGGAGACGATGGTACATTAATTACGAAAAGAACCTGACAGGCGCTTTTTCTGATAAGTTCTGGAATAGCATCCATTTGATAGCAGAATGCAACTAGGACCACTTGATAAAAACAGTGGGGTTATTGAATGCAAGCTACCTTTGAACAACTTATTTTTGAGTGATGGATGAAATTGTGGTAGACTGATTGCCACGTATTATTTTGTCTATAGGAGTCAAGAAGGTGGCTCAAATCAAAGTTCGTCTATTGCAACTAAAACAATGATAAACATTGTTTTAGTTGCAATAGTCGAACAACAATGTTATCTTAAGGACGGATGACCACATCAGCAGGCCCTGCCAGAATACCAGCGTCTCTGCCGTGCTTGCACTGCAGTGGCACATGCTGAGGCAGGGTCCTGATTGGCCCACTACTTCATTGTTAGTTTTTATTGCCTGTATTGTTTCTTTGCATAATGTACCCTCTAGTCTAAGCTAAATTGTGTTTTTGGTCAATAAATGGTTTTTCTTTCTTCTTTCTTTCATTGCTTCATCAACATTTAAACTGATTTAGGACTCGAGCCCGCAACCTTGTGCGTGTCAGCTGCGTTCGATACCAAAAATATAACGTGTTAACTGTACATCATCATCGTCATTACTCCACCGACAAGATTAAATTACACGTGACGCCACAACTCACCGTTACCAAGTCATTTAGTGTACTTCCGCAGAAGCTCCACTCATCCCTTTCAGAAAACATGTCATTGAACACCGGCGGCACAAAAGGCTCGCACCGTACCCGTAACATTCCTGTAACGTTCCCCGTATCATTACGGCATCGGCTTCCCATCATGGCGGTTTTTTCTGATCATAAACCGGCAAAGAATCAGCAGATGTCCGTTAAATCTTTACGGTTACCACCCGGCTCCGGAGTTTTTGTCCGAGTTACCCGCTGACGACGGTTGGGTATACGGGATACAAGGACGGGGGACTTTTAAATAAACGTCTCTGACCCAGTGGTAAGAGCTTGGCCTGTAATCCGAAGGTGTTAAAACTACACTAAAGGTGCTCCCTCACCTAGAGCATTTCCCTGTAATGCAACGTTACAGGATCGAGCATTACATCGGTGAGGTTGGAGAACTGCGCATTACAGTACACAAACAGTAAAGTTGCAAATTCGAGCATTACATCAGTGAGGGAGGAGAACCGCGTATTACAGTGCCGCAGTGCGCAATGTTTTGTTACAATCTGTAATATTTTGACACAATTTCCCTGAAGTTTTTTAAAGCAGATTGGTAATGTAATGCACAAAATCCAATCTGAAATGCAAATTACGGGCTAATGTTCGTCATATCAGGGGCCTCCCGTACTGTATTGTAATGTTCAAAATCTAATCTGAAATGTTATATTACAGAAATATGGTTTAACATAACAATCGAGCTACATCCCTTTTAAGTATAGGTCGTTAGAATAATAACGACGAAACCTAATTAAAAAACAGGGGTGGTCCTATTTCATTCAGTTTTGCGCTATTTCCAAAGGGATATGACATCGGAGCCTTCAAGAAGAGCGCGTATTCCCATTTAAAAGGCAAGCAACGCATCGGTTTGTCCATGGGCGGAGGTGATCACTTTCCAACAGGTGACCTTTCAGCTCGTTTGCTCCCTATTACATAACAAAGCCTTTAAACGTTACAATCATTTCAATGCATACTTTTGAAGTTACCCGATCGTGGTAGCAATGAGTCCGCGTCCGGACAGCTCTCAGAAAGGCGTGAAATGGCAGATGATCTTTTAAGAGATTACTTTGCGGCCGGGATTATTTTTGTCCAAGTAGTTCTTTAGCGCGTTCATTTCGGGCATAGTATGAAGAATATACAGTGTTTATACTCTTAGGTATTTTTTTATATTGCCCGTCAAGATGACCTCACTCTACCTGATGAAATGAGGCTGACAAGCCCAGTCATTCAAACGAATCACCTTGAAGGCCTGCAGAAATGCCTTTTCACGCCCCACCTGGAGAATCCGTGACTATAAGAGGAAGGAAACACATGTGCTGGAAGAGCGTTCCACGTCTGGAACTGTTTTCTACCCTGGGCCAGGTTTGCTGAAACTGAGGACAGCTGGGACGAAGAGCGCAACGTGCAAAATTATTGTAGTGTGGTAATAGTCAGCAGTAGCATCAGTTGACGTAATTAACATTACAGACCTAATAACCAGTATGGTACCTATAATTGTAAAGGTTATTGTTGCGACAATTTATTCTCAGTCAAGATTAAAATTCCTAAACTTTAACTTGACTTACTGGTAGTTAATATACTGTGGTTCAGGGCTTGAAATAATACCTTTTTGTTTTTTTTTTTATATTAACCGCTGACTTTTCTATATTGTAAGGCTAATAAATAGTAAGTAGGTTGCGACATAGCTAATTTTTACTGAAAACTAACCTAGAAAATTATTGTGATTTTACAATCCAGCAAGCTTCTTCACCATCGGTTTCTGGGAGAATATAGACCCACTTCCAGACCTTCACTTAATAAAGATCGAATCCAATCCACCTAATCTTGACAGCTGTTTTTTTTTTGAGAGGCCCAAAATTACGCGCGGCCAGAGCGCGTAGTGCATCGTGATTTATTGTGAATTTTGGGATTTTCGCATTACCTTTTAAGGTCTAATTTACTGATTGGTTTGTAAATAAAACTTGTTCCGTTAACTTGTATTTCGATTAAATAAAGATTGTAGGTGTATTGACACAATTTTTAACATTCAAACCAAAAATCTGTTGTAAACTTGGGCTATTATTATACTACATTCCGGTTCATTATGATTGTGTCAACTAAACTACATGTCTGACGTTTTGGTCGTTTCTTTTTGCAACTATAGTAAGCTTTAAGCAGAGATTTAGCCACTTGAAGTTGACACGATAAGGCTTTTCCGTAAATCGAGGTGGCGAGATTGATCATTTCACAAAAAAAAAATTACAAATGTTTCATAATGTGTCAATCCGAAAGGTTGGACTATGTTTTGTATGTATTAAACAGTTCAAATTTTGATCCGAAGGTCGTAAATTAGGCGCTTGAAAAGTTGGATCATGAGCTTAAAATACGAAACGGCTCTAATGCAGACAGTTCTCAGTTTGACAGCGGTGATTAAAGTTAAACCTAGATTAAGCACAATCCAACTAATCGACAAAAGGGCAAGCACATATAAAATCATGACGTTCATTTAAGTTTTGAATCGCATTCGGAGTCTCTGCAATGGCGTCATGTGAAACAACTAGTCTTGCGCTTAGATTAAATCAAATAGCGGGAGATAAGACACGTCCTTTAAAATTGACAACTGAAATCGGGGCTGATGCACAACTACATTATCGTTGTGCGATGTGAAGGACAGAGACAGACCTATTTGTTTTGACCTTAGCGTAAACGAGACATGCGAAGTAAAGCGAGCGTAGCGAGAGCGCTAATAGTTCGAGGGCATTCAAAAGGTCTTTCTTCCGAGGTAACACTCTGCTTTCCATTATGTTTATTTTTATTCAGTATATTTTTGCTACAATTTTTTTTTTGTATATGACTTGTCATAAGTACTTTTTATAAGTCTATATGAATAAAAATATTTTTTTCTTTATGTTTATTTGTGACATTTACCATCATAGCATCAGTTCTGCGTTAATGAATGTTGGCTTGGTGGCTGAATTGCAACTGGTTTGAAAATTGTTTTCTGTTTGTTTTGAAATAACTTTTGCACGTCAAAATTAGGCGACGGGGGGGGCTGATTTAAGCAGTGCTAGAGGCGAGTCACCATATTCCTATTTTGATTTAATCTTACGTCTATGGGATATCTATTGACGCAATGTCGACAAAAAAAAGTTATTACGCATTATTTCAGACTAGATAGTTTAACCTCCTTACCTAACTACTCCCCCGTAATAATACAGGTGTTTGCGTGTAGCGATTTCTTGATAGCAATGCCTCAGGAGAAAGCATGTCTATAACCGAATGGCCCGGGACCGTGGTGGATCGAGAGTGTGGGCGTCATAACAAACAGTTCTTCCGAGTAAAACCCATTTTATAACTTATCCACAGTTATTACACACAACGCACTTCATTAAATATAATTTATCTTATTGTAACATAGTCATTGATTTTTTTTCTTTCAAAACAACAAAGCTGAAATCTCCTGTTCGTTGGACTTGGAAGACCCAAATTATTAAAAAAACAGTTGTCAACAAGCCTTGCAAATGCCAATCAATGTCAAGCATTGTCAATGACAACCGACGCGATGTGAACAATTTCCAATTAGAAAATATACTGAATTTCCTCTTAAAAAATGTGCAAAAGACAGTGGAAAACGTAAAGTGTAAATAAATTGTGCCAGTTTTTGCCATGATAATGGATCTCTAATAGGAAACTCCTTAGGTTCTAGATTTTAGAAGGTAATATAGCTTTGAGATTTCCACTGTTGAATATAGGCTATCCCCAGTTGTTTTTCAGGGCGGACTCGTTCGTCTGCTTTGCGTATTGAAATACACGATACCGTTTTGTTTGGTGTCGACGAGAAATTACAAAAAAAAACACGAATTTGGATAATTAGCTCCCGCCGTTAAAGTAAAGTCATTGTCGAAGCTCCCAGCAGCATCAGCTAGCTGAAGAGGTAGCGTTGCTAAGCTAAGCTGGCCGTTGTAAGCGGGTTGAGTGTAGACCTTATCTCGTCAAAGGGGTGCTGGATATAGAGGGGATGCCGCTAGCTGAAGATAAGGTGCGATGGCGTACATTGTGGGAGGCCTATTTCTAGCATTTTAGACTGCCTTTCCAAGCTGATTGTGTTGATGATGGAAATAAGATTCTTCGACTATGAAAAAAACCTTGCAATATTATAAAAACTTTGTTTTAAAAAAAATGCGAATAGGTAATCGAGTTGGCCTCTCATTTTTGTTAGTGTGGAATGACTTTGTGAGTAAGATAAATAATCAATCATCATAGATGGACGGAGAGTTTTTATAACACATGCAATAAGAAGAACATGAAGTCGAATGCATAAATAAATAGTTTAAATGAACTCTATTGAACAAGCTACAAGCTTCTTCATTTTAATTGTAAAGAAAAGAAGCAGGAATGAATCTTGTTTCCAATTTAATAGTATAATTCAATAAATATTATCTGGGACAATTTACACCAAGATCGTCTGACCCCAAACTTAGAATAATAACACTTAAAAGGATAGTTCCATACAAAAAGGCGCGCCATTTGTGATGCCAAAATTAACTGTCAAAATAATAACTCGTTACACATGTAATCACAATTTTCAGTATTTAACATGTATGAATACTACTTGTGTTTCTCTGTTATGTTGTTGCAACCATTTATCGCACAAATTAACATTTTGAGGAAGCTCTTACCTCGAGAAATTAACATCGGTAAGTTCAGATCGAGGCGTAACGTCCTGATATTTGTGGCATGTGGCAACGGGTGCCCCGACTCGCCTTCTATGCCTAATTATTCTAAGACCCCAAACTAATATGACAGTTACTAAGCTGCAAAGTACACCTGTGCTGTGATTCGTTCCCTTGACGCCAGTGATTGGGTATGGCAAATGATGATCCCCGCAAAAAGTCGTGGCCAAGGATTTTAAGCACCCCAACGCGGATCGTGGATCGTGTGGTCCCAAGTTCAAACTCTTCTGACTAACTCTCCGGTGATGTAAAACATCGATAAAAAACGAAATCACCCGGATAACGGCGGAAGGCTCACCGCCTACCACGGTGGGTACAATGGTACCCATGTTCATTGGTGAAAAGGGGGCTTCTGAGTGTTTTCCGTTCACCATAACGGCAACAGTCACTTGCATATGACTACACCGTTTGGGATATAGTCGTGATGGTATGTATTAATAATCAACACGTTGTTTGTTTTTCAATAGTTGTTTTGGATTATGTAAGCTTTCAATAACTTATGTCGCAAGCAATACCGTCATAATTCTGAAAATATGCCTCTCACATTTATTTTTTGAACGAAGTGGTCGTTAACGAGTATAATAGTCAAAAGTCGTACAGGGGTCGTACTACGCGATTTTTGGCTGTTTTTCTGAACTGCGTTGACCATCAAATGATTTCTATTTCCATCTCATTTGACTCCAGCGTCTCCAGCCATCATTTTTTTATGACTTTACTCTGTCAATTCATTTTTTTGTGTCAACAAACAAGATTGAATAGAGGAACCATCGAGTTTCTTGCCAGGTTCAGGATTGAGTGTATTTTTGCTAGTAGGTAACTTTTTTTTCACTTGTCATAAGTACTTTTCATAAGTCTATATGAATAAAGATATTTTTTCACTTTTTACTTTACTTTACATCAATTCTTATACTAAATGATGACTCTGAAAATAATAATAAACGCTCATCAATAATGTTTCTTTGTATGGCAGTGACGTATGTCTAAGGTATGGTGGTACTTCGGGCCGATGGTGCTGGCTGTGGTGCTGTTCCTCCTGGTGGGTACCGTCTGCGAACGACGCATTGAGGACGTCATCCGACGTGTCAGTAAGTACGTCACAGTAAGTGGTTACAGACTATAGCGTTTTATACGCGCGCATACGTTTTCGGAAGCGCATGTAGGCGCGTATAGTCGCGCCATTTGCCACAGGCGTAATTCGTACAGCGTGGACGCTCGTATAATTTGAAGATTACGCTGTTGATACATTTAATAACTGTGTTCTTTATATAATATGTGCATGTTTACTATAGGATCGTATTATTTGCAAAGCGATCGTATACGCGCAAAAAAATGCTAGTCTGGCACCGATCTTAGTCTTTACACCGTAAACACTGTTTAAACCACTGACAAAAAACAAAATAGACAGCGCAAGTAGTTTATTATGACGTCACGGTGGAGATTTAGTTATCCGAATCCGTCATTTCTCAATCAATGTTGTCCCATTTTATTTAAGTATAAAAAGGCTAATGGTAAATGTTTTCTAATTGATTTTGATATTCCGTACTATAACAGTCGACCGAGAAATGAAGCGGCCTCAAAATAAATGCCCCGCATTCTTTTTAGCTCAGAAAGCTAGTTCCCTCGCGTCATCCATTTTAATGTATCGAGGCTCTCAAAAGGTTGCGAGGGCGTACTCTTACTACCTATCTGTACTATCGGAAACCCAGAGGCATCTAGAACTCTTGAGCCTCTTCACTTGCGTAGAGAAATTGCCAGGTTGAGTGTTCTCTATCACTTTTACAATGGGGAATGCTCTAACGAGATATTTCAACTTATTCCATCCTCACCCTTCCACTCCCTACTACGGCGTCATTCACACGGAATTCAGAATTTGTTAGCCCGAACTAAAATATTTGGCGATGTGTTTCTTTGTCGTACCATCCAGACGTGGCACGTGTTCTAGCACATGTGTTTCCTCCCCCTTATAGTCCCTAGCCCTTGTAGTCCTCTTTACTTCAAGCGGGGCGTGAAAAGGAATTTCGGCAGGCCTTCAAGATGAGGATGGCCAGCTCAGTGATTCCTTTGCATTACAGCTTCATGTCTGGACCCCATGACCGCTTTCCATCAGGTGGAGTGAGGTCATCAAAATGTTTGTGGTTATTATTACAGTAATTTTGTGTTAAGAAGTAGGGTTTTCCCTTTTTCTTGACAAAAGATATGCTGTAATATCAGTGGGTAAGTTACAGTCCAATCACAGCTAAATAACACATTCTGATAATCCTAAAAATGTATTTCTTTAAAAAAATTGAGTTTAAAAAAACGTGAAATTTATTGAAATGTTATGCAAATCGAATACCAATAACTAAACGGCTAAAAATTCAAACATGAAAAGCAAAACTAAACGCTCTGACTGAACCAGTGAGCTGAAGCACTCATAATATTAATATGATCAAAATTCAATTTTATTAAAAGCACCTGGCGCAGATTTTTATTCTGTAGCTTCCGGGAATCAAGAGGGCGTTATATCCAAAAAAATACTACATATGAGACACAAATATGTTCTCACTTATAAAACTTTATCTAATTAACTGTATTGCTTCTTTTATTCTGAGAGAGTGAGAGAGATCAGTACCTAGTTTTGAAATACTTTCTGATCATTTAATGGACAAAACAAGAAAAAAAACTTTCAGCTATTATTAACTACAGATAAGTAATAGCGGGTAATTATTTATGTCGTGAAGAAAACATGACATTAGTACTCAGTAGGTCATGTACTAAGTATTAAATTAGAATTCATTTTAGGGTTTCTAATAAAAAAGCAAATGTAAAAAAAATACACAAAGAAAATGTTTAAGTATATTTAGGATTTTTTAAGATCACCTTCTTAATATGCCAATCACTTTTCTAACGGTATAAAAATCATTGAAATTAAGGTTTTGTTTCAAGTCAAACCTACTTACTATAAAATTATGTTTTGAAAAATCCACAGTATACTCGTTCCTAACGTTTTCGTCGTGTGCGTGTACAAATCGCGTCATGTAAAAAGAGCTCTAGGCGACAGTGGAGGGGATGGTTCTGGCACGAGTACAGTGTGAAAGGGGGGTTTCAAACCACCAATTTGGCCCTAAATTTCCTCACTGCGCAGGTCTTGGCCATTTTCAACAGACTTCAAAAAAGGAGGAGGTTCTCAATTCGACTGTATGTTTTTTTATTTTATTTTTATGTTTGTTACCTCATAACTTTCGACTGGGTGAACCGAACTTGATCGTTCTTTTTTTATTTGAAAGCTGGTGCTTCCCGAATGGTCCCATTTTAATTTGGTCTAGTTCTGACATTGGCATCCATGAGAAAACCATATAAGTCTCAAATCTAGATAGACAAAATGCGCGACAAATGGACGACAAATGGCCGAATAACTTAATATTACGCCAACCGATTTTGATAATTCTTTATTTATTTGAAAGCTGATGGTGCCCGTGTAGTCCCATTTTAATTTGGTCCAGTTCTGTCAGTGGCATCCATGGGAAATCCATAAAGTCTTAAATCTAGATAGACAAAATGCGCGACAAATGGACTGGTAACTCAATATTACGCCAACCGATTTTGATAGTTCTTTTTTATTTGAAAGCTGATGCTGCCCGTGTGGTCCCATTTTAATTTGGTCAAGTTCTGACAGTGGCATCCATGGGAAATCCATATAAATCTAGATAAACCATATGCGCGACAAATGGACGAATAACTCATTATCACGCCAACCGATTTGAATGCTTCTTTTTTTATTGGAAAGGATATAACTTCAAGGGTAGTTTGATGAGTGTTAGGTTCTGATTATGGGATCCATAACAAAGTAACGGAACTCTTGAATTTTTAGGAGCAATTGGACGACACTTTTTCGATGTATGAAATAAATAAGAACTATTCACTGAAAATCAAGAAATAAACAAAAATTTTTACAAAAAAAAAACCAATTTCCAAAAAAACTATTCCAAAACAAAACACTAAAAAGTAAAGAAATAATTGCGTATTCTTCTAAAACTTATACGATGATATTATGTAAGTACAGTTATTGTTATTGTTGGAGTCGGTGTCAGCCAATGTAGGTTTGTAACTACCTACATACATACGTAAACGTGATATGTAAGAAATAGGTATATTGCTAGGTATAAGTATCGTAGTGTTTCCTTGGCTCACACCGACTCTAACAATAACAATAACTGTACCTACATTATATTATCGTATAAGTTTTAGGTGAATACGCAATTATTTCTTTACTTTTTAGTGCTTTGTTTTGGAATAGTTTTTTTGAAGTTGGTTTTTTTTTTGTTAAAATTTTTGTTTTTCATTTTTAGATCACGGGAATTATACACACGCGGTCGCGTCAAGTTTTTCATAGGTACCTTAAGTTGCTGATATTAGACCCATTTTGTAGTGGTAAGTATGTTAAAGTACTATTAATACATACATAAATACCCACGTTAAATCCATCTGAAGGAAGATTAGACAAACCACAAAATGTACAAGTCGCAAAAATGTGTCTTATAAATAACTTTGTAGACAAATCACACACGAGATTAAAAGGATTAAGCAACAGCTGCGATCTCAACTTCAAACAGCATCTAGTTCTAGACCATTACCAGCTCAGAGTTTAATTCTTTGTTTTACGAGTAAACTAAAATGCAGTCCTCTTACGAACAGCAGATTTAACCAACAACGATAAAAACTTGTCAAACCAGTCTAATAAAAAGTAAATAAAGGTTTTGTCGTGAAAAACTTGCAACTTGCAACTTAGTGACGATTTAAAATAGTCGTCAGTCTTTCATCCTGAATAAAAATATTAAAAATTAATCTCTTGCAACGAGGCGAGACAAAAACTCTTGATAATCTTTCAACAAGAACATTTACAGGGAAAGATTAAAGTTCTACGACGCTTGTGCTCGAGACAATGTGAGTTTAAATCACTTTCTAAATGATAACTTCAATTTGGTATGACCGTCTGAATGTATAGTTTAAGTAGACAATCTCCTCTTGCGTACTCTTTTAAAAACTTTTTAACCAATACGCTTAGGGAAAAAAAACTATAAAATGAATGTTAAAGACACCTAAGTAAACGCCTATGCTAATAGACTGGCAAATACATCACTTGTATTGTTTGTTAAAAGTAAAGGTTTTCAATTCGCGAAGCAGCAATAATCTGTCTGTATCCCGACCATTACTTAACGGCGAATGATAGTCGCTATAGCTAGCTTCTGTAATGAAATGTATATAGGATTTTCTAACAGTGCCTATAGAAAATAGAAACAATGGAAGTCATAGTTTACGTGACCTAAACTCTTAATAGCGGAACTTTACTTGAGCCCTCAACAATCTACCAAGATCTAAGTGAAGTTTTGTAGGAACGTGAAGGAACTAATGTGAATAAGTCATCTCTACTTAGGAACTGATTGCTCCTTGAATAACGCTGAACTGTGATAAAACGAGTGATTTTTCATACCGTAGCTATTTCTTCCACTGAGTATGTCATATTATCATCCTCAAGGTATAAATAATAACTCGGTAGATACACGTAATCTAACGATATTGTGCTATTTTTAGTCGAACAACGCCGAGCGATGTTCCCGATAGAGCCACCAGTTGAATACGCCGACATGGCCTGCTCCACCATGGAGCTTGGTGTTCAAGAATCTAGCAGCCTGCTAACCTCATTGTCCCAACGGACCCTTGGCACCTGCAGGACAGACTTCCTAACTGACGACTTCAAGCATGAATTAGTGCAAACTTAGCATTTGATGGATTTCATGTGTCACTTCGTGCTGGACTTAACCATTGCGTTTGAAGCTGAATTCTCGACCTTTGCTACTTTGCACCTGATTGGTGATCCTTTAGGTAACTGAAGACTACAAACGTAAATTAATAAATATGTTGCACTGCAATTTTGTACTTCATTTATCAGGCAACGACAAACAACATGTCAGAAAAGCCAAATTTAAATTAGTTATTTGACACAAATTTTCGCTCTCTTACTTCAGTTTGACTGTTTATAATTTAGGAACGTGTTTCATTTCATTCGCTATGATGTTTGTTGGCTTTATGTTAATAACTAGAAACTGGTAGGTACAGTCAACCAGGCAAACTTAACGCCATGGAATTCCTACCGACCGTGTGTAGTATACAAGAATGGAGCAATAAAAGTTCATCTTTAGCTGCCCGCTTTAACACAATGAGTGTCTCTGTTTAATTGCTCATGTCATGAGCGGTACACGTGAAAACGTGCGCGCGTATGCACTGACGGCATTGTCGCGTGTGTGTGCACTGACGGGCTCGTCGAGTGTGACTGCACTGACGGGCTCGTCGCGTGCATGTGCACTGACGGCCTCGTCGTAGGTGTGCACTGATGGCCTAGTCGCGTCGCGTGGGTGTGCACTGACGGCCTCGTCGCGTGTGTGTACACTGACGCTCACGCTTAGCATTGTAAAACACTGTCACAGCGCGGTTGTTGAAGCTGCACATGTGGTTGACATTTTTTCGCTCCCCTACATATCAAGTTTTTAGAATGTTTACAAAAACCTTATCCATCCTTATCTATAATATCTGAACCTATCTCTGCACTAGATCTGATGATTAATTCCTAAATTCCAAGTTGCAGAGTCAGCCGGAATAATCAAATAGTGCTCATTGGCAACGGCGACACGTACTTCGATTTGGAACGTTATCATCTGTCGGGAGTCTAGATAATTGACTGAACTAGACTTCTAATAATCTTGAAACACGATAGGAATCGGTCTTGCTTCGGAATTATCTAGTGAAATAACCTATAACACACAATAGTTTCATGTCGACGGTTGTCTTATCTGTAGATAGGAACAAGGGAAAGTAGATGATGATTTTTTTTTTTGACAAGGATAGTAATTTAATGAAAAATAATCAGTAAGGAAATTTAAAAAGAGCCATTGAGATCTGTAACGTGAAGTGTGCTTTTCACAATGAGTTGACTGCCAAAAGATAACGCATTTCTTTCTTTCAGCAGGCAGTGTTTCGTAGCTGGATAACAGAACCCCTAATTAAGGCATCTTAAGGACCCCTCACTCTTTGATCTATCGATATTATTTGATGATACATAGGTACGAGAGCACTTAAGGTTTCACAAATGGGCACCTTATAACACAGCCAAAATACCACCGGTTTTGCAATAGTTTTTGTAAAGATTGACCTACTGTCATCCTTAGCCAAAAAAGCAAGGCTAGTGTTTGTCAAAAGGTTATTTAATTAATTGACCTAAATATATAACCGATGGTCTACAATGGATCCTGGTAGATCATTGAAATGAGCAACAACTGAACTTGCATCTGCTAGGCAAACAAATCCTAATGTGAAAGTCAACAACGCCCTCTGTATATTAATTCTATCAAGTCCACTGGCAGTAGATACGTTTTGTACACATACATTGTGTTAAAAACGCAAAAACAAGCCATTTTATCCCGTATTACAATGAAATAAAAGCTCTGATGTATTTCTAGCATATATCGAAGGAAATAAGTAGGTTATTTGGGCAGTCCTAAACAAGCAAGTCGCTTCTTAGAGACATATTTAACATGTTGCCAATAAAAAGTTGTTTGGAATACCTAATGGGATTCTTGTTTTCCCTCTGTTAGTACGTAATCTGTTAAACGCGAGGCGGTGCGGAGTGACGCTTTGCAAAGTGCATGGGTTTCTTCAAACATTAATTGGATAGTTTTTCAGATAATAATATTATGTATTTACACCAATAAATTTTCATACACGATAAAGCACGTCATTCAAATTGTAAGGCTGCATTTCCACCAGAGATGAGCGAAGATGCGTTGCGAGGGATGTGTTTGTTAAAAACGAATAGAGTCGCGAAACTAGGTGAATGGAACAATTCTATTGGTTCTTAACACACACATTCCTCGCAACGCATCCTGGCCTTCCTTAGAATAGAATAGAATAGAATAATTTATTTCCATTAAAACATGGTTTACAAGATGACACATACTTGTACATCTCTAATGGAAACGCACCCTTAAACTTCAAACTTCACAGTATTTATTGCATTCAAGTTATACATTGTGGGTGCATATTTAAATTAAGTTCAGAACATAACAAAGCTTAAACAAAGCACACGCGTGGGAGTTTCATCCTGCTTTATGTCTCTTTCTGCCATGTGTGAGGGAAAGGACATTGTAACAAAGGATAAAGTGTGCCTAAAATGACGTCAAGCACACTTTTTGCTGTCCCGTTGACAGTACTCAGATGCTTTACTTTTTTCACTGTAAGATGATATGCCTGACAGCTCTTATTGTTCCGTATCACGCATACCATTTCAAACTAAATAAAAAGAAAACTGGCAAAAGAAAATGTTATAAACTATTAAAAAACTATTGTTCTTTCCAATCTTACCAAGTAAATTATTCTTATTATTATTAACCATTAATAAATGAAGTATTTGAATTTAAATTAATATATCTTTACAGCTCCTGATGCATGAAAAGGAACGCCATTCAATAGTGTATTGACACTACTGAATCGACAAAAAATCGATGAATATAGGAGCGACCATTTTGTAATTTGTAATCACGTCATTCGCATCAGTACCAGTGCGTCTGCCTTGTGTGCTATTTTTTAACTATTCTTTTCGAGATACCGCGTTTTATTCTATAACTTATTAGCCATAACCCGTTTATTAAGAATTCATTTCAAAATTAAAAATCTATAATTCCGATTCCATATCCATTGCCAACTCGATTATATTACATTCGTTACAGCACTATAATTGACAATTATGAACTGTCAGGGATATCATCATACGGCGAAAGTAGTATAATAATGGAGGTCATCGATTTACACTTGTGTGATTGTCTATCTATAACATTTTAATGCTTGTTCTTCTGAATGTACTTAGGAAATGTAAGTGGATTTTTTCTAGTGAGGAGGCTCTTGGTGGAGCAGTTTCTTAAAAATAAAAGTACATGTTTCTGTAACTATAATATAAAGGCATAAATAATTTTAGTATTCATGTAACAGAAACATTGCTGTTTGCATTGCATTTCGGGACGCGGTACCCACTACATATAAAATACTGGAGAAGCAATCACAGTGTACCTAAAAATGCAATTCCCACTTAAATTATTCCCTTCACTATTCTAATGAACTCTGTCATTTTTACCTGCGATTTTTACTTCTTGAATTTTTTTAAATATACTTGTTTGTCATTGTATGTTTTCATTTGAATGATTTTGTTTTACGGATAATTCTCCGTCCGTGTTAAGTTATATCTCCGCCATTAAAGCTTTAGACGTACATCAAGCAGGTATCATCATAATCGGCGTCTTCACCCGAAAATTCACTTGTGCCTCAACCTCAACCATTTGGGCAACAGTGACCAAAACATTAACTCAAATATTCATGGGAGTGATGTTGTAGTTAATTTTTTTGGCCACCTGTACTTATAAAAATATTATTTCAGACTACGGAAAAATATACTCTCTCAATCGAAACATTACAATCTTCTTCTTTTGTTAGCTAACCAAAAATAAATAAAAATTGAACACGCTATTACGAATTCTGAGTCCAATAACATTGCTCCATAAACTGTTCGGTCCCAAGAGACAAAGGCGACACGTTTCGCGAAAAAACATTCCGATAGAAATCGTAATTACTTACTCGGAAAACATCGAGCTGATGAGACGGGACGAATCGACGTTATATCAAAAGAAAACATTTTTAATATTGCGACTACACACAACGCAGTGTGAATATTTGACGGGATACTTGTATCTGATCGCGAATATGAAATCATTGATGAATGTGACAGCATGCTTCGTTCCTGCGTGGCGGTATTAAATTTCCATGAATGAGTAGGTACCTTTTTTGTGCTTGAAACAATCTTACTTATCTTAATGTGTGTGTGAGGATGTATCTATGTTTGTTACTCTTTCACGCAAAAACTGCTGAACAGATTAAGATGAAACTTTACAGTAATACGGCATAAACATCAGATTAACCACAAGGCTACAATTTATGAAGATTTTATGTACTTTTGCCTTAATGTATAATCATAAGTATCTAAGTCGGAAAAAATGAAGTTAACGCGATCGGAAAGCTTTATATAAAATTATTGAACTGGAGGTTATGCTGCTGGTATTTTAGGGATTTATTTTGGAACGCGGAACATCTCACGTGTGCATGTTTGGCGAAACGACTAATGATCTGACGGGTACACGGTGGGTATACGGCGGGTACACAGCGGTTAAATACTTACCTGTGTGGTAGGCTATCGACTTCAACATATTCAGGGACAGCAGTCCAAGCTCGGATCCACCAAAATAGACATGGCCGGCATGCCGACTACCATAATGCAGGTCGAGAGGTTTTTTTGGATCCACTCCTCCTTTTTTTCAGCAGATTAACATTGCACTATTTTCTACGAGATCTCGTGATTAATCTCGTGTCGGAGGCCAAGATCCACTTCGGGTCGCTGAGCTAGCGCAGTAAGTAAGTAGTACTATTTTCTACACAACGATAGAAACTAGGAAAATTTGACCTGATCCTAGGTACTCAAGCGGGATTCGAACCCGCGACCTTACACAATCCGGGTGGCTGCTCTTCCAACTGAGCTACCGAGGCTGTTAACAGACTCAGCGAATTTTTCTAGTTTTTATCTTTGTATTCATCTACTCTCATTCATTTTAGGATCAGATGACTGTGTGGAGATGTCTAACAAAGAGTTAGATACAAGTATTTACCTATATTGAGCCAATTTTTAGGCAGGCTGCAATACAAAGAATGACAATGGCATTAATTTTCATATCTATTAATAAACACCATTGTATTCAGAATTTTTAGGACTTCCTTGGTACAAACAGATACGCGTAGTTACTTACACCCTTTCCAAAAACATGATATTTTCGTAAGAATGACAAAAGTTGTTATTTCCTGTTTTATGTAAGGCTACCCCTACACAAACGTCTAAAGGGCGGTGTGTTTACTGATAGTGGCACGCATCGTTGTAACTTAAAATTACATGGTTATCTAGTACCTACTAAACAATGGAACGAATGAACAGTTAAACAACTGTTCATCGCTACAAAACGACATTTTGATGACAGTTTCGTTATTCAACTATTTATAGAATCTGTCCTATTCATTATTACGGCTCATCGGATAAAAGGCGTCAATTTGGTTCATCTTGCTGAGTTCAAGAACGTTCTACCAAACATACCAGAGTCGGCAGTGCAGGAATGATACTTCTAGTTTCACAGGTCATGTCTCTTCTCTTGGTTGCACCAACCGCTGACCCTAAGACGGTCTGCGTATTTGCTTGCTATCGACGACATTGAGTAAAACTAATCAGATTAAAATATCATATTCTCGCTGGAGCATGCGGCATGGCTGCCTGCCCGCGTGCGGCCGGCCTTATAGTACCATGTTATATGAGTTCGGTTGAATGACAAAACTCTCTGTTTAACCTACGGGCGACAGAGACCTACGGGCGACTTTAATCGGCGACAGTGAGGGACCCCTTTGTTTCATCAAGTAAAATAGCTTGCAACTTATACCTGTTATAGTAAAGTAAAGCAAACTAATTTGCCTAAATACTGTTCCCACTGCTGGGCAAAGGCCTCCATCATTGAAATCAAGTCATCGCTTAATTGATGGGTATTGGCTTAATCACCGCGCATGCCGAATGCGGGTTGATGATCACAAACCCGGGCTATGTTCCGAAAAATCCGAAAACACTTTGCCCGACCTGGGAATTGAACCCTCCGGATTTTGGGCTGAGCTCTGAAACCACACGGCCACGGAGGCGTTACCTGTAGTAAAAGTAAATAAAAGCTCTGGTAAATACAATCAACGGGTTCAAGCTGCCTTCGACAGGCCACTCCTCAGAAAGTATGGAATCCTAGACGATTCTGCAAGATTTCGGTGAATACCTAGGCCGCCTATAACCAACGCCAGTAGAAATTTATTGGAAAACCAGCTCGTGTGATGACATAGGTGCACTTTATGCTGCTGCCATAAGACCCATTTTGCAATGAATTTGTAAAGGTTGATATGAACGCCTCTGTACTAGTATTCGAGAAGAAAGCCGCAATAGCCGCTTAAAGTCAGATAGACTATAATTAAAGGCACTGTAGGCCCCGTTAGAGTGGAAGTCACTAAAAAAATTACAAATTTTACGCCTGTGGGAAGCGGTTACCGCAGCCATCTGAGCATTAAAATCTTTATTTTCTTCTGTATGGAATTTAGTCGACAATGTTTAGCAACTAAACTAAGCGAAGTATGTGCTAAGGTTGTCAGAGACGATCCTTGCTATCTATGGTCCTGAGTGTTTATAAGCGGACGTCACCACTCGCGTGAGGCTTAGTTTCTAATAAGAGAGACCCCACACTAGCATTCTTTGAGCGTCAGCTTCGTGCCGGTGACCCCATCCCCCCCACAATAGCGTTTTTGGGCGCCGGAAGGACGCAAAGCCAAATAAGCTAGAGTGGGGGGCGGCACGATGCTGACGCTCAAAGATCGCTGTGTAGGGTCTCTCTTACTCTTTCAATAGGGTGCAGAAAGCAGCTCAAACGCTCAAGACGCGGCCGCCAGGGAAATTACAGTAGGCCTTACGGACGAGCGGACGATATGTCCTTGTCGGCGGCCGCGTCCCGGGCGGTAATACCCCTGCTTTTTAATCTGATTCTAGAAACTTCATCGTTCATTACGAAAAAGTTAGGCCTAAACTACGTAAGGGATTACGTTTTACGTTACGTTAGATTAAAATTAAAACACGTTGTATTGATATATTTTACTCTCCAAGGGTTTGCTAAAAAATAAGCACAAGCTAGCCGCAGGGTAAGCAGTATTCCAATAAAGTCTGAAAAAGTACCTAAAGTTGATGTAACGTTAATAAAGAAACCAAATGCCTACCTTTTTTGCGAATGCCAGCTAGCAATATGTTACGAAGCTCTCTATTCCCTAGGCTTTATTAGTATTACAATTGTTTTTATTAAATCATGCAACTCCCTTTGGGTTCTACTCGTAAAGCAGACTTTTTCTTTTTAGTAGGTATCACGAGGTTTTAATAGGCTGAGTGCAAGCTCTTTTTTGTTTTAAGTAATTCGAAAATGACCTAAAAATACTAAAAAATGTCATTCCACGGTTCCGTATGGTGTTATCTCTGTAAGAGCCATCTATAGGACTTTACAGAAACTACATACTCGATGAGACTTAAGAGAGGCGCGTGACCTAGATGGCGCTCAACAGGAGTCCTCACTACCGAAGGCCTCGTCAAGAAGAGCAAGCACGCCACTAAGTTTCTTTGACGTGTATTATAATTGGCTGCTTATTATATTTCCTCAGTTTGTTTCTCCTAAAATTTCAGTATTCTGCTTCATTTAGTTTAATTCCCACTTTCGCGCAACAGCTTTAAACTAGTCAAATAATACTCAAAACAAATAGATTCATCCACATTTAATTATGGCACATAAATGTTAATCCGGCGATAAATACCCGCATTTCAGCCGGGAGATAAACAGGCCATTTTTATACGCCACTAAAATCCCACATTAGCGCATCCAGATATCGGTAAACAATTAAAATTCACACTGCACGCATGAATTATGCGGTGGGCAGGCCATTGGAGACGAGCGGTTTTGGGAATAAAATATTTTTGGGTATTTTATTGAATAGTCGTCATCCGCGACTATGTCCACGCCATTTTTATTCAAGCAATTTACACGCAATGGCCCCGATCTTTTCTGTGGTCCCATTTTCAAGAAATGATGAAGGTTAGGTAGGGTTCCTTGTGTGGTACCTCGTAACACGAAATATGAATCCCTACTTCGAGACCATTTCAAGAGGTGTGTTGTCTGGCGCATATTTATTTATTTATTGTAGAAAGAAAATTTATTTATTGTATTTATTGTGTATTGTCTGCGAGGGGGTTACTCGAGCTGGAGGTGGTGCCGCGTAGATGCTGACGTCACAACGAAAATGTTACAAATACAAATAATTTATATTAAACAGTAAGGTGTTAAAATTTTGCACAAAATACTAAATAACATTAATTTTTAAAACATAAACAAACACTGTAACACCAGGATATTCCTGTGTCGTGGGCACCCGATCGATGACAGGTTAAGGCAACGACAGGAGCTGTTGCAAGATTAAATAATTGTAGAAGGTGAAACAAAAAAAAACAAAAAATAATAAACAAAAGGATGGAGTGAAAAAATTAAAATAAAAATAACTTGAAACGAAACACTAAAAAAAACAATTAAAAAATATACATATACATATAAAATAATACATATATAGTAAACAGCAACGTAAATCCGTTCCTACAAATTTTTTTTCTATGAAATTATAAAGAGTTTTTTTAAATTGTGGGCTTTGCAAGTCCTTCTGTTTGGTTGTGTGTCAGGGAAAGCAGTTTTTGGGTGATAGTGAGCTTGGCCTGTGTAACAGTGGAAGTCTTAATGTCACAGAGTTTCGTGATCTTGTTGTACATACGAGTATATGAACAAGGACAGAAAAGTAAGCAGCCGCTGTGAGAAGGCGGTGTGTACGGCAAATTTGGGAATTTTGAATATACACTTATGATACATTCAGACACAATATATAAACTCGCGGCGAAAGGATCGTAACTCCAACCAGAAGATCAGGATCAGAACCAGCACCACGCCATATTTGTCCGTTAACTTCCATTCTGCACAGAATGGAAGCCAGCTCTGAAGAACGTACTGCTTGAATGTGCTACACAGCATTTGCTATGAAATATTCTCAGAACTTTGTGCTATCAGCTCTTGCTGTTCACTGCTACATATCCAGTTAGCTACGTCTACGACCTTAGTTCTTCTACGCCCGGTTTTTAGCATGTTATCTCACTTGTCAATAATACTCGTTTATAAAATTATCCCGTTACTGAAAGACAACGCACAGCCAAAACTACTGGGCGAAGAAAACTGAAATTTGGCAGGTAGATTCCTTGGGGAGTGTAGGGTAGCATTATGAGATACATACATACATACCATCACGCCTTTTTACCAACGGGGTAGGCACAGGCAGATACCACATCTTTCCACTTGCTACGGTCCTGACAAACCTCTTGCGCTTCTTCTACTCTCATTAATCCTTTCATACATGCTCGTCGATTATGTATCCTGACCTGACCTTTTCTGAGCACGTCTTGGACTTGCGTCCTAAGTACGTCCGTCTAGGCCTTCCCCTTCCAACAGCTCCATCCACCCTCGCCTTGTATATTTGCTTCGTTAATCGCCTTTCATCCATCCTTTCCATTTACCCAAACCATCTTGGCATTCCCATCTCAATTTTTGTGACAACATCCACTTTCACACCACAACGCTCTCTAATTATGCTTTTCCTTACTTTATCACTCAATGTCACTCCTGCCATACTTCGCATTATGAGATGACTTCCGAAAATTCCTACAGGAACAGGAACTACAGAGTTCAACTACTTTATAACAAAAGTAGTTCCACTTGGGCCACTCACCGACCGCCTCACAGTGGGTGTGCGGCGGGTATGATCCGAGAAATATGGCCGCGCGGGAGTCGTCGCGCCCGTTAACAATTTATCGAGCGCCGCTGCCAGGAGGCGAGGCTTGCCTCTGATTTATTCTGCGACTGATGTACTAATGTGCAAAGGGATGAGCGCAAGTCTTTTAATGATGAATGATTGTTATTTGCAGTAATCAGCTTATTTCTTAGAGTTACATTTTCCGAGAGCTGCAACTAGGGCAACTAGGGTCAAAAGGAGGGTAAAAGCATTCATCTCTTAGAAGCAATAAAACAAATTCAGATGGTGACTAAGAGAGCCGCCAAAGGTTCTGAAATAACCATGTAGCAGGTAAGTTTATTTAATTTATCTTAACTTAATATTGACAGTTGTAACATTTTGCGCTTGGCACGAAGAGGGCAGGAAATATTGAACCAGGGGTTGTGTATAGTCAGAAGCATTTATATCTATACCTTTCCAAGACCCCAAAAATATCTGTGCAAAACATTAGCTACAAATAACAAGTCAACAAAGAAATTTGTGGCTAATATATTGCTGAGATATTTTTGTAGCCTTGGAAACGTATTAAAGATATTAAACTGTCACTTTACCAGCGTGTTTGGCAATTAGTAGTCCAATGCCAATAAACAAAGAGCACGCTACTCGGTTTCACTCTTGATTCCCATCTTAACTGGAAGTGCCATGTTGACAACCTATGCAATAGGCTGAGTAGTGCGGTCTTTGCGATGCGTAAATTAAGGCCACTAGTCACTGCTGATGCACTTAGAAAAGTCTATTTTGCACATTTTCACTCCATCATGTCGTACGGCACACTCGTTTGGGGAAACTCCACGGACGCTGGCAGAGTACTTGTAATGCAAAATCGAGCTGTCCGTGCACTTGCTGGAGTGAAACCTAGACACTCGTGCAGAGATCTATACAAAACACATCGTATTATGACGCAGTACTCGGTCTATTTATTTGAGGTCCTAGTATTTATAGGGAAGAACTTGGCGACTTTTCCAAGCATGGATGACGATAAACGTTCACACCTAGCAGGCCGCCTAAAATCAGTACCTCGTCGCATGGCAATCTCTGAGAAGAACCCACGTGTCATAGGCCCTAATTATTATGAGCGTCTCCCCACCGAGCTTAAAAATGAACCATCTGACGAAGCATTTGGGCGTCAACTGAGAAACCTTTTACTGGATAACCCATTTTACTCTATTGAAGAGTTTATTGAAAAACCATTTATACCTTTTATTACTTATTTTTTACCGTGCCATTTTTTTCTATATATTTTTATATAGAATTCTTATTTAATTTTATTATTATTTTGACATTATTTTATTCTAATGGTTTTGACATTGTTTTATTTTAATTATTTTGACATCGTGGTCAAGTATTTTGTTATCTTTATTATTCTTTTTGTCACATTTTAGGGTACTTAATTACCTAATGGACTGTATTTTTTTAATTATTTTTTTCTTGTTTCATTGTTTAATGTTAAATTTTAGTTCCAACCATTTGTTTTTTTAATTTTTCGACGATCTCAATATGATTGCCTGCAATTTGACAATTTGACATGTAATTTTATATGAGAAATAAAATATCCATCTGGAGGTCCAACCCCACCAAACGGCCCGCATCGCCTCGGATAGGAACGGATTTTACTTTATTTATTCTTCATTGCACAAAGGAAAAATTACCAATTTGCGGGCTTAATGCCAAAAGGCATTCTCTACCAGTCAACCTCCCGGCTAAACAGATAAACTAAGACGGTGCGAAAGACAAAAACAAATTAATTTAAATAAAAACAGAAAACACCAACTAAAAAAAATTGAGTTTTACAGTCTTTAAACGAAATTAAATCTTGGATACAGTGTTTAAAGTCTACATAACCAAGTCACGCACAGCAGCGTCGACGCAGTGCCCGCAGTCAGAAGAAAATATTTAATTTCGTTTAAAGATTGTAAAATCCGTTCCTATCCGACGCGATGCGGGGCGTTTGCTGTGGTTGGACCTTTACGCTTTTGACTGTACAAGTTGACTGTCGCACAAACGAGTAGGCATTCTACTTTCTTAAAATTCTGATAGTAATGTAAACGTTGTTTTTAATCTACACAAAAAAGTTCGTTTTTGCTTCGTGGTCAATAATGACTAAAAAGTGAAATGACCAACGTACTGTGTGATGCACGGTGCGTAATAGGTTGACCATGATTGCGAGCTAGTGTCCCGATAAATGTTAAAACTATAAGTTTCCATGACGCGCCAAAATATACAATGTGACCCATTCGTAATGTACCAAACAAGCCTTTAAGGCTGTAAACTAGGATTAAATGTATCGACAAAAAACATAAATTAAGAGCCCGCAACCTTTTGTTGTAAATTTTATAGGGAATATTTTTTTTCAAATTCTTTCTTCTATTTATTGGGTTATTATTAGTTACGCTTTGATTAGTTTTTATGAAATATTTTAATTAATAGACTTGAATTAAAAATAATGTTGCTCCCTAAGACTCCATAATTTAAGACAAAAACAATATTTTCTTTCGAAATTCCCAAACAAATTACAGAACATTTTTTTTTGAAAAGTATCTACATTATTTGATTTTTCTTGAAAACTAGGTCAAAAAGTATCGCAATAGAAGCAAAAAATCGCTTAAATTTTTGCATAATTTTCAAACATTCTTTGTGGTGATCCTCGTAGCCCTAATATATAATATATATATAATAGTCATTTGCCATAAGCCTTTCAGCATAACTTCATACCACATAACATCAAATGGCTTAGATTTGTGAAGCATAATCATAGAAAGGCATAATTTCGGTAAGCATAAGTATCAAAAGACATAATTTTTATTGGCCATAATATTCAAAAGACATACTATTTTAAAAACATACATGAAATAAGCTTACCTAACTCAAAAAAACCCTTTACTCTTATGGAACAACACGATATAAAAAAAAATGCTGAAAAAACTTTGCTTTTTAACGTACTTACATGTGAATTTTCAGTAATACTAGTAGTTAGTTAAACTAGTAAGAGTATGTCAAACAAAATTATGAATAATAAAATGACGAATTTTATGGTTTGCTTAATAAAATTATGACAAACACTAATATGGATTTTGATGATTATGGTTTTTATGATTATGCCTTTACAATTCTGCGTTATTATGTTTATGCGTAATGAAAAATTTGCCTAAATCCATTATGCTATTGGATTTGTATGCCAAATAATGTATGTCAGTTGAAATTATGGCAATAAACGTTACGCGTTTCAAAGTGTCCCCCTAAATTCGAATACCTTTTCTCAGTCTATACCAATTGTAGCGATAATTCCATTGCAATTATGAAGACGTTTTACAGAGCAACAGAACAGTCCAGTGAGGACTGAAGTTGTGCTGTTTTCTCTTGTATTTGTATGCTGTGTATTCATAAACTCAAATTATAATAGTTTTTATGTCTATTATTTAGTAAAATACTTTGTTTTTGATTATTTAAATTTGAAAAGACAGGTCTATTAGAGTCAGAACAAGTATCTTCACGCTTTTTATTAGTATTTATTTACTATCCCACTCGCAGAGGAACTGATGGCCCCACTACACAAAACGTAAGGTTTTGCAATCGCAGTGAAAGTGTGGTGCAGCCTCCGCGCCGTCATCATTGCGTGCGAGACGACGGCCGACACACCGCGCCATTGCCATGGTGAGTACCTACTTGATTATTTGTTCTTTAAACACACTTAAGTTTTTGGTAAAGATGCAGTTAAAGAGCTTCTGACAATGATACTCTTGCACAGTAAGAGACTCGTATAGGTACTTATTTAATTATACAGTGATTGTCAACATTTCTTTCCATTTCGTTTGGGCATAATCACAAGTTCGCTTTGTTAGTATTCTCAAAAAAGGAATTCCATATTATAATATTTGCAGTAAAATGTTTCGAATTAGTTTACCTACTAGATTTAAATTGAAGCCATTATAAGATAACCCTCTCGATCCGACTAATGGTTTCTTTACTTTTCATTTAATTTGACTTATTTTGGGGGTATTAAACCACTCAACAGTGCCAAAGCCAAGTCAGAAGTCTTATAAAAACTTCTGAGAATTTAATCTAACTGATCTAACGTACCTACGCCTGGCCAGCAAGATAGAGAGCTTAATACTTAGTAGTTTGTCTTAGTCAGAGCAGCTAGCGAATCTGAGAGTTCGTAAGTATTATTACTGCCACTAATTTAATGTGACAAGGAACTTAAGCTGAATTTGGATATGTATATTGCGATGGATGGAACCTTTCATTGTATTTGTACAACTAATTTGCACATGCCTGACCTCTTTAGCTGAATTTTATGTTGATGTTCGTGATTCATGCTGAAGAAGAAATAATTGTGTTTGGAAAGAAACTTTTCTTTTAGTTTTAAAAGAAAAATGTGTTTAAATTTTTTTATACAAATTTCTATCTATCTTTTACGACCAAGAAAGTAAATGTATTATAAAAACTAATTGCTGCAAATATCTCCTCAATTATACTGACTCTGTTAAGAGTTTTGGGTCGATAAACACCTTCTTGCCTCAGATAATCTAAGCAGTATTTGAAAATCTTGACGCACCTTTCCAGGGAGCATCACAAAGCGAACCGGCAGCGGTCCAGGCCGGCAAGGCTGACCTGGTCTCCAAGATCAAGGCTCGAGTCGCCGCCGCCGACCAGAAGAAGGCGCAGGAGCTGGGCGGTGTGTTCCTCTTCAACATCATCAAGGGAACTTCAGTATACAGCTGGAGTGAGTACATTATATGTATGGATAGCGTTTTACAACCGTCAACCTCAGAGTGCAAAGGTTTATTAAATGTATCATCCAATAAAAACATTTATGTTTATTGTTTCTAGAAAACCACAGGTTTACAATTGAGATCTGTAGTGAATTTGTAATTTTATAAGTTAGTATCTGTTAGACCGGTATCTGCCAAATTCAAATTTTAAATATTTTTACTTAAGGGTGGAATTTAGCGCGCCGTCCGATAGAGCATTCGGTGGGCCACTGATTAGTTCTGCGCGAACGGAATAACGCCGCGGCTTCCTTCTGTTTTCGTGTCATGAATTAATTATAAAATAATATTAGACAAATTAAAGAGTTTTAAAAGTTGTCGACCTAGAATATACAAAGACCTATCTAAATATATTTTTTTAAGTGCAAAGTGTTAATAATGAATATTTGATAGTAAAACAAAAAAATCGTCAACGTACTTTGTGTTTTTTTTTTATCGGTGAAATTATTCTATATCGTGTTTTGGAAAAGTTGTCGCCCTAGTTAAAGACACTGACAGTAGGTACAATTTTTTATTTCCTAAAATATCTTTTAATTTAGTAGCGGACCGCCTGATGGTAAGCGGTTACTGCAGCCTATGGATGCGTGCAACACCAGGGGTATCACTCGACTTTTGTAAAGTCTTTTCTTTGTGAAGTCTGATTTGCCATCCTTTTTTATATGCTCTCTATATATATTAGAAAAAGGAAAGATTTGATTGTTTGTACAAATACTAATACAACAAGTATTGAATGGGCTCTTAAACTACGTTATGCTACCTTATTAGCGGGTAATTTAGCTATTTTTTTTTTAAATCTATATTTTGAACGGGAAAAATAGTCTACGCGGGCGAAGGTGGCTTCGCCCGCGTAGACTATTTCGTCAGTGGTGACGGACACCTAGTTTTGTATAAAAATCTCAAGATTTAGTCTAGATACTAGAGCCTAGTCAGAGAAACAAATGTAAATGAATTAATGAGTGAATGAATTTATTTATTTCAAGTAACAAGCTTTTTGCGTATACCTAGCCCACAGGCTGCACGTGTAAAAAGATGTGCAGAAAGCTCTAAACAGCGTAACTTTCCCCTCCCGCGAACAGCGTGCAAACCTGCGAGCCTGCATGACGAACGCTCTTCGTTCCCTCTCAATATCTTCATCGTCTTTGAGCTCGGAAGTCAACACATGTCCTAGGTATTTAAATTTAAACACTCTTTGTAGCACATTATTGTTAATTTTTACAGGTGGTAAATTATTTTATAATTTACTTCCGGCCCCAAAGACCAAATGCCGTAAATGTTTGTAACATAAAGGTTTACTATGTAGAAAGAAAGTTAATCCTCAAGATCTAGGGCTATATGAATTAGCTAAACTGTGGAGTTGTAAATCGTTACCCATTATATAAACCTTGAAATGTTCCAATGTTAACTCCTCAGTAAAAGGCCTACTACCCATCTTTTATTCACAGCAAACTTTTAACCCTACATTCAAAAGGGTTATTCAGATTGCGAGAGAATTCAATGGAGGTCAAAGTTTGAAACTATAGTGTAAGTAGATCATGGCATGAGCTTTGATTTAATAGTGAATAATATTTAAATATTATAATGTTAAATGGTAACTAAGTAAATTAATGGCTTCCAATGATATCAAGCTTTTACGTACGCACAAAATATGGAAACCACAATAGCGAGAACAAATAAAATATCTGATTATCTTAATTACTGATATCTAAAGCACACATAAAGATAATCCAAATTGAAATGAAGGTTGATATTTCTCATTATAATTCATATAGGGTCACTACCATCTATTTCATAATTGTCTCATAGAATCCTCCTCAAACTGAAAAATCTAACCCTGCATTTCAATCTACAAAGCATTAAGTAGTGTGGTAAGTTAACCCCAATATGTAAGGCTTCATCGCTGTACTACGAGTAAATCATTTTACGTAATAACAGCGACGCTGTGGGGCTTTGTATCGCAATTTGCGAAGATCTCACCTCACGTCACTCAAAATCACATCGAAGTGGGTTAGTTTACTCATGTGACGCCAAGTTTGCATTAAAGAGCACTTTAAATTGGATAAGATTAATATTCTTTATTGATAACCAAAGCAACGTTACGCTGATAGATTCAAATCTCCCATCATCAAAATAAAGTAATTGTCACAGTTAAGAACGTCTTTTAATCACCACTCTCGTTCAATTCGGGTTGGTGATGTCAAACTTTAGTAAATACGTATTACATTACAACAAAATAATATCCAATGAGACGATATAATATGACGTAACGCGTTCCATGTTCATTAATCATGTCAAATAGCAAGAAAAAGATTTAACAACAAAACACTGTTGTCTGCTAAGCAAACTGAATAATAGTTACTGTTACATCAACCAACAAGAATCCGTCAGCCAAACCCAACGGCCCAGTGAAAGGTCAAAGTAGGTAGGTAACAAAGCTTTTAAACTTTCCAAATTCGTAAGTACAAACTAGTTCATGAAGTCATAAACATTTTTATGCACGGTTTCTGAATTTATATTGCTTTGAGACCAATATGGATACCGTGTGGGTCGCGTTTTAGCGTGAATTAAAGAGGAAATTAGGTTTTAAGTTCGAACGTACTAAGAGGGTTCAGCGACTCAACATCAAGTGGAGTCCTGTGGTGAAACAGGGAGGCTTTGGCGACCGATCGCTGGCCAAATAACCGGTCAAGGTTAGAAGTCTATCCAAACCAGTTTCTAGTTACCGATACCGAACACTTTTTGATCGTCATGAGTATGTGTTAAGTGGAAGCAACAGGACACAAGAAAATGTTTAGGGAGTGGATGATTTCATACTGGTTCTATAGAAATCAAATATTCATCGGGAGCTTTTGTATCTGACACAAGACACAAAAGTGCCTGAGAAGTTTTGATCAAAGTTATAAGTTTTAATACGAATTGCAAGAAGTTGACAGGTGTTCAGCATTATGATGAAACTTTTAAAAACGTAATAAATAGGTAACTATACTTATAAAGGACGACTCTTCCATCAATTTCCAAATTTGTTAAATATTTTTTGACGACACGATTGGCGTTGTGCGCTGTAGTACGCTTTCTCGCCTCGATTTCCTTAGTGTCCCGGGTTCGATTCCCGGTCGGGTCAATTCAGGAAACGATCTTTTCTGAATTGACTCGGGTCTGGGTGTGCTGGGAGACACCCCTGGCTGATTTCCTTGTGTGGTACCTCGTAACACAGGGCTATTAATCCCTACTTCGAGACCATTACAAGAGGTGTGTTGTCTGGCGCATATTTATTTTTTTATTTATTATTTTGGCTGAGGAAAATTTAGATTTATTTTGTGTTCGAACTTCAAGTACCGAATCTGTTTATGACACCCTGTATGGGCACTGCCAATATACGCATAGATGACGCCACTATAATAAAACTAAATAACTAAAAAAGAGATTCACAAATAAGCTATTCGTCTGCGAAAAATTCGCCCAGCCCGTAATATGGTATCTTCAATTAAGGTTTATGAATTCCTGACCCCCATAGTATACGCTCTACTATATTAATCTTACATTTTCATTTGGCCTATGTCTCACCTAATGCTTAGCGATGACTAGACCGATGCTGGTGGGACACGCCTACCCAGAAAATTGTATCATTTATTTTCATAATTACAAATCTCTGTTTCAGCCATGGACCTAAACCAAGTAATAGTCTACGAAGGAGAGCCCGAAGACGACCCCGACACGACCTTCACCCTCAACGAGCACTACTTCAAGCTTCTGGTACAGGGCAAGGAGGACGCGCGAACCATCATGCAGGCCGGCCGCTGCTCCGTCACCGGCGACATCATGCGGGCGATGAAGCTTGAGCCTTATATTAAGATAGATTAGTGATTAAAGTGGTTTGTTCCTGTAGGAACTACTGTTAGAGACGAACACTTCTTAAAAGACGCGCGAACCATCATGCAGCCGGCCGCTGCCCCGTCACCGGCGACATATGCGGGCGATGAAGCTTGAGCCTTATATTAATTTAGATAGATTAGAAATTAAAGTGGTTTGTTCCTGTAAGAACTACTGTTAGCGACGGACACTTCTTAAAAGACGCGCGAACCATCATGCAGCCGGCCGCTGCTCCGTCACCGGCGACACCATGCGGGCGATGAAGCTTGAGCCTCATATTAAGATAGATTCGAGATCAAAATGGTTTGTTCCTGTAAGAACTACTGTCAGCAACGGACACTTCTTAAGACGCGCGAACCATCATGCAGCCAGCCACCGGCGACATCATGCGGGCGATGAAGCTTGAGCTTTATATTAAGATAAGATTAGAGATAAAAGTAGCCTAAAAACTAATTGTAAAAGAAATGCGCCTGTTAGGAGCGAAAGTGCAGGCCAAAGAAGATATGGGAGCTGTACTAGTAATGCAAGCTGGTTCCTTTTTTACCGCCGGTACCATCATGCAAAAAAGAGTAAGCAATTCTTAGAATCTTTGAGAGAACGTAACTTAAAAAAACTCTAGCAATAATTTTATAACTTATAGTTAAAAAGCTAATCCAAGACTGATTAAGCTTTTATGAACAAAGTAAATAGCTGCTGATTCTATAGAAATATGCTACACCTTCCACTAGAGGGTTCGTTGCAACTTATCCTAGAATGGCGCTGGTTATAGTGAATGGAAACTTGATAAAAACCAGTTTAGAAATTGACGATATGCTAATTCATTTCAACAATAGATGCTTAAATAAGGTCAAAGTGAAACTGTAAGTATATGACCTGCTAACGCTTAGTGTAACTCTAAATACGAGTAAATTATTATTGGTAACTAGTACACGCGAGAACGTCATCCCTCAGACATAGGTAGGTACAGCAAAAAATAAGAAAATTACCAGATTTATTTTCGATGATTTATACAAGGAAACACTGTAGATTTTTGGCCTACATCGACGCGACGTGACATCTAAGGTCGAGTGTTTTTAAGAATAATGAACGGTAGCATTAAGAGAAATGCGCTAGCAATTGTTTAAAACTTAATTTATGCGCATACCCAATGCTGTGTGTAGACTGTAGAGTAAAAAGAAACTTTTGGGAGAGTCCTGAGAACTCTGCCCAAAAACAACGGTATAACCTAGATAAGTACGTACCCATTTGATTTTAAGATACTTTGTTGTTATTTGACGACACGATTGGCGTAGTGCGCTGTAGCAATTTAGGAAACTGTGTGCTGCCTGGCCCCCCCTAGTTTGATTCCTTGGCTGAAACCTCGTAAAACAGGGATATTCATCCCTACTTCGAGCTGAGACCATGACAAGTGGTGTGGTGTATTGTCTATATTTTTTATTTTATTATGATACTCGCAATGTGTTAGCTTAAAAGGCTTAACTGATAGGTTTTATTCAGAAAACGAATACGCAACACTTTATTTAATTGTGTTGTTGATAAATAATTATGCACATGTCTTCAACTTTATAGTTATTCTGAGCTCGGATTTGAAACTGTACTGACATATTTTTAGGTACATTTTGTTTGCACTTGCAAGGTCTTTAACCTACTTAGTTGTTACATTTGCAGGTACTGGATGTATTTAGTTGAAGACATTTGTAACTGAATAGAATTCGTAATTAAATTACAAATAATTGTTATTCGTTATTCTACTCTAGGCTTAATTATTTTAAAATTTCGTTATTTAATTAAATTGTTAACGCAGAGTATCGCAGTTTTTATTTCGTTAGTTATCTACCGCGGATAAATAATCATGCAGAGGATGAAATAAGGAAACAGCGGAGACGTAAACTTCTATCTGTCTTTTGCTGCGCAGTGATCCAAAATGAAGGTTATTTGCCAGAAAAAATATATATATTATTTTCGATAGTCGCTAGCGAATGTGGAAAATGATTTGTATGGGATTTCGGTTCAACTCTTCAGGTAAAAAGTAATTGCGCTGAGAAAGTCACTGTTGGTAACTACACGTAAACTACAAAGTAACTGTTGGTAACTAAACGTAACTACAAGGTAACTGTTGGTAACTAAACGTAAACAACAAAGTAACTAGTGGTCACTAAACGTAAACTACGAAGTAACTAGTGGTTACTAAGCGTAAACTACAAAGTAACTGTTGGTAACTTAAACGTAAACTACAAAGTAACTAGTGGTCACTAAACGTAAACTACGAAGTAACTAGTGGTTACTAAGCGTAAACTACAAAGTAACTGTTGGTAACTAAACGTGAACTACAAAGTAACTGTTGGTAATTAAACAAACTACAAAGTAACTGTTGTTAACTAAATGTAAACTACATATTTCACGTGATGTAAACTCATTGTAGGGTACGTACGCGTTCATGAGGCACCTTATGCTGCTGATAAATGACCCATTTTGCAGTGGTTTTGTATACGTTGATGTGAACGCATCAGTTCGTCTACCAGGAGTTGCCACTTTAAGTTTACATAATCGTTCGCGTAAAAAACGTATTGGGATTTGACATTGTCATGTCATGTGTCATCGCAATACAATTTTTTTACGCGAACGATAACGTGAATTTAAAGTGGCAACCTGGGGTAGACGTACTGTACTACACACGCCAGCCTGCCTATTTGGCTCAAAATTCCCAATAACTCCGAAAACTTTTGAGTTAATAACTTAATTGTTAGTTATGAGCTGCAATAAAGTAAGGATAGTGGTTATTTTATCTCCTCCATTGCACTTATTTAAAGTAATTTGCTGTTGTCTCTTCAAGAAAAAGATTATCATTCAAGTCCACGTTTAAATTATTTTAAGTATCTACTACGATACGATGCCAGCAGTTTGTAAACACGTAAAAACTTTTTATAGACCTTAACATTATGAGATATGATAAACCTCAGGTTCCAGCTAGGGAAAACCGATACATTCCTAGAAGGCTGCGTGCAGCGTGGAGCCTGAGAATCACAAATATTCAGATTTAAATCTTGAAAATTGTTAGAATTTAACACTTGTTGTGGATCCCACTATTATACCTTGAACAAAAAAGTAACGTGATGAAGCCCAGGCTTAGGCCTAAAAATATTCATTTATTTTATTTCCAAGATAGGAAAGCTAGGGAAATGCAGCCTAGTCCTAATATGAGGCTTGGACTGCATTGACGGAGGGACAACATGCTGTTCTACTTACTAATCTACTGAAACCGTGGAACAAGAACAATCTTAAGAAATATTATTATATTAAACCCTTTCAAAGGCAAAGTACCTTCGAAATCCGTTTTTCTTTTACGAACATTTAACAGTGGAGTAAGATGAAGTTTGCGATTGGAATACTTTATAGTTTTTGCATTCTACAATGCTACATTTATTTTCAAAGGTAAGAAAACAAAAAAAAATTAACTCAATTCGTCAGGCGGAAGTCGAACGTAATTAACAAAAAAAAACCAACTTCAAAAAAACTATTCCGAAACAAAGCACTAAAAAGTAAAGAAATAATTGCGTATTCTTCTAAAACTTATACGATAATATAATGCAGGTACAATTATTGTTATTGTTGGAGTCGGTGCCAGCCAAGGAAACACTACAATATACCTAGCAATATACCTATTTCTTATATATCACGTGAAGGATACGCAATTATTTCTTTACTTTTTAGTGCTTTGTTTTGGAATAGTTTTTTTTGAAGTTAGTTTTTTTTTGTTAAAACTTTTGTTTATTTCTTGATTTTCAGTGAGTAGTTCTTATTTATTTTATACATCGAAAAAGTATCGTCCAATTGCTCTTAAAAATTGAAGAGTTCCGGTACTTTGTCGTGGATCCCATAATCAGAACCTAACCAAACTCTCATCAAACTACCCTTAAAGTATATCCTTTCAAATAAAAAAAGAATTATCAAAATCGGTTGGCGTAATATTGAGTTATTCGTCCATATGTCGCGCATTTTGTCTATCTAGATTTAAGACTTATATGGATTTCCCATGGATGCCACTGTCAGAACTGGACCAAATTAAAATGGGACCTCACGGGTAGCATGAGCTGTCAAATAAAAAAAGAATTATCAAAATCGGATGGCGTAATATTGAATTATTCGTCCATATGTCGCGCATTTTGTCTATCTAGATTTAAGACTTATATGGTTTTCTCATGGATGCCACTGTCAGAACTAGACCAAATTAAAATGGGACCATTCAGGAAGCACCAGCTATCAAATAAAAAAAGAATATACATATAAAGGTACAAAGCATAATCTGAATTTGGAGTACGACCACAATAAAATTGAGATAGTAAATTCTGCTTCATTTCTTGGGATAATTATGGATGAACATTGTAACTGGAAAGAACACAACGACCATGTTTGCAAAAAAGTTAATTAAATAAGTTTGTCTTTGCCTTATATAGAGTCAAAAAAATTGCTTCTCTACAAATTGCATTACATGTTTATCATGGATACGTATCCTCTGTACTACGTTATGGCATAGTTATGTGGGGCAATAGTGTTGATTTTGATAGAGCGTTCAAAGCACAAAAAAAATGCGTCAGAGCATTGGGTGGCATCTGCAGTAGGGATTCATTTAAACCACTGTTTCAAAAATACAAGATATTTGCCCTTACACATGGGTGTGTACATGTCAGAATTACGTCTTCTTGTAAAATATCACCCAGACTATTTTGTTCATGCAACATGCAAGCATCATGCAAAATAAAGAAGTAAGAGAATCTAGAAAGAATAAGTTGTGTGTGCCTAAATGTAATTTAACACTTGTCAGCAAAAATATATATGCAATGGCAGTAAAGATATACAACAAACTTCCGTCAAATATCAGAAATGTTCCGAGAGCCAAATTTAAAAACGTGCTGCTCAATTGGCTTTTAAACAAAAACTTTTACTCGGTGAAAGAATATTTAGAATCAAAGACATGAATATTTATGAATGTATTATTTATGTATTATTTATTATGCCAATTATCATTTTATTAAGTTGTGTTTTTCTGTTATAATCGAATTGGAAAACTGTGTATTAAATATTCAATATATTTTGTTACTTGACATTGGTGTGATTGTGCTGTCTACTTGACTGCGTATTGTTGTTGTAGTAATATATTTTTCTTCTGAAGTTTGTATCAATAATTTGCATGCCTACTCTGATAAGGTTTAATACTGTTGAAACTTAATTTTGTGAACCATCAACAAAAAATGTACACAGTGTTACGCAAATAAATTTCTTTGTCTTTGTCTATGCCGAAGGTACGCGATCGGGCGTAAGTCCAGCGGCAACTTATTTTGAAGAGCACACAATTATAGACGCTGGATACACACACAGAGTTCAGCAACTGAATTTCTGCCGCATAAATTGGTTTGTCTTTTCAGCCGAATACGTCGGAACGTAAAATCAGCCTCGGAACATCGGTCGCGTACTTTCGGCATAGTGTGTTTAGACACCCAATACGGGGACAAAAGCGCTTTGCATTTATTTTAGTCTGAATTAATCCGTGTGATAGTTTATGACAGCGTTAATGTTCTCATCCCGTTACCCTCAGCAATCCAACAACCAATAACAAATGCTAAATGTTAATTAATCCGCTGTCAATTCCGATAACGTGTGGATGACAAGCTGCAGACTGGTTTGCGAACGGTACCCGGGGTCGTCGGTCTCCCTGCGTTAAGCCGCATAGAGAACATGTCACATGCCTTTGCCTAAGAAAAAATAGCGATTAACTGTACAAATTAATAAGAGTTTGGTTACAAGTGCATCTGCCACAGATGTAACGGCAGTTTTAGATGTACCTAAATAGCAACTGTCAAACCATTGAACGCCTTAAGCAGTCAAAAATAAAGTTCAAGCCCTTCTGAGCCTTTAATTAAGGAGTCCCAAAGGTTTATTTTTGAGGAATTATAAACTGAGCTACTAAAAATAAACTGAGATGCGCCACAGTATTTCTACGTGAGCGGCAAAACACTGAGTAATTGCAACTTCACGAATATTTAGACGCTCTAATAGTATTTTAGTGGTTAGGTTAGTATGTCGCTCAATTAAATCCTATCCTTTATTTTTAACTTTTTTAATTACCAATCTGAATTTTGTATCTTGTTATTAAAAATCAATCAAAGTATCAAAGTATTTATTTGCAAACCAAGTGTTACATTGCTGGTTTCGGACATAGCGAAATTAAATTACTTACAAAAAGTAAAATATTTTTTAACATTTAAAACAATTGAATATAATATCGAACATATGAATAACAGAAAACTAAATTTTTATAACTTCCCAAATAAGAACATGAACAAAAAGAAGACAGTCAGAAGGACACATAATATCAGAAAGCCTACTAGTGCCTTATTAACTACTATTTTTTCACTCTCTGTAGCCTAATATCTTAGAGCAATATTAAAAACGTGTGATAGTTAATGACAGCGTTAATATACTCATATAATACCTCAATATTCAGTACCTATTGGAGAAAGTTTTTATAAAGAAAGTTTGTATAGTGTGAATTTAGATAAATTTAAACTCAAAAAATTGCAGAACGGAATTGACTATCTTTTAGTATCGTGAACATCTTCAGAATTCAATTTTACAATATACTTACGTAAAAGATATTCAAAGCTCGTACAATCGTTTTTGTAAGTTTTTTTGGCTTCTTAAAGGTTTATGAAATTCCTTAAATTTAGCACCAGAGGCCTGCCTGCCGTTCCCCAATTAGCGGCTTGATACGGGTGTAATTCGCACAAATTAACAGAAATGGGCCACATGACGCTTTATTAGGCAGTTATTACATTATGGTTGCAATGCTGCAAAAGTGTTGAATTACACGCATAATTGACATGAATCAAATCGCACATCAATAGCCGAACTCGATGCCCGAGTCAACTATTAATTAATCTGTGCCCGAGGTCAGAGTTTACCATAAAGGGATGGATGACAGACGTCGTATGCGAACACAAAGGTGCCAGAATTTGATTAACATGGTTAGCACCATTACGTCAAATAAACAGACCACTAACTTGATGGCAACTCTCACACAGGATTACACCAACCTTCACTTTGTCTTGTTCTGGCTAAGGGGAGAAACGCGACCAAATTGACAACATTCATGTTTCTGCCCCAATAGCCAATGGTACTTATAAAGCCATACATCTCAATAGTGTTTTTTTTACTTGAAAGGTTGGCGGAACATACTCAAAGAGTTGAGTTCGTGCCGAGTTTTAGGATGGTTAAACCCTTGGAATTTCTTTGAAAAGCAAAATCAATCAACTGAATCAGATGATAAATAAAGTTATGACAATTATTTGCAGTTAAATCGCATTGATAGCATGCGCTGCAAGGAGAAACCTCACTTTGGGGAAAACTGTAACTTTTCCTCCAGAGTCATTTTTCAGTTAAAGATCGTGAACAACAAATTTCTGCAACAATAGACTCTACATTATATGCTATTTGACGCTGAACCGCAAAGTGCTTCTGGAATGTTGAAAAATTAAGTTTACTCCACAGGCTTTTAAGGCCTCGAAAGGCCGATGTAGTCAGCCTGAGGTCGTGCACCTTAGGCCCTGACATTAAGATGCCACAAATAGACATGTGATCAACAAAGGCATAAGGGTTCAGGATGACCATAATGGTATGCAGTCTTTTTGTTTAAGGCAGATGCGTAGGATACCTTAGTGCAGTGAGAGACAAAAGTGTTAAGGCTTATTAAGGTCTTACCTAACTCTACAATCGATCAATGAGATCCAGCAACGGGTTTTCAGAAGAGGTCTACAGAGATTTATTTCTAGCTACAGCCAGAAATGCATGTACTATAATACTTCTTAAGAGGTTAAATATGTTTGGCGTTAAAAATACAAACGCGCAAATGACAATTTTTTCAGATTTTTCTGCCATAAATAAATACCTTTTGTTTTATAATTTAATTATGCACTAAGTAGGCAGGTAAATTTGCATAGAGGTGTTATAAGAACGAGGAAGAGTTACAAGAAGTGTATACCTGTACATAGACCAATACACGTATATTGAAACGCTTCCTTGTGAAATGACGAAAATTTTAAAAAAAATATATGAACGCTACAATTATATTTCCATCGAGCTGTTTTACTCCTATTTAGTTAGATTAATATTTAGTTGTTTTCCTTTTGGAGTTTAACTATCTGCCTGCGGTCGTGTTAATTAAAGTGAAATTCTAGGACCCTCCAATGGGCTTTATCATTTTGGGAAATGCGAATTAAGCCATTTAACCGCCATACCATGGCGTATTTGGTATTCAAATACTACTAACATACATAAAAATGAATAGCTATGAGAATATTCAAATTTGTTAATGAACTTATTGTGTGTCAGCTTTGATGCTGGTACAACCGAGGTGAAAACTTATTTGTGACTGGTAACTTATTTTTAAAGTAACATCTTTCTACAATGCTACCATTGCAGTAATAATGAAACAGTTATTTTTGGAATGCTGTTAATTTTTTCTAATGCACTTTTCGTAGTGTCTTTTTACGCAATTTTTTGAAGACTCTTACTTGTTTTGTTTTACTGCTTAATATTGAAGAAGTATCTATTGCATTTATAGTATTAACCGCGGAATACATATAAGTGTATGAAATATCATGGAAGATATGCTCATATACTTTTTGCTTTAAAACTGACATTAGGTTATCTCAAATTCATCGAAATCAGCCATTCTAAATTTGATTAGGCACATAATTTTCCCTAAAGTTGTCAAGCAAATAGCGATCGGTTAGATCATAACTGGTTTCCTAGCTACTAGTTAATTGCCGGAGAACGGCTTCGCAAGGAGTTTAAGGACGACTGCCAGCCCTTGGACCACTATTTAAATGCATCCGATGACTAGCTGAATGCTGAATGACTGGCGGGCAAGTATGGTACAGTAGTCGTAAAAATATCAACACAAAGATGGTTATATAATATGACTTTACAGTAGGTGGTCGGTCCTGCTTTTTTTATACAAAAATTAAGAAAAAGCGATAATCTGTTAGTTATTTCGCTTCAAATATTTCCATGAGGGGCATGAGCTCCTATTTTTGTACTGATGATATCGTGGCAGCATTCGTACGTATCTTAATATTGTTATTAAATTTCGGCAGTATTATGCCAGTTAAACTAATCGAGATAACCAAAGAAAAGATAAATAAAAGTTGTATTGATTTTGCAAACAACAAATAATCCAGCTAAAAAACTTTGTGTAAGTATGCCATCTTATTGCAGCCAGTCGTTTGGGCCCATAAGGATACGCATGCGGGCATACAATTCCGTTTTAAATTAATAATATTCAATTTTATTTTTAATGTCTTACATTTCTTGTCTAATTTGAGCTTTATTAAGTGAGTATAACTTATTTTCTCAAATGATTCGTTTAAAACTGCTAAAACTTTTCCGCCCGACATTACCGGTAAGTCCACTATAAACTAAGGCCTGAGTATTATTTTTACCCGTATATCCGAATCGGCAGGCCACTGCACAAGTCGTGCAAACCACGCCATAAACAGTGCATAGTGAGGTAGTGTGACCCGAGCCCTATTCTCAATTTGGAAACATGAAGATTCTCTTTGTATTTTTCGCGGCGGCAGTAGCGGGCGCGTACGGTGAGTTTTTCACTTAAAGTTTTCGTTTTTGATTGATAGGATAACGTTTTTTTACTATTCACACCTAAAATAAATGAAAATACTTCATTCTTATAAGCACTTCAGTTAATTTAAAATAAATGAAAGTACCTACATTTTAATTTCAATCAAAAATGCTACCACAAGCTTCAAAAAGGTTCACTCATATTTAATTGTTTAGGTGCCCTTAGAGAGTTTATGAGTGTCACTATTTACAAATTAATTTAAAACAACTTGTGTAAAACACAATCACATAAATAAAATAACAACATAAATTTAAAATTAAAAAAAAACTTTTTTGGCAAAAATGTTAAACCTCGCTCTGCATGATAATAATTTCCCTAATAAGTTATTTATAGATAAGGCTTTAACCGATTAAAAGAGTTCCCATAGGACAAAGCAAGAAATATACTACGAATTTTCATAGTGGACACCAAGATTAAAAACGACATTGATCTCATTCATCCTTATAGGTTTAGAGCCGACCAATTACGATTTGAGTAGAAATCGTCTCGGCAACGGCCCTACGAATGGTATGCTACGACTACTTCATAAAAACCACTAAACATAACTACATTACGATATACAAACTATTATCTTTTAGATAGGGTTCTATGATGGAATAAGTTTATTTTATGGTCAAATGGTAGTCACTTAAATACGAGGCGCTATCGAAGTGTGTGCTGTCTTGAAATATTTCTGTGGAATGGAAAGTGACAGTGAGTAAATTAGGCACTGACGGTACTCGTACGTCCATATTTAGCCGCAAAGGTTCAATATTAGTGCCGTCTAATTAATCACTTTTTATAAGACAAAGATAATAAAATAAAAAAATTCTTTATTGCACATCAAAAACAATATTACAGGTTTGTATTTATGAGATTATGATGAAACAATTAGCCAGCCGTATTGCTGAAAAACAATCTCTTCTAGACAACCCATTTGCTGCTGTCTATGGGTAGTAGCAGAAGACCGAAGCTTCGGAAGGTTCTGCAGGGGGAAGGCCTTAGTCCTGAAGTTAGTAGTATAAAACCAACATGCTGTACCTAAAAAAAGGAGAGGATATACAATCAGGTCAACCAACCTTCCTTAAATAAGCGTAATATTTTATGTCTGAAGGACCCATTATCTTAGCGATGATTTCTCTCGGATTCCAAAACCTCAAACGTAAGCAGCATATTCATAGGTTACTTTCCAAATCGCTGAAAAATTGCATGACCACATACATTTAGAGCTAACGTAACTCAAACGGCGAATCTTTGTCATGTCATCTTAGATTTGACAACTTCAGCTGATACGAAACGCCACTCAAACCGCTACTCAAATGCAGATTACGTGTGAGTAATTTTCTAGAATACAGGCGCGTTCCTCCAGTCTCAGCTATCTTCAAATCAAATAAATTGTATTCCATTGTAGGACCTCCGCATGATCTACATCTGCAACCCAACCGATAAAACATTTCAGCCATTTCATTTCACGGTGAGGGGTTATCGCTGGAACTTTGAATATAACTTTGAATTATTTGTAAATTTTAATGTAATTGTGAAATTTGTATGCCAAAAGGCAGATCACAGCATGTACCTACAAAACAAAAATCTACTTAACATCCTATTTACCTGTGTATCACAAATAAATAAATGAATTTGAATTTGAATTTGAATTTGAATATAAATTAAAAATGTAACTCTATCAAGATTAGAACATTTTTTTATTTCACTTTTTGAACCACCTAACTTTATTGATTGATTAAAAATTATATTAAAAGCCATAGACACACTTTACTTTACGAGTAGGATAGCGTAAAGATAAGAAGATAGTACCTACAATTAAGTTTTTTTACATTTTTAGGTCTTGTATCCCTAAATTACAAACTAAGCAGAAGGCTAACTGACGGCCCATCATATGGTAAATTGTCAAATATACTTAAATTAACACCTTTTTATTAAACAAATCTAGTCATATCATCACCAATCAAAATCATTTTCACTGTGGGTCGTGGTCTACATCGCAATAAAATTAATCAATAACATGCTAACCTACTAAAAAAATACACGAAGAGTAATCCAATATTCACTAACAATTTATGTAACATAATTTTTTTCAAGAGTAGGTCGCAAAGAACGGTGTTATCTGAATAACATGCAGTTTACTTGTTCATTTGTATTGGACTCCGAACACAGCACCCAGACCAGCATAGCATAGGGGCTAAGTCAAGGTAACTAAAATATCTATAATTATTTTGAAGTAGCCACAAACTTTCAGTAGCAGTAAGACTTTGGCACAAATCGTGAATTGAAATGACTAAATATGAACATTCAACGTACCTCTTAACAAATGAATAAAATACGTTCTTAATTGTTTAGGTACTATACTCGAAGTATGTAGGTAGGTACTATCCCTGCTTAATATTATATCCCTAATCGTCCCTTCTCTGTCATTAGGAGACGACAGTTATTTTTCTGAAAGTCATAATTTATTTAAAACATTTCCATTATATTGGAAATTAAGCCTGTAAAGGAAATAATAAATAAATCACCGTTAGATGCGTTACATCCGACCATGTTTTCCATATAAAATTACCTAAGCTCAGCCTGCCCTTGTTATTAATATTTTTAAAGGAAAATGATTACGAAAACAATAGCATTGATTGCCATAATTTACTATCCACTTGATGAAGAATGCTCTTCTATCCTACTATCGACATTTTGTAACTTTGCAGATAATCTAACTAATAATTGATTCCTACTATCGATCCTAGGATTAGTTTGACACGGGGTGTGTGTTCCACCAGTAACCTAAGCAGTGCAGTTCGTACTAAGGGTGTCAGAAGTTGATATACAATACAATACATACCTACTCGTAACACCTGACACCGAACCAAAACAAAATATTCGACACAATGGTGCCTGTCTTGGGTTGGGATTAAAACTATGATCTGCGGCGTATTAAGACACGTTCACTACCTACAGACCCTGTGGCAAGCTCATTTATTTATTTATTCTTTATTGCACATAAATAAGAGTACAGAGGATCCTGCCACTGCCGGAAGTTGTGGGTTCGATCCCCACCCATGACAAACATTCATGTAACGAACGTTTGTTGTGTTTGGGTGTTTTAATCTATAAAAGTATGTAAGTATTAAGAAATATCTAAGCATGTTAATCAGTCTCTGAGACCCATAGTACAAGAACCGCTTAGCTTGATCTTGGTGTGATTTATGTCCAGGATATTCATTATTATTATTTAGTATCGCTATTTTGAACAAAGGCAGTTGTTTGTAGTGCGAGCTGTTCGGTAGGTACCTAATTTATTTCCGAAACAGCTGCAACTAATGCCATAAACGGTTTAATAGCTTATATGGGGCTTATCAGATACATTATAACTTAACATAGAAACAAGCTTAGCATTACATGGGTAAATAGGAATTAACACGCGCTAAGCACGTTGAACACAGTAGTTAACACAATGCGACTGTCCAGAATAACTTAGGTTAGTGATTAACTAGCAGTTAAATACAAGCAGGCGTTAGCAATTTACTTATAGGTAGGTACATTGATAATAAACTATATGACGGTCAATCAAATCAAATGAAAAAAATCAGCCGTAATATTTTGCTCTCTTTTAGATTACGAAATGATTTGGCTACCATGTTACGTACCAAAAGCTCTTCGAATATTGCACATCGAACTATTTTTCAATAAAAACTCCCTGACGATATTTTTCTGTAATAAAATTCATAGCACAAAAAAAGAAAAATGTACAGTCCTCCACAGCTCAACAACACTGAGGCCGAGATCCATAGTCGTTAGTCAGCTAAGTACAGACTTATCACATTAATTATTATCTGACTTAAAGAGTATTGTTATAATGATTACTAAAGAATAAGTAATTTGATATTTAATTAAGACAAAAATGATTTAATATCGATAAGAAGTAACTGATATAGATAGATACCGCTGTTCAAAGTCTAAGATAAGTCTTAGTTTTAGCTAAGCACGCTCTATAGATCACGGCCTGAGGAACAGCGCTGTAGACTTCGTTCGTACGTACCCTTCGGAAGGATATATATATATGCAAGAACATAGAAATTAGAGCTCAGCGTGTGCCATAGTGATTTTAAACTTAGCTGTGACGGTTGACTGTACATGACCCTAAATAAAAATTGAATATACCTAATTCATCACAGTTGCTCAATAAGGTAATTTAGGTACTAGCTAATGATAACGTCAAATGAAGCTGGTATATTCCAAGGTGTTGTGGGAAAATTTTATGGAGTTTCGTACACCTTTGAAGGGCTAATGAATGAGCACACAACAACTACTGTGATATGAACAGGTTTAGAAAATATAATATTGTGTGACACAATATAAAATTTTCATCAAATTTAAATACAGTTTTGACTTTAATTGTAGCATCTACGAACATTATTATTAAATTTAAGTTGGTTGTTAGACATATAATTTCCCTTTTAGCCTACCTTGTTCCTTCAGCACAATAGGTTTAACTGATAAGTATATTGTTATCGAAGTAATTGTCCAGTTATAAAAACCAGAAGAACTCACACCATTCTAAAGATGAATGCTCACGCCAACAAAAAATCATAAATACAAATTTTGAATCTACAAAAACGATATATTTTATAAACGGTTATCATAATAAACAAAACATTTGTAAAATCATTACGAGATTTACTATAACATAGTCTGTGTCCGGAGACAAAAGCTGTTAGTAAGTAGGTGAAGTCAAATTGACTCATCTCTGAACAAAACAGCGGCCTTATTACGCCGTCTCCTTACTAATTACTCGTCTTATTTAAAAGAAACAAGGAAAACTAACAAGGCCGAGGCTAGTGGCTACCTTAACTTAGTATAATTACCGAAATTAAAACAGTTTGAGACCAAAATAATGCACAATATGACGTAGAACCTACCTTCGAGATCTCACAGATGATAATTTAAAACAATGCATACATACGTAAGTAGGACTAATAAACTCAAATTAATGATCATATCAAAAATGTTATTTAAACCAGAGATATCCGCATTTGCGATAAGGAAGGCGTGGGGAATTCATTAATTATTTAAATATTAATTACTCAGTAATCATTAAACAATGGTGATTGATGATCACAAAGACTTATGATGAATACCTAGTCATGTACCTAGAGCAAGTCAACGTTTCCCCGAAAGGTGAGTTTTCTTTCAAAACCAACGAGAATACTGCAGGTAGGTGAATTAAAGATGAAGATTAAATTCTTAATACGAGTATTATTTAACACGTGTAAAACAATGTTGTAAAAAATCACATCAATTTTGAGGGACCTTAGGATTCCAAGCTATTCAAAGCAGCGGATCATCTTCATTTATCTATCCACAGATTCTAGTTTATCACATCACATAGTTTATCTATCCCTTCCGGCGATTAAGAGAGGTTTCAGACCAAACACTACATTTTATTTCAGACGTTTTTGGAAGCGCCTACAGCGCGTACATTTAGGCGCGCTTTTTGCCACACGCGTAACTCGTAGGAACGTTGAGGCGCTTATAAGCTCGTTTAATGCGTATTATAGATACTGACTCACCACTACCAGTTCGAACAAACAAGCCGCAATAAGCAAGTGTACGCGCATTTGTTAATTTTCTTGGACAAATACAAACACAACGAAGGAACGTAAAGAACTTACTTATCTTGTTACACCATCATGTTCGAATGCTTTATCACCTATTGATTGGTACTGACTAAGCGATGCATATTAATATTGATTCATTACCTATCCTGCAACATGATTGTACTATTTCATCTGGGTATGAGTATCACAAAACCCATTCTCACGATCGTGCAAAAATAATCGCATTTAACAGGCATAAACTAACCTCATCTCATTACTCACATCACTAACGCTTCTACAGGTTTCGGACTAAGAGACTTCCTGGATATTTTACTAGCCGGCGCGTACGGGCAGTACTACCCGAACCAGAACTACCCTAGCGGGCCTGGGTACTACCCGGGCGGGAACTACCCGCAGGGCGGGCATGGGCAATATCAGCCCGGATACAACCCGGGTCCGGCGGGACCACCGGGCGCGCATCCAGGATGCCCACTCTGCGACTCTTCGGTTTACAGCTACTGTTCGTACAAGCAAGCTCATGATGCCTGCTGCTGTGATAATCCGTCGTGTAAGTTGATGTTTTTTTTGTTTAAAAGATAAGTAGGTAGACAGTACTGAGACGACGATTATGTGTATTTGTTGTAATATGATAAATGTGGAATGAAAGCCATTTTATTGAAAATAAAAGCCTACCTGGAAGGTGGATGAGGTCGATCGTGGACGAGGTCGGTAATGGTCGCAGTATTTCGGTGAAAGCTCGCCGCCTGCGCAAGCCTATGTTCAGCAATGTACTTATATCTTGCGGAAGCACGTTGCCCGTTTTCTCTGTGCTTCGTAAAAAGCCGTTGGTCTCAGCTGCTACCATAAAATGTCAATCGCAATTTTGAAAACTGCTTTTTATGTAGGTATCCCTACCTTGACGTTCACACCTAGACACAAAACAAATGTTCGTCACACTCGTCGTTCACTTCTTTGTCCTGAGGGAGGATAGTAGAGTGGTGGAATCCAACTACAAGTCTGTATAATGTTCTCTATAATCCAACTGAACGAATTGAATACTAATTAATCATTGCTCCATCGAACGGTCTAGTACTCTAGTCGTTCTTACCCTCAAACAATTTTACAAGAAATGTTGATTTGCTAAAAATATTCTGAGAGGAGTCTCAATTTTGTTTCGAGATCTGCAAACTTACACAGTGATTGCGGGAGTCGAGACTACTCATAAAAGCAGGCGAAACCATTGTTCAATAATCCATCGCGGCCTAGAACGACTCATTTGTAGATAAAAGACTTGTACGTTATGTAAGCAAAATTCGTAATAAATACCATGGAAGCATGCGACCTGCCAGTGGTAAGCGGTTACCACTGCCTGAAGTTACGTGCAATACCAGGGTATCAGTTGGGAGTTGTTGACTCAGAAAAGCTAATCAGTAAGACGAACAATGGCGACCTCGAGTCTACCAGCTGACCACATCATAACTCCCTGATTAGCTTACCTGCCCTTGCCAGGGGCAGTATTACCATCTCTTATAGCCAGTCAAGTTAATATCCTAAACTGAGGGCAGCGAGCAATTTCGTCAGCACAAATCTGGCCTGGCCTGGAGGATGCATTATTGACAGGTAGCCGCTGACTGGCTAAAAATGTAAGATCCTACCTAATATGAAATCGATCGCTTCGCTCAGCTTAGGAAATTAACTTGACTGGCTATGAGAGATGGTAATACGCCCCCTGACGTGTCTAAGCAGTCTTATCAAGCTAAGGTATGTTGCATCCAATCCATCCAAACGAGCAGTTCATTAACAGGCCGAGGTTACCACTGTCCCACTCAGATTGAAGCGCCGCCTTAATTTTTCAATATCTACAGATATGCCGTTCACCTGCCGAAAGTCAAGCTGCGGGTTCCTGTACGCGAACTCGTGCCAGGAGTACAACCTGATCTCCAGCTGCTGCTGCGTGGACCTGTACAAGAACAACGCGGTGCCGGTGCCCGTCGCGCCAGTACCTGTAGCTGTTTAAACCAAATAGCTAGGCCATGAAGTGGATCGCAGACTAGGACGCCTTCAAATTAGACCTTGATGCGTCAACGCGAGCGTTGCAGTGGTGTTACTGTTTCGCGCTTTACGTTCGCTATCTGCTAATTTAGCGCCACAGCGACAGAATATTTTATGAAAATTAGTATAAAGTGGTGCCACTACAGCGCTTAATATTATTCACGCGTCTAATTTGAAGGCACCCTTATGGCCTCAGCCTCGAATTTTGCGGGCAGCGGGGCGGGAGCGGCGGCGGGCGCGCTAGACTGGAGTGCACCGCTCGTTGCCCGCCCCGCGCCGCGGTGCACTTCAGTCTAGCGCGCCCGCCGCCGCTGCCCTCAAAATTCGAGGCTGAGGCCTTACTCATAGCCTGTTAACACACCATTAAATTGTTCTGCTTCCCATAGTCCAGTTTTAGTTTTTAATTAGGCCGAGATCAATAGTCCTCACTCAGCTAAGCTCAGACGTAGATATTGTATCAATTATTAAGCGTTTGTTATTATTATCACTAACGAATTTGTTAGTTGATGTTTAACTAAGAAGAGAAAGGAACAGGTGTTTTAAGTCCAAGATAAGTCTAAGTTTCAAGCTAAGAAGCATTGTCTAAAAATTCGGCCTTACTAGCTTCAACGTTTGACTTCATCATCACCCTTCTACTAAAGTAGGTAACTTATGTCTGCGACGTAAATGGTTAGGGATTCCTTCATCAAATTCATCGTCATCGTTTGAAAGATTGACTGCTGTACTTCCATTCTTCTTATTTTTCCAGCAAGAGATTTTCTAATAAACCAAAATCCTTGATATTGATATTATTACATGGTATTTTATTCAACCAACGCTCAGTCAGGCTTAAAAAAGCCTGACACATGGTTAAGTTATGTGAATGTGATCTATTCTTTTCATTAGTATAGCCTGCCTAAGTAGGTAGGTACCTGTTGAATTTAGGTTCCTTCTTAGTTATTTATTGTCATTCTTAAATGCATATCCACTTAGCTGGTATCACCCATCATCAGCGAAGATCCTGGCTGTGTCCATTTAGGGTTACACATTCATTCATACACGTAGTTACTTCTAGATATAAATCCATTAAAGTATGTACCTACACCAAGTAATATTAACAAACGTATCACAAGTAACCTTAATTGTATTTTAATATACTAAGACCTTGGCTAAGTACCTATAGGTCTGTTGGTTAACTATCATTCTAGGTATCATAAGCGACATTTATAGTGTGCAATTTACATTTTATGTCGAGTGTCTGTATCCTGTTTGAAATACGAACTGATTATTTATTATTGTAAAAGATTGAAATTATAGAATAAGTATACCTATCGGAGGAGTTTTCTTTAATGTTCCTTCATTACCCTCGATTGGCCGTCCCCCAGAGACTCAAGAGCCGACGAAGCTTCGCCAAAACTGTTCTTCCTTTGTCTGACAACCCACCACAGGCCAGGATTGGCTTATGGCTGGAGAGGCTACCTGCTACCGCCCCATTCGTCGGGCCTTCCGAAGGTCTCCCCCGGGGCCGCGATTTGCCATGGCTTACTTGGAAAGCTCTGAACAGGCTGAGGACCCGGGTTGGCAGATGCAGGGAGTCTGTGCAGATGGGGTTACACAGATGGCGACAATGCGTGCGAGTGCGGTGCCTCCCCACAAACTATGGACCACCTCATATCATGCCCCTCGTGTCCGGACAGCTGTACGCGTGAGGAACTTATGTGTGCCAACGACCATGCTGTTAGGGTGGCGGAGTTTTGGTCAAAAAGGATATAGCCATCGACACGATAAGAAGAAGAAGAAGAAGAAGATTACCCTCGACCTCCTTCTAACTGATTGATGGATGCAGTGGCAGGCTTGGGATTTTCTGTACTGTGCAGTGCCATGATATTTTTAGATACTTACTATTTTTTAAGCACAATTTGGTTGAACTGAAAATAGCATTTATTTCTCATTTAAAAATTCTTCTTTACAGAATGCACATTATCCCATGAATTCTTATGGGTCCTATAAAATACTTTAGCTGTTTTAGTAAAATATCAACCACCTAAAACCTGTGTGCTTAACTAGAAATTGAAGGTTGAATCTACTCACTGCACTGGTAAAATTATGTTTGGTTATACAAATAAAACATCAAACTTCAGCTTAGCTCATTTATGCTTCTATAATACTTAACTGTATACATACACACATCACTCGCTACATTGTAAAAAACAGTGAAATTGCCATTATAATGGCTCAATCAGCTCCTTATTGGCCACAGGGTTTAGTTACACCATATGAGGATACAGAAGCGCCGTTCTTCCATACAAACGTAGTCCCGTTTCCTCCCTGAATATCGCTAGCAGAGGAATCATTTTTTTTTCCAAAACAATAAGGCCCGTATTACATTACATATCCCTGTTTTCTTTTTTTTAAATAAACCAACTATCAAAAGAGATATGACCCTTCGAAAATCTAAAAAATGGTCAGATTTTCCGCAGTGTTCAAACATCCGTAAAATTTATTTGATTAGATTATATTAAAAAAGGAAAACAGGAACAAGGCCAAAGCCTTTTTCTAACGTTTACTGAAAAGGTAATTCAATCGGTCAAGTTTTCGAAATGCGATCAGGGGACTACGAAGCGTAGATTTTGGGTACTTTAGATGGGTAATTTCGGTCCGATTTGCAGATGTCTCTATCGCTCTCTACGATCCCCGGGGCTCGAGGTTTGCAAAAGACAGCAATAGATTTACGAATACCTACTTTTTAATTCTCGCCACCGTGCTGTGTCCTCTTATGGTCAGGGTATACAAACACTTCTTCGACTATATGATCGACAACAGAATAATGCAACAAATATGTCGACGTAACTTATTTCGAAGGGTTTAAAACTAAGGAGGCAGTATCTGTATCCGCTTTAAATCTTATAGTTCTGGCTGTCAAGGTCTTAAAAAACGATTGATGAGCACTCCGTGATTTCATTCAATTAGTTTTTTCTACTTTCCCAAGTTCTGGTCAACTTGCTGGACAGTCGTAATCAAATAGTTAAATACTACTTTATAGGTCCACAGTAGAACTACCTGGTTAGGATGTTAGAAGTACCGCGTTGTCATACGAAACATATGCTCACAATCGAAGACGGGTTGGCATGACCTTTATCTGTTTATTCACTATAGAATAATCTATTATGATGCTCCCTAACTTGGACCATTCACCTGTAAGGTTAGAGTCGAGCATTTATCAGTGAGGTAGGAGAACCGAGCATTACAGTGCGCAAACTGTAATGTTACAGATTCGAGCATTACGTTGGTGAGGGAAAAAGCACCGTGCATTACAGTTGATGATACAATGTGTATTATTTTGATACAACTTCACTGATGTTTCGTAAGGCAGTATTGTAATGTAATGCTCAAAATCGAATCTGAAACGTTACATTACAGGAAAATGCTCCAGATGAGTGACCACCTTCACAAATACTGGGATGGATATTTAATTTTTATGCGACTGAACTATCTGAACATGACGTTGAGTATAAATTGTTTATAAAAATCTACACAAGTGCTGCAAAATAATCTAGAATTCAAGACTAGTTTTCACCTTTCTATAACAACAGTTTTATTTGAAAAGTCAGTGTGTTCTGTGGGCTGGTGTGACATGAAAACCATAGCTTTGAAGAACTCCTGAAACTGTCATTTTTAATTCTAAACGTTACTGGTAGTTGTCCACCAAGCACCCATCAAACTAATATCATAGAAATACATGACGCACCTGTACTTTTAAAGGGTGCTCAACTTTGGGTGATGTTAATTTAAAAGGCGTATTTTTAGATGTATGATCAGTGTGTTGATGATGGATTTTTTCATTTGAGGGAATTGATACCCTACTTCGGCCATCAACACCTTGAATGCTATCCATAGGATCAACTGCTCAACCAATTTTAATGGTTATCAACTCAATGACACAAATATCCCAAACTGTGAATCATTTTCATCATCAAAAACAACAACATTGTGAATCGACATACTTTCATTTATTACATGATACATCGCAGTAAATTCACAAGGAAACTATAAAAATAGTTCGTCAAGTCAACCAACGATGACCCAACTAGTTTTACTAGTAACAGAAGCAAAATTTTTTTTAGGGAAACTAGCGTATCACCCCGTTGAACTATCTCGGGGAAGGTTATCTTACATCCTTAGGCGGTTTAATACAAACATGAGAATCTTATTCATACACATCTTAATTTGAACCCATTTTTACACTAGCAACACATAGTATAACCCGATATTCATAACTGTGCAGGTGGAGTTGTCAAAATCGTTAGGTTGGCAGCATTGAATTTCACCCGCCCGCCAACTTCCTCACTACTCCGCTCACACCCGCCAGCGCTTCAGCGGAGTGGTGAGGAAGTATGCGGGCGGGTGAAATTCAATGCTGCCAACTTACGATTTTGACAACTCCACCTGCACAGTTATAAAAATCGGGTTTTAAGTAGTCTATCAAGTAAACATAATGTGTTAATACTAATATTATAAAGCTGAAGTGTTTGCTTGAACGCGCTAATCTCAGGAACTATTGCCCCCCAATTCAGAACAAAGTTATCGACCGATTCAGTTATTTTCTTTTATTTTTAATATTTTTAAGTAGGGTAGCTTTTATCTAATTTGGTTTATGAAAACTGAGGGCTTTTGGCTTTAAGAAATCAAAACATTGATTGCTACTACTTAGCGGATCATTTACTTTAATTAAAACAAATTTACCGAATCGATCGATAACTTCGTTCAGAGTGCCGAGTGCGAGTTGCAGTGAGCCATCGCGTTTTGCGAGCACGTATATGTCAATTAGTATGGAATCGAGTCAGCGCCATCTAGTGGCGAATTCGGGCAACATCCAGGCCGCTAGATGGCGCTCACTCGATGCCATACAAATTCGCGTTTTTTTTCTCGCAAGCGACGGTGAAGTTATTCACTTCTCTCACTGCAACTCGCACTCGGCACTCTGAATCGGGGGGCTGGTCCGATTTGAAAAATTATTTCAGTGTTAGATAGCCCATTCATCGAGGAAGGCTATAGACTAAATATCATCACGCCAACTACTCCACGCGCACCAAGTCGCGGGCAGAAGCCAGTTTAACATATAAAGGTATTTCTGGCTGTTTTAACCATAACTTCGGCAGTACTGTATACCAAACCTTGTGTGGTTGCTATATCAGTCATATATCTAACACAGAAGACTGTCAAATCATGAAATCACATCAAGCTCTATTTGGACCTTATACTGCTGTCATAAGACCCATTTTACAACTACTAATACTTATAGCTTTCCTGAAATCAAGATAGTCCACCCACACATGCAATGGACTGTGAACAAACGAAACAGCTTAAAATCACTACGTTTTTTAAGAGAAGGGAGTCCCATCATAAAAAAATAATCATGACTCTATGGAAGCTGCGCGAGGCTGTACTGTAAAATGCATTTCTGACAGAAATTTGATTTGACAGCATCTATCACCTATCTCTTTCATTCAGCAAGGAGTAACAGCCTGGATTTTAACTGTTTTAATTACGATACTGGTGGAGAAGAATCGCCAACACTGGCTAAAATTGTCATGCATAATGAGAAAACTCATTTTTCGAATGGTAAAAATGGGCTCAAACTTGTTAATAATTAAAATAACACAGCGACCATTTACATTTAAGTCACATTTGACAATGTTTACAAATTCGTTCGCCATAAGCCAGCCTTTAGTTTTGTTTATTTATTTAATTAATAATTCAGAGTCTTACAAATTTATTGTATAGGAAAACTAAAGTGGCTCATTCAGAATGGTTACAATACAATCATCAAGATTGCATGGATTTGAAGGACGAGTAAAAATATTTCCTTCACTAAGTCTATTTTTCTTATAATACACAAGAAGTTAGCTATTAATCCATGCTCCTAACTGTTTAAAAAGAAAATGTTATCTAAAAGCAATACAATGTCAACCTAGATTAGATTAACTTTACGCACAAAAACGCAGCGAAACAAAGGAAATATTTTTGTCTTTTTTCATGGCTTATTCACAAGCGGCCATTCTGAAAAATCTGAAATATTGGCGAACATAGCCTTATGTTCACAAGGGAAACCTTGTAGCTGTTAATTGAAGTTTTTAAAATCAAATCTATAAAATTTTGCTATTTAGGCAGATTTTTGGTGAAAATTGGGTCTTACATAAAAACACTGATATTGTTATTATTTTATTAATCTTAGGTCGACAGTGTAATGCTTAAAATTAGGCAGTTTTCATCTGCTCCTACATTTCCAGATGCAATTGGTTTCTGTACAAACAACATCACATCAAGCTTTACATGTGGGCACCTCATGCTGTGAACGTAAGACCCATTTTGCAATGGTATTGTAAAGTTTGACCTGCTGTCGTCCGTACCATATTGTATATCGGGTGATTATTAATAGCGTAAGGAGAATGATAAAGCATATCTAGCAGGTGAAGTAAAAATTGTCTGTGTTTCTAAAAATATAAAATCTAGAAAAATTCGAATTTCGGATCTTCAAGAAATCAGGCAGGATCCGAAAAGTCAAGGTCCGAACCAAAATCTCTTCTAGTTTTTATATCTTTAGATATGATAAACAATCATTGTAAAATGCTAAAATAAACAAAGTAATTGTCTGTGTTTACTTTTTTTTTAATTTTTATTTCAAGGTTAGACAACAATAATACGAATAAGTTGATTATTAACTTCCAACTAGAGGTAGTTTCTAGTACTGGGGTGTACTAGAAACTGGTGGGTTCACAAACGGGATAGACCGCTCGGATGATGATGAACTAGAGGTAGTTTCTCCATCACATACTGAGCATGCCATATCACTTTCCTTCCGTTATAAATATCACCCAGTATATCCTAAGTTGCCAGTGTGTAGCTTAGCTTATGGTAGGCACGTGGGCTCAGCGCATCCGGTAGTGGTTCTTCTCCAAGACCTGGCAGAGCTCGCCCTTGAAGTCGATCTCGACCTCGAAGTCCAGGTCGCGAACGTTCCGCTCGTTCTGCTTCATTGAGAACGTGCCGGTTATCTCTTCCTGTTTTTTCACCTGGAAGAGAAAATAGGAGTCAGACTTGATACAAATTCGGAACTTTCGCAAATGCCGGTTTCTTGGAGCTTGTTCAGATGAAGCGTTTTAGGCGCGAATTTACCCACGATGAGGCCTGTGTCACTACGGGCCGACTAATTGACCTACACGCTCGGTCCGCGCGCAGAGACAATTCAGTTGAGTGTCAAGCACGCAGTACGCAGGACGCGTTGACGCGGCAGATGTTTCACGTTTATTTTATTTTCGCAAGTGGAAAGTTCACAGGATGGTGAAACAAAAGCGTTACTGTTCTGCATTAGGATGCACTAACACGAAATTTAAAGATAAGGATTTAACCTTTCACAAACTACCCAAGAATCCTGAACACTGTATGGGACATTAGGTCGAAAATCGGTCGGGGAAGTTGACACATTAGCGTAGATTGATCTGTTGCCGTCTGTACTTCCTAAACATAAACACATAGCAAGACATAGTAACTTATGTACATACAAGAGCCTACTTATTTTTTTGGTGGTTAAGTATTACTTAGGTACTTAATAATATTGTATTTTATTGATCAATACCAAACAAACCACGAAAAAGCGTATGTGTGTACAGTAAGTATTTATAGGTACCTACGTGCAAGCGCTTCATATTGCAGTATTTGCATTCAATTCAACCCTATGAGCGACACGCAACCGGGTTATGTCAAGGTCGCCAAGCAGGATTTTGTGAAAGCGAGCGGCGAGCGCTCGTAGCGCCTTAGTTATTAGATTTAGTTTCGATTGTCCCGGCCGTTAAAAGAGTTAGGTACGAGTACAGGTGCAGAGGTATTTCGGACCGTATTGGCGCGTACCGAAGGTTAATATTGTATTGCAATTGTGTTGAAAGCGCGTCTTCTGTTTTTATTTTATTTTGTGCCACGATATAGGTTACATTGCTGCTTATATTGTACAATCAACAAACTAGCTTAGTCCTCAGCGATTGGTGTATAACCAAACGGGCGTCAATCGCGCGTTTATCTAGACAGGGTCTTAGGCACGCTCAAAAACGAAAGTAACTAAAAACAAAGCCATTAGGTTATCTAAGAAGATTTTTTTGGCGACTTATTATTAAGGCATCCAGACAAAGAAAAAAATAAATAAATAAGCTTCATTGTCTTAATTTTCAGTACAGATTATGCAATTAAGTAGGTCCATAAGTCACATAAGTAGACAAAAAGGATTAAGGCTCAGCAAGTTGCTGTAGGGATTAGCCTAGCCAGCTGCTGATATTCTGCCTTAACCTGCCATTTAACATTTGAACAATGAACATCACATTGAACATTATACAATTACAACGCCATCTAGCGGCAAAATGTTGCTCGATTCTCACGAATCTCTGTGTGCAACTCTCACTACTAACACTTTAGGCGATCGCTCTTACCACTTTTAGCTACAGAAATAAAATGGACCAAGTGCAACTCGCACTACTAATAGTGCTAATTGCACTTGGTCCCTTTTATTTCCGTAGCTAAAAGTGGTAAGAGCGATCGCCCAAAGTGTTAGTAGTGCGAGTTGCACTTGGTCCATTTTATTTCAGTAGCTAAAAGTGTTAAGAGCGATCGCCCAAAGTGTTAGTAGTGCGAGTTGCACTTGGTCCATTTTATTTCCGTAGCTAAAAGTGGTAAGAGCGATCGCCCAAAGTGTTAGTAGTGCGAGTTGCACTTGGTCCATTTTATTTCTGTAGCTAAAAGTGGTAAGAGCGATCGCCCAAAGTGTTAGTAGTGCGAGTTGCATTTGGTCGATTTTATTTCCGTAGCTAAAAGAGGTAAGAGCGATCGCGCAAAGTGTTAGCACTTTGGGCGATAGCTCTTAACACTTTTAGCTACTGAAATAAAACGGACCAAGTGGCTTTTTATGTTTGTCTATGTAAATACATTCTTATAAAGCAGATGGCTTATTGTAATTGAAGTAGTGATGATAGACTTGTTGACTACTATAGCTAAGACTATATCTGTTTAAAAAGACGTAAGTTGAGACTATCTGTGTATTAAAAATAAAGTCAGTTTAAAAAAACAAATTTTCACTTACATAGTTACTACATCATTTATTGAGTATGCCATATTTTGATCATCACCCGGTATAGCTACATTATCAGGAAGTGAGATAGGCAATTTATTTTTTAATTTAGGCTATATTTTGACGGGAGAAATAGTTTACGCGGGCGAAGCCGCTGACGGACCGCTAGTGTACTCTAACTTTACTTGGTGTATGTTGTAAATTGACCTGAATAAAGAACTAGCTGCCTCGACAGACTTTGTTCTGTCAAAAGTAATTGCACGCGTCGGTGAAGCAGCATATCTCGCCCACGTTTTCCAGCTTGATTTTGATGGAAAGCAACCTACATTCTGTATCGACATTGATGCAGTTGCCAAATAGAACTAAGAGCAGATTTGTATTGCTTACTTTTGGGTTCCATGTTACGTATGGCAAATGTTGTTGTATTGTGATGTACTCCGAATATATATACACCTGTTTATAATCTACTCCGCGTATTTACTCTGCCGCAATACCCCAACAAATATTGGGTATTTCAGTACATTCGGTGCTAAAGTATATGTTTTGGATAAGGAACCAGGAAAAGATAAGATGCCGCACGAAGTTCTCCTGGCATATTCGTTGTTTATCCACCTCAATCAGGTGGTTACAGGGTGTGGATATCTGAGAAGAAAAAGATAGTGATTTCCAGCGATGTGAAGTTTCAGGAAGGAAATCAAGCTGACAGTAATGTGCCAAAAGAATCACCCATGGAACTGCAACCTGAGCAAGAAAGCTGTATCAAGAGAAAACCTATTGAAGTGGAGATTCCTGATAGACAGCCTTTTATTGTACAAATTCGCGATGAACGCTCAAGCATTGCAATCCCAGTTGATCACTCACCAACGTACGGAGAGTACGGTTGCTACTGGTACGAGTGATGACAGTGATGAAGTCGAAAGGAGTACCAATTTGAAAAAAATTAACAAAAACAAACCAGCTTCAAAAAAAACTGTTTCAATCCAAAGCACTAAAAAGTGAAGAATTGCGTATTATTCTAAAACTTATAGGATAGTATAATGTAGGTACAATTATTGTTATTGTTGGAGTCGCTATCAGCCAAGGAAACACTTCAATATACCTAGCAATATACCTATTTCTTACATCACGTTTACGTATGTATGTAGGGTAGTTACAAACCTACATTGGCTGACACCGACTTCAACAGTTTGTTCGTCCATTTGTCGCGCATATGGTTTATCTAGATTTAGATTTAAGATTTTATGGTTTTCTCATGGATGCCACTGTCAGAACTAGACCAAATTAAAATGGGACCATTTGGGAAGCACCAGCTTTCAAATAAAAAAAGAATGATCAAAATCGGTTCACCCAGTCGTTAGTTATGAGGTAACAAACAAAAAAAACACAGTTGAATTGATAACCTCCTTTTTTTTTTTGAAGTCGGTTGAAAAAGGCCCTGGAAGACCGAGGATAGAGCGAGGACATGTAGGTCGAGAATAGTGACAGTGAGTCCCAGCCGGACGAATATCTTAACTTTGTTGATTTTGCTGGAGCTATTGAAACTACTTTAAAAGGAGCCCTAGGAAGTGATACACAGGTTCAATGGGAGGAAGCGATTTTGTCAGAGATAAGAAGTTTAGTGAATAATGACACATGGAAGATTGCGAGGAAGCCTATTGATAGAGATGTGATGGGATGTCGATATGTATTGACAACGAAGCTAAATGTTGACCTAACAGAGAAAAAGAAAGCCAGACTTGTCGCAAAGGATACAGCCAACAAAATGGCTTAGAATTTTAAAACATTTGCTTCAGTTGCGAGAATAGCAACGGTGCGGCTGTTGGTTGCTTTAGCAGTTGAATTGAATATGGACATTGATCAGTTAGATATCAATACAGCATACTTGAATGGAGATCTGGATGAAACAATTTATATGAAGATTCCGGAGTTGCTTAAAGAAAGCTTAGATAAACTATAAAGTGATGGTGGTGGTATAGGGAAAAAGGCATCAAAAATACTTGAAGATATTAAAATTAAAGCAGGGGGGTGATACCTGCCTTTTGAAGAAATCTTTATATGGCTTGAAACGAGCGGGAAGACGATGGAATGTCAAACTTGATAAGCAGCTTAGAGAAATGGGATTGAAACCTACAGTAAGTGAACCTTGCTTTAAGTGAAACCATAAGTGTGACGAAGACGGAGCTGATTTATTTGTTGTCGTCTACGTCTATGACATTTTAGTTGCGTCGCGTGAGAGAATTGCCATAGAAAAATTCAAGCAGGAGTTGCCTGGAAAGTTTGAATTGAAAGACTTCGGACCAGCCACTTTTTGTCTTGGAATTGATATAAAGAAAAATGGGAATGAATATCATTTGTCGCAGAAAAGATATATGCAAACTATCTTAAAAAGATTTGGCATGGAAAACTGTAATCCGGTTAAAACACCGATAGAAGTGGGAAATATGAGCGATGAGGTTAAGGGAGGTAAATCTTTTCCATACAGAGAACTCATTGGAGGACCGCTCATGTTCTTGAGTGTCGCGACAATGCCAGATATCGCGAATGCTACGGCGAAGATGGCACAATTTGCGGAGAGCCCTCAAAAGGCTCATTGGACAGAGCAAATCCTAAGGTACCTAAAAGGTAAGTTAAATAACGGTTTGCGGTACAAACGACGGGTCAATGTATACTAGGATATGCGGATGCCGATTGAGGTAACTGTGTAGTGACTGACGATCATACGCGGGTTATGTTTTTATTTTAGGTGGAGCTAGCATTTCCTGGGCTTCACAAAAGCAGCGTATTGTTGCAACATCAACCTGGGGGGCTGAGTTTGTTAGTTTAGCTGAAGCTATGAAAGAGGCAGTCTATTTGAATGTCTTGATGAAGGAGCTTCATCTTCATCAATTGTCAAAGGTAAATATGCATGCTGATAACTTAGCCGCGATTTGCCTTGCTGCAGATCCTGGTGTTTATCATGTGAAAAGTAAGCTCATTGATATCAGGCATTTCTTTATTAGGGATGTGCTTTGTGAACATAAATCGTATATCACGATAAAGCATTTGGCAACGGAGAATATGTCAGCACGCGTAAGACATGATTTGTTGAAAAACACGTTAGGATTAGTATCATCAGTTGAGCTATGCGATCAAGCATGAGTTGAAGGGGTGTGTTGGAAAGCAACCTGCATGCTGTATCGACATTGATGCAGTTGCCAAATAGAAGTAAGAGTAGATTTGTATTGTTTACTTTTGGGTTCCATGCCTATGTCAAATGTTGTTGTATTGTGATGTACTCTGAATATACACCTGTTAATAATCTAGTCCGCGTATTTACTCTGCCGCAATACCCCAACAGATTTACATATACTATTATTTTTCACTGAATCTTATGTTTAATCATAAAAAAATATAGCCTCTGTCACTCCCTGATAATGTAGCTTCATATTGGTGTATTAATACAGTAGTGTATTATAACAGTAGTTTCGGAGGCCTATTCAATACAAACAAACAATCAAATCTTTCCTCTTCATAATATTAGTATAAATCTTAGAATAATTACACATAGAAGGCGAGTCGGAGCACCTGTTTTGATGCCACAAATATCAGGACGTCACGTCTTGATCTGAACTTACTGATGCTAATTTCTCGTGGTAAGGGTTTCTTCAAAATGTGTATTTATGCAGTAAATGGTTGCAACAAGATAACAGAGAAGCACAAGCAGTATTTATACATGTTAACCCCTTGGGTGTCAGCGGAACACACGGGTGTTCCTAAGAAAACCCTTAAAAAAAATGGCAAACAATGGCACACAATGCAAAAACCTGAACAATAGAAACACGAGAGATGTTGAGTACTAAAAATAAATGTTAAATACTAAAAATTGTGATTACAAGTGTAACGAATTATTATTTGACAGTTGATTTTGGTATCACAAAAGGCACTCCTTCTAGGTGTAATTATTGTAAGGCATAGATGAATAGAGCCGCGCGCTCACCGTCATGTACTCGTCGAAGTAGAAGACGGTCTGCTTCCAGTGCGTGTAGGGCGCCTCGGGGGCCGTGCTGAAGCCGAGCCGCTTGTGCGACTTCGTGAACTCCACGTTGAAGAACGTCACCAGCGCCTGGATGAAGTCGTTGCGCCGGACCTGCGACAAGACACATTGTGACTGTGGTGGAACACTTCAGACCTCATTACTGGGCCCATTAAGCCCAGGCTATATGCTGAGTGCGGTCCATTTATTTTTTTGGGCATCGGGACACCGCTTCTGTTAGTATGGTCTTTTTTTATGTTTTGTTAAGGCCTACTTCTTTTGTGTTTACTTTAGAAATTGTAGTGTAACGATGTCCTTAAAGTTAATAAATGATTTTCTATTTCTATTTCAACTCTACACTCAACCTAACTTAGTTTAGAAACAACTCCATTGTAGTTATTTAGAACATGTTAACATTGAAATTTATGATTTGAAAATGAAGTCTATTTGAAAAATCTTAATAATATACAGATAACATTATATAAAAGCGAACACTCATCACAAAATCTCAGAAACTACAAGTGCCAGGAGTTTCAAATTTTCCATGGGGGTTCCCACTAAGACGGGATTTTGCAAATCAAGTATCATAAGTCGGAAAAAAATCCTATGTGTCATAAAAATGAAGATCACGCTGGCGAAGCCGCGGGTGGAAAGCTAGTATTACACATATTTGAGTTCGAGTTTGACCATAACTCGAAGAAGAGAAGAAGATATACAGAAGTATAACTTTAAATCTATAAAATAATAAGATAGATCAAGACTTTTATTAATTTGGGTAGCCTATATTGAATCACTGTAAAAATAACAAACTCTAATAATAATCCTATTACAATGACATTTACCTGGAGATGGAACTTTGATTCAAAGTTAAGATCTTCTTTCTTCACTGTGTATAAATCAATTTCCTTCAGTAAACACGAATTCGTTACAACCTGAAAACACAAAATAGTGTCAACATTTTTGGCATTAACATTATTTTTATCAATTTTGAATGGTATATAAATAATTTAAAACAAATATACTGACCTGCTTGGCGTCAACAACGTCTACGAGTGGCTCGGAAATGGCAACCTTCCTGATAGATGACATGTCAAATCCATACACGTCATCCCACCAGTTGATCTTCTCGTCTTTGTACTGGCGGTCTTCAATGCCACATATGAATAAGGTACATCTGTAAGAGGAATGTGATTATTATTATTATGGATACACTTGTGTATCTCGGCATAAGAGCCGTTTGTCAGGAATTACAGGCCAAAGCCAAGTAGTATCCCTACTTCATTTACGAATGAGACGATTCCGTCTCATGCAGATCGCTGTAAAACTAGGGGATGTAAGACTGTGATTATGTTTATATGAAAATATTTATCTGAGGTGAAGTTAAATGTTATTATCATAGCTTTATTTATCCACACAAAAATTTAATTTGATAACCAAAGAATGTAATGTTTTTTTTTTTCATTTCAGCTGGTTTAGGATGTTAGGAACTTAGGTTTAATTAAAAATAGCAAACGAAATCCTAATTTAGTTAATAATGAATTATTGAATGTATAGCCAGCAAGTTAGAGAAATAGTTTGTTTGTAGATATAAATTCAATAAATATTTGTGTCTTCTTTAACTATGGGTTTCTTTAGTTACTGTGCAACTTTTAGTGATAATGTACAGTCTGGCCCTCTGCCCTCACAAACATAAAACTAAATTAAATTAATAATTTATTTCATTAAAAGGTTTGCAAGTTCAAACAAAACAAAATACTCAAATACAGTTAATTAAAAATAGCAAACGAAATCCTAATTTAGTTAATAATGAATTATTGAATGTATAGCCAGCAAGTTAAAGAAATAGTTTGTTTGTAGATATAAATTCAATAAATATTTGTGTCTTCTTTAACTATGGGTTTCTTTAGTTACTGTGCAACTTTTAGTGATAATGTACAGTCTGGCCCTCTGCCCTCACAAACATAAAACTAAATTAAATTAATAATTTATTTCATTAAAAGGTTTGCAAGTTCAAACAAAACAAAATACTCAAATACAGATACCTCTAGAACCCTCGGCTCTCACCAGCGTGGTGCATTTTCGTTTCAGTAGCCAGCTACCATACCGAGCTTGTTAGGAAATGTTTTTCAGCAGAAAATCTGTACAGATTCGAAGCAGAGGCAGCACCAAAACAAAAACGCACCAAGCCGGTGAGGAAAAAGCCTTACACAGAACCTAATCCTAAACAAAGCAGAGCTTGTACTACCTGTCAGATTAATTATAGATAAATATGACATACCTGTCAGGGAAAAGCATGCCATCAGGTCTGAGCCACTTGTCCCTGGCGTACAGCACGGTGTCCAGCATGCTCTCGTAGAAGAGACAGTACCCCATCCACTCCGAGATGATGATGTCCACCTTGTCTACGGGCAACTCCACTTCTTCAACCTATAGCAGAAGACGTACTTAATAAGTGTTGTAAGGAGTATGTAAGGTTTTACAGGTCATGACAGGTCATTCATTGCATAAAAAAAAAAGCAATAAGCATATTAAATGTAAAATAATAAATATTTTGATACAATAATAATAAATATTACTTAAACTTATGCAATGTGCCTTGGGCTTAGCCCATAATATGTAGTTAAACAACACAGGTATTGTTGTGTGATACAGTTTTTAAGATTAGTGCAATAATTCAAATTAAGTTATTATTATTATTTATTTTTTAATCAACAAACATAGATGAAGAAATATGTTAATTTTTTTGACTTACTTTTCCTTTTATAATTTCAATGACATCATCCAGCCGGTTAGCCTCTACAATTTTCCGTGCATAATCGACAATGTTGGAGCACTCAATGGCGATAACTTTGGCTGCACCAGCTTTCGCGGCAAACATGGACAGGATGCCCGTACCACATCCTATATCCAGAACCGTCTGGAAAATAAATAAATAAAATTGTTTAAAAGTTCACCTAACAACATTCATGATCAAACTCTTGCACTAAAGTTAAGCCATTAGAAAGTTATAAGGATTTTCAAATGGGGAGGTATTTAGAATTACTAAATTATATTAGGTGATTATAAATAACTTACAAAAATGATATGGTATACTAACTAAGTGATGTAGAAACTATCTTAGTGAAAATAAAATTTATATAACTAACTTAAATTATAAAAATCACTCTAACGATCAGTATTTTTTGGATGAGAATTTTAAAATATAAGTTAATTGAAAAAATCTAATTTTCACTTACATAGTTACTAGGTACATAACTTACTGAAGCATAAGCCATATTGTGTTTGCAAGTCTTTTGATAAGCACTCAGTATGGCTTTTTTTTTTTTTTATATTATTCCTTTAGAATAGCTTTTTAAATTTAAGTTAAAAGTTAATAATTATGATTAAGAGATAGGATAATATGCGATATCCATTGTCATGCACAAACTCAACTGGTGACACTAAACTTTATCTGGTGTAAGAGGTAACTGGATCAGTTCAAGGTGACTGCATTGGACTTCAATGATTAACTGACTTTATTTTTTACTATCATATGCTCTGTTTGGTTACATGTTAGAAATGCCAGTTTGATGTTGACTTATGTATTAGAATAAGTATAACATATTTGTTGTAGAAAAGCGACAGTAATATATTATGAAGTGGTACGTTATTATAAATTAAAGTAAAACTTATTGAGTGAATTGGGAACTACTATGAAACCTTCAGATTGATAGCAAAAATGTATAGTTCAACACAGCACAATAGATGCTTTTGAGGTTGTTTACACAAAGAATACATAATGGGTAATTTAAATAGCCAAGTTATTTATGGGGTTTCCCTAAAGATGAAGTAAAACCTATTATCGAAGAAAAACTTACTTTGCCCTTGAAGAGATGCTTATTGTGGTACATGGCGTTCCTATAGGTGAGGGTTCGGACCTCATCTTTCAGCATCTCCTCGTGGATGCCGAAATGGGCGTACGAGTCGAAATAGTAGTCCCTGGAGGTCATCTCCTCCGCCTTGACATTCTTGTCCGGCCCTTCAACAACCGACAAACAAATCAAAACCTAAATTCTCACCAACTCCGAAACACGTTTTCAGGCACAAAGTAACGCCCGGCATTGAACAATATATGCTACTCAAAACTCACCATTTTCAGAAGCCGGCGTTGTCGCAGCCGAAGTACCTTCTTGAGCAACGTCCATACTTTCCATTTCAAAGAGTTATGAGCCAAAAATAGAGCAAAAAACTAATTAATCTTAGATAACCTGCAACTTTGTAACGCGAATCGATCTGACAGTAGTATATAATCTACGTGTTTTAAGTTCTACCAAAACTATAAGACTTACTTGACACTATTATTACACTAAACTAAAGAGATTTTATAGATATTATCACAAATTTATTGGATTCACGGTTTTATTCGGAATACACCGAAAAACGCTTGAAACAAGCTTTTCCGCAAAAATTGAAAGAAGGACCAAAGTTGCCATTGCAGATAATTCCATGTGCCGCCTTTCTTTGTTAGTTTTTTTTTTATCTGGCGATAATGCAATGCAAGTCAACTTGAAGTCGATAGTTGAAATGTAACAAATTACATTTTACAATTTCCATTGTGTTCAGTAAAGTAGAGTAAAGTAAATAACCAAATATGTTAGGAACTATTGGACATGTGCTTTTGTTTTTATTTTTCTTGTTTAAAATATTTTTGTTTATTTTATTTTTATAGTAACACTGCTGCTGGCTGTCAATAGTGTTGCAAGTGAGCTAAAACTGAGGCAAAATTAGTCGATCGACTAAAAAAATATCGAAAGAAATTATTTAACATTTTCAGGCGACCACGCTCGCCCACTGGGATCAATGGAGAAATTTGGAGGAGGCCTTTGCCTAGCAGAGGGACAACACAGCCCGAGCGGAATACAAATCTTTAAAATTTTACCAGCAAGCTGTTGTACTCAACCAGAGCTAAAGCATAGTACTTGCAACATTCCACTAGCTACTCCGAAGCTAAGGGGTCATTGCTTACTTTATTATAAACTCTATGCTAAGCATGGATGATAAATTTATAATAATATTGGAGCCAGCAGTATTACGTTTGATCTATGGTTCAGTAAGTAAGTAGACTCTTTAATGAAATTTCCTAAACTTTTAGTCAACAAAAACAAAATAAAATAATAAATAATTTAATTATTGCCATACCAGTTTCCTGGAACCGAAGTTCCTTGATCAACCTTTACCTAGCTAGTACTGTTACGAGTAGGTATTACCCAGCTTAGTTCATACCCTAACTAAACTGTCAGCTCCACGAGCGAATCATCAGCTTCATCTATCAATCCAAGATCTCTTTCTCTATCATAATGTTTTAAAACATTTTTTTATAAATAATATTACTAGGCCATAATGGTTGTTTCGCACAAGTACCTACTATTGTATAATAATCTATATTACTTGAATAATACAGTGTCAAAATAGGTTAAGCTGCGACGACGGTGGCCCATGCCTCCTTGGGCCGCGTTTTAATTTTTTAAATGCAAAAAATTGCTTAATGATATGCTCATTTGGTTAAATACTTATATTTTGCTTATGTATCAGGACGACACGATTGGCGTAGTGCGCTATAGCACGGTTTCTCGCCTTTCATTCCGTTGTGTTCCGGGTTCGATCCCCAGTCAGGACAAGTCAATTCAGGAAATGATCTTTTCTAAATTAGCCTAGGCTGGGTCTGGGTATGTTGGGAGACACCCCTGGCTCAATTACTTGTCTGGTACCTCGTATTTTTTTTTTTCATCAACATCAAACTACATGCTCCAGGCCCCGTGTTCACTATTCAGAAAGGAGTTAAACAGGGAGACCCACTATACCCAATACTTTTCATCAGCGCTCTAGAAAAAGTTCTCAGATCCCTACTGAGTTCCTGGGAGGCGAAGAGTGTCTATGTCGGAGAATATAAACTAACAAAATCTCCGTTTTACTGACGACATTTTCCTATTTGAAGATACATACTCGGAACTATAAAAAAATGCTCGAAGAACTGAGCAAGGCACGAACTCAACTCCACTACAACTATGAAATTGATTCCTTTAAAATCCGGTGTATTTTAAAGGAATCAATTTCATAGTTGTAGAGGTTTTATTTTTAGAGGTAGTCAAAGATATGGGCGTGCGGCTAGGCGTTGAGTTAAATTTTAAAGAACACATAATAGGCATTTGCAAAAAGGCTTACAGAAGTTAAGTTTTTTTTTTTATATTGCCCGTCAAGATGACCTCACTCCACCTGATGGAAAGCGGTCGTGAGGTCCAGATATGAGGTTTACAAGCCCAGTCATTCAAACGAATCACTGGGCTGGCCATCCTCACCTTGGAGGCCTGGAGAAAGGCCTTTTCACGCTCCGCTTGAAGAACCCGGGACTATACGAGGAAGGAAACACATGTGCTGGAAGAGCGTTCCACGTCTGGATGGTACGACAAAGAAACGGGTCACCGAACCTTTTAGTTCGGGCCAACAAATGTTGAATTGTGTGTGGGTGACGCCGTAGTCCAGCACGCGTGGTACGGGAGTGGAAAGGTGAGGGTGGAATGAGCTGGAATAACTCGTCAGAGCATTCCCAATTATAGAAGCGATAGAGAACACTTAGCCTGGCAATGTCTCTACGCAATTGAAGAGGCTCAAGGGTCAAAGTTACCTCTGGGTTTCCAATAATACAGATAGCACGCCGCTGCAACCTGTCAAGAGCTTCGAGTAGGTACTTGGCGGAACAGTCCCAGAGATGAGAGCAGTATTCCATACACGAGCGAACTTGTGTCTTATACAAGAGACAGAGCTGCTCAGGCGTGAAGAATCGTCTCACTCTGTTCAGGATTCCGAGTTTACGTGATGCAGTTCTAATGACGCTCTCGATGTAGTCCCGCTGGTTTAGGTTGCTACGAACATCGCCAAGGATGTTTAGGCTATCCTTAATCGGTAGCGGGGTGCTCTGAAGAGTGGGAAATGGGAAAGGAACGGCGTCGCCTTTGCTTTGAATACACACACCTGCGTTTTCTTGGCATTGAACTCGACAAGATTGCATGCACCCCATTCGGAAATGCGGTCCAACACTCCGTCAAGCTCAACAACAAGATTTCGCCTCTCCTCCTCGATGTCAGTCTGCTTTGCCCCAGGGCGCTCGAAATAACGCGTGGACCGTGCTACGAGTATCATCTGCATAGCAATGAATATTACCAAGAGATAACATGTCATTGATATGCAGAAGAAACAACGTCGGCGACAAGACGGAGCCCTGCGGCACTCCGGCATTAATCTGGAGAAAGCGTGATTTTCGACCATCGCAAAGGACACGAATTCTACGTCTCTCCAGAAATCCGGTGACCCAGTCGCATAGGCGAGGTGGCAGACCATATGCAGGAAGCTTGGAAAGAAGCGAACGATGCCATACACGGTCGAAAGCTTTGGAATGTCAAGGCTGACGGCCAAAGATTCCCCATGCTTGTCCATAGCCTCCCCCCAGATGTGTGTTACGTACGCTAGAAGATCACCCGTAGACCGTTTTGGTCGGAAGCCGTACTGACGGTCGTGAATAAGAGAGTGATCCTCTAGGTAGCGGATGAGCTGCGTGTTTATGATCCGCTCAAACACTTTAGCTAAAACTAAGGTTACGGCTATTGGACGGTAATTGGCAGGGTCAGACCGGTCACCTTTTTTGGGAACTGGTTGAACGGAGAAGACAGCGGCACAAGACCCGAATTGTAGGAGAGGCAATACAGGCTAGTGTTAGTTAGTTTTTTTGTTGCGGAATTCAGTCGGTTTTACGAATTGAAAAGCGGTAGCCGCCCTACAATGCACTCATTCGAAGTCAGTTGGAGTTTAACGCTGCAGTATGGGCTCCACATGAAGCAAAATATAGACTGATGCTCGAACGTGTTCAAAATAAATATACGAGGTAATTGTACCTAAGGATATATGGCGTGTATCCCTTCTATCCATTGATGTATCCAACTTTGTTCGTTTTGGGTATGGTTGGATAAAACGAATTGGAAACAAGACGGGATTTGGCACTCGCTTATTATTTGATTAGGGTACTGAGAGGTATCGTCTGCAATCTGCAACCCAAGCATACTGGTACTTTTGGGTATCTGTTCTAGGTAGGTATCTACTTGTTTAAAGTTTTTTATTTTTGTTTCAATTTTTGACGTGACAACGTCTTAAATTAGGTTGCGGCTGGGAGTCACTTATGAAAAAGTGTAACGCTCGGTAACGTTACGATGAGTCACCGATGAGTTTTTGTTTTAGTAAACAAAATATATTTCTATAGTTAAAATTTGTGCAATTCTTATTTTCATTCAATTCCTTGTTCCTATTGTGCAATTTAATTATATTCATATCAATAAATATTCTACCGAGAAAAAGACGTTGTCACGTAAAATCTTCGCCCGTAAAACCGACTTTACAGGCAACCATTTTTTTGGACTTAATAATAGTAAGAATAATACAATAATTTCATAGATAATATAATGTTATGGATAGTTAAAATTTGAGACTGAGTATAATATAACAAAATGAAATACATAGATTTTAAATTTAATATGGGAACTAAATTAAATGCATGAATAGATTATTATGTAATAATATTAGTATAAGGGTGGCTATATACACTATTGCATTAGGATAATTCCTGTAAAAATAAATGTGTGTTTATAAAATAATTTATAAATAAAACTTATGACCAATTAGCACTCACAGTAAGGTAGTGGTCAACTACAGTCTGTGGTAGTGGTAGATAGTCAAACGATACAAGACGTGGATGAGTACATTTACTGGGTCAAGATGGTTTCCTTCGAAAACAGGCAAGACCGAGAAATCAATAATGCCTGGTAGAGCTTCTGGTCCATGAATGCGTATTAGAAGGGCGACCGACCTTCCTCTTTCACTGAAACGCAAGCTCATCAAAGTCATCGACGTTTGTATAGTGCCATATATAATGCCTATCCTAACTTATGGTGCACAAACGTGGTCTATGACCGGAATCCAGAAGTCCAAACTCAAGGTTTGCCAACAGGCTTTGGAGTATGGAGAGGAGTATCCTCGGATAAAAATTATTGACATAGTGCGAAATACCACCAATCGCTCAAAAACAGGAATTACGGAAGTAGGCAAAAAGACGGTGAAACTAAAATTAGACTGGGCAGGTCATGTGTCCAGAATGTGCCAAGTGAGGTGGGCCAGAATCGTCACCTAATGGCAACGGGAGACGGATATTGTCAAAGAGGTTGACCGAAAAAACGATGGTGGGACGATCTGGAAAGGTACTCGGAGGAGTGGCAAATTCTAGCTGATGATAGGGAGTACTGGAGGGATTTGGGGGAGGCCTTTGCTCAGCAGTGGGACAATATATAGACTAAGTTAAAAAAACATTACTATGAATAACATTAAGCTAGTAAATTTTATGGGTAATAATTTTATGAAATTAGATAGTAAACAGAGCCATCGTATGATCGTGACGCATGGCCATTATACAATTTAGGTAGTTATTAGTTTAAAGCAGCAAATACGGAAATATTACCTTCGTGTCACGTAGTTCTGTGTACAGAACATCTCTCAGAACTTTTCTCCACACAGTTTACCTATTCTGTGACACAACGATGATCCGACGAGTGGGTGAATGCGAGCAGAACGTCACACGCGGCGTCCTTGTAGAGCGCTCGCACGAGAAAGTAGTGGGTGAGTAGTAGTCTGCAACCTCGTAGAGGTGACGCCTAAATAGTTGAGAGTCGTCAGCTTGTTTCCTATTTTGATCTTTTATTTCCAGCCGGTCAGCCACCACCTGGCACTAGCTGATCTTCTTTGCTACACAAAGATAGAAACTAAAAAAAATCGACCTAATCCCAGGGACTCAAGCGGGATCAGGTCCCTAGAATCAGGTCGATTTTTTTTAGTTTCTATCCACGTGTAGAAAACAGTGCATTGTTAAATGCTAAATATAAAAATTAGCTAGATCTTCTTTGCTTCATTGTTACAGAAACATTGTAGATTTTGTTAATAGTGTCAGAAGGAGTAAGGTCATCTTGACGGGCATTATAGAAAGATAATAACTGATACCTAACTTAGTTTTAGGTGAAGTAGGAAAATAGCCTGGTGGTGCAATGGCAGTGATCCTGCCTTTAGCACCAGAGGTCGTGGGTTCCCCACCCATGACAAACATTAATGTGACGAACATTTTTCTTTGTGTCTGAGTGTTATTATTAGGAATCAAGATTTTTTGTTCATTGAACCTCATCTGTGGGCAAAGGGTTAACGATTCATAGTGAAAAACATAGCATGACCTTATGTAGTTTGAATTTAAAGGCAGTTCCATTCCCAGCTCAGGCAAAGATATTATGTTATTTTAAAGTTGTCATAAATAAATCAAAGTTCGCAATAAATAAACCTAAAATTCAAAAGTACAGGTATGTACCAACGGCTAATGATGATTAAACAATGAATAGCACATACAAGATAGATAATACATTTAAGTAATTACTTTACCTAACCAATTAACTAACGATGTAGGTACGAGGGGCATGCCAAAATAAATTAGATACTCAAAAATTATAAAATTTATTCTTTATTACAAGTATCGATATTTTCGAAGTATTCACCCTGAGCTTTTCAGAATACAATAAACCTTTCATTCAAAATACCTGTGACCGCTCTTCTTTAGACACCTCAGAAATTTCGAAATTATACACAGCCAGTGCATCTTCTGTCAAACATCTTCCCCTTTCGTTTTAAAAACAGGTAAAAATCACAAGGCGCTAGGTCAGGGGAATATGGTGGGTGAGGAAAGATTGACATTTTTTTTGAGTTGAAAAAGTCAAGTGTTCTGGCAGACGTGTGCGGCGCTGCATTGTCGTGGTGCCAGAGATGGTGCCGGATTCCTTACTTCGGTCGCTTGTCACCACACCACACCAAGCTGATATTACTGTTTTTCGCTTCATTTTCGAGACATCCACGGGGATGTCGTGTTTGCTGGATTTAAAAGAGGACGGCCTCTTTTAAATCCAGGAAACCAATTAAATACTGATGCTCGTGAACAAGCCGACTCACCAAAAGTAGTAGCCAAAAGTTCAAAACATTCTTGAGGCTTTAAACTTTTTTTATAGTCATAATAAATCATAGCGCGACGTTGACTGAGCTTCATTGCTGCTAGCGAATTCCTGCCAGATTCTCGCAACAATGATGTTATTTCATATAAAAATCAAAAAATTAAGTATGTTCCTTTTTCAGATAAATCAATAAACAACCAGCCTATAAGATGGTGTATAACTGGCCAGTGTCAATCAAATGAGTAAAGAGTATCTAATCTAACTTCTTTTGGCATGCCCCTCGTATTTTTATGGAAGGCCATTATTTAATGAGTGTCGTTTCCAAAGTGTGTATGAATGAGTAGTGACCGTAAATTAAAACGGCACGCCTCTTGCATCTTATCGAAATAGTATTTATTTGTTATCTTATCGCACGATCCGCGTTTTACACGATTGTATATTGATATAAACGTGACAGACCAGTTAGAGACAGTATTGTAAGAGCGCTGCCCGCATTCGAACGTGCAGCCGTCTATACGAGCGAATGTAGTGAGCGCGAAATGTGCCCGTAGCAAACTTTATACCAGAAATCCACATAACTCAGTTGAAAACGTAGTTATAATTTACTTTTTAAATGTTGCGGTGTAAAGCAGAATTTTGAAACTTTGAAGGACCTGTTGTGGCATCTCCACCTACAAGTTCATTTTGTTTGGACAGAAGGTAATATTGGTATTCATTAACATAAATTATACATTTACAACCAAATAACATTTTGAATGTTACGCATACTTACTGTTATGGCAAAAAGAAATGTGCTGAAAACATCAGACAGAATTTTTAAACGCTTTAGTTTTATTTTTTTAACTTGTAGAAAAACTTACAGAAATCTTGCTATAATCAGATGAATGAATACTATTGAATAAGACTAACAGAGCTACTTCAACTATGATTGAGTTTTACATTCTCATTACTTACACCATGACTTAACTAATTCTAAAGTCTGCTGTACCGCACAGTAACTTGCACTATCTTATAAGTAATTCCGGTATTTGTCAAATCTTAATTTCTGGCCTTGAACAACATACTTTTTGTAAGATATTCGCAGTGAAAGCTGTAATTGCTGTATTATAATACTTAGAAGTATTTAAGTAGGTATTAGACAATCGTAGATAAAAAATGAAATGAGATAAAGTCTCTATCATGAACGTATGAATAAAATGTACAATTATATTACATTATCACCGTTTTGGTACAAGTTATCAATACCACAGACACTGGTTCCGAGTTCAACGTTTTTATGCAAAGTGTCATGGTAAAAATACTTTTATTTGGCAATAATACGTATTTGTAAACAAATTTGGGGATAGGGTTTTGATTTATCTCGAAATATATCTATCGTGTAAAAATGTACTTACGTTAAAAAGTGGAACACGGTCAGCTAAACTAATATTAATCATTTAGTTTAAGCAATTTAGTTTTTGATTGGCAGGACGTAATATTATATCCTCTCACAATTCTCCACTACAAACTATATTCGATCAACCAAAAACTGGTTCAAAAATTCCTTAGTGTTTTTTAGTGACAGGGTAAAGCATTTCGGAGAAGAGTGACCGCATGCTGTGTACCCTTATCAAATTTAAGTTATCGCCTAAACTTGCTCGATGTGCGTAACGTAAGCATTATTGTTATGTTCCAAATTCCAAAAACTGATCGCACGCAACACCAGGGCAACGCCCCTTTTTTTTCGGTCCTGTCTATTTCTTCTTTGACTATTCAGCAAATACCAAAGCAAATCAAAAAATGTATTTTCAAACGCTAATCTAATTCAGGATTTCTTAACATTTTGGTTGACCCGGAATTTAGAAAATTCGTAAATCTTACGCACACCAATTTTGTAACGGAATTGTTGAAATAAACTTTTTTTAAAACATTTACACTCAGTAATTGCAGCGAGCCACAGACCCCTGACGCCAGGCGTGCAGAGGTTGAACCTCAGGTTTAGAAAAGTTGATCTAATTTGATAAACTCGTAGGTACTTCTTTGTTTTAGGGGAAATAGATATTAATAAAATCTTATTTACATTATAAATCAGGAGTTATTATCTGAAGAGAGAAATACTAACACTTATACTTTTTGTGGTTCATGAAACAAAGAAAACAAGTATTTCGTTGAAAATAAACGTCAGTAGTGTAATGCATGACTTGTTATTTTGTGATGCAGCTTTGCGCAGGATGCTGCGTTTGTTTTGTGCAAATGTACTTTTTGCTTACAAAGGGTTTCGTGCCAACTGCCAACAGGCCGCATAGTTGTTTAAATTCAAATTAATAATAGCTATACAATAATAATGAGATAGTACACGTATATATTTCTATACTTAATATAGTTTCCTGTTATGTTAATAAAACCCCAAAATATTCTCCGTTATCTTAATCCGTGGTAAAACAAACCTTTTATTGTCAGTTATAATTTTATGTAAATATTATTTTGTTTACGCTGTGGTCGGTCTGGCCGAGAAAAGGTTTTGTCAACTTTCAAGTAGATATGAAAGTATTTGCATATCGTTACACTAACTAGGTAGTAAATACGGGTGGTACTCCAGGTCCTGACTCCTGTCTCGACTTGGATTTAATGGGTAGTTGATGGTATTATTATACAAGGACGACTTCATTTTGTAAACTTTTTACTTTTGTCCATCAAATGTGGTTCTTTAAGAAATACCATAAATGGCATTTCTTTGCAAACATCAATCTTGTTGCCAATGGCTTATACACCTTTTTCATTTAAAGCAGGCACTTATATGCAACATTTTACAATATGTGCACAAGTGCGGTTATTGGAGAAGGCGTAGCTTTAGCACATTAACTTTATCGGTAGTAGACCATGTTTGACGTCGTAATAAATGAAACATACCTGGCCACGTGACTGAACTTTAATGACGTCGTATTCCATATTTTACGTTGCAGTAAATATGACACCACTGTTATGTTTGAAGTCCAAGTTTAACTACTTGCCAAACGCATGAAACAAAGATTTAGTCTTGCTACAAAAACAGCCTAAGTAAGTAAATAGGTACTCTTTATTGCATACGAATGATATAGATTTGAAAAAATATATATTCATGACCCAAGTATAGATATTTGAAAAATAAATATATGTTAAATATATATATTTTGGGGTTTTTATGTATGACCTACTACCTCAATTTTCACCTATAGACTTAAACATTGTATGATGATAACTTGTACTTTAAGTGTCACTCATTTGCAGAAAATGAAATTCTATTTTAGATAATATCACGAAAAGAATACTTTTTAAATCTTAAAAAGTTCAAGGCTGTATTTCTTCATAATGTTATGCTTTTAAAAAACAATACAAGTTCACGATTCTAACATTTACTTAATTACCACTAATTGGAACGCCGCTAATCAATATGAGCGTACTTGTATTACTCACATTGTTGATAGGTATTTAGATAAGAGAAGTGATGCGATGGGCCTTTTACGCAAATGGTAGTGTGAATCCAACCAAGTCTCCGAACAACTCTAAGTTATTTTTTTACAAAGAGCTTTTTGGTGCAGATAAAATTAACTTAGATAAGATGGTTAGTAACCGGTCCATTCATGAATCTGTGAGAAATTATATTTTTCTTTGGCAAACCTATATATTATTATTCAGATATGTTTCTTCTTCGGTCATTCTTTATATCATATTTCGAAATAAATTCTTTGATCTGAATATTTAAGTAAGAATTTCGATGTTTTGGACAGTAGGTACAAAGCAGTGGCCAACTGCCGGTGTCTGGTTTAAAATAAACTTATTTTAAGGAATATCAATCGTTTACTTATTGACACTGAATGTAATTCGCAAGTGTCAGCAAATTATTTGCAATTTTATACGCGTTCTTCATAGTTGTGGATAAACAAAAACAAAGAAATACATAGGGTATTAACGTGACTTTCCAGTTTTGCCATCGCTAATTTTGAATCACATTTCATAAATTTGATTACTTACTACCTTAGGAATCGACATAGAAACATGTCCAGTCCAGATTATGAAATACTTTAACACTCATGCCTACCCCAATTGACGACTGATAGAAATTTTTGAGCCTTCAGTTTCAAGAATACTAATCACAACACAATGCATACGTTGCTACTTAAAATTGCCGTAGTGAAGAGGTCAAGACTATTAAGATCGCTTCTTTCTTGATTAGCCTAAGTGGGAAGTTCATCCGTTTATTCGGCAATAAGCCCCGTAGTGGTATCATGTGACCTTTTTGGCCGCGTCCTTTACGTTATGTTCACTGAGGACGTCGAAGTCCCAAGTTCATTCACCGCTAACTCGATTATGTTGCACCGGTCTTGGATTTGTATGAAAGGAATTTATACATAATACGTTCTCGGTTTCCATCCATTGTTAAATTTGTGCCTATAGAGACTATTTTAATGGCATAGTTACGTATTCTATAAACATTCCGTTTAATATTCACTGAAATTTTGCAAAACTCTCGCTCACTGATGATTTTTGAGCCTAATTTCATAGACTTGTCACTGGCAATTTTCATTTGATTTAATGGCAACAGCAGAAGTAAGTGAGAATTTAATGTGCTGAAATTGATGATTTTACGAAAACTATAAAGCTCATTGCTGCTTGTGATTATTTTTTTACGTATTTTTCATTAATAAAAAGTTTGTTCAATCATCATTTACTTTTGCTGCTGACTGTACCTAGGTATATTCACAAAATGTAATTCGGTGCAGTTATTCGATAGAACAAGCAATGAGTAAGCAGTTGGCATATGGTATTATATTATTTGTTTATAAATAAAAACACTTAGTATATTATGTTTACTTACTTCATTGTTTAATTAGCTAATCTTTTTTCCTATAAAGGTTTTGGTTAATCATGCTCATTATATCGTCATTCAATCACAGCACATCTACTGTATTCACACGAACAAAATGCAGAAAAGCACCTTTTAACCTACTATATAAAATTGTTTCAGGTGCTAACAAAAAAAATGTCAGAAAAAGAAAAATGTGCGGCAGATACCGAAATAGGAAATATACAAGGCAGTACTGTCAAATTAAAAAGAGAATTAGGATTATTCTCTGCAGTTAACTTGATACTGGGTGTTATGATTGGGTCTGGAATTTTTGTATCGCCAGCATCTGCATTAGAGCACTCGGGTTCAGTAGCTCTATGTTTAATAATATGGACGTTATCAGGAATCATTTCTTTACTAGGTGGGTGTAAGTAAGGTGCTTATGTAAAAATGTATCCTTTAATTACATTGATAGATATTTGATTGGCAATCGTTTGTTTGCAGGAGCTCTATCATTTGCTGAGCTTGGCACAGTTGTTGGAAAGTCGGGAGCTGAATATGCGTACTTTCAAGAGGCATTCGGGAAGACCCATAAGTTTTGGGGACCACTACCATCTTTCATATGTGCATGGATTTATGTTTTAATATTGCGACCAGCTGAGGTGGCAATTATTGTAATGACGTTTGCTGAGTATGCAATTCAACCGTTTTTGGCTGATCCACTTTCGGACTCAAAAGACACGGCTATCAAATTGGGATCACTCGCAGCTCTTTGTAAGTATGCTAGAAAATAAGTCATTATTGAAAAAAGAGGCAGGTTTTTTTAAATTTCTAGCAAAAAAACTGTGGTTGCTCGCTAGCAATGACTTGATTTAAATTCTGAAGCTCTATGCTCAGCAGTGCGATAGTAGGTACCCAACCAACAATTTTGCCCTATAACAAATCCTTATACCTCAAAAAAGCTGGTTAAGCGATGTATAAAGGTTTTAGCGGTGACCCAAGGGTGTATAATAGCGTTTGCCAATACAGTTTAGCTCTATAAGTATATACAGCAAAAACGACCTATTATAAAGTGATATAAAGGCTTACATCGCCATTTTATAAAGCTGTTATAGGTAGATGTTGTAGCAACCTCCAATGTGACCAGTATACAACGATAGAACTCTATAACAGTGTTTACTGTTGCCATTATGTGGCTGTTTTACGCTATAAAGGTTCTGAATGTACTTCAAGAGGTCTTTCGTATAGTAGAGATATAAACTCTACAATAGGTCGATGTTGTGATATTGTGGTTTTGAAGAACGCCGTTAAAACACATGGCACTATAGTGAGCACAAAAACTCTGCTACAGAGCTATTTCGTGATACAGACGAGTTTCAAATTACCATTATGTAGCTTAAATTGTCCTATAAAGGTTTGCTAATGCCCTTTAAAGTTCCAGTGTTAAATTTGTCACAAAGACGCTTTTTTAAAACAGGATTGTTTTTTTGTTACTGTTATAGTCCTTCTTTTACACCACAGTGTCATAAAAGGAGTTTTTTTTTTAAACATAAATACGGTACCTATATAAAGGTACGCTTATTTCTTTTAAACGATAATTTAGTTTTGTAAAGGCATTTCTATCACTCTTTTATACCTAATCGCCATTTTTTATTTACCGTGACTAATAAAACACGTTTGTTTTTTATAAATAATAAAAAATGGATTTTGAAGCCTGGAAAAGATTTAAACGCAGTGGGACTTTTAGACGAGAAGTGAAGAGACAATACAAGGAAACAGTGACTTCCTCCAGTATTCAAATACCTACTAGTCAAAGCCAAGTTAGAGACCAAGTTGTACAAAGTGGTTCCGTACCAAATATATTTTTTGCTTACGAAGAACTAGAGAACAATTCGAATGTGGACAGTGATTCTAGGAGTGATTCTTCAACAGATGACAAAAATCAGCAACTGCGAGATGGTTTAAAAAATTGGGCCGTCAATTATAATATATCGCATGATGCGATTAAAAGTTTAAGTGTTCTAATGAATTATCGTATACCGAATATTTTGCCAACAGATCCAAGGACGCTTTTAAATACAAAAAATACTGTCACTACTCATCCCGTGGGAAATGGACGGTATTGGCATAACGGCTTGACAAAAACTTTGAAGTGCTATTTACAAATGATTGATCGTAGTTTATCTATAATTTCACTCAATATAAACATAGACGGGCTGCCTGCTTTTAAAAGTTCAAAATTGCAGTTATGGCCAATTTTGTGCAACGTTTATGAAATACCAAAGCTGCGACCCATCGTAATTGGAATTTATTCAGGCACTGACAAACCATCGGATTTAGATGGTTACCTAAGAATGTTTGTAGATGAAATGAAACAACTACTTGCAAATGGCCTTTCAATAAATAGCAATGAAAATGAGAAAAAATAGCCATCAAAATACGGGCTTTTATATGTGACTCTCCAGCTCGTGCTATGATCAAAGGTAAGTAAAATTTTACAATGTTTTCTTGTGTGCCACAAATTATATTTTATTCTATCACATTGATTAGACCTGGATAAGTAATATATTTCAAAACATCAGAATTTACTATCAAAACGGTTTAACTAATTTTTATACTTACCTATTTTATACGGCGATATAGCTTGTTGCGTTTAGGTAGAAATAAACTCGGAAGCTAGATAAATAAGCACCAACATGAAACTGAGATTAATTTTGCAGGTGTGTGCAATTACAACGGGAAACATGGCTGTTTAAAATGTACAGTAGAGGGAGAGTACTCGCACGAATCAAACACCGTCGTATTTCCCAGATTTGATTGTCCTAAAAGGACCAATGAAGATTTTCGCGCGAAGAAATATGGACAACACCATAAAACTGACTCTCCACTTCTAGAACTACCTATGGATATGGTCGACGATTTTGTAGTGGGAGATGTGCTACATTTATTAGATCTGGGAATAATGAAACGTTTTCTTAATGGATGGAGAGACGGGAAGTTTAAAAAGTATACTAAATGGTGTAGTCAAGATATTACGATGGTGACAAATTTTTTAACAGCTTGTAAAACGCCCAAGGAAATACACCGATCCGTCAGAGGTCTTGATCATTTAAGCTTTTGGAAGGGTTCAGAATATCGCATATTCCTATATTATCTTAGCTTCATAATCTTAAAACATGTATTACGTTCAGATGCCTATCAACATTTTTTATGTTTTTTTTGCGCTATCACAATTTGTTCCAATAAAAACTATTTTCATTTTCTGGACTTAGCGGATTCATTGTTGAACTGCTTCCTTGAAAATTTTAGGGATATATATGGTGAATGTTATATGACCAGCAACGTACACAATCTATCACATATTGTTGAGGAAGTAAAAAAATTTGGAATATTGCAAAGTTTTAGCGCATATCCCTTTGAAAATCAGTTATATTCTCTAAAAAGAATGATAAGACAAGGTAATAAACCCCTGGAGCAAGCAGCTAAACGTATTAGTGAGAAAATCGACTCAGATCTGCAAAGTTTTAAAACAGATAACTTTAAAGGTCCATTCGTAATGCCAAATCAAGATATGAAATTGCAAGTGCTACGTCTACAAGGTTTCATTTTGTGTCCACGCAAAGAAGACAAATGGTTTTTAGAAACAGAAAACCATATTGTAGAAACTGTAGCTATAGAGAGTGATGATGATGGAATAGTTATACACACATCAAAAGTGTCTAGGGATCAACATGTATTTTTGCAATAACTTTTCTCCTGATTGATATTATTAAAATTTTCTTTAAGGATTCATCAAATAAAGTGTTTTAGTTTTTCTACCGTAACGATAAACCAAGTCACCTTTGCATTAATAAAGAAATTTGCCATTTTCCTAATAAAGGGATTTTTGACATTTGAACCACTAACATTAAAGTTCGAAAAAAAGACTGAAATAACAGTTTTCTTTAAAATTTTATTGGGTAACTTAAACAATTAATAATCCGTGTTTCTACCGCGAACACTAACAACACAAGAACATCGGTTTGGCATACTCAAAATGAGTTCATCCAAATCACGCTGTGGAATGGCCGCCCATGTTCGTTGCAACACCAAAAAAAGGTCTTCTTGCGAATGGATACCCTCCATATTCGGAAGAGCTCTTCTCTGTAGCTTATCCCATGCATGCTCAATCGGGTTCAAGTCTGGCGACTGAGCAGGCCAGGGCAGGACATTGATGTTAGCTGCGGCGAGAGTCTGTCTTACAACTCTTGCGGTGTGCGGTCGTGCATTATCATGCATTAACTCAAATAAGGGACCGATTTGCACTTGTAGAGGAACGATGACGTCTGATACAATCGTCTCAGCATAAATTTGAGCGTTGAGGTTGCCTCTGATCCAAATCAACTCAGTTCTTCCGCCGATCCAAATACCCGCCCATACCATGATGGTTCCACCACTATAAGGATGGACTTCCTGGAAGGATTTTAATCGCTGTTGGCGTCCAGGGGTTCTCCAGTGTCGTATACGTCTTGTATCCGGTCTCATACCAAAACGAGACTCATCAGAAAAGCACACGAAACGCCATTGTTCTTCTGCCCAATTTCTGTGTTCAAGAGCCCATTGATATCGAATCCTACGATTGTGCATTGCTATAGGTGGTACCCTTAGCGGTCTTCGGGAACGTCATCGTTCCTCTACAAGTGCAAATCGGTCCCTTATTTCAGTTAATGCATGATAATGCACGACCGCACACCGCAAGAGTTGTAAGACAGACTCTCGCCGCAGCTAACATCAATGTCCTGCCCTGGCCTGCTCAGTCGCCAGACTTGAACCCGATTGAGCATGCATGGGATAAGCTACAGAGAAGAGCTCTGCCGATTATGGAGGGTATCCAGTCGCAAGAAGACCTTTTTTTGGTGTTGCAACGAACATGGGCGGCCATTCCACAGCGTGATTTGGATGAACTCATTTTGAGTATGCCAAACCGATGTTTTTGTGTTGTTAGTGTTCGCGGTAGAAACACGGATTATTAATTGTTTAAGTTACCCAATAAAATTTTAAAGAAAACTGTTATTTCAGTCTTATTTTCGAACTTTAATGTTAGTGGTTCAAATGTCAAAAATCCCTTTATTAGGAAAATGGCAAATTTCTTTATTAATGCAAAGGTGACTTGGTTTATCGTTACTGTAGACAAACGAAAACACTTTATTTGATGAATCCTTAAAGAAAATTTTAATTAATATCAATCAGGCGAAAAGTTATTGCAAAAATATATGTTGATCCCTAGACACTTTTGATGTGTGTATATGGAAACTGTATCGAACCTGTTGGTGATGTATTTGAAACCCCTATTAAATCTTCATTTCTGAATATATATAAATGTAAAATTCGAAACATGAACAAAACAAGAAGATTGTACAGAGTTCATGGAATAAAGTGTAAGCTTGTATCAATCTCTTATGGGTCAACAGTGTATTTTGTGCCATTATTACATACTGTTTAGTGTAAAATTAGTAACAGTTTACTTAATTCAGTGATATGAAATAAAAACCCTTGTAAAAGAATCAATATATTCTTTATTTAATCAAAGACAAAAGTATTTACTTATTTCTCAGTTTTAATTAGTTTTAATCACAGTCAGCGCACATTTAAATCAAATGATACAAATTAGAACGTACCTGGGTACATGTATTAGCTTATCTTATATTCTATGTTGATAAACTTGAAAAATCATAACATTTTAAAGTATCCAAAAATTAAAAATAATGATATCATAAAATTAAGATTGCTTTTGGTTTCACAAAAGCATAAATTATGATAAACAAAACAAACAAACAAACAAAAATATCTTTATTTAAATAGACCTGTAACAAGTACTTTTAAATCGTCATTACAAGGAAATAAAAAAACTTAGTAATAGACTTAAATACTATAATAATATGAATACATAAATACACTGTATACAAACATAATGTGACTCTACCACCGCATCGGAAGTTGATCTTATATATTGAAGTATCTCAAAATAATAAAAAAAGGTTTCTTAAAATTACAATTGCTTTTGGTAACACTTTTAAGGAGGAACAAAAGTTTAAATTAAAATATGATAAACTATCTCAAAAGTCAAAATAACGATAAGTTAAAATTACGATTGGTTTTAGTTACACAGTTAAGTAGCCACAAAAGCTTAAATTATATTATAAAGTATCTTAAATCTTAATTAATAATCAGACTCAGTAGGTATTTTGGCAATCATGAACGAAGAAAAATATCCCTAAACCGCCGTTCCCTGTGACGAGCTAGGTTGATCTAATGTAGGTTTGGTACCTTGTTCTGGTGTTCCTGATATACGGTCAGACGGATTCAACTCAGCTTGGGTGGGAGCAATACTATGACTTCACTTTTTGCCCTTTTCCTTCCCTTTTACCCTTATTTTGGTAGCTGAGGCTCTCAACATTTTAGCTGCATTACGTCTTTCTGAATTTTTCAAAACATTCTTGAAAAACGCCTCACACTCTAATAGCGTAATGTTTTATCTGAGTGCTGAATAACCTCGAAGAACAAGTTAATAACTCGATGGTAAGCTTTGAAACATTTTTTTTTTTTGCTTCAGCATTTTTAGAGCCTGCCTATGAGCATTCCGTAAGGAATCGCCGAGTAAACATGACATCTACAAGAGCATAGCAATTGTTTAAACCTCTACCTTTCCCTGTCCCGCAAACTAGGGAAAGCTTTTCCTTGTATTGTAGACCATCTTTCTGTTTTAAAGCATCATCTAAATTTTGAAGATCCAAGATGTTATCAATTGGTTTGAATCCTATATTACTCGTTATTTTACCTTGGTGGGTTTTTTTAAGAAATTCGTCGATTTTTGTACTTAATGTGGATAATTTGCTCAAAATTGTACCCTGCAATTTTTTCAGCTGGTGGAGTAACTATTAAGTTCACTTGTTCCAATCCTTGTGCAGGTTTGTCTGCTGGAGCTGCGCAAATGACAGTTGATTCTGATGGTTCTTGCTCAAACTGTTCGGAAATGTTTGCTAATGCAGAAATATTTTCTTTTTCCTACAAAATAAACGAAAAGCAATTAAAATTAATTTATACTGACTGATGCATTATAGTCGAAGCTTAAAAAAAAAAATAGGCTAAGGTAGTATATGATTTGTGTTTTTTAACAGTCTAAATATGGATCATCTTACTTAATGAAAAAAGCCTGAAAACACAAAAACTAGCATAAAGTGTCTAACAAGTTAAGTAGGTAACATAAATTATTAATTTAAGTACCTTTCACTCAAATTCGAAATAAACCAAGTCTCAATACAGCTTTTATAATATCACTTATTTTGAAATGAGTAAGTCAGGTATATCCTGCCTGAGCGAGAAACAACGCGAACTGACGTGACGTGTGTACCTGTATCGTGCGAAGGTAGCAAAGGGGAAGCGGCGCGGGGTGCGGGGTCTCCACCCCGCACCCCCTGCAGTGACTGCGGCTCGAATGGGTTTTCCCCGAATCAATATTATAAAATTTGGATGTTTTTTATAATTTATTTTAAAATTTAATTTTTTTAGTAACTACGAAAATTTTGCTAATAGCTAGAAATTTATCAATATCTATAATGGCAACCATTTTGCTTAGCAATGCACTAAAAAAAGAAAGAAAAAACTCAATATTGACAAAGTAAGTATTCCGTAATCTATAACGGAAAATACCTAACGCCTGAGAGCTGATCTTAACACTTTATTCTAACAAAGACGTATTTTTTAAATTGTATAAAAAGAAATCGCATTTATGTATGACACTAGAACAAGCACAAACGGAACCCCAATTTTATGTAATGGTGGCTGTGATCTGTAATGACGGGTGCTGTAGTGGACTTCAGGACGCTAAAAGTATTTTTATGAGTTTAAATTCGTATTTGTTTTAATAAAATCTCCATAATTCGAAGAGGGCATTAAAATACTCCCGTAATCTCACCTATGCTTTCTCAGTAAAATAACCTTCCCACACATCATTACACACTTAAAGACATGAATAATTTAATTACAAAATAAATTCTAACTTACCAGGATATTCTCGTATTTTTCTTTTATTTTATTTTTTCTTAAAGACACTCCAGCTGTGTGAACTCCGCGTGAACGAATGAAAAACGAGTGAATGATAAAATAATAGTGTTGTAATGGAATCATAAACTCTTTTACAGAACAAAAAGGTACTTTAGAAGCGTTGTGGTGGCTTGTTTCCAACCAAATGGAGATTGCGTTACAGTTATATCATCCGTATAGGCAAAAATTGTGATGCTTGATGCCGCTATAGTTCCACTTTAGAGCCAAATGGAGATATAATTGCGCCACTTTCTTTGTAGGTGCACCTTCTTAGGCCCTTTATTTCACCTCGCATTGGTTTTTAGGAAACGTTCTATGGTCTTTTATAGAACCACCTTTTTCTGGTTGGGTATTCTTATCCAAATTATGTTGCACTCGATGTATTTGAATTTTATTGTTAATAGCAGCGGCTTCGCTTGCGTGAACTCTTTTCCCCCCTCCCTTTGAAATATAGTCATAAACAAAGAAAAATATATCCTATGGAGTCTCTGAAATGATAATGAAATGTAATGCTTCGCTTGCGTGAACTCTTTTCCCCCCTCCCTTTGAAATATAGCCATAAACAAAGAAAAATATATCCTATGGAGTCCCTGAAATGATAATGTAGCTTTATATTGGTAAAATATTTTTTTTAATCGGTCCAGTAGTTTCGGAGCCTATTTAATACAAACCAACAAATCTTACTCTTTATAATTATCAAAGTATCAAAATATTTATTTGCAAACTAAGTGTTATTCTAGTATAGATGAACTAATTATTTTATTAGAGATAAATGTTTCCATCAAAAAATTTCTGAAACAAACAGAACACCTTATCGCTAAACCTATATGTTTTATTTTTAAATAAAAACTAATTTATAAGCTTAATTATTGAAACCAGAATAAATAATGATTACATCGTGTTTAAAATCATGAATCGATAAAGGCAGACAGTGAGACACTAGTGAGAGTGAGACAGTGTCTCACCTTGTTCACTGCAACGGGTAAAAGCGCATCACTACTGTATAATTTCGATTCCGACAGTCCTTCCTGTCCGTCAGCTGTCAGTGCTTGGCGCTTGCTGTCCTGTCACTGTCATCTAAATTCGAAACGAAAACTGTGCGCTGACTGAACGTTGTTTTTGTTTGTAAACTATATTTCAAGTTTATTTTCAACTTAGGTATATAGAAAATCTATTGGATTTTATATAATACGAGTTGAGTTTTTTGTGATACAATACCAAACGTTTAAGGTAAGATATTGTGATAAAAGTATAACTTTAGGAAAACGTTGCAACAGTGGTTTCGTCCGTATTCACAGTTCTCTGTAAACATCCACGTTTTGTGTTTTAGGTTTCATTCATAATGCCTTATGAACGTAATGCCGAAACCCAAGATGCGATAAAGCGCGAGGTCAAAGCTGCACAATCGCGTTGCGTTGATGCTTGTAACTTAATCGAGAATGCTCCCGCGGACACCCAGTTTGTTACTCCTGAGAATGTTGCTGAGAAAAAGCTGGGTTATATCGAAGCAGTTCGAACGGACCTTGAGAATTCTACTACACCTATAGTCACAGACGCAAACCTATCGACTGGCCAGTTTCTAAGTGAAATGAAAGAGAGAGCAAATGAGGTAGAAGAATTAATAGCATTTACTAGGGGATCTATCCACGATGTTGACAACGAAATCAACAGGTTTGTAGTTTTAAATAACATAATAAATTCTTGTCAAACCAAATCTGTGATTTCCGTATTTGCAATGGGAAACTATATTGCTTTAGATTAACCACATTGATAAAAACTGCAAGAGAAGCAAGGTCTCGGCCAAAGGTACAAAAGCAAGATGTTAGGCCAGAGCATCTTCAGAAGGCTAAGGAAAGATTCCAGATGATGAAGAGTGAGCTACATGGCCTCATCCAGTCATTATTTCCTAACAACACTGAAATGATCACAGAAGTGATGGGGGTATGTTTTGTCCTTATTAGTTAATAGCATTAGATTGTCAATTTTATCATCATGGTTTTTACTGAATGAATCCTTTTGTTTTTGTTAAGATTTAAAATTGGAAGAGTGTTGATGATTTTCTTGTCTTTATTATTTATTTTTCCCTGTAATAATGAATAAGTGGACATCTAAATACGAAGCCATATAAAAGCTGCTCATATAAGTATTTTACCTAAGAACTGTCTAATGACAAATCATAAGATATGATAAGTTACTTTATTTCGAAGGTAAAATTGCAAAATTTGTGATGTGATGTGATACTATTATTTTTATTTACAGCAATTAATGCAGCAGAAGTTAAATGAAACCTCCAGTGGCTATATTACAATCACAACGGAAAACTATCAAGTCTTAGAACTATTGAAGGACATCAACTTGGTGATATCAAATCCTTATAACAACATGGAAGTTAAACTAGCCTACTAAAGTTGAATGAGCTCACCAAAGTTTGAATGAAATTGTTTATAAAAAATATAGAATCATGTCAATCAGTTGTTGTTTTTCTTATTTTGGCCCATGTTTTAGTATGTATGCATTTGTTTATTTACAGTTGAGTATGATTACTGGACAGTGTGCTACAACTGTTATTATTTGAGGTTTAATGATAATACTATTATTGAAATGAAACAACTTTGCGGATTTAACCCGAAGTTTTTTTTAGTTGATTTTATATTAGTTATAAAGACATGTTTTGTTCTATGTGGCTACTGCTGTTTATTTAATAGATGGCTTTGTCGAAATAACTGAACTTCAGAGTCAAAGCCATAGCATTTATTTGCCTGACTAGCTTGCCTAAGGGCACCCCCAATAGGGGGGCACAGATCCCCAAAGGCAAGCAAAAAATATATAGACATTACAGCAAACTAGTATGTCCAGTTTATTTTTTGTTGCATATTTTTATTTGATTCCTTTTTTTCAGTTGTAATGACTTACATCAATATAACCAGTGTGAAGCTATTTGTGAAGGTGCAAAACGTGTTTGGAGTGTGCAAAGTGTTGGCGTGTCTGATCGTCATTGGTGGAGGAATATATGAAATTGCTAAAGGTATGTTTTTTTTTTTAATCCTGCCACAATCATGTTATTGAGACCTTTAGAGTAGTTGTGTTGCTTTGCTACACCCTAAACAGCACCACCTCATGCACACACTTCACTCACATCACTTTGTTGTCCGTCCGTCTGTCTGTCAAGACCCTTTTTCTCAGGAACCCTTTGTTTGGGGTCAGATGATCTTGGTGTAAGGCAGCTAAGATACTAAAGATACCTACTCACATATTTTTCACAAAGCTCCTGCGGTATCTGTGTCAATATTTTAAAGTATTAAGAGCACATGATCCCATGAGACCATTTTGAGCGCATGATCCAACATTTCAAGCGCCTAATTTACGGCCTTCAGAACCTTTTGTATTGACACAACGAAACTTAATTCTAAAAAAAACTTTTTTCTTTTATAAAATGATCAATCTTGCCACCTCGATTCACGGGAAAGCCTTATCGTGTCAACTTCAAGTAGCTAAATCTCTGATTAAAGCTTACTATAGTTGCAGAATGAAAAAAGACATAGACATATTCGTTTTATGGAGACGTAATGAACCATTGATCATGGACCAGAGAGCGTCGTGGCCTAGTGGTTTAGCACCCGAACTCAGATCGTGGATCGTGTGGTCCAGAGTTAAAAAATATCGTCGGATATTTAACAATGAACACAAAAAATTTACTCTCCGGTGACGTTAAACATCGATAACAAACCAAATAAACCTGGATAACGGCGAAAGGCTCACCCACCACCTAACCTACATTTTAGAAGAAGCCCACTTTTCACCATTGGTGAAAAGTGGGCTTCTGAGTGTTTCGTTCACCATGACGGCACAGTCACTTGCCTCTGACTACCCCGCTTGGGCTAAAGTCGTGATGGTATGTTATAATGAACCAGAACACGCATAATTCATCACAAAAACTGTAAAAAAAGTTATGAAGTTCTCAATTTTCCCGAATATTAGTCCAAGTTTACGATAGATTTTTGTTTTGAATAAAGCATAAATTACTCTTAAAAATTATGTCAGTACTCTTATGATCTTTATTTAATCGAAATATAAAGTTTTATTTGCAATCCAATTAGTTAATTAGACCTAAAAACGTAATGAGAACTGCACCCCAAAATGTGCACTAAATCACGATGCACCCACGCGCGCTATGGCCGCCCGTAATTTTGGTGACGGCCTCATAAATTCACAGAAATATCATCGGTTCTCTGGAGAACCGATAATATTTCTGTGAATTTAAGATTGTTGCTAAAGCAACAATCAATACCTATCAATCATTGATGATAAATGAAGCTCATGCAAAAATTCTATCTTTGGCTTTATCAATATGGCCGCCAAATACCGGTAGGTAGTTCAAGTGGTATTAGGCTGGCTGATATCGTATCGTGATCGGCCAAATATTTATTAATTTAAAATAATCCAATAAATACTGATGCTGACCTTGTACTAAGTAGGCCAATAATTTTGTATTGTACTCGTACTTCTTTAAATGAATGTTGGTCTAGTAACTATTAAGTAATCTGTGCTATAGGCAATTATATCTACCCATTGCCTTAGATTGAATCCAATACCGGATTATAGGGCACGTCCTTAAAATTGTCAACTGAAAACGGGGATGATGCACAACTACATTATCGTTGTCCGATGTGAAGGACAGAGACAAACCCATTTTTTTTGCCCTTAGCGTAAGCGAGACAGGCGTGCGCCAGTGTGAAGGCCTGTCAATGGTATATTGTGATTAGGCGACGGGGGCCTGATTTAAGCGGTCCACGCGCTAGAGTCGAGTTACCTATTGTATTAAGCCTAAAGGCTCAATAAAAGATGAATATTTTATAATCTTGTATTAATATAGTACTTAGCGCATGGCCGTGAAAACAAGACAAAATCACACTTTATGATTTACATTGACATTTGGCATAAGAGAGCGTTCACAAATAATAAACATTCACTGATACACTGCGTTCATAAAGTTACATTAATCCTATATTATAACACCTATGTTCCTATTTTGATTTAATCTAAGCCCATTGCGCTGATTGCGACAAGTCGGTGCTAGTTAATCAGCTCTGTTAGTCGAAATAACTAAGCAACAAGGTTTCTCTGGGTTGGGGTGTTTTGTAGATGATAAGCTGCCTTTTTTCAATTAAACAATATTAATATCTTACTACTCCTCTTGGCCTAGTGGTGACTGAGCTCGGCCCCAAATCCGGACTTCCTAGGTTCATATGAAACTTGTTGAAATAATGTTTTCGGGTTTTTTCGGAGAATGCTCTTTTTTTATATTGCCCGCCAAGATGACCTGACTAATTATGCGCCAGACAACAGCTGAACACACCACTTGTCATGGTCTCGAAGTAGGGATAAATATCCCTGTGTTACGAGGTACCAGACAAGGAATCAAGCCAGAGACGTCTCCCAGCACACCCAGACCCGAGACAATTTAGAAAAGATCGTTTCCTGATTTGATCCGACCTGGAATCGAACCCGGGACACTACGGAAATCGAGGCGAGAAACCGAGCTAGAGTGTAGTGCAGGCACTACGCCAATCGTGTCGTCAAAGATATGAGGTTGACAAGCACAGTAATGCAAGGGAATCACTGAGCTGGCCATCCTCATCGTGTAGGCTTGCAAAAGTCTTGGGATCACCGACCCGCATTAGGCAAGCGTGATGATTGAGCCAACTGTCATTAATTGTACGAAGACTTCATTCAATGATGGGAGGCCTATAGCCACAGGGACAATATGTCGGAATTACTGTTGCTACTATTCTTACCTTCTCCCCGAAGCAATTTCATCAAGTGCTCATATTTTATAGGGAACACAGCGAACCTCGACAAAGGCTTCGAAGGCAGCACGACCAGCCCTGGAGGCATCGCCCTCGCCCTCTACTCCGGCCTGTGGGCCTACGACGGCTGGAACAGTGTCACTGTCGTCACGGAAGAGATCATCAACCCTGGCACGTAAGTTGCTACCCAGATTTTCGAACAGAATAGAATAGTCTGAAGCTGATGGAATTTTGAAAATTAAGTAGACCTAACAGAGTATAATCCTAATACCAGTACCACATACATCCATTAATAAAAAATTTAACAAAAAAAAACAAACTTCAAAAAAAACTATTCCAAAACAAAGCACTAAAAAGTAAAGAATAATTGCGTATTCTTCTTAAACTTATACGATAATATTATGTAGTTACAATAATTGTTACTGTTGGAGTCGATGTCAGCCAAGGAAACACTACAATATAACTAGTAATATACCTATTTCTTACATATCACGTTTACGTATGTATGTAGGTAGTTACAAACCTACATTGGCTGGCACAGACTCCAACAATAACAATAATTGTACCTACATTATTTATCGTTTAAGTTTAAGAAGAATACGCAATTATTTCTTTACTTTTTAGTGCTTTGTTTTGGAATAGTTTTTTTTTGAAGTTGGTTTTTTTTTTGTTAAAATTTTTATTATTTCTTGATTTTTAGTGAATAGTTCTTATTTATTTTATACATCGAAAAAGTATCGTCCAATTGCTCCTAGGAATTAAAGAGTTCCGTTACTTTGTCATGGATCCCTTAATCAGAACCTAACCAAACTCTCATCAAACTACCCTTGAAGTATATCCTTTGCAATAATTAAATGGTTATGGAGTTTAAACCTTTCATCATCAGTTCACTTAAATAACCTGAAATAATATGATCGTCGGTCTTGACGTACCTATAATATTTAAAGAATTATCCTCCAACTACTAACCGCTAAGGAGTTGTACCTTCCATCACCAGCTCATCAACATGAGATGATGACTTAAAAAAAAAGATAATTGCTTAGCTCCCATATTAAAACTATAATATTGCAACCCGAAAAATATTTAGTATTGGGTAGTTCCGGTGGCAATCAGTGGTCGTCATCAGCAGTTCCACTTCACCAAATGGTACTTTTCGAGAGCAACTGCATGAGTTACTATCAGAAATACCTAAATCGTTATAGGTGTGAATCGTCATATATTTGAAAAGTGCCCTCGATTTTTCCTAGATCCCATCATCCGATCCTGATATGCTGACAATGGGACCACCTCAGGAATATACCCTTTCGAATAAAAAAAGAATTTTGTAAATCGGTCCACAATTGACAGAGATATCGGTGAACATACATAAAAAAAAAAACATACAGTGGAACATAGAACCTCCTCCTTTTTTGAAGTCGGTTAAAAATCACATCAAAGCAGCTTTATTAAAAAAGAGCTAATAGACTACAAAAGACTACCATAAGGATAAAAATGCCTGGGTGTAAGCTCTCTGCTCGATGCGGGGCCGATTAGATAACTCTATTGTAACAGATATTTTATTGTAATACCTAGTTAATACTTAGTTTGTACTGACTAACAATTTTATTTCTCAATTGTTTAAATGGCCTTAAGTTTATATTATTTTAAGTTTGATTTTTTTCCATTGTTTTATATTCCTTGTATTAGACACTCAGTAAGTTTATTTGCATCAAAATGACACATTGTACTTTACTAACGCCTGTTATAAACGCGAAACAAGTTTAAAAGAGTAACTGCTGAGTTTCTCGCCGGGTCTTCTCAGCAAGAAACAACTCCGACGCGGTGGTAGAGTCGCATTATGTCTGTATACTGTGTATTTATATATCTATATTATTATAGTAATTATGTCTATTATTTAGTATAACTTGCTTTAAATTTGACGATTTGAAAGTACCTACTTACTGTAAAAGTCTATTTGAATAAAGTTATTTGAGTTTGAGTTTTCAGTTTCGAAAAAAAGTTTAAATAAAAAAGGCAAATTTTTGAAAATGTAAACTCGTCCCCTTGAATTACATTTTCAGGTAGTATGTCATTTCAGATTTTATAATTTTCAGTGATTTTTGAAACGGGATTTCAATAAACATGACTGTCAGATATCAAAAAAGACGTTGTGTTTCGCTCCAAAAATCGAACACGTTACTTACTATGTCTGAGGTAGTTAGTTGTGATAGGCCCCCAGGCCTATTCTGGTGTTCAGAAGTACAGTAAACCAAAATATTAATTGCACGGCCGAAGTGGAACTACAGACTCGCGTATTTGGAGAGATCTTATAAAAAGGTGGCAATGACTGTAAAATAGTGAGCAAATATGTTTAAAAAATAATACGCTAGTTGCGTCAACGATGACTCAAGGGTGAGACTTTGCAAGTAGCACCACAGACTGGTAATAAGGGTCATTCGCGAACTGCTTAGTCAAACTCAATGTGTGTTCGACTGTACCTCGCTTAGTCGCATATCCACAGATCAATACTATTTGCTGGCGTCGACCTATAGATACAGATAGGTAGCGAACCGTTAAGAGCCTTTTGTACTAATGAAAAACAAATACTTGCTTATCTTAATAGAGTGATACAGATTTACTGAAGGAAAAAGGTCAAAAGCTTTTCCAATGATTGGTACGATTAGAGGGTAAATTACTCAATTATGTTTATGAAATAAACGGAAAAGCATGACCTTTTCAATCTAATGGCATTCCCTACTTACATATGTAGGTAACAACCAACGCTCACTTCTAAATCTATCTTCGTTAATATGAAAGCGACAGGTCATTTACTCATCACGAAATCTTAGATACTACAATTGCTAAGAGTTTCAAATTTTGCATGGGGGTTCTTTATAATTTTGTTCGACCCCTAAGGAGTTGTTTTTGGGGTTGATAGTTTGTGTGAAACTTCGTTACTACTCCTGTATTTCACATCTTCATAACCTCGCGGACGCAGTCGCAGGGAACAGCTAGTTCTAAATAAAGAAGTCAGAGGTAAGATGAGAGTTGCCGTTGTGGAAACACTCAGAAGCCCACCATTTTCTGGACTGAACTTAGTAGGTGGCAATTTTCCATCAATGGTGATTTGGCGCACATTTTACGAACAGGTAAAATGAAAACGAAGACGCAAATTCGTTGTGCAAATCACAACAGAGTCATTAATGATGGATGATCAAAATTTATGTGAGAGTAATTGATCAGGCTTCTCCCGTTCGTCCGAACACGCTGGTAGCGTGAATCTTCAGACGTTAAAAAATATACAGTTCGAAATTAATGTTCTTTTTTTGGCATTCTAATCATCGTATTTTGTTCTGCTACTAGCTGTCCGTCAGCTGTCAGTCTAAATATAGCCTAAATTTAAAAAAATAGCCTATGTCATTCCCTGATATTGTAGCTTTAAATTGGTGAAATTATTTTTAAAATCGGTCCAGTAGTTTTGGAGCCTATTCAACACAAACAAACAAATCCTTACTCTTTATATTATTACTATAGAAAAACAAAATTCATTCACATTTTTTAGCCTTTCAAAGTTGTACATACGATACTACGTAATTTTTGCACTGGAGTAGGTCCTCGACACCAGTCGACCTGTAAGCCAGCCTTCGTTCTACTAACCAACAGAAAATTAATTTCCTTTTACAGCAACGTGCCACTCAGCATTTCAATAGCTGTTCCTCTCATCACAGCTCTCTACGTGTTCATGAACGTAGCCTACATGACTGTTCTGAGCTACGCCGAGATGACGTCAGTGCCGGCCGTGGCGGTGGCTTTCGGGCAACGAGTCCTGGGCCCGGCCAGCTTCCTCATACCGACGGGTGTTGCTATCGCAACGTTTGGATGCGCTATGAGTGTGCAGTTTGGTGTTACCAGGTAAGATAATAAAGTGAACAAGATATGGGCTTGTGGTGCTACTTTTGGCTGCAGGCACTCATGTGACTATTTGTAATTACATAATATGACTTACGGAATCCGCCTGGTCGGGTAACTGTCTTGGTAACTCGATTAAGAGCAGTCGTCTCGTCTGGTATGCGGAAAGTCGATATACTTAAGACCAAGTTAATATTTTATATCTTTAGGTGGGAAATATTTGTAAAATGCAATGCTAAATAATAATAACCCAATTTAATATTTCTTATACTTTTAATGCCTTCCCTCTCTAGTGAGAAAGTCGCTATGATACGATTCAGAACAAAAGCGACCCGGAACAAAAGAAGCGACATTTTCACCAAGTATTTTATTCACGCCACTCAAAAACGAAAATTTGAAATGTACTAACGCTATGATGTGTAAACGATATCTTAAAAAATATCAGAACTACCTCAATCTAAAGCTACAGTTACACATGCTTAAAACAGCATGCTCATTTTTCACTGAAATGAGCATGCTATTTCAGAGCATGTGTAACTATAGCTTCACTATTTACTGAAATGAGCATGCTTATTATTAGCAAGCAATGCGTTGACATACATATATGCTACTAAGTAGTTATTGCTCAATAGCAGCATGCTAGTAACGAGCATGTCTAACTGTGGCTTGAGTTGAACATGCTCGTTATAAGCATGCTATTTTAGAGCATGTGTAACTGTAGCTTTACACCAAATCAAACAAATAAAATACAAAAAAATAAGAAGAGAGCAAACATTGATATCATGGTGCAAACATTAAAATAAAGCGCCAATTATGAAAAACAAATAATCCAAGGAGAATACTTATAACCTTGCTTATTGCATCACTTTCTTAATACCACCGCGCAGCGTACGTCCTTAAACTATTTACTTACTCTAATCCATAAATAAAACTCACGAAAATATCTGCAACCATTTTCATGGCTAATCTTATCATCATAGGTGTTTAAACAAGATTTTAAAGTAAATCGTAATTGTAATGACTCTACCTCACGCCCACGATCTTTATGTCAGTCACTTAGTTTCACTTTTGATACGCGTTTCCACCTATTAATACCTAATCCTATTTAGTCTATGAAATCGCTTTCTGTTATCATACAATTACCCTCTTATCTCGAGTTGATTGAAGTAGTAGAAAGTATACGTGATAAATGCGTGTCGGAATGTAATATCGTTAAGCCACGGCTTAAGTACATGTGGACGTGACCGGCGTGAACACCTTTGACATAGGCGTTTACGTCCATAACCTGAGAGATAGTGTTGTGCCTATGCCTGTTAATTAATAGCTAATAAGCCATTTTAGTTATCATCTAACTAGTGTAGTTAGTCACGTAATGAAACTTTAGGTAATACCTACAGACGTCCAGAAGATTTTTTAAATAAATAAAATGGGCCAGACAGACAAGGCCAAACACCACTTGTCATGATCTCGAAGTAAGGATAAATATCCTTGTGTTACGAGGTACCAGACAAGGATTTAAGCCAGGGGCGTCTCCCATCACACCCAGACCAGAGCCAATTTAGAAAATATAGTTTCTTGAATTGACCCAACCGGGAATCGAAGCCGAGCCACTACGGAAATCGAGACGAGAAACCGTGCTACAGCGCACTACGCCAATCGTGTCGTCAAAAATTATAAATCTCGTGGTGTAGGCTTAAATTCTGTTAAACATGCCTAGACTGTTTAAAAAATACATAATATATTAGCACCTAGACGTAGAACCTATACAATTGTTCGTTATGTGCATGTTTGGGCCTATATTCTTTTTTATAACTTACACTTATAAAAATGATTAGATTACGTTAACTAAGAAGCAAACTTGTTGTCATGTCAAGTGATACAGTAAAAAATATCTTCATCCGTTAATCATAAAACTGACACGCTGCATAAACAGCATTCCATTATTCTTGTTGCCTAGTATAGGTTGTTAACTCTAATGCGTAAGTTACAGTAGTTTGAAATGTTCATTTTGTAATGCAGCCAACCCTTCAAAGAGTTCTGCATGAAGTCATACATGCGATATACGAGGGGAGGTCAAAAAGTTCGCGGAACGGGGGGTATGGTGGGGGACAGGTCCTATTTTTCTAGCTTAACTATTTTGGACATTCATTAAGGGTTAACATACGAAGTTTCATTAATAATTGCCGACATGGATAGGGCGTCGCCGAAAAACAACGCGCAGGGAGATCGCCCTACTCCTGTGTCAAGTGGGTTAGGGCTACCGGGCCATGGGCGGGCCCGGTTAAACGCATCAGTCCAAAGAAAGGTCCGCTTCGCATCGTGGAACATTGGCACGCTGACGGGACGCGCTCGCGAGCTGGCCGATGTGCTTGCCAGGCGGAGGATGGCCGTGGCGTTTTTGCAGAAGTCTCGCTGGAGGGCTGTTGACCTGTTGGTCCCGGAACATCGGGGACGGCTACAAGCTGATCTACGCGGGTCCTGTTGCGGCCAATGGAGTGGGGGTGGGGCTGTCCGAGGAATTCCAGAATAGTGTAATTGGAAGTAAATCGCGTAAGCGACCGCCTTACGGTCGTGAGATTGCTTTTCAAAGGGGTCACGACTAATTTGATAAGTGCCTACGCACCACAGGTCGGTTCTAGTGATGCAGCGAGAAATTGTCCCATGATGTCGTTGTGGTATGCGATCTGAACGGTCATGTGAGTAAGCAGTGAGAGGAATACGGGCGTGTTCACGGTGGTTTTGGTTTAGGCAGTCGTAACGCTGAAGGCGAAGAGTTTCTCCGGACGTGTGTGACTGCCGACTTGGCCGTCGTGAACACATTCTTCAAAAAGAGTCCCGAGCATCTGATCACCTACAAGAATAGTTGGAGTGCTACCCAGATCAACCTGGCAATGTGGCTACCTGTAAGGTCAAACCCGAAGAAAGTCTTACTGCCCAACACCGTCTACTTGTGATGAACCTGCGAGTGAAGCCTCGAGGTAAATACCGGGAGCGCTGCCCGCGCCGAACCAGGTGGTGGCTGCTTGAAGGAACCAGATCCCATGACTTTGCTGCCACTGTCGGTGACCTGTGCATCGCAACGGATAGTGAGTCCGGGCAACAGCTCTGTGATAGGGGTCTTGTAGCTATGACCAAGGCGGCGAGGGTGGTGACGTGTGTTTCGGGGTGGACATAGGCTTGACAAGGAGACCTGGTGGTGGAACGAAGTAGTCCAGAGTGGGATTACGGTAAACAAAGCCCTCTTCAAAGCGTCGCAAGCGTCCAAATCACCTGAAGATCGCGCCGCGTAAAGGGATGCCAAACGTGCCCCGAAACGAGCTGTAGCTAGAGCCAGACGTGACAACTTACGTCGCTTGTACGAAAAGTTGGAGTCGTCTGAGTAGCGGAAGCTCGTTTGGCACGTTCGAGAGTCAAAGCGGCACAGAATATTTCCATGTGCCGCTGTGTGAATGACACTCTTGGTAACCTGCTTTGCGAGGACTGCGCGGTGGAGGAGAGATGGCGCTCTTATATTCACGAGCTGCTCAACAAGCAGCACAAAAAGGTGCAGCCACCTGAACTCTCTCCTACTCAAGAACTAGTGCCCCCGATAACGCCTGATGAAGTCCAGTCGGCTCTTCGCCGTATGAAGTACTGGAGCTGTAGCTGAAGCTTTGGGACCCGAGTTCCTATCGAAGCGTGGAAATCGATGGGCTCTCGTGGTGTGGGCATACTTACCCACCTTCTTAACCGCATTCTCCTCACCGGAAAGATATCTGACCATGCCATGTCATCCCCATACATTTGAACGATTTCTTTTGTAGGAATCGTCGTGGCGTGTTGCTCTTAGCTATGGAGCTAGCTTTATTGTATGTCGAATAAAGAAAACTTCCCTTTAAATTGGTACAATAAATTTAATTTATTAATATTTATTAATAATTTTAATAATATAAGACGGACATTATTAATCGCAAATTTCACTAGGTATACAGGGTGGTCCAAACATACAAATCAATGATTTTTTTTAGCTTCCTCACACTTAGGGGTATCCGAAAATACCCCATTTATGTTACCCGATGTTATGTAGTTTTCGAGTTATGAATTATTTTACGAATTTTTGGATTTTTCTGGGTTTCACTTTTTCGGTCACTTTAGCGCGATCTGTTGAGATAAATGCCTGATTTTTTTTCAATATCAAATGAATAATAGCGCTAGATGATTTTGAAGAATTCACACATTCATAACGCTTAACATAACTCTAACCAAAAATTTTGAAATTGAAAAAGATAGAAATGCTGTTTTCTCCCTGAACTGTTTTAAAAAAAAAGTTACCCAAGATTTTTCATCCTAATCTTTTTAAAAAACTTAACTATACTTTCAACTATTTACTATGTAAATTTCAATGAGTAACTTCAACGGCATCATACATAAATTTTCATTCCAAGTGTCACAGGTGTAAAATTCAAATATGTAATACATCAGTGTATCAACTAAAACTTGATAACAAGTTGACTTAATGGATGGATTTATAAAAAACGTCACAAAAAGTGTTCAAAATGGTGACTTTTTAGTTTCACATAGATTTACCGTCGTTTAACAAAATATATTTTATCCCAACAATTGTCTTATGTCTAAATAAACGCATTTATAGCCTCAATTTTTTTGTTTGTTTTGACGATGTATTATCTGTATTGAGCAATAAAATGGTCATTTTGAAAGCGTTTTATTTCTTTTTTTCATTAAGATGTTTTTAGTATGTACTTATAATCAAGTTTTAGTTGATACACTGATTACTTAAATTTTACAGTCTTGACATTTTGTATGAAAATTTAAGTATGATGCCGTTGAAGTTACTCATTGAAATTTACATGGTGATTAAGTTAAAAGTGTAGTGAAGTTTTGAAAAAGATTTGGATAAGAAATTTCATGTAACTTTTTTTTTAAATGGCCTTCAAAGATCAGGAAAAAAACAGCATTTCTAACTTTTTCAATTTCATAATTTTTTAGAGTTGCGATAAGCGTTATGGATGTCAATTTTTCAGAATCATTTAGCGTTATTATACATCTAACAATTAAAAAAAATCAGGCATTTACCTCAAAATATCGCGCTACAGTGACCGAAAAAGTGGCTCAACGCAGAAATTTAAAAAAAACAAGGTCCACGGGAGACTCGATGGGGGTCTATGTTGGCGTCACATTTTTTGTCGAGTTTTGTAAATATGGTAGAAATGTAGCTGCAGTGGGTCCACCGGGACCAGCAAAATTTTTAAAGTGGTCTATTCGAGAAAAGTTTGGGAACCTCTGCTCTAGACTGTACAGGATCTCTCATCCAGTGTTCAGCACTCAGTAAAATATGCTTTGATATAACTCCGGGAACATTGCCTCCATGAAGTCAATCCTTTCCAATTTCTTACGATGAATCTTCCATTCATATAAATTATTTCTTGGGTAAAATAATCCTCAGACAAAATGAAATCTTCATCATCATCATCATCATCATCATCAACGCCTTTAGAAGTCCACTGCTGGACATAGGCCTCTGAAATAGGCTGAAATCTTAGATGTAAATAATTAATGAACATCAAACTCAATGAATGAATCCCACTCGATGCATGAAAGGAGCCTCCCCGCGGTGCAAGGTAACGCAGGGTAGACCCTGCATTACCTTGCGCCGCGGGGAGGCTAGCCAAATCTAGGCTGGCCAATATCTTAAACACAATGGCAACGTTGATAACTGGAGTCTCGTCCAGACCAGAACCCAGAAAAAAGGAACCAAAACGGCTCTTTTTACAGCCAAACTCGACAAGCATTCAGCAAAATAGATCAGCCCCCCGAATTATGCGCTGCTTAAACCAGGAAAATGCCCAAAAGATCCCAAGAATTACCGTCCCATCTCACTTTTATGCCATACTTTCAAACTGTTTGAAAGGTTGCCTCTAAACCGGCTGTCCCCGTCCTGGAGCCTCATCTCATCCCAGAACAGGCAGGCTTTAGGCCTGGTAAGTCCTGCCCAAATCAGACACTGAAGCTAACCCAGTTCATCGAGGATACTGTTAACACTAGAGGGCTACTTGCTAGAGTTAGTGACTTAACACAAGATGTGGGGTTTGTAAACGTCCTCAGGGAAATGCTGAGCAACCGCCGCTTTCAAGTTGTTCTCAATGGCAGCAAGTCCCGATGGCGAGTTCAGAAAAATGGCCTCCCCCAAGGAATTGTTCTGGCTCCAATACTATTCAACGTATTTACTAAGGATCAGCCTATACTCAGAAATACTTCCTTTATGCCGACGACCTTGCTCTAGCTGCTTCTGCTCGGTCATTTGAAGCCATCGAAAGGACGCTATAAGAAGCTTTGATGGCACTCGACGCATATTATGATGCCAACGCGCCAAGCCAAATCAGACCTTAGGCTTGAATATATTATCTTACGGACATTTAACTTGGAACCCATTTAGATCTCACTTCTTTTATCGTTCAAGTCAACAATCCAGGCATATATCATAATATTGAACTTGGCTCTCATTTCATATATGTTTTTGTTGGGATACTGCTTACTAAGTTCACCCTATACAACACGAAATGTGATTCCGATTAAGGTAATTACAGTTTCAACAAAAGACCGCATTAGTGCGGTTAAGGCTCAGCGTTTAGCTTTTAAAAAGTTATAATTATAATTGCACGACAACAACAACAGAGGAAATAGCTATCATCATCAGCAAAACAGTACGCACCACAAACAAAATATTACCTACAAAAATGTAAACAAAAGTGTAAACATTCCAGGCCTTTTAACAAAATAGATGTGTGCAAGTTCCCCTTGACCTTGAGCATGCTAACTAATCAACGATCATAACTACTTAAAGGCAATTTACCAAATAACAAATATTGAACTGCATCTACGACTTAACAAAACAACATACTGATGACGATAAACTAGCATAGCCAAAACAAAAACAAATGGAATTTGGACGACTGTTGACCTAACTTTTAGGATAACACTATTTACTGAAGATTATCCATCCAGCTTCATAATAGTGAAGTTCTTATTTCCTTGTCCTTAGTTGGAATTTTCTTTGGTCTTGCTTGCATTATTTCTCCAGTTTCCGTACGGTATCTAGGTGTTTTTGCTCGTCGTAATATAACTACTAATAAAAGCATGATTCATTGTTATAAGGTGCAATATTACTCAGTTGTAAAAAAATCAAAGTGTAAATCTCAATACGAAAGTAAGTCATCTGGTTCCTTCGAAACTAGTTACTACAATTTGTTTCTTAATTGCTATAAATATACAACCTAAAAGTCTATTATTGTTTACAATATATACTAAATCGTTCCATTTACCACTAAAACATTGAATTATCCTAAAAGAATACCGAAAATCAATCAATGCTCATTCATACCAATTACTGTAATAACAAGGCTTGTTGACAACCTATAAGTGTTTACAAAATGACAGATAGACATGAAACGTTCCTATAAATATTATTATTTATGAAAATGATTCATCACTATCATCACAATAAATTTCAACAAAGAAATGTTTTTTTAATTAGTTACTTTTTTCAATAAAACCTAAATTTACAAGTCTCATTTTTATATATTATTTAAGTTTAATTTTGAAATACAGCATAAATTGCCCTTGTTTAAATAATTATATTTAAAGAAAGGAAGAAAATTATAAGCGTATCAACCCAAAAGCAAAATGGTGTTTACACAAGATAGCTAAATGGAAGTGCAAAACAATTATCAAAGAAAAATTAAAAAAAGTTATATTAAGCGCATGCAACACAAAAGCAAAAAAATACCTTGCACTTCACAATTACTTGTATGAAACAAACAATTATCCCTACTCCATTTTTTTTTAAAACATTACCCTAAAAACATTTATGGATCACTCATTAGAGAAAGGTAACACAATTAAAAGCAAATATACAGTAGGGAAAAGTCAATCAAGGTCAAGCGCAGTACAGACAATAATAAAATAAAATTCATTTAATTGAAGGTGTACGAGTGGACAGTCAGCATCAAATAGATGCTTATTTTATTGCCTGTTCACTCCTAAACCTTTGAAGAAGCAATAACATCACCATGAGAAGGGCGCCACTGCAGCGAAATAGTTTTACCTCGGCTACTGAAGTTTAAAAAAATCCATAAAACAGAATTTACAAAAAAAAACAACTTACTTACTTTACTTACTTTACATTAATTTGCTCTAAAAAGTAAAAAATAATTGCGTATTCTTCTTAAACTTATCGATACTATAATGTAGGGACAATTATTGTTATTGTTGGAGTCGGTGTCAGTCACAGTAGGTTAGTAACATACTTAAACGTGAGATGAAAAAATAAGTATATTGCTAGGTATATTGTAGTGTTTCCTTGGCTGACACCGACTCCAAAAATAACAATAATTGTATGCTTGTTATGCGTTTTAAGGTATGCTTAATAAAATTATGGCAAACAATAATATGGATTTTGATGACTATGGTTTTTATTATTATGCCTTTTATCAATTATGCGTTATTATGTGTATGCGTAATGAATTTTTTTTTTAAAGAAATCAATTATAATACATATTTAGTAACTATTTACTTGAACAAACAAAAAGTAATTAAAAATTTATTCTAAAAATAAAATATTCTTAAACAATTATTTAAATTGCTTTAATTTAAATCTTTTTCATATAGATATTGATACAACCAAACTTTAAGCGTTTGTCAAAAATCCCTCTAGATGGCGTTTAAGTAACAAAAGACAAATCAATTCAAAATACAAGTTATCGATTAGGATCGGATAGATAGCGCTTACAGTATTGTAAATTGTAAGTTGCGATTTATATCAAAACCGAAAAAATCATAAATACTTGAAAAATGCAAAGTTGTAACCAATGGAGCCTAAGCATTATCACGCCGGTCTTCAAAGGCAAGCGCTCGGTGCAGGAGTGCAGCCATTATCATGAAATTAGAGACTGCGTCGTGGCCTAGGGGTTAAGCACCCCAACTAGGATCGTGGATCCTGTGGTCCCGAGTCCAAATCTGGCCAGTACTAAAATCTTTGTGTTCATTGCTGAATTTCGGACTGAGTCTCCGGTGATAAAAACATCGATAAAAAACCAATCAACCCGGATAACGGCGGAAGGCTCACCACTAGTCACCACTCACCAATTACCACGTTGGGTTCTAATATCATTCGTGAAAAGTGAGCTGAGGGTTCCGTACACCATGACGGCAACAATCAGTCAATCATCTGGCTACCCGGTTTGGGATGTAGTCGTTCGTGATGGTACGTATGTTAAATTAGGTGTTCTAGCCCAGATTGTATACCTATTTATCTGTGACCGAGATGCCAACGTAAATAAATGTTTAAAAGGTTCCATTTTTCGTTCTAGGGTTTGCTACACAGCCGCGCGCGGCGGACATATGCTAGAGGTGTTCTCTTATGTGAACATGAAGAGAATGACGCCGGCTCCTGCTGTAGCTTTCCAGGTACCTAAGTTGTAGTTTCGTTATTTATTAAGTCTTTGACTGCCGAGAATTCTGACCCAATACACATTTTATTGTTAGTAGGTCACGCGGCATTTATAGTGTTAAGTTACATCTTAATTGAGATGTCTTATTTGATCCCTATTTAAAATGGATTAAGTTAAGAATGACACGGGTGGACTTAGATGATATTAAAGTTTTTGAAAAAAAAAAAAAGAGAAAGCATATTTTTCTTTTTTTCAGTGTCTCCTAACCTCAATCTTCATCGTGGTCGGCAACATCAAAACGCTAATAGACTTTGCTAGCTGGTTCCTCTGGTTCTTCTACGGGTTGGCCATGGTGGCGCTGCTAGTCCTCCGCCGGACGCAGGCCTCGAAGCCGCGGCCCTACCGCGTGCCGACGGCGGTCGCGTACATCGTGCTGGCGGTCGCGGTCTTCCTGTCGGTTCTGCCGATAGTCCACGACCCGTCTGTGAAGTATCTGGTCGCCATCGGGTTTATTGTGCTGGGGGCGGCGGTTTATACGCTGGTCGTGTACCGCAGGAAGACGCCTGAGGCTTTACTGAGTAAGTTCATTATATTATCTTACATAAATAAAAGTTAATGTTCCGTTCATTTAGAGCATTAAGTATTTTGACTAACGAGAGGGCAACACTAACTTCAGAGCACTCTGCTAAGGGCAAGCACCCAGAGCCGAAAAAAACTCTATTAAAAAAAAGCACTCTGCTAGAGTGAGGCAGATTTAGACACTAGCTAAATAGATACAAATGGGCTTACTTGGGCTATACCGGGTGATTATTAATACCGTTAGGAAAATGTTATGACATTATGTGTGTGATGTGGAATATATCTGAGTCAACGTTAGATTTTTATAACTTCATTTTATTTTAGGGCTTTCATACTAGATTACATTTACATACTTAAACTTTTTTTAAAAAAAACCTTAATTCAGATTTTTTTAATTTATTTTTCTGCAGGAAAATTTACGTTCGTGACCCAAGTGCTGTTCGACAGTGTGCCGCCGAGCAAGACTCAAGACTGAAGTTATTTGTTTTAAGCGATTTTTGTAAATATAGTACAATAGGAAAACCTACCGACATTACTAAACAATATATTAGATAATATTACATTCTCTTCCGTGTTTTAATTTTCAAATGATGAAACCTTTTCCCAGTGGCCAACATTCTTCTGGCAGAGTCGAGTGAAATAAATAAATATTATGAATAGCGCAAAGTTTATAAAGATGAAAGATTGATTGTTTGTTTGTTTCTAATGAATAGCAGAAGCGTCTTTAACCTATTTAGGGCCCTGTGCACATAAGGATGATGGGGCCCTTCTACATAATATTCTTAGCCTAACTAGTTTTCATGTTCTACAATTTTAAAAAAAAACTCGTTTCAGGGGACCGTGGGGCCCTGGGCACGTGCCCAAAATGCTAAAAAGGAAAGACAGGCCTGTGAATAGGCTCCAAAACCACTGGACTGACTTAAAAATTATTTCACCAATATAAAAGCTCCATCATCAGCGAGTGACGTAGCCTATTTTTTTTTGGTTATATTTTGACGAGAGGAACAGCCTACGCGGGCGAAGCCTAGTTCACTATATAAAGGTCCAGCCTAGCACATATAAATCAACTCTGAAAGAGATTGATGTGTGTAGTATAGTGTATTTAACTCCCTACTACGAGACACTGACGCACATTATCAACCTTCTAACATCCCCTTTGCTTCCTGCGGACCTGATGCCAGCCAGGTTGGCAAGCCGTAAGCGCGGCGTCGCCTAGCCGAGTTGACGCACTGGATCTACTCGATCCGCTTCTTGGTAACATACGATACGGTAAAGATCCCTTTCCGAGTAATGTACGTAAACGTACTGACGAAGCTCCCCTAAAGTCTAACCAAAATGTATCTTTAGGCGAAACCTGTGTTGCGAAACTTGCGAATTCCAATAAGATTTATTTACGTTTAACGAGGATTACATAGTTCAGAACCGTTTCACAAGGTGATAGTAACAGCATAGTTAAAACGAGCAGTCTTCTTTCGCGCTGTGTATATTGACAGTAAGTACTTAAACGATTCCCTTTTTAATAAAAAGTTTTTATCATTCTGTTTATAATCAAGATTATGCGATTGTATGTTCAGCAGTGGAGTCAGGATTATAACGATATCTAAGTACCTAAGTATATTAATCGGAGCAAAAAATAATCAGTAGAATAGAATCCCACAAAAGTCTGGCGCTGAAAAAACTATCGAAAAAAAAACCAACTTCAAAAAAACTATTCCAAAACAATGCACTAAAAAGTAAAGAAATAATTGCGTATTCTTCTAAAACTTAGAGCTACGATAATATAATGTAGGTACAATTATTGTTATTGTTGGAGTCGGTGTCAGCCAAGGAAACACTACAATATACCTATTTCTTACATATCACGTTTACGTATGTATGTAGGTAGTTACAAACCTACATTGGCTGACACCGACTCCAACAATAACAATAATTGTACCTACATTATATTATCGTATAAGTTTTAGGAGAATACGCAATTATTTCTTTACTTTTTAGTGCTTTGTTTTGGAATAGTTTTTTTTGAAGTTGGTTTTTTTTTTTAAAATGTTTGTTATTTTCTTGATTTTCAGTGAATAGTTCTTATTTATTTTATACATCGAAAAAGTATCGTCCAGTTGCTACTAAGAATTGAAGAGTTCCGTTACATACTTTGTCATGGATCCCTATAATCAGAACCTAACCAAACACTCATCAAACTACCCTTGAAGTATATCCTTTCCAATAAAAAAAGAAGCCTCGAAATCGGTTGGCGTGATAATGAGTTATACGTCCATTTGTCGCGCATCTGGTTTATCTAGATTTAAGACTCATATGAGTCTTAAATCCCATGGATATCCCATGGATGCCACTGTCAGAACTGGAGCAAATTAAAATGGGACCACACGGGCACCATCAGCTTTCAAATAAATAAAGAATTATCAAAATCGGTTGGCGTAATATTGAGTTATTCGTCCATTTGTCGCGCATATTGTCTATCTAGATTTGACTTATATGGTTTTCTCCTGGATGCCACTGTCAGAACTAGACCAAATTAAAATGGGACCATTCGGGAAGCACCAGCTTCCAAATAAAAAAAGAATGATCAAAATCGGTTGACCCAGTCGAAAGTTATGAGGTAACAAACATAAAAAAAACATACAGTCGAATTGAGAACCTCCTCCTTTTTTTGAAGTCGGTTGAAAAGCAAGCCTTGCTTTGTAAGTTGTAGGACTAAGAATAACTCGCCGGGCAGCACACGGACGAGAAGATAGCATCTTCCAATGCTTTAGTTAGAGCATTGACAAACATTGGATGCTTATATATGCATCCCTCTCAATGTCATCTGTTTGTTACTCACCGTTCATCTACACACATCAACATGGTCTAGGGATATTTCAATTAAACCTAAATAACTAAAATTCTATTAACTTTTTGTTAAGACACCTACACATTAAAATAAACCTTTTTTAATAGCCTATCTAATCTGATAAATAAACTTTCAGATAAAGTTAAATTTAAAAAAACTTAGAAGAGGACAAACTCAGACAAAATTTCAATATTAACTTTATTTTTGAAACATCAAACTAAACTAAACAACTATTTTTTCATAAAAATTGTTGAAAACCTAAAATTAATAATCCGTGGATCCACCTAAGACTCTCCTGACACATCTGCAGTGGTTCTGCATACTCAAAACAAGGGTGACAATATCCTGTTGTGGAATACTGTCCCAAGTCCTGCTAAGATGCAAGAAAAGCTGGTTTTCATGCACAATATCTTCAGCGAAATTCCTAAGAGCTCTTCTCTGAAGCATATCCCAGGCATGCTCAATAGGATTTAAGTCAGGGGATTGTGCAGGTTGAGAATGGTTCGTTTTCATACCCATTGTAATCTTCTTCCTCGATTGCCTCTCCTTAGCGCTGGTACGCAAAGTGGCCTACGAGCACGTAGGTTGACTTCATGCAGTCGCCTTCTCAAAGTTTGACCGCTTACCAGCAAACCATACTCTCTCTGTAGCCTTTCAACCAATTGCATCGCAGTTACATTTGGTTGACTTCGTGCAGCATTTACTATGAATCGGTCCTTTACATGTGTTCTAATGCGTTGAGGTCCTCGGTGCCGTTTCACCACTTCCCCCGTGACACGATAACATGACCAAAGCCTGGCTATAACGCTCTGACTGGTCCTCATGGCTTCAGAAACCGCAATTTGGGTAGCGCCAGCTTGAATCATGCCCACTGCTCTTAACATTTCGTTCTTGGTCAAGTGTCTACGAGGCATGATTAAATGAACACCGGAGATGCGTTTGACAAAGATTTATAGAAATTTATGGAGTTTTAATCAAGTTAGAAGTTCGTGAAGATTTACTTCTTTTTAAACCTGTTAAATACAAATTTGAATTTAAAAAAGGAACATATCGTACCTATTAGAGTTTTTTTAATCTGTCATTAATAGTTTTTTAAGTTTTCTATATCCGTAGTCCATGTTGTTGTGTGTACCTTTTAATCAAAAGGCGATCTTCTGTTCAGTTTCTTATCCATTATTTTTAACGGCTAAAAGTGTCTTGTCCAATGCTCTTCAAGATGGCAGGCAAATTAAAAGAACAATCAGTCAATGGCCAATGCGGTGCCACTATTACTTATTCTGTGGCGGTGCGAAAGTTGAAAAAGGCTGTCTCATGATTTTAAACACATTATGTCAAATTATCGATTGAGATGTCATGAAATAAATAAACATATAATTCAGGTCAGAGTTCTGCATGAAAGTTCACTTATTTACTCACTTTAACTTCCTATGTTAAAAGTATCATTATCAGCATTTTAACCTGAATGAATATGTTTGTTTCTATAAATTAAATACCCTGAAAAAGAACATAAATAATAAATCACATACACAAACACATAAACAAAACGCTGACGCAGGTGGAGGAGTAGCAGTAAAATTAACTTTATTATCATGAATTGATTTTCAACAGAGCAAACCAAGTCAGTTCGACCATAGAGAAAATAATCACTACGACTTCGACTGCAATACTTGCCAACTTTGAAATCGTGAACGAGTTCGTTTACCTTGGATCGATGACTTGCGACGAAGGAGGTACCGAAAAAGAAATAAAGAGGCGTTCCCAGATGGCTAAGGCCGCAATGAGCGAACTGCAAAAAATCTGGCAGGCTAGAAATATCTCCAATAGCATGAAAATGCGATTAGTGCGTACCTACCTTACTCTTCTCCTTTTTTCTTTACGGCTGAAATTCCTGGATACTTCATGCATCTGAACGAAAGAAGAGAGACGCTTTCGAAATGTGGTTTTGGCGACGCATGTTACGGATCCCATGGACTGCAAAGAGGACCAATAAGTAGATTCTCGACCAGCTTAGTATACAAACACATCCACTTTGTGCTCTCAGAGAATGCTTAAATATTTTGGTCACGTGGCTAGAAGAGGTCCCGAAAATCTGGAGAAGCATGTAATGCTAGGTAGAGTGGAAGGGAAAAGTTCCCGTTGGTAGAGCACCCCATCGCTGGTCTGGTCTGACCAAATAAAATCGGTGCTAAAAATGTCCGTCACTGCTCTCCGAAAAGTTGAAGACCGAGACGAGTGGAAAAGACCGCCACCGAAGCATACCAAAGAAGTAGTTAGACACGATTCATATGCTGAAGAAAACGTTTTGAATTGAATCATAGATGAAAATTATAATTGACAAAGGCAAAAAAATAAGGTCAAAAAAAAATTAACAAACAAACAATCTCCAAAACAATTTTTCAATATTGAAGTTGTACGGTACGGTTAATACTGCATTATAGTCAAAAGACTCGCCCCATTATTATTTAAATAAAATTTTGTCTTAGATTTTGGTCTGCTGCAAGTCGATAGTCGATAGATTGTACAAATCTGTTGACTACGAATGAACATCCCTAATCTATTTCAAACAAGAAGGCCGCTTGCTGGGTTGTTTTGTGAATTTAGTAAACGAAAAATTAATGATTTTTGGGTCTAGTTGCGGTTGAACATTATTTAAAGCATCATGGCTTATCATTACGTAGTAACTGCCCAGAAACCAACGGCTGTAATAGCATGTGTCACAGGTAAAAGCTGAAAATCTGTGATATCTTTATGCATTGAGGTTAACTGCAATACCTCAGCGCTCATAGCTCAGCGGGTTATTTGCGCTTTGTATTGGCGTTTTTGAAAGATATTTAGCAGTGATAAAGTATTGTTTGAGGTTTAATTTCCACTATAAAATCCTTGCAAGTGAAGTTGTTGATGTTGAGTGGACCGGGAATTGAACAATGTGTAGTTCGAGGTCTCATTGTTTCGGTCGGACTTTGTTGTAGTTTAAAACAGAAACGCGTGCTAAAGCTGCCAGTGTTTAAGTAACTTTTGTTTAACATCTAAAGGTTAATATACCTACTTGATAAGAAAAAACCTATAACAATCCAGGCTACTATGTTGAATTTGTCATCATCTAGGAAACTTCACCTCTCCTACGGACTTGAACTTGCTGGTGGCGAAGGTAACACGCCTGGAGATGTACCTGGTGACTCCGGAGGGACTTCGCCCCATGAAGGAGGTGGGGCTCTATGGAAGGGTTGCTAAAATGAAGATGTTCAGACCTCCGGTAAGTGCAAGATGTACCAGTGTAACTTTGCGTTGGTTATAATTTTACTAAAAAGCCCTTTTTATGAATAAACTGATCTTTTTCAAGTGCATTTTAGGTACTATGATCAATTTAATCCTAATCATTTAAATATTCATAAACATAGGCACACAATATATATTCATAATTATTACAAGATTTTAAGCTCTATGCTTCACCTACGTAGGTACATGAATATAATGGCAATTTTAATTTAGTATCCTACTAAACAGCCACTTTTATTTTTCTAGTCTTTCTAGCTTAATTTGTACACTAAATAAACAACTTAGCATTCAGTGACAAATTTTAATGACCTTACTACATTTTTTTCATATTTTTCTTATATCAAACATTTTACTTAAACGGGGTCCAATGTTGAATCTGTTTTTCAACAAACCTAATATAACACAACATAATCTGTAACATGGCTCAATATCAAATTAAATTATTATTTCAGGACGAAAAAAAAGATTTAGTATTTATTCTTACTGCCCGTTATAATGCAATGATACTTGAATGGAAAATGGGGCCGAATGAGCAGTTGGAGGTGATTACAAGGGCGCATGGAGATGTGTCAAGTAGGGTGGGTAAGCCATCAGAGAATGGAATGCTGGCTGTTATAGACCCTCAAGCGAGAGTAATTGGACTGCGACTTTATGATGGACTGTTTAAAATTATTCCATTGGACAAGGATTCTACAGAATTGAAAGCAGTATCTTTGAGGTATGCATTTTTGGACATTTCAGGCATTTTGTAATTGTTTTTTTGTAGTTTTCTATTGAATGATATTAGAAAATAGCTTTTTTACATAATAGTTTGTTTGATTTTTGTTACAGATTAGAAGAACTGAATGTGTATGATGTGGAATTTATGCATGGCTGTGCCAATCCTACACTCATTTTAATACACCAGGATCTCAATGGAAGGCATATAAAAGTGAATATTACAAGGCATATAAAATAAATATTATCTTGGTCTATGTGGACAGGTCCTAACTCCTAATATTCCAACGTTCAGTCCTATGCAATATTTCACCTTGTGTTACCTCGTGTAATATTTGATTATGAACTTGTGAGACTTAGTGCATGGTTTAGAAAAACCTGTCCCAATTCTAATTTGTTATATTTTAACTCTATATAATTTTTCAGACACATGAACTGAATTTAAGGGATAAGGAGTTTTGTAAAATACCCTGGAAACAAGACAATGTGGAAACAGAAGCATCGATACTCATCCCTGTACCAAGTCCTCTAGGTAAGTTCATAACAAGGCTGATTTGGATTCCTATATTTATATAGGTACCTATTTAGGTATTAATTTCACTTTAGTTATTTATTACTTAGTAGCAATTCTAAAATTACTACTGGAATTGTTTTACCATTGATATCAGTTTGCTTGAGACAGTTTTTGTTTACAATTTTTAGAATGTAACCATGTGGTAAAGTGGACTAATACATTGTGTTTTTTGGCGGTCTGTCTTGTTATTTTACTGGCTTGAGTGTTACAGAGTATCTATTTATTAAATATAGATTTTATTGTTTCTATAGGTGGGGCCATTGTAATCGGACAAGAATCAATAGTGTATCATGATGGCCAAAATTATGTTGCTGTAGCACCACCACAGATAAAGGTATGCGACTCAATTAGGTAAGTCTGTCAAATTTAATTTTACTAAAATTTGCTAACTTGTGTGATGTCAAATCCCAGGTTTGATTCCAGTTGGGTCAATTTAGTAAACAAACTTTACTTAATGAACTCAAACCTGGGTCAGCTGGGAGATGCCCCTGGCCTAAATCCTTGTCAGGTATTGAGTAACACAAGGATATTTATCCTTAATTCAGGACCAATTTGTGTTGTCTTGCGCATATTTATATTTATTTTATTTTCTTTATTCAGCTGACTCCAATAAATTGCTACTGTCGCGTCGACACTCCTGGCCACCGTTACCTGTTGGGAGACATTGCTGGTCGATTATTCATGTTACTTTTGGAACTTCAAGAGAAGATGGATGGAACACAAACTGTAAAAGACTTGAAGGTGGAATTGCTAGGTAAGATTAGTACTACTTCATGGTTTATTTCTTGATCATAAGTATCATCATTAGCAGCCACAAAACATTCACTGGTAAACATAAGCACAGTAAAATGAGAGAGAAGTAAGTTGTCTTCATACGTTCGGCGCGAGGTCTGTATGTGTGCGCGCCTGTACTATGCCCGTATCTACGCGCGTCGCACGCACACACTGACAAAATATAAGGTCAAGAGCGGTAACTCAGTCGTGGTTGTGCCGTGCGTAGGTTATGCCGCGTACTTCTATGTAACGCCGCTCTGCTGCTCACAATATTTTTGTAGTTTGCGTATACGTACGTCCAATATTCAAGGTCAAAAAAGGCTACAACCAGGATGTGTGGATGTGTAAAAATCGCAGTGTTATTATAAATAAATAAAAAAATAAAATAAAATGTTTTTATTTTCATTAACTAATATTTTGTAGTCTTAAACATGTAACTCAAGTATTCCCTTTTAAGCCTTTATTAGCCTGTGTCAGGGAGATACCGCTCTTCTTTCAAACAATTCTCATTTATTAGCTTATGAAGTACTTAGAGGTAAAACATTTCTTCACTTTTACAAATAAATGTGTGTGTATGTGTGTGTGTATGTGTGTGTGAGAGAGTGTTAGAGTGTGTGCGTGTGCGTGCGTGTGTAGGGTGTATGTGTATGTGTTAGATCAAGAGTGATTCCATATCCTCGTAGGTTTTTGATTGTAGCCATGATCTTAGCAATTTCTTACATTCGAAGAACTGTGTATCACATATATTTAACTCCTTGTCAATAGCATTATACAAATCAATTGATCGTCTATCGTATTGGGCTTTAGCAAATTGAGTATTTACCCTGTGCGCTCGAAAAGCACAATTTTTTCTCCTTCTTCTTGTAACGTTATTTGCAGTGTTATAAGTTGACGTTTTGTGTCTTTTTAGAACCGTTTGCATACAGTATAGTTTTCTAATCGACAGGAGGTTACTCAGCTCATAGAGGCTGTTTGTTGGATATCGCATCTTTTTAAAATACATGACCTTAATGAGGCTACGTTGGGCACGTTCTACACCAATAAGACGGGTTTTGGCGGCCCCTCCCCAAACAGGTATACAGTATATCAATACAGATTGAACTAGTGAGATGTAAATGCTAGTTAACAAATCCCTACCAGAATCATTTTTCCTTCCCGGCACCACATGCCTTAGTATCTTAAAGATCCAAATTAGTTTTCTAAGCCTTGAAGATACGTGTTCCAGATGTGGATACCAGGAAAGCCTCTGATCCACATAAACGCCCAAGTATTTAGCTTGTTCAACCTTCTGTATAGAAGGGCACTGACAACCACCTATATTTGTGCTCTGATTAGTTTTGTTACATTTGTGTATTTTAATGTCCATGTTCATATTAGGTTGCATGTTGTTATAAATACCAAAACAAATGTAATTGGTTTTATCTGTATTAAGTGTGAGAAGGTTAATACGTAACCATTCACTTATTTGTTTTAAACCACTTTCAGCATAATCCCTAACAGCAGTCCATGAATCAGCGTTAAAAACTACAGCTGTGTCATCGGCGTAGCAGAAAATGTTTGCATGTTCAATGTTCATGTTACAAAGGTCGTTAATGTAAATAAGAAATAATGTCGGGCCAAGAACGCTACCTTGTGGCACGCCGTATGAAACATTTGCATCTCTGCTGTAGGTAGAATCCAATTTGACACGCTGGTGTCTTTCAGAAAGATAGTCCTTAAACAGTTCGAGGGGTATCCCATTTATTCCAACCTTTTCCAGCTTGCGTACAAGAATGGGGACAGAAACAGTGTCAAACGCTTTTTTTAAATCAAGAAATGCTGCTATACATTTCTTCCGTTTGTCGAGCTGGTCAACTACGAGTGAACTGAGTGCAGATACTGCATCCTCTGTTGATTTTCCTTGTCGGAATCCAAATTGAGTGGGGGCTAAAATATGAAAGTTGTTAAGATAATTAAGTAACCTTTTGTTGAGCAGCTTTTCAATTATTTTTGAAATTGCAGACAATACAGATATAGGTCTGTAGTTATTAACACTGCCTCTATCACCTGCCTTGTACACTGGTGTAATGACAGATTGTTTAAGAGACGATGGGAAAACTCCTCTGTTAAAGCAGAGGTTTGCTAGGTATGTTATAATTGGAACAACTTCTGTCTTCACATGCTTTAGAAAATCGGTTGGGATGTTGTCCCAGCCTGGAGCACTACATGATTTAAGTGACATTAAAACACTGCAAACTTCATCCTGGTCAGTTTCCAGCAACACAAATGATTGCGGTTGCCTTGGCAGTGTTCGCATATAGCTACACAATTCCTCAGAAGATGTTTCTATTTGCTGAGCTAATTGCTTACCGATATTTGCAAAATACTCATTAACAAAGTCTGCAGAAGCAGTCGGAGATGATTTGGCGCAAAGCAGATCTGCATTTGTGTTGTTTTTTTTTGGGGTGTAAGTAATATTTTTAATGGTTTTCCAAAGTGACTTATTATTTTTGACCGATGATGCTAGTAACTCTCTTTCATAATTTCTCTTTAATTTTTTTATAAGTTTATTGCAATAATTTCTGTATCAAATGTATGTTATTTTAGCTATTTCATTAAAAGGTTCTTTCTTTACTTTCATTTGTAATTTATTTCTATTGTTGATACAACGCAGTATTCCTGTTGTAATCCACGGTTTTATGATGCGATATTTCTTTGATATTTGTGTAATTACTGTGTTCTCTTTGACTGTCTCTATTAGTTTAGAGATCAAGCAATTAAGGACCACCTTAGGGTCATTACAGCACAGCAACTCAGGCAAATTTTTGGTTTTCAGATTCTCTGAAGCAGTTTCATAATTTATAAGAGTTTTAATTTTTGACGCAGTAAAATTCGTCTTTATCTTTGCTATTGTGAGGAAAATCGTAAAATGATCTGTAATACTTGTATGCAAAACAGCTATTCTGGCTTGTAGTTTTGTGCTATTTATTTTAATCATGAAGTGGTCCAAACAGTTTTTTTCCCTAGTAGGTATTATGTGGCCAGCTAATAAGCCATGGAACGACAGGGCATTTAAGTAGTTTATGCGATTTTTTTGTTCATGGGGTGGCTCAGTAGATTTAGGAGTGATGTTTATGTTTATATCGCCTGAGACAATTATATTTCGAGCGCTACTCAGAGTGTCAAGATGAGCAGCAAGGGAGTCCACAAAACCATCAGCATTAACATTAGAGGGGGATCGGTAAATACATAAGATGGTGGTATTTAAGATTTCTAGTTGGAGACAAGACGCTTGTGACAGTTTTATTTCACTTACTTTGTGGTTTAATGTACTCTTTACATAAACAACGACTCCATCGTTTTGATTAAATTGTGATTGGGTAAAGTATGATAAATAGTTCGGCAATAAAGGTATCGGTTTGTTGTTATCAATCCAACATTCAGTTAGGGAGATAACATCCATGTCAATTGTAAGATTTGAGAGGGTTACTACGAGATCGTCAAAATTTTTGTATATACTACGAATGTTTTGGGAGATCATAGTGAAATCGTTTTTATTTAGTTTGATACAGTTTTTCAGTTCCGAGACGTCACATTCAAACGAACGAGCCACCTCCAGTGCGTCTATTTCCTGAATTGTTTTAGCTGTGTCACTCATTTTGGGAGGCAGTGGGTAAGCAAATTCTGTAAATAGTGGGCTTTATCAGATTAATTAATTGGTAATTCTCATTTATACGATTGAAGAAGACGGAGTTATAGATGTGTAACCGCTTTATTCTGACCTTAAGGCTTCTTATCGGGTCACTCTTGTTACACTGTGTGTATGTTTGCTGTTGTGTAGAGATGAAAATATTTAGTTCTGTGTGAATGTTAGTGTGTGTGTTGTGTTGTATATTTATCTGAGTATAATGTACGTGGCACCAATGCCAATGTTATTGGATGCCCTAACAACAGCTCATAAAATTTTAATGCAGAATTGTCTTTCTTCAGATTACCTAGCAATCAAGAACAGTGAGTACTACCTAACGCACTCCGCTTAATTGGTCGCTGCGTAATAGGTCTTTTTTCTATTGTTATTTTTTCATCTCGCAGGAGAAGGATAAACTATAGATTCTTAATTTTGTGTTAGGTATTTACTTAAAAGTTTTAGTTCGTCTTCGTCTCTAGATTTCGTTCTTCAGATACAAATTGGTGGTTTCAGATCACGACTCACTCCTCTACGCCCCCCATCACTGCCGAAACAAGGGACCAATATTTTGATAAAAATTTAACTAAATTACATTTTAATAGGCGTGCAACAACTACAGCAGTCATAGTAACTAGTCATAGTCATATCATTTATTGCTCCATGTAGGTTTACAAGATCTTAAATGTAGAACACCAGTACTAAAACATGAACCCGGTAGGGGCACTGCAAAAATGCCGTTGAGCACCTTCTCTCTCAACTAATAAAGTTATCAATACTTAAATCTTATTATATAACTAGTATTAATAACATCTTTCTATAAAACATCTTATTATATATCATATTTTGTTGTATTAGGTACAAACATCGTGACAAATATGAAGTTTTAGGATTAAAATTACATTTTCAGTTAATAGCTCTATAAGGCTTCTACAGAAAACAGTCTTTCTCAATATCCTTCAAAAAGGAAGGCAGCCTATTATAGACTTTGATGGCCATATAATACGCACTATTTCTGTTTACTGTTACATACTCGTTTGATTTATGATAATACTGTACTAGGTTAACATAAATGAACACACGCCGGGATAGACCGGGAGCCAGCCGTTGATTTTACATAATGTTGTAAACTATTTCAATAAATACGTGATTCGTGAATTTACTTTTTAATTAATCCCATTTAGACCATAATTCTTAAAATCACTAAAATACTACAATTTTTTATCAAAATTACATGACATAAAAAATTGTAGTCCTGGTCTATGCACAAAAAATACACCAAGAAACTTTGTAAGATCCCAATGCTTTGCACACTCTACAGGATAAATAGTTTTTTTTTGACGGTTGTATGAACTAAAAGCGACAGCCCTACGTGATTAGGCTATTATCGCTCGTTCAGTGCCCGAGTTAAAGTAAAGTAAAGTAAAAAATATCTTTATTCATATAGACTTATAGAAAGTACTTATGACAATATAGTTACAAAAAAAAATTAAAACAAAACTATACTAAAATAAACTTACATAAAATAATACTATGAATATCATAATTAAACATAATGTGACTCTACCATCGGTTCGGAGGTTGTTTCCGATCGAGAAGACTCCGGCAAGAAACTCGATGGTTACTCTTTTCAATCTTGTTTTTTAACACAAAAATTGAATTGACAGAGTAAAGTCATAACAAAAAAGTGTGCAGAGGAGCAGATTATACCTAAGATGACCACAAATTCTTATCATTTAAGAAATCCACAACACTATAATAACCTCGCTTCATTAACTTAGCTTTAATTTGTGACTTAAACTGGTGAAGAGGCAGTTCAACAAAAGTTTGCGGAATCTTATTAAAATATTTAACATATTGACCAACAAATGATTTTCCTACCTTATGCAGTCTTAGACTGCATAAGGTAGGAAAAGTTACGAGCTTATTTGGCTTACTTCCCTTTACTATGACATAAGCCCTCCTTATAGATTCCCAAAGTGGTTGTTTTCAGATGGCATCCATCCGCCACCAGCTGTTACCTTCATTTAGGTTTTCACTAAACCCTGCCCAAAAGCTGTCAAAGGTTTTGGGCACCAGTTTTGCATTACATTAAAACTACAGCTTAAAATTTCTAATCTCCTCGGATCTGTCTTTATTTTGTAGTAAAATACTGAGCTATCACAAGCTATGCTATATTAGACGACTCGATTGGTGTAGTGCGCTGTAGCACGGTTTCTCGCCTCGATTTCCGTAGTGTCCCGGGTTCGATCCCCGGTCGGTTTAATTTAGGAAACAATATTTTCTGAATTGACTCGGGTCTGGGTGTGTTGGGAGACTCCTCTGGCTTAATTCCTTGTCTGGTACCTCGTAACACAGGTATATTTATTCCTACTTCGAGACCATGACAAGTGGTGTGTTGTCTGGTTCATGTTTATTTTTATTTATGCTTTTAAGGCTACATACACAATGAACTCGCCTTAATTGAATTTCATCTTATTTCTAAACTAAAATTATTAGGAGGAAAGGTTTGTTTGTGTTGAATAATCTCCGAAACTACTGAACTGATTTCAAAAATTCCTTCACCAAGATACTTACTCGTAAAGCTATACTATCAGAGTGACCTAGGCTATATTTTTTCAGTGTCTTCATCTATATTAATTTACCCACAGGCGACATCCCAATCCCAGAATGCATGACGTACCTAGACAACGGCGTAGTGTTCGTCGGTTCTCGCCTCGGCGACTCCGCACTGGTGCGCCTGTCCACGCGGCGGGACGAGGCCAACCAGTACGTGCAGCCGATGGAGAGCTTCACGAGTCTGGCGCCTATAGTGGACATGTGCGTTGTTGATCTGGAGCGGCAAGGGCAGAACCAGCTCATCACTTGCTCGGGTGAGACTTTGCTTTCACAGGCGACATCACAATCCCAGAAATTAACGGTTATTTACCCGCATTTTAGGCTTGTTACGGTTAAATACCACCACTAGATGGCGCTGGCGGCACTATTATTGACTGTTCCCTCGAGAAGTCTGATTTCCAGTGACACGGTGCGATGGGAATTCCTAGGAGAAGGAAGCTAGGAGTTGACAAAACAATAAAAATACATTATTCACAGTACTTACAGTACATACAGACAAATAATGGGCATCGGAAAACATCGAAATTTCGTAAACCTTCGTAAAACATTACAAATAGAATTTTAAAAAAGTAATTATTTTTGAAAAACACTTAAACTTTTTCGCAAACAAATAAATGTCAATGTTATAGCCGTCTCACTATTTACTTTAGCGCTGTCATCGATAGTCGATGACCATTATTTACTCTTTTTCTCGGTCGTAGTCGGATAATGACCCGTTAATAACTGCATTTTATCGGTAGTTGACCATAAATTTGATTAAGTAACGGTACATAACGGGTTATTTAGGGTAGCTGACTGGCCTGTTGGCGCAATGGCAGCGATCCTGCCTTTAGCGCCGGAGGTCGTGGGTTCGATCCCCACCCATGACAAATATTTGTGTGACGAGCATTTATATTTGTTGTGTGTCTGGGTGTTATTATCTATATAAGTATGTATTTAGAAATATTTAAGTATGTTTATCAGTCTCTGACGCCCATAGTACAAGCTCTGCTTAGTTTGGGGTCAGATGATCTTGGTGTGAATTGTCCCAGATATTTATTTATTTATTTACAACTATAGTCGCCGCTATCTAGTGGCAAATTCGGGCAGTATGAAGGCCGCTAGGTGGCGCTTACCCGATGCCATACAAAAATCGCGTCTCTTTTCTCTAAAGAGCGATGGTAAAGTCATTCGCATCGCTCTCAGTACTTAGAAAAGGTCTTAAGACAAACCAAATGTGAAGAGCCACACCTACAATGATGACGTCATCAACAGGTGCCTTCAAGATGGGTTCCCTGCGCATCATCCGCAACGGCATCGGCATCCAAGAGCAGGCGTCCATCGACCTGCCCGGCATCAAGGGCATGTGGGCGCTAACGCTCGTACTAGGCCCCGGTATACACGACACGCTGGTATTATCCTTCGTGGGGCAGACCAGGTTAGTCATCCGCAGATCTTGGAAACCTTATTAATTATTTTGTGCCAAAGGTAGCTCTGGCACCTATTCCTCCAATAGCCCTGTAACAATCTTAAACCTCACGATTGGCGTAGTGCGCTGTAGCACGGTTCCGCGCCTTGACTTACGGAGTGTCCCGGTCCCGGTAGGGTCAATTCAGGAAACGATATTTTCTGAATTGACTCTGGTCTGGGCGTGCTGAGAGACGCCCCTGTCTTAATTCTTTGCCTGGTACCTCGTAATACAGGAATATTAATCCCTACTTCGAGACCATGACAAGTGTTGTGTTGTCTTGTCTGGCAATTTATTCTTAGACGATTCAATAACGATAATTACTTTCTATATTTCTCATGTAAACTTGCAGAAGTCGTGTTTTAATTACAATTTTGGGAGATTATGCTAAACGCGTTTATTATGACAAATGTCTGTTTACAATCGGTATGACGTAAGAACATAGCGGACAGCGTTCCTGCTCGTTTAGGAAAAACATTAATTAAACTAAAGTTTTGCTGTTTTATAGGTGTAAAAAAATTTAGTTATTCATTTTATGGCTTATTAGAACAAATATCAACTATTTAAGACCTACTTCGAAAAAGAGTCAACTAGCCTATTCTTTGTCTGATCTGCTACGTCGTAACTCTACTCTACTCTCTGGTACTCTTTGAGACACACAAGTAGTGTATTGTCGTGAGCATTTTCTTTAAAATAAAATATACTTCCTTTACGCTAAAGGTAGCTCTGCTACCGATTTTCCTCAATACCCCATAATTAGCCCCACCGGTATTGAGGGAAATCGGTGGTGACCGGGTAACGGCCTCCATCATCATTGAATCAAGATATGACTGAATCGCAATGTTAACCGAATGTGGGCTGGTGGTCGCAAGCTCTGGCTATGTGTCGAAAAATCTGGTAGCAGATATGGGCTCCTGGAATTAGATTCTGGACCTCAAAATTTCGGACTGAGCGCTCTGAAAAGTCTGCCAACAAATTTTCGCCACCTAGAATCTTATAATTGATAACAAACTTGAAGAAATTTCGTTGTGTTTCTTGTTTTTATAAAACTTACTTTTTCAGAGTTCTAGCTTTAAATGGAGAAGAAGTAGAAGAGACAGAAATAAAGGGATTTGTGTCAGATAGACAGACCTTCTTCACTGGCAATGTCTGCCACAATCAACTGATACAAGTAAGTTCTATGAAATAATCTGTTTTTAAAAAACAATGTGTTTGCCTAAATTGCTTTGTTTGTTCAGTGTGCAAATTAACATGTTTTATCTTTATGTAAAACGATAACTATTACTTACTTAGTGGTTACTATGACCTATTATATGTCCCTTTTCTGTGTTAAATATTTATTTTTCTCCTTGAATTGATAAACATTACGAAATGAATAATAAAATAAAAATCAAATTCATGAGAAAGTACTTGAGTACTTGTCAAAGTTAGCATTATTATACGCTAGATACATCACTACATTGCCCCTATGACAAGATTTGATAAGTTTTACAAGCTAGCAGCAAGCATTGATCAGCCGAAGATCCAAAATTTCATAAAAAAAATTACTTATAATTTATTTTTTTTAATTATAAATTTTCGAGGAACAATTTGTTTTTAAACGTAGGTTACGAAGACTTCTAGCTCAATAAGAATACTGGACTTCTGCGAGTGTATGAATGAAATAAAACCGGCAGGTGCTCACTTCCTATACGAGGCCTTTCCTCTCGGTAGAGCACTGCCGAAGCATTGCGCTGCCGAGAGAAAAACATTTATGGATCATAGACACGAAGAATAAGAGGGTTTAATAAAACTATCTTCAAACTTTCCTAGGTGACAGACGACGGCATCCGTCTGATAGGCCGCGGCCCCAACGGCTGGGAACTGGTAGCGGAGTGGCGCGCGGGTGGCTCGCGAGGCGTGTCCGTAGTCGCGTGCAGTGACACGCGCGTCGTGTGCGCTGCCGGACCCAGGATATATCTAGTGGCGGTGCAGAACGCCGCTTTACAGCCGCTCAAGTGAGTTTGTAATTTCCTGGATATACATACAGGTCACTAATAGTTGGCGGAGCTAACGGGTGGCTCCCGAGACGTGTCCGTGGTCGCGTGCAGGACACGCGCGTCGTGTGCGCGATCGGACCCAGGATATACCTAGTGGCGGTGCAGAACGCCGCTTTACAGTCGCTCAAGTTAGTTTGTGGCTTCCTGGATATACATACAGGTCACTAATAGTTGGCGGAGCTAACGGGTGGCTCCCGAGACGTGTCCGTGGTCGCGTGCAGCGACACGCGCGTCGTGTGCGCGGTCGGACCCAGGATATACCTAGTGGCGGTGCAGAACGCCGCTTTACAGTCGCTCAAGTTAGTTTGTAGCTTCCTGGATATACATACAGGTCACTAATAGTTGGCGGAGCTAACGGGTGGCTCCCGAGGCGTGTCGGTGGTCGCCGTCTGTCAACTTGTTCTTATTTTGATGAGTGAAACAAAAACAATATAATTTTCTTGTGAAAAAAATGTTCAAGCCGCTGAGGAATATAGCTCGCTTTCATTGTCATCTTTGTAGCTCCCAAAAAGCATTCTTAGGTACGAGAAACCAGGGCTTATATTCCTCTACAATTGTAGGCAAATAGCATGTTGACTTTCGATTTGACTAGAACAGTGAAAAGCGCGCCATTCAGTAACAGCCCTATTGCCTTTTAAATACCAGAATCCGTGTCCTGACCATCTGTCAGACAGCTTTTTCCTTCAATAACAATGTCTCGTTTTCCTGCAGCGAAGTGTGCATGGACGAGGAAGTGGCCTGCTTGGACCTGGGCCCGGGCGGCGAGGCCGCGCTGCTGGGCGTGGGCTTGTGGACCGACATCTCCGTGCGCGTGCTGCGCTTGCCTGCTTTGAGGCCGCTGCATAAGGAGAAGCTGTCTGGAGGTAACTATTGACCATAGGCGGGCTACTCGCACACCAGCCGTGCGCGTGCTGCGCTTGCCTGCTTTGAGGCCGCTGCATAAGGAGAAGCTGTCTGGAGGTAACTATTGACCATAGGCGGGCTACTCGCACACCAGCCGTGCGCGTGCTGCGCTTGCCTGCTTTGAGGCCGCTGCATAAGGAGAAGCTGTCTGGAGGTAACTATTGACCATAGGCGGGCTACTCGCACACCAGCCGTGCGCGTGCTGCGCTTGCCTGCTTTGAGGCCGCTGCATAAGGAGAAGCTGTCTGGAGGTAACTATTGACCATAGGCGGGCTACTCGCACACCAGCCGTGCGCGTGCTGCGCTTGCCTGCTTTGAGGCCGCTGCATAAGGAGAAGCTGTCTGGAGGTAACTATTGACCATAGGCGGGCTACTCGCACACCAGCCGTGCGCGTGCTGCGCTTGCCTGCTTTGAGGCCGCTGCATAAGGAGAAGCTGTCTGGAGGTAACTATTGACCATAGGCGGGCTACTCGCACACCAGCCGTGCGCGTGCTGCGCTTGCCTGCTTTGAGGCCGCTGCATAAGGAGAAGCTGTCTGGAGGTAACTATTGACCATAGGCGGGCTACTCGCACACCAGCCGTGCGCGTGCTGCGCTTGCCTGCTTTGAGGCCGCTGCATAAGGAGAAGCTGTCTGGAGGTAACTATTGACCATAGGCGGGCTACTCGCACACCAGCCGTGCGCGTGCTGCGCTTGCCTGCTTTGAGGCCGCTGCATAAGGAGAAGCTGTCTGGAGGTAACTATTGACCATAGGCGGGCTACTCGCACACCAGCCGTGCGCGTGCTGCGCTTGCCTGCTTTGAGGCCGCTGCATAAGGAGAAGCTGTCTGGAGGTAACTATTGACCATAGGCGGGCTACTCGCACACCAGCCGTGCGCGTGCTGCGCTTGCCTGCTTTGAGGCCGCTGCATAAGGAGAAGCTGTCTGGAGGTAACTATTGACCATAGGCGGGCTACTCGCACACCAGCCGTGCGCGTGCTGCGCTTGCCTGCTTTGAGGCCGCTGCATAAGGAGAAGCTGTCTGGAGGTAACTATTGACCATAGGCGGGCTACTCGCACACCAGCCGTGCGCGTGCTGCGCTTGCCTGCTTTGAGGCCGCTGCATAAGGAGAAGCTGTCTGGAGGTAACTATTGACCATAGGCGGGCTACTCGCACACCAGCCGTGCGCGTGCTGCGCTTGCCTGCTTTGAGGCCGCTGCATAAGGAGAAGCTGTCTGGAGGTAACTATTGACCATAGGCGGGCTACTCGCACACCAGCCGTGCGCGTGCTGCGCTTGCCTGCTTTGAGGCCGCTGCATAAGGAGAAGCTGTCTGGAGGTAACTATTGACCATAGGCGGGCTACTCGCACACCAGCCGTGCGCGTGCTGCGCTTGCCTGCTTTGAGGCCGCTGCATAAGGAGAAGCTGTCTGGAGGTAACTATTGACCATAGGCGGGCTACTCGCACACCAGCCGTGCGCGTGCTGCGCTTGCCTGCTTTGAGGCCGCTGCATAAGGAGAAGCTGTCTGGAGGTAACTATTGACCATAGGCGGGCTACTCGCACACCAGCCGTGCGCGTGCTGCGCTTGCCTGCTTTGAGGCCGCTGCATAAGGAGAAGCTGTCTGGAGGTAACTATTGACCATAGGCGGGCTACTCGCACACCAGCCGTGCGCGTGCTGCGCTTGCCTGCTTTGAGGCCGCTGCATAAGGAGAAGCTGTCTGGAGGTAACTATTGACCATAGGCGGGCTACTCGCACACCAGCCGCAGGGGCGATCTTGGATGCAAAAGTAGGGATGACCCTCAATTGTGATGTGTATACGCAGGGGCATTTTCTTAATTGGATATTTGCAGGTCCTCTGTTGGCCTGACCGCTGTACACCCTAGATTGCCCTAGGCTTTAAGCACATGAGTATACGGAATAGAGACAAAGCAACCACATTGCTGTAACAGACATTGCTATACGTGCGCGCGTGAACGGACGGCCTGCGTACGGACAAAAAAACGTTCATACCAAATCGTCCTTTTTAAATTTAGCTTACACAGACACTAGTAGGAAAACCCCAAACCATTGCGGGCTGGTTCTGCTTCTTACTAAGCTTATCCGGTTTTAGCATTAAAATAAATAATAAAAAAATATACGCCAGACAACACACCTCTTGTAATGGTCTCGATGTAGGGATAAATATCCCTGTGTTACGAGCCAGGGGCGTCTCCCAGCACACCCAGACCCGAGTCAATTCAAAAAAGATCGTTTCCTAAATTGACCCAACTGGGAGTCAAACCCGGAACACTACGGAAATCGAGGCGAGAAACCATGCTACAGCTCACTACGCCAACCGTGTCGTCAGCTGAAAATTAAATATAAAAACAAAGCAACTGCACTTTCAAACAGCCAGTAAAAATATACTATTATCTGTGGTGTTTTCATTGCGAAAATGTTGAGAGTTTTAGTACCATGGTTTGTCCGCAAAGAAGGTGGCGCCATGTGTTTTAAATTGTTAATCTGTGACTGATTCAGTTCGGAAAAATAAAACTGACCGCGAAAATTTCAGAACTTTTGTTGAGTGTAAATTTGTTCGGTTTTAAATGTTTTTGTTCTAAATTGACTATTCTTGCACTCAAAGTGAAAACTACAGTTTGCACCTCGATACTAAACGCCAACTTAATATACCCTCGGTTTCATTGACTCCCTCGCACGCTCGGGAGTCAAACCACCTCTGGTATATTATGGCTTTGTTTAGTCCCTTGATATTTAATATACTATTTTTATTACAGCTGATACTGCTGCTAGTTATTTGAATTCTAGTTTAGATGTTATCCATATTTGTTCATTTACCTTCTATAAAAATTACGACACGATAGGCGTAGCACGGTTTCTCACCTTGACTTACGTAGTGTCCCGGGTTCGATTCCCGGTCGAGTCATCTCAGAAGACAATCTTTTATAAATTGCCCGGGCTGGCTGTGCTGGGAGACGCTACTGGCATAATTCCTTGTCTGGTACCTCATAACACAAGGATAATTTTATCTTCACTTCGATTGAGTTGTCTGGCGCATATTTAAGTATTTATAATTAAACCATTTTACCACCAGAAATAATCCCCCGGTCCCTTCTCATCTGCGTGCTTGAAGGGGTTTGTTACCTTCTGTGCGCGCTCGGCGACGGATCCATGTTTTACTTCACTGTGGACCAGGAGACGGGCGTGCTTAGCAATAAGAAGAAGTTCACGCTTGGTACTCAACCCACCGTGCTTAGGACCTTCAGGTAAGATTGTACTTTTATGAGCAATTAATGAAATAGGCCTATTTTACCTAATGTTAGGAAATGTGTCGATTACAAGCGACTCAGCACAGCACAAATTACTACCTTACGAATGTAAACAAAAGTAACAGAATTTTGTATCATTTTTCAATTAAACTGATGAAATCAATATGCTATATAAGCACGATCGTTGTGGCCGTAAAGAAAAAGAAAAAAAACTGAGAACTTGCTAAGAAGATTTCAAAACAAGAAAATAAGCCAATTAGATTAATCGGCATTAGTTCAGCTTGATCCAAAACTTTATAATAATAATGATATAATTTATTTCAGATTGCTCCATATCCATATTATAAAATCACGAAATAACATTATTAAAAATTTACATTCAGTTACACAAACTCATACTAATTATTTAGATTCCACACACATAATTTATGTCGCACAAAAGTCCTTAAAATTCAATTTGTAATATGATTATCAATTAATGAAATGTCAATAAAATAAAAATCAGTGGTTAAAATCAAGAAATTACATTAAATTATGCATGTCAAACAAATAACGAATAATAATTCACAATAATAAACAAGAATAACAAATTGAAAACACATTCATTCAATCACACAAAATATAAATTATTTATTTAGATTACACAATTACACACACACACATAAATAACGTCACATAAACGTCTTTTAGCTTCAAAATTATTAATTATTATTTATATGGTAGTTAATTAGTAAATGTCAATAAAATAAAAATAAAAAATTATATTTATGCATGTCAAGTAAATAAATAATAAAATAAAAAATTAAGTTATTGCATAAAATCTTTTTTATTTGTGAAACATTAAATACTTGGCACTTTACTTCATTTCGATATGTAAACGAGGCTTTAAGATACTCAGCAAAAGAGTTATAGCTGAATATTTATTTCACAGATCGCTATCCACAACGAATATATTCGCCTGCTCAGATCGGCCGACAGTCATATTCTCATCGAATCACAAGCTCGTTTTCTCAAATGTCAACCTCAAAGAAGTCACACACATGTGTTCACTGAACGCACTCGCGTATCCTGACAGGTGAGTTTGTTGTTCTTTCTGTAATTACTTATTTTTAAAGCCACAAATGTCCCAATTGCAAGACAAAGGTTTGCTTGTGTAACAATTTTTAAATGTTTATTTATTTGTATATTCAATGAACAGGAAATAGTCATAGTTTTAGCTTCTTACTCGGTGATAGCTATCATCATAAACATGATTCCACTTCTGCAAATGAATGAGCGATTGATATAGAAAAAGTTGACATGCGCCCCACATAGTTACACATTAAACTTTGACCTAAAGAAATAAGAAAGTCATCTGCTGAGTTATTGGCTAGCTCAGTTACCAATAAAATAGCGGTATTAGCAAATAAAACCGTCATTTTACTTCGCGATTGACTGACGCGCAACAGAAAAGGGTGAGCTTTATCTGGCAACACTGAATCGCACTTAGCAAACTAATCCGTTTCTATCTTTTTTTACGGGGCGTACGACTGTGATGGAATCGATGAATAAATTACTGATGAAATGATAGAAGCTTAGAAAAGTGCAATTCGGTGCTGCCAGAAAGTTAATGAAATTCAATCTATACTAATATTATGAAGAGGAAAGATTCATTTGTTTGTTTTGAATAGGATCCGAAACTACTGGACCGACTATAAAAAATATTTTATCAATATAAAACTACATAGACATAGACAATTTTTTATAATGTGGGTTATATTTTGACGGGAAAGACAGTCTACGCAGGCGAAGCCGCTGACGGACCGCTAGTATTATATATTTATATTTTCTCCAGTTTAGCGCTTGCGACGGACAGCACAGTAACGATCGGCACCATAGACGAGATCCAGAAGCTGCACATCCGCACCGTGCCGCTCGGCGAGACGCCGCGCCGCATCGCCTACCAGGAGGCCACGCAAGTGAGGACCTTACGCTGCTGGCATTAGACGCATTCTGCAATAGCTTTGTAACGGATGACCAGGCGGTCGTATAATTATGTCTTTCTAGCATCAAATTACCTTGAAAGTTTTTTTATTTATTTAGGAATTGACGCACATTATGCAGAAATTATGCTGATTTATACAATTTTTATTTAGTCACCGGCCCATTTAACAGTAGAGAATTTTGTGTTCACTTGAATAATTTTCGGTACCATCGCCTTCTGTCTGAGAATGCTATATTTTTTTTTTAACCGACTTCAAAAAACGCAGGAGGTTCTCAATTCGATTGTATATTTTTTATGTTTGTTAGCTCATACCTTTCGACTGGGTGAACCGTTTTTAATAATTCTTGTTTCATTTGAAAGCTAGTTGGCTTACTGTGTGGTTTTGGTTTAGTTCTGACTGTGGCATTCCTGAGAAAACCAAATAAGTCTTAAATCTAGATTAACTAAATGCGCGACGAATGGACGAATATCTTATTATGACGCCTACCAATTTTGATAATTCTTTTTTTAATTGAAAGCTAGTGCTTCCTGTGTGGTCTCATTTAAATTTGGTTCAGTTTTGACAGTGCATTCCATGAGAAAACCATATATTAAGTCTTAAATCTAGATAAACTATATGCGCGACAAATAGACGAATAACTTAACATCACGTCAACCGATTTCGATGCTTCTTTTTTAATTGAAAATGATATACTGAAAAGGTTGTTTGATGAGACTTTGGTTAGGTTTGATTATGGGATCCATGACAAAGTAACGGAACTCTTTAATTCTTAGGAGCAAATGAAAGATACTTTTTCAATGTATAAAATAAACAAATACCGATTCACCAAAAATCAAGAAATAAAAAAAAATAACAAAAAAAACCAACTTCAAAATAAACTATTCCAAAAAAAACACTAAAAAGTAAAAAAATAATTGCGGTCTCTTTTAAAACTTATACGATCATATAATGTAGGTACAATTATTGTTATTGTTGGAGTCGGTGTCAGCCAATGTAGGTGTGTGTGTGTGTGTTAAGTATATAAACGTGAGATGTAAAAAAATAGGTATATTGTAATGTTTTAAAAGAATACGGAATTATTTGTTTACTATTTAATGTTTTCTTTTGGAATAGTTTTTTTTTTGAAGTTTTTTTTCATATATTTTTTTACAAAAAATGTCTAGTAATATAGCAGATGCTTAGCAGTGTGCAATACAAAGTTGGCCAGCCTCAATTCAAGCGAATCGGCTCATCACAATGTTCGCGCAGTCCAGTCATCACACATTTTATTTTACAAATCACATGATACTTATCCATGTAATACTACTTTTTTCAGCTTTTTGGCCTTTTAGAAGATTTACGAAACTTCGTTATTTTGGACCAAAGTATGCCCACTGGCTCGTCGTCACAATTGTGTCCTATGCGGCGCTAGCAGCCTTGATCGGAAATCAAAAAATATTTTAACTACGCCGTGTTTTACCATTACTTAACTCTTTTATAGCGGCGGCACGCGAAGCGGCGAGACGCGCCGACGTCGCACTAGATCGCGCGTTATTACCATAGACTTTTTAATTTGCAGACAAACACAAGAAAACAAAAAAAAGCTAATATCTTCGTAAATTATCCACGAAAATTACTTAAAACAGTTAAAAGAACTACTAATTGGTAAAAGTTATTATAGCATAGATAAATACTTTAGCGATAAACTTTAATAAAATAAAAAATATATATATATTGAAACATTGCACATGTCCTCCTCTCTTCTAATTTGCTGTGCCCGACGGGGTCCATGATGATCTTAATACCATACTTTAACGCCTAATTGTTACATTGTGGAATAGCAGCACTAGCATTGATAATTATAGTATCATTAGTTCGTTCTTGAGAAGTTCCTCTATTCGCGGTGGGTCACTGATATTAATTCACAATAAGTTTAAATCTAGAGAGCGTAAAGACATAGTAGCACTCTCAATTGAGCGAACTATTGAACTTGCATGCGCAGAGTTAGAGCAGATTATTATTGTGTGTGTGTATAGACCCCCTTCTGCTGATTATTGTCAGTTCGAAGAGACCATGGAAGAAGTACTGAAAAAGGTTTGTAAATCAAACAAGAAGGTGGTTGTATGTGGGGATTTTAATGTTAACATTTTAGATTCTTCTCAGACCTCTGTAAGATTTTTAAATCTTTTTAAATCATTTGATTTACTTAATCTTTTTGATCAACCAACCAGGATCACCGAGTTAACAGCCACCTGCTTAGACAATATTTTTTGTGAAAATATCTCTATTGAGAAATCAATTATAAACTGTTTGAAATCAGATCACTGTGGTCTATTGACCAAATTTGAGCACCGTCATGTCTCTCAATCAGTGGATATTAGTTATAGACCAGTTACCAAGAGTCGAGTAAAAAAGTTTCAAACGAATATAAATAAAAATATTTCTAACCTACTGCCCCAAGGTCATCATAACATAGATGATCAGTATAGGCATCTCTTTGAGATAATATTGCATGAACATAACCATATTTTTCCTAAGAAGAAAGTAACTGTTGATAATTTTAAGTTTAAATTTAGTGATTGGGCCACTCCAGGCATCCATAAAAGTAGAAATAAATTATACGAATTATATGGATTAAAAGCTAACTCAAACTGTCAAAAACTAGTTGAGCATGTTAAATTATATTCAAAAACATTCAAGAAATCATGTCATATTGCAAAGTCCATTTTTTTGAGAGACAAAATAAAACTGGCTAAAAATAAAATCAAAGCCACTTGGAACATAATTAATAAAGAAACCTGTAAATCTAAACCTCGCGATCACTCATTCTCTCTCAAAATTCAAAATAATGTTATTGAGTCTGAGATTGAAATAGCAAATACATTTGAAACTTTTTTTTCTAATATACCTATTGTAACTACAAGCACGTTAAATTCTAGTCCACATATAGCTGAGTCCCTGCTAACATCTAGTGTTGATGGGTGCACAAATCAGTTCTGCTTTGATCATGTTGATTCTCATGACATCCTCAAGGTATTTAAGGAACTTAATATGAAAAATACAGAAGATTTGTGGGGTATTTCGATTAATCTACTCAAATCAATCATTAATACGATATCACCCCACTTAGCTAAACTTTTCAATAATTGCATAGACCAAGGTCAGTTTCCCAACTTGATGAAATTTAGTAAGGTCATCCCGCTTTTTAAATCTGGTAGCAAAAGTGACCCATCTAATTATAGACCCATTTCTATACTACCAGCTCTCAGTAAAATCTTTGAAAAAATTATATTGAACCAGCTGCTTTCACACTTTGATTTAAATAACTTACTACATGAGAAACAATTTGGTTTTACTAAACACAAGAGCACAACTGATGCAGGTGTAGCACTTATCAAACACATATTTGATGCTTGGGAAAACAAGCAAGATGCAGTAGGAATATTTTGTGACCTTTCAAAAGCATTTGATTGCGTGGATTATGAAATATTACTGATTAAGCTAAGACATTACGGTGTTTCAGGTATCTCATCTCAATTAATACAATCTTATCTTACAGATAGAACTCAAAAAGTTAGTATCAACGGAACTGCATCTTCCGGTGCCACCATACGTATGGGAGTGCCCCAGGGATCTATATTAGGACCTTTGCTTTTTCTTATTTATATAAATGATCTTCCTACCTATGTCAAAGATATTTGTGAGATAGTATTATTTGCTGACGATACCTCGTTGATTTTTAAAGTCGACAGAGGTAAGCAAGCATTTGACGATGTAAATAATACTCTCTCAAAAGTACTATGTTGGTTCACTAGTAATAATTTATTACTTAATGCAAAAAAAACAAAGTGCATCAAATTCTCTATGCCCAATGTGAGACAGGTTGATACTATTGTAACTATGAATGACGAGCCATTAGAATTAACAAATTCTACTGTATTTTTAGGAATAACTTTAGATTCTAAGTTGCAATGGGGTCCGCATATAACGGCCCTGGCAGGGAGACTCAGTTCCGCTGCTTGTGCTGTTAGAAAAATACGACTCTTGACTGATATTGAAACAGCAAGACTAGTATATTTTAGCTACTTTCATAGTGTTATGTCGTATGGTCTACTGTTGTGGGGTTCAGCTGCAGACTTGAACACCATTTTTGTACTTCAAAAAAGAGCCATCCGCTCCATTTACAAACTTAGACCACGCGACTCGCTTAGGGAAGTATTTAAGAAGATCGATATTTTAACTGTGCATGCTCAGTATATTTTAGATAACATAATGTATGTGCGCAAAAACTTGCATCTGTTCAAAAAAAACAGTGACACTCATAAACATAATACCAGAAATAAAAACAAATTGAAAACTCCCAGTCTTAGGCTACACAAGGTGGGAAACTCATTTGTGGGTCAATCTGTAAAATACTTTAACAAAATACCTCAAAGTCTTGTTGATCTACCTCTTCACAAGTTTAAGTCTGCAATTAAAGCAAAGTTAATGAAACAAGGTTATTATAATGTAGAGGATTACTTGAACGACAAAAGTTTGTGGTCATAGTAGGAATAATCTGCTCCTCTGCTCAATATTGTGTTCTTTTTTCTACTCGCATTGACTGTACTCTGAATTTATTTTTTGTAAAACAAACAAAGTTGAAAAGAGTAACTATCGAGTTTCTTGCCGGAGTCTTCTCGATAAGAAGCAACGTCCGAACCGGTGGTAGATTCACATTATGTATATTCACGATGTGTACTAATATTGTACTATTTTATTTACGTTTATTATTATTATTTCTGTATACTTTTTTTGACATGTCATAAGTGCTTTATACAAGCTTAAATGAATAAATGATTTTTTACTTTACTTTACTTTACTTTACAATAAATAAATAAAGAAATTAAATTTAATAATTTACTTAATTCTTTCATAATAAAAATAAGTTGGGGTGTCTGAGGTTTTGCGCTTTTTCATTAACACGTTGTATATCGAAAGAGGTAGCCCTTGCAATATATGCCTGTCACATGACAGCACGCATTCACAATTGTTACGTAGTAACTATTCGGTAATCTGTGGTATTGTTGTTTCTATTGTGTTTATACATACGACAGACTGTTAGCCGATTCATTGCGAAGACGCTATGGATCGTCATTGATATCTTTTAGCGTATGGCGGTTGACGCGAAATGGCGTCATAAATAATTTCCTCTGAATTTCTGTAGAATCACACACATTTAGAGAGTCCCAATTAACAGAACTTCCATTATTTGTCACTTATGTTATGTCTTTATTAATCGTATTTGGAGATAGTGCCATTTTGAAAACTTCAGAAGTTGCAAACCTTTTGTTAACAAATATCACTTCTTTTGCGTATGACGGGCGGTTGACGCTACATAGCGGCATAAAGAAAATTCCTCTGAAACTATGTTAAATTACTTTTTAGAGAGTTCTAATTAGAATAACTTTTATTGTGTTGCGATTTTGCTAGATGTCATAAATGATTTGCTACGCGATTTTCATAAATCTAAGATAACTAAGCCGGACGATGAAGTCAAAGTTTTATTGCACTTATGTGGTTGACAAAGTTGTTACAAAAGTAGAGTTATTGCTAAGCCGATTATTAAAATAACACAAAACGTTTGGGATACTTATCGTTCACTTAGACGTGTAACAATTCCTTTTTCAAACATAAAAATTAATAAATAAAATAAATGTTCTTTATTGCTTATGAAAACATATTACCACTATTAGTGGTCCTTTTGCCCAGAAAAACACAACTAAGAATAATGATGAAAAAAAATTACATACATTATTATTCAAGAATCTCAAAAATAACTTTTAACCTTTAAATTAGCAGCAATGAGACACCCGCAAAGGGACCAGGGGGGGAGCCCCCCCGCAAGGGGGCTCGCGGGGGCGAATCCCCCCGTAAATAAAACCAACCAAGTCGTGAAAACACACACATTCGGTTAGGATAGGTTAGAACTGCGACCAAGAAACACACGAGCCAAGTGAGCGAAGCGAGCGTGCCGTGGCAGCGGCCGGCGATTGCCAGAAAATAAGTTTTTAAATTTAATATATTGTTCATGCATTGCGTTAGCGACGGGGGCGCTCACCCACGATGTTTATAATATTACATCCTAGATACCAAACGAAACCCTACATAGTAAATAAAACACAGAAAGATATATTTTATTGTACTAAAAAACAATAACAGAAATGTTAAACAATTTGTACAATTTAGGCGGCTTTATTGCTAGAGAGCTATTTCTTCCAGGCAACTTTTGGGTAAAGGAACTTCTTAAAGCATAAAGAGTGTGGAAACATTTGGTAAACAATAAATAACTAAACGAATATTCCGCTAACTAAAATATTTTGCCACTTGTATGTTAGCATTTTGAAAAGTGTCTCTATGAAATACAGACCAAATGAACATTATGATATGTGTGGGTATTATAACTAAATGTTATGATAAGTTGGCAAATCATTATTCGGCGAAATAATATCCTGCGTGACGTTAGTTGTAAAGTGATAATCAGCCAAACAATTTTCGGTGAGAAGGCAGAGAACCGGTTTTTAGATTTAATAACCTAAATTAGGGTACTCCTTTCACACTCTTTTGTAATCCCCTACTAAAAGAACACAAAAGGTTTACAACAACTGATCCAAATAAATCACTTACCAGCCATTCCAGTTAAATCTCGTAGATAAGTCACTTTAAACCACACTTAAACGAATTAGCAAACCCTCAACGTTTGACATCCGATGCAGACTGAATGTTTTCACGTGTAAACAAGCCAAAATTATAACAAAAAGCAAAATGTGTTCACTCGTGGCTGAAGACGCGCAAGAGCGTCACTTTGATGGGTGGCGGCTGACGCACGGAAGCGTCTGTTAGCCGCCATGGACTAAAGTCTTTAAAAGTGGGATACGCAACGAATCGATTAAGCTTGCATTATTTAGTGTTTCGTATACAAGTAAAGGTTTAACCCGCGGCTTCTGTCTGCAGACCTTCGGCGTGATCACGATGCGCGTGGACAAGCTGGAGTGGTCGGCGGGCGGCGCGGCGGCCGTGGCCGTGCGCAGCAGCGCGTCCAGCGCCGCCGCGCCGCCCGCCGGCCCGCTCAGCAAGCACGCGCCCAATGCGCTCGACCTGGAGATGCACAACTTGCTGCTGCTGGACCATCACACGTTTGAGGGTGAGTCTTGCTGATGTGTTTCCTCCCGCTTAGACCTTCATGACGAAGGGTACCATCTTAGTACTCATATCTGGACCTCACGGCCGCTTTCCATCAGCTGGAGTGTAGTCACATTGATGGGTAACAAGGGAAAATGGTCTGGTAACTTAATAAATGCTTCGGTAACCGCACGAACTAACACGTCCAATGGCGCCGCTGCTTCCGCGCAACCGCTGAACAAGGGGGACCTGGAGATCCACAACTTGCTTCTACTGCACCACGTTTGAGGTTGAGTCTTGAGTTTGTTTCCTTCCTCAAGGTAGGTAAGGTAAGGTGAAATGAATTTCTGCCGGCTTTCATTATTAGGTGGACCATCCTAAGATGGTACTAATACCTCATCCTTCCTGTAGGGTCTTCAAGCGGGGCATTTTCGAAGACATTTATGATGATGTTCTATGTTAGTAACATTTCTTATCAGCATCTGTGCTGTTGGCCGTAAGGCAAAAAAGTTGTAAATTCGATCATTTGAATGCAAACTTAACGCCGGATGCCCATCCACGAGATGGCAGGAGTACCCGTAGTACTAAGTTGCACACTAGGTGAAATTTTGTCACGCATTATCTCGTACAATTGGCTTGGAATTTCGCAGAAAATATTGTCCTAGTGCTCATGTTAGCCCTTTTTTTATTATCGCGGGGAAATCCACATGGATACCTCGCCGCCCGGGGGAATAACGAGGTTATGTCGAACTTCTACCGACTAAAACCCCACGTTACTAGACCTCAACACTTCAGGGGCGAGGCGGGGTAATGAAGGGGGAGGCCACGGAAGCATTTGGAGCACACAGGTACTTCTGTCGTCGCGGTGAAAGCCGTGCATCCCGGGCAAAAGCACCCCCGTACTCAAGCCCGCTGGCTCCCACCGTACGCGGACCCTACTAGGTCCGCAACCACGATCCACCTTAAAGGTGAATCCGCTGCCGCATCTGGCGGTGCGGTCCCGCCGAGCCGCAGTGCACAGGGCGGGCAGTGGTAGGCAGGCAAGCACCATACCACCACCACGCCCGGTGGCAGGCAGTGGGTGGGTGGGAAGTCCACCGCACCTCCGCGACTGAGCCTTCTTAGCTTCCCGGTGGCTCCACCTGCCACCAGTACTAAGCCCCCCCGCCACGACAAGGCGAATGCTCAGTTGGGGGTAGCTCATGCTAGCCCTGCTGATTGTGGTTGCTGCACTGGATTCCGATAGATGCCATTTTCAACATCTTACCCAGAACCTTCGTCGCTATAGGCAATAGGAAAAAAAACCAATGCGCCAACATCGCAAATGAAATTAGTAAATAAAATGTGCCTCTGCTAATCATTTTTTATTTCCGTTGTATTTATTTACTTCAATCCCTTTGCAGTTCTTCACGCGCACCAACTGATGCCGAACGAGTTCGCCATGTCATTGGTGTCGTGCAAACTGAGCGACGACCCCAACCACTACTACGCTGTAGGGACCGCGATGGTCAACCCCGAGGAGTCAGAGCCGAAACAGGTAGGCAATTAGGAAGGTAGAAATCAAAGGTTGATGACAGGGAACTGAAGTTAATCTACGTGAGCATGCTCCACAAACTACAAAGGGATAAGAAATCTGATCCTTACAAGTGGCTCGAATTCGGAATTTCACTTTCTATTTCGCAATTTTGTCCATAAAAAGCCGCACTTAAAATAACCAGCTTATGAGTTTCAAATAGTGGTTGTAGTGAATTCTTTGGAGTGGAGCAGGATATGGGAAATTTCAATATAATGATGATTTTGTTTCCAAAATAAAAACGGCTTGGATTGTGATGATTATAGTTTGGGTCAAACTTAACAATTTGATATTAGTGTTGATCTTTATTTTAGGGCAGACTTCTGTTATTCCATTGGTCTGAAGGCAAACTAATACAAGTGGCGGAGAAAGAAATCAAAGGCGCATGTTATGCGCTAGTAGAATTCAATGGAAAATTATTAGCATCCATCAACAGCACGGTAAGTTAGTTTCGATTGTTTTATTGACTCTTTATTATGCTAGTGCTAAGTTTACACCTATACTATTTCCACTATAAGATGATATGCCTGACAGTTCTCATTGTTCCGTGTCACGCATACTATTTCAAACTAAATAAAAAGAAACGGGCAGAAGCAAATGTTATAACTCATAAAAAACTATTGTCCTTTCGAAGCTTATCAAGTAAATTATTGTTATTATTAGTAACTGTTAATAAATGAGGTTAATGAAAAATTAATATATCTTTACAGCGCCTGATGCGTGAAAAGGAACGCCATTCAATAGTGTATTGACACTACTGAATCGACAAAAAATTTATGAATGAGAGCGACCATTTTGTAGTCACGTCATTCGCATCAGTACGAGTGCGTCTGCCTTGTGTGCTATTTTTTAACTATTATTTTCGAGAAACCGCGTTTTATTCTATAACTTATTAGCGATAACACGTTTATTAAGAATTTATTTTAAAATATCGGTAAATCCGATTCCATTTCCTTTGCCAACTCGATTAAATTACATTTGTTACATCACTATTATTGACAATTATGAACTGTCAGGGATATCATTATACGGCGAAAGTAGTATAGTTAATGTATTTTGTAAAGTATTTAAGGTTGGACAAACATTTGATTTACCTTTCCCCATCAGGTGCGGTTATTCGAATGGACGTCGGACAAAGAACTAAGGCTGGAGTGCAGCCACTTCAACAACATTGTAGCTTTATATTTGAAAGTGAAGGGAGATTTCATACTAGTCGGCGACATTATGCGGTCTATGTCGCTTTTACAATACAAACAGGTAAGAAACAGTTTTATAACAAAAGGTTTGGGATAACTTAAGAACAAAATCAGCTGACCGTAAACTAGCATGAGAGACTGATGAACAAACATACATACCTATTTCTAAATACATGCTAACGTAGACGTAGACAAATGTTATTTTTTCGAATGTTTGTAGTGGGGATCAAAACCACGATCGACATTTGTTATAAGCAATTCTCGAAAAAATAAACTCTATATCTAAAAATAGAAAAACTAGAAAAAATCGAATTTCGGACCTTGAGGAAATCAAAAGATCGATCTGCCTGATTGAAATGCTAAAATAAACAAAGTTATATACTTTAGTTAAAATAAACAAAAAACATCTCATGAAGTGCAAATGTAAAATATTAGGTACCATGAAACTGATTTTAAATATTGTTGTAGATGGAGGGTAGTTTTGAAGAAATAGCTCGCGACCACAGTCCAAACTGGATGACGGCCGTCGAAATCCTAGACGACGACACGTTCCTTGGCGCGGAAAACAACTTCAATCTATTCATTTGCCAGAAAGATGGGTAAGTTACTCTATAATGTCATTTTGTGCAATTTGTTTTATGTAGGAATTTCACGATTTTTTTGATGTGTTTTGGTAATCAAATATTTCGAAAGCACTTAAACTTTTGGAAATATCGAAATAAAAATCACATTTTACGAACTTGCCCAACAAACTGACGCTATATTACGACGTCACTTCGCAGAGTCTATGCATTCTGCAGAACATTTTGTTCAGCAGCTCTATTAAGTTGCGTTTATGAATATGGTTATATTTATTTATTTATTCTTTAATACACAAAAGAAAAAAATGAAAATTAAATGGCGGACTTAATGCCAGAGGGCATTCTCTGCCAGTCCACCTCGCAGCCAAACAGATAATTTACGGCGGTTTAGTACATAATGAAAAAAAACAAGAAGTCTTGCAAGTCTTCCAATTTGTCTTTTATAAAAAAGTCACAAATCACGAAACGCAGTCTTCGTCGACCTAGTTTACTGGTTTTGCCCAAGATGCGAACTAAGCTGGGGAGTAAAAGTATAAAGTTCGAAGGAGCAAATATATACAACAGGTTACCTTCTTACATTAAAGATGCGGACTCCTTATATAGTTTTAAATCTAAACTGCGCAGCCACATTCTTGGGAATCGTTCATAAAATGGTCTAATTAAACAGAGTGTGCATGCGGGTTGTTTGTGATCTGAAGGTTGTGAACTCCAAAGTGGCGACCTAGATTAAGATATTTATTTTTTTTAAGATTTATGTTCTCATGTAAATGGATCCCCTATCTTGTTTGAGAATAAATACTTTAAACATATAAATATAAACACACTCAGGTCCTACTTAATACAAGAATGTACACACAGAACAAACAAAATAACAAAATAAAAATAAATGCTAAGGAGCTGGAGCCGTAGCAATAACGTCTATAAAGTGCCTACGAAACGAACCGCCACTTTGATAATGATTGAAGGCGCGACTTTCTGATTGAGACAGGAAGGCCGTTCCAGAGACATATCGCAGAAACAGTAAAGGAACCGGCCATAAAGCCGGACAAATGAGGCGGTGAAAGGAGAGAAAGTGTAGTCTGAGAAGTTCCTGCGATACGTAACTGTAACAAACATCAACATAGTCAATCAGAGGCAGTACAATAGCTTGGACAAGCAAAGTCTCAGTAGCTGAAGGCAAAAAGTCCTTTAGACGATAGAGGGTACAAAGAGTCCCCGTGACTTGCTTGACATTGGAGGAGTAGGGAACGACAACACCATCCATTAGAACAGGAATATCACTCATCCTGAGTATCGCCAAATGCCGCAAGCTGCCGAAAATAATTGTTTGGCATTTACTGGGATTCACCCTGACGCCAAATTTAGCAGACCAGTCTGAAACATATTTGAGGTCACGCACGGTTAACCTGACAAATGACACTACCAAAATCATCACATTCTCCCTGCGCGTAAATATGCAGATCGTCTGCGTATAAGTGGTGACAGCACCCAAGATCACCTGCAAGAAAATTTATGAATATAGAGAAAAGCATAGGTGACAGTACAGTATGCCACCTTGTGGGACATCGGTATCCATATGAGACCAATCTGATACAGTTTGGCTAACTCGAACTGCTTGCTGTCGTCCGCGAAGATAAGAGGAGAACCAATTAACCACTGAAGGGGAAGTTGGTTGGGGGTATGGTTTTTTAACAAGAGTTTTTATAAATTGTCGCATTCGTGTATTATGGAATGATAAACATTTTAATTATACTTTTCAAAATGAACTTGTCTATCCAGTTTAAGGGTCCTAAAAGTAGGTAACCTAACAAAATGAAACTTTTCATATTGGCCTTTTATACATGTTTTATGTTCTGAACTTAAATCCCACAATGTACATACAACATGAATGCAGTAAAAAATTTCATACTGAACTAAACGAAAATAAATCTTAAAATTGTTCTTTAATCTTATAAAGTTAAACGTTTTATGATTCACGTAGGAATGTTTCATGCATTATAGAGCGGCGACAACAGACGAAGACAGGCAACAACTGGAGAACATGGGCCGCTTCCACTGCGGAGACATGGTGAACGTGATGCGGCACGGCTCGCTCGTCGCGCAGCACGCCGACACCGCGGCGCCCGTCGCCAACCCGGTGCTGGTCGCCACCGTCACCGGCGCCATCTGTGAGTAACCTACACATTCTATGTCTACTTGCTGTATAACTTATTGTATTTGATTGTTCGTGCAATAAATATTTTTTTATGATATCACATATATACGCTCAGCACTGTATCCTAAACAGGTTCATCATCATCATTCGCATACAAAGACGTCTACTGCTGTACATAGGAACATAGGCCTCCCCCATAGATTTTCAAAGCGACCGTTTGCAGGCTGTCTGCATCCACAAAAATCCTGCTACCTTTACCAGGTCGTCCGTCCGCCTTGCAGCCGGCGTCAAATGCTGCGCCTGCTATGAAACGGTCTCCATTCTAGAACTTTTCTGCTCCAACGGCTATCAGTTCCTCGCGCTATGTACTCCGCTTACAGCCACTTTATTACTTACCCGCTGGGCTACGTCCGGTCACTTTAGTTCACGTTGTAGCGAAACACCGGGCAAAGCCCACGCTAAGAGACTCCCAAGCGAGTAGTCAGAGATAATTTGACTGTTGCCGTCTCATAAGCACACTTTTCACCAAGTGTATTAGAACCCAACCTGCGCTATAGTGCTGGTCATACGCTTACTGAGCAAATTGCTTAGACAGTTTAAGCAAAAAGCTTGTTCACAGCGAGCAATGTAGTTTTACTAAAGGCTGGTCCACAAGTTTGATATTAAGGCCCGTATTCTGAATATCTGTACTTGAGTATAGATCTGAGTGACATTTTCGTATGAACCGAAGTTTTGAAATCTGTACTCAAGTACAGATCACTGCTTGAGTACGATTCTAGAATACGGGCCTAAGAGTCTACCAACCATTCACAGAAGTGCTCACGTCATGGCTCATGAATTTGAACTACACGGACACAGAAAACTTGGTAAAAATTCTCATCATGCTACACTCACACTTCACAGCACCCACACGCACACACATACACATATCTACTAAATTCACAAACGCACTCACATACACGTATATCCTCACACACACTACAGAACATGTTTAAACACACTACTTACTTCATTGCTGCTTTGAGCCTAGCTTAATTAATGTTTCCTTGTTTTTATTTTTGAATCTGTCACTTGAGCTGTGTCCCTTTCCAACTTTTATTTATAAAGTATTGCTTAGTGCAAAGTCCTCTAGATACAAGCCAAATCTTGTAAAGGTTTTTGATAATGAACATTACTTACTTACATCGGACGCGGGTATTGGTTTATCAAACATATTTTCAGAGGATGGGAGACTTACAAAACGCCATTAGAATTTGTAAATAATCCGAAGCTTTGGTCACCAGACATATACACAAGCTGAACGACTACGGTGTTAAGGATGCTGCTGTATATCATATTTTTTCGTACCTCAGTCTAAGTATTCAAAAGTAAATGCTTATCAAGGGTTTTCTTTCAAATCTCACGTTAGGATAGGGTTCCCTCAAGGATCTGTTTTAGGTTAATCTTTATTTACGACTTGCCTTTTTACATTATGAACTGTGATATTGTGTTATTTGCTGTTGATAACTCTCCCTCCAGGTTCAGTAGTATAATTACCGAAAAAGCTGTACGAGTTTCTTCACCAGCTAGCAGAGCGGTTAGCTAGCTAGGAAGCTTTCACTGTAAACTATTCAATGACAACAATTTCTGTAAAACATGCGTTTCGATCTTATAGCTAGAGAATAAAGTTAAAATTTAAGATATCCAATATGTGGAAATAACTTTGTAATACATGTTACCACTTCAGTCTAAGTATGATCCTTTTGGAAATGTGATCTCCCGCGGCCGCAACCGACCAGGTTACTGAACAGGTCCTAAAGAGAGGTTTTTCCTTGTGTTGAAAAACCACCAACAAGAAACCATAAACATCATTACAATTTTTAATAAATAAATATCCCTGGACATTATTCCACACAGCGCCATCTAGCCCCAAAGTAAGCTAATTAAAGCTTGTGTTATGGGATACTAGACAACGGATAAACATACTTAAATACATTTTCTTTTGTAAATACATACTTATTATACATAGGAGACACCCAGACCAGTACAAACAGACATGTTCATGCACACAAATGTTTGTACTGTGCGGGGATCGAACCCGCGACCTCTGGTGTAGTAGCCAACTTCTTAACCATTACACCAAGTCGGTCGTCAACAATTGGAGGGTTTGAAGCGATGAAGAACTTCTTTTCGTAGCGTGCGTTTTAGGGCGTTTACCTACTAGTGCCGTATTTCTGGCATAATTTAGCGTAAGTTAACAGATTGTTAACAAGTATTTCTCCGCAGGTCTAGTAGTACAATTACCGCAAGAGCTGTACGAGTTCCTGCACCAACTAGAAGAGCGGTTAACGCACACGATCAAGTCGGTCGGCAAGATCCCGCACTCGTTCTGGCGCTCGCTGAACTCCGACATCACCACGGAGGCCGCGGAAGGGTTCATCGACGGGGACCTCATCGAGAGCTTCCTGGACCTGACGAGGGATATACAGAAGGAGACTATACAGGGCATGCAGGTAAACGAGTTTTATTATACTGACTATGTTAAATAAAAATAAATAAATCTCTGGGACAGTTTACACCAAAATCATCTGACCCCGAGCTAAGCAGAGCTTGTATAGTACCCGGCAAACTCCTTGAGCATTTGTAGTCGTAGTGTGTTAGTGGAAAGTTCGCGCATTGTACACTTACGTACAAAAAAATAGATACTCTTTTTTAACTGTGAAATGCTCATATTTATTCAGGTATATATTTTGACAACCTGCGTGGCCCTTTGGCAGGGTCTACTAGCCCAAAGGTCCTGGGTTCGAATCCCGGTACGGACAAAATGTTTGTGTGACGAACATATTAATTTTTCCTGAGACATGTTTTTTTATATGTATTTATAATGTATATTATTTATATATTTTATATGTATGTTTATTCGTTAACTATAGTATCCATTATAACAAAAAAAACGTCTACAACAACAACAAAGTACTTTTCACTGCACGCAAGTGTATTTGGGAAGACAGCGGGACGTAGACACAACGCGGGAGATGAGGGTCGACTGATCTACCAATAGCGCGCTCGATACGATGCCCCCCGCCGTCGCACCCCGCCTTCACCACCCATGACACATGAAATTCGGTTCTGCGCAGTCAAGGTCATTTGCTCAAGAAGTTTGCCGGTTACTGTACTATGGGTGTCAGAGACTAAACATGCTTAAATATTTATAAATACATAATAACACCGACCGAGATACACAACAAACACAAATGTTCTTCTAATAAAATGTTTGTCATGGGTGGGGATCGAACCCACGACCACCGGTGCTAATGGCAGCGACCCTGAATGGCATTGTTTGACATTTCTGCAATGCTTGTCCAATGAAATTATGTTTAAGAGTCACAGCTCTGGAACATAATTTCATTAGACAAGCATTGCAGAAATGTCAAACAATAAATTTTTGCACCTCATTACAAAGACAAGGTTCAAAAAAGTTCACCTGACAGCTGTCAGACAAATGTTTTGTTCGTTTTGTCTCTTTCTATCCGGCGAGAGTGAAAATCACTCTTCGAAAAGTGATTTGGAACAGGCTCTCGATAACGCAAGGCGCGTCGTTTGCATGAAAGCTAAGCGTGCCTCTTTATTGACGCTCACTGGGACGTCACGATAGTGTTTTTAGTGATGGTATTTGTTATTTCTCAATCAATTTTTATTGAAGTTTACGGAAAAAGAAATGATATGTGTAAATCTATAACTTTGATAAACATCTCATTACGGTTGAACGTGGAGTAAATTAGGCAGCGTCGAGTAAAATGACATAGTATCGTTACTCAAGAGAAATGAACATCTATTTACCTGCTATGATGCAAAAAAAAATATACACCATGTCCCTCAAACAGTGCAAAACAACTATTACAAACTGGCTAAAAGAGCTTAATTATGACCAAACTGAGCAACTTCTAGTGTAATAATACTTTGGCTACCTAAAAAAAACTACATGTAAAATAGGACCAAACAGACAACATAAATTATAAAAATAGGCGATATTTAGGCATCACACATAATATACGCGCACATAACACACACAAATGACACTTACACACACAAACACACACTCTCGTAAACACACACACATCCACACAATTATCTAACTAGGCTTTAAAATTTAAATTTATTCATATGTTAAAATTAATACTTACCTTTGTTGTTTACATTTATATGAATCGAACGAAGGAGCGGGCTTCTCCTAACACATGTTTTTATAAACTTAAAAGGAGATGCCCAACACTTGTAATAATGTCCCATTTAAGCAATAAAGAACATTTTGATTTGATTTGATTTTGATTATAAATTGCGCCAATGCAAGAACATGGTGCCAGTCCATCCAATACATGAAAATTATTAATATAACAGTTCGTCAGTCCGTCTTTCTTTTGATAGAATATTTTATCATAGGTAAGTTTTGTCATGAAATGTATTCCAACTATGAAATTATTTTCAGATCGACGACGGCGATGGTATGAAGAGGGACGCGACCGTAGACGACCTAATAAAAATAGTGGAGGACCTCACGCGGATACATTAGTGTTGTTACAGTGATTATAGGTGAAACAGTCCATAGGGATGCCTCCTATTCTGCGTCTTGAAATGTGGCGGCCTCTGGTGAGTTTAACAAGCCGTTCCCTAGCTTTCACCGTAAACCATTTAATGATAACTATTGCTGGATAAACTCAAGCCTCCTTATTCATAAAACATAAACAGTCTAATAAGACTCTTTTCAAGAATATGAGGGTAAGCGTTTCGACGTTATGTCTAGAGAATGAAGTCGAAATATAGTATCGAATATGTGGAAAAACATTTGTAAAACCTGCAAACCTTCAGTGAAATATGATCTTTTCGAGGGTACAAACTTTTATTGAGGTCTAGTTATGTACGTACAGAGCAGACCATTGTAACAAAATTACCACAGAATCTGATTAAACATTTAATTCCAGTCCTAAAGTAAGGTATCATCCCTGTGTTATTATTACCCGAAACAAAAAACCCAATCACCAATCCCAACGAGCAAATAGTTTTGGACCTATAAGTTACCTACCTGTGTGTATGCATATGCTGTAGTCCACCTGGAGCGAGTATTTTCATGGGAGCCGCGTTTATGTGTTCACTCAAGCAGTTTGATTCATTCAGTAATGATTCCAAAAAACGATAAGAGCAGCTACGACAAAAGCACGTGTGTGCTCGTAAGAGAATAAATACTAGAGAATATATACGCGCCACGAATAAGTCAGGTGGGCAAACGCTCTAAAGTGTAGTATAGGGTAATTCTAATAAAAGCGGACCGTTCGTGACCACGGTGACATGCAATTGTCGCCGAAACGTCCAGAAAAATAGGTAATAGTACATTATTGCAAAGGCAGCGAAATAGGCAATTGCGAGTATGATTTTGAAGGCCGAGCCGCAGGCGAGGACTTCAATGATACGAGACAGGCAATTGCCATTTCGGCCGAGGCATATATAGTGCTTTTCTTAAAAAAATGCAAGGAAATAAAAAGGGCCTTTTACATAATAAATTTAATTAATATTATTAACAAAATAACAACTCCGCTTTACCGCCAATTTGTTTTTTTTTATTTTACAATTTGTGCCGAAAGGTAAACGCATCTGTGGCTATACAGCCACGAGAACGCAATGTGTACGATAGATGAAAGAGTTCTAAATTCAAACAGCACACCGTTTCATACAACATTGCCGGCGCGCTCTTCGTTCGAAATTCAAAGAACGCGCCGGGAAGTGATTTTGGGTTTTCAGTCTACGTAAATATGATACTTCGCGTGTTCTTTATTCAAAAGTAATGACAATATTTCCGAGCATGTTTAAGAAAAACAATTTACCGACATTGCGTTAGTGAATAGACCCCCCCTGCTTCGACCGTCGGGTACCCTAAGCTTGTAGATTACATTGTAGGCTGTGTGAAAACGAATATCTTGTGTTTGTGAAATGAATCATTCAATTCAAAGATAGAAACTAGAAAAAATCGACCTGTGATACTAGGGTAGGGCAGCACACGAACACAATCTTCGCATCTTCCACAATCCGAGTTTCTGCTCTTCCAACTGAGCTATCTAGGCCATAACAGAGCTGGCGAATGTCTCGTGTATTTTACGTTGTAAGCCACCGTTGTTTCATCAATGTTATACTCGTAAGGCAAGCACCTTTTACCACTAAAATAAATATTTATTGCTTATGTTCGACTTTCGATAAAGATGAAGCTAGCCTAGACCTAGGATCAGGTCAAACATTTCTAGTTTCTATCTTCAGGGGTTCTAATTTTAATGACAAGAGTGGATTCAAAACAGACATATTTATATGAACATATATCTGGTCATATGATTTAATGTTTAAACCCAAAAATTATGTATCATCATTTTATAACATGAAGTATAAAAATTAAAACGAATGGGTGCGAAACCTCTATAGAATAGATTAGGCATAAATCTGCTTATTACATTTTGTAGGCAATAAGTGCCTTTAATTTAAGTCATTTCCGTTATCTATAAAAGCTATATTGTATAAATTAAGATTAAATAAAAATATTTGAGCCATCTCTGTGGACTGTTCAATCTATAGTTTAGTTGAGAATACGTATTAAATACTTTATGTACTTCACAATTGTTTTATTTTGTATTCTTAAATGTTTCACTCTCATTCACATTTAAGCAGATGTGACTAAAAAACGTATATTGACAGGTCTATAATAAGTTAAGTGTAAATGATTTTGGTTAAATAAAAAGATATACATTCACAAATATTTATATTTATTTCATAATCACTATGAATCCATAACAGAAAGGCATTACAATCACAGCTATCATTTAAAAAAATACTGCCAGACTGCTTTAATTATAAAATAAAATACCAGCACTGGAATTGATAAACAATTAAAATTTTATCTATAAAGATAGAATCAATTCAATTTAATATGAGCTAATACAAAAATAAAATAAATGTATCCTGATAACACTAAACATAGATCATCCCAACTGAACCAACAGATGGAATAAATAAGTATTAAATATCTACTACATATATCATTGGAAATACATACCCACTAAGGCAGTAACATAATATGTTAAATATTACGTATAGTAGTTATTCAATAAACAGTAAGACATTGTAACGTTCACTATGAATAATAGCTAGCTAAGTAAATAAATACCAACAGACAACCACAGCTACAGTGTTATGGTCATAGCACACGATAGTGCTGGGATACCAGCACCGCTCCAACCCGGCAATTCACTTGCCATTCGAATTAGAGCATTGAATTGTGTGTACTATAATACAGGTTGTAAAAAGACCCTTAACGAAGCCGAGACCTACGTATTCTGCACCTCATCAGGACTCATTTTTTCTTTCTAGAGCATACCTGGAAACTCAATAGTTACCAAGTTATCAAAGGTCAAAGTAAAAAAATAAATATTATTTGATCTTACCTAAGAAACATCATCAAAATTTCAAGTATTTCCTAACAAAAAATTGCTTCAAAACGTTCAACTCGCAATGTACATATCGTGCGTACCGCTTAATTATGCGTAACAGAACAGTCACGCACACAAGCGCAGGCGCGGTCTATTGCGTAGTCCGTTTTTAGGTTAAAAATTGACACCTAATTAAACAATTCGTTTCCCATCCATATTTTTTTCTGTGACTTGATTTAATGGGCTGAGTGCGTAGACGCCGGCTTTTTAGTGAGTCTTTTTACACCCTGTATATTTTACAATGTCGATATGAAAAAGCGGACGGCAGGACCGACCGCCTTCTTAATACGAGGCGATGACAGTTTGGAACGGTGCCGTTGCCGCGCCGTGATAATGTGCTTTAAGGCTACCAGCAAAGGCAGAGATCTCATAGCTATTATGAACTAGTATACAACACGCGGACGGTACAAGTCGGACAGTTTAGCTGTGGTTATCTGCACCATTAAAATATTTAACTATAACTTCATCCCATCTTTCTTGTAAAATCAATAGGAATCATTTATCTTCTTTACATTCGCCGCAAGTTCGTCCAAAACTCCTGTGTTATCAAATTAAAATAATTAATAAACTGCTACTTAAGACGCCGCGAGTCGCTGACCACCCAAGTTCTTAAATGTCATTCAAATTCGAGTAGCCCTTTATAAGTATGATGAGTATGACTCTCTCTCAGTTTTACAATTTAAGTTTTAGATATAGAGCATCAGTTAAGGCTTCTTAACTTTGTCTAATATTTAAGAATATGATATTAGCATTATTTCATAATTGTTATGTACTTGAGCTTATTTTAAAAATGTATGTAAATGTATCAACTCAAAACCCAATAAAGCGTACTATCCACAGTCCTTGCTGTCTTATCACTAGCACTTGAAATTGTGATTATTTAAATTGTCATTCTGGCGCACTATACCCCTCATGGCGGCACTATATTCCGTCATGATGAGGCATGATCCGTTAGCATAAAATGAAAAATGTTTATTCATATAACAAATAAATTATGAGAGTATCCATCCTCGCCTCAACAACGGAAGCATGATAAAAAACCACGCTAAACCTTTGACGTAAAACGAGCTAATTATCACCCGACTACGGCGAAGTGACGTTTAACTAATTTGAATATAGCACCCTCTTTAGGACATTATGTCAAAATCTAAAAAAAAATTGTAATGACGGCGAGTTGGGTATGATGATGTGATGTGAGCATAACATATTTCCTACAAACCTTCCCAAAATAAAGATACAACCCCAAAATATGTGACACCCGAATACTGAAAGATCACCACCACACATAAATTATTAGCCTAAAAGAGTGACATAAAATGACCATGGGTATTCCTATGAAAATATATTAAGTAACCGTGTGGAATATTTTCTTGTTTCATACTTTATAGTGTGATTTTGCATTAGTCAGCCTTTAGTTTTTAAACTAATTTTTTTCATCAGGCGTTATGATCACCTTGACGGGAAACACAGCTACGGACGTGAATGACGCTATAAAAATTGTCCTTTAAAGGTATGATTTCGTAACCGACTCCACGCAGCAGCTGCAGACGACGTGTCGCCGCGTTATGTCGCACGCAGCTAGCTTCGTGTCGCTAACTTCTTCTTTCGTGTCGACAGCAACATTAAATTTCATTTGAGCAGTATTCTGCCACCTTAATCGCCTGTGTCGCTAACTACGGATGGTATTTCATAGAAATACATAAAAACCAGCAGAGGCGCGACGACACGTCGAATGCTACTGCTGCGTGGAGTCGGCTACGAACTTGCACCTAAACTTATAAATTGTGCCTACTTTCTGTACTTGTCAGCTTTGTGGTGTAGGAACCACATGAGAGCAAATAGACAGCTAGGGGGGCTGTTCAGGGGCCCTGGTGAGCTCAACATCTGCTCAATCTCAGGGATAGTCTTCTCTACCACTTCAATCAACTCATCGTCAACTCCTCCACCTGTAATATGAAAACATTTTTTTAGTCTGGTTTAATTCTATATGACGAAAAAACCTGCTCTCTCTCTTTTGTTAGAATTAGTTGGTTAAAATGCCCTTAAGGCCTGCGCCGACGACGTACGCGGAGAAAAAGCTTCGCGAATACAAAAGTACACTACGCGAATACAAAATCACCCGCAGAGTCAACGCACACGGTGTGCGATCTTTGTTGTCCGAGAGTACTTTAATATTCTGAGATTATGTTGTGCTGTAACTTACACGAAGTCTAAGCAAAAGAGTGTTGCGGCGGATTTTTTGTTCGGCGTACTTTTAGTCGGTCGTGTGCGTTGCTCGATACAGTTTGCAAGGGATCTATTTAGACGGAGAATGAAAGCACGCCGCGGATAATAAGTCGTCTGCGCAAGCCTTCATGGTGGAGGTGCGGGATTAATCACGCCCTTTGTTAGAACAGCCTTAGTCAGTCACTAAGGATGCACAAGACTGTACGTAGTGGGCCAAGAAAATAAGAAAGGCGGACCCTGGGACCGTACACAAAAGTATGGGTTTACAACCGGGATAGACCGCACGGATGATGATGATGATGATGTACCCTTCAACGGCCAAGTCACACAACATTAACTATAATAATAAAGAAATCGCAGTAAGGAACCTTAGACTTGCCACGACTTTGTCTAGATTTCATTACTTTTTAGAGATAAACAAGCAGCTCCATCGAGACTTGGCTAGTTTTTTACAGAATGTTTTTGTGTGGGATAAATATTTCCCAATTAACAGCAAACTTTCTGTATTTATTTAAGTAGGTATTTGAAGATAATTTCCACTGTTTTTTTACATAAATAATGCATAATTAATATAACCAAAAGTCTCAAGTCATTATGAATTCTGTTATTTTTATATAATGCATATTTCATTATGTATGAAGGCTATGAAGACATTGGTTCTACCTATTTAAGTGCCACTGATAAAAGTATGTTTTAGAGATAATAATAATAGTGGAATTACATCCAATACAGGAAAATGATATGGCTTATCTTACATAGTTGCAGAAATGGTATCTGTTTAGTTAATATCAATGTCAGTTTGATTCCCAAAACTTGACTTAGTTTCGAAATTAACACACTAACTTTATTGTTTATACTAATATTATAAAGAGGAAATATTTGATTGTTTATTTGTTTGTATTGAATAGGCTCCGAAACTACTGATCTGAGCGTGAAAATTCTTTCACTAATAGAAAGCTGAACTATTCAGGAGTAAAATAGGCTATGTTTTAGATTGAACAAAAAATAATAGTATATGTAAATCAAGTCAGATATAAAATGAGCTGCCCCAACAGACTTCGTTCTATCAAATGTTTGACAGCTGGTGTCCATTATCATATCTCTCCAGCTTTTCTCCGAGTAGTAGTTTCGGAGCCTATGCAATACAAACATTCAAACAGTCAAATCTTTTCTCTTTATAATATCAGTATAGACAAGAAAAAATGAAATTTCGGGAATTGATATGTTGAACGGGATTCGAACTCATGTCTTTGGTAACCACTAAGCTACCGAAATCTCAATGGATATCCAATTTCTTGTTTTATTTATCATTATTTTTAGTAAATTTATCTTTTCCTCATATATTATTGTAGTTGACTGCTTGTCAAATTCAACTATTAGATGAGGAAAAGATCAATTTCAATACATTCTCAAACAAATCTTTCCTAAAATGTTAAAGGATTTCTGAGTACACTAAGTTTAACCCCTCTTTAATTCTAAAAAGAGATATAATCATTTGAAAATAAATAACTATGAAATGATTTTATAAAATATTCTTGAAATTTAAATATCCATTATTTATCCAATACCTTGTTCAGTTTTCATATCATCAGTAACTTCACAATAAAACAGTGTTTGAAGAGCACCTTGAACTCCAACTCCTGACCTGCAAACCAAATGAGATACTGTATAACAGGATATTTTTACATATTTCTGTCTAGAGATAAAATCTAAGGATTTGAATTTTAAATTGAATAAAAGGAATTACAATGGTAAGTATGGTGCATCCATAATTATGTAAGATATGTAGGTGTGGAGCAACCTTTAGCATCATGTCAAAATCCTTATTTAGTTATTTGTTGGTTACTGTTTTTTACATAAATAGCTCATGACTGAGGAGTGTCTCATTTTATTTTATTACTAACTATTATATTGACATATTGTAATTGTATGACTCCTTTAAATTGGGTTTGAATAATAGCATGACATCATAAATTCTTAATTATTATGTCATTATCATTATTTCTTTATTGTAAAATTTGTATGCCAAGGCAGATGTGCCTACCTAAGATCCTATTTATTTGTGTTTCAAAAATAAATCAATGAATTTAATCTATCAATACCTATAAGAAACAATTCTGTGCAAATCTGTCAGCTGCACTTTGTAACCACACTCTTCTAAGACCTCCTCCTGGGCAATCTCAACCACAGATTTCTCCTTGTCGATGATGCCAGCACACATCTCCAAAGCGATTCCCAGGGATGCTGGGTACTTCTTGGTGTCAATGACATCTTTTTCACGATCAGCAAGATGGATACTATTGTAGTATATAGCTACAAAATACAAACATCAACTTAAGAACAAGTATTATACAAATTTCTACATAAATATCGAGAGCTTTTTTTTTTTTTTTTTTTTTCCGTCTTTGGCTTTGGCACTATTGAGAGCTTACAAACATCGAAGTTGGCTTACAAACTTAAACGTAAACTTGAGCTTACAAACACAAAAAAGTTTGTACCAGGACGAAACTGCTTGACAAAGATCATGACCTTCCTTGTCACATTGAAAACGATAATAGCTACGCTGTCGTGCACCGCTAGCAGGTCCCAATCCTTTTCCTTGCCGTTTTGCGTGTAGATCATCCTCAACGGCTTCACGTATGGAGAGTCAGGTAGCGGCACCAGATACGCACTCGACAGGTCTTCCATTTTCACAGAAGTTAATACAAGCAGCAAGGTAGTTTGTGGTGTGGGTGCTTGAGTTAAAAAAATGACTATCAAAATAAAAAACAGCAATTCGAATCTAGAGAAGCTTAGCCCGAAAGATATTATTATTTTAGTCTTTGCACTACAGCACAGCACATAACCTCTCTCCTCAAGCTCAGGCTTAGCGGCACAGACTAACTAACTAACTATCTATACTTTAACCAGCTGAACCAGCCCACCGACAGAGCATACAAATAAACATATGGAATTATGAACGTACTTCGTACCAACATTACGATATAAAATAACTCGTTAAACTCTTACCTACCCATTTAAAATGTGTACTTTCGCGTATGGATCCTAAGTGGCATAACTACTATTTAATTTAGACGCGTAATATTTTTGTTATTGTTGGTGGACCTGTTCGGTAGGTTTTTAATCTGTAGTTGGTTTGGATAAAAAACCAAGCAGGCATTGTATTTATGCTAATTGGAGGAAAATCTTTAGGGAAATGTGAAGTTGTGTAATATCAGGCGTGTCAGAAGAAAATATTCCGACATATTTCTAGCCAGATTCCCACATGACCCGGCCAGGTAAACTTTGTTTCTTGACTTTCGAGAATGCATTAATTACTTCATAATTTAACTGATGAACTAATAGCAGATTCCACGTACATTCCGTAAATTTTAAGCTATTTTGATATAAAAAACATAAAAACAAGTTGTGATGCGCACGATTTGTCGATAAACTATTATTTGTTTTAGATGTCGTTTATAGGTAAAGTTGACTGGAAATGAAGAATTGGCGTATTTACCTATACAAAGACTAACTGAAAATACACACATCAAAAGTGTCTAGGGATCAACATATATTTTTGCAATAACTTTTCTCCTGATTGATATTAATTAAATTTTTTTTAAGGATTCATCAAATAAAGTGTTTTCGTTTGTCTACAGTAACGATAAACCAAGTCACCTTTGCATTAATAAAGAAATTTGCCATTTTCCTAATAAAGGGATTTTTGACATTTGAACCACTAACATTAAAGTTCGAAAAAAAGACTGAAATAACAGTTTTCTTTAAAATTTTATTGGGTAACTTAAACAATTAATAATCCGTGTTTCTACCGCGAACACTAACAACACAAGAACATCGGTTTGGCATACTCAAAATGAGTTCATCCAAATCACGCTGTGGAATGGCTGCCCATGTTCGTTGCAACAACAAAAAAAGGTCTTCTTGCGACTGGATACCCTCCATATTCGGCAGAGCTCTTCTCTGTAGCATATCCCATGCATGCTCAATCGGGTTAAGTCTGGCGACTGAGCAGGCCAGGGCAGGACATTGATGTTAGCTGCGGCGAGAGTCTGTCTTATAACTCTTGCGGTGTGCGGTCGTGCATTATCATGCATTAACTGAAATAAGGGACCGATTTGCACTTGTAGAGGAACGATGACGTCTGATACAATCGTCTCAGCATAAATTTGAGCGTTGAGGTTGCCTCTGATCCAAATCAACTCAGTTCTTCCGCCGATCCAAATACCCGCCCATACCATGATGGTTCCACTACTATAAGGATGGACTTCCTGGCAGGATTTTAATCGCTGTTGGCGTCCAGGGGTTCTCCAGTGTCGTATACGTCTTGTATCCGGTCTCATACCAGAACGAGACTCATCAGAAAAGCACACGAAACGCCATTGTTCTTCTGCCCAATTTCTGTGTTCAAGAGCCCATTGATATCGAATCCTACGATTGGGCATTGCTATAGGTGGTACCCTTAGCGGTCTTCGGGAATGAAGGTTCACTTCATGCAAGCGGTTTCTGACTGTTTGGTCGCTAATTAAGTTCCCTGAAGAGTGATGAAGCCTCACGGCTAACATCATGGCGGTTATTGTTGGAGCTCTTCGAGTTATGATTTGAATGTATCGGTCTTGTCTCCGTGTGGTGCAGCGATACCGTCCTCCATGGCGCTCAGCCACGGTACCAGTGCTTCGGTAACGTGTCCAAAGTCGACTGATAACACTCTGACTTGTATTCAGAGCTAAAGCCACAGTACGTTGCCGGGAACCAGCTTCTATCATTCCCACGGCTCTGAGCATTTCTTCCCTGCTTAAATGACGTCGCCGCTCCATAATAACGTTGGTTTTAATCAGTAGTAGGGAAACAGTAGCACTAATAATGTCTTCAATGCGTTGTATGTTTTTATAGGGAAAATATTGACAGCTGATTTTCATCTTTTACTCGAATTTGATTGACAGTTCCTGTTTCAAATTATGAAATGCACCAAAAAGGATCCATATAAATTTATAAAATCATAAATTTATTACAAAGCCACATCTCAATCTCAAGAAATCCGCATAAAAATGCTTGATCCCTAGACACTTTTGATGTGTGTAAGTTCATATTATGTGTCCCGGCCTATGAAGAAAAATACTGCGTGAAGCTGGAACTGCGCTTTCGTCCTTCAACGGAGCGCAGCTAGCAATGAAGTCTTTACAGACCGCCGCAGTAGTTTACTATTATTTCACCAGAAGAATATACGTTGATTTCGATAAACAAACGTTTTTTTATGGCGTATGTTTATTTATTTCTTTTAAATTTCATGGTCACTAACGTTAGGATAGTTCAAAACAGGATTACTACCATGTCGATAAGGTAAATGGTAGTAATCCCGTTTCAAACTATTCCAACGTATACCTATTTATTTATTCTTATACGACTGAAATTGTCAGCTACGCGTAATCACCCATGAGCAGGCAGTCTGGATTTTTAAAGCCCTAGTGTCAAAACGTGTGGCAGTTGCTTGTCTAATGTTGGTACCAGTATTTTTAAGGTTGGCACAAAGTACGTTCCTAATTCGGTTTAGTGGCTTTTAGGGAAGTGCCAACTCTTAAAACGTAGGTAGGTAGTGATTCTGAACAATTATTGTCATTTGACAGGAGCTGTCACTGTTACTCCGTTCATCGGTCACCTGGGGTGCGTTCCGAGACAGACCAAAATCGATTTCAGCACCTATAACCCCGTTCCGATTCACCGTTATCGCGCTTACAGTGAGTCTGTCAAAAATGACAGGTGATATGTGTGTTAGCGTTTGGTTAGGTTAGTTGTTTGTTTTTAAAGTGGATTTAAGAAACACAACCACATACAAACAACAATGCTGCGCTCGCGAGGTTATCTTTTTTCTGATCTGTGAGGTTAGTTAAGTAGGTAGCTGTCAAACAGAGGTCAATCAAACAAACATTTTTGTGTTCCGAATCACAATTGTCATAGGTTTAAAGACATTCATTTCTCATAAAAAAACTACAAGTTTTACTTAAAATGAGATATACAAATTTATCAAATAAGTAATCTATTTTCTAACTTTTACCTCTGGTGCTTTCTAAATATATAAATTATTAATAATTAAAATTGTGAAGCACGTGAATGACTATTAAAAACAATAAATTCATCTTAGTAAAATCACAAGTAGGTACTTAAATATATTTAAAAAAATATTTAAAATGGGTTTGCGTTTGGTCTCAGTCTCGCCTGGTGGTAAGCGATGACGAGGCCGTTGGTGGTACACGCCTACCCAGAAAATGCCTATTCACTCTGGCCTTGAAGACACCAAGGTTTTAAGTATCCGGAAACACAGACGCAGGGAGAGCGTTCCACTCCCTAGCGGTACGTACCAGAAAAGACGCAGCAAACCGTTGAGTATTAAATTTTTTAAATTAATTTCATTTAAAACAGTGAGCAAATGCATTTTGAATAAAATTATAAAATCAGCCAAATTAAAAACATAAGACAGTAAATTCTAGAGATGGCCAGAGTACTCGGTTAATACTCGGTACTTGGCGTACTCGGCGGGTTTTTAATTCTCTTGTTCGGTCCAATTATTCGGTTTCAATGCAGAGTATACTCGGTCTAAGTAAAGCAGGTGACTGGTGTTATTTGTGACCCTAAAATGCCGATCAAGCTGAAGGGGCAGGTCTATAAAACCATCACTAGGCCTGTCCTTTTATACGGCAGTGAAACATGGCCGTTACTAGAACGACAGAAGCAGGAGCTGCGCGTCACGAAAATGAAGATGCTGCGGTGGATGTGTGGAGTCTCACGCAAAGATCTCGTGCGGAATACCCACATCCGCGGCAGCCTTGGTGTTCGTGACATAACAGACAAAATGCAGGAGTGCCGCCTTCATTGGAATGGTCATGTCTCACGGAGATAGGCAAACTTCGTGGGCAACAAATGTCTGGCCATGCCGCCCCCGCCAGGTACCGGTGGAAGAGGTCGACCTAAGAAGCGGTGGCTCGACGTCGTCAAGGGTGACATGCGTGCCAACAGACTCACCTCTGAGGATGAACAAGACCGTGCGAAGTAGGCCAAAAACATAAAAAAGGCGGTCCGTGGGACCCAACACACCAGTGTGAGTTCACAACCGGGATAAACGCACGGATGATGAGGATGATGTTAATCAAAAAGTATTTATTATTAATTTGGGGAATGTTTGACACTCTGAATTATGTTGTATTGTATGGGTGAGGGGTGTATCAACGGGAGCCGGCCGCTCGCGCCGCGCGTACCTGTTTGTACTAGCTTACGCGCCCGAAACAGGGATTTGATTGAACCGAGTTACTCGCCGAGTACTCGGTTGGAAAAAAAATGAACAGAGTAAAACTCTGTACTCGTTATTCGGCAAAAGTGCTACTCGACGCATCTCTAGTAAATTTATTAAAATAAAATTAAAATCATCAATCAACTTCAGTAAAAAAAAACCTTCATTCAAATAAAATTACATATTGAGTTAATTAAAACTTCATTAAAACAATAAGTATATTCATTTGAGTAAAAAGGTTTACCAAATGCATTAAAAAGATAAAATAATTTCACTAAAACAAATAAACTATTAAAACAAGAGTACAAATCAGATCAAAATCGTAAATTCACTTCATCAACACGATAAAATCATTAAATTAAATCATTAATTAACTAAAATACTTTATATAGGTAGGTAGATTTGGTTACAGTACAAACAGCCTATCTCAACGTCTTGATTCCTTCTCACAAGTACAAATAATAATGGTCTAGGTAAAATAATTCGATATTAAAGCAGTTATTGTTCGACAACCAAATATTAGAACATACAATTTGTCTTAATATCAGCTTGTCAAACGAATTGGGTATGGCAACACATTTTATTTTATTTTTTTTTATTATTTTTTATATATTTTTTTATTACCTTTTGGTATTTTAAGTAACTGATTTGAATATTTCGTTGATCTAGCCGGTAGTTAATTTTTTATTAATTTTTAAAAATTGCGAACTCATGACGTCACAAATTCACTTAGTGTTCCCACATGTGTTTTTTCCTGGATTCGTGGTAAATAAATTATGAGGAGAAAATTGCTGATTTACTCCACTTACGACTGAAACAGAGCTCGCCGTTCATCATGTACAATCTCACGAGAATGTGAGAAGTAGACTTCAGATACAATTCATTTTGCCAAGTTCTGAAACCAAGTTGGGATTATAGCGAATGGCAATTTTAAGTCTTAGGACTTGGCAAAATGTAGAGGCGTAAATTAATGTACGTATTATTAAAAATAACTTTGTGGAAAAATATTCTTCACTTGGGGGAATTTGAAATCTGCTATCTGGAAACCCCATTAATACCATGCAGTAGAATCACCTAGCTAAAAGTCTCACGTATGATACAGATCGCGTAATTTGATTGGTTGATGGATAGATTATCAACCAATCACGCGAAAGGGCGTTTATACGACCCAATAGGTTTCAATTGTGAGATGTCAATCTGATTACCGTCAAGAATGGACTCTTGACGGTAATCAGATTGACAACCTTAATATGCTCTTTACGGACGTTGGCAAACTGGGGTCATTCATTTGGCCCCAGTTTGCCAACGTATTTAATTGAAAATATCCTAGATCCTTTGCTTTTAAAAATGTTAAATATTTAAATAAGGTATAAAATATAAATACCTCAAAATTGTTTTCAATTTAGGACATGTTTGATTTTTGTTCCCATGCCCAATTAACGGTACACATCATCGCACTATAATCGCGCTAACTGTTTCGGAACGTTATGTGATACATATGCATACACGGGGCGAGTGAAACTCAAGACGGCTGTCAACGCACTGATTTATTACAAAAGAAAGACGCGGGCGCAGCCGCGTTGCTATAGCTAGGTACATACTTAACATCTTTCCCCCTTTAATATTCACCTTAAGAGATAAGCAGTTACATAAACTGTTTATAATTGACTGGGGGGCGAGCGCGCTTAGACCTGCCTACATTGTTAACTTCTTCTGTGACTTCTGTCTCAACATCATGAAACACGTCCTCATCGTCTGATGAAGGCGGCCGACGAACTCCTCTTGTCATTGTCACTTTGCATGGTGAAGGGTCAACTTGTGGGTCGAGGTCTAACATTGCAGTCGCAGGAGACACACTCACATCGTATGAACGACGCGTACTATGAGGGGAAAGCGACACACATTGTCCTCCTCTAGGTATAGTAATTCCTTCTGATTGTATAGCCGGTGTCAAATCAGAACCTGTTTCATTACTGTTGTAGGAATGAACGGCTCTGTCCCCCGATGGTTGATTACTTATATCCGACCCTGCCCCTCTGTTATAAAGTATAATTTGGTTTTGATGCTTCCTGACATAATTTAATGAATTTAAGTCTTTAATCACATACAACATTTTTCCTAGTTTTTTATTTATTATCCCTTTTAACCATAGAAACTTTTTATTGTTCAAATACTTTTTGTAAAAAACATTTTGTCCCACATGTAATGTTCTGATTGTACCACCGCGCTGCTCAGCTTGTAAACACTGTTGGGAACGCACACGCATGCGGAGTGAGGCAGAGGGGGACGACGCCGGCGGCGGCGATGAGTGGGGACACATTAGATCGAGCCGAGATCGCAGCTGACGACCAAACACCAGCTGAGACGGTGATTCGCCCGTCGTTGAATGAATGGAGTTACGGTAGTCAAACACGTACTTCAACAATTTTAGTCTACTTTGTCTGATACTGCTACTATTCTGTAATATAGATTTTATACCACGTTTGACTATTTTCACGTATGATTCCGCTTGTCCATTGCTCGCCGGATGGTATGGCGGTGACGTCATGTGTGAAATTCCGTTTAATTTACAAAAACATATAAATTCCTGTGAATTGAATGATGTACCATTATCTGTCACTATTGTGTGTGGTAAACCAAACCTAGACATGAATTCGTACAATTTATCAATTACAGCTGGTGACGTGCAAGTGTTCATTTCATAAACTTCTAACCATTTTGTATAAGCATCTACTATAACTAGGTACATACGTCCATTAATCGGCCCTAAAAAATCGAGGTGTATCCGGTAAAAGGGCCGCGAGGGATATGGCCATGGTGACACGGCGCTCGGGGGGGTGATGGCCGGAGTTGAACGCAAACTTCACATAGGCTTATCATGCGTTCTAAAGCCGCGTCTATACCTGGAAACCAGAACCGAGAGCGCGCTTCAGCTTTTGTTTTGACAATACCTAAATGAGATGTATGCAATTCTGCCAAAACCCGTCCGCGGAGCGCCTCCGGTATCACTACTTTATGGCCGCGCATAAGACATCCGTTTTCATATGACAATTCCAGTCTACACATATGATACGGTTTTAAATTAGGATTTTTAACCGTTCGCGGCCAGCCATTTAGCACGTAATGAATAATATTTTTGAAAATGCAATCTTTTTTAGTAGCTTCGCGTAACTCTTCAAGTGTTATCGGAGAAGACCCATCTATAACGAAACAAACATAGGCAGCTCGGTCGCAAATCTCATGTCCCCCCCGGTCCTCGCTGCCCGCGCCCTCCGCGCCCTCCGCGCGAGTGCAACCGGCCCTGTCCGACGTAAACAAGCTAGCACGAGACAAGTAATCAGCACTATTGTTCTCACTTTTTACATATTCTATACAATAATTGTAACCGGCTAAAAACAAAGCGTAACGTTGTAGTCGATTGGCGGATACCTCAATGATACCTCTCTGTAATCCGAAAATAGACAGTAAGGGCTTGTGATCTGTGCGTAACACAAACGGTACGGACCTTCCATACAAATATTGGTGAAACCGCCTTACCCCAAAAATGATTGCCGTTGCCTCTTTCTGAATCTGAGAGTATCGACGCTCAGCATTGTTGAGGGTACGGGACGCGAAAGATATAGGTCTTTCGTTGCCATCTTCCTCAATCTGCGACAGAATGGCTCCTAAACCAGTAGGTGAGGCGTCCACCGTTAAAATGATTTTTGCATTTGGGTTAAAGTGTGTTAGAACTTGTTCCGACGCTAGAACTTTTTTGATTTCGCTAAACGCCTTGTTCTGTATTTTAGACCAAACCCATTTGCAGCCTTTTTTCAAGAGTTCGTATAGTGGGCTTAAAATACTAGAAGCACCTGGAACGAATCCCCTATAATAATTGACTAAGCCTAAAAATGATTGTAATTGTTTTACATTTTCAGGCATTGGTGCATCTAATATTGCTTTTACTTTATCGGGAGATTTTTTTAATCCCTCTTTGTTAATTACGTAGCCCAAATAGCTCACTTCATCACAGAAAAAAACACATTTTTCTTTTTGTAAGGTTAATCCAGCACCCTGTAGCCTTTTGAGCACCTGATTCAGTCTGTCTACATGCTGATTTCGGTCTGATCCCGTTACTAACACGTCGTCCAATAGTACCAGCACGCCGCTAATGCCAGCAAGCAAATTTTCCATTGCGCGTTGAAAAATCGCCGGCGCGCTGGCTAGGCCAAACACGAGGCGCGTGTACGCAAACAAACCGCGATGTGTGTTAATGCAAGTTAGATTTTGTGAGTCATTATCTAAGCAGAACTGGTTATAGGCCATTGAAAGGTCTAATTTTGTAAATTGATTTCCCCCATATAATTTAGAAAATAATTCATTTACTGTAGGCAATGGATACTGTTCGATAACCAACTGTTTGTTTATACTGACAGAGTAATCCGCACAGATTCGTAAAGACCCGTTTCGCTTCAAAACCGGAACAATAGGAGATGCGAAATCAGAGTGGTCTACAGGACGAAGTACTCCTAAATCGACCAGCCTATTAATTTCACTTTCCACCTTATCTTTTAACGCGAATGCCACCGGCCGCGCTTTACGGAATACCGGTTTGGCACCTTCTTTCAAGGTTAACTTTACTTCATACTTGTTGAATTTCCCTAACTTTCCTGAGAACAAATCAGGATAATGCGCTTGCAACGTCTTGATAAAATCGTCATCACTACAATATTGAACCGGGCACAGCTGCAATTCAAATTGAGAAATGAAATCTCGACCTAGCAAGGACGGACCGTTGCCGCGAACAATAAATAGACTTAGCACGCGCGTACGGTCATCCCACTGTACTGATAACGCTATACAACCAATGCACCCAAGCACCTCACCAGTGTAACTAACAAGTTTTTTTGTTGTAACAATCAAAGGCATGTTTTTAAAATGCGATTTGTACGTTTTCTCAGACATGACAGAAACCGCCGATCCGCTGTCAATTTCAAAACGAAACTTTTGACCATTAATTAACACCGTCTCAACTAGTGGTTCCCCTTTAATTGTACGTATATTGTACAACTTACCGTCGTCGTCGTCGTCCTCGTTTGCCTCACACGCCACCGTGGAAACATAATTTACTTTTTTGCACATACGGCGCAAATGGCCCTTTATATTACATTTCCGACATGTATAATTAGCAAATCGACACGACTCCGATTTGTGTCACGTCTCCGTTAGTATAACCGCACACTGCACACTTCACTTTTTCACTACGTCGGCCATCAGTGCCGCTGCGTTGCGCAATCTTGAACAGCTGCTCGTGATTCGCCGCGACCAGCGGCGCCGGCGTCCCTGCGGAGCTGATGGCGGCGGCGCGCGCGCTCCGCAGACTTTCGGCCAAGTCTACGGCCTTAGTCAGCGTGAGGCCTGCTAGATCTTGGACGTACATTTTTTCTTTTTCAGCCCCTGGCAGCATTCCCACTATAAAGCGATCTCTTAATGCTTCCTCCACATTACTGAAATTGCATTGCGCAGTTAACCCTCGTAGTCTAGCGGCCCATTGTGAGGGTGACTCCATTTCTTGTTAGGTGGCGGCGTAAAATTTATGGCGCTCACTAAACCCAATCTGCTTCGGTGTGAAGTGTGAATCCAGGAGCAAAACGATGTCTTCGTAAGGCACATCTTGAAGTTCCTTGGGTAGCGCTAGATCCGATGCGAGCTTGAAAGTGCCCTCGCTGAGTGCGCTGAGTAGAACTGCACGCCTTTTTACCCCGACTGGATCGTTCTCCTGATTGACGTCATTCGCAATAAACCACTGAGTTAGCCTACTCTTGTAAGTCTTCCAGGTATGTAAACTGTGATCAAAATTCGATAAGTTACCGAAATTAGCAAAGGACATTTTTATTTTTGAAAACGCGGGTAAGTATTCGTCGCCAATGATACATATGCATACACGGGGCGAGTGAAACTCAAGACGGCTGTCAACGCACTGATTTATTACAAAAGAAAGACGCGGGCGCAGCCGCGTTGCTATAGCTAGGTACATACTTAACATTATGTAACGATGATAGTGTTGAAACTTGAAATCGATTTTGGTCCGTCTCGGAACGCACCCCTGATGGTCACCTGTCCGTCTGACAGTTTTTTTTATTGATGTTTGTACTTTGTAGCAGAGCCAAACTATTCAGCCATTTTTCATGACAAATGATGCCGCCAATAAAACGTGAAAATAATTTGTTGTTGGTTTTTAATCTGTGAAATTGTAAATTAATTCTCTTCTCTCACAAATGAAATGTAAATAATTTGTGAATTGGCGAATGTAATGTTATCAAACCTAGGTAGCTATCCCTTACTAATTGAAGCTCCAAAATGATTTGGTTTTATTGTGTGTAAATAAAACGAAATCGATAATGGCTAAGCAAGACAAGAGCTCTCGGTCGGGCTTCGTTATAAAACTGACCTCTGCTACAGCTCAGAAGCTGGCTGAAGAAGAACAACAGGCTAAAGAGAAGATCACTTCAGCTCTCGCATCTGATGCCTCAGGACAAATAAGTGTTACAAGCAGTGATGACGACGTTTGCAAGTCGGCAAAAGTTGATGTTGAAAAGCAAACAAACAGTGGCATTGTTGACCAAAAAATAAATGAGAAATCTAAAGAGCATTCAGAATCTGCTACTGCAGTGACACCTGAATCAAAAGAACCTGAGAAAGAGTGCGACAAACCAGTTGATGCGTCATGGGGTGATTATGCACCATACATAACCTATGAAGGTCAAGAAGCCATTTACACTGATCCGTCGACACAGCTAAAGTACACTTGGAATAAAAACACTAACTCCTGGGACCCCAAAGCTGACGAAAGGGAAGTGCCAGGCAGAGTGTATAGCTATGAAAATGACACTCATATTTATACAGAAGTAGATGGTTCTAAATCCTTTTGGGATGCTGATAAAAAAGCATGGATCCCCAAAGTTGATGATGACTTCATGGCTTTTTATCAAATGTCTTATGGATTTGTGGACAATACTAATGTAGAAAAGAAATCAAAAACTGAATCTGAAAAAAAGGAACTTAAAACTGAGAAAGACCCAACTGCAGTTAAAAGGAAAAATGACCCACAATGGTTTGAGCAATCTGAAGAAAAGAATACGAAAGTTTATGTCTCTAATCTGCCATTGGATATGACAGAAGAGGAGTTTGTTAATTTTATGCAGAAGTGTGGACTTGTAGAACGAGATCCAAGCTCTCAGAAAATGAAAGTCAAACTCTATTTTGACAAAGAACAAAATTGCTTCAAAGGTGATGCATTATGTACATACATAAAGATTGAGTCAGTGGATTTAGCTTTGAAATTACTTGATGGCAGTGATTACAAAGGTAATAAAATCAAAGTGGAAAGAGCTCATTTCCAACTTAAAGGTGAATACAATCCAGCTCTAAAACCTAAGAAGAAAAGGAAAAAAGAACTGGAAAAACTAAAGAAGATGCAACAGAAGCTGTTTGATTGGAGGCCGGAAAAATTCATTGGAGAACGCTCTAAACATGAGAGAATTGTTATAATCAAAAATTTGTTCTTACCTTCTGATTTTGATAATGAAGTCCAACTAATTCTAGATTATCAGCAAGATTTGAGAGAGGAAGCTGCTAAATGCGGGGAGGTCAGAAAGGTAGTCATTTATGACCGGCATCCTGAAGGCGTTGCACAAATTACAATGAAGGAACCAGAAATGGCTGATGCTGTGGTGCAGCTGATGAATGGGAGATGGTTTGGTAAACGACAGATCACTGCCGAGATTTGGGATGGCAGAACTAAGTATAGAATTGCCGAAACAGATGCAGCACTAAATCAAAGAATTGATAAGTGGGATAAGTTTTTAGAGCAAAAGGATGATACTGATGCCACACAGGACAAAGACAAAAAAGATATATCAAATGTTAGCACAGATGTAATTGATTTAAAAGTTGAAGAAAAAGTGGAATCACAAAGGCAGGTGAAAGAAGCTGAAGTTTCATAGATCATTTGCTTTAATACTGTGAAATATAATTTTTGTTGTATTTATATTTTATAATTAGTTACTTATTATGAAAAATAAATAAGATATTGTGTATGATAATTTTAACTAAGAAACCTGACATTGATCATTCAACTACGAACAAAGTAGACCTTGTATGTACTATGATGAGTGCCAACTGTAAGTTAATTATAAATATACTTAAATATTTTCAAATACCTACTTAAATAGATAACACCCAGACACAAATGTTTGCCTCGTGGATGTTTGTCATGGGTTGGTTTGGTATTGAACCCGTGACCTCGGGCGTGATAAGGCCCGTATTCACAGGTGGTTTGTGATTATGAGATAACACGTTTAGACAGCGATGGATTATTGCGAGTGATTAGTTACCTGTGTCGTGAAGTTTTAAGTGTTCTATTTAATCGCACTAATCAATCGCTGTCCACACGTTCATTCTCTTATTTACTAAGAACCTGCACTAAACAGCTGCACTTACTACTAGTCAAAAAAACAAATTTATGGGACATTGGAAAGATTTATGAACGGGTTAAAAATGTGGTGAATTTTCTTTATTAAATTAAAACTTAACATGGCTCTAGCAATGTCAGCGCAGCTGCTACTAATATTAAAGAAAAGAAAGTAAAACCATAGACAACAATCCGTCATGTTATGTCTGACAGACATCTGACTTTTTAGTTGCAAACACAAGAAACACAAATTCTGGGCTAAAAACGACTACCTCTTCTAATAAATTAAACTTTACTGTTTAATTAGTTATGCCAAACGTTTTAAGTTGGCAGTAGTGAGTTTCAAAGCGATGAAAGTGTTGTGTTAGCGGTGCAGTATACATTCATACATATGTTGATTGAGCTGTCAACTCTAATCAGGGCTTCTCTGCCGCCGACTCCGTGATTATTATCAGGATAATATGATAACATGGCTGTGCAACCTGACTCTGGCGGGAAAGACGACGTAAAAACGCAGTTCGTGACCCGAGAAGGCACTTACCGCTTGATGACACTGTCGGAGTATTCAAGACCAAATCGCGTGGGATACACAAGTGGGTCGGGATCCTCTCATGTGCGTGTGTCGCTGGTGTCGTTGCCACCGGGTTCAGGAAGTGGAGCGCCAGGCTCCGACGGTCAGGGCTCAGATGACAGGATATGTTTTAATCATGGGAAGGAACTGTATGTTTATGTGTATAGAGGAGTTAAAAAGGTACTTACTTGCTTCATTTACAGTAGGTATATCTTAAAGTTCTGTCTAGTAAATTATTATTTGTAGTTTATTCATTAAACTAATAATTTATAATAATTATTGCCCATTTCATTGGTCTACTTATTCAATTGCTTTAGTAAGTTAGGAAATTGAAGTTTAGCAGTAACACTGTTTTAATACAGTATTTGGATATGTTTGAACCATAGACTTACCAAAGTCAAAGTCTAAAGCCATTGCCATTATAACCCTTAAATTCTGCATATTTAAAAATTACACAGAGTACTCTTTGATTTTTAGAAACACCTAAGGGTTTTCTGGTCCTAAATCCGGACATCAAAAGTCTGTAATAAATACTGTATTACTGTATAAGTTATGAATTGTGGATGTTGTGGAAGCCTATCTGAACATTGATAACTATCTTTTGCAGTCCTCACTTTCTAAGTAGGTACCTCATACATGCTATAGCAACTGTTATGACTTTGTCATTTTAATGCAGTATTCACCCTGTCCCTATGCATACCAGATGCATATTGATGAAGGTGAAGCAAAGATAAGCATTCGCGCGCTGACTAACAAGTGTGCAGTTTTATACCTTGAATTATATGATATTAGGACTTTCTAAAACAAAATCTGTACTTGAGTATAGACTTGAGTGACGTTTTTGTATCAACTGACATTATCAAATCTATACTCAAGCACAGATCAGTGCTTGAGTATGATTCTAGAATAGGGGCTTTACATTTTACGTTTTCAGGTGCTAATGTTTCACAGATATAAATGTATATTTTGACTGGCCTGTTGGTGCAATGGCAGCGATCCTGGCTTTAGCACCGGAGGTCGTGGGTTCGATCCCCACCCATGACAAACATTCATGTGACGAACATTTGTGTTTGTTGTGTGTCTGGGTGTCATTATCTATCTAAGTATGTATTTAAAAATATTTAAGCATGTTTATCAGTCTCTGACACCCATAGAACAAGCTCTGCTTAGTTTGGGGTCAGATGATCTTGGTGTGATTTGTCCCAGATATATTTATTTTATATCTTTTGTCATCAGGCGGCTGATCTCTCAAAACCTGTGGATAAGAAAATGTACAAAGGCACAAATCCAACGTGCCATGACTTCAATACGGTTACGATGACAGCAGAAAGTGTTTCTTTAGTAATAGGATTTTCTACTGGCCAAATTCAACTCATAGACCCAATAAAAAAGGAATTAAGTAAATTGTATAATGAAGAGGTTAGTATCATTAGGGCTAATCATTTATAAAACTGAGTATAAATTAAATATATTAAATAATTAGGTAGGTAAATAAACTATTCTGGGACTTTTACTAACACATGGTCATGCAGCACTGTTTATTTCTGATACCATTAAGGTAATAGTCTAAACTTGTTCTTTTTTTGGACAATTTCTAGCAGATCAGCTTTCTAGAAAATGTCAGTTCGGCTCCTGGACTTAAGTAGTTTTTATGTAGTATTTATTTTTCGGGGGAAATTCAGAAACCGACATAAAGAAGCGCTTACATCTTGTTAAGTATTCATTATTTACTGCCTGTTGATGGGGATGAAATGTTGCAAATATAACCTTAACTGTAATCAATCATCTGAAAGGGGTTACTTTCAGATACAAAGTCAATTTAAACTAGAAAAGACACTTTAGTAACTGGTTCAGTTATTGTGGTCCCAAGGTTAGTCCCAATTTTAATGTATACATTTCTTGTATTCCAGAGACTGATTGACAAAACCCGGGTAACTTGCATCAAGTGGGTGCCTGGTTCCAGCAACCTTTTTATTTCGGCGCACGCATCCGGCCAGCTATACGTATATAACGAAGAGCTGACGTGTGGAACCACCGCTCCGCACTACCAGCTGTTTAAGCAAGGGGATGGCTACTCCATACACACCTGCCGGACCAAGTCTACTAGGAACCCTCTGTACAGGTGGGTGGTAGGAGCCGAAGGCAGTTGCATCAATGAATTCGCATTCTCTCCGTGCGGGACCAATCTAGCTATCGTCTCGCAGGATGGCTTCTTAAGAGTGTTCCACTACGATACCATGGAGTTAATCGGACGTGCAAGATCGTATTTCGGAGGTTTCCTGTGTGTTTGCTGGTCGCCAGACGGCAAGTACGTGGTTGTTGGCGGCGAAGACGATTTAGTGACTGTTTGGTCGTTTAGCGAAATGAGAGTCGTAGCTCGAGGACAAGGGCACCGATCTTGGGTGTCTGTTGTCGCCTTTGACCCGTATGTAGTAAGTTTCACCGACCCTGAAAATGAGGAAGGCGTAGAAGACGACAGACAAAAGAGCGAGAGCGTGCAATGTTATAGGTTAGGTAGTGTATCGCAGGACACTCAGCTGTGCTTGTGGGACTTGACAGAAGATGTGCTAAAACCACCAGTACGGGCTCGAGCATCCGCCCACCTTTCACCGAACAGCCAAACCTTCTCCCCTAATGGTGTGCCTGGTATGAAAGTGCCAGCGAAAGGCGCAAAGACAAATAAAATCGGCCACAAGCACGCCGAGCTCAGTGGGCAGACCACAGTGGGGGAATCATCCGGAGCAAAACAGGCAACGAAAGCTAAAACGAACAATGTTGCTACGCTGAACATAAGCGTAGGGAAAGCAAAAGAGGAGAGTTCGGGTTCGCTTGGAGTGAATTCACTAACGCAGCGGTTGGCGGGATTCTCTTTCGGCGATCGCCGTTCAGAGCACCGGCGCAACTTTAGTTTGACTTCATCCAAGCCGGCGGAGCAGAAGAATTCGGCGTCGAACACTGTCGCTTTGAGAGGCAAGTCAGCCGGCGGGCAGTCTAACGATTATGATCCTGTGAAGCTGATAGGGACGCCTTCGTGTCCGCGTTTCGACGAGTGTCCAGTGTTAGAGCCGTTGGTGTGCAAGAAGATAGCCCACGAAAGGCTGACAGCGCTGTTATTCCGGGCCGAGTATCTAGTGACGGCGTGCGCGGACGGGTGCGTGAACACGTGGGCGCGGCCGGCGCGTCCGCACAACGGCGACGCGCGCCCTCATAGAAGGTTCGAGAGGATCGACCTGGTCGACTAGTCCTTGACCTTTGATCGGTTCTGCTGCGTGGGGGCCTTGTGATCGCAGTGCCAATGGCAGCTTGTTCAGAAATGTGATACTGTCTTCTCAATGCCAAGTCCATATTTTTTTCCAAAAGCGTACAGTAATAGTTAACCCATGAGATGTTTTTACAGACAGCTAAGTCAGAATTAGTGGCGCCGTAGTAAATATAATATAGTTAGATAAAATTTCGTTTAAATTCGTTATTGCTTTAAAATGGACCGTTTTTCTTAAATGTCACACTTAAATTGTAATTTCCGAATGACGGCCTAACGAATTCCATTTTGCGAAATGAGTTTTTCTCTATCGCATAACTCTTCATTTTTTGCCTCATCGTTGGTGGTTTTTTTAGGATAATCATTATGATCAGTATGATGATAGTTTTACATTCTTGAACGACAAGGCTAATGTATATAGGAGGGCCTGACGCAGCAGAACCGTGACTTAACATTGAAATGAGTCATGTTGTGTGCAAATGAATTATTCCATAGGATAGGCAGATTGTTGTCGAGTGTAAGTTCTAGTTAGAGTGTCTGGAGCTTCTCTGCGTCTGACGTCTGGGGCGAGACAGGTGACGATAGCGTTAAGCGCTGGAAATAACCCTAAAGAATATAAAAGGTTGAGATTGGCAAGCGATAAGTCGTGCGTTCTGTATTGTAGCAACGCAGTCCGATGCATCCTTCGCTAGCGCTTCGCTAACTGTATTTGTCTAGGACCTGAGGGCAATTGCTCTGTTTAAAACTGCAAATCCACAGAATTGCGATTCGTCCACACTAGTCTCATTCCAGCTAGCTCATCTAGCGCGATTGTCCTTATTGCATTTGTAACAATACAAGATAGGTTTAAAAAACAGTTTATGTATGTAATTTTATATTAAAGACAGTGATAGATAGAAATACAAAGCACCGTCAATGATGTGAATACTCAAGTAGGCAATTGAAATCATTCAGTTAATAAGACAATTTTATTGTTTTCGTCATTGTGACGTATTCATTGTATGGGTTAATACTTTTAAAATTAAGAAACTGACGCGAATGAAGGACATCCGGCAAATTCCATACAAAAAAATCCCAAGCCCGGCGCAAAAGAAATGTAGGTATCTCAGATTGTAAATTAATAATAGGAAAAATATTGAAAAGTATCGCTATTGCCAGATTCGGTGGCTAACTAAGTTTTTTTGCCCGGTAGAGCTTCACAGGCGCTACATGTAAAAATTACACTTTTGTGGGAAAACTTAATTTTCTTGCATTAACCGACACGGTTGGCGTAGTGCCACAAATTAGACATGCGCGGCGCTCTGACAGATAGCCCGCTTAGAACAACACGCCATTTTTGACGCACGCACACAGAGACGTGAGTTTACGAGCGTTTTTAGTTCGATAAAAACAAAAACACTAACGACAGTGTGACTTTCCGACTCACCGAAGCTCACTGAATTCGCTTGTAAACTCACGTCTCTGTGTGCGTGCAATTTTTCACATGCTGAATTTTGTTTTTGGCCGGTTCTATCAAGTAGGTATAACTTACTTCATTTTAAAAATTCATAGCGAATATAGTGGTAACCCTAGGCGGTTCACGCAAGTTTTGGAAAGAGGTGCGAGCGGTCCTTCTGTAAACTCTTTATTTTGTGGTAGTGCGCTGTAGTACGGTTTCTCGCCTCGATTTCCGTAGTGTCCCGGGTTCGATTTCCGGTCGGGTCAATTCAGGAAACGATCTTTTCTGAATTGACTCGGGTCTGGGTGTGCTGGGAGACGCCCCTGGCTATTAATCCCTACTTCGAGACCATTACAAGAGGTGTGTTGTCTGGCGCATATTTATTTTATATATTCTCTTATTCTTGCATTAACTAACTTTAACAACATGTATTTTTCAGCTATAATTCTCATAGAAAATAAAATAATAGGTTGAGTAAAAAGTTTTTTCGCATTTTTTGAGAAAAGTCAAAACATTTTTTAATATAGTTTATTTACATTTAACTGAAGTATGTAGGTGCGATTTTGGTCGATTACTTTTTGCCATCTCGTAGGTAGGGACATGATCCCATTGCTATAGGAATTTTGCGGCTTCTGATCAAAATACCGCGACAAGTGGTTTTAGCAGTCCTCTCGTGATGTTAACCTGACACTGCCTTAAGAATTCTGAAGAGACCGAAACAGGTGGAAATCTGAAGGTGCAAGATCAGGACTATACGGCGGATGCATTAACGTCTCCTAGAAAAACTCTCTTAATTTTTGCTGAGTGGCTAAAGAAAGATGTGTGAGGTCTAGCGTTATCATGATGAATAACCGTGTGGTTATTCATGAGTTGATGAAGTTGGGAGAAAGCGGAATTAATCAACAGAAAGGGTCTCCTTTCTGTTGATTAATTCCGGCCGCTTTCTCTCAACTTCTGGCTTTAATCTCATCAGTTGTTCGCAGTAGAGTTCAGAATCGATGGTCCTGCCTGGTGGTAACAGCTCATAATGAATAATGCCCCTCCAATACCACCACACACACAGCATCACCTTGTTGCGAGTTAACCCGGGTTTCGCCACAGTCTGTGAAGCCTGACCGGCCTTTGACCACGACCTTTTTCGCACGTTCTTGTCGTATATACGTGATCCACTTTTCATCACCAGTTATCAGCTTCTTCAAAAATTGTTCGGTTTCATTAAGTCGTAATAAAGAATCACAAATTAGTACACGGTTCATTAGGTTTCTTTCAGTGAGCTCGTGAGGTACCCAAATATCGAGCTTTTTTGTGTACCCATTTTTTTCAAATGCGCCATTACTGTTTTGTGGTCAATTCCCAGTTCTTCAGCTACGTCGTAACTACTGATATACCGATCTTGCTCCACTTTTTAAAAAATGGGATCCATTTTATCCGTAATATGGCGACCAGAGCGACGTGCATCTTTACCATCAAAATTTCCGGATTGAAAACGCTTAAACCAAATTTGTGCTTCTCTCACGGACACTACACTAGGTCCATATACATCGTAAATTCTTTTCGCGGCTTGCGTTGCATTTTTACTTTTTTTGTAGTAAAATTTTAAAATGTACCGAATTTCTTCATAAGATTCACCCATCTAGACAGTACGAAAAACAAATGAAAGTCACACATTTTCCTAATTTGAATTCGGAATTATCTTCTTTATTAAACTTTGAATAATACCATAACCAGCCAGATACAAATAGTAATATAGTAGCCAAAGAGATTTTATTACAAGTTCATACATACTATATGCGAAAAGACTTTTCCCCTAACCTAATATGATGCTAATAAGCGACTTAGAGGCCATTGATTGAAATTGATGTTACACGATTTTTTTTGACATTTTCACGTGTTTACGAGTTGAGAACCTATTTAATTTGATTTGTTTTTATTTTCGTTTTCAATAATTCACTTAACGTTGAGCACAGGACCCAGAAAGATGCAGTACTTCTTAAAAAGTGTTGTTTTTACATCAACTTCACCGGACAAAAGAACTATGTTAGCAACCGAATTTGGAAATAGCGATACTATACAATATTTCTACTATTATTATTACTCTATAACCTGAGATACATTTTTTATGCGCCGGGCTTGAGGTTGTCTTGGCGGATCCGCTCAGAGCCATTGTAGGATTATGAAGTCACCGGTTGCTTCAGTGCCTGACATTATATAAGAAAGAAAGATATATTTATTTGGCTTAACATGTTTACATTTGACCGTCTCATGTGCTAGCAGAGAAAGTAAGCCACTGTTTCAAAATGTTATTAGTAATCTTCATTGATACATAGCACTATACTCTGTGATATAAGGACTATCTAAAAAAGCAATCAAAGCCACTTTGACACTTTATAAGCTAATGGACTGTTTTAACAGAGTAATTAAGACAAAACATTTTATTACTTTGAACAGTGTTTAGAACCCAGGGGTGGACTTAGGGTTTAAAAAAGTTAAATAAAAATGAAAGATGTTATCATGGGAGTTTATTTCTCATTATTCATACATTTCATGCATATGATGTCAACACAGAAAAGCTCCAGACCGGAAATGTGACGCATTTCCATAAGCAATGAATACGATTGCAAATATTAGACGTAGCAGAATGTATATTGTACTGTAATTCTGGAAGAGACAAGTCTTTCTTAGCTCACTATGTAAATATAGTTTAGGTAAAGCGATCCAAGATCGCTTCAGTATCGCATGTGCTCTCGTGCACTCGTGTGCTTGTCATTGTCCTTCTAAAAGTATTTATTTAATTTTCATAATCAATTAAGTGTTGTTGAGTCGGTAAGTCTGTAAGACTCTCAGATTTTATCAGATCATTTTAATGTTATCTGAGACGTGCATAAGTTGTTATTATTATTGAAATTCAGCTATTAGATAATAGTTATTAGCTTAGTCAAATTATTCTATTGACATTTGTCATTATTGTTTTTCTTCTACGTTTCCTAAGGGCATGTTCTAATGACTAGATAAAATGTGATATCTATCATACTCCTCATTTTAATTTAGGCTTTTTTTCATGGATAAGTAATTGCATTTAAAAAATTAATATAGATAGAAATAGTGTTATAAACCCATTCCAGTTACTCAGTTACAATTAAATGAGTACTAAAATGATTTTTAGTCTTTAGTTTCTGCCCAGATTCGGACAGGTTAGAAATTTTCTACTCGTTTATGTATCGGAAGAAGTAATGTACACACATGAATCTGCGTGTAAATGCAGCTTCGCCCTTATTTCGTTACGTTTCTTTTGAATACAGGTTATAGCTACCTGGCATGGCTTGGAACGAGCGACTAAGCTGAAAATAACATTGTCTTTGTTAGACCGGGCCGTTAGCAAAAATGCCTTTGCGTTCACTTTTTTAATTAGCGTCAAAATAAAACAGATTACATGTAAAGATAAGATATTAATGATAAGCGTGTTCAACCGAAAGATGGTAAAATCAGTTAATTCATCACTGTCGTTGACCTTATCATCGTGTTATCGAAGTCAGCGACTGCGTATCAAATGTTGGGCAAAGATGAAGGTAAATAATTATCATCCTAAAAGTTTTCACCTGAGTAAATCCCCTTCGTTACGTGCCAACCTGAGTGCAGAGTGTGAGTTTCAGTAAGAGAAGTGAATGACTTCACCGTCGCGTTTTGTGAGCAAAAAAACGCGATTTTTTATGGCATCGAGTCAGCGCCATCTAGGGGCCTTAATGTTGCTCGAATTTGCCGCGACTCGATTCCCTACTATTTGACATTTACGTACTCGCAAAACGCGATGGTGAAGTCATTCACTTCTCTCACTGCACTGCAGCTCGCACTCGCAAATCTGTACGTTTTACCTTTCCTATTGGTAGTCGTGTGAACGTGCCCTTTCTTTCTATTAGGTATAATGCGAGGTACCGTTACAAATTCAAACGCAGGCCTTGTTCACATAGTCAAGTAAGCTACGGTCAAATATCATAATGCTATTTTTTGTATAGATGTATTTGACTAAACGTAAAACCTAGTGAGTGAAACTTAAAACGCTGTTCCTTTACTAGAAAATGTAACATGAGCCCAAAAAATTGAGTCCTGAGTCCTGACCATCTTAGTCCTAATTCAGAAATTGGTAAAGGCTAGGGTGGTTCAAGATTCATTGTTCCCGACTGTAGTTAACACCGTTAGCAAAAATACGGATCCACTTCATGTATTTCGCCTAAATTATTTGTCATATTTTTAAAGGTTTTTAGTCACTATTATTTATTTAGTGTCTCCTGCATACACACCGTGAAATCCGTCGATTGGCTTGCCTTTAAACTCCTCTGAAATGTCTTTTTCAGTTTCTTGTTAACGTACTGCGTCTACCATGAGTTCCGTCAATTATTGACAGTTAACTACAGCAACAAGATTGACATTTTCTTTTTTTATTCTCTAAAGGCGCTGTACCGATATGGCATACAAATAGCTTTCAACTGACGATAATAGTCGCCATCGTCTGTTGTAAGCATTTGTTACAACAGACTTTGTAGCGTTGATGTAAACTCATGGTGGAAGTAGATACAATCTGCTTTCCGGGCCAGATTTTGCATGCTCTCAGTAAAATAATAGATTTTGAATTTATTCATGACTGTACTGCGTTGGAGATTGGACTGCGTAGTAGTTTGAAATAAAAGGCGAGTAATATACAGAAATGAACTCTACTAACTCACCTACCATCTTATTTTTGAATGCCCAATCAATCATAAGTTTTAATGAACACTGTTTAAGCTAGCTAAATCGTCTATTTCATGTGACATACAATGCATCAGCTGTTTGTTTTAAAGATAAGGTTTTTATGAATAAAATGGTCGATAGTGTTGTAGTGTCGAAGTGTTTTTCAGAGAAGTTTTTCGGTAATGTCAAAAAGTCCTATATCCCATGGTGAGTGTGCCGGAGTGAGAAACAGGTATTTATGTATATGGCGTGTAACGTTGTGTTTCGTAACGTATATTATACTGTAGCATGCAACTGGAATATTGTATCGATTTTTGCAAATTTATGTGTAACAACGCACTTACGAATGTTTTTAAAATTTGTAACACAATATCTCTTTTTACTGGATCATATATGTACGTGATCATACATTTATTTTATTCTAATCATTTTTTAAATCTATGCAGGGCGGATTTAACAGAATAAGTAAAAGAAATAACTAATTATTCTACATTTTTAAGTTTAAGACCACCCTTGTGTATAAAAATTGGGAAGTGTAAAGTGATCGATTTCGTGTGCGATGTGCAGTATATAGGTAATTTACTGTTCTATGTGGCCTTATTTGTGTTTTATTCTATCCTCTTAATGTATGAATTATCTTGTAAACGTTTGACTAAATCCTTAACTTGTTATGAATTCGAAGGCCTAATAAAAAAGCCATGGTGGCGATTTCTGTCGACTTAAAAACATTGTATGTACACCAAAACCGTGATCTTATAAAATATACCTTTATACCTACTCTCGCGCACGTACGGTTAGTTCAAATTAATGTTTCTTGTCTCTTATTTTCGGACAGCACAGAAGATTACGTTTGGATTGATTTTATTTAAATGTTATAAAAAATGGGTCGATCGGAACTTTGTGGCGACATCACAAATTGTATTTTACATCATAACATTATGTATTAAAAAAAACTTTGTATAGCATGGTGTATCAAACAAAACAAAACTAAAATTTTACCTTACGCACTCAAATATCTATATATTGTTTTAAAAAGTATACTACTTAGGTACTTACATACTATGGCTAACTGACTACATTATTTATTATTTATTAACATTAAACCGAAAAAAAATCTGAATGGTTATTTATTTATGTTTATATTTTAAATATGAAGCCGAGAATTGTGAGACATGCTTATAAGTAATTCATTAAACTGACATTTAATAATAGTCAAATCCATAAGTGGTCGAGTTCTGTTTGAAAAGAGATATCTTTAGCACCAGTGTAACTCAAAACATGAAACTTTTTAAAAGTTTTGCAGGCTACCCTGCCTACCTGATAGTCTGACACTTCGCCTACTGTATTTTTCAAATAGTCGTATGGTTGACTGCGTCAGCATTAAGTTTGTATCATTATATTGTAGTGCAATAAAATGTAACGGTCTGAACTCTAAAGATAGAAAACTATAAAATAACAAATTTCGGACCTCGAAGAAATTGAGTGGGTTAGTTTTCTATCTTATGGGTGTATTTAACAAGGTGTGAGACTCGCGCGGGTTTCATTACGCACGCGGGATTTCCATTCCCCGCCCCGCCCCGCCTGCGCTTGCGCTCCACGAGGGGTTTGGGTGTGGCAATCTAGCTAAAATAATCCAAAGTAATAAATGTAAAGGATTTTACATTCGGCTCGAAGGACCTAATTTGTAAACTCAAACTCAAAATCCCACGGGGTTGGTGACTGATGCTGAACTGGAATTACTTAATTACAATTCTAAAACTACTTATTAGAGTCAAAGCGTAAACGCTGACTGCGCGCGCTCTGGAGTTTATGCACTGTACTTCGTACACTTGCTTGTAAAAAGCGCGTCTTAAGTAAATAACCCTGATGGATACGGATCCACAAACGCTGATCAAAAGTTGAGGCCGCCTCAAATAATGCTGCCCTGTCACATGTCAATAAAAATGAAAGGGACAGCTATACATGTAAGGACTGCTCAGCTTCGTTTGATTGACGTTTCTGGATTCGGGCATCACTCATTTTAATTCAAAAGTTCTGATATGAATTGTTTTGTTTCATCCACTAAAGAGAAAAATAAATAGAGAATAATGTGTACCAGAGTTCTTGTCAACCATTGTCTCACATTTTTCATTACCACGGATTCACAATAGATAGGTACTGACTGTAGTACATTTTTAAAAGTAGTTAACTTAATATAGGTTGTGCGCTTTTGGTTTAAAATGCTCATATATGTAAATAGGCCATACCAAGCATTATGATGATGTTTATATATTTTATTTATTAATAACCCTCTACTGAGAAGACTAACAAATATCTTTATATAGAAAAATACTAAGTAACTAGGTAATCAATTTGTGTACTATCAAGGTCTCTCGCACCTGACCACTTTATAGAAATGTTCCTGTGAGCGCATCGCACCGGGCTCAGCTCCACCTGCCCCTGATACGTATTTTTACTACGTTTTACTATAACCAATTATATTCCTGCGAATTGTCGGTGTCACGGGGAATTGTTTTTTTATGAATGCATAATTTATGTAAACTATGATCCATATTTTCATTGAATAAGAGTTCATTTTCCCATGACGCAGACAACTGACACAGTGATCATCTTATTGAAATGATTTTAGAGACAATAGTTGTTTACAAACAAACATGTTTTTTGTAACCGTTCTTGGGTTAGTTTATCATTTCTTCCTACTAACTCATGTGCGACGTTGCAAAACCGTGATCGATGCGCCGCTTGACCCAAAACATGAATGGATGGAGGGCGTGGCTTAAAGTTAGCGGCATCACGGTATGTGCAAACAAGTGGGGGCTCGAGACCTCGGTAGTACATACTTCTCACATAAGTTTGTGTGATGGGTGTTACTGTCTTGAAACTTCGGCTGTGTTGCATTGGTTTTTAGGACTCCCTGCAGCATCAAAGGATTATAACATACCAGCAACTTCGTCTTACAATTCGTTTTGAAATTCAAGTCCACAGCCTTCAAAATTTAACACCGTGTATATCAATTTAAGTTCCCTATATTTCAGTTCAGCTAGTACCAATAAAATGTCAGTAATGTTTCATTCATGCAGTACTTTTCAATCGCTTAAAAACATACAAGTGAAAATCATGTATTACAATAAGCAAGTTATAGCGGGCAATAATTTGAATAAGGTATGTATATATTATTTAATCTTATTTTTTTTTTTTGGTTAGTCTTCTTTGTAGATTGGTTAAGTCAAATAAGCTCCGTGAGCCAATTAAACTGATCGTTTATTGGACTGACGATTACCAAAAAAACACGAAGTAGCCTAAGGATACCAAAATTATTACTTTATTTGTATAGAAGTTTACTATATAATAATATGTGCACGACGAAGAGCAAAAGCATCTATCCATATTATGTTTGAAAAATAAGTCCCTGTGTGGATGTTTTTGAAGGCGAATGTACGTTTCGTTCAGTACGTCTACCAGGAGTTGAGAGTTGAAATTTACGTTATCGTTACACAGTACAGTCCACTAAACAAGTTCCCGAACGAAACACTCGCCTACAATAATCGTTTGTGTAAAAATAATTATGAGTATGAATATGATAGTTAATTTATTGGGATTCTTTGTTCAAAACTAGTGAGACACGATTTACAAGCCTATCAAGTTAATATTTAAATAGAGGCTTCTCTTTATAATTCTGGTGGTTTTATTAATTTTCCTCTTTTGATTATTATTGGTGCCTCGGTGCCACAGATGGCCGCGGGTGAAAGTTGCCGAAAGCGGCACGAAATTCTACCAATTTAGTTTCCTGATTTTGCCATCGCGCTCTGGTGAATCTGAGAAACTGCGAGCTAGACATAATAGATAAGATAGAATTTATTGCACATACAACCTATGCATGCTTATGCGACCTTAACGCTAGTAGCGATGTCTAGCGGGCAACTTTCAGGTACTAGCTCGCAGTTTCTCGATTCGCAAATGGATACATAGGTGATGTGAAGTATAGTTTGCTAGAGTGTGAGAGACTTAACCCCGCCATCAGAAACCTGACTCAGAGTTGAGCACTTATCAAATCAATGCTGTCCAACAGGACATGATGACAAGATATAATATGTCAATAGAAATGAAAGTGACAGCTAAATTTAGAAAGGCGTAAATCTACTAATATAATCGCTATTTGGCATGTATCTGTTAAAAATAAAACACCGTCAGACTATACAACTATTTTACTATAATATTCATCTAAAAGCCCGGATCCCACCCCGTAGTGTCGGAGGCTTCCACCATCTTGTAGCACACGACCGTGTCTCCCGGCTTCATTTCGAAAGAAGAGTCTTCAAAGCGAAGACCACACTCCATGTCTCGCTTTATAGTATTCACTTCGTCTTTCAGATGTTTCATTGAAGCTAGTTTACCTGTAATATAACGATAGAATCGAATAAAAAAAATATCAATTTCATACCTATTATTATACTACTTTCGCCGTATGATGATATCCCTGACAGTTCATAATTGTCAATTATAGTGCTGTAACGAATGTAATTTAATCGAGTTGGCAAAGGAAATGTAATCAGATTTACTGATTTTACATTTTTGAATAAATTCTTAATAAACGGGTTATGGCTAATAAGTAGTAGAATTGAGCGCGGTATCTCGAAACTAATAGTTAAAAAATTGCACACAAGGCAGACGCACTGGTACTGATGCGAATGACGTGATTACAAATTACAAAATGGTCGCTCCTATTCATCGATTTCTTTTGTCGATTTAGTAGTGTCAATACACTATTGAATGGCGTTCCTTTTCACGCATCAGGCGCTGTAAAGATATATTAATTTAATTTCAAATACTTCATTTATTAACGGTTAATAATAATAACAATAATTTACTTGATAAGAGTTGAATTTTTTTTTAACTCTCATAATGAAATTTGACCGAATAAAAGCAAAGAAGCATGCTTGTCTAGAATTCTCCTCTTTTCTCAAAAAGTTAACCAAATTTTATTTTGGGATTCGAGTTTAATCAATATTATATACCTAATTTCGTTACGGTTGCGGGCAGAAGCTATTAAATACTTAATTTTTAAAATAATCGACGAGCATGTATGAAAGGATTAATGAGAGTGGAAGAAGCGCAAGAGGTGTGTCAGGACCGTAGCAAGTGGAAAGATGTGGTCTCTGCCTACCCCGTTGGGAAAAAGGCGTGATGGTATGTATGTATGTGGGATGTTTTTTTCAATGAAACTCGAGGATTTCGGACAAACACACTTTTATTTCCGTCTTAAAAATCTTACTTGGTACTACAGCAGATGAGCAGAGATAATGAGCACAACTACGACTTCTTTTGCACACTATACTTAATGGCCACATAGTCAGGCATTTTACCTCGTCTACCCAGCTCTTTCATAACTAGTATGTAGTCCACACACGATTCGCCAGTTCTCTTGATGCGTTTGCTCATCATTTCGTGTATTGTTTTCATATCTATTGAATCTGGGAACTCCTTCGCAATACCTCCTTTCAGCTCTTCCCATGATTTGAAGGTGCGTTCAGGTAGGTACCCAAAGAGCTGCAGTACCCGACAATGACCGTCTTGCCATCAGCAACGTCTGTACTGGGGTCCACCCAAACACTTCAGCATTATCCTCCACGTCTTGTATCCATCTAGCCGCAGGGTACGTCTTATCCTGGCTAGTGAATATGGGGATGAAGCCTTCCGTCATGTGTAAAAATGACCCTCCACCACCTCGTGGCGATGCCATCGCTGGTTCAAATTCGTCTTCAAAATCGGCTTGTCTGCTGCTACGTCTGGAACCTCCTTTCGGCATGATGTTAGTCCTATTTTACCGATTCCGCCTTGGAAAAGTTGAAATCTGCGCACGTGTTTGCCGCCGGCCTCGTGTTCTCGTGGTCGTTGAAAATCGTATTCCGTCCTCCGAGTTTCAGATCCCGTTTCTGACACCACTTTGTGGGATGTTTTCTTCAATGAAACTCGAGGATTTCGGACAACACACTTTTATTTCCGTCTTAAAAATCTCACTTGGTACTACAGCAGATGAGCAGAAATAATGAGCACAACTACGACTTCTTTTGCACACTCACCGTCTTTTTTCTCCTTCCAGAACAATCTGTTCACAATCGTACTTACTCTTTCACTCCCGTACATACCTCAGATCAGTCTTTCTCCTTCACTCATTCATACGTCACACTGTCGTTCCGTTCCATTCAGCATTCAAATCCTACATGTATGTATGTATGTATTATTAAAATTTAGTTCAATAATTAAGGAACTTCGCAGGCGTGTATCTATACTAATATTATAAAGAGGGAACATTTGTTTGTTAGGCTCTGTAACTACTGGACCGATTTTAAAAAATATTTCTCCAATATTAAGCTACACTATCAGAGTGACATAAGCTATATTTTTTTAATTGAGGCTATATTTTGACCGGAAAGACAGTCTACGCGGGCGAAGCCGCTAACGGACAGCTAGTATCTCATAAGTCAAATAAGTTGGACGGAGTATAAAATCGTATTTTTAATGAGACGAAGTAAACTTAAGTTCACTGGGTTGTAAGGTTTTAATAAAACAATAACAGTGTCGCGGTAAAATGAGTGAATAAAGCAATCATATTTTATGCTCAGAAAAATAATGACCCCTAGAAGGATAGTTCCATACAAAACGACGCGCCAAACTTGAAGTCAAAACCGAACGTCAAAAATGTGTCATGGCAGAAGTAAATTTTTTTTTTACATAACCAAATGTTGCAAGTCGACAGCGTTTTCCCTAAAAAGTGGGGAGATTAAAGTCATTTCTGAACTTAAATGTTGAAAATTTTTTGATGGTCGTTTAGCGTGTTTAGTTAAAAGTTGTTAATTAAATTCCTAATATGAATATTTTTTCACAATAAACTGATTTATTCTAAGGTGACTTTTACTTTAGTCCTGTAGATTTTTATAATCACATAAATAATATTCATGCTCAAAAATATATAATTTAATTAAATATATACTTCAATGTAATAAAATCAATTTCGTCCAATTTACTAAAAGTTGGTTTTTTTTTTTCATACTGGCAACATTCAAAAAGAAACGTTTTTCTACATGAATTAATTTTTTTATTTTGAGTTTTTAAGTGAAAATATAGTCTTAATATAGGTTAAAACATTGTCTACTGGTGGTCAGTTATTTTTATATCTTTTTTTGTTTTTCCGAGTTATTGTGAAACCCATTTACACAACAAACTGTAATTTTGTTGGAGCTCCTATCAAATAGACCATGACCTTGACCACTGGCGGGACGTCGCTTCGCGTCGATCAGGTCCGGACATGGTGTCCGGATTTCAGTGGCATCAGTCAGCAGGCGTCTACTCTCCTTCTAGGCGTAATTATTCTAAGATTTTATGTATTAATCATCTTAGGCGGACCCTGGGACCCCACACACCAGTGTGGGTTCACAACCGGGATAGACCGCACGGATGATGATGAATCATCTTATTCTAATTAAAAATACGACTAGATCGCTTGTTACCTTCGTAGACGACTTGTTGTTCCCGCACGACGCGGTAGAGCGCGGCCCGCGCGAGCGAGCCCTTCATGCAGCGGCAGCCCGCCACCGGCACTTTCTTCTTGCCTTCGCTCACCATGAACTGTTGGAGGACGTTCGCTTCGCCTGGAAGTTGATAAATAGCAGAGATCTAGACATAAAGTATAGTCAAACAACTCGAAAACTACCAAAAACCGCGGTTACGGGGATGATACGGGTAGCCCTAAGGATGTTCTACCATTGGGCATCTGCTTGCCACTGCTTTTTGGAACACCTTGTGTGTGTGCAAGAACTCAGTTTCTAGGTTATTCTAAAGCGCACTTACGAACACGAACATAGCGAACACAAACATCAAAAATGAACATTTAGTTTGTACGTATGTTCGGCATATGCGAGCACGCACGCGAACATAGTTCGACTCGAGTTCGCTCACAACAGCCGTGAACATAGTAGCCATGGCGGCGCCGGTGGTGGTGGTTGTTACATAACATTTGTTATAGCTATATAAC